>JASKUP010000084.1:1415139-2830279 GCA_030448955.1 Trichopoda pennipes
TTATTACAAAAATTTACATTTAAGCTATGAATTCTTTGTCATTTAGCTTTAAAAAAGCAAAGTAAACTGTTAACCCACACAATAGGTATAACAACTATTTGCAATTTTTCTTTTAAATATATTTGTTTGTAGCTCGCCCCTATTCATTTTAAAGAAGCCTCTAGTTTTAGTCTCTATTGTTTAAATTTTTCCCTAACTTTTTGTACATTAATTAGATGGCTGTGCTTAAAGCTTAGTTGAAATATTTTCCCTTCTTTAAGTTGATTTTTCAATTTTACATAATTGTGTGTAGTTTGGTTACTTAAGCAAATTATTTTTGCTGTTCTCTTAACAAATTCATTCATTATATATTAAATTTATTTTTGTTATGATCTGTGACATGATATTCCTTGCTTTTATACAATTTTATTATTTTAGATGGAGTTTTGCTTATAGTTATTGTAACAACAAATTTTAGTTTGCAAAAAGAAAAAAGGCATGGCGTTAAGAAGATAAATATATCATAAATGTGGTGTGAGTACAGTTAAAAGATTTTTTAATTATTATAGTTTAAAGCTAAACTTCAAACGTTACTTTAATAATAAAGTTTTAGAAAGCAAACACATTTTTTCATATAATCGAAGAAACTGTTTTCGTAGGATATATTAAGTAAATAACTGATCGTTCCTTAAGAAAAAAATAATTATATTCACCCCTATTATGCATTTCGATTAAGTCTCCGCATTCAGTTCCGTTGCGATCGAAAATTGGTATTCTGAAGAAAAACGGATTCGAAAGAAAAAGAAGAAGACAACAATGTTTACAAAATGAATAGCTCACTGTGGAACGTGGAAATGAAATAGCAAAATAAGCAAGTTGTTATCATTTTCATAAACAAATGTAAAATTTAATACAAAAAGTTGTATGTATACATAATTAAAAATAAGCATTTTTTGTTGGAGGACCTAGTGCATTGAGGACTCCTGCAACTTCCAGAACAGTGCCACTTCTTCCTTTGATGCTATTAAATTTACCAATTTTTCATACTGGTGCAGTGTTGTTGTTTTTGACCTGTAACACATAAAAAACACATCATATATGGGTACAAAAATTAACAATTTAAAACAAACAAAAAAATTAATTTAATTCAATAAATTAATTAAAAATAATTTAAAGTGTTTTTTTATCGTTTCTGAACATTTTATCTCATTTTCTACTTACATTTTTTTTCAATTTTAAACTTTTTAACTAAAAAACACAGATAAAGAAGACCTCTCCGTTAACAAAAAAACAACTGAGATCGTAATGCAGAATAAATACAATCGAAAGAAACTGAGCGGAATCGAAACGCAGAATACCAAAGCTGCTAGACGGAGAAAATTTCGATTCGAATCGAAACGCAGAATATCCCCTATTGCGTATTTAAAAATTTTAAAAATAAAAAATTCCTTCCATTTAAGCAAAGTATTCTAATTTCTACTATTTTATTTTTAAAATTTATTTATTTACGATGGTAAAGCATAAAAAATGACAAAAATGACTCAACGAATTAATAAAGAAACAAGACATAAAAAATATTTCATTTTATATTTTTCTACGGAAACATTAAGCAAATCTATTTTTACAAGGGACTGAGCATATTGAACTCCCGTTTGTTTATTTCATCACTGTCATTAAGAAGATTAATGGCGAGTAGGTTTGAATGATTTCTCAATCTTTGTGAATATTTGTCACAGAATTTGGCAATCTCCTCCTTAACCCTTGGTATATTAAGATCACTATGAATATTTTTGTTGCTCATAAACCATGGAGTGCTACTAATTGTTCATGGCCTTTTTGGACTGGTATCTTTGAAGAATTTTAATATTTGAGTTGCTAGCGGTTCCCCAAAGTTGTATGCTGTAAGTCTAGACTGGTTTTATTATAGTTTTATACAATCTTATTTTGTTTTCTAATGTCAAGGTAGATTTGGGTCCAAAAAGCCAATACATTTTCTTTAACTTATTGTTAAGTTGTTGACGTTTTCTTTTAATGTGCTAAGTACTTTACTTTGTCTGATTGTGGAAAACTTGATCGATTTAAGGATACTGGTAGGCAGTTATTTTTGCAAAGTCTTAAATAGATTTATCTGTGTTGACCTTAATATTCCATTTATTTAACCATTCCTCTACTAGGTTCGAACAGTTTTGTAAAATTTTAGACGCTTCTAAATGACAATCTTACGAAATCATAATAGCAGTGTGATTAGATTTACATCCGCGCCTGGCCATGAAGCCTTAATCAGATGGTGGATCAAACCACTGCACAATTTGGAATGTCATGCTCGACCTAGAAAGCCGAAGCTATAATTCTATGCAACAGAACTTTCTAGTTGCAACTTCGCTGATTCCAGAGCAGGGCTGCAAATCATCACTCCTTGCTGAAGAGTTGGAGACTTTCCAACTCCTGTCCAGAACACATGTCTAGCATGCTCACTGGACTGGATCATTCACCTAGCGTGTCATTAACGGCGAAATGATCCTGGCCACCATATTAAACAACAAACCTGATATGGGGCCGCGAAACCACAACCACCATATAGGGGCCAACCTCAATAATCAGTCAGAGAACAGTTAAATGTCTAAAGAGACAAATAACGGAACTCTGCGAGCTTACTGATTACCGTAAAAATAAAGTGGAGTTTCCAGTTGTACCCCTGCTGACTTCAGGGGACTGGGCTCCCTTTTTCCCCCAGTTGCACAGGTCTATGTTGTTGCTATCGCCAAAGACCATATATGTGTGCCCCCGGGGGGTATCATAATAGCAGTGTCGTCGACATATGTTGCTATTTTTTGGCATATCATACGTAAAAAGCGTATATAATATTGGCCCTAACACCCTTTTTTATGGAACGCCAGATTGAATCCAGCCAAAGGCAGATGTTTCACTCTTGACTCTAACGAAGAATTTTCTTTTTCATGTAAATAAGATCTTAGTATTATGTTAAAAGGAGCTGGTAGCAAATTTTTTATTTTAAATTGTAAGCCAGAGTGCCATACTCAGTCAAAAGCTTGCTGTTTGTCTGTGAACACCGCACTGCAGTATTGTTTTCGCTCCATAGCTTTACATATGACGTCCACAATTTGGTGACACTCCGTACTCATGTCTGTAACCAAACTGATGCTCTGGAATTATATTTTGCGCCTCTAAAATCGGTAATGTCCTTTCTAGTAGTAGTTTTTCAAATATCTTAGAAAGTATTGATAGTAAATTTATTGATCTATATGAAGTTATTAAGGTTTCCGTTTTATTTCGTTAAGGGATCATAATGATCTCCATATATTTCCACTGAGACGGAAAATAACTTAATCATGAAATGGAGTTAAACAAAGGGGTAAAAAAATACATCTTTTTTTTCTTTAATATACAAAGTCCTTTTTTTTTATTTAAAAGTAAAGAAAATAAAATTGTTATTTTGACAATTTTATTTTCTAAAATTTTTTATTTTCTAAACCCACAACCTAAACTTCGCCATTGCTAAATTATTTTATTTTACTGTGACAATGTGTAATTAATTGATTATTTTATGCAATGCGTTTCAATGCAGTTATTGTGTTAATTTGACCTCAACATAAATAAGTTACGGTAATAGATTCTTTATACGAATGTTGTAAAACCATGTTAAACACAGAACAAATAAACAAACAAAAAATACAAAATTGGAATTTTATGTCACAGGTGACATTTGCATAAAAATACTTGTCTGTATTCATACATTTAACAAGTTCATTCAGGCATAAAACAATAAATGAAACGTAATGAATGCTATTTTGCATTTAAGTATTTTTTTGGGTGGCTTCAACGTTATGTATTGTTTCGTATTAATGTCAATTTTTCACGATGAATAACAAAACCAATCAAAGGTGTTATTTTAATTTTTATAGAATATAAACGGAATTGCCTTTTTTCCACTTACTGGCCTCATATATTTATTAAATTATTAAATTAAAATCTTTATTGGTAAGCTAAGGCGGGTACAGCAATAAAATCATAGATCTAACGCATCTTTGCAACAATTTAAAACATGGTTAAGATTAACGATCAAGCTTTAAGCTTTGTACGAGTCTATAAAGTGTCAACACTAGAAAAATCTAACTGATAAGATTCGTTTTGTGAAGCATAGATTTTTAAACAATTGTTTTATCACTTTTTCTTTGAGTATAAATTTAAAATATAAGTGATGAAAACTAACATTTTTGTTGAAGTTTTTCTAAGCAAACTAATTTTTAAACATCTTTGGGCTGTTTTCATGTTAATATATACTCGAGTTTTTTTTTAATTTTAACGGAAATATTCCGAGGTTTTGTTTTAGTGTATTAACGGTTTTAAAGTTTTTTTTTTTTTAATATAAAACTTTTTATAGTTTTTAAGATTTTTTCCACATTTGTTCAGCTCTCTAAAATGTTGATAGAAATATAATTTTGGTTGCATATTTCATTTTAATTTATTTTTGTTAAGATTTTGTGTTTGGTTAAGTTTTCTATTTCGAATATTGCTGTTTTTGAATAAGAAAAGTTTTGGTTGAAAATTACCACTTAAAAAAACGTTTAAAAATTGTAATCCAACTAATGATGGCCAACTTTGGCATATCGAATATGTTATGGTAGTACGCGTTTGTTGTAGTATTATTAGGATTGGAAATTCTATGGGTAAAGTTTCGAATAATAGGTAACTGAGATTTAAAAGAGATTTTTTAAAATTTATTAAATGATACAAAGTGCCAAATCTCTGAGAAAATGTTCTGCTACATAAATGCAGCGTTCCATAAAATATTGATTAAAAAAATTTTATTTTATATTTTTCTCAAATATAAAAATAGTTTATTGTTATAAATATAACTTAGAAAATTCTAAGGAAAAAGCTAATTTCGCTGTAAATGACAGGCATTTAAAATTAGTTTTAAATCGCCTTTTAATCACGAACCACAACATGACAGAGAATTTTTACAAACTACAATACATATGAATAACAAAACTCTAATATAGAATACAGTTTATGTTAAAAAATTAAGTACATGTTGATATGACTGAGCTTAGGAAATAAAATTTAAGGTACATTTTTAAAGTACAAAACTTTAAATTTGAACCAATTTGCTTCAAGGTTCTAAGCACTAATTTAGGTTATATCCATAAGTTAAGCAAATTTTTACATATTTTACATAAAAGATGTAAAAGATGTAAGATCTTTTATTAAGCTCTGTTCTTAATCTAATCTATATTTGTATCATAGTCTAAAAATTTTAAAGTGTCTTGTTTTCCTTTTTAAGGCTAGTTGTAGTCATAAGAGGTCAAATTGTATAAGTTATCCCAAGCTTCTACTAAATTTACAGTCTGTCGTATGAAAATTTGAAAGAAAACTACATTCAAAGGTCAAAGCACTAAGATGAATTTCAGGTTTTCTCTTTTAACCGGCTCTGTCCAAGCTAGCAATCACTTTGGAAATTGAAGATTAGGTACAGATATTTTTCCTTTTCCCGTAACAAGATATATAAAAGAAAACATATTTACGTGTATAATCTCTAGAGGGAAGAAAACTGACACGAAACTGTTCGTTTAATGCGAAAAGGGATTCTTACTGAAACTGCCATGGGAGGGAATTGATAACTTAAAAAAGTGATAAGTAAAAACTTAAGGCCTACTTAAATAATGCTTTGAACTTTAATTAAATAACCTGAAAAAGAAGTTTAAAAAAACAATTATATTTTGCACTGTTTCACTGTAAATGAATTTAAAGTTTTTAGTTTTCTCCGCACTGCTAAAGAATAAATTATGGTTTTTATTTAAAATATTTAGTTTTAGTTCCAAATATTTTAGATGTAAAAGAGAATTCCCTTTTAATGGGAATATTTTTTTAATGAAAGTTTACCCAGGTAAATGGTTGGAGAATACATTCAGAAATTAAATTCTTTACAAAACAATCTCTATTTTCTGTACAATATTTTTTTGCCACAGTATTGGTTACAATGTGGCACTGATTGTATGGTTTCTTTTCCTATGCCTAGGATTATTCTCAATTTATTTTCTCTTAAGATATTGCCAGTACCAATATTTACTAAAAAAAAAAAACTCAGGCAAGCAAAAACACACATACATAAATATAACCAAGAACCAATAGAACAAGACCAGGAAAGTTCTCATTTTATGTTATTTGCAATACTTTAACTGGTAAATGAAAAAATAATCCAGACTGTCAGTCATGCAGCATAAATGTTTCGTGTCATTAAATATAACATGACCTTAAACAATTAACCTCACAAATCTTTGATTATAAAATATTTTTTTTTGTAGCAACAACAGTAACTAATCACAACGAGTTATAATTACAAAATAAAAAAAAATTCAGAAATGTAATTTTTTTAATAGTTTGTTGGTGTGTTATAGATGAAATAGCTTAACACTCAAATGGAAAAAGGTGACTCAAAATATATTTAATTTTAAGAAAAAATGATTATTTTTACTTTGAAATTTACACTCATTCATTTTCAAAAGTTGTAACGACCAAAAGTCCAACCTCGTTTTTGGTCACACATAGAACTGTCTGACAACAGTCACGGGTCAATCCCTATCTTTTATTTTAAACGTATTTACTAAGATAATGAATTTATATTGCTATATTTTCTCCAATTTATTTATTTCGTTATAGAGTCATTTACTAATAATATGAAGTCATGTATTTACTAATATACGCATGTAGTTATAAGCATTTATGTTGACGTAAGATTTAGTTCTAGTTATTATTGTAAGTAGCCACGAAGGCATACGAGTATTTTAATTAGTAACATTGATATTGTAAAACTGGCTGCAGCTGGGTGGTGAAAACAGCCGTCGGCTGTGGTGTACTTACTGCCGAAATGAGGTAGGTGGGTTTGTGCATTTGTGTGTGGGGAGAAAAGAGTATAAAAGCGCAGACATCAATCGAATTCGGGGAATTGGTGTGCGACCGGCACAGGAGCAAGGGTAAATATCTTTTTCTACTTTTTTTATTTATTTTTTGGGACTGGTAGTCAGGGTATAGATAAGGCCGTGGTAATACCCAGCCGAAGCTATACCCTGAGACAGGACAGAACTGCGACGTAGCGACCACAAACAGAGCGTGGTAATACCCAGCTGAGTTTGTGTCCGCAGTCGCCACCGACAGTGACCAGGCAGTGAACGGTTGCGCCGCTGTAATACCCAGCCCAGCCTACAGTGCCTTGGCGCTTGCGGCGTACCGACCTATTTCGACGGAGCGATCACAAACAGAGCCGTGGTAATACCCGTTCGCCGAATACGGATCGCATGAAGTAGAAGATATTTACTGAAGCTGCCTGCATACACACCAGTTCACAAGATTTGAGCCCGAGCTGCAGTTAAGTAGCGAAATAGGAATAGGGCAACCCCTTTCCTGAATAAAGAGCAACATTGTGAGTAAGGCTTTGTCTTTCTTTTTGGAATCGACACAACACGACCCTGGACGCCGCTGAGCATACATCAGCTACCAGGAAAACGTGTCGTTACAAAGTAAATAAAATTAAAATATAAAAATTTTAATATTCTGGTGTTATTAAATTAAAAATTGAAATTGCAGCTGTTGTATGCTTTCATTCAGAACGTGGCTTTCAAAATATGCATGAGGACTATACAACTAAAAAATAACAATGAAAAACAAAATTAAAAAGTCCCGATAACAACAGATCAATAAATGGTACAATTGCACACCGTTTTAAAAGTTATCGTACGAGTTTTGCTTTTCGAAATATTAAGTTTTTCTCTTTTAGACGCTTTTATGCTGAAAATAGAAAATTATTGGTCTTGTATTGTAAAGGTGTTGCACAAAAATGTATTCCATAATTTTAGTCTCCGAATTTTTAGCTCCCATTTTAATGTTTATTTCCAGTAGACGCGAAAATGTTTCACAAGGCAGAATAGTAGAATGTTTCTTTGGATGAACAAGTGTTGAATAAGTCATCACATAAAAGAGCTTTCCGTACATATTGTGGTGTTTTTAATGAAGGACATTCGATTTACTAGTTTTTTGTATAAATTGGAAATATGAGTGAGTTACTGGTAGTTTGAAACATGAGTTACCAGTCTTTACTGTCGACTATAGCAATTTAAATATCGATCTTCTTTATCATTACAAAGCTACAGTCTACAAGTATCAGATATTGCGGTGATGATATTTGCCAATATCACAGTTATGTCGAATTTCTGCCAAAGGTTTACTGTCGCAGAAGTGTATTTAGCGATCAATTCGTGTAACTCTTCCGAGTTCAATACTCATTTTTCTGTTTGACTTTTTCAATGTTAAAATTTATAAAATGCGCAATAATATTTATAAGATGGCTACCTATAATAGATATTTAAATAAATCAAACTGTGTTTGACTGTATGAACACGATAAGTACTTTAACTTTTTTCAATTTGTATGTAGGGTTTCTCTTTTTAACCGACATCAAATATGTGTTGACTGTGTCAAGAATATGCAAGACCTACCGAAATTTTCGTCTTTGGAAGAGCGAGCGAGCTATAGAATATGGAATAGTGTAGAACAGGAATTTGCAAAAACATATTTAACTTTCCTTTCATTTTGCAAAATATTTTTTACTTGTATAATTGTATAATAATTATTTTATGTATCCATCTGTTAATTGACAATTTCAAAACTTGACAATACAATCAATCTTATACGCGTAGTTGATGCTATTAAGTTTTGTATTCTAACTTAATAAAGAAATGCTATTTTATTATAAGATTTGACAATAATTAAAAATTCTTTGTCTAAGTTGTTTTCAAAGGCGTCTAAATGACCATCTAGAGAATTAGAAATCCTATTAGAAATTATTGATTTTAGATTTCTTTTTGTGTGTAAGTCAGAATTCAAGGTAACTTGAAGCGTTTGATATTCTACTCGTGACCACTTGGATTTTGAAACACATGTAAGCAAGAATAAATAAGTTTTTAAAATGTAATTGTGATGTATCTATAGTAAATGAAATTTTCAAACATCTTTAAAAAATAATTATGTAATTAATTAATTAAATGAATTAACCATTAACTGGGGGCCATAAAAATCTTTTATGTCATATTATTTGAAATGTTAATATGCAAACATCCGTATTTATAGAATGAAAGATTTTGAAATAATAAGAAAGAATATCAATTAAAGTAAAGGGTGTTTTTTATAGAGGTATATCACTGTGAAACAAAGATGAATTTATATGAAATTTAATTTATTTGAAAAATTATCTAATGTCATTGTAGTTTATATATAACTGCCTTAGATAACTCGGACGTGGTCTTAACTGGATGTCTAATTTTTAATGAGTTTTTCTAACATTTGAGACGTTATATCGGCAATAACGCGGTGAATGTTGTCCTCTAAATGTCCTCAATCGTTTCAGGCTACTAGGCGCAGACTTTACATATCTCCACAAAATAGTCCAGCGGTGTTGCATCAACTACTTTAGTGACCAATTCACAGATTCAAAAAATCGTGACACGAGCTGTGCGACATGTTGCACCGTTTTGTTGACAGCACAGCTCTTGTATATCATGGTTTTTTAATTGATTAATGAAAAGGTGAGTAATCTTTGCTGAATAACGGTCACAAACAAATGATTTCACCAGTCCCTAAAGCACACTAAACAGTCAGTTTTTCTGGACATAACAGTGTGTCCCAATATACATACATTTGATAAATATCATCACTCCAAATACGGCGGTTTTGATTATTAAGGCATCATTTCACATAAAAGTGAGCTATATCGCTAAATAAAATTCGCTTATGAAAATAAGGATCACAATTTGTACAATTTCGTCCCCCCGGGGGCACATTATAGTCTTTTTGGAACCTACTATTCCATTTAGACTTGCGGGGTAAAAGGGAGCCCAGGCCCCTCAAAGGCTAGTAGGTGTCACCTGGACAATCCACATATTTCCGCGGGAAATCAGTTGCCCCAAAGTACACTATTTGTTCTCTTTAGACAATGATGTGCTCTGACTGGTTATTGAGGTTGGCCCCTATATGGGAGTATCGTGGTGGTTGTGGTTTCGGACTCTCGTGAGAGTTTGTGGGTCGGACCATTCAAATTAACACAATGAATGGTTCAGGTTCAGTGAGTATGAATGCTGGCGTGTTCTTGATAAATAAGAGCTTCATGCGTTCTGGACCGGGAGTTGGAAAGTCTCCAACTCTTTAGCAAGGAGTGAAGGCTGCGGCCTACTTTGGGCTTTCGAAATTGCTACTAGAAGTGACCGGAGGATATACGTATTCGATGGCCTTCTAGGGCGTGGTTCGTGTCCAATCAACCAAGTGGTTTGACCACCATCTGATTATGACTATATAGTCGGTGCAGATGTAAATTAAATCACGCTTTGTACAATTTCGTAGGCTTATTCAGGCGCCAATCAACTAATGTTGTAGTGCCAAACCAAACTAAACATAAATCACTTGATAGATGACAAAATGGCCGCTAGTCGAAAAGGTGTTGCCAATTTAACAGTTTTATACCTCTATAAAAGCACCCAATATTTAAAAAACACAAAATAATTACTTTTACATTTATTATGTGTTTACATATTAACGCACGTTTTTTACTTATACCTGTTTATGTCTCCTCCTCATATTTATCTTGTATGGAAAGAATTAGTTGTATGTTTATTTTGTTGTTGTGTTCCATTTAATTAATTTACATGACATTTTGTTATTGCTGATGTGTACTGCAATATTAGTTGATGTTGTTGCTTTTTTTAACTTCTTGTTACATGTCTTTTATATTGACGACACGACTATTTAATGTTTTCTTTTCTTGCACACTGTAGCAACTCGTTAAAAAATTAACGTAAAAATATGAATGTGCACAAACTAAAAAGTATTGATGTATGTTAACAATTTTTGCGGTCATCTAATGATAAAAAGTATTAAAATTAAAAAAATTGTTTACGTTTAAAACGAAGCAAATTTGCGTATACTTATAAGCAAGTAAAAAATTTACAATGATGGATGAATTTTTAGCACTTCGGGTAGAATTTGTAGGTTTTATTAAAGTAGAATTCAAATTATATGTTTTTAAGTTTAACAGCAAATTGAATTTGATTGTTGTGTAACAACAATCTTCCTAAATCTTCTCAAAATTTATAGTGTTTATTAAATCTGTAATTTATTAAAAAAAATTCCAATATTAAAAATTCACTTTTTTTCCTTACTGAAATATTGCCAAAAGCCTTGTTGTTCAAACTGCTACAGGTTCACAATTGCAATTTACACAGAATGGTACATAGTATGTTTACTTAAAGGTCAGGGCTGTAAACAAAATTGAAAATTAAAGGCAGTCCCCGTCAGGTTGTGATTTTGACATATTCAGCTGTATCTATCAATCCGTAAGAAGAAAACTCTTGAAACTTACGCAAGCTATAAACTACTATTTCCACTATATATCCGCTATAATCATAAGGATGACAAGAAAATTAAAAAGTGCTTCCAAAAATATGTAATTTTCATTTCATGTTTTAAACGTTTAAAAGTAAATGAAAAATGAGAACTTGAGCTTTACTTATAAATATCTTATCTTTTTTTATTATTTTTTTATTTATGGTGCAATTATTTTCTTTGTGAATTAGTTATTAAAAACTTTAACCTTTTTTTCTTTTTTGCCCAACACTATATTTCATTAATGATAATTTTTTGCAAGCTGCAGTACTGGTTTGCTAACATAATATAATAGTTATACGTTAGAATGATTGTTTATTTATAATGTTTCCCATATTTATGCAAAAGAAAGTAATTTTTATTATACATACTAAAGTAATTAAATAGTAGGTATTAATACACAAATGACAAACAAAGTTAATCAACATAAACGTTAATACATCCATCGGTTTCTTTTATAAGCGCGTAAACAGAAATTAATTAAAAATTAATTGCAAAAGAAATTTATGTGTTATTTATTTATATATATATATATTTGATGCCTACTGTTATTTGCATGATGATATACATATCGTATCAAAAATGTACATAAAAATTATTAAAATATTCGACTTAGTCCAAAATTTATAATTTAATTTTTTGTTTTTTATTTTTCCAGTTTGGGTTACGCCAATTGGATCTCTCCCTTTTATCTCAACTTTGGGCCCTTAATGATTCCATCCAAGAATTTCGTACCATGATCCAGGATCAAGAACAAGAAGATGAGGAAACCTATTCAGCACACTCACATTCACCTTCACCCTATGATTCTGTATCATCTGATGCAGAAGATGAAATTTTAAACTTCAAAACTAAAAATCGTATACAACTACAAAATGGCAATGTAATAACGACCCAACCGAAACTTACAAAATCCTATGCTGCCAATAACGAAATGACAAATCAGTCAACGACAATCTCAGCAACAGTATCAACTTTAACTACAACACAAGCACCACCGTCGCCATCATTAAATAATGTTTTGACGGCATCAGCTACAGCTTCCGGTACAGCTTCAACGTCAGTGGATCAACAACAGAAATTACATTTGATAAAATCGGCATTACTGAAGCCGTTCGATGTAAAGCCAGTACCACGTATGCGCAGTGCACCACCGCCACCACCAACACATCGCAAAAGTCAATTAGCTCCGCCACGACCCACATGATGCTACCTGAGTGACTTCTTTGCCGAAGTCAAGACGGTCATGTGCAAAGTGATTGTAGGCGATGCTAAAAAAATTGATGATTCGAATAAATTCAAAAAGAATTTAGTTACTCAAAAATACAACAACAACATGGATTCTAATCGAACGGATTTGCAAGTGTTACGAAAAAATTTAACCATAGAGGACCATCCCTAATATTATAGGCAACCTAGAAAAGCAATATTTTATATTTATAACAATTAATTATGGAACAGTTTTTTGCCAAAAGAAAAATACAAAACACCAATTAATTACTTTAAGTGTTTTATTTGAGTTTAAAATGGGTTAAAGTTGTTGTAAAAGGATTTTTGAGCTTATGTTAATATGTTTGTTAAATTGTGTTTGGATGTATTAGTTAGTACTAGGGTTTGAGTATGAATGTGTGCTTTATACGTTTTGTTAATTGTTTGTTAAGATTAATATTATTATTATTATTATTATTATTTTTTAAATCTAAACTTGTTCTCATGAAATCTTTTGTTTATTTTAAAAAAATTAAAATTTTTTATTTTAATAATCGGGTCCTGGATGAAGGTGTCTATTTTTAAATAATTTTCTTAACTAAATCAAAGCAATATTTTGATTAATCTTAGGAAACGCTTTTTAAAATTAGTATAAGCTTTCAAAATTAATAAGAAAATAATTAAGATAAAGAAATAAATAAAAGAATTACATAAAATGCTTAGGCTGTTCATTAGTTTATTTCACCATATGCATAAATACATATAATACACATAATTACATACAATATACATAAATACATAAATTTTTTAATACAATTGTAAATTTTATACTTCACTTTACTTTATAGTCTTTAAAAACTGGATTAAATCCAAAGCAATTTTTAATTGATTAAATTTAATTGGTACGATAATATTCTGTTGTATATATATGCTTAAAAAAAAAAATATATATATATATATATATATATATATATATATATATATATATATATAAATATAAACTAAAAACAAAAAGAATAAATATTTTAGTATTGAAGAACAATTGTAAGGCTTAATAAAAAAACAAAAAGAATGAATGTAAATTGTATTATTTACTAAACAAACACACAACCACTACAAGGTAAATACATGTGCAAAAGCACTTAAATTTTAAGGGACTTTTATTAACCAAAGAGTTTATTATGGCAAGGGTTAAATGCGGGTTGGCTTAATCTTTAAATGCTTTCCAAAGTCAATAAACAACAAATAAAGGCCTTTCATGCAACGTTACATTACTTTAAGAATGTTATTGACTATAACTATATTGTTAAAAGGCATAATAACATGTGTTTTAAACACAAGCCATTGATAAAGTTGATAATATTTAAAAAACAAAGGAAATGTTTTTCATTTAATTCTATAGGTAAAACATACAAGCTTTCTTTTATTCTACACTCTTCTGTTGGCATTGGAATAACTGAGGGTATATGTTCTCTATTTTCAAACTTGAATTTCAATTTATCTAACAGAATTTCAATTTCGATTAATCCTATAAACAGTTGCTTGATTTGCATATAAAACAAACCAATGGAATTTACATTGGAAGCTTGAATTTTAGTAAATTATTATCGCTCATATATATATATATATCACATGAAAATGGCGTCTCCATGAGGGCACTCTCCATTTAGTAGTTAATTTATTTTGTTTTGGTATTAGTATGTATTCGAAAGTCTAGCTGCTATAGTTCCAGAAATAGAAGTCTAATGCAGATGGCCAGACATTGTAGCGTTATTAATTATTTTTACCCTGTTAATGTCTATATAGAATATTATTAATTATCACATAGCTTAATTGTTTTTACTGCTATTATCTTTAGCTTGGCTGTTAGTATTATTCTATTGGCTATGGAACAAGATTTAATGGTAAATCGAAATTTTTAAAATTGTGGTTTTCCTCTATTCACAAGGTAAAGAGAACTTTTATGGGAAAAATTTTAGGATTTGATACAATAAACGCTTTAATGCCTTTGTGAAAATCACAGCCTATTTCCAAAGGCAAGTACAATTATGTTTGTAAGACTACAATTATATACATATTTGTATGTTAATCACTGTTTTGATTGCCATTGTGAAAGATTTGTAGATTGTACTAGAATTAAACAATTGAAATTATTAGCGAATTTTAAAATAAAAATCCCCGAAAAATCTTTAACACAACACAACAAAATCTTCCCAAAAAACCCCGAATCCTTAAGAGAAATTTTTAATCCGCACTTTGCTGTAAATATTGTCCCGAAACTCCCTTATCCATACTTTGCAGTTAAATGTCCAAATCTGTTAACACTAATTGCTATACCGCAAGAATTAATATTTTATTTGGGAAACGTTTTCGTGATATTAAATTTTTTGTTCTTTCATTGATCTAATCGTAGAATAAGTTTCCATGCTCGTATTTATTAAATTATTTATTAAATCTTCCAAATTACTAAACTGACAAAGATTTTCCAACCACCAGAAAAGTTTTTTAAGACCACAGCAATGTCTTCTCTTTTTAGTGGAATATAACTGCGATTGTTCACTATGTTTAGTTGTTGTTTTTGTTGTTCGATTGTTTCATGTTTCACGATTTCGGCTTTTTACAATGGCACTTTAAGGTCTTTGTGTGGAGGTTAGAATTTTGTATACACCATCAGGCTGCAGTAATCACGGAATTTAACTTTATCGCCTTTGTATTTTTTTATAAATTTGATGTAAACATAGTGCCTCTAATTGAGTCTCATAACATCATAGAGGGTTTAGAATCGCATTTTGAAGAAGTTTGCAGTCTAAGCTTAGTTTCGAGTTCCAGCGAATGAATCAGTTAGTGTGTGCTTTTGATTTTCGGTGCAATAACTGTGTTTTTAAATGGTTTTTCTAAGTCAAGCTATTATTGTGTACAAAGGTGATGGGGTATTATTTAGTTATTGATGAGAGTAGGAGGGTATGTTTCCCTTTGAAAGTATTTTGCTCATATACTTTTATTGTGTTAATTGATTATTTCATTAAAATATTGTGAAATTTTTATTTATTTCCAGAATTCAGCCGAAATGGATCAGTTGTCGGTTATACTAATATGTAAAACAAGTGAATATTGTGAACAACAAAATAAAACAATTCACTTTCTACAATAAAACTATCTGGCTGCTTTACTCATGAATATTTAACACTACAATAAAAAAGCAACTCTGCTTGGAAAGAAAATTAATTGCACATACTCTTAGGCTGATGCTTTATATTTAACAATTTTATTTTTTAGTAATTAATTTTAAGCACTAGGTCTCATTTAATAAAAAAATTTTTAAAAACTTTATTTTTTATTATGTTTTCGATATTTCGCCACACTGAGAACAATTTTCCATTACGATTAACTAATAGGTTAATTAATCAATTTAATAATAGGAGGAAAAGAGTTATAAGTAGTGGAACGGAACCCAAAATATATAAATCGATAACTTATATACCTGTCTTGTCTGAAAGAATAGAGAATTCAAAAATTTATGATACAAATAAATACAAAATGACATATAAGAATACAAATGCATTGAATAGGTTGTTTAGTAAAACTAAGGATAAAATTCAAAAATTAAATATGTCCAAATTTCCTTGTAACGGTAATGATAAGGAAGATTGTAATAAGGTTTATGTAGGCACAACAAAAAAAATAAATTGAAAACTAGAATCGCAGGACATAGGTCAGACCAGAAATACAGGAATAATATTAGTTTGCAATAAAACAGCGTTATCTTCGCATTGCTCTAAAGTTGATCACAATCCTAATTTTGAAAATGTTTCAATTTTAAATTTAGAAAATAATTATAAACGTCGTTATATGTTAGAAATGTTACAAATAATTAAAGTACCATTAACCAAAAGAATAAATTTTAAAGCAGATACGGAGAAAGTTGCTCAAAATTATAGACATTTAGTGCATAAAATTATAAAACAAAACTCTGTATCTGCATAATATTAATAATTTATACTTTAATTTTTTGTAACGTTTGGTCATTAAATTTATGTTTTACAATATATGTGTAAGATACTATTGTTTTTGTAAATTTGTTATGTATTTTTAAAAATTTTTTAATGTTGAAAATTGTTTGTATGTATGTAAAACAAAAAATTTTCAATTTGTCGTTTTTTATTGTTTTTGTTTGTTTTGTTTTTTTGAAAAAATTTTTTGATTATTTTGAATTTGTTAATCAAAAAATTTTTTCAATTTGTTTGTTCATTATTTTTGTTTTTCCTGATGATGCCAACCAACGGTATGGCGAAATATCGAAAATATAATAAAAAATAAAGTTTTTTAAAAAATTTTTTATTAAATAAGACCTAGTGCTTAAAATTAATTACTAAAAAATATTAAAAAAGGTCAAAAAATTATAACTGTTATATAACAATTTTATTATTTTTTTTATTTTCAAACAATTGTTGTTTAAATTGCTTTGTTATTTTATTTAAAATTTTATCTTAATTGTTTTTGCTTTCTTTAAGTAATAGAAGTTACGGAGTTTCTTATTTTTATTCAGAAGTTTTTAAAATATGAATTTCAAGGGAAATATGTGTGACTTAAAATAATCGTTGCTTAAATAAATCGTTGAAACATAAAAGGATTTTAAAATAATATTTTCTTTTTATTGTATGTAAAAAAAATTGTTTAGTATTTTAGTATTCCATAAAACAGAACAACAACAAATGAAATACGTGACCAGTATAATATGAAAATATCGCAAACATTATTTAATAATGCAACTTCTATTAAAAGATTTTTTGGCTACAACAATGTATTTTTAATTTCAAAATGAAAATAATTAAAAATAACAAGTCGTAGAACAACATTCGTCTTTTACGAATCTAATACTTATTTGTAGCCTTCAAGCAGTAGAGAAATCTGGTTTCTTATATAAAGGTTTTTTACAACGAACATTTTTAGTTTCACATAGATAATTTTTTGTGAATGAATATCTGACATCCGATGATATCCGGTTTCTTATATATATATATTCTTAACTAAAATTAAACAAATAAACACCATAATGTTATTATTATTATTTTTTTAAAGAATTTTTTGATTTCCTATCTATATATAACATTTATGAATATGCTACATAATACCATGTTCTTAATAAACTAACCATTTGTTAATATGATTTAAATTAAAAAGCATTATTAACAACTTTAGCTTATTGTATTATATTATTTAAAACAGTTATATTTTAAATTCAGACATTTAACATATTTTTATATTTTTGTTCAACAAGAACATTCTATCTACATAGTCGAAGGTGGGAAGGTGTCGAATTTGCACTTATATCCATTTGTTTCCGATCACGTCCCATGTTGTAAGCAACTCTACAAGCTCGGAGCAGGCCGCACTCCTCACTCCTTGCTGAAGAGTAGGAGACTATCCAACTCCAGAACACATCTAAGCTTAATAAAATTTCAGAACACAACCACAAGCTCACTGAACCGTGACTATTCAGTGTGTTCATTGTGAATGATCCGACTCACACAACACAAAAGAGGGCCACGAAACCGCAACCACCACGATGCTCCCGAATAATAATCAGTCAGAGAACAGCTGAAAGGCTAAAAAGCCAAAAAGTTGAACTCTGGGACTTACTGATCTCCGTCGAAATAAAGTGGTGTTGTCTAGTTGGCTCCTGCTAGCCTTTTAGGGGACTGGGGCTCCCTTTTATCTCCAGTGACACATGACGGTGAGATTCTGTCAAAACATATAAATATGCCACCGGAGGGAATTCGCTAAGTTATAAGTGGTGTTTACATGATTGCCAAAAAGAAGGTAAATATTTGAAACCTAAAGAAAGACTTGTGGAGAAATAACAACTAGCCAGTAGCAGCGGTAGATGAAATGTTGAAGAAATGAAAATGTGATAAGTTCCTTGTGGAGTTTCCAGTAGAAGAGAAGAGATGATAAGTACAAGTCTAGTCAGAGAAGAAAAAAAAGAAATATTGACCTGCAGTTTTTGAAGAAATGTTCAATCAGAATATAAAATCGTTTAAATTAATACAAATCTATAAATTTGGCTTATGTTGTTGAATCAGCAACAATTGTCTCCTGCAAGGCAACTTTTTAATGCATTTCAACAAACTGGCCTAAAACTGCACATAAGGAAAGTGTTTCACCAAGAGACGAAATCATTTTTAATTTAACGTCAATGTTTTTGGTATTGCTTTTATTATTTCCATCGTGTTACAAATATACTTCCAAAGTGCATCAGCACTTAGTAGTCTTGTCAGCTGTATTAGTTATTTAGAACAATATAAATTTTATATTCACTTATTATTAAGTTTCCTTTTCTTTTGATTGAAAAAAAAGATATTCTTTTGATTAAGATCTTTAAAGAGAAAATTCTAGAATTAACTTTATAAATTTGCCGATGAAACAAATAAATAGATAATTATTTCCTATTATTTCAAATTTTATTGTGTATTACTGTTGCTATAAATTAACTAAAATTCATTTAGTTATACAACAAACAAACAAAACCAAAAACAAAAATACAGCTTCAACAAATTAAAAATTTAATCTTATCTTATAGAGTTGCTGTGTATTGTAGAATTATTTTTATGAGATTTGCAATATATCAAACACTTTATTATTTTAAGATAAATAATATTAACATTTTATTACAGCCACTTCGGTCAAATATCATTTCTTTTGTTAAAAATATAAAGTCAACGAATCAATTATTATTAATAACAATAATCAACACGAACATTCACTTTCTTTACATAAATAGCGAAAGCAAATCCAAACAATATCCACATATCCATATTGAAGCTTTCACGAGCAGACAGTGTTCATTGTGGCATTAAAGTGTTCTTGTTGTATAATTTACAAATCTTTATACGAGGAACAAAACAACAACAAAAATGTTGTCTACCAAATTGGTGAGTCTAAAAACAATCTAAGTCCATTTCATAAAATTTAACAAAGTTAAATTAAAATATAAATGCCATAAAAACAATCTAGTAACTAGTAACAAAATAGTTACTTGTTGTTTCTACTTATAGATTGCACTATGTACTGTTTTGGCAATAGTCTCAGCTAGTGTTTCAGAAACATCTCTAAACAAACACTTTTTGCAAGAGAAATATGACTCGGAACTCAGTAAAATTAAGTAAGTTAAAAAAAATTGTACCGAATTTTTAAAGGAATAAAAAATAAATAATTGTTTCTGCTGTGTTTGAATTATTTTTTAGTGCGAAAGAAGCAAAAAATAGTAGACAGCAAGAGTTTGACATGGTGAACACATTCGAAAAGGACGACGAAAACATTTACGTTGAAGCTACATTGAGTCCTGATGTAGTTGCATCATTGGCTGGCTAAATTCGGTTTAAATTAAATAATAACAAAATGGAAAATTAAAGCTATTTATTAAATTAATTTAAATAAAATTCATGTAAGAGAGTTTACTATTCTCTTAAAAATCAATTGATAATAATGAGAGTTTTCATTGAATCAACATAGGAAAAAGACAAGAGCACTTCTAAAAACACACCAAACGTTTCAAAAACAGAAACATTTCTTATTTTCAATCCTTTCACATAAAGGTTTCCTTTGGACGCCATTCATATGTAATTTGGAAAATAGAGAAAACAAAAAATATTTGTAAAGTAAATATTTGTAAATTACTAAAAACAAGATTGGCAGAACACATAAGTATATGACCGCATTTGTAACCCAACTTTGCATTGCACCTTGAAAATCACGGACACTTACCAAGGAAAATAGATGAGTGTATGACTTTACTTGAAAACATGGAAATCTATAAAACAAAATCTTCTGACATCGACATTGTTAACGAACAGGTAAACACAACCTCAGACGCAATTATCATACCACTAAAACTAATCATAAACTCAAACAAAGGGAAAAACACCCATAGCTGTACAATAAAAAATAAAAAAAGGACCAAAATACTTAAATTAATCCCCACATAAAAACGCCAGATGGCTAACATTCTAACTACATAAGTAGGTAGATATGACGATTATAGGATAAATACCTGGGCCAGAAAAACTGACTCGTCAGTACGTGACTTAATAATAATGTATTCACATCGAGAGCGCTCGCCATTCAAAAACAAACAGCCGGGAAGGACGTTAGGAGAATGAATTAAAAATATAATAGAAATTATATAAAAATACTTTAAATCGTTGATATACTATACCAGCAAATATTTGTTAACGATGATATGCGGTTTTATGAAACTTTTTTTTAAAGATATTAAATTTGTATTTTCGCTTAACGTAACAACAATTTAAAATTATAATTAACCATATTATAATTATAATTTAACCATATCAAGGTTAAATATGAAATAACACATTATCACAATAAAAATATGATTTGACAAAATCTATTGAAAATTTATTACAAAAAATTTTAAAAACAGTTGTGATCATTGATCGTTAAAAAGCTGGAGTTCCTTCCCGAAAAATTATTTAGTTAAGCTAACGATTTTGAATTTTTGAGAATTAAATTAAAAAAATAATTTTTAATAGGTTTTGTTGTATTTATTTTCTACTTATTTTTTTAGCAGGTTTAGTTTTCAAGCCTTGATATCCTAATATGGAATCAATTATAATATCTGACATGATCTCGCTCTACTTTTGCTGAAAGTGTTAACTTTTGAAAGATATTAAATTATGTTGAATTAAATAGGGGCGCACAGTGGGCTATTTTACAAGAAGGCGGCCAAAAGTCCTTTTTTTCATGGACTCCAATTGTAAAATTTTAAAGTTCATTCAAAAGTAAAAACTAGTATACCTCGGAAGGCAAAAAATTATTATTATTATTATTATTTTAACTATATCACACTGAACAGGATGATTCAAAATGAGCATTTTAAGTATTTTGTTTAAATGAGAAATTTCTTAGTAAATTTTTGATTTTTAAACGAGGCAAATTTGTGTAATAGTGTAATTTGTTAGCTATTAGTATAACTGAATTGTTTTGATTGATTTTTGATTTTAAGAAATTATTTTTTGTAGAGGTTAAAATTTTGTCTAAATTCTCTTACTTAATAGAGCATAACTTCTAAAGTTCGTTAGGGAATGTAAAAGCATTAACACTGTGTCATAGCCTTAAATGTCCCCAACACGCCTATACCCCATCGTATACCCGGCACGATCCGACCGTGAGCACCAGAACAATTTTTCTGACACAAGGTCGAGAAGTTTTTGCATAATAGATTTAGAAAATGGAATTAAAATTTTTTTTCTGTTTGACCATTTGTTAAGGAATTTATTTATATTTTAAATCGCCTTTACGAGAGACGTTGTTTAGATAAATATGCGTATTTCTAGAAAGAAAACAAGAATTTTTTGTCAATTTCAGAGTCATGCACAGTTGGCTAAAAAATTATTTTGACTACTATTAAGTTTAGTCAATAATAATTCACTTTTATTATTATTCTTATTCCATACAAAATAAAACCTTAAAATATTCTTTTCATAACTACTCAACTCAGCGTGTGTTTGTTCTCGTTGATGTGATGCAACTGGCTTTTTTAACAAGAACAACCACTCACACATCAACTGTATAAAGTAGACGACAAACTTAGTAACAATAATTTTATTTGGGTACGGTTTTCCGTCGACCCTCGTCAAAGAAGAACAAGAGCAAGCCAGGCACATCTGCAAACAAATAATAGAGAAGGAGGCCAAGTCTAACAAATTTGACGAGGGTCGACGGAAAACCGTACCCAAATAAAATTAAAATTAACCCCGTCGGAAAAGCGAAGCACATATTAGTAACAATACATTATAACTGTATTGCATTCCAACTGCACAGTGGGCCCAGTTCTTAACAACTACTTAAGACAACGTAAATTGATATGATTTAGGTTACAAAGGTACTTTGCTTTTTAAATTGATTTGCACTGCTTGTAAAATAGTTTTTTTTCAAATGTATACATTGCTTGGAGCATATCCTTAAATTGGGTTATGATTTGGACTTTGGTCCGTTAGGCGAAACTGAGAAAAAACAAGGAAAATGACGAAAAAAGAGACCAAAGAAAACCAAAAAATTGAAGAAAAATATTTGGAAAAGGGCCTAATTATCTATCAGCCAAAGCAAGGAGAAGTGAACACAAATGATGGATACACGGAAAGAAGATTTTTTTCAAATCCAGAAGCTGCGGCACCGACCATAGGAGTAGATTTGGAACTAATAAGGAGATTCAGTATTATTTTACAAATTCTAGCATGCAGCAGAAAGATAAATTCAAACAAATTTGGAGAGTACGCCAAAAACAGCTATACTTTACAACAAAAAATATTTTTGGAGACATATGCCATTCACAGTTCACAAAATTTTGTACCATTGGGAACAAATAAATCAACACAATATGCTACCAATAGGAGATCTATTTGAAGAAGCACAAAAAAAAAAACGAAACAAAGACTATAGACACTTTCGTAAGCATAACACAAGAAAAATTTCTAGATATTGTACTAATGAAGACTTGATTGTTATTTTATTGTGCACCCCATCAGATCCCTACATGTCCAATATCCAACAAAATTGGAAAACTACTTCTATTGAACTAGACGTAGAAGCTAAACTGTTTCTAGAAGATGAAAATCAAGGCTATTTAGAAGAAATATTTACAAGAGGTGGTTACACAAGAGTTATCTGTATGCATTTCATCCTTTTAAAAGTTTTTGTATATTAATAAAGTATTAATCAATTTACATTAAAAGTTTACATATACGAGTAGTATTTATGTTAATTTTGGGCTTAAATACTTCCTTATCTAAACTAAATTTGAACCAATGAATATATTTTATGTTTATGTTTGCTACTTAATAAACTAATTTTTAAATCAAATTGTTTCAAAAAACAAAAGTTTGGCCTTCGTACTAAAAATTTCACGGCGGCCAAAGCTTGGCCCTATCTGACTAAATTTAAGTTTTCAATAAGTAAAAATTCTAAAGTTGAATCAAAATACATATAAGACTTTTAATACTTTTAATACTTCGCTTTCGTACCAAAAATATGCGAAAATTTATAATGCATTTTTAATCCCATCACAATTATTTTTCTAAGCGGTCGATTTAAAATTTTTATACCTTAAACGAAAGCCTATGATCTCACCTAGTAGGTAAAAATTACGATCCGTTTAAATGGTACATATTTTTAACCGCCTTCTCATAAAATGGTCCACTGTGGGTCGTATCGAATTTAGAACCGTAAAATGCTAAATAAGGCGTGCAATTCATAATTTGTACGATATATTTTTAATTTAATATTCGTATAAAAGGTTTTCTGTACCATTATTTTTTAAATAACCGCAAAAAATCATATTAATGCGTCAAAATCATTTTTCTGTTTTTTTCCCTTGTGTAATTTATTTATATATTTTTTTATAATAAATGAAAATATATACAGTGACGTATTAAAGACCAAATGGGGATAAATCTTTAAGAAAACTAACAACAATTGAATTATGTTTGCATTCATCTTTAAAAAATATGAATGTATTTACGGGGAAAACCCTTGTTTTATTCATAAATTTGTCGAAAAATAATTTATATCCGCATGTTAAGACTAAAAATTGTTATATAACTTTAAAAATTAATGAACTTTAAATTATCTAACACTAAAATTTTTAAAACACACCACACCTGCACACATATAACTTACAAATAATTTATAATGCTGCATGTGTTCCCATGTAAGTATGTTTAGACCGGTTTCCGAAAACTTTAAAGTTGTGTTTTGATTCTCTAGCTAAATATTCAAGTTTAAATATTTAAATTTTTAATACTGATAAGACAACAGCATTCAAAAAGATTCTGAGCAAAATCATTTTAATATTTAAAATCATACTTCGGGAATCTTCATTAAAACAAAAAACGTAATCGCAAAGCGTTAGTCTTAAGTTAAACTCTTGTTGAGTAATTAGTCTTCATTGTGATCTTAAAGAGTTATAGCGCATACTCCGCCAGTCAATCAGCAAAACGGTCACCAACTCCTAGATATAATAAGAAATAATGACATTTGCTAATGTGGTGAGTTGTAAAGGATTTTTAATTAACCTGAAATTAAACTAAAATCTAAAGATTTTAAAATGATTATGGAAATAAAATAATTAAATAAAAAGTTCAGAAGTGACACACACTGTTGCCCTAACTCATGGGTGGTAAAAAGAATAACTTCAAAAAAATGTTTAATTAAAATTGAGCACGTAGTGGCACAAATCAAGTGTGACGATATTATTATAATATTAAATAATTTTGTGGCCGTGTTAAGGCAAAACTAAATAACTAATATATAATGAAGGAATCTTAGCAAAATTATTTTAATATTTAAAATCATACTTTAGGAATTTTCATTAAAACAGAAAACGTAACCGCAAAGCGTTAGTGGTAAGTTAAACTCTTGTTGAGGAATTAGTCTTCATTGTGATCTTAAAAAGTTAAAGCGCATACTCCGCCAGTCAATCAGCAAAACGGTCATCAACTCTTAGATATAATAAGAAATAATGACATTTGATAATTTGGTGAGTTGTAAAGGATTTTTAATTAAAATCTAAAGGTTTTAAAAGGATTTTTTAACGTTATTTATTATGGAAATAAGATAATTAAATGAAAAGTTTTGAGGTGATATTCGTTACAAAAATCAAGTGTAACGAATATAGAATAATAAATAATTATGTATGTGGCTGTTTCAAGGCAAAACTGAATTAATATATAATGAATGAATAAATGATCAGATTTGAAAATAATTAAAAATGTTCTAAAAATCTGCTAACAGCAAAAAAAGATGTTTAAACTTAAATTCGTCTCAAAATGGCTAAAAATTTTACTATAATAGACTGATAAGATAAGTTTTGTTTATTGTTGAGCAGTTAGTTTTCATTTACATCTGGAAAAAAAGATTACAAAATGAGATGAATACAAAATTCAGTATTTATTCAAAGAAATCTAAATACAATATAAATAATCAAAAAAGTTTGAAAAAAAAAAACAAAATCCGTTCTTGAATAAATAAAACGTTAAAAATGATGTTATCCATATGCAAAGAATACAATATATTTTAATACTTAACTACCTCATTTAGGCCACTCACATAAAATATTTGTGTTAATTTACGAAAAGAAAATTACGGTTCGTAATAGAGGAACATCACATCTCTACATATGTATGTATGTATTTTTCGACAAAATATGACTCTTCAATTGTGAGCACAATTAACTTACATACATTGTATTAAGATGAAGAAGGTTTAGTTTGTGGAAAACACTGCGCAGTAAAACTAAATTTCGGCCAAACGGGGTTTAACGGATTCGTTAAATGAAAAACAATTCTATTTTTTGGAATAATTTTTTAAATTAATCTACGTTAATTTGTAAATTTCCAAAAATATATTTTAAATATGGCCATTTTACTATTGCTCATATAGCTAAAATTCAAGAGCCTTGTATCTTGACCAAATTGATTAAATGAGAGTTTTGCTTAAATCAACACAGCAAAAAAAAAACAACATGTCATACAGCTCATCAGCTGATTTTAGTCCAAATTTTGTATAGAAAATTCAAGAGTCTTATATCTCTTATATGATCTGTAGTGAAATGGCTATATGAATATGCTTTCCCCCGCAGTAGTACATTTCAAATGTATTTTTTGAATAATAAATACATATGTATATAACGAGAATATCATAAATACGTTATAATGTAGATTAAATTAGTACTATATAAAATATTACTCTGCAAAAAATAAAACTTCAATAAGCTATAATCCACTTGTTTGTTCTCTTGTTAAATTGTTGTACTTTTAGTTATCCAATTTAATCCAAGTTTAAGAAGGTATTTAGCACACAAAACAAGCATTGTAAGATTATCAATATGATTCCATAGGTGTCCCCTATGTACAAAACTCCAAGAAGGAGTTTTATATCGAAGCTTAAGTTTCTTCAATTATCAATATGATTGTAAACCCAATAACATTCTTTATCGAGTTTTATTAGCAAAAATATTTTTTCTAATTTTAATCACATCTATAATAATCAAATTTCTTTTAAAATGTCTTTATTTAAGATAATTTTCAGCGCTATTTTGGCTGCACTATCAGTTACAGCCTCGGCTGGTTTACTAGACGCAATATTTATACCAACAATTTTGCAAGAGAAATATCAGTTGGCACCAACCAAAGAAGGTTATCGCCTAAAGTAAGTTTTAAGAAAAATTATTAAGCATCTCATAGAATGTTATTACTAAATGGTTTTCTTAATTTTTGTTTAGTTTGGAAGAACCTAATGGCAGCAAACGTGAAGAAGTTGGCATGGTTGTAAACCCCGGTTCGCCTGAAGAAGATTTTGTTGTTATGGGTACTTATTCTGTGTATGATGAAAAGACTGATACAGACACTATAACAATGTATACAGCGGATAAAGATGGTTATAAATCCCGCTATATGCTAAAAAATCGTAAATTAAGTCCTGGCTCATTAAAAGCGTTGGCGGGCTAATTTTGTTTAGATTAAATAATAAACGATCTTTGCATTAATTGTTACTAAAATGAAGTAAAATAAACTGGATTTGTTTATATTGTTATAAAATTTAAAAGAGTTTTTTATTTATTTATTTAAACTGGTTGAGATTATTATTTTTAAGAAGCCATTAAAAGATAAAAGATTTTTTAAATATGTTGAAATGATAATAATGGTATACTGTTATAGAGTAAGTGTGCAGACAAGACGTGTTTTAATAAAGCTGCTATTTCTATGCTGATGACGCCAAGCTATAGAAGCCTTTAATTTAATATGAAATAAATTGGTAATGACGATATTTGACAAGGTTAAATATATTTTGTTTTCTTATAAAAAAAATTACTAGAATGTGATGGTCAAACACGTTCAAATGTGGGAGGACGATCAAGTGGTGGGTACTATTTTTATTTTGCATCCGAATGTACTAAGATTCTAGTTAAATTAAAGTAATTTGTAAACTCGCCACAGCGAGTGAGTAGTGAAATTTTTTTATTGAAAAATCAGGATTGATGAATATTTTCTATAGAAAAATTATGACTGTTAAAAATTTTGTATAGTAAATTATGACTGAGAAAATGTTTTCTTTATAAAGAATTTATAAAATTTTTTGGAGTAAAATTATGACTAATCAAGTAAGATATTGTAGAAATATCGTGTATTGTTAGTTTTTGAAGTTCATTAAAAACTGATTGTAAATCAATTTATTTTTTAAGTAGCACCTATTCTTCTAAAGTAACAGACCGTTTTAAAATAACACAAGTCAATTACTTAAAATAATTCACAAGAGATACGAATAGCATTGTAACCTTTAACGTTTTACTGCAGAGCGAAAATTAAATAAACAAAAATATTTGCAAAAGATATAATGTTTGTAAAAATTTCAAATTTTTTTTTAAGAAGTAATATTCTGTGAGTTTTTTTTCTATTTTCCGGTTTTTTCTATAAAAATCACCAAAGTGTGGCACAAATGACACGCAAATTACATTTTGATACTTTTATTTGGGGATATGTTTGGTTGATGGGTTATTTGCTTAATTTATTCGGCTGTTTTGAATTTATTTTATTTGTAAGTAATTGAGTTTTTACCGTTGTCAAATTTCGGTATTTTATTTAAAACTTCCTTTGTAATGGATCTACATTTTTGGTGATATTTACTAAGTATTTTAGAAATGATTTTAATTTAAACTTTTAATATTTTTTTAAATTTAAATAAAATGAACGTTTGTTTATTGTCTGAAAAATACACTAATTTGCAAATACTTTTCTTATGAACTTACGATTTAAAAAAATGATAAGCAAAATGATAACCAAAAATAAACTCCTAAGTAGAGTAATTTATTTTATTTAAAATAAAATTTATTTATAATAAAATTAGCCTTTTCAGTGTTGCAGCAAATTCCAAGAAATATACTAAAACGTCGTTTTAAAAATCTCTAAATGTGGAAAGCGACTTATGGCTTATCTCTATTTGTAAACATACAAAACAACAAATTTTATTATTATTATAAAGAAAAACAACAACCTCATTTTCAAAAATAGCAAAACACAGAAACATTATCTATAAATTAAGATCGCAATTTTCTTGAGCAGTCAGTCTGCATTCCAACTGGATATAAAAAATGTTATCTGCTAAATTGGTGAGTTAAAGGAGAAAATATAAAATTAAATTTCATGTTGAAGTATTCTTTGAAAAATTTAACGTTTTAAAGAACTTTTGCTTTGAAAATAAAAGAAAGCTGGATCTAAATTTGAGAAAGGAATGTGAAAGTTCAATGCCAAAATTAAGCCAGTTCTTTGAAATATAATTTAAACAAAAATACAGTGCCGAAAGAAAAATCTGCATATTAAAAATTATTTGTGAAAAAGTATGCAAATTATATTGTGCAATATTATTGAATCCCAAAATAATTTTATAAGTATAAACAGTTTTACTTTAAACTTGTGTAAACGAAAATTTTTATTTTATTTTATTTTTTTAATTGACAGTTGTTATTAATCGAGCTTTGTTTGCACAGGTTGAGGTTGAGCTTTCGATGAATAAATAAATAAATTTACTAAAATCCTGTTGCAAAATTCTGGATTTTTTTTTATTTTCTAGATTTTCTTGTGCATATCTTTTGCATTGCTTTCGGCCACTACTTCGGCATCTCTTCCAGACACAAATGAGCATGCTAATTTGATACACACCAAAGGAAAGTAAGTATTAAGAATGTATTTTGTTCAGCCACTTGGAACAATTTTTAATTAATTAGTTGACAATTTTCAGTTTGGTAAAACCAAAAGTAAGTGCTGGCGGAAAACAAGAATTAAGAAAATTGCGCCCACTTGTGCACGATGCATTACTTGGTTAAATGGGCATTGATTACATAATAATATAATTAATAATAATAGAAATATATTTTGGACAAAACAAAAAAAAATTAATAATAATTTAAATAAATTATTTGCCGTTTAAAAAATTCATGATCTTGTTTTAATAGATATCTTTTAGCAAATACGCTGAAGACAGACGGGTAACGAAGTCAGATAATTTATTTTTAATAATGCTGCAATTCTACAGGTACACATAAAAAATTAATAAACAATATCCGTCATATCTCCCCAGATATAAGTGTCTTTTTGAAAATGTTGCTCCACAAAAAACCTAAAAATCAGGCGCTTTATAATTGCTATTTTTTGTTGTGCCAATGAAATCAAAAATTATTTAAGAATCTATCAAACATATTAACTCTCTTTAAATATTTTTTCTAGCAAAATTACTAAATATTTAAATATTTAAATTGCTATTGCACCCAGGTTATATGGACTGCCCAAAATTCACAAAGAGGAATTTCCTTTAAGACCAGTTTGTCCATTTGTTAATTCCTTCATCTTACGAATTATGTAAATATGTTATTAAAGATTATTGCAGATGGAGAAGATTTTGTATAGACGTTTCAGGGAAAAGAAGATCAGGAAATAGCAAGAACAAAATTAACTGCCATTATAAATGAACATTTGAACAAAATGATATTGACTAACAGAGATAGGTTTCTTTTAGATAAAGTTAAAGAAACTAAAAAGGTTCTCGAAAAATAATAAAAATTTATTAATTTTAAAAGCTTTAAAGAAAACTGACTATAACGTACGGATTAACAATATTGTAGGAGATATAACAAAATACATTCAAGTAAATAAGGACCCTACTAACAAATTGAAGAATATTAATAATGATATAGCAGAAGAACTTTTTAAACTTAAAATTATCAATACTATAGAAAGAAATAAGCTTAAAAATATTATTGCTATTGCACCTATTGCTCGTTTAAGACTAATTTGTTTATTTGTTAATTCTCCATCTTACGATCTATGTAAATATGTTACTAACATATTAAAAACGATCACTAAGGGTTATAAATATAATATAAAAGATTCAATTGAATTTAAGAGAAAAATTAAAAACCTTCATGTGCAGGATCATGATGTAGTATCTTTATTTCCAAGTATTCCTATTGATTTGGCGATCAATACCATACAAGAGAAATAGAATGTTTTAAAAAATTTTACAAAGATAGAGAAAGGTTAATTTTTCCGTATTCTCAAATTTTGTATAGACGATAATAGATATTTTCAGTATAATGAAAAGATATACAAAAGATAGCAAAAAGGACTTCCGATGGTTCTTCAGCTTCTCTAATTGTGGCAGATATTGTTATGGAGAAATTGTTAAATAATGTTATTGAAAAATTAAATGTTGAACCAAAAATTATGACAAAATATGTAGATGATTTGTTTTGTATTATATCTGAATCTGCCATTAACGAAATGTTAGAAACATTGAATAAATTTGACCCTTCAATAAAATTTACAACTGAAAGGGAATGTGATGCTAAACTTCCATATTTAGACACCTTAATGATAAGACAAAATAAAGAGTTAGTTATAGATTGGTACCAAAAACCAACTGCTTCAGGTAGAATTATTAATTATTATTCTAAACAAAATAAACGAATTATTATTAACACGGCCAATAATTTAATAGACAGGATTTTAACAATAAGTGACAAAGAATTCCATAGAAAGAACAAAGAAAAGATTAGGAATTTATTATTAACTGAGAACAATTTTCCAATAATAGGAGAAAAAGAGTTATAAGTAGTGTAACGGAACCCAAAATATATAAATCCATAACTTATACATCTGTTTTATCTGAAAGAATAGAGAATTCAAAAATGTTTGATAAAAATAAACACAAAATGGAACATAAGAATATTAACACATTAAGTGGGTTCTTTAGAAAAACTAAGGACAGAATTCAAAAATTAAATATGTCCAATATAGTGTACAACATTCCTTGTAACGGTAATGATAGGGAGGATTGTAATAAATTTTATGTAGGCAAAACAAAAAATAAATTGAAAACTAGAATCGCAGGACATAGGTCAGACCAGAAATACAGGAATAATATTAGTTTACAAAAAACAGCATTATCTTCGCATTGCTCTAAAGTTAATCACTATCCTAACTTTGAAAATGTTTCAATTTTAAATTTAAAAATAATTATAAACGTCGGTATATGTTAGCAAAAAGAATAAACTTTAAAGCAGATACGGAGAATGTTGCACAAAATTATAGATATTTGGTGAATAAAATTGTAAAGCAAAATTCTGTGCTTACATAATATTAATAATTAATACTTTAAGTGTTTGTAATGTTTGGTCATTTCATTTATTTTTTAATATATGTGTAAAATAATATTATTTTGTACATTTGTTATTTTCAAATTGATTTAATTTGAAAAATTTTTTTATATTGAAAATTGTATGTATGTATAGTTGTAATATTTTTTCAAGTTGTAGTATAAAATATTAAAAAGAAATTTTTATAAAATAAGTAATAGTGCTTAATAATAAACTACTAATTGAAAAGAAATATAATAAAAAAAAAAAACAAAAATTATTTGTATACAAGAGTGTTCTATAAATTCGCTGTAAAAATTAATATGTTGCAACGAAAATGTGCGAATATTTAAATATTACATACCAGTTGCTAAAAATATATAAAATTGCTTTTTGAATTTTTTGTTTAGTAAGTAGTAGCAGAAATAATATAATATTAAAAAATTATTTATTAAATATTACAACGGTCTAATTATTAATGCTAAAAAATATTATAATAAAACTGGCTTACGGTAAAACAAATTAATTGTAAAAGAAAATTTTTAAAAATTTTACGAAGTCTGCAGCGGAGCTAAAAACAGTATAATTGCTAAAAGTGCCAGCAGAAAAAACTGCTTTAACTCTAATTAGGATAAAGACATATGGAAAAGTTTCAGTTTGATAAGTGGTAATATGTTATGTCACAATCACATTAACATTTTAAAAAGTATATCAATAACACGATACATATATACTGTTTAAGCTCGTTCAAATGCTTTTAACATCAAGTATTAATCACATATTTTTCAATTGACGTATTTTTTTTAATTGGCTTCCGTGTAAAATTATGAAGCATTCAGAAAATATCATCCTCAATGCTTTCGCTGTAAAGGAACCCTTTTTTATCAATATGTACTTTTCACCATTTGTATAAGAGCACTTTAATGATGATCGACCAATTGGAAAGTTTACCAAAACCTTTTAATTTTAGAGTTTCCTAAACTCAATATTTAGGACATTTCGATTGTAGCCCATATATTCTAAAATCTCAAAACTTCAAAGCAGAAATTGAATCGGAGTTAAAAAGTCTTTAGTTATTTTTAAAAGATCTTCAGGACGCTATGATTTAAATACTCGTATAATTTTAGAATGTTAGCTGCATGATCTAAGGGCAAAAAATAAAGTTTCGAATAGAAGCATGTGCAGGTTTTGTCGAGTTCAATTATTTTGTGGACAAACATTTATGTAAACATTTATATAGATATCATTTCAAAGTGATATATACATATATATATACTGTTTTTTTAATTTTCATTTACATTATTTGTGTTTGCTTGATTTTTTAAAAAATTATTCTCTTAATGTGTTAATTATTAAAAAATAATAAATATTTTATGAAAATATTAGGAAATATTTATTTTTGAGAGAATGATAATGTAAATTTACTTCAAGTATAATGCCAAATAATAAATTCCATATTAAATTTCTTAAATTTATATATATTATTTTTATTATATTTTGTACGAATATTAACCTAGTTTACATTGGTCCCACCAATTTTACAAGTAAGTGTAAATTGGTACCTATTTAATAAAAAATAAAACTTAATAAAAAACAAAAATTTTATGAGGTTTTTTTTAATTATATTTATATTTCTTTTTTTTAATATTTAATTCCAATCTGTATATGATAAGAAGATTGATACAGATAATAAAAATGTACTTATACAGCGGATAAGGATGATAACAAATTCAGCTATGAGCATATAATAGTAAATTAAGTTTTGGCTTATTAAAAGCGTTGGCTGGTTTAATTTGGTTAGATTAATTAAAAAGCGAGATTTTTTTTTGATTGTTTATAAAATACAACAAAATATAGTAAATTTTTATATTGTTATATAATCTTGTAGGTATTTTTTTTGTGAAACTGGTTGATAACAAAGATTTATAAATAATGTCCAAATACAATAATTCATACGAGTGTGATATTTTAAATTTCTGGTTAAAACTTGTTTAACTGACGCTGTTGGTGTTTTGCTAATGATGTCAAGTTATTATTTAGCTTTTATCAAAATCAATTAAAACGGTAATGACGATATTAAACAAGGTTAGTATTGTGTTCTATCTTTATTGTGTTTTTTTATTAAGCGAATGAGTAGAATATGATGACCAAAAACCTTCAAATGTGTGACCACGATCATGTAGTAACAGTTTGCACCCAAGCTATCACTACATTTTCATTTTCATATTCATGTAAATGAATGCCGCTTTAGTTTTCCTAAATCTTAGAAAAAATATCATATTTTTAAAATAATCCTCTGTCTGCTTAATTTAAAGGTTTTAATATATCTGTATTATTTGTTTTTAATTTATTAAAATATTAATATTTTAAATAACCTGCACATTTTTAATTTAATCTGATTTTTTTTCCTTTTTTAAAAAACATTTTTTCGTTGTTTTTTGTTATCAATATTCATTTTTTGTAATTTAATTCGAATCTGAAAAAATCATAATTTTTGTAATATTTCCGCAAATTTTTTTATAATTTTGTTTTTTTTTAATATTTGAGTTAAAATTTCGATTTTTTTAAGTGCGTCTGTTTTTTTTTTGGTAAGATAGCAAGCTAATAAATTAATAAAATATCTTTCAATATTCTTAAAGCGAATTGAAGTTAATGTTGTTGCGTTAAGTTACTTTTCAATGGCACTTAATTTATTCTTTACTTCTTTTAATTACTTCTTTCTATGTTGATTTGGCCAGATTTGTTTTCACAATCAAGGTCACTTTGCTTTGTTTAATATGTTATTTACTAAATATACCATCCATGTTGCAATACTGTATTACCACAGCAAGATTCGAACTATCTGAAAGACCTACTCGAATGTCGCCTTTGCAAGCTCATTTGCTTTTCCAATATAAAGGGTTTTTATTTTACACTATACTGCATTTAATGGTATTTTTTGATGCAAAACATGGGTATAGCAGTGTTATAGCAGTATGCCCTCACATGGAAAGCGGTTGCCAACAGCTTGTGAGAGATGACGATTTTCACCGAAAGGTATGTCAGTAGAATTATTTTTCTTTGTTCTCTACTTTACATGAATATATGTATGTGTATTGAGTCAACGGCACTGTTGAACATGTGTAGGCTGACTTTTTCTTTTATTATGTTCAAACTCACACACTCACATGCCTTGTTACACCAGATTGGTTAGTGGTGGAAGTAACAACTTATTCAGCTATGTTTTTGTTATTAAAATAGCACAACCCAATAATAAAACAAACATATCATTAGGGACGCCAAACCTTATTCTAACAATATAATTGAATAAAATAAGTTTAGGTGCATTAAGACATTTAATTAAATTAATAATTAAAATGATATAAAACTAATTATTTGTAATTATAAATCATAATTTAAAAATTTTTTTTTAAATAATTCCAAATTACCGTAATATTTGTTTTAAAAATGTGTTAAAAATGAGCAATTCTATTTATATAATAATAATTCAATTTTTATTTCGCTTTTACTTTTTGTTACTCTCTTAGTTAATTACAATATTTAACATGTTTGCATGTACATCAAAAGTTCAAGTTTAGCTTGTTCATTTTATGTAATTGTTCATTCAATTGTTATTCTTTTTTATTTTCAACAAGTTTTTTAATTTGCATGAATCAAAGGCAACTCATATTGAAATGTCGACATTAAAATTTTACGTAAATCATTTAAGAATCGTAGATCTTTGCTAGCACCTGCATATTAAAATATTGCGTATTGCAAAATTCGTGAACAAAAAGGTTTATTTTTATATGCAGATATAAAATTGTAATCATTATCGTGAAAATTTAGCGATAGACATTAAAATTACCTAAAAAGTTAGTACACATATAGCTATACAGGCACTGGCCAAAAATATATGTAGTTTTATAAGAGCAGAATTCATTAATTTCTTAGTAAATGTCAACACTTCAACAACAACATTTTTTTTACAATTTTTGTTTAATAGAAATTTGAAATCAACTTAAGCAACTGTGCAAATACCTAATAATCATATGTGGCTAACTATAATGTACTTAACAAAACTTTTAGTCAAGTTTCCTTAAATATCATTTGCTTAAGCAAAGTACGAAACTGATCGCACATTCCGTACGGATTTGCATTGTGTTATAGATATATTAGTAAACAAATTCCAATTGAGGGCAACAAATATTTTATCTGAATTTAATAGAAAATGTACAAAGAAAAAATAGCTTATATGACAAAAGAGACCCGTTTTATTATAACGGCAATTCAAAGGAACAAGGGCCTTTAAACATTTTATTTTCTTTTCCACTTTTTTAACACACAGTTTGCAATAAAATTTAATTTTATATTGTTTATAAATTGAATGATGCACATAGCTGCATTTTTTTAGTACTTTTGGACCAAATAATACATACAGCGATATATGTGTAATTTTTCTTTCGTAATTTTCTTAAAATTATTAACAAAAAATTATAAATTTGTATAAGGATAGTATTAAGTATACAAAATATGATTATTAAATGCCTTTTTGCTAATAAATTTTATTTATTTAGAACGAAATTATTTTTTTGCAAAAGTACGAATAAAACAAATATGCAACTGTGCATAATAATTTCTATTATCATGTAAGTACAGTATAGCCACGTAAAAGTCTTCAATGATTCGCTTAAACATTTGACAGACTTTTCGTCCAACTTTTGACATTAGCTTAAGCAGGATTATGCATATTATAGTTGGGCCTAAAAACAGTCTTATGATGAATTATCAATTATGGCGATTAACGCCAAGCGTGGCGATAAAAATTTTAGAATGGCGAATAGCAAGATATTTTTGCCAATATTTTTGTAATTTTTCTATGATGACTTTTCACTAAAAAAAAGGATATGAAGGACTAAAAATAATTGTTTTATGCTTAAATTAAATGTCAAAAAATAAATCAAATCCCTTTTGGAAGAACAATTACCAAGTCCAATATTTTATTTACAGAAAACAGCGATTAACTAGTAAAAATTGATAAAGGAAACATGTTATAAATTGCCTTTTCATATGAATTCAAATGAATTATATTAAAACAATTAGTTTTTGTTTACTGCCTTTAAAAAAGATAAGCATATCTTTTTATTTTATTTATGGGCACATTCTTGTGAAAATGGAGGTGTAGCGTGTGTACCGGTACAGTGTAGTACAAGTTGATTGTTGTGATTGTTTATGCCATCATTAATTCAATTGTTGTTGAGGCATCATATGTCACTCTAAATAATTCACACTAGCAGAAATCACTAACAATGTATTTGCTGCAAAGCAATCGAACACACAGCGTGTTATATATCAAGTGTGGATGTGAATACCCAGGCATACATACATACATATGTAAATAAAGCTAGGAATGCTCACAAGCATTCAAAGCTGGACAATGCACAACGATCTAGTTGTGAGTATGGGAAAGCTTACAAATGTATTACATTGAAAATGTGAGTATACACAAACGCACTATTACTCGCTATGTTTACCACGCTTCAATTTCTGTCTAGGAAAATGATTTACCAAAATAATGTCAAACTATTTTCTCACATTTTAGCATAAGCGTATTTGATAAGAATAATTCGAAGTACTTTTTGTAAAAAAATTAGAAGTAAGAACTAGTATATGTATAAGGACAATTATTTTCATCAGCAATAATCATAATAATTATACAAAGAAGCGAGCTGAACAGCTAGGTAGCTAAACAATAAAGTTTTATTTTTATTTTTTTAATTCTACTACAATAATAACGGCAGTTTATTGTCCACAGTTAATTGTCAATTTGAAATTGTTGTTTTTGTAGTACAAAAAAGTCACTATTTTGATTTTGACTTGCAAGAAATTCTATAATTGTGTCGAAAGAAATATTTTTTAAAGAACTCCACTAAAACTAAATTTAGAAATAATAAGAAGTTTAAGCTTTAATTTCAAAAATTACTTAAATAGTATACATTGACCTGAATTTTTTTTGTTTTTATTTTTTTCACATGTTTTTAATTTTATGTTACTTTTATACAAAAGTATATTCCATTTATTTATATTTATTTTTTTTTAATAAAAACTAAAAATAGAACTAAAAGTTTATAATATTTGTATTAAAATATTACAATTTTTATTCATAGTATTACAGGTTTTCATACATCGGCGATATTTAACGATATTCTCCAAACCGTTTGGCGAGAAAGCTAATAAAAAGTGGCAAAACTGGTCCTACCTGTTAAAACGTTACAACGGAAATAGTTTACTATTTTGAACAGCGGCAAACAGTGGTATAGAGGTTGTTAAATTTAATATTAGAACATCGTATTGTAACGACACGATTTTCCTGGCTGGTGGGGTATACTAAGCGGCGTCCAGGGTCGTGTAGTGTCATTGGGACAAATAAAAAGGCTGCGGTTGCTTAGGTGTAAACTTAGCCTTTATTTGCCACTACTTCTTGTCTTGACGGCAGCTCGTTTTTCGGCTTTGTCTACTGTATACTGGTGTGTGTGTATGAGTGCGGCAGTTGCCGTAGTCTTGGTCCTACATATACCGGTCAGTGACTTTTCGTTTGAAGCACAGTTCGGTGGATTGGCCGTGTGTCCAAGGGAAATATCCAAAACAATTTAAGCTGGATTAAAACCTCCGCTCAACTGTCCACCCACTATGGTGACGGTAGACACAAATTCTGCTGGGTTCAGACCTCGGCTTCGTTTGTGACCGAACCACAGTTTAATTAATTTGGCCGTGCGTCCAAGGAAATTAACCAAAACAATGTAAGCTAGGCTGGATTAAAACCTCCGCTCAACTGTCCAATGCTCTGGCCACCCACTATGGTGACGGTAGACACAAATTCCGCTGGGTTAAGACCTCGGCTTCGTTTGTGACTGAACCACAGTTCGTATCTCAGGGTATAAACTCGGCTGGGTTAAAACCTCTGCTTTGTTTATAACCTGACTGTCTTACCTAACAGCCCAAAATATATTAAAAAAAATATTACCTGTGTTCCTGCCACCGGCTGCACTCCAATTCCCCTCTTATTCATGGTGTTCGCCTATTTATACTTATGCTGCCAACACACATCTGTACACAAACACACATACGCCATAATGGCAGTCTATGTACACCACAGCTGATAGCTGTACTCACCACCAATCACCAGATGCTGCCTAAAACAGCTGTTGGCTAGTTCACCACCAGCCGCTTGTCACACCATCTTGCCAGATGGCGTTGCCCAACAAGTCGTTAAATACAAAATTTTAAATTAAAATTACTTAAACTACTACAAAAATGTAAACATAATTCATTAACTTAATATTAACTTAATTAAAAAATTAATATTAACTTAATTCAAAAAAAATTAGCAAGATTGATAAATTCATATAACCAAAATAGGAATTCATATAAGGCGGGTTAATTAATAAATCAAATAAACGTTGGAAATACAATATAGCAATAATATGCAGGTTTGTCGTGCGAAAAACGACCCTGGGGCTTTTGGCGTTACAGTATGTAAGTTAATATTTTACGAAAGACATCCTTTAGTTACTGAAAAAGCCTAATAGATTTTATTTATAGTTGTGAAAGCAAAGGGAAGAGATTTTTATCAAATTTTTACGTATCATTGCTTTTAATTTTGCATTTTTTCAGAAATAATATGCTGTTCAATTATCTGCACAATTGATTGCTCTCTTTGTAGCAATTCCACATCTAGCTATGTTCGTTTGTAAGTAAAGGCGAAATATGATATGATATTGACATAACAGTAATAACAAAATTTAATTAACAATGTTAATATTAAAATAGCCGAAAAAAAAGGAAAAACCCAAATTTACAAAATGTTCGGAAATTTTTTAAAACATTAAAGAAATACCAAGGCCATTATAAAAATACAAAATGGCAGCTAACGTATGCCATTTTTCAATAAAAACAAAATAATAACATAGAAATGAAATCATTTTTGGCCACTAGTGTTAGCAATTGTTATTTAGTTTACACAATGCTACACGTTAACAGAACAAACTTTCTACTCGTATTCTATGCTACTCTCCGTCAGATGGCCCTAATATAAGTTAACATAATTTTTTTATTAACTTGTGGACACTTATTTGAAATTGTTTATTCCCATAAATAATCCAAATCTTTAAAAAAATATAAAAGATTATATTTTTTAGTAGTTAATTATTAAGCACTTGGTCATTATTTAATTAAAAATTTGTAAAAACTTTATTTTTTATTATTTTTTCAATATTTCGCCAAACCATTGGTTGGCATCATCGGGATAAATAAAAAAGAAGAGTATATAAATAATTATTCAAAATTGAAAAACTTTTTTGATTAACAAATTTTTTGATTAACAAATTCAAAAAACAAAAAACAATAAAAACTACAAATTATTATTATTATTATTATTATTATTATTATTTATCTTTAATAAATATCTTTTTTCGTTTTTAAGATCTTTTTTTTTCAATTTGTTAATAATTTTTTGTTTAAAAAATATAAAATTTTTTCCTGAAGAAGCTTTCCAAAGGAAAGCGAAATATCGAGAAGAACAAATATATAAAAAAAGATCTTAAAAAAGAGAAAAGATATTTATTAAAGATAAATAAAAAAGATCGTTAAAAAAACTATAAAATATTATTATTATTATTGTTATTTACGTTTTTGAATATATGTGTAAAATAATATTGTTTTGCAAAATTGTTATTTTCAAAATTGTGTTTCATTTGAAAAAATTTTTGAATATTGAAATTTGTTTGTATGTATGCATGTATAGTTGTTAAAAATTTTTGAAGAATTTTATTTAACCAACACAGCGAAAAGACGAATAAACTTTAAAACAAATTAATTCGAAAACACAGTAACATAAGAGTGTTCATTGAAAGCCATTCCTATGTAATTTGAATAATTTACTAAATAATACAATTTGACATTAAGTTTACAGAAGACAAATGCACAAATGTTGTGAAAAATTTTGATAATATTGTGAACTGTTTCTGAAAATTAAAAAAGTATTAGACAATTTTGATATAGGAAAAAATCACATATAGAATAGAATGGAACCTGAAGGAACTATGTTAGTTAATAACTTTCGATTAAGCGTGGCGTACACTCATAAAAATCAATTGCCTTGTTAAAAGTCCAACTTTACCATCCAAGTCCAACATGCCACCAGTTTTTCTTTATGTTTTAGTAATCTGCTTTATAATTTGATCTTAAAAGACAAATATGGTACTACAAGGAATTGAGATTTGATTCCAAAAAATATGAATCAATGCTTATAAAATTTCAAGCTGTCCCATATAAAGAAATAAGTGCGGAATAGAAAACTACTTTAGCGACACAGTCTAAATTTGGGAACGCCTTATTAGCGACTAACGTGCATTTTCTGCAGAAAGCTTGGTTAAAGTTCAAATAGCGAAGGGAAATTATGCTGAGTACTCCCAAAGAAAGGATCGCTCAAATGATGAATTTGTTATTTCTCTAACGTTAGTGCGAGTTAGTATAATAATAAAAAATTCCTTTGCGAGAGTACGTGAGTGTAATACTTGCTTGACTGATTACTGATTATTTTTGTAATTTTTTTTTTAAATTTGTTTTTACACTTAAACAAAAGAAACATTAAATAGGTGGCATTATTTTTCCGGCGTACAATTAACGGTACTTATACTTGGACAGATTTAGTGAAGAAAAAACAAACACTGGAAAACTTGTTGTGTGGTTTGCAGTTAAATTGTTATACTCGTTTTTACTAATAATAAGAATGATATAAGAATTCTTTAAAGCAAAAAGTTTGCTTGTTCTGCTTAAATTGCTAAATCGCAAACGTAAATTTTCGTGAACGTGACTAATTTTTGTATGAATGTAAACAAAGAAAGAAGGTTATAGGCAGTGTTCGAAAAAAAACTGCTCTCAGCGCACTGTTCAAAAAACAGAAACGTTTAACTTGTTTTTAGCGTTTGTGCATGTGTACGCAAACAAAACACCGAACACAAGCACTAAAATAACTTATTGATATTTTTTTATAGCGTACTTTTTTTCGAACACTGCATTGAAATCTAATTATGAGCATCAAATTAGCATCAAAAGGGTGAACAAATTGTAAGAATTCCCGGACCACATTATAAACTTGTATTTTTGCAATACTAAGTAACGGTAAAGAAAATAATGCAAACACTAAAAGGTACGCTAAAGAAAACTTCCTAAACACTAAAAATATTTTTAAGAACACAACGCAACCACTTTTTTCTACACATACATAAAAAGTTCACTAAAGTACGCTAAAAAAAGATCATTACGTTATTTTAGTGTTTGTGTTCATTAGCCAAGAACGTTGCGTACAGTGTTTTGTGTGCGTACAAAAAAATGTTTATACATTTTTGTATTTCTTCGGAAAAATTGTGTTTATATACTGATCTCATAAACTACAGTACACAACACAAACGTAGCGTACGTTAGTGTTTCTTTTTTTCGAATATAAAAGATTTTTTATATAATTTATATTGCTCGCTATAATTAAATCCATCACATTATTATTTGTTATAATAGTTACTTTCTAATGAATTTAAAATCAAATAATCTTTTGGCGGAATAAAAAATGTCATAAATATGTTTGTAATGTACTTTAACTGCGTATGGGTGAACAAATACAAAAGTAAAAAAAAAGGTAAACAAACTGAGGTTTTTGTTCGTTTTCTAAAAAATAAAAGCAAAAATTAAACAAAAGTTTTTTTCTATTATTTTTATTCGCAAACATGTTTTTATATTTATGTTTATTTTAAAAATAGTAGATTGTTTTGTTGCCACAGGTAACTGACCACACTAAATACGGCCCAAACAGAGAACATTTCTAAACTAAACAATAAGAGCGAAAACTAACTTATTGTTTATATAAAGAGGAAGTCAGTCTATAGGGAAATTAATAAACTACCACCAAGGAATAATTAAATAACTGAATTTTGCAGTGAAGGGGCACAATTCATTGATTTGAAAATTCAGTTTTCGAACAACATTTGATGATGAGAGTTAGAAAATTAAAATACTATTTTAACTAGAAACGGAAAAATAATATTTTTAAAAAGAGAACAATTTTAAGTGTTTGGAGTGTAAATTTTATATTGTAATAAGTGTAACGAAACAATTTTTCAAGAATTCTGTTAAAAGTGTAATAAACGTAATTGTAAATAAAATTTAAGTTACTAATATTAAAAATTCATTTATAAAATAGTTTGTCCTCATACCAACACTTCAACTTTTATTTACACAATATGACAATAAAGTTGAAAAACAATTTTCCAACTCTACTTTACTGACATTAAACGCCAATTTGTAAGTTCTTGACGTCAAGAATTGTTGGAAAATGCTATGAAAAAAGAACGCAAGTTTTTAAAGTTATTGTTAGTATTGTTGTAAGTTGTGCTTAGTTGTGTTTTTGTGCGATTAACAAGTGTAATGATTTCCCTAAAAACTGTAAAAGCTTTAATAATAACTTGTGGATTATTATTGAAATTCTTTAATAATTGCCGCGCCGTTGAAGTTGGCTTGCCGCTTATACAAATAAGTCATGGTAGGTTGATTAAATAACACATTAATATTGTTTTGTGAATAGTTCTGTTAATAATTTCATTCAAAAAGTTTGTGTAATTTTTTCAAAATTTTTGTACTCATAAAAAAAGTAAAAATCAAGTCAAGTTTTAATTATGATGACCAATTGTAAAGTATACAATTAAACAGTTTAAAGTTTGGAGTTTAAAAAAATCGGATCAAATTATACAAAAAATTTAATGCTAATTCTAAACCAGATATAAAAATTCGCCTCATAAATCTGTACTTGGAAACGTAGTATACTTAGATGACTGCCGTAAAGATCGTCTGATGTAGACTTTTGAATTTTTTTTTTACTAACGAATTTCATCGATATCTGATTCTCTATATTCTGGTTATAAATCAAATCCTGAATATTCTATGTTTAGGCCAAAGCTAGATGTCATCGCTTTTCTCAGGTAAAGCTGACATTGCGGCCGACATTACCTTGATTGCCTGTATTAATGCCGTGCGCATTGAAGCATATACATATATTCATATAGTAGGCCTTTTAACTCCATACAAGTTACGTTGGATTGTATTTTTAGAAGTTTTTGGCTACAGCATCAGTACCATCCTGTTGAAAACACATGTCACTGATAACCATGTCGTCAATAATAGTTCAAAATTGTGTTTTTAGCATCTCGCGATAGCATGATCCATTGACCGTTACCTCATTCCAGCCTCAACTTCGAAAAAAACGGTCCAATCACGCCTCGGGACCATATAGCGCACTATCCCAGCCGCGGGCACATTTATCAGTCTTTATGGATTAGTTAACCATCTAGACTTGTGTCATTCGGGGTATAAGGGAGCCTAGTCCCCTAAAGGCAGCAGGGAGTCAGCTGGAAGCTCCACGTTATTTCCACGGGAATCAGTAAGCCCCAGAGTTCCGCTAAATATCTCTTTAGCCTTTTAGCTGTTTCTCTGATTTATTATTGGGGTTGGCCCCTCAGGAGTATCGTGTGTGTTGATCATGGAAAGATTTCCTAATAATCGCTATAAGATTTTCAGAAGCCCAAATGCAGCAACTTGGTCTGACAAGTGAAAATGGGCTTCTTCTGAAAAAAAGATTTTTTCAGAAAAACCAGCTGAATTTACGGAAATTGGCCGGTCGGCTTCAATTCCTCTAACAACCTTGTAAGGCTACAAAGTCAAATCGCCATGTGGTGATTTTGAATAACCCCATTTGTTGAGAACGTCGAGGAATTGACAAATTTGGATTTCTTCAACATTGTATCTTACGGCAGCGATGTTTTTAGTTAAACGACCAGGTCGAACTTGCGTTGATGCTTGCACATTTTTTATTTAGCCTGTTGACTCAAATTTAACGACCAAACTCTTAATAGCGGTCTCAGAAAAACGATTATGTTACCCGAAAATATAACAAATTCATTTTAACAATTGGCAATGCATATACTACGAATACGTCAAAAAGATAAATGTCACAATTGAAAAATAAACTTTTGGTTGAAAAACCCGATATATTTAAGAGCAATGGGGTAAACCCTAGGCATTTGTAGTTAGCCATATCGCAGCTGTCACGAGAGCCTGTGTGACTTGGGATCGCTCCGTTAAATTCACCACTAACTATCCCCGATTTTTGAAACAGTAATTTCCGTGATTCATCGCCATAGCAATGGGGTAAACTCTAGGCTCAGTAAGAGCAGCTAGAAACCCATCATTGAAAATGTCTTATTTTTTCTGTGCATACATACATGTACACTTAGATCATCAAACATAGTGTTATATTATAGGAAATATTTTAAGTGATAAATAATGTTCTTTATAGGATCTTTAAAAGCGTCACTACTGGACGGCATAAAAAATATTTTTGTTGGATAAATAAATATCACAAAACTATTTGCATAAAAATTTGCTTCCGTAATTTAATTTTTATTATAAGAAAAATTTTAATTATGCATTACAATACAAATGAGTGTACGTATATAATTTAAATACACTTACTCGAACTGTTCCGATCCAATTAATTTTCGATCCATCCACGTGTAATCAAAGGAGGGCTAGTCGTATAAAACTTGAAATAGAGTTAGACCAGTCATTAGAAAAATAAAGTTAATTTTAATATGTACAGAAGAAAAAATGTTTATGGTTGTATTTGTTTTTACACGTGTTGCTTACACTGAGTACGAAAATATTGAACATTTCTCGGAAGTATTAAAACCTGTAAAATTTTAAGCAATTAAAAGCTCCTGGGATTTTCATTAACTATTTTTTGTTTGTTATGATGTCTTCAAAACACTTAGGCTCTTCAATAAAAGTGTTATTAAGGCCTCATTTAAAAAATTGATCAAGCAAACTTTTTGATATCAAAACAAAAACTATTTTTATAACGTTGGCAACAACAAAAACAAATATATGATTTATCAATAAGCAATGTCTGGAAAGTAAAGCAGGCAAAATTACAAAAAAAAAAAAAAATATAAACAACTTCTACAGCGACATGAACATTTGCAAATGCAATAAACTTGCAGCAGGAAAATTTCATAATAAAAGAAATTTTTTATTCCTTTTATTAAGACGATGACTTGGACGATGATTACCCAGAATTGCGTGAAGAAGTACATTTGGAAGATTTCTTTTGGACAGGTTCGGGTGATGGTCCTCCAGATTATTTAAAAAAAGTTCACACGGGCATTAGTAAGGGCAAGGATGTTGTTGTCAAAACAGAAACGGTTATTGCCACCGTTTATGTAGATGGAAATAATGTAAGTACTCTTAGCCATCTTTTACATATTTTAACATAAATATTTCCTTTGCTTAAGACAATCTTTAAATAAAATAACGCACTTTTATTTTTGTTTTTGTAAAAGTATTTTTCTTTCTTTGAAGAACTATGTATGTACTCCAGAAGTACATACTCAAAATTTTCATTTTTGAGTTATTTTGAGTTAAAAGACTTTTGTATTTTAGTACAGAAAAGTATGGTAGTGCTGACAGAAGGTACATGTGCATAACATATTTTTTTAACAAGAGCTTAACTCTTAGTTAAGACTTTTTGTGTAAGGATGTGAGACTTAAACAGATATTATCATAAGATTCTTTTAACTTGAGCTATCAGTTTTTTTTCTAAAATGGTAAATAATGTAAGTAGTGTCAAATATAAATCATCATATTCATTTAATTATATTCTTTAGTAGTACATTATAGGTAAATATAATGAAACAATTAGCATATGTGGTTAAGAGCAATATATGGGAGTGCAAAAAACTATTTTCTATATTTCGAAGTAAAACCGAGAATATCCACAGACAAAAAACTATGTATTAAAACAGGGTTAAGCAAAAAAATGTAGACAACCAAAATAAGTTCTGAAAAAAACTATTCGATAGAAAAATAATAGAAATTTTAACATTTAATGCTTAACCTATTACAAAATATAATTAGGGTTGTATTACATCTTTTCTTTTATTCTGGCAACCGCTAAAGAAAAACAATTTGTCGTGGAATCCTCTTCATACTCTCAATAGACCATGGATTATATTTTGCATCTTGCTTGATATACTGCGGTATTCCAGATCGGCAGAATGCTCCAAAAACAAACAATAAAGAGAATAAAGATGGTTATATGAAGAACTACAGATTCAAGTATACAGAAATTACTTCTGTAATATTTGCTACTATTTATAACTTTATTAGATATTTAAAAGTAATATAAGCTATTTTATATATAGCGAACGGATAATAAATAAGAAGAAAATCATGCTAATAAAAACCTATTGCTAATAACCAAATTGTTTCCGTGGCGACTAGATAATAAAATTTTTTTACTAACAAGTATTTGTTTTAAGTATTTTTTTTCACCGAAAGAAAAAAAGACGAAAAAAGCCTTAATTCTTAACACATTTTAAGCTTTAAGCTTTAGCTTTTGGGTAAAATTAGAAGTGAAGTTGGAGTATGCTGCAAATAGCATCTACTTATCTCATGACCAATTCGTATTGTCAATAATAGCAATATTTGAAATACTTCAGGAAAAGAATAAAACTGAATCTAGTTGTGCTATGAGCCGTTTATTTTTTGTGTTATTTGGTTTAAGGCCCGGTTAGCCGAACGTTTGTACGTGAAAAACCTACCGTACTGTAACGTACGGACGTTAGTGTAGTTATAGAAACGTTAAAAACGTGTCAAACGTCAATAAAAAAAATATAAATAGAATATTGTACAACGATATTGTGATTCGCGTTTCAGCTGATATTTTCTGCCACACAATTTTCTTTTTCTGGGCCACCTTGTAACGAACGCAGTACTTATTGTACAGGCATTCATTCGCCTGCACCAGCAAAAGCAGTTTTTCGTCATCCATTTCCCAAAAAAGTTTTTCCAATTCAAAACACAACACTTCACATGTAATAATTTTTTAATTTTGTAAACACAACCCAATCACCTGTTCATAAAAGGGATGGTATTTACAAATTTTCGCGTAATTTATGCTTATACACAAAACGTACCAAGCTCATACTAAGTACTTTTTGAAACAAAAAATTTTATATTTTCAAAAATTTGTGTAAAAATTGAAGTTTGAAATAAACATACGTACGTATGTCCATATATATATATATATATATATATTATGCGAATATAAATTTGTACGTATTTCGCAATGTATACGTAATCAAGCTTTTGACATGCAAATTTGCAATATTTTTAAAAATATGTACTATGTTAGTGCCAAAATAACAAATTTGTATGTTTAAATTGACAAGCTAAATTTTTTATTCAAAATAATTAACTGTTACATCTAATTGGCTATATAATTCAATTTGAGATTTTATGTGCATTCAATGGTATATGATTGTTTTTTAAAAAGTCATTACTATCAAAACATTACGTTTTTAGACTTTGAAAATTCTTTAATAATATACATTATCAATAAAAGTACCTAAACGAGAATTTCGAACAGAATACAACTTAACAAAATAGTAGTCCCATCACTGCTATACAAATGTCACGTAAAAACGTTAGCAAATTATATTTTATACAGGTTTAGCCGTTCCGTCAACGTGACGTTTCATTTGCATAAGCATTTGCATTGTTTTCATATGCTATAAACAAACGTTTCTTACATTACATTACATTAGGTAACGTGAACGTTCGGCTAACCGGGCCTTTAGAGTTTCTAAAGCTTTTCGAACTCTTATTTTCTCATTTAGGGGCAAACGCTTGGTTGGCAGGTCATTTAGCAAAGTTTTCTTTGGTAAAATCATTTACGGTAGACAGATTTTTATTTCTAATAAATTATTTTCTGCTGTATTCTTTTTATGATATGATTTCCTAGGGGTCTGAAGTTGATTTCAAAGAAACCTTCAAAACACAAAAATCAGAAACCACGTCAGTGAAAAAGCTGCTAAAAAAGAAAAACTTTATTTAAAAACTTCGAAATATAAAAACTATAAAACAAAGTTGGAAATTTCAAAGGATCTAAAACTGCAATAGAACCTGTTAACAAACAGTTATTGTACATGTTCTTTACAAAGATAATGGAATAAATATCTCTTTGCAATACTTGATCAAAACTGAAAGGATTTATTGGGCATAATTAGAATTTTCCAGAAATTTGTTAATTTTTTACTTGACGAAGGTTTTTCAAACCATTAGCAATTTAAGGGCAAACTTAGATTAACCATTTAGATCTGGGCAGATTAGAAGTGATCATTTGATAATTTTATGCTTTTCTCTCGATTTTAAATATTTGCAACATTTCTTTACGACACAGATTACATTCAGTAGTCGACAGGCATTCGGCTTTACTTATCCATAATCCTCTGTTTTATGGACACGTAAAGCGGGAACAGTTGTAATATTGCTGGCTTTCTTATTGAAAACAATTATGTGAAAAATATTTCAGTTTCATGTTTAATTTGAGCTTTATAAGGCCATATTTTTATAGAATATTAATTTGAACAATTTTTGTCTCACAGGAAGTTGATATACCCATTTGTTTGGACTGCTATGGCGAAGGTACTATTGGCATTGATGGTACATGGACGGGGGTTAATGTGCAGTCATTTAATTACTCGAATACAGATAGACGTTATTGGCTGCTAACAGTTATGTCGGGTTTTTATACAGAAAAGGATAATCCCATATTAGAAGAAAAACTAGCAAAACTCTATCGTTTATCTTTTACAAGGTCTGTTTTATTAAATGACAATTAATATTTTACAATGAAACTTCTCAAATATGTTAATAGGCAACAAACCCGACACTTGGGAATAAATGGAGCACAACATATTTCTGGAATATCAGTGTCATTACAAGGCAGGGATAGAAGACATAATGAAGTAACTACAACCCTTGGTAAATACTTCTTAAATCTGTCTTAATATTGTTAATTTTTTCATAATGTATTTGTATTTTTTAAATAATGTTATTTATTTAGAACCATCCGATTACGACGATAGCGAATTCATTGATATAAATTTAAATGATGGAAAATTTTATAGAAAATCGGATGCTCCCTATCCAGTTAATATAAATTCTGAATTGTATTCGTCATCAGAAGAAAGTTTAGACGATACGACTGTATTAGATGATTTACCTGCAACACCTACATCGACTGAAACTGTAGATATTTTAGCTCAGGTTGTGACTGAGGCTTCATGGGAGTTAATACAACAAAAAGATAATTCGCAAAAATTTTTGGAGTCACATGCAATGCCCGTCTTACAAAAAGCACAAAAACTAACGAATTTAAATTTTCGCGATGATCAAGTGCGAGTTGTTATGCATAATATCACGCAATTGACAGTGGATGATGTAGAGCAAAGAGTTGCATATACTGCTATGAGTGGTGCATTATACGACGAGGATATAAATGAAAGGATGTGCGTAAATAAACGGCTAATGTGCAGCTCAAATACTAATTAAAAGTGTTTTTTTTTCGTTATTTATAGAGATATGCGACCTGCAGCCAACCAAACGGAATTAATATATTCCGTGTTTGTTAATGGTCGCCCCGTTTTGGCTATAACGGCTGCTAATGACATGAAATTGGTTAGTGAGAGTGAAGTTTCAACAGTAATGGGGAAAGAAACATTTATGAAAGCAGAACGTAAGCAGTTTTGGAAATTTGATTTTAGAAAACCTGTGTAATCATACAAATGATTTATAATTGCAGCGTACTTAAGGGAACCCCAAGCTACACCTTTAGCTCCTGCCACCCACAGCGGTACAATTGGTTTTATAGACTCGATACAAAATAATCCTTTATTAGTTATAGTCAGTTCAATTGCCATACTATTGCTGCTGCTGTTGCTCATTGCCTTGCTCCTAATGGGACGTTCCCATGTTCGCCACAAACAACAGGAGGTGAATAGGTAAGAAAATCTTAATACGGTAAATAACACCCCCCACTTATACATCCTAACTTGGTAATTTTTACAGAACTAGCAGCCGGAATGAACTATTGTCTGAAACACAATCTGTGCGACCGACTTCAACGATTTCAGGTCTAGACACCGGTGAAACAACTACTCAGTCTCGGGAAGTGGGCATACAAAACTTTTCGTATGAAAATGAACAAAATCATAATAGTAGAGAAGCTCGCATACATTTTCCGGAGCCACCGGCACAACGTATACGTAAATCATCAATTACATCTTCCGATAATACTTCTGATTCCTCTGTTTACTGTCCCATAAATCCACCGACAGCTGATGTTCAACGAATGCTTGATGATAAAGCAGCTAATTTGTTTGAACGCCACAAAACGAGAAGGCAAAATCAATACGATAGAGCCGAAGGATACGAGGATGCCGTTTATATGACAGTTGCTTCAGAAAAGAAACGTAAACCAAAACGCAGATATTTATCCGAAAACCGTGTCGGATCTTTAGAAACAAGTCCAGTGCAAAGTCAGCGGGATTGTTCTGGAGATGAGGCGGATGTAGCAGCAAAGAGACAGTCGTATGCACATTTCGAAAGAACAAATAAGACTTACAATCCGCACAACAATTATCATCGCAACAAGTTATTACATCAAAAGACAATACATGATGACAGGGTATGTGATGATGACGATGATGACGATGATGATGTACAAGTTTCATCAGAAGCCATTAATAAAAATATTATACGTATTCTGCAGCCAACAGAAAAATCTTCTGATTCTGGTAGCATAGGCTCTTTTTTGTCTATGCAATCAGTTAAAGCTTTTCCAAAAACCGCATTGCCCGTACCCTTAAATCGCGTTTTGGAACCTGTTTTTGTTACATATTATGATGATTTAGAACATGTTCACCAATCGGTAGGAAAAGACATGAAACAGCGTAATAAAAAGCGTTCTTCGAGAGATACGTTGGATGAAAATACCATAGCTACTATTGAAAATTTTCCCACACCGAAAGCACCGAAAAAATTTCCAAGGTTTGCATCTCAAAGCGATAATCCCGATCCAGGCGTAGTTGGTCCTATAGTGTGGGAACGACATAAGAAACGTTTAAGTGCAGATGATATATTAGACAATGGTAATTACGAAAGAAGACAACGTTACTGACATCCTACATAATTTATTCTTTTCGACTTTTCACTTTTTCACTTTTTCTTACTTCACGCATATATATATATTGTGAAAATTCGATACGCAGAGAAAGAGGATAATGACGTATATAAACATAAAAAAACGAGAGATTTTTTTAGTCCTTCAAGAGACCCAGCTGACATGCGAATTCACTACGAGGACTTACTTGAAGGAGCACTACAAATGTATTCCAGTCAAGATGATCTACCCATGCCATTACCCTCCAAAAATTTTACGAATCAGCGCAAGCCGACTAACAGAGAATTACGTGGATCTTCAGCAGGAGCATCCAAGTATTTTATCTAATGAATAATTGTTTTCATAATAGTTTTTAAGTTGCATTATTTTTTTTTTTATATTCTTACAGCTGCAATCTTAAATCTTCTATTCTTGACATTCGTCCTTCTACTGCTCAACCGGACACAGTAACCAAATTAAGTCACCCTACCCTACCACCTTCACCTAATCTAGGAGCTTGGGGAAGCGGTGGTGGCAGTATGCATGGCTCACACTCTCCTCTTGTTAGACCGATGAGCGCTGGTCCATTTCATCGTCCTGCTGATCTCCCCAGCAATACACGTCCTGCACAAGATCTTTCCACTGCTCCTTTAATAGAAGCCATACAAAAAGAATTGCACAAATTTCAAAATCATCCAAAATAGTTTTGTTAACAATTAACAAATTTAAATTTATAAATATAGCAAGCTATAAGAGTAGTTTTAGTTTATTATTTAAAATAAATGAAATTAATAATTAGACTTTTCTTGTTTCTATTAGTGAAGGTTTTTTGGGGGTAATAAAATTCAACAAAATTAACCGACAGAAAAGAATTTTAGTTAAATAAACAACTAATTGCGAAGTTTAACACTTTGTAAAGTGTCTAGAGTTAAATTTTGTTTTAATTTCAACAGACGTTCAAGATTAAAAATTCCAATTATATTTTTCTCATCTTTTATATTTGTTTTTAATCACTGTGCGCGTTAAATGTTTTACAGTAAAGATTTAACATCGCCTGATAATAAATTCAACAAAATAACAATATCACTTGTATACAAAATAGTACAACATGACATGCAATAGTATTTTAAAAATATTTACAATTTATATTACGATAGAGGTTTTATAATAGTATATAACAAACGTTTTAAATAAGAAATGATTTTATTTGTGTAGCAACAATTAAAAAATGTAAAGACTTTCATTGAAAACCATTAACAATGATAAGCAATGAAAGCCTACACCAGCCCACTTAAAATTGTTTTCTTCTTTTACTTTCGAAACATCGACTTTAGTTACTGAAGTAAATTGCAATTAAAAATTTTGTTTCGTTACATATAAATCTTAAAATCTAAAGTTTAATCGGTTATTTTAATAATGATTTTTAAAGTAAATTTAAAATTGATCTCTTTGTAAACACAATATTTTTCTACTTTAGTATTTAACTAAATAATATACGAGTATAATTGCAATTATGAATATTATAATTTAAAATATTTATATTTCGCCAGACTTTGCTTTTTAGTTTCACTAAATTAATTAAATATTTTTATTTGAGTGTATACAATGAAAATGTAAAATTTCAGTTGGTGAGTGAGTGAGTGTTCATGTTTGATTTAGAGTTAGCCAAAGTTGTCTTTCAAGTTTTGTTTCGCTGTAATTAATATTCCTTCTTTTGAAAATGTTGGTTATCTACACTACGTTTGCCTAAACGAGGACCGAACCATACTCCTGTAGTGCCACTGGGACTGGCACGTTTATCCAAGGCCTTCTGCAAAGCAAAAAATCTAGTCCATTTACGTACATCAGCGTCAGCGCGACCAATACGAGGATAAACAACCAAGCCAGCTCGTTTACCATCTGATTTAGGATATTCTAAACAATTGCAAATAAACATGTCAATTTGTTATTATTTTAATTTTTAAAGCTTTAGAAGATAGTAAAGCAAAGAGATTTAAAAATAAACACAACAAACCTTCATATTCTTCAAACGATGATGATGGATACAATACATCTAAAGCTGCAGCGGCAGCCATAGCCGCACTATCGTCAGTCATATCTGAGTTATGTAAATTATTGCCACCTGAGCTGGAATCACTGCGACCAACGCGTGGAAACGCAAAAAGCCCAGAAGTACCACCAGCTCCGCGACGATTTTTTGTTTGTTCTAACTCTATAAAAAAAATTGAAAGATAAAGAAACGGCATAAGACATTTTTTTTATTTAAATGTTTTCCATTCATACCGCAAATTGGTTTTTAACTTAATTTTAACGGACTATTACCTTTAACTTACAAAACTAAATTTGCTTAAAAGCTTTTTAAAAGACAAGAAATTTTTTGTTGCAAATGTTTTCATGTTTTGTTTGTTAACATTTGAAACTCTAGGGAACTATCAGTGTTAAAACAAATTGTTAAAAAACGAGAAATATTAAAGTAATTGTCAAGCAGTATTAAATATTCAGATGGACTGCATTTTAAAATAAAAGTGAAATATATTTTATATTTCAGAATCATCAGTGCAAAAAATTTAAATTTTAACATAAAAACCAAATCCAAGTCAAAGTGAATACTGTAAATATACTTTTTTATTATTTTTACTTTCATATACGCAATAATAATTTGTTCATCTTGAGTAAATTATAATACGAAAAAATATTTTATATTAAAATATGTAACCATAAATAAAATCACTATTTCTTTTGTTGATATTTTGCTTTAGCTTTGAAGGGTGAGCTTATTGTTTCGTTATCCACTTCTTGGCTGGCCAATTAATTTAATAGGCAGCTTCAGCTTGTACGGTAAAATTTACTCTGAACATCAATTTTAGTGTTTTTACTTTCAAATAAAATTTGCGTTATTTGTTTTTTTTGTTTTTTATAGAAAACTATATAAAAATATGAAGTGTTCTTCAAATTCTCTGTTTAAGCTACCGCTTTGTCGTTCAATAAAAAAAATATTTATAAACAATGTTGTTGCCAACTCAATCAGTCTTGATGGATCTCCTTCCCATCTTGACATGTGCCTTCGGGGGTAAAAGGCGATACCAGTCACCTGGGCTAGCAGAAGCCCGATACTAGAAGAGACAGTCCAGTCCAAGTCCGACCAGTGACTTACTGTACACGAAAACTGGCACCACGGAAACCAGTTGCCCACAGGGCTACGGTCCTGGTTTAGTTATTGGTGAGGCCCCTCGGGGAGTAATGTGGTGGCTGTGGTTTAATCGGGCTTTGAAGAAAGTTCCGAAGAGGTGTTAACGAAAAAATAAGATTCACATCCAAATAAATGTCCTAGTTGCGCTTGTAACAGGACTGGGAGTAGGATATTCTCCAACGATTTAACAGGAAGTTGGGACACAACCCTGTTAGGGCGCACTTAAAAATTGCTCTTAAGGTGTACATACACCTAGTATGTATGCGTCTTAGGGCGTGGGTGGCGCCATGGGTCGGTGCTGATGTAAATCCTATCACACACATCTCGCGATAGCGTGATCTATTAATCGTTACCGCATTTATAGCCTTATCTTCGAAAACAGAAAAAAACGGTCCACTCACGCCTCCAGACCACAAAGTGACACGTTTCACACGCAAAGGCTCCTTAATAATCCCTCTAGGATTTTCAACAGCCGAAATGCCGCAATTTTGCTTGTTGACATGCCCTGACAAGTGAAAATGGATCTGAAAAAATGATTTTTTATGGCGATGTGAATGGTCGGTTGGCTTCAATACCTACACCGGTTGAACCTTATAAGGCGTCAAAGACAAATCCTTACGCAACATTTGCCATGTGATGGTTTTGGATAACACAAATTGTTGAGAAAATCGAGGAATTGACAAATTTGGATCTGCTTCAACACTGTGGCTCACGGCTGCGATGTTTTCAGTTAAACGACCTGGTCAAACACGCGTTTTTGTTTGCACATTTTCTATCAAGTCTGTCGACTCAAATTTACTGACCAAATTCTTAATAGCAGTCTCAGAAGGATGATTAGATTTTCCGAAAATATCACGATTTTTACGAAATGTAACTTTAACAGAACCACAATTTCCATAGTGGATTTTAATTATTTTAATGCGATTTTCGTACGAAAATGGAAGTCATTGTAACAATTGCCAATGCATCTACTAGGAATACGTCAAAAACTAAATGTCAAAACTATCATGTTCTTGGTGTTGTCACAATTGAAAAACCCCGATAGCATAAATTGAGAAAAAGAGTGAAACTTATTACAGCAAATATTTTGTTCTAATATACTCTACAGATCGTTATCGTCTTCTCCTTTGGAGTATGTGAATTAAATCATTTTAATGTTTCTTTAAATGTGAAAAAGAAGTAACAAAATAAATACAAAAGTGTCACACTCAAAATTTTCCAAAACTGACTTTTTTTCCATAAATTAATTCAGAGTACACATCCCTTACAACTGCAAAAATTTCTTTGACATCACTGTCTTCTTTAACTGGAAAAATACAGTTGTGTCTATTTTTGTGTTAAGTGTGTGGTTTCTGCACGATGAACTAAAGTGAATTATTTTGAGTTGCGAAAATTTCAGTATTTTGAGTTGTGACCCTTTTGTATTTAGGGTGCGATATTATAAACAAGAAATAATAAAGAGTCAAGCATTTCACTTTAGATTCTGTTTTAGAAACGTATTTTAGTTAAATTTTAGACATACATGTTTTTTGTGGGTAGAGCTAACAGACACTGTTATTTGATAGTGATTGATAAAATATTTAATTAAGATAAACTAAAATAACTGCATATATATTGCTACAGATGCGCCTTGCTTAAGTTTTAAAAGAAAATAATTAAGTAATAAAGTTAACAACTGGGTATGCTGTTTAGTAACTGCATGGCTTGCTAAGAAAACTTATGCACGAAAGACAACAACAACTATCTTAAAATAAATTCTAGGAAGAAACTTTTTCAGTATAAAAACAAAAAATAGAAATACACATAGGCCTACAGGCATCTATATATTGAATGAATAACATAACAACAAAATGTTATACAAAGGGAGTGGAAGATTCGTAATTTTTCTAGACCTCCAGTGGACAAATATAAAAGGCAGCATGGATAGTTAGTTAGTAAAAAAATAAACCTGGTGAAGTAAAGACGTGCATCTTAAGTTCTGCAGTGTCAACTTTGTGTATAGTTAAAGTAAATAAACTTGTAATTAATTTAAATTGCTAAAGGTTGTCTTTAAAATAGTTAAAAAAAATTACTTGTACCGAGGAAAGTTTCAATTGTATAAGCAAACAAAATTATACCAGTTTTTTGGGAAAAATCCTAAAAAAACCGGCAATTTTTACATTTTCCAAATTCAGAGGCTTGTAAATTTTTAACGAAACATGTCATCAGTACCAAACTTACCTTCGATTTTATAATAAATTTTATCAAGAAGCAGATAATATATTAAATAATAAAGCAAACATAAATAGGTACACCACGTCAAAAATATTAAATTAACGTGGACCAAAAATTAAAAAAAAAAATGTTCCAACCTGAATTTCTTCCCAAGTAAATCAGGTAACCAGAGATATAAGCAAAATTTTTGGAGATATTTGCAAGGTCTACCGCAGTTCAAAAACTTCTAACATTTGAGTAATAAATACTCTTTTTGACACATTTCAAATAAAAAAAATGTAATGCTATAAAGAAGCCCTCTTTACTCTAGGAGGCCAATCGGAAGTAAATTCACTCAGAAATACCTCTGCAAAATCTTATTAGGATGTCGTAAGTGCTTCGTGAGCTTACGAATTATTTAAAAAAAAGACGTTTTCAAACCACTGAGTACCGTTTTCAGAAGTTTTAAACTCTTTAATGTATTTTGCCATCGATCAATAATATAAAATTATTAAGCAACAGAATAAAATTTTTACTTTTTTCATTTTTTAATTACGAAAACAACACTTACAAATATATTAAAAAACAATCTATCGAATCAACTTGAATCTATCTATCTATCTATTGGGTGAATTTATACAATATCGGTGAAGCAGTAGAAAGTAAATAATGTTGGAAATATTTATAATATTCAAATTTTACATCTGCCAATACAAAAACTGTTAACAGATTGTTTATTTCCTCAGTCAAATAAAAGAAATAATCTTCGCTAAGCAAAACATTTCGAATAATGTCTACATATTGTTATTAGTTCTATGATGGGCACAAAATGAAGTAGTCATCACTCCTGCATGCCTCTTTAAAGATGAGTGCTATGCATTTTAATTTTCTAATGTTTGACATATATTCTATTAAGCTTTACCAATAAATCACTCTTCGGTCATATAATGGGGTGAATACCCTTCATCTTTCAAACAAAATAAAATCCATGTTTATTTTATCCAATATAATTTTTACACAAATTTACATAATTTGTCAATATTTCTGTTGTAGAACATTAGAGTTAATTTTGTCATTATTACATTGCAATTTATTTTAAATTATTTTTTCTTGCAGAAATATTAAAAGACCAAACAAAAACAAAAAAAAAAAACTATACAGTACAGTTTCCATTATTTTAATATTTTCCTGTGTTTTGCTTTTTCTTAATGGCTATTGGGAAAACTTAAAATGGTAAATAGAATTAACATGGTAATAGAAGCGAGCGTTTAATTCTAATTATGTGAAACATTATCGTTATCATCACTTCAGCATTTGCAGGTTTAAAATTTTTAACATAGAATGAGTGTTTTTGGAGATATATTGGTTTTATGTATGTATTCTATGTGTTGGTGTATAAGAGCGTTTTAAATCTCCAAGTAAAAAGTAGTTGGTGTTTCACTAATCCTATTTACTTTACGTTACGTGCCATTTCAGCTAATTAATGAAATGTAGTTTTCTGTCTTGCATTTATAATCGTGTTAATTTTCCCAATCATACAGCGAAGTCGTCAGAGTTCTTAAATTAATAACAGACAGGCAAGTCAAAAGACAAATATTTTTGTGAAATTTATTTCCTCCAAAGTATAATTTCCTAATTCATTTATTCATCGCATTTGTTAATTTCTAAGTAAGTTCGCAATCACTTGTTTTATTTTTGAAAAAAATTGCTAAACGGTTGATATAATTTTAAGTTAAAAATCTGAAGACAAAAATCTGTTTCTACTCATTTAATGTGCTGCGCAGTGGTGGATTTATTAAAAAATTTCGAGTAATTCTTTAGATTCTAGCTAGCAGGTATAGCAGAGCTGTAGTCGAGCTAAAGTTTTAAATGTGGACGTTATACTACGTGGTGGATTCAGCGCCGCGAAAAAATTAAAACCGTTGCTAATTCTTTATTTTAGAAATTTTAAATTCTATTTATATATCTTTTTAAAAAGGTTGCTTAACACTCTAGGAGATGGACTTTTTAAATAAAAAACTATATTCTTAAAAACGGTAACGCATATTCTTTGCAACCGTTTACGGATAAGAAAACTATTTCTTTGTTTTTTTTTTAAATCTCTAATTGTATGTTGAATGCAACCAATTATCGGGATAATCAGAATTAGCAAGCGGCCAGTTGGAAGTAAAAAAAAATGCCAGATGTCAAACCGTGTGATGAATCTTGTTATTTGTGTTTTGTAAATTGTTTTTTAACAATGTCTGCATTTTGATTCAATTTGCAATCATAACTATTCACTAAAATAAAAAAAGAAAAAGTCAGGACAACGAATTTCATAAGGAGTATCTGACCTGAAAAGGGCAGACTTTAAAATCGGTATGAATGGATACGGCATTAAAAAAGGAAATATTAAAAATAAAGCTACTCTTATCGTGTGTATACTAATTGTATACACACGATATACGTATGGATGTGATTTAAGTCATTTAATTCAACATAACATTTTTCTATTCCTCTAAATTTTTTTCTTTGCAGTCTACAAATAATTGTCATGAAAATTGAGGGAGCATGATACATACATCCTACACCAAAAAATACATCTTTCTTGCACTTTAACTATTATGTATTTTCTTAAATGGAAAAGTGTGAATTTTCGTTCGTTGCAGCTGATCAATAAATTATTTAAAGTTCTTTTTAACAAATTTTGCAATGAAAATTGAAAATAACACCATGAGATCGACTGTATCAAAATTTTGTATTTGTCTTAATTAATTATTCGATTCAAAGTTTTCAAATTGCGAGGAGCAGACGTGTGTTTTTGTGTCTAATAAATAAATATAATTAAATATGAACTAATCTTTTAATCTTTTTAAATAATTTAAATAATTTAACGATTTTATTAAAATGGTTAAATTATTTAAAAGACCGTTAAAAGATTAGTTCATATTTAATTAAATTTAAAAAAAAAAAAGGTCGAATAAAAATAAAAGTAATAATCAATTAAATATAATAAAATTTAAAAAATTGTATTATAAAAAAAACATAAAATTCAAATATAAAAATCAAATTAAAAATAGTTCATCAAGTGAAGTTGTGTTACCGCTGTTCGGAAGCAATTTCTTCTATTTAATTTGAATTTTGCACAAAATATCATGAATCAGAGTCTCGGGAACGAAAACGTTCACCAATTATTATACCAAATATCGGTGAATTGGAAAAATGGTTAATAAATTAAATAAAGTGTTCCACTGATTTGTATTATGTCATACAGTGATGGCCAGGTTCGTTTAAGATAATTGATAATTAACAAAAAATAACTAAATACTTTGAAGATAACAAAAGAGTATTTCATATGTACCAGCTAAAACAAGAACAAGCCTTTATAGCAGTTATAAACGGTCCTTATCACACAACACCAATTAGTGATATAAAAGCCAATTTATTTTTGTTGGGACACCAAGTAAGAAGTGTAAGTAAGTCGTATTACAAAAAACCCTCTGGCAATGTTTTTTGTCGACTTAGATCCCCGTTTTTATTACAATAATGTTTTATGATATAATGGCACTTAGTAATGCCACTGTTGCTATTAAAGCGGCAAGAAAATTCAATGACATTGTCCAGTGTTTTAGATGTCAGTCATTCGGACACACTAAACAGAAAACTATATTCATGTGTTGAATGCGGGCTTGAACATCCCACTAACGACTGCACTAATTCTTTAAGCACACCGCCTCAATGTGTTCCCTGTTTAGGCAGTCATTGTGCAAACTGTAAAGGCTGTGTGTGTAGTATATCGAAAATTGGTTCCAAAAGGCAAAAATATAAGAGCAAGAAATGTGGTAAAAGAAAATCATAATTTTATTCATAACAACTTAGCAGCTATTCAAAATAGCGGTCAGTTAACATATACTCAGACTGTCAGAGGTACAAATGATGGAGTAAACAATGTTCTTCAAAAATTTGAATTAACCAATACATTGATGAATATGTTGTCAATGTTAATGACAAAACTATGCAAATAGATCTCATTACAGCAGAATGAAATGCCAATGGCATTTTCAATCACGTAAATGAAATAGAAATTTTTTAAAAAACAATTTTATTGATATTTTACTAGTTTCGGAGACACACGCTACCAGTAAATCTCTTTTTCGTATAAATAATAACAGTAGTTAATCTACCTAATGACAGAGCTCATGCTGGAGCAGCTATTGTCATAAAAACCACTATTAAGTATAACATATTAGAACCAACAACTGAAGTATTTATGCACGCTGCCGGCGTTAAAATAATTTTCAATAATTGTAGTCTATCAATCTTTTCTATCTATTCTCCACCAAGATAAAGCATATGTGAACAGTATAAACACTTTTTTAAAAAACCTGGTACCAGATTCCTGGTCAGTGGAGACTACAATACCAAACACATGGTGTTTCACGATTACGATCACGATTAACGTATCCAAAAGGTAGAGAACTCTTTAAATGTATTTCCAAAAACGATTACAGATCATTATCCACAGGTGCGCCTACTTATTGGCCGGCCTGATCTTTCAGATTTCGTAGTTTATAAAGGGATTTCTCCAAACTCGCTTGATATTGTATCTAATGAAGAATTTAAGTTTTGATCACAGTCCAATAACTCTAGTGTTTGCGAATAGCGAATTAAAAATACCAAAATTATCTCTTCAAATACTAACCTCAACAGTTTGCAACAGTTTATTGATGATACACTTGAACATATTTTTGAAAACCGGACACGATATTGACATGGCTATTAAAAACTTTCATATAATATTTCATGAAGCTTCCATCCCATAGCTAATAGTCTCATTGCTAGTTTTCAGTTATCTGTTGAGATAAGGTAACTTATTGCTGTGAAAAGAAGGCTATGTAAAACATGCTAAAGAACAAGATTACCTTCAGATAAAACAAATTTAAATCAAGCGGCTAATGTTTTAAAAAATAGATCAAAATTGTTAAAGAATGAAGCAATAGGCAGATGTTTGGCCAAGTTAAGCCCAAATCATAATAACGAACACAAGCTTTGAAAAGCTACAAAATATTTGAAATGTGCACAAAAACAAAATGTTCCAATAAAGAATTCTAGCCGCTGCTTTTAAATCTCAACTCGAAAAAACGTTTATCCCATTTTCATTCTGTACACCACAAGAACATGCCGAAGTCAAGAACTTTTTGAATGTTCCATGTCAAATTAGTAAACTTAATAAAAAAAAATTACTAGGTTATGACAGCATAGATGCCAAGACTCTTAAAAACTTACCAAAAAAAAACTATGATATTCTCTACGGTTATATTAAATGCCCTTTTGCGACTTTTATATTTCCCTACACAATGGAAACGTGTATTTATAATAACGATACTAAAGCCTAACAAGGCAGAAAATTCTATCGAATCTTACAGACCCATCAGTTTGCTACAAGTTTTATCGAAACTGTTTGAAAGACTTTTTTAAACAGAGTTATTGGCATTATTGGAATCTCTAAGGATAGTATCTGACCACCAATTTGGGTTTCAAAACAAACATGGAACTAACGAACAATGCCATAGAGTTATTAAAACAATAAGAGACGCTCAGAAGAACAAAAACTTTTGTTTGTTAGTATTTTTTGATGTAAAACAAGCATTTGGCAGAGTATGGCATAGGGGTCCTTTATATTAATTGAAATATTTGCGAATGCTTCTGGAGCTACCATATGTAGCGGTGAGAATCTTATTGTTTATATGTATATAACGCCATTTTGCGCCTCAGTTTTTAACCTCAGAAGTGGAAGATCTCGAAGGTGATAATGATTCCCAAGCCGGGCAAGGATCATTCTAAAACAGATTCTTACAGGCCAATAAGCTTGCTGTCAAATTTATCTAAACTGTTCGAGAAACTTTTAATAAATAGAATGTATCTCATATTGATCGAAAAGAAGTGTATACCGTATCACCAGTTTGGATTTAGGAAAAAGCATAGCACAATAAAGCAAACGCATAGACTTGTTAATGCTGTTAAACAAACCTTTGAAAAAAAAACAATACTGTTATGCTCTCTTTATTGATGTTTCCCAATCCTTCGATAAAGTTTGGCACGAGGGCATAATTCATAAACTAAGGCAGAATTTGCCTCAAAATATTTCTACATTACTGAAAAGCTACTTGAGTAGCCGTTTATTTGTTGTAAAGCACGAGGAGTTTTTGAGCCCACCACAGCCCATTAGAGCCGGAGTTCCTCAAGGGAGCATCTTGGGTCCGATTTTGTATTTATTATATACCTCAGATATGCCTACACGGGACGACTTTCACGTTTCAACATTTGCTGATGATATTGCCCTGCTTTGTGTTCATGTAAACCCACACGAAGCTTCACTACGTCTTCAAAGTCATGTGTTCCAAGTCGAAAAATGATTAAGAAAATGGCGAATAAAAATTAATGAACAGAAGTACATTTATATTACTTTTACATTAAGCAGGAGTACATGCCCACCTATCACAATAAATAATCAGACAATACCTTAACATTCGGTAGTCAAGTACCTCGGTATGCACCCTGACAGGCGTCTAACATGGAAGCATCACACAGAAGCTAAACTTATGCAAATAAGACTTAAAACTGTTCAATTAAACTGGCTAATTGGTCGGAATTCTGTTCTCAGTCTGGACTGCAAACTTTTGATCTACAAGTCTATTCTAAAGCCAATATGGAGCTATGGAATTCAAATGTGGGGCACTGCCTCAGTGTCAAATGTCAGAACAAAATCCTCAGACTCATAACTGCTGCCCCATGGTATGTAAAAAACTCAAACATTCACAAGGATTTGAAAGTGCCCTCTGTAAGAGAAGAAATACAGAAGTACGCATCCAAATATTTGACAAAACTGGAATTTCATCCAAATATTTTGGCACGTAATATATTAAATGATAGAGGCTACAATCGTCTGAAAAGGAGAGACGTTAGGGCCATTAGTATAAGTAATTTCTATTGTTTTTCTTTTTATTTTTTTTATTTCTTGTTAACTAAAACTTTTTGGCTGGCATTGGCTAGACATAAAGATAATTTTTACTTTTAGATTTAAGATTTATCTACTTATTGTTAGTTCTATTAATTTAGAAGATTCAATAAATAACATTATGATACAAAAAAAAATATTTGCGGCAAGCTCCATTTTACCTTTTACTTAAGTCCTATATATTTAGTAATCGTAGTTTTCATGACGAAGATTTTATAATTGGGGTCACAAAAGCTGGTGTAGCGCAAAGAAGTGTATTGGGTCTAACTCTGTACACATTATTTAGCTCTGATATGCCGATTAACAACGATGCAGTTGTTGCTACATAGGCTGATATACTAGCAGCTAACAAATCTGCAAACATAGCTTCAAACATCATACAAACGCAACGTAACATAATTGGTAATTGGTTTAAAAAGTGGAATATAAAAGTGAATGTAGAAAAATCCACCAATGTCACGTTTACAGTTAAAAATGATGACTGTCCAGCAGTCAAACTAAATGGAGATGTAATACCTAACTCAAATAAGTGAAATATTTAGGTCTTAACATTGATCGGTGCTTGAAACACATTTAAAAATAAAAAGAAAATAACTAAAAGCTAAAACAAATAATATGTACTGGTTTCTTGGACCTAGATCAGAATTAAGTATAAAAAACAAATTTCTGTTATATAAATCTGTATTGAAGCCTATATGGACCTATGGTATTCAATTATGGGGAACCGCTTACTATTCTAAGATTGACATAATTGAAAAATATCAGTACAAAACCCTTAGATGTGTAATAGGTGCTTTATGGTACATAAGAAATACTGCAATTCGCAACGACTTCAATATGCTATATATGGGGGTTGAAATCAAAAATTTTAGCACAAATTCTTTGCAGGGACTTAGCCACCTTGCTTTTAACGCTTTTAGACAACAGTGCAGAAGTTAGATGATTACAAAGACTGCACATATTAGATATCATCAAGTTGTATATATACATATATATTAATTTTATAAATAGTAAAATTCTCCAAAATTGTTTAGTTTTAATTATTATTGTTAATGGAATTTAACGCTGCTGTCACTGCTGTTATTTTTCTTTTCTACTGTTTTTAAAGTATCTATTAAATTTGCCCATTATTTGAATTGTAAATAGATTGGAAATGAAATTCAAAATTATTAATAATAAAAAAATTTAATTAACAATAAAAAAAATAATTTTTTCTTTATTCAACTTAAATTTATTTTTAATTTAATTTCTAAACTTTTTGTTGTTTCTAAAGAAATATTATTTTCACATTTTTGGCGATGATTTTTGAAGAAATGACGGAAAAAAATAAGTCCCCAGCAGAAATAGTCATCAACATTCTTAGCATCTTGCAAACATCATCTATTTAAACAGAAAATTTTTCAATTTTGAATACGAAAAGTTCTCATAATTCGCATTTAATTTAGTTAGACAGAGTCCACACAACTATAAAGTTTTAAATTTTTACAAGTACACAATCTTAGATGAAGGTGACGATTGTAGTGATATAGAAAACACTGCATAACATTCTACTAATGCGTGTTTTTAATATTAGAAATACGCAAAATAAACCGGAATAAAGTTATACAATTGGTTATAATGTTGAAATGTTTTAACATTTCAAAGCAAATAGGTCTGGTATAAAAAAGCTAAATTTCTATCCAAAAAATCTTCAATCCTCAGTTTTCAAGCAATTAATTAATTGTCTATGATATGCTGATAATTCAAGCGTTAATTTTAAAATTTTCCGTACATGAATTTTAGTTTTTAGTATATTGACGAATTTTTAGTTAATTTCTACGTTCGAGGCTGTCCTTTTTTTTACAGTCAAATTTTTCATTATATGGAACAATTTAAAAAATATTGCATATTTAAGCTTTAAACTGGCTTTAGTTAATATATTTTTTGGGGATTTAAAAAAAATATGAAAAATTAAATATTGTTTTAATTTTTTCAGAGTTTTACAGAAATCAAACAACTCACCCGCTTTTGACAAGCCGACAATAGCAATTATCACAACGGAACAGATAAAAAAATCCATACAACGATGAAATTTCATGTTTGATCTGATGTTTTGTATTGTGGGTAGTGTGTCGGAACAAAATAAGAAGAAAAAAATTATTTAATGTGGTGACAAATGAATACGACGTGGACACTTGTTTTGTTTTAAACACAAATTTAACTCACTTTTGTACAAAAATGTTAATAATTTTTTTCCTTCAAAAGAAGAATATATACTTGTATACTTGGAGAACGGACAAACGAATTATGCTTAAAATCTGTTACAAAAGTGTCCTTTTATATGAAAACGACAAAAGGTATGGCCCTAAGCGGCAGCATTAACACTTCTACGATACCAGAACCAGCAGCAAGCAACATCATCATCAGCAAACACATTAATAAATCTGTGTAAGCTATATCATATATATACACACACACACAGGCACACACACACACTCACTCTATTAGTTGTATTGTGAACAAACAATCACTAGTACATTACCAAACATACATATCTATCAACAACAACAATGTTGGACTTGTAATACAACCTACCAATTGAAATCTATTTGTTGCTTTCCTTTTTACATTTTTCTATTTGTTTTCTTTGAGCCACACACACAAAAAAAACACATGAACACAAATGCAGTATTCTAGACATATAAATATCCAAACTAACTAATACATGAACAAATAAAATATATATATATATATATGTATATACATATCTGCACGTTCTGAATTTTGAAAATATTGAGATGATATTTCTATTATTATTATTCAGCTGTAACTGTATGTTGCTTGTTCAATTCGTATTTGGTTTACATTTGAATATTCAAAATTGTATGTGTTGTTTCTGAAATTCAAATGTTGTTATTTTGAACACACTTTATTGCATTTTGTTTATTTAAAATTAGTATACATAATTGCATTCATATTTCGCATTAATGAAACAATTATTTGCATAAAAATGCGCAGGCGTTTCATTTATTCATCAGAGTTAATTATTTAAAGCAACAGGTAATTTCAGTTAGTAATGATGTTATTTAAATAGCAACATGTTGCAGTGCAAAATTATCAAAAACCCTAAATCTGCATGTTGATGAATGCTTAAAATAATATACTAATATTATTTTTTTGTGCTTGAAACAACACAGTTATTTTGCCAGATAAAATAAGTCTGGTTGTTATAAAAAAGTTTTAATTAAAATTAAATTAAAATTATAATTAAAAAAAAAAATAAAACCTTGTGCCGATGATATTTGTAGCAATTTTGTTAGGCTTTGCTATTGATATCTCCAAAATCGAAATCCCCTTTAAGAAAAATATTTCAGATATAAATCAATAATTTTCGGATAACATAGCAGAAATGTTTTTAAGTTCACGTTTCAATGAGAACTTCCCTTGAAGTATAAGAACAGTAAGTGTAAAATATATATAAAATATAATATGGTTTAAATAAAATATGGAACGAAAATTTAATAAGGATTCACAATAACTCTATTGAAGAAAGCTGCTTAGTTATGGTGACTGCATTTTTCTTAAGTGGATATCTCAAAATTTATTATTGCAAATTTTGTATCAACGCGAGATAAACCTTTTCTATATAGAACATTTCCATTAGGTCTATATGTTTTCAAACTATCTATTACATTAACTGTAGTCATGATGATACCTTCTCCCTCAAATTGAAAAAAAAAATTTTCTACAAATTAAATAAATCCCAAATAGATGCGCTGAGTTAGGCTTTAATATTTAAATTTGACACCGCCTATTTGTAAGAAGAAAAACGGGTTTTCCTAATTTAGAATTTAATCTTTATCTAACCTACAGGTTGCTAGATTTAAAATGCATAAAAGAAAAAGTAAAAATAACAAAATAAATTAAGATAATTTATTGCTTTTAAATTTTTATTGGTAAAAATTACAGGCGAAATCGATTTTAAAATAAAATTATAAATTATATCAATTTAATTTTATCAAAAACTAAACACTTATTGAATTCAAAAGTATTAGTTTTAGTTGACTTAATTCAAAAATATATAATTATATGCACAGAATTAAAGCCAACCAGATATCATGCGGCCGGTGACAACAGATTTACCACGATCACCACCAGCAGCTGCACTACTTTGACCAACCTTAATGGCTGGCTTAGCTGGTGGTGGATTTTTGTCATCGGGTTTCTTGTCATCGGGCTTCTTATCATCGGGTTTCTTATCATCGGCTTTTTTGTCATCAGTTTTCTTGTCATCTGGTTTTTTGTCAGCAACCTTTTTGTCTGTGCCTCCAGCTCCAGCAGCATCGCCAGCTGCCTTTGTAGCAGCATCTGTAGCTGGCTTAGCAGCATTTTCAGCTGGTTTAGCTGCAGCGTCGGGTTTTGAGGGGGCTGCAGGTGCAGCAGATTTGGTTGCTGTTGCTGCTGTCGCCGCTGTGGGTTTAGCTTCACTTGTTTTAGCTGCCTCTTCCTTTTTATCGGCTGCTGGTGGTTTGGTGGCCTCCCCAGGCTTAGCTACAGCCGGCTTAACAGCATTATCGGCGGGTTTGCTCGGTGGTGCTGGGGCTGCGGTTTTTGTTTCAGCTGGTTTGGCATCTCCAGCTTTACCAGCAGGCTTAGTAGCATCTGGTTTCGCTTTGTTATCTGTTGCGGCTGGAGGCTTACCTGCAGCTGGTTTTGCAGCATCTGTTTTCGTAGCATCTGTTTTCGCAGCATCTGTTTTCGCAGCATCTGTTTTTGCATTGGTATCTTTTTTTACCTGCCAATGGAAAGAAAATTTTATTTATTAAAAATTAAAATAATTTCAATAATTTTTCATGTTCCCCTACTTCTGGTTTTCTCATTGTGGATCTAGCAGCAGTCTTTTCATTTGTTGTGGTGGCGGTAGTTGTTTCTTCCTTAGTCTCTTCTGCCTCCATCTTCTTTTTCATGAATTTGACATAAGCAACACGAGTTGCTCTTGTTACTTCTCCAAGTGCAGGATTATATTCTAAAAATGTTATGCACTGAGTTAAATATTTTTTCTTTTACAATTACATCAATTTATTTCTTTATTTTACCGATTAGTTGATTTTGACTCATCTTAAGACCTTCGTTGGCCTGATCTATTATACGGCGTCTTAAACTTCGCTGTGAATGTCTCTGTAAAGAAGAGCGTTTCGAACCAATAGGATTTGACGACATTGTATTGCGGCGGGCAATAGCATTCCAATCTTTTTCGCTATAAACGACAACAGATATGAATTGATAAATTAATAAAAATAAAAATAAAATTCTACTTTACCCTTTAAGCGATTTTTTTTTGCCAATAGCTTTGGCGATTGACGAGAATATATCTTTGCCCCCATCAGCACTCTTTGACATTTCATCTTGTAGCGTTTCAACAAAACCAATCTGGAAATCTTTTAGGATTCTACGTTCAAGCATCTTACCTTTCTTACCAGCTGCTCCTGAAAGTACAAAAAAAAAACAATTCAATTTCAGCTTCTTTAAAAATTTCAAAACCCACCAGCACCTGCTGATTTTTTTTCAATATCCGGCACAATAAATTTGTTGTTTGTGAAAATGTCTAACAGCTCGAAACGCAAGGAACTTATGTCTTGACGCACCTCAATGATATCATCCTCGGTGATGCCGAAATCATCTCTGTGACTTTGTTCGGATGTTACGTAACGGCGAATCAAAAGTTTCATTACACGTTCATGTAGTGATTGTGCTTTATCTTTTGTTTTACGCTGATGGAAAAAACGAAAATAGAAATAAACAATAAAACAGTAGGTAGAACGTATTTCTTTTTATTAAATTTAAGAAAGATTTTTCATTCATCGAATGAAGATAGATTTTAATATCTGTTTGTTTGGATTTTTTCTTTATTATCATGGCGCCTCAACAGTATGAAAAATATGCACATGTAAATTTTATCCGAGGGTTTCTTGAAAATTTTATAAAATTGTAAAATTATTTATTTTAATTTTTGTTAGTTTTGCCAGCTTAGAAACTAAAGAATTCTATACAAAAGTATAATTTTTATTTCCTTCTAAGATGTTAGTGTTTTTAACTTTTGTATTTTTAATTTTAAGGAGTAGGAGCACAAAATAATTTGTACAAACGATTTACATACATGAGAATGTATTTAAAACAATATACTTATTTTACATTTAACAGAGAAATAAAGACGTGAAATAGAAATAGAATAATGTAAGATTTTTAATGTTGATTTTTATATAGAATATAACAGAAAAGTTAATAAAAAAAATTTACAAAACACTATTTATCTTTTTCTCTTTCTTGTTAAATAAATTATTTTTAAATTAAGCCAGATTAAAAATTATTAATTTTGTTATTTATTTGCATTTAATTATTAGAGAATATTTATTTACAAACAATTTTGCTTCCTAGCTTGCGTTCTTACTATCGGTTACACCTAACCCATGGCTTATTGTGTAAATTTACATTAAACTACACTGCTTACTGACTCGAAAATATTTCATTCAATTTTGAAACCACCTACTTTACTTTGCTAGCCTCTTGATGTATACAAGGCACTCTTTCTTTGCCCTCCATCATGCCATTTGATAACAATTAATGAGCATTATTTGTTTGAATTAAACTCTAGTTTCTAAAGAACTCGTACATTTAAAAAAATAGCTTTCAAATTTTAAAATACTTGTAGTAATCTAAAGATAAAGTAAATGTTAAACTATGAGATAAGGATGTTTTATTAAATAAACCGTTAATATTTTAAAACACTTAAACTTACCATAAAACTTCTAGAACGTTTAGGTGGCTGTTTGCCAAATGCTTTGCGAAATAGCTTAACAGATGGGAACATATTAAATGGTGGTGGAACAGTGCCACCATCTTCGAAATAGCTCATCCACAATTGAGAACGAGCAAATTTCCATTCAGTATCGGCACGTTCGGAAATAATTTGATATGAATTGGACATCATGGCAATAAGCATGTTGAGTAACACGATAATATTGATTACGGAATATGAGCCGAACATTAGTAAGGCCCAAAAACGAGTAAAACTCTTAATACCAGCCAAGTCGAATGAGACTAAGTCGACCAAACCAAACGAGGCCCAAAATAGGGATTGTGAAGTTTCAAATAGACTTGAATTTAAGAATAAAAATTAGATAAAAAATAATTTTCTTTTTAGTTAAAGTTTTATTCTTACTTTGAAAATCTTCTCCAGATAGTGCAAGCTTTTTCTTGATCATCAAAGTCTGCTACATCGGGATGTAAATGATAACATTTATTTTTTTCCAACTCAGCATAATACCATAGTAATTGATTAAGGCCACAACCAAAAGCAAACAGCACTAGAGTATAGATAAAGAAAAATTTTATAATATCGATTATCATGCGGCCCAGCGACACTTGCAGAGGTCCCAAATGAGGATTTATGGAGAAAATATGCACTAGTTTTAAATAAGAAAATACCATGCCAGCAGCAAAAGCACCTTCTGATAATAGCATAGGATCAAAGGGGTGCCAATGTTCTCTTGGAAAGTAAGGATCGATATTTCGAAACCAGAGATCACGCTAAATGAAGAAAAAAAAAGAAAGGAAATCAACAACAAGTTTTATTTTATAAGAGACCTGCTAAATATTTAATATATTTAAAAACCATAATATGTTTTCGAAAATAATGTTTTTCGTTAAATTTTGTTTTTGGTTTTGAGGATTTAGATTCGAAATAAATATTTTAACACAAAATTACATGCACTATTATCCAGGCTGTAGCTCTACATAATATCCACGTCATATAAAACATATTTGAAATGAAATCCACAATATTCCATAAATCCATAATGTATTCGAATAAACCATCATCATATAATGTTTTCAATTCGCCCAATATTAAACCTATTAAATATTATTTTATGGTAGAAGTTATTTGATAAATTACTATTTAATTTCAAAATTCTCACTTATTATGTAGGTGATGATACCCAATTCAATAGGCCCAGGTAAAGAACCTCTTTCATGCTTACGCCAATCAGCTAACATTTCGATCATCCATGGAAACCCTACTAACTCAAACATTAGTTGTACAACACGCAAGGAAGCAGCACCAAGCAGACCTTTGTTTAAAGAAATAAAAAATTCTAATTTTTCAAGTCTACAAATAGAAAATTTAACAAAAACAAAATATTGCTGCAAGATTCATATGCGTTTTTTTACTGTTTCTTAATAAAATTAATGTGATTTAAAGTTATTTCAGAAGTTAAGCGGAAACTATATTTGCATGGTTTTAACATGGTTTAAAACCCAGTGAATAGCATAAAAAAGGAAGATAATGTACAAGGCCTGTAAATTAAGTAATGAGACTGATTATTTAAATTCATTTGATTCAAATAATATTACAATTTTATATTGTCACCCTCAAAATAACTTCCTTCTGAAGCCACATAGCGCTGGAGACGGTTCTTTTACTCCTCATAGGGCTGGAACTCCGATACTGAAATAGCCTTCAGTTGGTCGGTTACAGCCATTTGAATGTTGTCGATTGTCCCAAAAAGAGTTCCTTTGAGATGATTTTTGTTTTTATTGGCCGAAAATGCGTTTGTTGAAATTACTGTGTGACAAGAAGCATTACCGTGATGCAACACCCAATAAATCTTGATGTTTTTTTGAAACCATTTATGCGCAGAATTTTTACATCCCCAGTTCATTTGTCAAAATCTGACGAACGATGTTGTGAGTCAGATTTTTTAACTCTTCCCCGAACATTCTGACTATCAACCGACGATCTGAACGCACAAGATCCCGGATTCTGCCGACATTTTCATGGTTTCTTGAAGATAAAGGCCTTCCGACTCTTTGTTCGTCTTCAATCAATTCTCTTGCTACTAAAAATTCTTCAACCATCGAAAAAACACTATATTTTGCTATCTCCATAGCCCTGCTAAAGTTTAGCAAGAGTTCCCGTTTATGCCCAAGCCTGAAACAGAACCTGATAGCAAACCTGATGTCATTTTTAGAACACAACAAAAAAACCCGTTACTGGCGACAAAATGATTCGAACGATGTCTAACCCGAACTGAAGGGAAATCACAAGCTCATCTGCCGGCCTTCCAAGCCCAGCGCCTCCAGTGTTGCCAGGAAGAATATAATGTTACCAGTCGTATTACTTAATTTACAGAACTCGTGTGTCATGGAAAAGGAGCATTTTCCTTAAACGTCGCCTTTCAATTAATAGGCACAATGTCGTATTTATATGTAAAATAAGGTTTTCCATAAACAATTTTCTAAGAAAAATTAAGAAAGTTGATGAACATTTCGTCTGAAAAATATAATTTTGGGAACCCTATTGATTTTTTGTTAAACGGGGGACTACAAGCGTTTCAATACTTTGCTAAGAATTACTGTTGTCTTTATACTATATTATTTATTTTAAAGATTTTAATAATCAATGTGGAAATAATGCAATAACGTGACATATTATAAGCTTTGAAATACTCGAACGCACTTCTTATATCTGCTTAAAAGTTTCAAAATGATTCAGTAACTAGTGAAAAATAAAAATTAAAAAAAAAAACAAATTGCTTTCGAAGTGGATGGAAATGTTTCAACAATACTCACCCAAAAAGAACATATAAGAGCATGAATGTGAAATAAATTTAACAAATGGCTTTTTCATAAATTTTCCATTATCCGACTCAGGAGCCATAAGATAATTCATGCTGTTGATGGGAAACATACAACCCAATTTGACAACTTCGATAATTTGTTGAGAACTTTGTAGACGTCGAAAGCCGGGTAAGCCTTCATACCAAATAGCTGCCAAAAGTTGCTGTACATTAGGATGTGCTACAAACTAAAATATAATTTATTTATATTTTATGTTTTTTCGCTTATTTTTATTGTTTTTTAATTTGAAAATAGTTACCGTTTTTTGTTTATACTTTATAGCCAATTTTAATCTCTCCAAGGTCTGTCTTTGTCCCGGTGTCCAAATCTCATGAGAAGCTTCATGATTAAAGTTTAACATAACTTCAAGTTCGGTTGATGTTCTGACATGATCTAATAGTGATGTCGCAAACTGTTGAACACCAGAACGCATTTCCTAGAAATAAAATTTATTTAATAAAATTCATTTCCTTTGTTTTGTTTTCTTTTGTCCGACGCTTTTCAACTTACTGAATATTCAGCACGAAACTCAGATTCCATTGCTTGCAAACGCTTTAATTCCCACGAGAGTTCAAATGCTGTTAAAACGGGATCACGTGAACTAAGTGCTATCAAGGAACTTGCCGAAAGAGCACGAAAAGCATTAATACGGGACTGGGAGTAACGTAAAGAGTCAGTTTCCTGTGATGTTACACACTCATCACAACCGCATCTATATAATACAACAACGAATTAAATAAACATCTTAAAATAAGTTACTGTGACGATGTTGAATAATAGGAAGGTTAATTTATTTCACTTTTTATCATTTTTTTTGCTAACTAAATTTGATTAAGCGCATTTTAAGGCCATTACACTCTCTGTGTTCATAAACATATTAAGGACATAATTGTACTAAACAACAAATACATATGTTTCTTTCAAAGTTTTATTTAACATAAAGTAAACTAAACTAATCTAAGTGTTTAAGGAAGTACATTTATGTATCCTACGAGTAGATAATTAGCTTACGATAAAAAACATGATATTTTTAAGACTGTTTACGTAAAATCAAATTCGAATAACTTAATGAAGTTATTCTAATTTTAGATTTTTTGTTTGATTTTTTAAATAACTCAAAAAAATACGTGGACTTTAAACTTTATAGCCTCAAAATTTTTCAAGAATATTGAAACTACAATAATATTCAGCGTTGTAAAAAAATCTAAACACGTGAAAGTGCAAATAAAAGCAATATTTAAACCACTATTGCTTTCTCCATCCAGTTTTCATTATAGCGATTAAATTTTTTAACGTAATAGGGAAGCGTTAGCTTATCTAAAATGTAGTTTAAGGATCCCTGGCGTGCTGAACAATCAAACTATCTTTGCCATCATTAATCAATTTAATTGATTTTATATAAAAATAAAATTTTGCTCATACGTGCTCTGCAAACTTAACTTCTTTAATTCCTTAAATTTTCATTTTTCTAGTAATTAAAAATAATGCATTTTAATTGGTTTTTTTAAATAAATAATTTTTATCACTTTTTATGCTAAAGAGCTATTCTTTGAAAGTCTTGATTCTACATGTCACAGAATATTTTAGTTTTAGGCATATAATTTGATATTAAAAAAATTATAAAAGCATTTTTCTTACTTGACATCATGAGGCATTGGTAAAGACGCACCACGATCCAATAGAATTTTTAAAATTTCATAATTGTTTCGATGTGCAGCCAAAATTAATGGCGTAATATCAGGGGTAAATGTTGATTTAGATCTATCAACTGCTTCCCAACTCTTTATAATTTCAAATAAAATTATAATCAAATTTTTATAAGCGCACATTGAACATTTGTTGAATTTTTATACTTACATACGGTGTACCATCTTTGTGATGAGCCTCCTCCCATTGTAAAAGTTCTTCTACAGCTTCAACATATTCTTCTGAAATAGCATGCAATAAGGCATCTCCCACCTCTATACCTTCCTCCAAGAGAGCAATTATCAAATCATAATTTTCATTTTCAATAGCTGATATTAATGCTGATCGGTTCATGGGATCTACACAATTAATGTTAAACTTGTTTGTGTCACCTTTATTTTCTTCAATTATTCTATAAGAAATTCTTATGCAGTTAACGTTAATATTAGAAATAAATTGTAACTTACGCCTTAACACCCGAGATATCACCACGTTCAGCTGCCAATATAAATGATTTCTCTACTTCCGACAATATATATTCGTCCGCAAATTGTATGTTATAGTTTTCTTCCTTTTCACCTTTCTCCGGATCCGTAGCCATGTTTATTTATTACTTGTATTTATTTTAGTTTTTATTCAAATTAAAATACTTTGCTAACATTTATACCACTTCTCAGTGTATTAACTCGTAAATGATTTACAAATACGTTCTAAAATAAAATTATTAGATTTTTTTATACGTTTGAGTAAAACTTATTTGTGAATAATCTTCGAAACAGCAAACTAACTTTTAGTATAGCATTATGCCCGAAAAAAGAAACATAAAAACTATACGAGAACTAAACTTTAAAATAGATTCGGAGTTATTGGAATTGCTTCAACTAATCAGCTATAGTATATTCCTATATCCTGATACATATCATCTCTAATTAACAAACAATTTTTGAAACAAATTTTAATAAGTAATTTATTCATCGGAATCATTTTCAATCTAAGCAATTTTATTATTCGTGCTTGATTCCTTTAAATAAATATTTCGTGATATTCTCACGAAAAATTTATTACAAAAATTTTTATTAAAAAATAAATGTTTTATGATATTCTCATAAAACATTTATTCCAACAAAAATAAAATATATTTGAAATGTATTACTGCGGGGGAGAGCATATCCATATTGCTTTGGATATAAGACTTTTAGGTTTTTCTATTGGGGTAAAATTCACTGATGAGCTATGTGAGCAATAGTGAAATTGCAATATGGATATGCTCTCCCCCGCAGTAATGCATTTCAAATATATTTTATTTTTGTTGGAATAAATGTTTTATGAGAATATCATAAAACATTTATTTTTTAATAAAAATTTTTGTAATAAATATTTCGTAAGAATATCACGACATATTTATTTAAAGGAATCAACCACGAATAATAACAAATTTTAATTTTCAAATACAAAAACAAGAAGATATTTAATTAAAAAAAAAAGCGAATATCGAAAGGACCTGTTTAATCTGTCTTTACGAGAAAGCTGTCATGTATAGAAAAAACTCAAAAATTACTAAAATTACTTAATTAAAACATCTGTAGAGAGTTTCTATATAAAATTCCATTGAAAAAAAAAACTTCAATTAGTTTTAAAAACAATTTTTCTTCCATTTTGGTCTGACATATTTTTGTTTTAGTGAGAACATCTTGAAAAATTTTAGTCAAGCGTTAAAAGTATGCATTTGACGTCTCCCTAGCATTTGTAAATACTGTAAGTTCTTGCGTTTGAATCAAAGCCTATTTATTTAATTCAACGACTTGAAAATTTCTTAAATTTCTGAAACCTTCAATTTCACAGATGTCGGTTAATTTTTCCATGTGATAAAACTCCTTTGAACTTAATACACTTATCATCTCTGCAATTTAGTTTTTTCTTAGCTTCGGTAAATAGGTCTAATGATACTGCGTTTCGAAAACCTTACTGAACTATCTCAATAGTGATTTGGTTCTATGATCATTTGGCAAAATAAAATGCATTCAATAAACCAATTGAATGCAGAAGTACTATTAGTGAAACGTATTGTACACAGAATGATGCAAATTAAAGAAATTGCCCATTATGGACCTTTCACACTACATACTCTTGTTTTGCTTTTGTTGTTGTAGTTTCTTTTGCCAAATATTTAAAACAAATGAAACCTTCCTTTATAGACAGAAAATCATTTTTTAGTAGTATGGCACTGAGAAAATTTTCTGAGTTAAGAACGAAAACTCAAAATAGAAGTATTTAGGGAAAAGAAAATGTAGTTCCAATTAATTTACATTCATAATTATTTAAAAAATAATGAAACCATTGGAAACATTTTGAATTTAATATTCCAAGAATATTTAAAAGAAAATTTGTTGCTGCTTTTAATTTAACTATTTAAAAGTTTGGAAATAACTTTTTTAAAAAATAATAATGATTTATATCATTTATAATCATCGATTTCATTTCATTTTTGTTACTGAAGTGTTTTGATAATTTGATTCACGTAATTATATATTTTAAACTTATTCCTTTAGCGAACACTTATGGAAGTACAGCATACGCAAAACGTCTATCTATGACGTAAGTTGGAAAGACAAAAATGCAAAAATATTTCTATCTGTTTCTAGTTCATAACTCTAAAGTTTATTTCTAATGACATATACTCAGGTAGGAATATAAATCCTTGAATTTATTTCATAGAAAATTTCTGGATTGAAAGTATTTGTTTGTTGTAGAATTTATTTAGCCTAATTTTTAACAAGTCCTAATTTTCGGTTGTTTTAATAATATGCGGAAGTTAATAAAGTCGAATGGAAAATATTAATCGAAAAATAAAAGCTTCAATAAGTCTTCAGTATCTAAATAACATAAAAAATGGGAAATAACTAAAAACTAATTAAAAAGATTTATTTCGTATTATAATTTAAAATTAAATTTTATATCAAATATTATAATTGAAAAAGAAAATAAAACTAGATGACATCACTAATTCGTGAATCTTTAGGAATTTATTTCAATTAATATAGTTCCATTATTGAGAGCAATTCTCCGGATTTATGTGTTTAAATTAAAAAAAAATTGTTTTAAGCCTTTCAAGAGCAAGCAAAAGGAGAAATATAATCATGCGCACTATTAATAATTTTTTTTTGGTTAACCCATTGGAAACAAAGCATAAAACTTTAAAGAGAAATTAATTTTATTCCCAATGTTAAACAGAGTTGAGAAAAAGCAGAGGTTGTTTTCGAAAGTTGATTACGAATTGTGCTAAAATATTGAAGACTCTTTTCATGTAATAATTATTAATGTCCTTAATTTAATTGTTTTGGTTTTTTTTAATATTTTCACACACATTAATAAAATTCATTCACTAAAAATAGTATGATAATTATTCGTAAAATTAAATTTGTTAACACATAAAACTTTTTCACATTTGAAACATTTTATTTTTAAATGTAATTAATAGTTTGTTTACTTCTTATTTGTAGCGTTTTATTCTATCGCATTTTATGCTTTAAAATGTTTATTTTTTTTAATCCTTCGATGTCCTTTCGTAATATGCCCAAATGCAATTTCAATCAATGTATATCCTCGATAATAAAAATTGCAACCAAATTGTATTTTTGAATTTTTTCTATTTAACGCACTGTTAATTATCCAAGAGTTCGCGAGGAACTGTTTGAATATTGCTAAAACACCTTGGTATAAGTATGTCATTAATTACATTAGTTCCATTCTAGTTTTCAAAGTCGGTAGTTGGAAGAACAGAATAAGTGAAGAAAGAAGAGGGGGGGTATCTTGTCACATCAAAATGCAAAACATAAGAAATAGTCACATTTTTTCAATGCAAGTTTTATTATTTGTATTTTCTCTATGAGTTCTCTATTTAAAAAATATATAAAATCTATTACAATTTTAAAGGGTAAAACACGATTCAATAATACTTACTCGTCATTGTGGCACGTGAAATTAGTCATACTAGCTATATCGATCGATTGAAACCTTAGTGGTTGTTGTAGGAAATGCGATTATTGGTGTTTTGCTAGTAAAATGTTTTCTACATAGAAGTCAAACATTATAAGTGATTGTTAAAATACGACATAATTTAAAAAATCTAAAATGAGATTTAAGTTAATTTCAAGCCAGTTTTTAATTTACTAGTGTGAAGAATGTTAAAGAAAAAGCTTACAGGTTTACTAAGCGTTTCAAAGATATTTAATGATAATTATAATTTACGCCAACTGCTGTCACAAAATAGCACATAACACCTTTCATATGGAAATAAATAAATATGACAAACGTGGGGAATAAGAAAAAGGTCTTTCCAAGAGTGGCGCGCTCAAAACAGTGAACCAATATATTGCAGAGACAACTTGAGGTAAAAGTTAGTAAGGAATCAAAAACAAAAAAAAAATACTCAGGAGAGGAAAAGGAGAAATGTATACAAACGATTTCATGGCGAAATACATTTAAGAAAAGGGCTTCAGAATACGATTCAATATTATTAAAAAGAATATAATAAAGATGCAATGTGGGTGACAAAACAAAAAAAAAAGATACACTGTCCTATTGAATTTTTGTTTAATAATTTCAGTAAAGGAAATCCAACATAACTAGAAGATTATCCATGTGGATACCAGGCATAATTATTGGCTAAATTGAGCTCGCAACAGATAAAGTTATTTGATGAAATTCTAAGCAGACATGTTGAATAACCAACCTGCAGTTAGAGCATTTATGGCAGAAGGATAAAAACTGCGAATGTATTTGATCTATCACGATAACCTGCCTATGTACTCTCCTAAGGCTCTTAATTTTATGTATTTGTGGCCAAAAAGACATCTTTAGGAGCACAAAATACTAGAGACCTAGTAGTTTGGAAACAAAGTTACCAAAAAAAAAAAAGCGAAATATCGATTCTGTAAATTGGCGGATCCAAATAATTCATTTCAGCCAACATAACACTAATACAATTTTGTAGGATGGGTGCATAAGTCGAGTATTTGATGTATGTGAACATCCAACCCGAAACCGTTTTAAGGTGGAATATTACAGAATGACAGCCTAAGTTCGTTATGGTTTTTGTATTGCAATTAACCCACAGTCATCAATATTAAATGATACAAATTATGGACTTTTAATAAAGGAAGAAGTGACAAAATATAAAGTTTTCCATTTCCTTTGTACAGATTATATAAAATTAATCATACTAACGGATGATAGCTGAATTATCTCTAGCGCTTAATAATATTATTTTCGATGGCCATTAGAGAGCAGGGACTAAAACTGCTATTCTTCAAATTGAGAGTATGAAAAAAAATGAAAATACAAATGCTTAGGCTTAATATATCAGTGTCTTATAAACAATATATATGAACTAAAAAGAACGTATAAGCCGGGAAATCCAAAAACTTTTCATCAATTTGTGCATTAATTACTCAGACTCTGTAATTGCAAGAGTCTGCTTGCCACGGAATATTGAAGGAGATGAGATTCTAGATAGATGCATTGGTATCTGGTGAATGATATCAGTTATATTTTAGGAAAAAGGAAAAGAAAGCCATTAACATAAAATTTAAAATAGTTTCGGAACCAATAAGGAACTTTCCTGCATTTATTAGTCAAATTTAACAAATATTCTTTATAACTTTTTTTAATTTCTTTAACTATTGGTAACAAAGATGATGTAAATTATTGAATTTCTTCCTAGTTTTGTAATCGATAAAGTATCTACTGCGTTTGACTTTTTTTTTTATTGTGAACTTTATGTATTTAAATCTCATGTAATTTTTATGAAAAACACAATTTCTATTAAAATAGACTTCCACCAGACATGCGAAAAAATGTAGAACACTTATTTGGCTTCTTTGGTAACTAGAAAATATACAATTAACATTTTTAAAGCATAAATAATACATGACAAAGGTAAATAAACTGTTTAAGTGTTTGAAAATATTTCAAACATTTTGTTTCTCGTTACCAACCTGTTATGTGTGTCAAGAAATTTATTTTCAACATTTTACTTCCTGTCCTCACACTTAAATAGAGGATTTTAAAGTTTATGTTTTAAAATTAATTGAAAAAAAATAAATGAAATTTGAAGATTAGAACAATTTTAAGTTTCTTTAACGCTTTTGACCATATTTTTAAAATTAATATTTAAGTTTTTATTTCGTCGTCGCAAAAATATTTTAATTGTTTAAAGCAAACATAAAAATAATAACAATTTCAACTTGAAGTTTGGTAACACTGTCTTCAGTTTTAGCAGGGAGACTTAATTAAAACAAATTTAAAACTAAATCTAAAATTTTTTAATACGAATGAATTTCATAAAAAGCTCGGCTTTGCTTATGCGGTGTGAAGCATGCTAAAATATTTTATATTGTTTGTTTTAATATTTATTTATTGTGTATTGTTTGTTTTAATATTTGTTTTGCTTTATAGTCGATATGTGACATTACATTTAAGTACTACAGTACGGCAAATTCAAAAATGTTTTTTCACTTATCAATGGTTCGAACTAACTGCACCAGATTTCCAGCCAAAATTTACGAAACTTATTTTGATATTTCACACTACAATCGTCAATTTAAAGTCGATAAATAGCTACATTTGCCAAGATATTAGGTAAAGAAAACCAGTCGATAACAACTCTGGCTTAAATCAAAAACGCTTTTAGAAAAAATGTTAGTACCGAAAACAATATAAGCTTTTTCCTTAAAGTTCGCCTTTCCTCAGTGCTTTTAGTACATACATAGAAACTTTTACTAAACAAAGTAATGCTACAATTATCGACAGCTTTTTACCACTAAGTTTTCCTGTTGATGTGACAAGACTAGAATGGCAATATATAAAAGGCTCTGTTGAATAAAAAGTAAATAAATATAGTTTTTACTTTCGTTATCACGGTTGAAAGGAGTTTTACATTTGGTACTGTTTTCTTATTTTTTTACTTTAACTACACACAAAGTAATGTTTGTACGTTGGCACTACAGAACAATTTACTAAAGATGCAAGTCTTTACTTTACGCGGTTTATGTTTTAACTGACTAACTAACCACTCAGATGCTGTCATTTATATTTTTTCGGTAGAGTTATAGAAAAATGAAGAATTTTCTACTTTCTTTGTATTACAGTTTGTTGCTCTGCCTATTTTTGTTTTAATGCTGTTAAAGTTTCTTCCTGGTATTTATATTAATATAGTTGTTGTTGTCTTGCATGTATAAGTTTTCTTAGCAAACTAAGCAGTTAGTAAACAGCATACCCAGCTATTTCGTTTACTTTATAACCTAATTATTTGACCTGCCAACTTTAGTTTTAATCTGACCTCTCAGCTCTTTAAGAATAGGAAGAAAGGAAGCATTAAAATGTTTAGTTCGTTAAAAAATAAGGTTTCGGTATTTTGAGCTAATTTATTAAATAATTTATCCTTAAGGAATGACTTATTTACATTTCGTTTTATTTACTTTAGGTACAAATATTTACGAACTAATGCATTAATAGTCTTTTAGATCTGGCAATATGTTGCAAAAAAGAAATAGTTAATTTGTGCCTATCATAAAATAATAGTTTTTTTTTTATATACTTTCTTGAAGTTCTTTTATGATGTACAAAATATCTGAAGTCAACTTTAAAAATTGAACTTGAACAGCTGGTTCTGGTCTATGATAAATAATGGTTCTTTGGCCGTCATAGATTATTACTTTGTATCTTTCTTTCACTTTCTCTTTTTATTCAATTATAAAATTAAAAACAAGTAGTTAGTTATGAATTATTTGATATGAATTTTTAGTTACAACATTTTATTACACAAAATTTTTGTAACTAAAAATTCATATAAAATTGAAAACAATAAATTAACTGTTTGTTTTAACATTTATATTATTTGGATAAAATATTGATTCTGATTTTTTCTTTTGTACTTATTAAAATAATTATTATTTGTACTTGTTGATTATCAAAATATCTTTTCTTTTTGTAAAAAATTCCACAAAAAATATTCGTCATCAAAAAGCTTATCGATGAGTTTGAAAAGCTATCACCATGTAGAAAATCTAGAGAATTGAAAGAACAATAGCGTGTAAAACTATAAAGAAGGAAGAACGTGTTATCGTAATTTTAACATATATATATATATATATATATGTATATATATATATATATACAAATAAATTAAAAAGTTGGTCCATAAATTTAATTAAGGGTGTTTTTTCATAGAGGTATAAAACTGTAAAATTTAATAAAACAAAGTGAATTTTTTTTAAACTGACACGATATCCGAAACTATAATTGAAATATGGCTTCGAGCCACGGCTGGCGTGACATAGTCTACTCTAGAAGTCTAATTTTCGATGAAAAACGTCGCTGCGTTGAAAAACGTTTCCTTCAATAATTCACTTGTGGTGCGAGCAGCTCCTAGACATCATAGTTGTTTAATTTGTAACCGGCAAAGTCAGTAACCATGGCTCTATAGCGGTCCCCATTGACTGTAACATCGCTTTTAAAGCAGTACGGGCCAATGGTCCGAAGAGCCAATAAGCATACCATATAGTCACTTTTTCCTGATGTAACAGTATCTCAATGTAAACGAGTATTATTGTCACTTCAACTACGGCGGTTTAGTTTATTGGCATAGTCCTTAAACAATAGTGAGCTTATCACTAAAGGAAATTCGCTTATGTATATCGGGAATAGTAATATCAGTTTGTATTCACGTTAAAATAATACAGCATGATAACAATATAATAGCATTTTTTATATATGACTATCAAAGAATTTGAGATAATAATTTTGAAACGACTATATATGTGTATTATATCGAAAAAACTCTTCTGAAAACATGGTTTAACCAAAATACAAAAATATACTTAGATTACATAATATATGCGAAGGAAAATCAATGCTCACAAATACGATTCCCAATAATTTTCGTAGCTAAATCTGTGATTCAATTGTTTCTTATACTTTGAAGTTAGCATCACTTTTTTTATGCCCAAAAATCCTCATAATGATAATAATGTTTACACTTAAATATATTGTTACGAAGATATGATTTGTTTAAGTCGTCAAAGAAAATAATTATCAGTAAAAAAGTAAACGAAACAATCCACTGCGCATTTCACAAACTCAGTAGTTTTCTAAGAAATCATAAGAAATTCCACGAAATAAGTTAAACAACAGAAAGCAAAGACAATTAACACAGAGCAATAACAAAACACACAGCCAAGCAAGTGCCTACACTGAATGAAATTAACAGTAGACTTTATAGTAGAATATTCTTGTATATGCGACAACCGCTTAAAACAACTATATTAGCACCACTTGCTGGGCAAATGAATTAATTGAAATTCAGATATCGTTGAGAACACACAACAAAGTTACCATCGTATTTATTTTGTGTGTATTGAAAGTAAATAAATCATTTAATTTAATTTAAAACCCAAAGGTGCTTTGTTATTATTTTGCTATAAAAGAACTCAATATAATAAAATTTTTATTAAAAAAGGAATAAACGTAACAATATTTAAGCATTGTTTGTTCTATATTTTATGAGTGAAAATAAACAGTATTTACACGTGTTATTAACGATCTAAAGGGGTTTTCAACAAGAACTTTGTTTTGTAAAACAAAATAAAATTAAAATTAACATGATTCAAATTTTTATTGTATTACGAAGAGAAACGTTTGACAGTTATGAATAAAAAAATATCTGGCAAATATCCACCATGACCACGCTGATAGATGTCGAAAATCGCAAAGTGGCGGCCCTTATTTTTTTATTTTTTTTTTTTTATAAAGAGAAGTAGCACTTCAGGCAACAATGCCTATTTAGTCAAGTACCGTGCTACATTCTTTTAGGAAAGGGATAGAGAAGAGCTGGAACAGGTGGTGAAAGTAGAAGGATAGTCGGAAATTAACTGCCGTATAAAGACAGCACAGCGACCAGTGACTATGCCTTCATCGCTGAGCAGCCCCACCGACAGTCAATTTGTAATTTTGTAGTGAAAAATACTAAGGTCTTCGTTGGGAATCGAACCCACTACCCCCATATTTACAAGCTAGTACACTACCTACTAGCCTACAGGGGCACCTAATACGTTAATCACATCATGGATTTTGAGTTTGAGATTGAAAATCCATTCGATTGCCTCCGTATAAACTCTGTGCTTAACATAGCCACAAAAAATAATCCAGTGGTGTTAAATCACACAAAATTATGCGATCGGGAAATTTGGTTTGCAATAAATTTATTGGCTGTATGACTGGTGGCACCATCCTGTGGAAACCATATGTCAGTGATATCTACATCATAAATAATAGGCCAAAATTGAGTTGCTAGCATCTCGTGAGAACGTGATCCATTGACCGTTACCGCATTTCCAGCCTCATCTTCGCAAAAACGACCCAATCACGCCTCCAGAACACATAGGGCACCATAGCGTGATACGTTGAGCATGAAAAGGCTTCTCAATAATCGCTCTAGGATTTTTAGAAGCCCAAATGCGGTAATTCTATGTACTGACATACCCTGACACGTCAAAATGGGCTTCGTCTGAAAAAATTATTTTCTCTTGAATGAATTGAGCTAATCTACGGCGATGTGAATGGTCGGTTGGTTTTAATTCCTGCACCAGTTAAACCTTGTAAGGGTTCAGAGTCAAATCTTTATGCAAAATTCCCATGTGTTGCTTTTGGATAACCCCAATTGTTGAGAACGTCGATGAATTGACGAATTTGGATCTGCTTTAACACTGTGACTTACGGCTGTGATGTTTTCAGTTGAACGGCCTTGATCGAATACGTGTTGATATTCTCACATTTTGTATCAAGCCTCTCGACTCAAATTTAATAACCAAATTCTTAATAGCGGTCTCAGAAGGACGATTAGCTTGTCCAAAAATATCATGAATTTCACGAAATATAATTTTAACAGAACCACCATTTTCATAGTGAATAGATTCTTGCAAAATTGAGTTCATTGTAACAGTTGCCAATGCATCTACTACGAATACGCCAAAAAACTTAATGTCAGAATTGAAAAACAAACTTCTGGTTGAAAAATCCGGTATAACAAAAGATGATTTGGTCTTAGTTGCATTCAAAAATCTTTCTTCGCAAAAAAGTTCACCACAAGGGTCAATCAAAATTTTGTCAGTTCCTTAACGTTATGTGTAACGTTTTAAACTTTTGCGTAACGTAGTTAAAAACCATTACAAGTAAGTACGATGAATCAAATTTTATTGCATAAAAGGCTTTCAAATTAGAATTAGAATAAATGCATTAAACTAAAAGTATTTAGTCTCTTTTTTCCAAAACTTAAAAATCTAAAACAAATCCAAACTCTCAAAATTTTTTATTCACATTTTTAAAGGAAAACCTCAATTTTGGGTAAAAATTCCATAATATTGACAGCACCGCTGGCAATGGTATTAAAAGCTTTTATTTCTCTATAACAGTTTCCATGTTGTACAGCATTTTTCGGCTCTTAAATATTATGGGCTTTACCAAAAGAGTCTTGTTTTTCACCACAATGAGAATTTACTCTCTAAAAGTAAATACTATATTATTCAGGAATTCTTTTTAAAAACAACTGTTGCAAATAAAACAGTTTTACTCATATTTAAAACGACGTAAAATACAGATTCTCATCAAAGTAAATAAAGAAATTTTTTTGAATGAAATAAAAAGAAGTATTTTTTAATATTGCACATAGGAAAAGTATGTTTTCATTGTTGATATACATGCACAGGTTAATACATACACACAGGCAATTGTGTAATTTGAAATGAGAAAGGGTTTTAAAAAATGAATGACAAGTAAGTGGACATTTAAAAAATATTAAATATTTACTATACTTACATTTAAATTTAATATCTTCTACAAAAGTGACACTTTTTTTTATTAAATTTATAAGTACATGCATCCATATGTAAACTCGAATATAGATTTTTTGTTTTCTAATAAATTCTGATGCAATACATTAAGTAGAAAGTAAGTAAGTTGGGGGAACAGGGAGGACGATATTCTTGATCATTCAGTTAAATGTCTAAAACTAACCCATCACAGGGAAAAATACTTTAAGGAGGATGATTTATATATATATATATATTAATAAAAAACATGTAGGGCAAAGTGATTTATATATATATATATGTAGATCTAGTTGTGCATTAATAAAAAACATGTAGGGCAGAGTGTGTGGGTAACAGGTGTGTAGTGAACACGTAAAAAGTACTCTTACAATTCATATCAATATTTTACATACATATATATATCTATTTATGTATATTATTAAAATAATATCTTAATCACCGGCTACATTTCAATGATGTTTTAGTCAATTACAAATTTTTAAGACCCGAACACTTTTCTGTACATAACACTAAAATAGCCTTGACTCAAGTATATGCTATTGGGTTTACTACGGTTGATATGCAAACAGCTTTGCCTCGTGGACAAAGCAAAAATCCAAAAGAGTTAATTTATGTACATATTTAAAGCGATTATTTGAGTATATGAGGTTTCATAAATGATTAGATTTAATTTGTTTAAAATTAAGTAGATTTTTAAAATTCTGATTTGTAAATATATAATAGTTTTATTTTTAATAAATATCTCTTATTTGATAGCCAAATTTAAAAAATATAAATTACGTTTTAAAGGAAAATGTTCAGAAATTTTCGTTTACACATATAATGGACCCATTTAAAACAAAAGATAAATAAAGTTAAACTTAGCGTTCTCTGTATCATGAATATGGATCGTTAAATAGTCTCGAAAAGTTTAAGGCCGGTGGCATTTATGAAAAGTATATAAGTAGATATGCATGTACATATGTATAAATGTATAAACATACAAATATGAATTTTCTCCGTATGAATATCCTTGTATATTTATGTGAATTAATGAATTAAATTAATGAAAATAGTATAAATGTATTGTGAAAATTTCATTAATTTTAAATTTATTTTTTTTTATGACGCAAAATAAATACGATATTGGGTATACAACTTACACAAAAGTAGAGCGATATTATGCATTATTACACAAAGTATTTTATTTTGTTATTTATACACAAGCTAAGTTAAGTAGTTAACTAAATTAAGTAATTAAATTTTATGTGAACTAAGATTTACTATTGTTAGACAGTTTATTTGATAATAACAGCCTACATTTCTTGCTGTGTATCAAGTTTCAAGGGGCAATTATCGATATTTCTCCTTATAAAAAAATCGCGCAAAATCTTTAATATTTACAGTCAGCTTGTGTGCTTTCTTTATTTGAAGGGCATAGTTGTTGCCCACTGATTCAGGTTTAAAGAGTAGATCGCTAATACGATCCGTCAAACTAGGAAAATTGTTCGTAGTCGTTATCTTTAAAACTTTGCAACTACTTTTACTCTCGCAGACGCCTTGTTACTGATTTGATATTAGTTTGGGTTTCCATTACAGCAACGAAATGCAATCATTTCGTTAGGTAAAATCACATATTATCCTAAATAGCATACTATGAGTAAGCTTTTGAAAGAAATTAGCTGCTTTAACATCGAAAAAATTCATTGAAATAAAAAAATATTTTTTAATTTATTTTTTACAAGAAAATTCTTTTAATAAATAACTGGCAGTAACAAGTTATTAAAAACCTGCTTCAATATGGTCTATAATGTCTGTCAAGGAACTGTCAAGGTTTCAATCATAAATGCAGTTCCATGAAATATAAATAATGAAAAATACGAATAATGATATGAATTTTAGTGAAAGTGCATAATGAAAGATATATTTACAACTAGAAGAATTTACATACCATTTAAAAAATATGTAAGTAAAATGTATAACACATTTATTTATATACGAGTAATAATATAATGACTTATTCTTTTGTAACCAAAACAAAAAAGAATGATAAGGAAAAAGTAAAATAAAAATACTTTAAGGCCAATGTAATATTAAGTGGTAGTTTTAAGCTTGTGTATAACATATGTAAATGACAACAATGCATGAAGATTTTCAGATTGTACATGTAAAGCATAAATAAGTAATTTGTACATGATTTTAATTTTTTTTTTGCATATCGGAATTTGTGCAAAAACATATTTTTTATAAAAATAATTTTTTATATAATTAATTTTAGTACTTTTATGATGAATGAATAAATGCAATACTTTATAAGTTTCTGTAACTTTTATAATAAAGTATACCAAATACAAATTTAAATAGAAATGTAATAATATTTTATTGCAGAAATTCTCTATAAATTAATCAATTATAACCAGTTAAAACAAGAACTAAATAATATTGAGTTATATTATATTATATGAGTACAATGAGTGAGTACATGATAAACATTTTTAAGTAAAACAATGTTAAGCCTGGTGAATTTTTAGCCGTAAAGCGTAAGTGTAAAGTCCCATTGCCACACTGATAGCTTCGCTATTAATTAAAATTGCCGCATTCAAATGCAATGCCTCAAGGCTGAGTAATAATAATGTATCCGCCTGTCACCAGTATTTAACAGGACACAGCATCCTTTTTTTAAACCAAAATAATCAAGCTACGGTAATAAACTTTATTCGGTAACGATATATGCCGGTCCAGACTTATTTTCATCCAGGTTATTAATTGTGTAATGCGGAAAAAATGAAATTTTTATTAAAACAGACATTTTCAAAGAGGATATCTACAAACAAATGTAATTTTCTTTACTAGCAACTAAAGGTTGCTTAATAAAAATTTGATTTTATAAAATTCTAGAGTCTGGACTTGCTCTTGTTTAGTCCTTGCTTAGTTACGTGATTTAAGATAACTCTTTATTATTTTATTTTATTTTTTTTTTGTGTTGTGATTTATTTACCAAAAAATGTATATTTATTAAAAGTCTTGTACAATCTACATTCATTCATTAAAAATATATTTCCTGTAATCTTTCACTTTTTTTATTTTTCTAGGTCTTTAAATTGTTTGCTTTTCTGAAGGAAATAAGATACAAAAGGGCATAATAACTTATACTTTCATATGCATAAATGCATGTGAACTGTTCATAAGTAAATACGAGTGCACAGTGTAAATCAAGTGCGCAGCAACAATTTGTTTTAATTTGTAAGACAAAAAATTTTAAATTAAAAAATATAGTGTATTTTTTTTAAATTTGGATAATTTTTGCTTTAAAAAATTTAACGTGATTCTTTAAGTAGTTTATAAGTTATATTAATTTGATATCGGAATTTTATTAATAGGCATTGCAACTATTTGCCGGCTTAAGAAAAAGATTTTTAGAGCGTAAAGCTGAATATGGCCTAAACTGTTTCGAGTATAAAAGTTACAGTTATAAATAGTTCTGCAAAAGGGATAATGTAAAAAAAGCTTGTGATATGTATTTAATTTACTAATTTTGAGCTATTATGGCCCAACACATATATGGCAATAAAAAAAACTTTATACCATTTTCTTCCCCAACGTTTCCTCAATATATGTTGACTTTTACAAGGGGTTATTTCCAGTAAAATGAAATCTATTATTACAATTAACATTACCTCAAAACACCTACATACAATGTATTTTTGTCCTTATAAATTATATAATTTAGTTAAACGTCATATACCAACTATGACAGATTTATCATACATCACTTTTCCCAATTTTTAGGTTCATAGTATTATTTTTTTTTCCTTTCTTTTCGTCTCCGTTTTTGTTATGAACGCAACTGAGTACCTAAATTAACACTCAGTTCTGAATTCGTCATGTTCCTTCAAACGAATGATATAAGATTTAAGATAATGATACCTGCCTTTTAATCTGCTATAAGTTGTGCCTGTTAGCAGAAACAAAAAGTCGTTACTCGAAAACTTTGCTGTAGTTAAGTGTTTTTGTGATATTTCGAATAAGTGTTCGTTAGTAAGCATATACTTCGCGTATATTACTATAACTGTATATGAACATGATTTTTCCACTATTGAAACTTACTTTGAGAATTAGCTAGCAGGGCCAACACCACGATTAAGAGGGAAACTGTCTTTTATAATGATTATAGGCATGCAACATTGGTTGTAGTTTTATAAAATTTCACACAAAATAATTGTAGCGATTCGAATGACATTTGCTGGAAATGAATATGAAAACGAAATAATTGTAACTGTTTATATTTCGACTTCAGGAACATTATGTTCTAATTATTTCTCACTTGTTTTTGGATGGATTTTTGACAGCATTTCACTGTCGACAATGTGCTAGATTTATTAAAACAAAAAAGGTCAAATTTGAAAACTTAAAAAAGCTCATGCACCAAAAAAATGCATCATTTCGTGTAATTTAAGGCGAAAATAAAACCAATTCAAATTTAAATGATGCAATATTTTGCAATTTTTTTAAGTTGTGGCAGCATTAATTGTGTATTTTAAATATAAAATTTTTGATGCATCTGCAAACATGGATTGGTATCACAAAGAAGAGTATGTGACTTCTGTCCAAATCTCTAACCAATGAAATGCATGTAAAGCAAATTTAAAAAATTCGTATCAAAATTTAAAATTATTTAAAAATTGTACAGATGTTAAAACTTTTGAGTTGAGGCATTTTTGCAGCAAAGGCTTGATATGTTTATTTGAATGTTTATGTGCGGTATATGCGTACTTAATGTTATTAAATAATCTTTTTTATTTATTAGGTAAAATACTCACATTTGTTTTTTAATGTCAACACAGATCATTGCCCTGACTAAAGATGAGAATAAAAAATACGTTTTATCACGTGCATAATTCATTTTTATGCACGTTCCATTCTTCAAAGTTCTTTTAGCTTTTTAGCATGACCTTCACCACGGCTACAATGCACTGTTGATTAATCAGACAGTGTGTAACATATAGAACTTTGTTCATTACATTATCTTTTATATTTACGTATTTGTTGGTTGCCACGTATGAAAGCTTTATCCAGGACATGATTTTGTTTCGGTGCTGTTTCAATTTCTAAATTTAATTTAATTTTTTAAAAATATTTGACATTATAAGTTTTATAGTTTTGCTACATTTTAAGCAAAACAACGCAAATATATTTTTTTTTTTTTTCAAAAAGAAATAGTTTGAGATTTTCGTTTTATTGGCGATTAATTTTTAAACCACTTACGCTTTTATTTTCCCGAAAAATAAAATATTTAAAATTTAATTTGCAAACAAAACCTTAAAAATAGCATTGTAATCAAGTTGGTTATCATCGACAGTATAATTATGATTCTTATTTATTTTTCGTTTTTGTTTTCATTTTTTTTCTCATACAATAAATTTATGTTTATTTGAAATAAATGCCAGTAAGACGGATGGATAAAACCCACACACCAAAAATGTGTACACGAGATGTACACTTTACAAGATTTTCAACTTTAATTCTATACGCTTGTATAAAGTTATGTTTGCATGACATAAAACAAAAAAGCAGTGAGTACAACAATTTTGTCATGATGGTATTTATGTGAATGTGTATTTGTATGTATATATAGGAATTCGTACGTACAGGTACTTTACTGTAGAGTTTTATTATTCAAGTGAATTGACATACAAACACATACACACTGTAAAAAGTAAGCTCATTCCTTATGGTCGCAAAAGTCAGTACATCAGTGAATCAAGCAGACTGAGTAAACTTTTTTCACACATAAAAATGTCAATAAATTTGCTCACAAATTTGTTTTGCATTTCTGGTACGTTGGAGCTCTAAATCAGGACTAGTGTTTAATATTGTTTTAATTTTTTTACAATACTTTAACTCTAAAAGGACGTTTACCTTCTTATCTGTAGTCTTTCTTTGTCAATTTTCTTTAATATGTGACATTATTTCCAATTTAAATCGTTATTAATTTTTTTTTATTTAAAAAAAAATTCACTTCGAATTTTTTTTGCAAGCTTTTTTGTGAAATACAGGTAAGATTTTAAATGTTACACCGAATTAAAACTCCGATATTTTGGGTATTTAATAAGAGGACATAAAAAAAAAAGAAATAATAAGTGTCATTGTCTTATCAAGAAAACATCCAGCTTTTTAAAATTTATTAATTTAATCCATAAAAATTTTTGAAATAGTTTTTAATATTTTAAGAGATTGGCGATATTCAAATAATATGAATGTTGTGGGTATTATTTCTTGTTACTCTGTAATATGCTTACACAACTGTATCTTGATTACCTACTTCAAAAATATTTTCTCTCTTCCTTTCTCTCCTTTTCTTTTGCTCTTTAGGGCATTAATATGTGGATAACTCTACTATAATATTGAAGCGCCAACATAATTTGTACTTGTACATATGATGAGTTGGGACACTTGTTATCTGTCAAACTGAATGTCATCTGAGTGACATGCATGTTAAGTTTTAACTAATTTATGAATAAATAATATAATTAATTATTGTAATAAACATAATAAAGAATCTGTTAAATAATTAAAAAAAAACACGTTCTATAAATAAGACAGAGCAACAGCAGGTAATCGAGTATGAAATAACAATTGTTAAATACACTTTGTTTAAATTTAAATTGGTTATCTACAACAGTTCAACAGTCCTGCATCACGTAAGAAGTCACTTTCTGATTTGCAAATTTAAATGTTATGCTTGTTGCCTTACTGCGTCATCTGTTGTCACACCTTTTCATTTGTAAGTTTATTTTTTCCATTTCTTCCTATATGTGGAAGTTACAATGATACTAAATTCCTTATGTTTAAAGGATATATTCAAATCATGTGTTTTGTAGGGGATGCCCTTAAATTTTTCAAATTATAAATTTTTTTGAAAATAGTATCAATTTGTAAGCGTAATATTCCTATTAAAAATTTTTTCTCCAATTTTAAATTCGGTTTAAAATATGTATTTAATATTTATTTTAATATTTTCTGCATTAGAAAATAGAGCTTTTTGCTGAATTTTTAAAAACCGTTTTGTAGCTAATTTTATGTTATTTTATTTAAATATATAATAAACTAAATTTCAGTAACAAGGTTTGTGAACAGTAATTATTAAAAAGATTAAGACGCTTAATTTTAATTTAATTGCATTTTCAACATAATGGGTCATTTTCAACATAAACAGTCAAACAAAAGAAAACATTCTACAATTTTATTACACAAGCCTGAGTTTCCAACCTAAGCAACAGATTAGATCGAGAGATTAAGGAACGTTTAAAATAATGGACGCAATATGTGGTGGAATACAATTAATATAAATTATAAATAGTAATTAATCCTATATCTAGGATAATTTTGCCTATATCTAGGACAAGTTAGTGGCTAAAAGTGATAATTAATATTCTTTTTATTCAAAAGTTTTCGAATAAAAAGAACTAAAACTTGAAATAATAGACAATAATTGTGACTGAAGTAAGGAATATGATAGATAGAATACAAACATCCGTTATTATATGAGTAAAACTATATCTACGTACATATCTATCCTTACATCCAAACTTTTACTAATTTGTTTTTATTTTAAGGGCAGCAAACCATAAATTAAATGACTAAAGACTAAAGGCCAATTCAAATATTAATTGTAAAGCACTCAAACTTCTCCATGTAGAAAAGAAATGTCCACAATAATATACATAATTTGAGTAGTTGTTTGCATGAGAGGGCGCATGGTATTTATTATTTTATGATATTTTACCATAACGTAACAGAGAAATGTAATCTGTAGTAAAAAAAATGCAAATATAACAGAAAACTTGAACTGCTTGTTTAAAAAGACATTTTTACTAAAACAAAGATTAAACTTAATTCGCGTTTATATTTAAGGATATATCGTATCTTATAGTTTAATTTTTCATTATAACAAACAACTTTACAGATTTGTATAATGAATTTTACGGTACTAGTAATTTTAAATATATATCTCAGGTCATCAAAACAACTTTTTAATTTTTGAAATTATTAGTCCACCTATTTTAGTGTTAAAAGAAGAAGCATAACAAATGAATTATCTGAATTCTTTGCTAACAAATTTAGAAGGTTTATATATAATAAAATAATTTGAATAATCACTTCAAAATTAATAATTCAATTAAAGACAAGACAGTGCACATTGGTTCTTACTTACAGTATCTTGTGTGTTATATATAAAAAACTGTGATAGAATAAAAATAAAATTGCAGTCGTTTCCAAACTGATGATATATAGAGTGCAAGTGCAAAAATGGGAGTCGACACAACAAACCAAATCAATATTTTTTAGTTATGAGTATTCATCGTATTTATAATTATAAAATAAGTTGGTTAAACAGACGATAATTAAAATGTATACTAGTTTAAGAAGATACTTGCAAAAGGCACCTATAATGGATGTAAGGATGATGAATGCACTACATTCTGCTGCCATGCTATTTTTCTATTTTCTTTAAAATTTTACATAAAACTCCTCTTTTTTCGCATTTTGAATTCTCTACACGATAACACATGCGTACGATTTCCGTAGTAACCTGCCTTGCCATGGCATTCGAAAAAAATATCGTCTGCAAACTTTAGGTAAACATACCTCATACTCATATTTCAAAGCAGTGAATTCTCCACCAACAACTAGATCTAATTATTTGTGATAGGTCACCCAAGGGAAACTATCTTTAGTGTAAAAAAACTAGCTATAAGTTGTGCTGTGTTGGACAGCTCTGAGAATATATTTCTAATGAGTTTTTGATTAACAAACGTTACATAACAACATGTTATGTTACATTATATTTTTTATAGTTAATATGAAAATAAAACAAGCTAACTTTGTGTGATGTAATTTTATCTGATTATCTCTGTATAATTTGTATCCAAAACATAACCAACTTTATTACTATTTAAAATTTATTGTTTGGTACTTAGTCTGATAATGCTGTTTTATAGGCGAGTTTAAACGCGTAGATTGTTTTAATGCAGATAGCTATGGCAGCTGGTTCTAAATGCTTCTTGACTGAATATTGCAACAACTTTGTTTGTGCCACTATAGCGAGTAACTTTTTCGATATCTTTTAATATGCGATAATAATTTTTTTTTAATTTATTTATCTTGATCATTAGAACTCGAAAATAGAGCTTTTCGCACATCATGTAGGTAATTTTATTGCAAAAAGCTATCTCACACAAATAATCCGTGGTTTATTATTCTTTCACTGATTCACGAATCTGAGGTCAAGCAATAAGCTAAAGCAATAAACCTGAGTTTTGTATTGCCAGCAAAAGATAATATAGCTTTATGTTATATGTTAACAAAAATTAAAACTTTTCAAATCAATATTGATATTCAGTGATAGTAATAATAATTTTGTGTTTAAATGCCATTATCATATCACTTGTCTTTAACAGATAAAATGACACTACTTATATCACGCTACGGCAATTACAAAAATATAGTATTTATAAAGCTGCTTGTTGTAATTTGTTGATTCTATTGATTTTATGCACATTCCAAACAGTTTTCTAACTTAATTACAAAATGTATCTCAAACAGAAGTTCTTGCACAGTGCTCTTGCACTTAGTCATCAAGTTTATTAAAGCATTTCTGTGGTATCTTATTTTTCCATTATTTTAAACTGCAAGATAACAGTAGATTAGTTGTAAGTTCTGACAACACTTAAAAATACTTGTAGTATAAGTATCATTGATATGTACTTAAGCATCGATATGAAATAAAATGTGATCAAAAAGCCTACAATAGCAAAATTGTTAAATATTTAATTTATATATAAAATCTGGTATCAATATCGTATATTATGCGGCCAAATATTAAATTTCAAATAGGTTATTTAAGATTCGCAATTTATTTTCCATCAAAAATCAAGTATTACCTTTAGTTAGGCTTAAGTTCGTTTAAATTTTTTTTTAATAATTAAGAGATACTAGCTCAATGCAATACTTTTTTTTTAATTGTTTAGTATCTATTTACAAGGTTATTTACAAGTTATCAATTATAATTTTCTTAATTTAATAGAATAGATAGAATTTTCTAAATAACAATTATATTTTTATTTCAGCATATTACTTTAGCACCAAACATTATTTTCATATATTTGCACTTATTGCTGCTACTTTGCAGCGAATGTTTTTAATTCAATCTATTTTTTATTTATTTCTTTAGAAATAACTAAAAATACTAAAAATACAAAATAACTAAAAATACAAAAATCAAAGAGTAATCAAATCAATACCAAACAAGTGAACTTTTGCGTTAAAATGGAAGCAGTAACTGGATCTCATTGAAGGTTTTTTTTTGGATTTATTGTTTATTTTAATATCGCAACACCTAGAGTTTTGTTTTAAGAGGATTTAAACTTCAAAAGAAATGCAAAACTTAAAAATGCTTAAGAATGCGAGTGTGGACAACAAAAGAAATACTTCAAAGCAGTGTATTCTTCATCAACAACTAGAGCTAATCGTTTATAACATGTCACACTAGGGAAACTATCTTTAGTGTAAAAAAAAAAATAGCAATAAACAGTGCTGTGCTGGATAGCTATGAGAATACATTTCTAATGAGTTTGACACGAACTTAATTAACAAACGTTATATAAAAACATATTAAAAGCAGCTGGCTTCTATATAATATTTTTTATATTTAATTTTAAAATAAAATATGCTAACTTTGTTTAATGTGACTTCATCTGTTTATCTCCGTGTAATTTGTACACAAAACATAACATAACTTTACTACTATTTAAGATGCTTTCTTTGGAACTTTGTCTGATAATGATGTTTAAAAGGTGTCTTAAAACGTCTATATTGCTTTAATACAGATAGATATGGCAGCATGTTGTAAGTGCTTCTTTTACACTTGCATACGTATGTAAGCCAGTTTGAGCCACATGACAGAATATTAAAAACTCTTTGTTTTATGTTGTTGTGAAACTTTATAAATAGCGTTTTTGTTTCAGTTGTGAAAGGTATTAAATTTACTTAAAATATATGTCGAGATATGACTTGCATTACTCAACATTAGCAGTTAAATAAAAATATAAAATTACAGAAAACTGTGAAAGATTTACACGATTTCCTGTATTAACTTGTAATGTTTTAATAGTTTAAATAATTGTTTATCGTAACAAAGCTCTCTTTAACATCTCTTTAACCCTCTGATGTTCGATGCCTTATGATCCCGTAAGTACATCATAAGGGTCTGCCCAGGCCCAAAAAAATAATGATAGAAATAAAGTTTTAGGAATAATTTTATTTATTTATTTAAGCCTTTTAATATACATTATAAAGAGCAGTTAGGTTTGCAACTATGTAATTGCATAGAACGTTCGTTAAGATAAATAGTTTGCTGCAGTTATAACGAATTTTGTGTCGCTCTTTCGAAGAAGAAGCACAAAGCTAGCATGATGAACGTGTTGAGGCTACTTGAGCGTATGTTTGTTGCTGTGCTGCTTCTGATGTCGACGGGCAAGAGTCCGGTACCTAAAAATAATGAAATGTTTAACTATAAATTAGTGTATATGGAAGCATATATACACATCTCCTTATGCAAAGACATAAGTAGATGCTTATATAACACACATCGATATTGAAAGGATTCATTGCAAACCTCCATACCAGTGGGTTAGTCACCCCTTCCGCCATATGTGGAATAACTAACTGCTGTGTAAATTCAATGACAATTGAGGGTCGTTTATCACTCTGCTTTGAAGGACTTATCTCGTCATAGATGATGAATGAGGCTAAACCAGCGATATCAAGCATGTTGTAAAATATTGCCAGTGGCCAACGATTTGTTGAGCGATTGCAGGCATAGCCAGTTAACATCTGATCTATTGTATCTACTCCCGCTTTACATTTATTGTTGTCTAAAATATGATCTGGCTTGAATCCTTTCCATGGATCGGTGTTTTGGCGGTAATGGACAGAATATAACATGATTACTGGCTTTTTTTGATTGGCCATATAGGAGAACGGAGCAGTGTTATTATTATGATAACAAAATATAGTGCTTTTAGCATCTCGTTTCCAGCAATTCAGGCGGAATGAGGGTCTTATTCTTTCTTATAGTTCCCAAGAACACCACTCTACGATCCGTTAAAATTTCTGAAAAATTAACGTTAAAAAACAGTTGTCAACATAAACAGTTCTACCACTGTCTAATTATTTTTCGATCAGTTTCAGGACAGCCCGTTGCCCTTGATTCGTTTCTCGCTAATTATTTGGTGGTTTTTTCGTATAAATTCTACCTTTCAAAAAAAATTTGAAACAGAGTCGCAAATCCACTATACTTTTATACCATTTTTTGCAGGTTTACTTGGAAAATATTGAGTAAATCGAGTACGCCCGCGATATGGAAATAACTATTCATCAATAGTAACATTACAATCCGGAGTGTACGCCTTCTCTAAATTGGCTATACATCATCCAGGGCGACAACCGCGCTAACCGCTCACCATTGTTATCAAAACGAATAAAAGTAGTTAAGTTCTGGAATCGATTCAGGGACATAGTGGACTTATAAATTGACATATAATAATTCGCCCGCACTTCTTTTGCTGGCTTAGAATTCGCGTGGAATACACCAGCAATTAGCAGCTTCCTAAAAAAAGCATAGACTTCGTCTTCGTTAGTCATTAACCAAGGTCGCTGTTTATTATAAGTACGATTTTGATTCCATAGATAAACCGCTTCAACGGGATTCTGAAGACAATAATGACATGCAAATAGCTCGATGTCACCGTGATGTTCCTTGTAATACCCTTTTACGAGTAAAAGGAGGATTTGAATTCCACATTTTACCGTCCTTCGAACGGCACTTAAGGTCCTGAGTAATCGATGTGCTGGATGATTGAATTGTGATTGGAGCGTGAAGGGCATTGGCTTCTCTAAATAAATCTTCAACATCATCATGATTGTCATCCAAAATAGATTCTAATTCGATTTCATGTTTACTTATATCTGATACCTGATCAAAGACTTCGGTATCTGGAAAATAGTCGTCATCTTTATCGTCCCCATTTGTTTTGAAAGGATCGGAGTCCTGCCCTACAATTTGTTCAATTTGTGCCTGAAGGCGGTCACATTTTGCCGGACTCACATTTCGTATACTTAGCTTTCGAAGCAAACGCGTCATTGATACATTGTATCATCTTCATCCATAGCTCCAATATATTAACAAAATTCTTCCAACTAATTAATTAAAAACACGTGTTCACTTCTATTTCTAAATATCAACTGAAATAACTGGTCTATGCCGCTGTTTGCGCCAGTTGATTTATTGTTAACATGTAACGGTTAACTAATTCATATGAAAAGGGTTTGCACAGACCCATGTGAGCTTCATTAACGAAAGTAGTTTAAAATAATTTCTTTTACAACAATTATACAAATAATTTTAATTTTAATTCACTGCATTTAGAACACTTTAGTCATGGATTAAGGAGCCTCAGCTATTTTTTTTAACCTACATACATTTAAACATCGAATGAGTCTGGCCAGACCCATATGAACATCGGAGGGTTAAAATATTATTCGAACTTTTCTGTGTAGATAACATTAATGCAACAATTAAAAAATGGATTCGATGGTTGTTTAAAAATACAATAAACTAAAGTTAGTGATATAAAGGTGTGCTTATTCTTTTAAAAATAAGTTTTTATTGTAATATAAAGTTTTGTTTACCTTAAGCTTTAATTTTTAGTTAATAAGGAAACAAGCTTGCGTCATTGTAATATATATCTATATATATATATATATATATTCATATATATATATATACTTATATATAAAGAAACTCTCTTAAAAATTGTCTATTCTCATTTTATTTAAAACAAAAGTAGCTTTTAGAAACTCACCACACAGTAATAATAAGCCAAACAACACAAAAGTACCCGTAAAATATGCAATACTATTCAGTATTTATTAAGAACCGTTAAAGTACAATACACAGAAAAGTTAAATCAAATCGACAGACCATACGCGTATTTTATTTTTTTATATAAACCACATCTATTTGCAAACTTACATAGATGTAATAAGAAATAACAAAAATAAAAACAAAAGTAATAATACCAAACATATATGTACATCCAAATACATATTTTTTTTATAAAAGATGAAATTCTTCTTGCTATTTATAAGTTAAAAGTTTAACTAAAGTAAAATAAAATCAATCATTGAAGGTTATAAAAGTTTGTAATTAAATAGAAATTACTGTGGCGTTTTGTAACAAATACCAGGGAATATTAAAGTGAAAATATCTATTTACTACATAAAAACACATTTTCACATAAACTCATATTCTTATACATAAGAACATTCGCTCGCACCCACTTTAGTGATTTCCCAACAAAACTACTGAATAGTAAACCAACCGAACCACAAACACATTAAACAAACAAATAAATAAAAAAACTGATGCCAGAAATGTAAGTTGAAATATATATTTGTTTATTATATTTACAATGTTTATTTTATACGATTTTCTATTTAATTTAAATGTTTAGCATAAACTCAATTTGCAAACCATCGAACATTTATAATTTTTATTGGCTTGCCATCATGATTCTATTGTACTTTCATTTATTTTGTACATAAGTGCAAAAATAATTTTCTTTTATATATATTTTATCTTTTAGCATTTGTTTTACCTAAATACCGTGGAACATTCAGTGTAAAATGTATAAACACTTGCATAGTAAAATAATAATAACACGGAAAATTTTTAGTGAATTTGAGTTTTTATTTAGGTAGGTATAAAGGATAAATTTAAAAAATTTATAATAATAATAATTTATGTTCTAAAAATAATTAATTACTATAGGGAAAATATTTTCATATAATAGTCATAATAATAACATTAATCGGAGGAGTACTTTTCTATAAGCTTTAGCTTACTAACTATGTACATTTTCTAAATTTAGTCGGCCATCCAAGTGGTACTACTGCGTTACTCCGGCGAGACCTTAAATAATCGATGTCTTGTTTAGCAAATATGCACCAGGCCATAATACGTTATACGTTGTGACAGTATAGAATAGAATTCAGAATCTATTTTAAGAACTAGGCAGTATACACTAATGGAATTTTTCATCCTTCGAGTAATAAAGATACGTATTGTTTTCATATGCAGTCGGCTTAAGAATCTCATTTGTTGTTTTGATGGCTTTGATAACCTTCTTAACACGGCTGTTATTATTTTTATTATCTACTTTATACGGATGTTTCTATTCAATTTATCGAACCAAGTTCTATAATCATAAAGGACATAGAAAAAGAACTCATGATATTATAAACACGATTATAAAACTTTACCAACTGAACCCTCTCGGTTGATTAACTTGTGTTACCTAATTTTTCTCTTTATGCAGTAACTGTGTTAATCATCCGCATGGCCAATAAGAGCACATGCATGTAAAGACTTGCCAAATCTTTTTTAACAATAATACTAAAGGAAATTAGGGGGTTTATGTTTTTTGAAAGATATAGTAAAATAAAAAATAAAAAAAAAACAAACGATTTTCGGTTATTGTCTATCATGATAACATTTAAAAAAACAGACATTTCCTTATATTAAAGTTGATTTGCTGTTGCATATATTGTTATATTGATTGAATTATAAAACGTATATTATCTTTTAAATTATCCAGATTTAAATTGTTGTTTGTTATTAATATATTAAATAAATAATATGGATTTTTATAAAATTTTGAATTGAAGCTGCTAACATATGAAATTGTTGAAATTTACATAGGAGTTATATTTATAACTATATCGATCATATAAAGGTCTGCTGTAATCATGACTTTACTAACTTGATTTGAATTTATACATTTAAATATTTAATAATAATAACGATTAAAGTAAACTATTTTGCTTAAGGGCGGTATGCAATTCCACCTGAATTATAGGCTCTCATATGATGTAAGTAATGCCATTGCAAATATTAAAGTGCTATATGTTGTTTAGGCAGAAGTTTGTACCGTCCTTTAAATGTAATTTTAAAACAATGCCTGTTTATAGGTTTATTAAATGTTTAATAAAAACATAGAAATACACATAGAATTATCACTTCAATAATTTTTGAGACATTCGTTAAAAAAATTTTGACTATTTTTTGTTTTATTTTGTAATTCTTTAGAAAAACAAATATAACTCATATAAAAACATACATAATTTGATAAAAATAAATGCATATAAAAAGAAGACAATTCATTGAGTCATATTGGAAATTGAAAACGATTAAATGTTACCTTGAAGAATTCGATTTAAGCTTAAAAGGTTATAAACAAATAAAAATAACTGCCAAAGTATAAAATTTTACGCAAATCAATAAATACTATTTATAATATTGTCCTTTTGAAGTAAATTTCAGGTATGAATATTTAAAGCAGACACTTTCAAGTAAAAGTTCTGAGAACACACTCACTTAAGTGATTCGCCATTTTTGCTTAGAAACTGTTTACTTTTCTTTTAAAAGAGAAGTTGTTTAAAACCTCTGGTGAAGTTGCCGGTAAAATTGCATGTTTGGTCACCAGAAGAGATCATAGTAACAAATAAAGTCAATGCCACAGAATATAAAATTCAAGACAAGAAGTAAGAAATTAAATAGTACTGAAACTTAACATACTTATATTTGCGATGAAAGGAAATCCTTTTTTATTAAACAATCTTTGTGGGAAGTGAGGTTGCTAAAACTTTATAAATAAAAGCTAAACATTTGGAACAGAGTAAACAGTATAAAATAAATTAATCGCAACTCTCTTGGGTATATCATTTAAAAGAACATGATATTATTTTCTTTTGGTTTCTTTGCGATTCCTTGTACAATCAATGAAAATATTTTGGTGAGAGTATCTTTATTTCGCAGCTATAAAGTTGAAGATATTCACAGGCAAACGGATTAAATGTTCAGTGTTGTAAGACTTAATTGTTTTACTTATTACTTATCCGATCACTTTTAAGTTTTTGGCTCATCTCTACTAAGCAACTGATTAAAGAGATATAGCGCAGTTGGTGCTAAGTTTGTTTTTTTTAATCTTATTTATTATTCAAAACTAAAACTTTTTCAAGCGTTAGGTTTACATTTCTTCTGACTATGCTTCAATGAAAAATTTCAGGTTTGAGAGATTTCGGTATACCATGATATATATTATTTAATTATAAAAATTTTAATTGAAAAGGCTTTATAATAGCGAGTGCTTTTATTTTTGAAATGTTTAAGAACTTTGCTATAATATTTGAATAGTTTTACACACTTTGTATAAAAAAGTAAATGTTAACTGACTTTAACTGTTCTAAAATTGAGTATGAATGAATATCAAATAAAATGATTCTTAATGCTAAATGAGGTGCAAAAGTAGTTTTGTTTTATGCAACAAAAACAGAATACTTATACTATAATCGATTAGTTATTTTAAAATATTGTCACTGCTGAACGCAATTTTGCACAATATTAATACTTTCCCACCGATGTGATATTTACTCACATTTACTATCCCATTCACATGGTTCACATATAAGTTGTTTTTTAATTTCAACTTTGTTTTCTACTTTTAAAATATAAAGCAAAAAGCTGGCGCCATAAATGACTAAACATTTTTAAATCACTCATGTATGTCAACGTTGCAACTTAATTCTTTGATCCATTTCAAATACCTGCACTAGTATTAATATTTTCTAAAGGGTTTATGTTTTGTTTCTTCACTTTTTTGCAATTTATAACACTTTGTAGAATTGCAAGAATATGGTGTAACAACAGCAACAGTTTGTGTTTAATCTTTTTAAGTGCAAAATATTACACAAAATATTGTGTCAACAGAAATTAACTTTTAATTGTGAATGAGAATTAAAAGAACATTAGACAAGAAAGAGCTTTAATATTTCCTTTACTAAAAATTTTCTTAACTGTTGCTTAAGCTGCTTCAAAATTATGTTCTTGTTAGTTACTAAGCATAACCACAAGCCAACTTTGTGCAATAAATTAATAAACTTTAAAATTTGTTTAAGCCGGTTAAATTCTTTTTAATTAAACAGGCATGTGCATGTTTCCCATATCCTAAAAAGTGATGACATTAAACGGCAATGACTAGGGAATTTGCATGCGATTGCTATAAGTGCAGAAAAAGGCTGTTGAGTACATGATGTCATTTTTTGTTCTTTTGTGATAGCCTAATTTTTACAATGTGATACAATAGTAATCTTATAATGTGAATGTGCCTTAAGAATTGTAAATGGAATCGTATCACTGTGCGTCAATATTTACATATCGTGCATTTTTAATGGATTCAAAACTAATTTTTTAATTTTTTATCTTAAATAAGTCAGCGTAAGTGGTGGTGCCACAGGTCAGAATTTAAGGTTCTTGCAGGATGAAGGAACTCTTCATACAACACAGGCAGCGATAGAGACACTAATAACCAGGCTGAGTAATTTTTAGTTTTCAACTGACCATTCATATCGCTATATTCCTTGATTAAGGGCTCTCTGTAATCTAGCGTTATTCCCAACAAACTAAAATCCTTGCCAGCATTGAGAACAAATCGTAGTTGGGTGCCAAATAGTTGGAACATGAACAGTTTAAAATGCCATTAAATAACCACAAATTTCCACGAATTCGAAAGGTTATCATTTAACTACAATACTATTTAACTCATCAGTTTGAAACCTTCGGTAGATTTTTGGAATAGCAAATTTTTTAACATTTCTAAGAAATCATTTTGCTCTAACTCTATATTATTGAATCGCATTTCTTATAGTTCGGTAAAATTATACAGAGAAATGCATGTTTCTGTATCGGCTGTTATATATAAAGTTTAGTGTTATATGGATTTTATATCACCGCTTAAAGTTTTTCAACAAATAATGATAACTAAGGCGCTAGTAAAACTTCAATAATTTTTGAGCAGTTAAGAGAGTCTTAACTTTAGTCATATAATATTATAATTCGAAAGTTTTATAGAAAATACCACTTACTTTATTTCATGTTACAAATTAAAACTTTTTTATTCGTAATATATTGATTTGGTTAAAAGAGTAGCTAGTTGAAATATATTATCAACTTCATATCAATTAATAATCAACTCTGTGTGTTAAAGAAGTTTTTAATTATTATAATTAATTTTTTAACAATAAAATTATTTTTTAAATATGAAAAAGTAGTAGTTTTATTAGTGCCAACCCCATATATATATATAAATGGCATGAAGGGACTTAATCTCACAGGAAAGATCATTATGTTGGTGGATGGTCTTGAAAATACTTCGCATTAATAGGAAACATTGTCCCAGGTATTGCTGTTTTATATAAGTTCGAAGATAAATTCAAATTAATAACAAAATTGATGATTGATATGTATCCGACTATTAAACATGCAAGCTGAAGGTTTGTCATAAAACTCATTTATTAATCATTTATTTATTATAATACTTCAAGAGTGTTATACTTAGAGTATAACACTAAGAGTACTTTAAAACTAATTATAAAGAGAGAAGTACTTAATATAATATAACATTTTAATACATTACAATTCCTTAACCTTTTATTAGAATAAAATTTAATTAAGAAGATGGATATATATAATAAATATATAATAAAATATAAAATGTAAAATGAAGATAATAACAGTATGAGCAGCTGGTGTCAGAATATATCAGAAATTAAGATACCAAAGTATAGAACATTTAAAGAAAATGAACAGGTATTATATAGGAATGTATTTTATCATCATTTAATATGTGATTTTGTGTTTTTGGGCATTTAATACCGCAAACAAACTATTAACAGTGCTTTGTCTGCAAATGTTTTAAATTCGCAATGTTGAGTTTAACTCAATGTTTGCTTTAACTCCACTATATATTCTTGCAAGTTTTCATCATGTCTTTGCATTCTTTTAAAAAATTTAAAACATTCAGCAATGACATTTTTCTTTGGGGTGAAATGTTTAATTAGACTCTTTACCAACTCATCGTATATAATTGTTGGATCTGTTTCCACCTTAGGTGCTATTAACGATGTCAATACCCTAAATAGCTCCGGTCCTCCTAAGCTCACCAAAAATGATATCTTTAAAGTATTGTCACATATCTTATTTAATGACAGTAAATGATTCAGTCTTCTGATGTATAATGAAAAATCTTCACCAATTGTGAAGAATTTAATACTACCGACAAACACATTTCTTTCAGTCATCTCTATTTTCTTTTGCCTCGTCGCCAATTGATATGTATCCGACCATTAAACATGCAAGCTGAAGGTTTGTCATAAAACTGATTTATTAATCATTTATTTATTATTAATACTTCAAGAGTGTTATACTGAGAGTATAACACTAAGAGTACTTTTAAACTAATAATAAAGAGAGAAGTACTTAATATAATATAACATTTTAATACATTACAATGATATATCAGTTTCTGGTACATTCTAAAATTGGTTATATGGCAGGCCCATAAGCGTATAATAAGAACGGTGTTATGCTGAAATCTCTTCGATGTATGCAAAATAAAGCTCGAAAAGTAGTTTTTAATTTACCAAGTTTATATTCTACAATTTGTTTATATAGGAACATTTTTAAACAGCTGTGCCAGGTTTTGTAATATATATCTTTAAGTCCTTGCATAACGTTGGTGATCAAGTCATAAGCTTCACAGATAATCGGAGTCATGTCAATATGAGATTTTCGGGTAATTTAGGATATAAATTAAAAAAATTAAACAATGTGTAGGTCTTATTGAAAATATGAAATTTAACCTGGCAAATAGAATATAAATATTTAAATCGTCTCGTAAAGAATACATGCTGAATAAAATTGAAATACTTCAAAAAGTTTACCTAACTTAACTAAATATTTAAAATTTCATAAGATTAATATTACATTTTATAAATTATTATTATTAATAAATTACAAATATTATTAAGTTAAATTTTGTACAAAATAATTTATAAGACTACCAATCAACAATGCCTTTAAGGCGCTAGGGCGACTATTAGAATAAAAATTGCATATTGTTTTTGAATTTAATAACCAATAAAAAATTAAATTCCTGTCAACGTTAAATATACATATTTATTTATAACAAAAAGTTTATTACTAGTTATTAATATTATTTAAATACATGATAAATTAAAAGAGAAGAAAACTTTTTTCTGTAAAATATTTAAATATTGAATTTAAATATTAAATTTAAATATTAAATATTAAATTTAAATATTAAATTTAAATATTAAAATAAAATTAACACATATCTCATTAAAATGTAGCAAACGTTAAAAATATTTATTTATGCCAAAATGTTTATTCCCGCGATTATTAATTTCATTTTCATTTAAAATATAAAACATGATAAATTTAAGCAGTTAAATAAAACTATAGAAAAAACTTTATTTGCTTAAACCTGATCTTATGAACACTTAATTTAATCGTTTTGATATTTCACATTATTTTTATTTTCTAAAGTAAAAGTAGCAACAACTTTGATTAAATACTTTTCCGTTTTTTATTAGTTTTAGAATTTGATATTTTTTATTAGTTCTAGTTGTGGTTGAAACTGAATCCTCGCCATGTTTAATATTGGAATTTGCGTGAAATAAGCTGAAAATATTTTTAAACTAAAAAATAGACATTTGATGTCCTTAATAATATCACAGTCTTTATGAAATTTTTGATTTATTTTCTTTTATTTTATGATCATGTATTAATGATATTAGAATTGATAATTGGCAGAAATAGCCTACAACAATTTGTAAAAAAAAAATTATACAAGATGTTTTTGCACACTCTATTATGTTATGTTAAATTCCAGGTGTATGACAGTTATACATATCATTATTTTTTATTGTTTTATAATGTTTTTTATATTTTGGAGTAAATTTAAATTTCCTAGAATTGTTTTTCTGCTTTTAGTGGTTTAAATAATCTTAAAGACCTGAGTTATTATTACGAAAAATATTAAACTGTTTTTTAACTTGTGTAAGGAATTTCAACAATAGCCAGAGACGGTTAAGTCTCTTAACAAACATACAAATTCTTGAAAGCTGAATCAAAATTTCGGCTGCTTAAAGAATATTTTCTTACAGTTCAAATAAATATTATTTTTTTACAATATTTCTGCTAATTTAGAAAGAATCGACAGTCTAGTTTTGGCGAAGAGCCGGCTGTTCTTGTTAGGGATAGTCTTTCGTGCGAAAGGATCGTATTTGACACTGGGTCAATAAAGAAATTGATTGTGCGCATTTAGAGGATAAACGATGATTCGCAACTTTAACTTCGATGTATCGCAAACCAACAGCGACAATATTTGCGACGGACATTGGTTGAATTGTCGATATGGCCAATAATAAAGCAGGAATAGTTGGGGACGACCTAAATTGGAGACATTTATATTGGGGAGACAAATGGTCGGATTCTTCATGATGTACTATTGGCGATTCCAAATCTTCAGAATCATTTAAATGATGGCCCGACTAGAACTACGGCTGCTTTTTCTTCATAGATTGATCTTAAGGTAACTTCTATTGCAATTACCCCAATGATCGCTGGAATGGACTCTTAGCCCTATAACTATACATTTGACTTTGATAAAATGAAAAGGGGTCGATTTAACATCACAAACAGAGAGTAAAGCTATTTTTTATAAAACTGGCAGAGTGTTCTTAGAAATTTATAAGTATTTACCTTTTATGTTTTTATATGTATAAAACCTGTTAAAAAATAAATAGATTTCTATTATGCAAATAGTTATAAAAGATAAGTAACCGTTTTGAAATCACGTAATTTGGGTAATTTGAAAGGAGAGCAGGTCTTACAATAGAGAATTTAGAATTTTTTGAAATGATGAAAAATATGTGTGCGTATCTTTGCAAATCTGTATTTTATATGCATAGAGAAAGAAATGCGGGAAACCAAGAGGTTACAGTATGTGATGAATAATATGTTAAATAAAAAACATCGCCTTTCGTAGCACTAAAGGATAAAAATTAAAAGGTTATACCCCTATTGTTGTGTCAAGTTTCAAAAGATCTATAAATTACAGAGTTGCTTCCATTCTTTTTCACTTAATTCCCCACGGTGTATAGTCTGATATTGACTCTTATAATTGATATTTTCATATTTAACGTATAAAAGTATGTTTAGTACTTTTTATATGAAAATATCTGTAAATTTTATCAGTGTTCTATTAGTTGTTTGGGTGGGATAGTGAAGTGGGATTTTGTTTTTTATAGTTATTTATTTTATAATTTAGAAGTTAAAACTATTATTTTAAAATTTTGATTCAGAGTTAGCCACATTTTATTTCGATTTAATATCCATATCAAACTTAAAGTTCCTTTAGTATGGAGTAAATATACAAGACCTTTAAAGTATTGTTAGCAGAACATTTAAGAAAAGTTTCGGAAACAACCTAAGATTTGATACAGCTTTCCAGAATTAGTAACTTTGTTAAGAGACTTACCCGTCTCTGCTTATTTTTTAAATACCTTGAACGAGCTAAACGACAATTTTAGCTTTTTGCAGATAACAACTAAGGACTTTAAGACCTATTGTCGTAAAGAATGAAAATAATTTTAAGAAAAACACTAAAAAAATAATAAAAAAATTAACAGATTTAATTGCTATGACCTAGAATTTAGCATAACGTGTAGTTATGATCGTATAATTTGAAACAGTTTGTGTGCATTGTTTTGTTATTAAAAAAGTTGTAGGCTACTTCTGGCAGTTATCAAATAAATCAAAAATGTCAAGTAAACTATGATGTTCTTGAAAATGTCTACATTTTCTGAAATGTCTATTTTTTAGTTTTAAATTGACTTTAGTTTATTTCAGAAAGCAAACAAATTTAGAAGCGTGAAGTTTTTTTGCGTTGAATGAATATATCTGTATTTAAGGACGCTTAACCATAGCATCTTGAAGAGTAAACCGATTTTTAGCATTAAAGTGTTATTTCATGTTATATTTTCAATAATACAACTGAAATTAATGAGAAAATATTGTTTTGCGAACGTATCGAATTAGCGATATATAGTTTGGATATAGTTAACGTATTCAAATATTAATAGTTGCAACGTGAATACTTATTAGTAGTTCATAAATTTATAATTAAAAAATATGTATTTCTTCGATCTATTTTTATAATATCTATTCAGGATTATATATTGCGAATTATTAATCAATGTAATATAACACAGTGTTACAAAATTGAATGAAATACAAAAACCTGGGACCGGATATTATTTTTCTTGAAGGGCTTGTCGAGTAAAATAAGATTCCAATAGTGAAATTTGCCGGACAGCTCCAAAATCCGGATTTACGGTTAAAAAACCGGTTTTTGGACCTTTGCGCACTTATAAGCCTGTAACTTTGTTGATAATGATCCGATTTTCAATTTCTTACTATAGTTGGAAAGAAGAAGCTGAGATCTATAATGATGTATATAATTATCTATAATTAAAACTTGAGAAATTTGGGTGTTATTGTCCAGCAAACACAAATTTTAAAGATTTCTTAAAAATTTTTCAACTTTGGTGACGTTTTTATACATTATTTTATTAAGAAACTATCATACTATTGAATTGATTCAAAAAGTACGATTACCTATGATTACAATGCATATTTGGGGTTACAAATAGATAAGCAATTGACTTAGTTATTTAAGTTTCATGAAAATAAACTTTTAAACATTTTATAATAATTTTATTTTTGGTTACACGGTGCGACAACGAGCAAATCTGTCGATATAACAGAAAAACATTTTGAACAAGAAGAGTTCCTTCCACGGAACGGAATTTTTTGTCAAAAGCTGATTTCGATGATCTGGTTCGCGATTTACACTTGTCAAAGCGGCAATCTGAAGTCCTCGGGTCGCGAATAAAGCAGTGGAATTTGGTGGAAAAAGATTTCGTTATAACATATGGTAGAAAAAGTGATCAGAATTGGTTACTTGAAAAAGGTTTTGAAACAAGTTCCAATGACAGTGATCTCGTGTATTGCGTTTGTATCAAAACTATTTTCGGCATTAAATCACAATTATAAGGTAAAAGTAAGTTTTCGTATAAAAATGTATGACTTTATTTTTATTAATTTAGGATTTGTAATGTAATATCTAGCTTAAAAGCTGTTTTATAACCAAAATCAAATACCTTCAGTTCCAATCGCATATGCGACTAATACAAAAGAAACTTACGAATGTACTAATGTTTGTTAGCTATACCAAGCATAAATGGAAGACGCTTTCTGTCATCCCAAAGCGGTGTTCCCAAAACTAAGTGAAGTCAAAATAAGAGGAGATATTAAATAATTTGTTTACATATCTAGTACGTTTTTCATCGTTTTTATCTGTTTTTATAACTTTTAGGTATTTTTGTTGGAAATCACAGAAGCGACTACTTAGTCACAGTTATCAATGAGTTTTTAAGTGCGTTTAGTGAAATGGGCTGCAACATGTGCATAAAAATTTAATTTCTGCATTCGTATTTGGACTTTTTTTTCCAGATGAAAAACGCTTTGAAGGAAAAAATAAGATAAATATGATTTCAGAATATTGCTGTTCACTTAAACGAGATGATGCTGATTTATAAATAAAACAAAAAAACGGTCAAGCAAACACTTTTGAGTTAAATAAACAAAAATAAAATTTGTATAATATGTTTTAAAGTTTATTTTCATGAAAACTTAAATAACTAAGTCAATTGCTTATCTATATTTAACCCCAAATATGCATTGTAATCTTAAATAAACGTACTTTTCGAATCAATTCAATAGTATTATAGTTTCTTAATAAAATAATGTATAAAAACGTCACCAAAGTTGAACAATTTTTATAAATCTACAAAATTTGTGTTTGCTGTAAAATAAAACCCAAATTTCTCAAGTTTTCGTAGATAATTATCTATATCATTCGAAAGATATCAGCTTCTTCTTTCCAACTATAGTAAGAAATTGAAAATCGGATCATTATCAACAAAGTTGCAGGCTTATAAGTGCGCGAAGGTCCAAAAACCGGTTTTTTAACCGTAAATCCGGATTTTGGAGGTGTCCGGCAAATTTCACTATTGGAATTTTGTTTTACTCGACAAGCCCTACAAAAAATAATATCCGGTCCCAGGTTTCTTGGACTGTTGCACCGTGTAATCAGGAATAATTACAAATAATAGTAATTATTCAAAAAATGAAAATAATTTATTGAAAATTGTTTTTTTATTTTCTCTATTCTATTCTAGTCTATGGTTTCACGATTCCTACTGACATTAAAACAATAAATAATAATAATGCATAAAATTTATTTAAATTCAATTTATTCAAATATAGAAGATGACATTTAACGGCATTAACATTTAAAGAAAAATCAACATGGTTAAAAAATTTTTAAACTCAGTACAAATTCTTAAAAATGGATCAGACTTGGAATAATTTGATCCGAATACTTTAATTATCAATGGATAAAAATAGCGCGCAGGACGAAATAAAACGTTAAATGAAATATTGCTAATCGAAAATTCTGAACAGACATTTCCATTTATTAAATTTAAAATAAAGGTCACATTTTATATTATTCTTCGGCTTTATATTAGAGTAAGTCTACTAGTGTAGAATTAAAGAATTCATTTGTAAACCTTGAAGACAGAATAACAATAAAATAGCTTGAGCTATATTCTAGAACAGGTTTGACAAAAGAAGTAGAAGGATGTTTTGTGACATATGGGTCACTAAACTCTATCGCCCAGCATTTTATAAATCCAAGAGATTTACTAAAAGCCTATTCTCATGATATTATATTATATGGCAAATATGGATGATGATTTCAAATCACGAACCTTGCAGTATCACTTATACTAATTCTTCTGTTATTCGGCCTGTTTGAAAAAATGTCGGGAAAATAGTAATGGAAAATAACGCCTGAACTCAATAAGTACATTTTTATTTTTTTATGATGTACTTAAATGTTCTTTAATTTCCTTAATTTACATAACTGAACTGAAACTAAATCCTCGCCATGTTTAACATTGGAGTTTGCCTGAAATATTGATTTATTTCGTTTATTTTACAACAATTTATTATTTATGTTAGAATTGATATTTGGCAAAAATAACCTACAACAATTTAATTATAAAAAAATAATACAAGGTGTTTTTGCGTACACTGTTTCAAATTATACGATAATATAAATATTATGTGACGTTAATTCATCTGGTAGTTATATATATTATTATTTTTTATTGTTTTATAGCATTGTTTTCTTTTAATTTTGGAATTAATTAAAATTTCTTAGAATTGTTTTTCTGCTTTTAGTGGTTGAAATAATCTTAAAGACCTGAGTTATTGTCACGATAAATATTAAACTGTTTTCTAACTCGTGTAAGGAATTTTGACAATAGCCAGGGATGGTTAAGTCTCTTAACAAACATACAAATTCTGGAAACCTGAATCAAAATTTCGGCTGCTTCAAGAATATCTTTTTACAGTTTAAATAAATTTAAGAACGGAAGAGAGCAATTATAATCGCTATACTAAAGCCCCGACCCGGTCTAAGGCAGTCCGATAGTTATGAGTCGATCTCTCTTCGATTACCCTTTGGCAAGCTATTAAAATGTTAATACTTCCAAGGATTAGGAACAGAACACTGACCATATTTTTCTGGACTGCCAATTCAAATTTAAAGGGAGACATCCAAACTCGGACGCATTGTAGTCTTTTCGGAATATGTCTAAAAAGAGCTTAATAGGAATTTTTATACTGCCTTGCACGATGGCATTATTGTTAAAATTATGAACCTGGGTTGCGAGAGTAGTCTCTCTCGGAACGCGCTTAGTGCACATATTCCTTCTATCGCAGTATTATGTCATATGGGGGAACTCGAGAGATAATTTGATTTCTTGTCTATCGTCAGATAATTCGATCTATTATATTCTACGCCTTCCCAGTCTGGTCTGAGATTTCTTCTTCTCCTGGCGTGCCTTCACAAAGCCCATAAAAGACGGAGTCTACCGTAGGCTCTCTTATAGATCGATATTTAGGGCAATATGCTTTGACAGAATCGACGCTTACATGATGGAATCGTATATGAAATATCTCGACAGTATTCATTCCCTTGAAACAGACTCGCCGGAGCTGACAATATAGATACCATTCGGGTATCATAGTACGTATCTTCAGTAAACCTAATTACCTTAACCGGAGCTGGCCTCCTATACGGGAATGCAAGTCTTCTATATTATCATAGGAGACTTAACTCTTTGAGTATAGGTTATTACGCTTTTACTGTATATACTTTCCATTTCTCTTGTACATAATCCCTTCCCTCATTTTAAATTTATTATAAGACTGAGCGTTAAGTAAATGTCTCCCTGCTTAAATTGTTTTAGGGGAAATTATTAACAAAATTGTTGAATATAAAATTATCATAAATATTTTGTAAGTCATTTTGTAGTACTATTGAAAAATACGATAGTACTAAGGAATATTTTTGTAATTAAAATTATTTTTAAGAAAACATGTTAACTTGGAATCCTATAAATTATTGAAAAATAAAAAACGACCAGCTGACTGCTGAAGTAAAAAAGTAAATCACGAACACAGTGTTCTTAAAAATATATAAATATTTACGTTTTACGTTAAACCTCTTAAAAAATAAATAGATTTAAATTATACAACAGCATTTAATAGATAATTTAGAATTTTTTGAAACGATGAAAAATATGTGTGCGTATCTCTTGCAAATCTGTATTTTATATGCATAGAGAAAGAAATGCGTTTTATTCAACAGGCCTTTACCTTTATAGCACATAAAGTACACGATAAAGTATTCGATAAAAAAAAGAAAACAATGGTCATAGTCGTCACATGCAAGGTTTACAGTTTTAAGGCCAATGAATTGTTATTTTATAATTATTTGTTTATATTTTTATTTTATAATTATATGCAGCGCCACCTGTACGTGATGGTACAACTGGCGGCTGATAATGAACGCAGCCACCAGCTGGGGAGATTGCGTGATAAGGTTTACATCTGCATCGGCAGTGACCCATAATCAGATGGTGGCCATTACCACTGTGAATGGTATGTAGCGCCATTGTCTCCCTAGAAGGCCTTTGAATCCGTGCATTCTCCGGTCACTCCTAGTTGCAATTTCAAAAGCTCGAAGTAGGCCTTTACTCCTTGCTTAAGAATTGGAGAATTTCCAACTTCTGGTCCAGAACGCATGAAGCTTAATATAATTAAGAACACGACGGCATTCATACTCACTGGACCTGAACCATTCATTGTGTTCATTGTGGATGATCCGACCGACAAACTCTCACGAGAGCCTCGAAACCACAACCACCACGATACTCCCATATAGGCGCCAACCTCAATAATCAGCCAGAGAACAGCTAAATATCTAAAGAGACAAATAGTGAACTCTGCGAGCCTACTGATTCCCGTGGAAATATATGCCCCCAGGGCGACCAGCTGGGGAGATGGTGTAAGTGTGTATGTGTACTTGTGTGCGGCAGCGAATGGGTATATGAAGAAGAACTTTACGAACAAAGAGTTGTTTGTGCGCAGCCGGCCGATAGATAACAGGCAAATACTGTGAAGTCACAAGTTTGGCAGTGGTGTTTACCCAGCCTAGTTTGTGCCTACAGTCGCTAGTGGAAGTAACCAGAGCAGTGCTAAATTGTGTTCTAGTGGTTATTGCCTTGCACAATTTTCGGTCATCTGGCTATTTCCCTTGTCCATTAATTGTGGATACGTGGTACCTAGCCCAGAGATACTTCCGCACACCACGAGCAAAGAGGGTGAGAGTGATAAAGGTTGGGGATTTATACCTAATCAACCAGCCGGCTTTTACTTAAACGTTGGCACGACGTTGAACATACCCCAGCAACCAGGGAAACCGTGACGTTACAGTAATTTTCAGTGTTTCTGTGCACTTCGCTCGTACACTTATTATTATCTTGTGGTACTGGTCATAGTAGCACCAGTGAGGTCACAACCTGGGCAGTGGTGTTTACCCAGCTTGGTTTGTGCCTACAGTCGCTACTAGGAGTGACCAGATCAGCGCTAAATTGTGTTCTAGTGGTTATTGCCTTGCACAATTTTCGCTCATCTGGCTATTTCTCTCATCCACGACACGACCCTGGACGCCGTTGAACATACCTTAGCAACCAAGGAAACCGTGACGCTACAGTATGTGATGAATAACATCATCGTCTTTCCTAACACTAAAGGGTAAAAATTAAAAGCCTGGTTTTAGCTATACCCCTATGATTGTGTTAAGTTTCAAAAGATTTAGAAATTACGGAGTTAGTTCCATTCTTTTTCACTTAATTCTCCTGTATGCATAGTTTGATATTGACTGTTACATATTGACAATTTCATGTTTAACATATAAAAGTATGTTTGCATTTTGCTTTTCTTAATTTAGCTCCTTTTTATATGAAAATATCTGTAAATTTGATCAGTGTTGTATTAGCTGTCTGGGTGGGATTGTGAAGTAGGATTTTGTTTTTTATAGTTATTTTTTTTATTATTAAGAAGTTAAAACTATTATCTTAAAATTTATTTATTTTAATAAATTGATATTGTTAGAGTTAGACAAAATGTTTTCAAAAAACAATACAAACAAAAACAATACAAACTACAAATTGAAAAAAAATTTATAACTATACATGCATATAATTTTCAATTTAAATGTTAGTTTTTTATTGTTAAGCACTAGGTATTTATTTTATAAAAAAAGTTTTAGGCTTTATTTTTTATATTTTATTTCAATATTTTTTTCAGGATAAACCTAAAGAAAAATAATTTTAAAACTTTTTGATATAAAATAAAGACCTAGTGCTTAACAATAAAAAGTTAATAATTAAATATTAAAAAGGTAAAATAATTAAAATTATTATATATAATTTTCAATATTAAATTTTTTTTTTGAAAATGAAATCAATTTTAAAAATAGCAAATTTACGAAACAATATTCCAAATTGATTTCATTTCAAAAAATTTTTATTTTAATAAATTGATATAGTTTTGTTCCGATTTAATACTCATTGCAACCATAAATTTCCTTTAGTGTGGAGTAAATATACAAGAGCTTTAAAGTATTTTAAACAAAAATTTAAAAAAAGATTCGGGAATCAACCTAAGGTTTGATACAGCTTTCCAAGGTTATTGGGTTTGTTAAGAGACTTACCCGCCTATTTTTTAAATACCTTATACGAGCTAAAAAACAATTCTTTGTTGTTGCTGATAACAACTAAGGTCTTTAAGACCTATATTATCGTAAAGAATAAAAATAATTTTAAAAAATTCAAATTCACTCTAAAATTAAGAAAACACGAATAAAATTGATTTTTAATTGCTATACACCTGAAATTTTACACAACGTTAAAATAATTTTTGATATGATCGCTAATTTGAAACAGTAATAAAAATAAATTGCTATAAGTTATTTCTGGTAATTATTAATTCTAATTATGGGTTTTAATGAAACGATTAAAAGATCTAATGTATAATAAATTATCATAAAATGAAAAAAATTAATCAGAAATCTAGCGATTTTTAGCATTATAGTGATTTCGTGTTATATTTTAGATAATACAACTATAATTAATGAGAAAATATTGTTTTGCTAAGATAGCAAATTAGTTACGAAAAATGTAAGGTGAATCTTTTGAATTTATTCTAAAGATGGAAGGATGCGTAAAAGTTTATGCTCATATACTTCTCTCCATAAATGTATATCTTAGAATTTTTTTTTGTAGTAATTTTATAATGAAGAAGTTAAAACAATTATTCTAAAGTGTATATTTTACTAAACAGAAATTGTTAGAATTAGTCCTATTTCATTTCAAATTATTTTTAGTTTTCGTATAAAATGTAAATCTTCTTTAGTGTAGAATAAAGATTCAAGAGTTTAGAATTATTGTGAAAGATATATTTATTTGAACTTTAATAAAATATTGTCGAAGCAACCTTCCGGAGTTTGTTTATTTCTTAAGAGACTTATTCGTGTCTTGCTATTGTTCAAATTAGTTATACGATCTAAACGATAATTTTGTTTTTTTGCTGATAAGATTAGGATTTAGGATTATTTAAACGAGCATCCTCCTAAAACATAAAAACTATTCTACGAAATTTATATTCCCTCGGATATTGGAAAAACACTAATAAATTAAAAAAAAATGAAATTACTAGAAGATGTAATTGCCTTAAACGTGGAATTTAACATTTTTAGCTAGAAGGATAAAAAAATCTTAGACATCTAAAGTTACTCTAAAATTAGTTCGTGCTATTTGCTAAACACGAAAAAACAACAAGGTTTTTTATAGTCGTCTGGACTTATAGTAATAATGTTGTTAGGGATGCGTCTTGCTTAAGTTTTAAAAGAAAATAATTAAGTAACAAAGTAAATAAGTGGATATGCTGTTTACAAGCTTCCTAGTTTTCTAAGCCAACATTAAATTTCTATTTCAAAATTTCATACACGCTGATTACCATGTTCAGAGTTTTCTAAGAATACTTATGCATACAAGATAACAAAAACTATTTTAAGATAAACTTCAGAAAAAAATTTTGACAGCAATAAAAACAAAAATAAAAATACACACAGGCCAAAAGGCCTGTTACATTACAACAACAAAATGTGATACAAAGGGAGTAGAAAATTATTTATTCTAGACCTCTAGTGGACAAATAGAAAATACAGCCTCTGAGTGGATAGTTAGCTAAAACATAAGTCACGTTAAGTAAAGACTTGCATCTTTAGCAAATTGTAGTGCCAAAATACAAGTCTTACTTTGCATATAGTTAAAGTAAATAAAATTGTAATTAGTTTGAAAACTCTAAAATCTGGTGTTATTTATTTTGCCATAAAGAACTCACACAAAACGCTTATAAAAGGTATAAACATAACAATATATTATGTAAATATTCTTTTATTTTTGCTAGTCTACAACTCATTTACAACTCATATTAGCTTTTCAAACACGATTCTCTACTTTTTTTTATTAATATTCAGTGTGGCATCTCTAAAAAAAGCACTTTTTGTAATTATTAACAGCTTTTGAAATTTGAAGAGTGATTACTAAAGGCATAATTTAGATCTGCTACTAATGTATTGCAAATACCAGTATTGATTGCTGCCACCAGAACGATGATCTGATTAATGTAAAGAAATTGTTATTTGGATATATTTTTTTTTTTATTTTAATAAATTTTACTTAACATTTTCAAGTATTTTATACATAACATGTAATAAATTAGACCTAAATTTAACATTTGATTTTACTAATTGTGCAAGGACATTTAATCTTTCTTTCAAATGAAAATAATAATTCCTAAAATATATTTCCTATACGAGTATATGATTCTCCAATTGACGCCTTGTGGCACATAAAAATGCCTCCTTTGAAAAGTATATGTCCACTTTGAGCTAATATTTATCCCATATGTTTGCATTTTCTACCTAAATTATAATTAAATGTTAATTAAAACTGATTGCTCAAAATGAAAATAAAAAAATGACATATCCCAAAGAAACTAAAATAGAGAATAAAGTTAAAACTTATTTTGTTTTTTTCCCTCAAATATGTTGTAATGAAACTGTGTTTACCTGCTCCTAAGCCAACAACTTTCATTATTAAACTGTTTATATTTTCTGTTCTGTTTGTCTGTATACTTATATGAATATTTATGTAATATTGAATTATAAAAACTATTGAAACTTGCATTTTCCCAATAACTGTGAATGGCACATCAACAAAATGTTTTGATCCACTTTCATGACATGATTGTGTTTCAAAATGAAAATGCGAAATTACCTTAGTGGCTTTTATTGATTGTTGTGTAAACATGGATGCCAACAACAATGTAAACACATAATGAATAATGATGGACACTGTGCTCTTCTGCAGTACAAGATTTAAATAATGAACTGCATATAATTAATTGAAATTTACTTAAGTTACGTAAAATTAAATATCTTAGTTTGTAATTTTTTTCCAGATGCAGTCAATTACAAAGGATAATAAGATTTTATGACTATTTCTGCAGTGATAGATCTAGCTGCCAAATATTTTATAATGTATAATTATTGGATAATTAATTTTCATAAGCCGTAAAATTATTTATAATTTCAGGGTTATTCCAGCTAAAAACTTTTATTTTATACGAAAATAGTAGATTGTAGTAAATAAGTTACACTAAGTGATGTATAACTTTTATATTTTAAATAACCAAAAAAAGGTTGCGCTAGCTTAGGATATAGTCAAGGTATTCAAATATTTAAATTTATAATTTCAAAATATATGTTTCTGCGACCCTTTTTTACAATATCCATTTAGGATTATTGCGAATTATTAATCAATGTAATGTAATCAGGAATAATTACAAATAATAATTATTTTTTTTATGAAAATAATTTGTTGAAAATTTTTATTTTTATTTTCTTTTAATTATTAATTTCATTCGACCTTTTATTTCTTAAATAAATATGTATTAATCTTTTTAAAGGTACTTTTAATCATAGTTGTTCAATTTTTCGCTTTCTCTTGGAAAGCTTCTTCAGGAATTTATTTTTAATAAAAACAAAAATTTTAAAGATTAATATAAATTTATTTTTATTTCCTATATTTAGTCTATGGTTTCAAGATTAAGACATTAAAACAAATAGTACATAAAACCTAAAATTAGTTATTCAAATCTAGAAGAAGATGACATTTAACAGCATTAACAAACATTCAAAGAAAAACCAATATGCTTAAAAAATTTTTAATCTCAGTACAAATTCATAAAAATAGATCAGACTTCGAATAATTTTATCCGAATACTTTAATTACCAATGGATAAAAATAGTGCGTAGGACGAAATGAAACGTTAAATGAAATATTGCTAATCAAAAATTCTGCACAGCCATTTCTATTTATTAAATTTAAAACAAAGATCACATTCAACAGTATTTTTCGGCTTTTTAGACTTGGCAGCTATATTAGAGTCAGTCTACTACTGTAGGATGATAGAATTAAAGAATTCCATTGCAAGCCTCGAAGACAAAATTACAATAAAATAACTTGAGCTGTATTCCAGAATAGGCTTGACGAAAGTAGTAGAAAGATGTTTTGTGACATATAAGTCACTAAACTCCTTCGCCCAGCATTTTATAAATCCAAGAATTATACTAAAAGCCTATTCTCATGATATTATATTATATAGGAAGTATAGAAAATAAAATTAAAAAAACAATAATCTATTAAGGCTTGTTATTAAAATCAAGTGATTTCAAATCACAAACCTTTCAAAATCACTAATACTATTTAATACTCTTCTGTTATTCCGCCTGTTTGAAAAAATCACGTGAAAATATTAATGGAAAATAAGGGCTGGAATGCATAAGTATATTTTTATTCTTGTATAATGTACTTTCAGTTCCTTAACTGAACTGAAACTGAATCCTCGCCATGTTTCACATTGGAGTTTGCCTGAAATAAGCTGAAAATATTGTTAAACTAAAAAAATAGACATTTCATGCCCTTAATAATATCACAGTCTATATGAAATTTTTGATTTTTTTCTTTTATAATTATTTATTTATTAAAAACCATACAAGGTGTTTTTGCACACACTGTTTAAAATTATACGATCATATAAATATTATGTGACGTTAATTCACCTGGCAGTTATATGTATTATTATTTTTTATTGTTTTATAGCGTTTTTTATATTTTGGAGTAAATTAAAATTTCTTAGAATTGTTTTTCTGCTTTAATGGTTTAAATAATTTTAAAGACCTGAGTTATTATCACGAAATATACTAAACTGTTTTTTTTAGCTGTGAAAGGAATTTAAACAATAGCCAGGGACGGTTAAGTCCCTTTACGAAACTACAAATTGTGGAAAGCTAAATCAAAATTTCGGCTGCTTCAAGAATATCTTCTTACAGTTTAAGCAAATATATTTTTTTTACAATATTTCTGCTGATTTAGACAGAATCGACAGTCTAGTCATGGCTGTTCTTGTTAGCGATAGCCTCTCCTGTGAAATGATGGTAATTCACCCTAGTCCCATAGAAACGACTGTGAACATTCAGAGGATGAATAATGCTTCTGTAACTTTTTTTTGTTACGGACTTTGGTTCAACTGCCGATATGGCCAATAATGAAGCATCTAAATGTAAGATATTTATATTGGGAAGATTCCATAGTTGAGTTCTTCATCATGTACCAAATGGTTGAGTTCTTCATGATGTACCATTGGCTAATCCAAATCTTAAGATTCATTCAACTGATGGTAAGACTAGAACTACGGCCGCTTCTTCGTGCATTGATGTCATAATGACTTTTGTTGAAATTACCCCAATGATCACTGGAATGGACTCGAAGCCCTACAATTCTATTTGATAGAGGTTGAGAATAAGGGCTTTTTAAGACTTGTTAGGTTTAAGAGGCGGAGGTGAGGATCCGGTCCATTTTATTCTAAGAGAAGATGTAAACACATAAAACGTATCATACAGAGGGCCGTCACAGTTTTCGAACGTGAAGACTGTACCAGGATTCTAGGTAAGATAAGACTGAAGGATAGGAAGTAGAGATCTAATAAATATGCGGCTGGTCTGAATAGAAAGGTTGGTGTCCACGACTTGATCAATATGAATGGCTCATTGGTGTCTGAACACATAGAATGGCAGATAATTTCTGTGGCATTCACCTGTGTAAACAGGAACTAGATTTTGGCCCTTTTGCGACAACTACGGCAAAAAGAATTTACACTTTACTCTGATGGAAGATGTGTGAGTGCTGGTGTACCACAGGGTCAAGTACTCTATAACCTATTCACTGTTAATATATCTAACATATCTAATGTCGATCTTCTGTTAATATATTTAGATGATATTATAATTGCATCTTGTGGGCCTCTCGCTTGAAATGTAAACAGAAGAGTTAATAATTTTTTGACTCAATTAGACACATCGACTGTTTCGGAACGCGCTAAGCGCATATATTACTTCTATCGCAGTATTTATAAATATAGGAGGAACTCGATTTCTATTCTATGCCTTCCCAGTCTGGTCCGACATTTCTCCTTCTCCTGGTTTGCCTTGACAAAGCCTAGACGGTGTTCTGACAGAGTTTATGGCAGGCACTGTTACAGATCGATATATAGGGCATAGGCCTTGATAGAATCGACACTTACATGATGGGATCGTATATGAAATGTCTCTAGAGAGTTCGTTCCCTTGAAAACGGACTCACCGGAGTTGACAATATAGATACCATTCAGGTATCAAAGTACGTACATCCAATGAACCTAGTTACCTTAAGCCGAGTTGGCCTCCTCCACCGGAATGAAAGTCTCCTATATTATCGTAGGAGAATTAACTTTTTGGATATAGGTTATTATGCTTTTACTGTGTATACTTTGCTTTTCTATTGTACATAATCCCTTCCCTCATTTTTAGATTATTATAAAACTGAGCATTAAGTGAAAATGTCTCCCTGTTTATTTTTTTTAGCGGAAATTATTAAGAAAAGTTATTGAATATAAAGTTATCATAAATATTTTGTAAGTCATTCTGTAAACATGTAAATAAAATAATATATAACAAGTCCTTAAAAAAATACAATAGTTTTAAGAAAACAAGCAACTTTTTTATTTTTGATAATAAATACCAATTACCAATATTACGTGACGTTTTAATTTGAACGTGACGTGTCAATTTCGAATCCTCAAAATTATTGGAAAAAACGACCAGCTGACTGCTGAAGTAAAAAGGTAAATCAAGAACAGAGAGCAAAGCTATTTTTTACGAAACTGGCAGAGTATTCTAAAAAATTTGTAAATTATTTTATTTACGTTTTTATATGTATCAAACCTATTAAAAAATAAATAGATTTCAATTATAGCATTTCTGTTATATTCTAAGCGAAATATTTAGAAAATGTAAGTAACCGTTTTGAAATCAAGTGATTTGGGTAATTTGAGAATGTAGAATTTTTTGAAATGATGAAAAATATGTGTTGTATCCTTTTGAAATCTATATTATATGCATAGAGAAAGAAATACGTCTTTACATTAATAGCACATAAAGTATACGAATTCGATTAAAAAAAAAGGAAAACAAAAAGATCGCGACTTCGTATGTGATGAATAATATGTTAAGTAAAAAAATCGTGTTTCCTAGCACTAAAAGGCAAAAATTAAAAGACTAATTTCAGCTATTATATATTATTGTGTAAAGTTTCAAAAGATCTGTAAATTATAAAGTTGCTTCCATTTTTGTTTTTCACTTAATTCCCCACTGTGCATAGTGTGATACTGACGCTTACGCATTGATAATTTCATATTTCACATATAAAAGTATGTTTGCATTTTGCTTTTCTTTGTTTAGTCCCTTTTGATATGAAAATATCTGTAAACTTTATAAGTGTTGTGTTAGCTGTTTGGATGGGATTGTGAAGTATGATTTTATTTTTTATAGTAATTTATTTTATAATTAAGAAGTTGAAACTATTATTTTAAAATTTTTCTTTTAATAAATTAATATTGTTTTGTTTAGATTTAATACCCATTTCAAACATAATTTTCTGTTAGTGTGGAGTAAATATACAAGAGCTTCAAAGTATTAAAAAAAAATTAAGGAAAAATTCGTGAAACAATCTAAAGTTTGATACAGCTTTCCAGAATGAGTAGGTTTGTTAGGAGACTTACCCGTCTCTGCCTATTTTTTATATACCATAAACAAGCTAAAAGACAATTTTATCTTTTTGCCGATAACAACTAGGGTCTTTTAGACCTATTGTAAAAAATAAAAATAATTTTAAGAAATTTAAATTGAAAACAGTGATAAAATAATTAAAAATGATAATATATTTAATTGCTATACACGTTGAATTGCACACAACGTATAGCTTAAGATAAAAACATTAAAATAACTTTTTATATGATCGTATAATTTGAAACAGTACGAAAAGTAACATCTTGTATTGCTTTTTATAAATAAATTGTTGTGCGTTATTTCTGGTTATTATTAATTCTAATTATAGGTTTTGATAAAATGTTTAAAGAATCTCATGTATAATAAATTATTATTAAATGAACGTAATAAATTAAAAATTTCTGAGATAATCCTTTGAATTTATTTCAAAGATGCAAGGATGCGTGAAAGTTTATGCTCATGTACTCCCATCCATAAACGTATATCGTGGAATTTTATTTTTTTATAGCAATTTATTTTAAAATTTCATTTTAAGTAGTTTTTAGTTTTCGTATCAAATTAAATCTTTTTTAATGTAGAATAAAGATTCAAGAAGTATTGTAAAAAAATCTAATTATTTGACCTTTTAAAAAATATTACCGAAACAGCTTTCCATTGCTTTACTCCTGTCTTGCATTAAAAGCATAAAAACGATTCTAAGAAATTTATATTCCCTCGAAAATTAGAAAAACACTGATAAAATAATAAATATTACTAGTAGAATTTAACATTTTTAGCTACCACCTAAATGGGCAAAAAAATCTCAGAAATCTAAAATTATTTCAAAATTATGTTAACAATATAATAAAATAATAACAAAATAGAAGATTTTATTGCTATGCACCTAAAATTTAGCATACCGTATAATTAAAGATAGAAACGTTAGAATTACTATTTATATGATCGTTTGTTTGTTGTTTTGTTATTACATAAGTTGTAGGTTAATTCTGGCAGTTATCAAATAAATCCAATATGTCAAGTAAACTATGATGTTCTCGCAGAAGCCTACATTTTCTGAAATGTGTATTTTTTAGTTTAAAGTTTATTTCAGTTTATTTCAGAAATCAAACTAGTTTAGAGAACTACGGCTATTTATTTGTTGTGTTTCCCTACATGGCTATACTGGTCGAATGCGTTGAATGAATATATCTGTATGTAGGGACGCTTAACCATGGCATCTTTAAGAGCAGATCGATTTTTAGCATTAAAGTGTTAACTAATTTCATATTACATTTTCAATAATACAACTGAAATTAATGAGAAAATATTGTTTTGTCTACGTATCGAATTAGTTCCGAGAAAAGTGAGGTGAAATTTTTAAGTTAATTCTAGAGATTGGAGGGTGGATGAAAAGTTGCGTCAGAAATTTGTACTCTTGTACTTTCACTCCTAAATTTATACATTAGAATCACTTTTCTGAATACTTACGAGATTAGAATATGGGATAAATTACAATTGCCTGACTGGAGCAATTATTAGTTCAACTCACAAACTGTTGTTTCAACTTTATCGCCACGATTTCATGACTGCCCATGATTTCATAATCCTTATCAAATTAGTATTATTATGTAAAAAATACTGTCCTGTATAAAGATTATTTTCATTAAAACTAAAATTCTAAAAAAGTTGAACACAATTTGCCCGTTTCCCTCAACCTTTTGTATTTAAAATTATTTACAATTCTTATTAAAGCTCAGCGACTAATATTACTCAACAGCAACGTCAGAAATATTGAAAAATAAAAAATTATTTAGTTTTAAATAAAGTCGAAATAAACATCTAAATTTGTTTGCAAACTATTATGATTTTAAAATGATGGCCAACTTTGCCATCAAGGGCAAAGAAGGAGTTTTTCGTCATTTAATTTTATATTCTTGTATAAAATGTTAAATTATGTTTATAAATCTAATTAAATATTTAACAAAACCTTTTAAAATGAATACAAAAGTGTTAATGATGCAAAACTTTTAATTTTAATTTTGTTTTTCGTTTTAGTTGAAACAGAACAAATAGCTTCCACTTAAGACTTAATATGTTGCTGCTACATCTCTTGCATCATTGTTGAGTATACAACTGACTCTACATTCTTCATTAGTATATGTACACTGTATTTATTGTGTAGCAATATAAAAACAATAATTTGAAATACTGCAACTAGTTTCTAAGAACTGACACCACCCAATAAAATTTATATTTTGAAAAGTAAAAAGGCAAAAAAATGCATCAAGTACTAAGTTACGAAACAGCTGTACGTGCCAATAATGTGTCAGAATATCGAGAATATGTCACCAAAAGGACTTGCATAAGCTTGGTGGTTACAATAGCATTTTTTACCTTAATCTCTGGTGAGTAAAAATATTAATAAAAATGAAGTATTATTGATAATATTAAGTTTTTTTTTTATTTTTGATATAACTTAATTAAACTTTACAAAACAGAATTTTTTTTTGTTTCCTTTTCAGGTTACTTGTTGGGTAATTTCGTGTCAGAACGAAAAAATCACATACGTATGCTGCTGGCTAAAAAGCCAAATAGTTCTCCGTCAGATGATAAATCATCACAAACCATCGATATAACAAGTACTGATTACATGAACTTACAGGAATTGCACGCCTACCAAAAGACCAAAACTAAGCTTTTAGCATCAGCCCAATCACTTAGTAAGCTGCTGCAGAGAGATGAGAGTTATCGCTCAACCTCTTTGAATTCGGAAATTTTTAACAAGTACATATCGTGTACACAGGACGTACCACCCAATACGAACATTGAAACTAGCAAATTTATTGAACAGCTGGTTGACAACACATCGGCAAGACAGAGAGATTGCATGAGAATTATACAAATTGTAATTGAAAATAATTTGATAACAAATTAAGAAAAAACATAAAAATACACAAAAACAAATTGGAAGAGAATCATTAAATTTTTTTTCTGGTGTTCATGATCTCTAGCGTGAATATTTGAGTAGATTTTATGTTATGAAGTTTAGCTAATTAAACCGTTTTCTTTGAATATAATATTATTCTATTGAAAGGTTTGAACAATATTAGTTTACATTAATACACTTGTTTGAGGCTTTCTAAATATTAAATTTATTTCATTTTAAATGTGATCATTTTTAAATTATGTATGTTATTTATATGGAATAAAGTACATTCTTGTAAAATTTGTATTAATTATGTAAATAAGAAAAACAAAGTTGGAATTACTTCAGTAATTTTCTAAACATTTAAAATTTTATTTTGGGGATAAATGCTTACAAGAAAAGTCCTCAATTTTTTTATAATAATTGTATTTGTAAATTCGTATATACAAATCACAAAATACAAATCACAAAAAAAAAAAGATTTTTTGTGTTCTATTTAGCTTTTATTTAGAAATTAAAAGTTTATAGCAGGATACTTTAAATATAACAATTATTAAATTTTTAGTCAATAATTGAATTAAACCACTTTTAAAGAAAACGGCTTAATTTGATTAAAATATTTATTTTTTAGTTTTAGCGAGGCAACTTTAAACGAGTTACAAAACAAAATTAAATTAAAAATCCATATTAAATATATTTTATTTATTCAATTTCAATCAATTTCCTGCTAAGAAGAGCAGTTAATATTAAACAAAAAACAAAAAATAACATGTAATCATGTATTCTAAGATAAATGATAATAAATAACAATAGTTTCAATTACTAGGACGATTTAATATTAAATATTTGTATCAATAGAGAATCAGCTATTGTAATTGAAATTTCGAAATTCTATATATTTTTTCTTGTTCACGAAAGGCAAATTTTGGATTTTTCAATAACACACAAAGAAAAAACGTAGTGAAGCTACCTGAAGTTTCAGACCAGCATTAAATATAAATTTCATGCAATTATACTGCCTACGGTACCAATAAAATTAATTATATCGCAGTTTAAGCGTAATATGTAAAATATACCAAAAATGATCCAAATACGATCCAAAATCAAGTTTTCCAAAATCATTGCAGGGATACTGGAATTTATTACAAATTTTACTAAAAAGTATTAGTTTTAAAGGGAATCAAAAGCTTCAAAGTGCCATAAAATGTTTGCCAGTAAATATGTTTTTTTTTTAGTTTTTCCAAGATATTTTGCAAATTGTTTGAATTTTTTATGCACCAATTGTTTCCGTAATAGTGCTCTCAGGAAAACTGAAAATTTATTAAAAATATTCATTTTCTTTTTGTATTGGAAAAATTAATGAGGCCTAAGAAATGCAAAATTTTAAATATAAAATCACATATTTTCTAAGGTGAACTGAATTTTGTTCAAAGTAGCTAAATTATTAGCAGAAAATTTTCTAAGCGAACATATTAAACTGCAGGGGCTAATATTTCTAAAGAAACTAGACTGAAGTAACAGCTGATTTTACTTTTTCTATTAGCTTTATAGCTCCTATCAAGCTCACAAAAATTTACTGACCTCATGTGGGATTTTATTTCTTGAATTTCTGTCGATGCTGCAAAAAGATTTTAAAATCTTTAAGCTAATTTGTTTTTAATAGATCTTGCCGTTAAGAAATTGTTGATTTTTTTTTCAAAATATTTTGGTTTTAGCTCACTGTTGACTAACATCTTCGAGTAAAATGTTAAGCGTTCAAGTTTTATATGTTCCGATTTAAAAGAAATAAATTTGAAACCACAAAGTTTTATAGACATAAAAATTTTATTATATTTTAACATAACAGAAAAATTTTATATGTACCCCGTATAACCAAAAGATACATGTAACCCTTTGAACAATTTTGATTGAAAGTTCTTTTAAGTGGTTAGCCCTGAAGTAGAAAGGATGGGTATTTTGGCCTACGCATTAATCATAGTTTTTCTGTGGTGCCTACTCTTAGTGAAACAGGGTTACGCAGTATCATAAATCACATAAGGCCTTAAATCTGCTACAGAACGACATAAAATATAATATGGCAAATTGTTTAAAAAATAAATATTTAACACTTATGTTAAACATTTTAATGTAGTTAGCTTGATTTCTTAAGATCTCATTGTTGCTAATTAGTCCGAATAAGATAGCTTAGAATATTATATTGATTAACCATTTTCGTTTCTTTTTAGGTGTTTGCCTTGCTTAAAAATAATAATTTAAATTAACAAAAATTGATTTAACCCAATATTTGAATACTTGTTTTTTTTTGGAGATTAAGAAACAACTAAAAAATCTATTTTATTATTAAAGTGCTTTCAAGCAAACTTTTCAAACATGTTTGCATTTGTATCTATTAATAACCTCCCCAAAAGTTAGATGCTACACTATGACCAAACTTAATTAGTATGAAATAATTATACAAAATAAATACAAAAATAATATTAATAGTAAATAGTTAAATATTGTTCCGATTTATGGTAAATGGGATAACGTTTCTGTCATTAAGAGTGTTGAAAATGATTGAAAATTGTTAGAGACTTAAAAGAAAATTAATAAAATTTAATTATTCTTGGCTCAATTGTTTAAATGAGGAATTTAATACTACTTCCTCATAAAATACTCAGTGTTTACACGTGAATTACAGACACGTGTATAAAGATTCTAAAATTATTAGAATCTTGCCTATTTCAGGGATTCTGCTTTCTCTGCTCTGACATCAACTATCACCTGTCACAAAAATCAAAATCATTAAAAAAAAAAGAAAAAATTGTTATCCTTAAAAAAATAAATTCCAACAAAATGATTTAAATTAACATATAAATATATACAATTATAAAATTATATTAAAATACATACAAAATTTTATAGTTCTATAATGCATACATACATTCAGACACAAACATATTGTTATATGTGTATATATATGTTTGCATAATCATATATGGATTCATATTATAAAGGTTTTTAGAATATTTTGTTTTGCCTTTAAGAACTACATACATAATTTTTATTAAATTTTATTATTATACATATAATTAGATAAGCATGCATTCAAATATGTATTATTATAATTATTATATTTTTTATGAGTATAATTTTAATAAAACATTTATTTTGTAAAATTTATATAGATTTTATATTAGTGCAAAGGAAAAATAAAAATAATTAATAAAAAAAACATCAGATATTGTTTAATAAAGTGGTTTTAAATATATAGATGTGATAACATTAACTACATTCTTGTTTGATTTTCCTTTAAATAAAATAATAATTATTTAGATTGACAATCTAAGACTATAAAGAACTTTAAACAGTTTTTTGTTTTGGGGGGATATTATTTTTTCATTGAATTCTTAAGTATATAAAATAGGGCAACTTGTTAAATAACATATCGATAAAATTGCTCCCATGACTTTGCTGGCATATGCTGCACATTTTTGTAAAAATTTGTATAATTTTTATAAATAGTTGTAATTAATTTCGTCAATCAGGGTATTATTTAGTCTCATAACGCATTAATGGTTAATGGCTTGTTGACTATAAAAACTTCTTTTAAAATATCTAATGACGTTAAAAGGCAAGATCAAAATGGCCAATTTTTATCACCAAGACGATACATTAGGTGAACAGGATGTATCATGCACTAAATATTTTTTTCAATTTGTGTACGTAGCTGTATGGCATGTGGAGCGATATTGTGAGTACATGGTGTAAAATGCTGTTTTCATAATTGACGAGATAAAATCGTGCTACCGATTCATTGCTTAAAATAATATAATATTTTGTTAAAGTACTTTTAACATATGAGTATCTGTATAAATTTAATACTGTTCTACGGGTGTAGCATGCTAGTGAAAGCATTGGTAAAACAGATCAAAATATTTAATGAAGTTTGACAAGAATATTCGGTATTTGTGTTTCCTAATTAGTTTCTGTGAACCTGTTAAATAGTCCGTCACATTGAAGTGAGTTATGTAGTTATGTATGTATGCAAATGTCTTATTCATTAAAAAGTGATTGACTTCAATAACGGAGTTAACAGTTTTAATGCTTAAAAAAAGTATTCACAAGTTTTAGTTTGATTTAAATAATAAACCGCTGCGAGATACCATGGCCCTCTTAGCGATATTATAGTTATTGATATCTTAGTATGAAACAATTCCCAGGTTTTGTTTGAACTTATGGTGCTCCTGGCATTCCTTTCAAGTCTGCGCAAACAATACTTTACAAGCGAATATGGCTTGCAATTTGATATCTTAAGATAAGACTTACTAGTATCTTGTTAAGATTGTGTAGATTGCTGTAAACAAATTATTTCAACCTTATATATAGTTATTTATATAAGCAGAGTCGATGTACAATGTATTTATGAAATTGTTTTTATCATCAAGCACATTTTACATTCGTAACCACACTTAACATTAAACTGTAATGTATGTATGAAACTTTTCCTTATTGTTAATGCACATCTCATTGCAAATTCGGTTGAAAAAGTTGAAAACGATGATCCTGGAATTCGTAAAAAATTACGATTAGCACTACAAGATAGTAGCTTACTATTGATAAATTCATATACAATATATAAAAGTACGCTTACATTTTTTTTCTTCATTTAGTCCCTTTTTATGTGAAAATATTTGCAAACTTTATAAGACTTTTATTAGCTGTTTTGAGAAGAAGGCTTTTCTAATTAATTAAACATGCACTAATCTTTTAAACGGCCTTTAAAATAATTTAACGATTTTATTTTTTCGATATTTCGCTTTCCTGTGGAAAGCTTCTTCAGGAAATTATTTTTTTAATATTTTACAAAAACAACAATTATAACAAATTAATTTTTTATATTTTACAAAAATAATTTCCTGAAGAAGCTTTCCACAGGAAAGCGAAATATCGAAAAAATAAAATCGTTAAATTATTTAAAAGACCGTTTATAAGATTAGTGCACATTTAATTAAATTAAAAAAGGTCGAATAAAAATAAAAGTAATAATAAAATAATTTAAAATATTAAAATATATATAAACTAAAATTGTATAAATTTTTTTTTGTTTAAATTTTTGGTTTTCGGATATAAACGTAAATTTTATTAAAGAGCATTAAAGTATTGTAAAAAAAATACATTTGTTTGATCTTTAAGAAGATCTTTTCGAAGCAACATATTCTCGAGGAGACTTATTTTTCTTTGGCTATTCTTTAAATTTTTATACTACCCAAAAGATAATATCATCATTTAAAAGCGCAAAAACAACTTTAAGAAATTTAAAATCGCTCGAAATTTAGGAAAAACACTAATAAAATGATAATAAAGTACTACTAGTTATATCGCTTTGTTATCCCCTAAAAAATAAAAAAATTCTAAAATATAAATTCACTCCAAAATTAGATAAACACTAATACAATAAAATACTAAAATTTAAATAAGTAAAAGTTAATTGCTATACACCTAAATTCATTCTAAAAGTTGATAAACACTAAGACAATAAAATAATAAAAACTTATTAAATAATAAAAATGAATGGCTTTGCACCTAGAATTTGAAACAGTTTGTGTGCCATATTTTCTTGTATTATTTTTTAATAAAATAAGTTTTAGTTTAATTCTGGGAATTATGAAATAAATCCAAAATGTCATGTTAACTATGATGTTGTTATAGAAGCGTACATTCTCGGAACTATATATATTTTTTAGTTTTAAAATAATTTTAGCTTATTTCAAAAAGCAAACTTATTAAGAACGACAAAGTTTTTTACGTTGAATGGACATATCTATATTTAGGAACGGTTAACCCTAGCAATTTAAAGATTAGATCGATTTTGAGCATAAAATTGTTATATTTTCGATAATACTTACATATTGAATTTGTTACATATCGAATTAGTTACAAAAGCATTGCTCAACCTCTTTGAATTTGAAAATTTTTACCAAGTACATGTCATGTAAACAGGACATATCACCCACATCGGCTGGAAAGAGATTGCATGAAAATTATACAACTTATAATTGAAAATAATTTAAGAACAAATTAAGAAAAAACAAAAAAAAAATCACACACATAAAAGAAAAATGGAATAGAATCATTAATTTTTTTCTGATGTTCATGATCTCTAGTGTCACTATTTGGAATTAGCGTGTTCTTAATTAAATTTTGCCCTTTTCTGTGAAAATAGTTTTAAATTATTTAACAGTTTTTATTTATATAATGATCGGTAGTTGAATGGTTGGCATGTTATTTATTAGTACATTTTCGAGGATATCCAAGTGGAAAATATAAAAATCATATATTGCTAAAATTATATATGGGATAAAGTAAATTTTTATACAATTTTTATTAAATATGCAAATAAGAAAAACAAAGTTCGAAATATCTTACTTTAATGTTTTTTTAAGCCTTTAAATATAAATTTTGAATCGAAGTGCTTAAAGAAAAGTCCTCATTATTACTTTTATAATGATTATATTTGTAACTTCATAAGTTAAGTCAAATTCCTAAAAAAAAATAATGATTTGGGTTCTTCTTGTTATTATTTATAGATTAAAGCAGGACACATTCAATATTACAATTAATAAGGTTTTAGTCAGTAATTGAGTTCAAATTTACTTTTTTTAGGTTTTAGCGAGACAACTTTAAACGAGGCATAAAATAAAATTAAAATTTTTTTTGAATTGTTAATAATTTTTGTTTTTGTTAAAAATAATTTCCTGAAGAAGTTTTTCAAAGGAAAGCGAAATATTGAAAAAATATACTGTTAAATTTAATTAAAAAGACCGTTAAAAAGATTAATACATATTTATATAAAATTAAATTAAAAATCCGTATTAAATATTTTTAATTTTTTTTGGGATTTTTCTCTGTTGGGAACAGCAGTTAACACTGAACATGAAAAAATAAATATCATCTACTCTAAGATAAATGATAATAAATAACAAAAATTTCAATTACTATGATATATAAATATTAGTATCAAAAGAGGCTCAGCTAGATTTTCGAAATTCTATATAGGCATGATTTTTCTCACTAGCAGAGAGTAAATCATTGAATTTTTAGAAACTCGAACGATTAATTACTATTTAGAAACACAAAGAAAAAAACATGATTAAGCTACTTGAAGTTTTAGAGCAGCATTAACAAAATTATTTGTTATAACTTTATTATAATTTTAAAAATTAACAATACTATAATGACCTACTTCAGAGCATAAATATAATATATAAAATATATCGAAAATGATCAAGATACCAAACAGAATTAAGCTTTTCAAAATCAATGCAGGGTTACTGAAATTTATTCCCAATTGTGTTAAAATTAGGAACTTTTAAATGAATTTTAAAAGGTTTAAGGCACTGCACAATGTTTTGTTGGCAAAGATATTCAAATAATTCAGAAAATTTAATTGGTATTTGTTTAGTTTACCGTGGAATACTTTGCAAGTAATTTCGAAAACATTTCGAAAAAATCATATATTCCCCAAGACATTTAGAAAATTGTTTAGATTTTTTATGCAACAATTTTTTCCATAATAGTGCTCTCAGGAAAACTGAAAAATGTTAAAATATGGTATTTCTCCTTTTAAATTTTAAATATAAAATCACATATTTTTGAAACTGATATTATGTATGTTGAACTAATTTTAGTTTAAATTAGCATAATTTTGGGTAGAAACATATTAAAATGCACGGCCCAAAATTTTAAAAGAAACTGGGATGAGGTAACTTATCAAGCTCACAAAAATTTACTAGCCTCCTGGTGGCTTTTTTACCCTTTGTCAATGCTGCAGACAGGTTTTAAAAGCTTTGACGTTAGAGGTGAATTTAAATAATGCTTTGATACCAGCAGTAATTTCGTTTCTAACAGCTCCTTACGTTATTTATTTATTTTTTAAATAAAATAACAATTATTTAGATTGAGAACCTAAGACTATAAAAAAGTTAATTTAAAATATGGTTATTAAAGGGTGTGTCAATTTAAACGCAAGTATTTAAATAGACAAAAACACAGTTTTTAGCTTTTGGCAGATGTTATTTTTTTTATTGAAAAAAGGGCTACTTATGGAATAACATGCCGAAGAAATTGCTTCCACGATTTTGCTTTCATACTCCTTTGTTAATAATTTGTATAACTTTTCTGAATGATTGTAGCTAATTTTGTGGATCAGGGTATTATTTCGTCTCATAGCGCGTGGATAGTTGATGACTTGTTCTCATAGGCTCTTGACTGTAAAAACTCCATTTGAAGTAATATAATGATGTTAAAACGCAAGACCAAAATGCCCAATTTTTTCACCAAGACGAGGTATTAGGAAATGTATTGTGCACTCAATTTCTTTTCGATTTGTTTACGCAGCTGCATGGCATGTGAAGCGATATTGTGAGTACACGCTCTAAAATGCTTTTTTAATTTTTCAAGTTTTGCCCACTATCTCCAATTGATGTTCTGCGATTTTCATCAATACTCTCAGGCATTGCTTTGATAATGATATTTGTACAACAAGTGTGTTTAACGCCACTCTTTCCCTGAAATTTTAAATAATCTTTTTATGTTGGCGAGGTAAAAGCATGCTTTCAATTCATTGCTCAAAATAATATAATATTTTGTTAAGGTACTTTTAATATACGAGTATCTGTATATATTTAATACTGTTCTACTTGCGTGGCATGCTAGTGAAAGCATTAGTAAAGCAATTTGATATCTGTGTATCATAAGACTTATCAGTATTTTGTGCAGATTGTGTAGATTACTGTAAAAAAATGATTTTTACCATAACCAGAAGCAAGTTTTATAAACTATTACCTACAGCACAAAATGCAACAGCTGTATTTCCTTATATATAGCCATTTACATGATCAGATCCTATGTACATTAATCTACTGTGTGAAATATGTATTTATTTATTTTTATCATCAAATGCATTTGATACTTGCAACCACACTTAAGATGAAACTGCAACGTAGAGATAAATCTAGCATTTGACCTTTATTGATTTTAGTTACGAAAAAACCATAATTTGTATGAAACTTTTTCTTAACGTGAATACACATTTTATTGCAAAACTTTCATGCCAACGTTGTAGGTGTTAAAATAAGTTTCATGCATTAGATTTGGATTGTTGCTATTTTTATCAATTCAGTACTTGTGATGAAAATAAGTTGAAGTAAAAATATATGATAATAAGGATGCATTGTTAATACATCTTTTATTTGTAAATAATTAGCATTATTCATTAATCTTTCTTTAATTTTTATTATTATTTTAAGAAATTTGCTTGTATTACATGTACCCAAATCTATTGTTACACCAAACTGCAAGTACCGTGGGTGTAATAAAGAGTAACACAAAAAACAAACATAAATTCAATCATTTTAAGCTGACACTATGACAAACCCCCTTGGAAATGAAATAGAAAATGAGTTTTTAACTATAATTAATAGATAATTTTTTGACATGTTCATAATATGTTATGTTAACCTTTTTGTTGGTATAGCTTTATAGAAAAGATGTAAAATATATTTACAATGTTAAAAACTTTTTCATGATAAGTAAATTAATATGGTTTATACATTTGTATACTTATAGAAGTTATACAATTCGAGCATTAATTATCTTCACTTATTACTAATTTTTTATTTATTTACTAAACATAAATAAAATGAACTGCCAACAAATGGATCTCTAGAATAGATCCCAGAGACCTGAAAAATTTTATTCATATAACGATAAGGATAATTTGTTGAGTTTTTAATAGGAACTCCATAGTGCAATTTATTTTATATTCACATATTGATATTATTTGATCTGGTTTGTGTTTATAATTTGTTTTTGTTATTTTTAAAAAAGAATTATTCTCAAAATAAAATATTTATTTTCTAGTGAAATTAAATTAATTATTTTTTATATTATTCGCATTAAAATTAATGTTCGATTTTAAAAAAGGAATACATACAGATAAATATAAATTTAGCTTTTATGCTTTTGTGTAACTGTCGGGAATTTATTGTTCTCAAGCGATTACCTTATTAGATCGCATTGATTGCTTCAGTTTATTGCATATATACCTTCTTTGAGGACATTAAAAAACTATATTTAAGGTGTTAGCTTCTTGCAATATCTGTTAAAATATAATAAAACTTTTGCCAGAAAAAGCAATAAGGAATAAGTCAATTTTAAACATATTATGTTTACAATAAACAATTGTCACAAGGTCCTCTGCTGCGGCACTATGTCAAATAGATTTGCCAGCACTCTTTACTGTTTCTAAAAATATTGAATCAAAAGCTAGTCTCTTAGTAGCCCACAATCAAAGCCATTTGATAGGTGAGCACATAAAAAAGATGCTATTTCCTAAGGAAGAGTGTGACAAGGACCAACCTTGCTGCTATGTTAACGTGACATACATGATAATAATTAATAAAACAACAGCTTTACTATATAAAATTTTGCACACCATTTTGAGACAATTTAGAACTACCCAGCTGTAAAAATATACATTACATAAGCGTTACATAAGCTATACTAAGTGGTAGTCAGTCGTGACGCGTTCGCTTACTTCGCCACTTACATTTAACATAGAAGTGTCATAGGCTGTTTAATCGGTGCGCTATCGCTTACGAAGTAAGCGCCGACGTCATCAAGTGCTACTACAATTCAGCTTTCATCGTAAGTGGAGTAGTAAGCAACGTTGATTACAAATTTACTTGCGCATGTAAGGTATGGTTAACGTGTGGTGCCACTATTGCATTGATTTTCTAATTAAAAAAATAATGCATGGTTCGCTTTGAAGTGTATATGTATAAATGTAGAATGTATGTGACCTAATAACAGTTGTTATTTATTTTACTGTTAATGCATTTTATCATTAGGTGCATTTAATTTCTTAAAGTGCAATAATACTTACCACAAAATTGCCCACATTACAAACCGAAATGCAGCGCAAACTTTTAGACGAACATCCAAGAAAAGGAAATATTATATAAAAATATATTAAAAAATATTTTTTGTATACTAATTTTAATTTTGTATACTAATTTAAGTCATGCTTAAAGCAATGTCGTATAAACCAAATAAACAAAGATAGTAAACAAAGTAAATCTTATGTATTATTTTTAAAATTTTTTGTTGCATGGCAAAGTAGTCATGCTTAGAGCAATCGAAATAAAAATCAGTAATGAAATATTTACATTAAGAAATGTACATTAATTTTTTACACAAAATTTTGTATGGAAAGTTTGTAAAATTATTTGTAACAACTATGTATCTTCAAGTAATACTAACATACTAAATTCACTGATATCGAGGGCACGTAAAAATTTGACACGCTTACTTAAATTTTGTAACTTACTTACTAAATGTGTCCGCTAAATATAGATTATGGAGCGAATACTGTTTATATAATGGTTAGTATTTGTCAAGTTTCAAGTTTTACGGACGGAAAAATATACATGTACATGAACATGAATCCAGGACCACCGACACTCAAAGCACAACCAAAAATACACAAGGAAAACCTACCAATGAGACCCATTATAAACTACAGACCTGCACCGGCATACCACCTAGCTAAACACCTCACCAGCGTACTTAAGGAAAGGATAAATTTACAAAACACGTATACTATACGTAATACACAAGACCTCATTGATAAACTTAAGGACATAAAAATAACCAAAAATACGCGACTCGTTTCCTTTGATATCAAGGATCTATATACTTCAATACCAACACATGAAACCTTAGATATTCTACGCAACACACTAAACAATTTGTACGAAAGCCAATACGTGGCTGATATTATAGATATTGCAAAAACGATAATAAAACAGAACTACTTTAGATTCAATAACAACTTTTACAAATTACCTAACGGACTCGGTATGGGAAACCCAACTTCCGCAATCTTCGTGGAAATTTTGATGCAACATCTCGAATCACTACACGTAAAATCACTCATGGAAAAACACAAAATAATTCATTACTATAGATACGTAGATGACATTATATGCATCCTCGAACAAGACAACGGCGAACAAATTCTAGAAAACTTAAACACAATTCATGATAAGATTACATACACAATGGAAAAAGAACAAGACAGAAATTTACATTATCTTGACATCACCATAACACGAGGAACTGACTATTTAACATTCGACATCTATAGAAAACCAACAACAACGGACACTACCATCCACAACACCTCAAACCACCCTACCCAACACAAACTAGCAGCGTTTAGACATATGATACACAGGCTTGGGATAATTCCACTTACTCCAGATAAGTACAGGAGGGAACTCGACACAATCTACGCCATAGCTATGAATAACGGCTACAAAACCACTACCATCGATAAACTACTTAGACAATACAACACTAAGAACAGAAATAGAGAAGACAAGGAGACAGCCGATACAACACGACAGCACACCTTTACTTACACAGGACCAGAAATATACAGACTAACTAACCTTTTTCACAAAGAAGGAATACTCACAGCATTAAAAAGTGAAAACACCCTCAGACACTATCTCAGAACAGCGACAGAAACAACTGACAAATTTAATTCCAGCGGGGTATACAGACTTACCTGTACCTGCAAACGAACCTATATAGGGCAAACTGGACAAACACTAAAAACAAGGTTTACAGAACACATACGCCCATACAAACGGAAAAGAGAAGATTCAAACTTTGCATTACACCTTGACACTCACGGATACAATTTTCACACCATTGAAACTACTCATGCAAACGGGCAAACGAAAAAACACCCTCAGACGGACACACGTACCTACATAATAGTAAAAGACGAAGGTATCGTTAAATTCACTTTGCATACAAATGCCAGGTGGCTGGTATTCTGCCTACCTGAATATATACGAACCTAATAACAGAACTGCCTGAACCCCAACACTGACTGACCAGTACAAACTAAACCACGGCCTGAAAATGATGCATTCGCATCGAAAGCGCTCGCCATCAGATAAAAACCAGCCAGATAAGACGGGAAATGGCAATATTATTTCAAGTTTTATACTTACACAAAATTTAATATATTATTCGGGGAAATTAAATTTCCTTTTTTCACAACCCCTCCTCTGCCTACTTTGAAACTAATTTCAGAGTTCTGACACACTGCCTTGGAGTGCCTCCAGAGGTCTGATCTGCTTTATATAAAAACACTTTGTTTATAAAAAAAAATTGTACCTGTTGGTATGATATGCGTAATCATTAAATTTTTTGAACTGTCTTATATGCATTAACATCAAGACATTTTGAAAGAATTTTATTAATTTGCAACTTGCTTCTAAAATTTTTTAAAGTGCAAGCCAACATTTTATGTTTCTTATAAAAATTTTTGCTTGACATTTACTTGACTGTTTACGTCTCATCTCCACGCTTTTATTGAAAAATATAAAAAGCACAGGCAAACTAAAAAAAATATGATTTAAGTATTTTCGATATAACTTTTTTTATTTCTAAGCTGCCTCTTCATCTCACCTTTTCCACTCCCACTTTTGTAGATATTTTTGTTAAAAGGTAAATATGACAACATTTATAAAATTTCACTTTTCAATAAGTTAAGTCAATAAGCAACAGCGAATATACTGCGCCAAAATTTAAACTTGCATACAAACAAAAATAAATGCTTATTGAAGCCGCAAGTGTTGTAATCTACAGCCTTTTGCAAATCATAGTTTGCGAGTGAAACAGTCATTAACCTTAACCTACCATAACAATGGCATTTTTTTTTATTATAACTGACAACCTAAAACTTACTCTTGCTTGGAATTATTGTATAACTATTTTTATTTTTAGCGAGCTTGTTTTTAGAAATGAAGTAGATAACTTATAGGATGGGCAAATTTGAGATTAGGAAGTAAATTGTCTGTCAAATGCCTAGAATTGATCTGTTGTCCTTAGATATATATTTCGTTAAATTGGAAATTTTAAGAATGGAACATTACACTCTGGAGCAAAGAATTTTAATTGTGAAAATTTACAATCAAAATGGTGAAGACTTTTTAAAATTTAAGCAGCTTTTACTCTTTATCAGGTTACTTCTTAGTCATTTAGTCTTAGTAATTTAGTTGCTAAATTTGAGGCTCATGATATTATTGCTGACAATTTACCAAAAAAATATACTTGCAGTGGCCATGAGTGGCCATAGTGGTGCAAACATAGCTGCTGTGCAGGAAAGTGCTCACAATTTGCCTGGAACATCAATTCATCAAGTTCGCAGCAATTGGGTATCACTAGCTGCACTTTGCACAACATACTGAATAAAGATCTGTATCTTTACCGTTATAAAGTTCAACTCGTTCAAGAATTAAAGGCGACCGACCATTGTTTTCGCATTAAACGTTTGTGAATTGGCTCTTTGAAGAACAGAACGAAAATAACGTATTTTTCACCAAAATCACGTTTAGTGATAAGACTCATTTTTAATAAGGCGATTATGTAAATACACAAAATTGTCGCATATGGGGCTCACAAAATCAACAAGCAATCCTCGAAAAACCATTATATCAGTTTATGGTCAGCGGACCGTATTCTTTCGAAAATCAGCAAATAAACGCCGTCAACGTGAATTCTCTGCCCCACCCAACAATGATAACCAATTTTTGTTGGTCACAATTGGCTAATCTTGATATCAGTGATCTTCGGTTTCAGCAAGAGGGTGCCACAAGCTACGCAGCCACCCAAACAATTTCTGAGTCTCGTAACTTCTCGATTTTGCATTGTCAATTGGCCACCTGATTCTTGTATTTTAACGCCCCTGAATGTTTTCTCTGGGGCCATTAAGGAAACCGGGTTTTTATAAATAACCCACAAACAACTCGCTGCATTAGCGAAATAAGCGAAGCGGTGTTGCAATATGTAATTCAAAACTTTATAGAGAGAGCGGGCGTCTACCGATATGCTAGAGGTAAATATTTTCGATATGTGCTTAGATTTTCCGACGGGGCTAGATTCATTTTTATTTGGGTACGGTTTTCCATCGACCCTCGTCAAATTTGGTTTGTGAACACCTCAACCGGTTTCGGCCGTTTGCCATATACAGTGCTCTTTTCGTACAAAAAGTAAATATTTTCCCGATATCATATTGCATTATTAATTCCCGTATCAGTTAAACTCAAATTGTCAAAACAATTGTGTATTTAGGGCAATTTGCTTCCTAACATAAAACTTTTCCACCTTTAAACCTCGGAAATTTATGTATTTTGAAACTTTTTTTAAGTTATAAGTTGGACATAGCTATAATTAGAAAGCGATCAACATTTTCTATATATATATACTTCAATAGCAACACATGAAACCTTAGATATTCTACGCGACACACTAGACAATTTATACGAAAGTCAATACATCATTGATATTATTGATATTGCAAAGACGATAATAAAACAGAACTACTTTAGATTTAATAACCACTTTTACAAATTATGTGATGGATTCGGTATGGGAAATACAAATTTTATCGGTCTGTACTTTTCCTTTCTTGATATGGATCATTTTACATTTTTCAATACCAAATTCCATTCCTATGTCATCGCTAAATTTTTTCACTAATCGAATCATTCTGTGCATAGTTTCTTTATTGTTAGAGTCGATTTTAAGATCATCTACATCGAATAGGTGGTTAATAAGAAAGGCACCAGTTTCCGCCTATAGCTTAAAACCAAGATTGAGACTTTTCAATATTCTGCTAAGCGGGTTCATGCAAACGCAAAACCAAAGAGGGCTGAAGGCGTCTCCTTGGAAAATTCCACATTTGATAGGAATAACTTTACTAGTATTCTGTCCCAGATGTAGTTTTACATTCCACTTTTCCATCATCAGCTTCATGAAATTTATAATCCACGAATCGATTTTATAAGTCTCTAAAATTTCCAGTAGACACGCTTTGTTGAAGTCGATATACCCCACACTATGGTTGCGTTTGCCTTGTACTGCTTTATGAACTAGCACGGAGTCAATTGTTAGTTGTTCTTTGCAGCCCATGGAATTCTTAGTACATCCTTTCTGTTCCTGCGTTATGATCTTGTGTTTGATGCAGTGGTCGTAAATACGGTTGGTAAGAATTTTCGTCATGAGTTTGTACATTGTCGATAAGCACGTAATTCGTCGGGTCCGTAGTATTGTTTCCTTTTGGAATAAGATACGTATTCCCCATCAGGAGAAACGATGGAGTCTCCTGCGGGTCTCTCAACATTTTGCTGAAGAATACTGCAAGCAGTGACTGCGTCGATGTAAACCTTTTTAACCATATATTATGGATTTTGTCTGGGCCAGGTGCCTTCCAGTTACTGCTTTCTCGAATTGCTTTCGCGATTTCTTCAGTGGATACTTCGGTGTTTTGCATCTCATGGTAACCCATGCTATCCTCACGTTCCTTGGTTAACCACTCTGCAATAGAGTTAAAGCTTTTGCGCTTGCTCCATATTTCTCTACAGAAGCGCGTAGCTTTCTTCATCGGTGGGGCTTCTAAGTTGGGGTAAAATCCTCCAGTGTGGTCCAATTTACTAAAGAACTGTTTTTGGTTTCTTTCGAAAAGGGAGTTCTTCAATTTTCGGGCCCTACTTTCTTTATATCTTGCGAGACGTTTTTAAATATTATTATTATTACTATTATTATTTTTCACTAGTTTGTTGTTAAAAAATAAAGTTTTTTAAAAAATTTTTATTAAATGCTTAATAATAAACTACTAAAAAATATTAAAAAGGTCAAATAACTATAACTATTTTATATTATTATTATTATTATTATTATTATTATTACTATTATTATTATTGTTAACTGTATTATTATTATTTCATTTCATAATGAAAACTTAAATGTGGAGCTCGATTGAAAATATTTATTACTCGAAGAACAAAATATGTATTGAATGAAAACTTATGTTATCATGGAAAATAAGCTTTATATTTCCTTTAAATTGGTATTTTAGTTTTTGAATTGAGTTTTGTTACAGTACAAGTATAACACTAAATAAATAAAATCAAGCAAATAAATAAAAATCGCTCAGTTTAATGATAAAATAGAAATTGGGGACTTACTTCACTTTATATTTCTATATATGAAAAAAAAAACTTTAACAAAATAAGAAAATAATATGAAAATGAACTTAAACCGAATTAATTAGTTAAAAAAATCTTTAAGTAAAAAGGTAAAACATAAATCATTAACATATTTGGTACATAGTTTAAATATCTGTAGATGACCTTTCGTCATTTCCATTTATTTGGTTTTTTCTTGTTTTTTGGTTACAACTGTTGTTTTTGTGCCTCAACAATTGTTTTTTTTTATTTATTTATGGTTTCCATTATTTTTTTGGTTGCTACGTTTTATTATTTTTTAGTATTTTGTTTTATTTATTTGATTTGTTCAATGAAATCAAAAAACTACAAGTACACACATACATACAAATATGTGTGTTTATCAGATATTATTGACAAATGAAACTCTAAAAACTTTTCCGAGAAAAAATAAGAAATTGAAAACAAAAACAGTTAAATTGCAACATGCAAACATCACATTAAAAACACAAATGTTACCACTTTTTGCAGAAACGGAGACCACATTGTCTGGTAGAAAACCAAATTAAAAGAAAAGAAAACTGCCACCATACGTTTTTTTGTTTGTTTTCTTCAAACAAAAAAAAAATATGTCAGTGACAGTGACTATTATTGGTTTTTAAGTATATGAGTAAAAAAACTTTTTTCGATTGTCTCTAATTTTTCTAAATTTTTTGCTAAAATCATGTAGGAGAACTTAAAGCGTTGTACGAAATCTTACGTAGTCTTTAAAAGTATTATTTTATTTTCCCTTTGCATTGTAGACTTCCGATTGGTATAATTTGTATTCTTTGTTGAAATTTTTAATATATTTGATTTTTGTGTGTAAATTTATTAGTTTATTTCCATAATTTTTATAAACTTTCTAGTTTTTTAAATTTGAAAATTTTCTTAGGATATGTACTAAGGTAAAGAAAAAAAAAAGTTTTATTTGTTAATTTTCAAAGTCACCTACAAAAATGTATTTGTCGTTGTTCAATAAGCAATTTTAGCACATGTTATTGATTATGACATTTAAACAGGATTTTTGAATTGCTTGAGAGCGTGTTTCTGTTACATCATTCAGTTTAATTTAATAGTCAATGTTGCAAGGTTTTTGTTTTCTGGCAAATCAGGTGCCTGTATAAACAGGCATTTAATATATTGTTTATTTGTTTACTTTGTTTTAGTTTTTATTAACGTTACATAATCGATGACACTTTCCTGTAGTTTTCTATAAATGAATTTATTCACTTTTATTACTTAGTCCCTGTTCGCAAATGAAGCAGCAAGCAAGTCTTTCCCGTTGTAATTTTTTTTTTGTTTTTATCGTTGTTTTGGTACCTCTGCCTTTTGTGTTTTTGCAATGTGGTTGGTATGCGGACAAAACCTTTACAAAAGTTACACTGCCACCACCTTACCACATGTTGAAAAATCATCATCATGATTATTACAATATTCGTTTTGCTATTCCTTCTTTAGTTTAGCCAAAAGCTAACATCTTCAATGCTGTTGTCTTTCTTCATATTGCAAAAATTGGTAAATTTTTATTTTACTTATTATTAAACGATTTGGAACAAGTCTTAATGAGCAGACAATTACAGCTGAACGACTGGCTTCAATAGTTGCTTGGCTTGGCAAAACTTTTTTTTACCATAATTTCTTTTTTAGCTTTGCCTGCTTTCATGCCAAAGTTGAAAATGTTGTTAAAAAATCAAAAAATTATTCATTTTGTTTCCACATATTTCAATGGATCTGCACATTTTAACAAGTATTTGCGCTTTTTTTTTATTTCATAAATTTTTTTTCTTCTTTATTTTAATGTTAAAAGGTGTGTTATCCAATTGTGATATTTCGCTGTTTTAACTGTTTTGTTTGTGTATTTTCGTTAATTTTGTATAAGGCTTGAAATTAATATATCGCACATCAATTTTGAAAAATTTCACAATATTCTATGGCTCATAATAGATAACTAATTTATCATATTACCCTGTCAATTTAATTTTTAACATCTATTTATATATATGTGCATATCCACATGCAAAAAATAACTGCTAGAACTTGTTTACCACATTTAAACAGTTTTCCCAACAGTTTGTTTCAAAAGATCAAAAGACTCACCAATCATTGAATAATATTCAATTCGCTTAAGTTGCTCAGTGACGAGCCATAAATACTACTATCATAGTATTTTAGACTTAACCTAAATTCCAGACCAATCAGTACTAGCCATTTTTGGCATTCAAAAGATAATTGTCGACTGCCTTTTTATCACAAAGAACACTTTCGTAGTAATGTTTTCATTCACCTCTTTCATTTAAACTTTTCGTGTTTAGCATGTGCCTAACTTTGAATTTGACACCCACTTGTAGGTACTAGTGATTGAAATACGATTTTCTAAGGCCCATCTCCACATAATAATTTATTACCATTGCAAGGCTAAGCTGTTCGTAGCCATTAACATTCTTTATAACTTCAATCTATTGATATTGAATGAAACATTTTGACTGGAGATTTTCTGCTTGGACCTTGTAATTTTATGAATTACTCCCAGTATTTTCTTTTAACTAATTTAAAGTAATTTATAAGAATTTAAAATAATTTATAAGATCTTGGGATTTAAAGAATGTGTGAATGAGAAAAGTTACTTATTTGAGAGTACCTATAATTTGCCAGCTTGATGGACACGAAAAGTCAACTCATTTTAAAATTGAATAGTTGTTCGCCGATCAAAAGGTTATTGAGATTTAATTTCTTTTTCAAAAAAGACCAAATTAGATAAAGTATCATTAATAACTAAAACAAAACATAATACAATTGATGAAGAAAGTGATAAATGCCGTAATAACTATTAATAAAGAAAGAATAAAAACATAGCAAGCAACAATAATAAAAATACAAGGCAGGCCAAATATTTGCATTCAAATGTACTTATTCATGAATATACATACATTCGTATTAAGTTTCTAATCTATTTTTCGAATAACAGTTGATGTAGTTTTATTGTTTAAATTTCTTTATTTACAAAACACAGAGAAAATATTAAAAAAAACAATATATTTACATTAAAAAGTTGACTTTTGATTTCCATTGCGCATGCGCTCAGGCACAGAAAAAGCGGCTCTAGCAGATACAAAGTGTAAAAACACCGGTTGGCACAAAATAATTGTTGTTTATATTTTTCATAGTGTGCACTGAATAGCAACATGTTGCTAAACATATCTTTAATAATGTAAAATACAATATAAACCTACAAACAAATAAAAAAATAAGTCACTGCTGACTGGCTGCTGGTTTTTATGTAAAATATTTTGAAAATACAATAAAGACAATATACAAATTATAAGCTAAAAATAAAAAAATATATATACATATATATTTATTTCACGATTTTATGTGTATGAATTTTGAAGATTTTTCTTCTGCTACATTTCAGGGAAGTACCATACGAAGAGCGCTCTCAGTCTGAGACGAACTTTCAAACGGTCAAGTTGTTGCAAACGGTGACTTCTTAAATCTTTAAAAAAAGCTTTTCGCAATCTTCTTCTGAAAGTGGTAGCATTTCCAAACTAACAAATAAATTATAAGAAAATTCCGCAAAACACCATTCAATGTTTTATTATTCTTTAATATTTAAATAAAAATAATTTTTCAAATAGAATAAATAAAGATAAGCCAAAAATAACATAAATCCTGTTTCTTACATTTCTTTTGTGTTTTAGGTAAACAATTAAATTTACATATCAAAAATATAAATATAAAAGTGAAAATAATACGAATAGCACTGTGAATAAATGTTAAACTAAGGCAAAACATTGGGATAAATTAATTAAATATGCAGTTGGTAAGTCAAAAGTAAAGAAGAATATTAACTTATAATATAATAATTTCCATTCTTTGCTATATTATATCGATTTCCGACTGAAGTATAGAGCTTTATGTCGTAAAAATTAATGTTTATGTGCAGTTGATGAGTTAAAAAATCTGTTATTGACGAAGCGCATTCGAGAAATTCACTTTTTTTATCATTTCTGAATATATATCAAGAATAATATCAATCTTCAATGCATCAATTTATGCTCGTTTATCAGCGTAAACTAGTTACTTCACATGGGCCAGTAAAACATAAGTAAGAGATGTTTAATCGTGTCTGAAGACCCATCGAAAGGCTCATTACTGGAAGTCAGTTTATTGTCAAATTTTTATTTCATTCTTATCTTTAAACAAGAAATCACTATTTCCATCGACATTAACTTGAGGTGTGGCATCATTTTATAAGTATAATCATCGTATAAACCGCATCCAACCGAGCATATTTTTGGAGTCCGCAAGATCTGTTGGGGATTGGCTTCACTTTTTCGTGCATATAAATTGACCGATATGATAACATTTTTAAAATTAACAAAAATGTCTGAATTAATTGATAACACTGTTTAAGCTTTAATCTGCTTATGATGATTTGCCAAATTATATTGATCTTATATGACATTTTTAGATATCTTTTTTTGTTGTATGTGTTGCAGAAACTAAAATTCTTTCAATTATTGCCATTAAAAATAAAAGCCGTTGTAATTTTCTTAGACGAGATAACTTTCACGAGCACTTTCTTGTTATCGAATACTGTCTTTTTTAACAGTCAAGATACGGTCGCAGATCCATCAACATAATGGTGGTAGTGGTAAAAATATATTTGAATATGTGCTGCTGATGAGCCTGGACAAAAAATTAAAAACTTGTAATTATTTGCATGGTTGATGATGTACTTTGACTTATTTTTGATATTATTGTCTTTGTTCTTCGAGCACCCACAAATTTTTTATTTAAGGCTGTGCAGTTCCCAAAAAGCAACATTTGTATTTTATTTATTAATAATCATTAAAAATAAAATTAAATTTAAAACTGTAACCTAAATATAATTCAGAAGTTTAACATCAAGCATTTCGATTTCATCTATACCGGCTTAGTGCAAAATAATTATTAATTTGCAATAAATATTAATAAGCAAAAACATAGTATATAAATGTAAGTAAATATAAATAGTATATAATTATAAATAAAAAAAGTTTAAATTTTTATTGTGTTTTTCTTAAGAAGTTTTAGGCTTTCCGGTTTTGGAACATAACAATAATTCTCATACAATCAAATTATATTGGACTTATGAATGACGGTCTAGGCAAGTAGGAAGAGAATAAACATTAACTAAGTTATATAATAAATTTTAAGGATTCTGATAATTTTCTTCATGATCACAACTAATAATGTTATTATTATATAATGCGTTGTTATAATTAAATTGATGCAAGAAGATTGGTTAGCAGTTTGGCTTCAAGAGTTTTAAGTATTTTTGTGGATATTTTAGGGAGTTTAGCGAAATTGTAATTTTCTATTTGAGGTAAAAATTTACCGATAAACTATAAAATTTTTGTGAAAGTGTAAACATAATATTGTCTTGTTAACTGTCGATTCTTCAGTGAAATTCCGATTTCTTGATAGTTTAGTTTTCTTTCTCTTAATTTTCCGTTTTCAATACAATAAAGCAAATAATAATAATAATAATAATAATAATAATAATAATAATAATAATAATAATAATAATAGAAAACTAATAACAACATGAGAACAACGAAAAGAAACTAACGAAAAAACTAAATAAAAGATGTTCATTTCATGTCAATCGTTATTAGGCCGATTTGATTGATTTCATTTTCTATACCACAACTATATCCGAAAGATTGGCGAGCTAAAATATATAAAACTATGTATAACTAAATGCCTGTTTCGAATAACAAAACTGTTCATGAATATATTCACTACAAATTTAAATTCAAAAAGCCGGCATTTAAGTATTTTTGATTTGAGTTTATTATGGGACATTTTGTTGTCATAAAGGTTGATACTTATTTCTTTATTCGAAATTTTGGCTTGTCTTCTTCAGTTTCTCTTGGCTTAAACAGCACATATTCCCTTTAACGCAAAAGTCTTTACTAATTTAATAGGTCATTGCAATTTTAAGTGCAGACAAACAACTAAAAAAAGTATTTTAAATATGTTTAAAATTATTATAAAATTGATAAAATTGTAAACAAAAGTTACTTAACAATTTTAACCATTTTGCTCGTAAATACATAAGTGCGTTTATCTTTAAAGTAGTAAAACTGGAAAGGATTTCTTTATACAAAACCAAAAACAATATTTTGCAAAGCCTAAGCAAACTCATATAAACACATACAAGTTATTTAAAAAATACTAGCATGTGCTTACATAATTTTATTTATTTGTATGATATTTTTTTGCTAAAATCCATTATGGCCGTAAGATATGCTGCATGTATAGTTTTGTAGCAAAATTATGATGATCTCCACAAAAATCTTTTTTTTAAGGTTTTTTGGTCTGGCTGTTGCCTTTTATTTTGCTCTTACATAATGCGAGCATGTTAAAGAAATAACATTTTTATTTCAAAAATATTGCTACTACACAAACTTGCATAAATAAAAGTTTTTTTCTGCAATGAGATTATCTAGATAAGTCTTTTGTTCAAATAAAATACAAATTAAGGTTTGAAAGGATTTAAATCGAGAGAGTTTGTCTTTCAAATGATATGATCATCATGATTCAACTTAAGCGAGGTGATCAAACACGCAAAGGCGCTTCCTCCAACAGTAAGTGTTTATAATATCATTTATCAACTGTAGAAGAACATTTCATGAAACTTGAGATAATTATTCCAATGCATTGCTGCGGGAGAAAGTATATCCACATGCCCATTTCACTACTGGTCATATGGATCGTCAGTGGATTTTACCCCAAATTTTTTAAAGAAAATTCAAGATTCAAATTCAATGTCTTGAGCCAAATTGATTAAATGAGAGTTCTCATTTAAACTATACAGCAAACAACAAAACTCAAAAACACAGCAAAATTTTCGAAAAGGAAAATGTTTTTGAATAATAAATATTTTTTGAGAATATCATAAAAAGAAATGTAGATTAAATTAAAGATTGACGCAAAAAAATAAAATTGCTATTTATAATATATTTACAAATATTTGGCAGCAGATTCTTCACATCTATCTACTTTAGATTTTATATATTACATCATCTATTTTGTAACTAAGAATACGAGGAATACTTACAATCAATCAATATTTATTTGGTCCAATAGTTTTTAAACCTTTAAATATATAAAATTTAGCACTAATTATTTGAAAATTTTACTCCATATGCAGTATTAAGGTGTTTAAGGTGTTTGGGTATGTTTTTACGTCAACCCGCCATGCCATGCCATGCCATCAGTGTTCTTTTCTCTCTATACCAGTTGCTTAAGGTGTCCTTTCTTAAAGCTAATTTTTTTTTCGATTAGCACATCAGAATAAATATACGGATACTAATACCCATCATTGATAAAGAAATTAAAATATAATTGTTATATTCATCGGTAAGCTATCCCAACATTACTTTCTTAAGACAACGAATGCCGATAAGATTATAGCTTATCAGAAAGCCTACTTTAACAAAACAATTTTTTGGATTCATTTCTAATAAGCTTAATTTCTTAACAGAATTAGAAAAAGCACCCGATACTTATTGAAATAAAAAAATATAAATAATAAATGTAAATTATAGACTAATATTAAATGAAATAAAAACTATTGGGGGTCAATACAGAAACCCTTTAATCTTTTATTTGTTTAGTTTTAATTTAATAGTTTATTTGTTTAGTTAATTGAAATTAAATAATTTTTATCCAACTTGTGCTACAATTTTGTACGAATAATGATCTAAATTTTCATTTAAAAAAAAAAGAAGAAGGTAGCTAAATATAAAGACTCTTTACTGTGAAAACGAATCATGTTATATGAAAAATAATTCTTTTCAACAAATATTTTAAGACATGAAAACAAAAACACAAGCCCAGAGAAAATTATTCATAAAAGGTGCTAAAAACTTCATGCTTTGAGGTTTTATAAAATGCAAGAATATTATAATAACCATTGTTTTACTTATTTCATAAAGCAAAGTCATTGCTCATTTATTTTCGTGTAATGTATAAAAGAAAAATTTGTCTATAAAATATTTAGCAATAAAATGTAAATAAATAAAACAAGTGCTATTATAACTGACATCTTTTACACAAACTTAAAACTAAGCTTACAATGTTGGAGAAAATATGTATGCATAATATAATAACAATGTATGTATGTACGGGCTTTAGGGAAAAACTTTGGTGGTTGCAAATAACAACAAACCAAAGCAAATAAATCTTAGGCTTTTTTTGTAAATTTTTACGCGTTTTCTTGTTGGTTTCGTTGATGGATGTACATGAGTACCTAAATGCAATGTCAATGGCATTAAATGACTATTAAAATTGAAGTTTCACTTTAAATATACACAGTCTCTTACCTTGTAGCCACTTGAAATATTGTTACTTCAAGTTATTGATGAGAAGTAAAGAAAAAATACGCGATAATAGAGACGAAAAAAAAATGTTAATCCACAAGTAACAAAAATATAAAAATAAAAAAAAAAAAAACTGTTTCTTGCATGTTCGTCTTTACAGCTTTAGCTTTATTTTCTTTACAAATTTTGAACTGTGAAAAAGAAGATGTTCAAGAAGATGTGATGTGGCTTTTTATTTTGACTTCAATGATGGTGGTGATGATATTGATGTTGCAGAATTTACTGTCGCTCTTGCTGAGTTTATGTTGTTTTAGTATGATGTAAGCTTGCTGGTTATTGTTGTTAAATTTTTTTACCAGTTTACTTTATGATGTAGTATTTATGAAGCAATATTTCAATTGCCATATAGCTCGTAGTAATAATTCATATTTCAATCCAATCATATATTTATAAAGGGAAAACATTCGATTTTTGACTTCATTTTCAATGTTTTTTCTTTGACAAGTTAAACATGTTTTAAATAGTTATTTATTAAATAATTTATAAGCATAAATAAATTATTTTAATATATACATATCGTATATTTCTAAATAATAGAATAAATCCAACATAATATAAATTCTTATTAAATTTAAAAAATTTCTGTAGTAAAACAAAAGACTTAAAAAAGAAACTTCTTTGTTTGATTATTTTTACTTGTTGGCATTAAGCATTTAAAATACGTTTTCCTTAAAAAGTATTATCATCCTTCACTTAGCTGTCAACTATGAAACAATAAAATAGCACTATAGGATTATTTGAATCAAATTTCAGTAACTCAATTGCAGCTGAATTGCATGCTTTTTAAATTGCTAAACGGCAGCATACTTTTAAAACAAGAGTAAGCTTTTGTTACCTAAAGTACTAAACCTTCTTTTAATTTGAACATTTTGTTTTAAATGAAGAAACCGCTTATGTTATTCTATGGATTTAGTTTTATAAAAATAAAGATCCAGCATTGCTCCACAAAAAGTAGTGACACAACTAAATTTAAAATTATTTATTTCGATAATTTAATAGTGACCTTAAAAACAAACAATAAACCATATGTTGTTTCTATGTTTCAAAATTGTTGCGAACACGCTGTTAAAATACTTGGCTGTTTTTAAAAGGTTAAATTGATAATTTTTTGCTTAACGAATAAAGAGGAAGTGAAATCTTTTTGTATTGTATTTAAATACAAACATTTATATTATGATAATGTTAGAGTTCGAAAATTCTATGCTAATAATAAAGCAGTATAAATATTCGGTTTATAACCAGTAACAAACAAAAAAACTAATAAATTATTTGCTTGTTTTGAGGTGATATAAATTTAATAGTTTGTATTTCTTTATGTAGGCTTTAGGATTTATATAAAACAGAAAATTTTTTACTTTTTTCGTAAGTATTATAATTACAAAAAAAGGACTATTAATTTACAATATAAAAAAGATTGACCAACACAAAACAAAAGAAGCAAGATCGCATAATGTAATTATAAACAACAACTCTCCACATAACAATTTAAAACAAAAATGGTCATTATAAAAGAAGAAGTGCACATCAGGACGATGTTGCCGAATACAAGAAACCACTTTGTTCTCTCGGCGCATGCATAAAAAATTCCACAGTGTAATACTTTCTAACTCTATTCACAAAAATAGATCAATATCAGAGAGCTATAACTATGTTAAATATTTAAAAAACAAATGAACATGTTTATAAACTCGCCATAAATTTTTATTACGATTATAACGATAAGATAACAAAGAAGACACCTGTCAAAACCTTTACAAGGTATGTTCATTCATTATAAAAATCAACTAAAACTTCATTTAATTTAAATCGTATTAATCAAACTTAAACTACCTTTTTTATATTAACATATTCATGTGCAAATTAGAGGCAAAATTAAGTTAATTAAAATGTAATGTAAATATATGTAAGACATTTGCAAAAGCGTTAATAAATCAAATGTTTAAATTAATATTAAATTAGTCAGCGGTAGATAGATCGATCTATTACATGGTCAAGCTAAATGGAAAACAATAGAAGATTGTGTGACTTTGTTACATAAAAGAATTTTAAAAAATCGAAAATTATGAAATGTATTATAAAGTTATAATTTGTCAGACTTTGTTTCTTTGAAAATAAAACATAAATATAAAACTCATCGAGGGCCTTCTTTAACCTTTAAATAAAGTGTGAATTAATGCTAATTTTTAAATTTTTTTTTTATATTGTGATAGTCTAGTTATTTATAACAGCCATTAAATGTGTATTATAACATAAAATATGCATATTAAAATTTGAAATAACAAAAGTATTTATGAATTCATGAAAAATTAGGCTTAAGGTAAAATACACAAATTGGTTTCTTATTTAAGTAAATGCAAATTTTCGAAATGTTTACGGAAATTTGCGGTAAACGGCAACACACTTAAATCAAGACTAAACATTCAGTTACATATAATAAAATCCGTTCTCAAAATAAACTCACTAATTTCGATTGTTGAAAACAAAATGAAATGTTCACACAATTACTTTTTTATTGTACAGCTAATACCATTTGGCATTGGTATTGACAATTGAGTTAAAGGTTTGATTGTTAATCTTAATTATATATGAAGAGATATATTTTATAAAAGTATAGAACTATATAAAACCTACTTTACTCGAAAGATAATTTTTTGTCATATAACTTTCACAGCTGGTTTGGAAGGTCCAATTATCGAAGACTTTTTGAAACATTTGTGGCCATTTGTCGGCAATAAACCTGCAAGTGGTCGATTGTTTCGGCTTCACCGAGAATATATCCACCATTTTCATTTCAAATTGAATTCATTGTAACAAGTGCCAATGCATATACTACGAATATATAAAAAAACTGCTGGTGGAGCCACAATTGAAAAACAAACTTCTTGTTGAAAAACTCGATATATATATTCGAGTAGATATATTCGTAGTAGATGCATTGGCAATTGTTACAATGCATTCAATTTGAAATTCAAATGGTGGATATTTTAGGACAATATAATCGTCCTTCTGAGACCGCTATTATGAATTTGGTGTCTGAATGTCGTGGTGGACATTTGCTAGACATAATTTTTCATTCATAATTGCCACACCTTTCTCTTCGTAATACAATAAAAATTCGAATCATTTTAATCTAAAAAAATTTAATTTTATAATGAAAACGGCGTTGATTTAATTGTAACTTTTTAATAAAAAATAATTAGCTTGCGCAGCAAAAACAATGCAAAGTACTTAATAAAAAAAAACATAAAAACAAAATTGCATTAACACTCTAATAACAGTTTATCTTTAATTTACAGAAATATTGTCACCTTTTATTAGTTATTTTTCAAATAAAAGGGCTGTAGTTAAGATAGTGACAAAATAGTATTTACTTATATATAAAATGCCTTATGCAGATAGTTTTAATCATTTTGCATTTTCTTACTTTGTAAATTGATATCGTTATGTAGTTTTAGTAACATAGTGATAGCAATAAGTTGATAGTTGCGATGCTAACTGGGACTAATTTTTAAAAATTAGATTATTCAGGATTTACAAATTCCCAGAATTTTTCGACATTCCCAAATTTCAAAAACTCCTTAAAATTCATAGTTTTTCCGGATTTATGAAACTTTGTGTTTTTTAGCTCTTGGAAAAATAACTTAATATTATAAACAATATTATAACATCATAAAATATCATACGCACCATGAATAATTGTAGTTATTGTGGCAGTACACTCAATAATATGCTTACAATTCATATTGACCTTTTCTATTATTTGGTTTTTTAGTATTCGATTATAAATGATATATTAATTTCTACAATGTTTCGTGCTTTTTTTTTACAAATAATTCAGTTATTTGTTGTTATGTAAAGAAGCCGCAGGTTGAATAAGTGAAACTCCTCAAAACTTCGAAATATTGCTATTCGTTTGGTATAAATTGGGTAACTTGTTTAGATAACCCAGACTTTGTTTTTTTTTTTCATAGAATGTGCATTATTATCTTAAATACCAAATCAGTACACAGATAGCTAAATGTAGATGCAATGCAGAATGGGATGTAGATGCAATGCAGTCATTGTTATATCTACATGATCACTCAATTTAAGCTTAATATAATCATTCCACACATATTTAAAGAAAAATTAATATAAATTTTAAACTGCAACTTGTACTTTTTAAATTTTCAGTTATTCAATTCATTTTCAGAAATGAGAATTTAGATTTTCTTAACAATATTTTTGAGAAAATTCTGTGATTGGATTGGATAATTAAAAAATATAAACATCACAAAATTTTGCTTCGTGAAGTTCAGATATCATTTTTAAATCGACCAAATTTAAAAATGTTTTCAAATGTAAAAATGTTTTAAAAGCTTTACATATAATGATTAAAAAAATTCTTATTTATAATCATGCAATTATTATTTTTATGTCTTCTACTATAGTTTATAATCATATTAAAGTTTTCAATATAGACTTTAAATTTATTGTCATTCAATCGGTCTTTTATTTTATCTGTAAAATATTATATGGATAGTAAGTTATATTTTTCTCGAAAAAAAATAACTTGAAATAAAGACCTAAAGAACTCAGTTTCTGCTGTATTAGTTTCCAATTCGCTCTAACTTTTTGTAGTATATATTTCATGATAATCGTTGCTAGAATTTAAACATGCTAAATATAATTTAAAAACAGACGCTATCTCAAAACCAAGTTTTAAGTTATAAACTAACATGACATAGAAAAAATCCCAGCTAGTTTTTTTAATTTAAATTTGCATTAAGCTAACTACTTAAAAATAAGAACTTTTATAAATAAGAACACATTACAGTCTGCTGATGGGAGAAAAAAAAATATTTAGTATCCATCTACTCAAGGCTACAAGTTTGCTTCGATTACATTTAGGAGTAAAAATTGTTATTGCTTTATACAATTTAATAAATTAACATCTATAATATAATTGTATGTTGCTTTAAATACAAGGTCTTTCGAGGTTGCAACTAAAGTATTTCAATAAATCTAATAGATAAGATGGTTTCTACTAACTTACTAAAACTTATTTAAATTATTCTTATTTTAAAGCGTCTCCAAGACAAAGAAACAAAATGTACAAGGTTTTCTCTAATAATTATATTTTTATAAAAATTATAGTAATGCAATTTGCAATACTTATGAAATTATGAATAATGAATAACACAAACAGTCTTAAGTCTAAAAAAAATTTAAAAAAAATATATGTAAAATTTTATATCGCGAAAACTATCTCAATCTATTGAAAATAACAAATTTCGCTACAAAAATTCAAACATTTGCTTTTTCATCCCACAGTTGTTTAACAGAGCGTGTAATATGATGTGCATTTTTTGTCCAATACTTCAGACAAAAGAAATTTGTTTTTAATACTCCTACGTTGAAATAAGCCAAACTAAACTTTGGCTATTATTTCACTAACAAAGATCTAATATCAGCTTGATAAGATAAAATATATTTAAATATATGGTATGCAAAATAAAATCCATAAATCGTACAAAAAGTTTTGTTTTTATTGGATTTGTTATTGTTTTAATTATTACTGTTACTGCATGATAAGAAAAAATACTTCGGGGCATTTTACCCAGAAATTTAGTATAGAATAATCATTCTAGGGAGATTCAAATAATACAGTTTGGATTGAACGTTTTTTTTATTTTATAGCCTTTTTTAATTATCGAATAAAAAAAGTAGGAACGGCTATCTAACATTTCGAATGAGTTTTTTTTTCAATGTATCTAGGTAGGGCTAGTATTTAATAAAAATAATTTATTCTTCTCAGTACCTATTTACAATATATTTAAACAATTTATCCATTTACACAATAATTTTGATGGAACCCTGTTTAGCGAAAAACGCATTATTAAAATGCTTACTAATTTTATTTAAAAATTGGCGACAATTTAATTCTGCTGTATGGTTTTTAAAAATTTTCAGAATATAAACATTCCAAAACCGTCTAAATAATTAAAATATTTCGCTTTAAAATGTTGCTTTTAAATTTAAAATATATTTTAATTTTAGTACGATAGTACGACTTCTGTTGAAATTTAATTAACACTGAAGAGCATATGCTGTGCTTTTTGCCTAACAGCAATCAAATTACTTTTAGGTAATTCTAATTTACTGTACTAGTGCTGAACTTTTAAGTGTCAGGCAAACAATTATTTTACATTTTCCAAAAAAACATGGGGCAACAAATGTCGAAATCACATAAAACTCTTTTCCATAAAAATTTGTTACTTGAAGTTACAAATTAATCTTTGTACCAAGAAGCACGAGTATTTATTAAGATATTGTAAGCCGTAAATAAATGTTACAAGGTTAAGTCATTGGCCACCATTCATCATTCTGTGATGAAGTGTAAGTAATGTTGCAGTACTTTTGAAACATATTTTAACACGAATTTACGCAAACGCTAGAGGAATTTTTTAGTTGGGTAATTAATATCCCGTTTATAAAACGTGTTAAAAATAAAACAAATCCAAATAACCGCGATACATGCATATACGCTGTAAGAACTTTTACTTTATTTTGCGACCAAATGTAAAAACCTTCGAACAGCTTGCCTAATTTAATCGATTTTTTACTCTTCTCTTTTCATAATTTTTTATTGCATTTTCGCGCTAATATAATTTCCTAATGTTGCAGGCTTACGTTTTGTCTCGAATAATCATTTTACGACAGTCCGCTTGAAACCGATAAAATTTCAGTTTTATTTATTTTTGTTTTTAGCACTATTTTATTAAAAATGTTGATTTGCAAAATATTAATAGCCAAGTTGAAAGAGGATCTAGGTGAGAAATATTGATTTTACTGTAAAATTACCTCTAGGAAAATTTGTAAACTAGATTTTTCTTGAATTTAAATCTTATAGCTTTTATCGGAATTTTCGGAGGTTTCGCAAAGATTCCTTGGAGATCATGCAAAATCATCCATATCAAAAGTATTCTTGTGAGTAAGTTGCCATATAATCAGAGTGTGTTAAATAATTGAATATAATTTTTATTTGTAAATAGTCATTGTATAAACGTAGTAATATGCCCAGCTTCAAGCATGACGAAATCATGTCAATTTCTTCGAAATATGTATATATTAACTTTTTTTGGACAATCAACAGTTGCTTAAACTATTGCGTAAAATTTAATAAATTATAATAAGTGGTTCGAAATAATAAATTTTATATTCATTTTACACCAATTAGATTCATTTTTATTTTTAAGAGGTTACTCAACGTTAGCAAGAATATCATATATAAATACAACTATAAAGATTATCGTTATTAAGATTTTTATAAAACTATTCTTATAAAAATACACAAAATGTCCTAATGTGCGTCAATTTATCACAACCCTTTAAATTTATCATCATTCTTTCAGAAACAAAAATTTGCTACTTTGAAATATCATTCAAATCAGGGTGGGAAATAGGAGTTATGACTTTTAGATTTTAATTTTTTTTTAAATACAAAGCTCTTGCTCAATAATATGATCAATAAATAAGAATCGTTTCTAAATGTAAAATGCCTTTTACTTTTTTCGGAAATTTACAATATTTATTTAAATTGTATGAGTTTAAAAAGAAATATTTCGTTTATAAAATTTTATGTTATTTATAAAATTGAAATGCACCTGTCTTGTAAAATAATTTTGTAGGGAAAAATTTATTACTCATTATAAAGATGCTTTAGAAATTTGTAAAGTGAAACTTAGCATATGAGTATAAATAAAAGAGTAAATTCAATAACTTAATTATTTTCGTATTTAAAAAATACTTCACTTTTCATTAAAAAAAACTCTATGCTTCAGCTCACAATGAATCCACAATTAGGAACATATAAAATTTTTAGAAATAGCTTAAAATGAATCTCCAAAGAAGAAAAAAATATTTTCATCTAAATCTAAAGCATTTTGCTAATACTTGTATAATTGTTAGATTATCTCAACTGGAGCTGAAAATATTAAATATTTGAAGCTTTGTATGTAATAGTTGCTTCATAAATATTTCATAATTTTTTAAGCCAGAAATTGTATGGCTCATTACCCTGCAAAAAGTAATTTACATGAATAAACTTGTTGTGATTTAACGTTTCTTCCAGACACATGTAACATGCCTGTTAATTTTTCTATCGGCCACACAATGGACTCTAGCAGATGAAGAAAATTTAATGGATACTAATGAGATCATACCACGTGAGGCCATACAAAAATTAGACTTTTCGGTAAGACTAGCTCTACTACGTGCCATAGATAAATTGGAACAAGAAGCCAGCGAAGGTTTGGACGATGACAATGGCGAAGATAAAACAAAATCTACAACAATTATACCCTCCAGGATAACTATACAGAGCACAACAGCTTTGCCTTTAAAAAACGAAGAAATATTGGAGGAAAGTACTAGTTCCAGCGATATTTTTCCTTCAGTTCAATTTTTCACCGCGACTTATGATGAAAAGAATGCTCAGGAACAACCCTTAGCGGTTTACATTGATAAGTCCAAGAATAAAATCATTAAAAATTTAGGTGCACCAGAGGTTGTGCTGACTGATGTCCGAGATGAAACGAAAACCATTAATCCAGCTGCACGTAGTATTAGCAATGCAAATGTGCAAAGTAATGAAATTTCATTGAATGGACTGGAAGAAATTAAATTTGAAATACGCAACACGCCAAAAAATCAAGAGTCTTCGACAACTACTGAGGCTAATGTTAGTACCACAACAACAAGAACTACACCTCGTCCTAGAACGACAAAGAAACCCACTACGACAACTACAACCACCACTACGACAACCACACCCCGGCCCACTCACAATGAAGATGGTGAAAATATTGAAGTTGTAGCGAAAGATGATATACGCATACAGGCAGCTCCTCTGATTAGTGCGTTTACCGTTGATTTAGATGAATTGGGTACGGCCAAAAAAGTTCGACCCATTATACATGATCCACTCTCTACAGGAGCAGTTGTTGCCAGCACTCAGAGAACCTCGTCGATATTTCAGCATCCGTTGTTTGGTCCCACCATAACGGAATTAAATGTTTCACCTGCTGATGCTCAGAGATCAGTTGCTTTCAAATTGCCAAATAATTTCGCACCCACACCAGCGCCCACAAGGTCAACATTTAGCTCATCCACAGAGCCCAATACATTTTTAAATGTTCTCCCTACTTCAGGTCACTTCATAACGGTAAATATTTTATATTTGCAAATAAAATTAGTTAGAAATTTACAGATTTAAATACTTGCATTAGAGCATTATTTATTATTTGGTAATTACGCTCTATAGTGGGACAAACAAGAATAGTCTTGCCAATAAATCAGCACAATCCAACCAGCTGTATTGATTTTCACAATGCTTGTGTCGTAAAACACAAACTGCTGATGTATTTTAAGAGTACTGCAGTTCAATGTACCACATATATATATATATATATATATATATATATATATATATATATATATATATATATATATACATATTTAACATTTATTAGTATTTTTTTGATTTTTAGAAGCAGCCACTGACGTCAAATTTTAACGAACAACATCAGAGTAGTAGTGCCAGCAATTTGTTGTTTGAAAAGCAACGTGAATTAGAACAACAGATCTATCAGTTAAAACTACAAGCTCAACAGCAACAAGAGCTAATAATAAGACAGCTGAAACTATTGGAAGAACAAGCCAACAAACAAAAGAATATCCCACAGTCGGCAAACTCTCTTTTGCAGCTGGCACCAGTACAGCAGCTGCAACAACAACAGCCACAACATTTATCTTTAGTGCAACAACAGCAACAGGAACCAGGATTTACAATACGTCCTTCTATTGAATTTATACCCAGTACTCAATCAAAACTTGTCCCAATTTTACCATCGATTTCGCTGGAACAACAATTACCCCTAAAAGAGCCAAATGGCAAATACATAAATAGTGTGCAACAACAGCAGAGTAATATATTTTCAAGCAATATTGTACAGCCGCAAAACCAGCAACAACAAAAACAACAACAACAATTGCAGCCACAACAACGATTGCCAACTGAAAATAATCCCACGCAACATATATTCCAAAAACTACAAGATTTACAAAAGTCCAACACACAGGCAGCGTCCAGCATATCGAGTATACAAATACAACCATCGAATCAATTAAATATTGCACCAACATTCGCATCGTTGTTGCCTCAGGCGCCAGCCGAATTGTCACTAGTCCAAGCATTGCCACAACGTAATTATCAGCAATTCCAACAAAACCCTCTTGTGCCGCAATATGTTACTAATGCTATTTTAGAACGTCAGCAGCAACAACAACAAAATAGAGCTCGTTTATTCCGTCAAGAAGGTGATACGGCAAATTATGGTATAAATCAGCTACGACTTCAACCAAACAATAATATTATCTCTTCCTACAATGAACAACAGCAACAACAACAACAGTCAGCAAATAATTTTGATAATCAAAATTTTTATAGACAGCACTTAATTCCATCATTTATTAATCAGCTGCAACAAAACGCTCAACAATTTTATCAGCAACAGCCGCAAAAAAATTCGCAAACAGGTAACTTTAACAACGTCCAACGATTTCACAGGAATCGTTTCAATAATTTTAATAATAGTTTAGAAGAATTAAACATAATTAATAAAGTTTTAGCTCTAAATCATGGTATCAACAATTTTGCACCCCAATCACTACTACCATCACCACAATCCTCAGTACCAGTTACGCAACCAATAGCACAGACATCACGTTTTAATACCAATATTTTCTAAGCAAAGCCAAGGACAAACGTTCATCTTTCTCTTCTTCTATTGCTCTTTTCACCTCTGTTCCTATATATTTTCTACATTTATCATCATATGGTGTTGATGTCTTACTTTTTGTCTCCTCTTAATATGTACTGTGTATAAAAATAATAATAAAGCCAATAAATCTTTAAGTTTTATTTCAATAAAATGTTAAGGACACGTAACAAATTTCAAATATTTCTATATAATAAGTTCCAAAGTGAACTGTTACTTTTAATTTGTAATAATTTATTTGTAAAAATAAAATCTCATTTTCATTAAAAAGTAAATGCCAAATCGAATTTATTTCTAACGAAATTGGTTTGTATGCAAATACAAGAGTTACTTGTCAATCAAAAGTGAAAACAGTTTTACAAATAAATGATAAAATTGTCAATGTATAGATTTGCAGATCATTCTAGAATATGATAAAGGATCTGCAAAAAAATGAAAAGTATTTGCTTATATTGTATGGATAATAAAAAATTCCAAATTTTAACATGCTAACATGTTAAGATAGCATGTGATATTGTTGTTTAACAGTAAAAAAAATGTCAAGTCAAAGAACGGTGTAATTTTATTTTTATATAAAAAGCTAGGGACAGCTGATTGGTAACTTTTAGGATTTCACATTTATCTGCAATATATTTAACGCCTGTAAGTTTTGATATAGAACAGAACATAGAATTAAAAAGTTTGGGAAAAAATTGATATTCCCATATTGAAAATAGATAATCATGCTTATGGAAATTTAAACCTTTTATGTTTATTAATTAATTTCTTTGAATTACTTTTAAATAATTTCAAGAAGATGTAATTTTTTTCATTGACATTGACATTGCAGAAATGTTCCAGTTGACAACTTTGTCATATATAGGATCATTTCAGAAAAACACGGTTCAATGAAAACATTTTTACACATTCTAAAACCCTTTTATCTTCAGTGATAAAAACACTTGAATGACGAGTAACAGAAATTGTTTTTAATACAATCGTGTTAAAAGGAAATTTTCGTGCTTGAAAGGGTAAAAAATGGAGCTGAATAACAAACTTAAATTTTACATATATAATTTCGTTCGATTAGAAAAAAGTAGCTTAAAAAAGAAACCATAGCTGGCGCGCTGAAGAAATTGTTAATCTTATGTTATTTATTGCGAAACCACTTATTTGGATGTATCGAAAGGAAAGTATTGATGATATACGCGTTACTATTAATCACAAGGATTCAGATGTCATCAGCATGAGAAAATCTTTGCTGTATGCCTTTTCTTTCAGCTCATATTTACGAATATTTGCTAATCAATTATTTGCCTTAATATACTGCGGCAGAGTGATGGATTTAGAAAAAATGGAAAATTTCCGATTCTAACGACATTTAGTTATTGAAAAAGTTAAAATATTGTTATGAATGTGTCTGGCTTAAGTTTTAAAATAAAATAATTAAGCAATAAAGCGAACTATTGGTTACAAACTGCGTAGAAATTTTATACACACACAGCAACAATTTGATATGCTGTTTACTTGAATCTTCTAGACTTTAAATGGACAAATATAAATAGGGCAGCATCTGAGCGGGTAGTCAATCAGTGTAAAATTAAACTTCATCAAGTAAAGACGTGCATTTTAAGTAAATTGTTCCGAGTACGAAAAGAACACTGAAGATGGCAAACAGCCGAAACCGGTTTGTTCACAAACCAAATTTGACGAGGGTCGCCGGAAAACCGTACCCAAATAGAATTGATTATAACCCCGTCGGAAAAGCCAAGCACATATGTTCTGAAGTGTTAAATTTGTGTAAAGTAAATAAAATTGTTATAAATGTAAAAATTCTAAAAACTGGTGTTATTTATTTTGCGATAAAGAACTCACAACAAAACGTTTACAAAAGGTATAAACGTTACAATATTTTTATGCTGCTTTAAAAGATTTTTATACAAAAAATATTGTTTTAAAATATTAAAATTAAAATCTTCATTAAGTCCAAAATGCATATTTTAAGCCATATATTCTTTCCTGGAAATGACATTTAAAAATGAAGACCTGATTTAAATTCTCCAATTAATCTGTTTGAAATTACTCACCTAGATAAATAAGAAAACTGAAATTGTTTTTTTTTAATTTACAGATTTACTGAATAAATTTTTATAAGCTGAATATTTTATAATATAATAAAATATGCTATAGCATTGAAACAAAGTTAGTTTCCCAAAAAAATAAAATATTTTTTGTAAAAGAAGGCAAAATTTTCTAATTATTAATACGTGATATGTCTACCTCACCTGTTCTAGAAATTAAACTTATGTACGGGAACTTATTTTATGTAATGGGATCTTACAGATGAACCTATAAAATCGAAAAGTCGGAACTTGAAACAGAACTTGATGAGAAACACATGTTTGAAGACTGTATGAAAAAAACTTCCGTTAAAAGTTGCAAAATCAGATCCATTTATAGTTAATATTTTTCTTTTCAATAAATTTGGTTATTTTTACCACCATTAAATAAATACCAACAAAAATAATTACGGATAAATATTGTTACCATTACCACCAATTAGAGTTATTTCCTATTTACTCCCAATGTGTCGAAGCTGTATATAAATTTATGGCCTATAAAAAAAAGTATAGAGAGAACACTGAAGAAATGCAAATAGTCGAAACCGGTTTGTTCACAAACGAAATTTAACGCGGGTTGACGTAAAATCATACCCAAATAAAAATACCCAAATAAAATAACCTAATATACGGAATTTTAACAAATTTGACGAGTTCCTGTAAAATATTTTGATGATAAAGGCAAAATAATTTGTAAAGCTACATTCAGTTTCTTACAGGTAAAGATTTTGTTGGTCAAATTAGTCTACGATTGAATTTTAATAAAATTTGTCTTTATCAAATGCATAACCGTGGTAATATATGGCATGCGGTATATTTTTATTACAATGAATTTTTTTCTTTATTTTAACTTAAAAATGAAACAATATTTTCCTGTTCGTTACAATTTAATCAAAAATAAGGAAAAAGGTATTACTATATTATCATTATCACTACCATACTTCGCATTTATCTGATATGGGATTCATTGTACTACCCAGTGGACAATTATATGCCTTTGCAAAGTCGGCATTATTCGATACGGCACCCAACACCCGATACTTATCGACAACGTGTTCATTAGTTAGTTCTTCCCAATAGTCGGCTTCTTTATACGATGCACACCAGAGCTGAGCAAAGCCCAAAAAGAACAATTGTTCGGCTGACAAATCAATGCCGGGCATTTGCTCTTCTTTGTATAACGTTGATATGTGTTCACGATGTTTGCTTTTATTTTTAATATAGCGACGATATGCCATTAGAGCTTCACGCAAGCCTCCACCATCAGCAATGTTCTCATCTTTCGTTAGATTACCATTAACGTAGCGATTAATTTCAGGCATTAAATAACTTTGATAATGATTGACATAACAGTTGGAACGTTCTTTAAAAACCATTGCCGATTTAGTTGACCACCAATAATTTTCATTACCACTTTCATCGTAGTTTGCGCCTACAGTATCAAAACCATGTGTAAATTCATGACCTATCAAATAGCCCAAGGTACCAAATTTTAATGAATTTGGCCAGGCCTTATTGTAAACGGGCTCCATTAATGTGCCGGCCATTAAATAAATTGAGTTATCAATATTATAATAAAAAGAATTAACTTGCATACCAAACAAAAGGTCAAGCGGTTTCGTTTTATTGCTTAGTCGTTCAAAGTTCATGCCATTAAAGCGCGTCATATATTGTTTAAATTTACGTAAATTTAGATTGTTAGCTTCATAACTGCCATTTATAAATTGTAATCGTTTTAATTCTCCTAATAAAAGTTCAGTGACATTTGTGTCTTCATAACGACCAATATGTTCGACAATTGTGGATTCTTTAACTAATGCAGCCTTACGAGTGGTTTCATCCAACCAATTCGCATCTCGTAAAATAATACGTAAACTTTGTCGTATCTCTTTAATAATATAAGAAATTTCATCACGAACCTCAACGCTGAAGTAAAGCTAAAAGCAGGGATAAAATTATTTCGTGAATTAGATAATTATTATTCAGTTAATATTTAATTAATATTCTTGTAAATAGTAAAAGCATATTTATAAGTACATTTGATGTAATAATAATAATAAAAATTTCTGCCTTAACGAAATAACCTAAAGTTACATTATTTATGGAAAAAGGTAATTTAGATTTTCCACCCCTTTTCCTCGCGTAGCAAATTGGTTCAAATAGAGTTATACAACAAATAATATTTCGTAGTATACTAGTAAGTTTAAAAGTCCACTTTCACAAACGGTTCATTCACCGTGCGGGTAATTTTATTTTTTTTAAATTATTATTTAGACTAGCTAAGGTTCATATATACTTTAATTCTATTAAATTCTGTTAGCGCCTAATTTTATTGTAATGTATTGTATTGAATTGTAATGTATTGTTTTTTATTGTATTCTTGTTTTAATAAAAGACATAAATGGGGTATAATTTTTGTTATGTAGCTGAAGATTGATGGTTTCTGTAGCTGAAGCTATTAATTTAGAAGGCGAAGATATATTATTTTCACACATTTCAATAATTCAATCTTACATAGGGTCTGCCAAATAACTTTTTTTTTTGTTTTAAACGCTATAAACAAAACCACACAGCTTCGGCTGTGTGGCACGTAGCGCCGTCTTGTTGAAACCAAATGTTGCCAATATCCTCCTCTTAAATTTTTGTGAACAAAAATTCGTTCAACATGGCTTGATAACGATCGCCTTCTGTAATTCGATTGCAGGCCTACTTAGCGGGCCGTTGTTCAAGCGTATACACAGCCATATTCGTTCAGCGGAAGGATAAAACTAATTATCTGGCAAATCAAGCATGAGCTAGACTGCTTTCAGACGATATGTTTTTACACATGACTATAAATTTTCTTGTTCACATACAGATGACTATAATTTTTGCCTTTAGACATTTGTACATTTATAACAAATCAATACATACTCTTACGTAATCGTACGTCATTCTAGTGCTCACAATATCGTTGATCTGAATATTATATTAGTAAAGCTTTTAATCCAACATCGTGCAAAACGTTATACTTCTTGGAGCCTACATTACGAGTACAATTTAAATAAACAGAATTATATCATGAAAAAACAGTTTCTTTTCTGCCATCATATACTAATCTTCGTGTCATCAGTTTACCAGATTTTAAAATCTGTAATGATGAGTATCTCATTTATGCTTGGTTTATATTACGGTGATGTTGAGTCTGACTTCTTGTTTAGTAAAATAACTTTTGCATTCCAATCACACCAATATGGATTTCCGTATTTCCTTTAAGATCTCTTTATGCTTAGTGTTTTACTTCTTTATACTTCGTGCATTTAAAAAATTTTATATTTTTTATATTTTATTATAGTCAAAATTTTAATTTAATTTAAGATATTTCTTAAGTCTGTAAAGATTTGTAGTTTATGAATTATGAAAAAAGCGATGTACAAGTTATATTCAGTAATTTGAAGAGAAAAAGAAAGAAAGAAAGAAGAAAATCAGTCACATAACATTAAATAATAGTATAGTTGGCTGTAAGCTTGTTGTACTATTCGTATCTAAATTTAAATAATGCTAAATAATAATTCGAATTTTTTGGCAATTATACAAATTACTTTTATGGAAATTTGAGCATTTATTCGAGGTTCCGCTTAATTGAGATCTCGTTAATATGCAAAAGAAAATAGATTTGGAACAGATAATATTTAGCGATAAAATAAAGCATAAATCTTAAACATTCTTAAAATAACAACCATACATGGAAACGTATATATACTGAAGCAAATAAAAAACAATATACATAGTTATGTATACTTCAATGAAAAATAATTTGAATGTATGGAATATGCTTACCTTCATATATAAGTGATCAAAAAAATATTTCATTGATGATTTTACTGTTATAATGCAAAAGTCCTTTTGAAGTTTTGCATCTTTTAGACGAGCATTCATATGAAACAAAAACTTAAGGGATAAATAGTTAGCTGCCGCTTTTTTATTCTCTTCACAAATTTTATCAAGTTTTTTATAAAGATATAAGCAAGGTGTACAGCAGTCCTCAAAATCTTTGGTGATATTTTCGAAACTTCTACCCATCCAAGCAATATCGTTGTATGCACGCCATTTTTCTGACATGGCCTTAATGTCTGCTTCTTCCATAAAAGTCGATAAAAATGCACAATCGTTTTCATCTTCCTTGAAACGCTGAATGACTTTTAAAATTTGCCCCAATAAATCAAATATTTCGGTGATTATTTCCTGTATCTTACTTTCCTTTACACCATAGATGACAAGAATTTGGCGCATACGTTGTTCATTTTCTTGGTAGGCATTCGAGGATCTGTTTTCTATGGTATCATAGTGCAGTTCAATATCAAATCCAAAATCTGGCATTTTGTAATAAGGAGGAAATGGATATTCGGGTAAAATGGCTTCATTTACAAAGTTCTTAACACCATAATTGCTTAAGTGGGCACTCATATTGAGCCAATCAAAACGCTCGGCATTCCAATCTGCCTCAGCTGCAGGAAAACCGCCTATACCTTTTAAAACCGCTAAATATTCAGGAGAAGCTCTTATAGGATATAATTCAGCTAATAAACAATTGTTATAAAATTGTTTTGCCAATTTAAATTCTGCTGAATATTCTGGTGCCACATCATTTATATGTGGTCTTTGTAGAATATTTTCTATAATATCAGTCAGTTTGTATGCAATATCTAGAATGTTATTTCGTTTGTTAATGGACATGCGTTCTTCGATTACATTTTTCCAATTACCGCAAGCATAATCGTAGAAATCATTACACGGATTTACAGAAAGATTCATAAATGATAACATTTGAGCGGCATAACTACTGCGATAAATTCTATTTTCACAAGAGATTATCTCATTACCAATAGTTTTTGAAATTCCATCCGTTAAAGTTTCATTGTTGTCGATAGCATCCAGCAATGCTGTAGGTTTTGAAAGACATGAATTGAAAATCGTTACCAGCACAGTGGTGATGTAAAAAACTAAATTAACCCGCTGAATCATTGCCAAATTACAAAAGTTTTATTTTTATTATTGAATTGTTCTCATAACACTTGCTTATCAGTCAAATTATTATGTTCTCATCTTTATAAATTTTTTCTAAGCCGTAATATTTTAAGTTTTCTCTTTTCACAAATCCTATCTCTTCGGTGTCACGGATTAATTCAAACTAGCATTTAGATTAAAATTAGCTATTTTATTAAAGACGTTCTTTAAAAAATAAAATGTGTGTGCTACAATCACAGTGACGTATGCATATATACATGTACGTGTATGGGTATATATAGCACGTGTAGTTAATGAGCGGTTTTTATACAATTCGTTATTTGTAATTAATTTTTATTTAATTTATTATATGTATTGTAGTATTAACTTTTCTTTGAAAGATGTTACCAGATCATTTGGAATTCTTTTAAATTCTAATGAAGAAATGTTTATATTCTTAATTATATTTAAACAGAAAAAATTAATACTAAGCAAGTGCTTGTTTTTGTTTGTTTACAATTAAATATACAAAAATGTTGATATGTTCAAAATCAGGGTGTCTCAGAAAAAAAATTTTGACTGATAAGCAAGTGTTATGTTATTTATTGTGGCTGAATTTAAAATTAGGGACCGTTATTTAATTCTATAGGATAAAGCATAAAAATTGCTGTATGTCGAGCCTGTTTTGTAAGCTTATCTTTAAAAAAAATGTTTTTTTTTGTTTTTTATTTTATCTAATAGGAATATGCTGTGACATTCTTAGCGATTAAACGCTAAACATTTCCTATATTCAACTCAATTCTTGTCAGTGTCTTTCAGCCTTTAAAATCCAATTCAATCTTTAAGAAGTAAAACAGTGATATTTTAGCTCAAGCTCTTTAACTACAAAGTCTTATTAAAATTCATTCTCATTTGAAGTGAATTCGACAAAGCAAATATCAATAACAAATAATATAAGTATAAATTGGGTAACTCAATTAAAATTATTTTAAATCAAATAAAATAAACATTTGTATATAATCAAAACTATAGTATTTAATCTTTTGTAGTTGTAATTTTACGCATTTATATTTCATTTGTTTCTTAAAAGACGAGATTAATTTTAATAAAATTTTATAAAATTCTTTGCATAACGCAAGAATATAATTAGAAAATTGATAAGGAATGCTGTTATTTTATGAATGAGTTATTAATAGTTTCATTTTTTTAACAAATTGAAAAGCAAATGGTAATAGTGCACTAGTATTGCTGGGAACATAGTGATTAGTTTTATACATCTTTTATTACATCTTTATCTTTTATAGCTTTCAACGATATGATTGCACTTCTTATCAGTTATTAGATATTTTATTATTATATTATTTATATTATTATTATTATAAGTTCTCTTTTGTTCAAATTAATGACTTTTGGAGAAACTGCTTTAAAAATTTTATCGAATCTTAAAAAAGATTTAATATAACTGCAATGGTATCCTGGTAAACGAAAGATGTAGTGACAGAACGATTCATGAAATTGATATTTTCAAATACATGAAAGTATTAAAAAAATATTATGCAAATCGAAAGTAAAAACTCAGTGTATTACTACAGCGTTAGTACCTCCTAAGCCAAAGTTTAGAAAGACAGCATATTTTACATATTGAATACGTACACTTCATAAATGTGTATAGCTATATACATTTATATATATATACACACACACATATATATATATTTATGTTTACGTAGTTAAATATACAAAACATATTAATTCATCGCAAAAAAAATAAAAAAAACAAAATAGATAAGAATGTGCATATAAAATTATTTAAAATATTTCGTTGTATATGCAAACGTTTATTCATTTTCTTATTTCTTGTAATTTATTTTCAAACAAATGACAGAACGATTCATGAAATTATATCAAATAAAATGTACACAAGTAACAAAAAAAATATCAAAATAAATATTTTATTAATATAATCTACGCTAATTTGTGCTTGATTTCTTTAATAAATATTTCATATTTATTTAATATAATATTCTCGTAAAATATTTATTATTAAAATCAAAATATATTTGAAATGTATTACTGCGGGGGAAAGCATATCCATATGGCCATTTTACTACTAATTATATATATATATATATGCAGTGGATTTTACCCCAAATTTTGTATAGAAAATTCAATAGTCTTATATCGTAAGCCAAACTGATTAAATGAGAGTTCTTATTTAAACAACACAGCTAACAAAAAAACTCAAACACACTTCTATACAAACATAGAGCAAACATTTCGAAAACAAAAACACTTTCTATTTTCAAATTTAACCTTCGATGAAAATACCACTGTGTCCTGATCTCCTACACACATTTGGATAATACTGTACTATACAACGAGTATACGTTAAAAAAAACGTACGTAAAATTCCTTATTAATTTATAATAAATAACAAAAGAATTAATAGAGCATAAGTAAAACCTACATAGGATATAACTTAAAAGGCAAACAAAGTATTCAGCTAATACTTTACAATCAGAACATAGCATTTGGATAAAAAATATAACGACGCCAAACATAAATGCTGATATACTTTCGAATGCAAAACAACAACGAATAACTGTTTAATAAATGAAGAAATGTTTATTAAATTTGAAATTGTTGTCGCCCAACGGCACTACTTTCGACAATAGATAAAATTTTTGGTTAAATTACCTATGATTTGATTTAGTTGATCGTCAGATAATATTTAACAAATTGCCACTATATGGCGTAAAAAGGAATGAGTTGTAGAGTTGTGGTTATTATGGAAATAATTATATAATTTATAGTAACCCCTAACAAGATACACACATACCCTAATAGAATACCCCGGGGGCACGCAGTCTTGATGGATCTCTTCCCTATTTTGGCATGTGCCTTCGGGGGTAAAAGGCAGCACGAGTAGCCTGGGCCAGCAGAAGACCGATACTGGAAGAGACATAGGACTCTCTAGGTCCGACCAGTGACTTATTATACACACACTGGTACCATAGGAACTATCAACGTGGTGGCTGCGGTTTAATCGGGCTTTGATGAAAGTTCCGAAGAGGTGTTAACGAATAGTTAAGGTTAACATCCAAATAAATGTCCTAGTTGCGCTTATAACAGGACTAAGAGTTGGATAGTTTCCAATTCTTTAGCAAGGTGTGCGTACACTTGAAAATTGCTACTAAGGCATATATGCACCTTGCTTATATGCGTGTTAGGGCATAAGTGGCAAAACCACCATCATTTTATGGCCCCATGACTCGGTGCTGATGTAAATCCTATCACACATACCCTAATACAATATACATACAACACTACATTCATAAGATTTTCTTTATAATTACTTTAAATGCTTATGTTAATGAAATGAATTTAGAATTGAATGTTTGTAACAAAAAAACAAAAAGAAAAAAAGAAATTTAATGTTTTTTGAAACCTTTTCATCGTTTGTCAGCAGCAAAAGTAATCAAACGGTCATACTTAAAAATAAACCGACGTACCATATTCAAAAATATATTAACGAACATACTAGAATTTTTAATTGGCATATTTATGTACAATATTGTGTACAAACATGCATACATAAAAAACTTAAAATATTTAATTGTAGCATTCCCAATATATTTTGGTTGGTTAAACATTAACATTAAATAAGAATAAGATCATTTGATTGCGAGTGAGTTTCTTAGGAATTATTGCCCAATAAATAAAATATAACAATAGACTTTCTTTGAAAAATTGACTTCTTAACAATTCATAAGAATTACCAACAAACATTTCATTTGGTTCTTAAGAATTGCCAATAAACTGTCTTTTGTAAAAATTTCGCAAGATTCAGAAGAGTTACCAATAAACCATTTAATTGTAATACTATTGCTATTTCCTGTCCTCTCTGGCTGATTTGAAGTCAAAGGCGAGCGCTTTCGCTGCAAATGCATCATTCAAAAGCCGCGTTGTGGTTTGTACTGGTGAGTCAGTGTTGGCGTACAAAATAAAAATGAGAATGAAGAGAATTATGCATTCGCATCGAAAGCGCTTGCCTTCGACTTCAAACCAGCCAGAGAGGAAAGGAAATAGCAATGGTATTTCATTTACTGGCAGAAGAAAAATAAACAATATTATACCATTTAATTGTAGCATTTAAGACCAAGATTTTAGAATTTTTCTCAAGCGTATTATTTTGCACCTGTTTAAAACTTATTGTTCAACTCCATAGTAGTTTCATTGGTGCTGTAAAATATGATATGTCGCTAGGAAGTGGACTAGGTTCATTTTTATATTTTGTTATTTATGATATGAAATAACTTAACCTAATGGGAAAAATCGTAATGTGTGATGATGTGTGCTTGCTCTATCAATATAAGCAGCATTTTATTTTAACGATATATAGCTATGATTTATTAATATGCGTACTTAAATTGTCGTATACTCAATGCAGGCACAACAAAACTTATACGTTTTATCAATCAGCCTTAGTCAGGTAACTTGGATGGAACTGTTAAGTAGCCTTGCTTGGGATTTACACAAAGCAAATCTTGAAAAGAAAACTCCAAGTCCTGTAATTCAATTCCTGTAATTGGAGTTTTATATAAGTTTAATAATAAATTCCCATTAAAACTAAGCTGGTGATATACCAGTTTCAAATACCTTCACACTTTTGTAACACGGCAGCCCAAAACATTGTTATATTTTTGAAGTAATTGTTCAAGTCATTATACATCATACATTATATTGGTCATCAACCCATAAGCGTTACAGATAATCAGTCTTATTTCAATATGAGAAATTCAAGCAATTTAAAGATTTTAAGATGTGGAATTGGAGAAACAAAACTATGTGTATATGGGAAGTACGAAACTTATTCACTTGTCCACTATTAACTTGAAATTAATTGACAGCATATCAATATTTAAAATGACTTGTAGGGATAACTTGCTAAATAAAATTAAAACGCTTCTGTAAGTTTATTAGAATATTTAAAACCTTATAAAGCTAATATATTACATACATATGTACAGTTCCAATAATGTCTCGAAGGCACCAATGTGGCTACTAAAATTATATTGTACAGTGCACTTGAATTTATTAAAAAAAATATAAGAAACAAAAAGATGTAATTAAATATAAAATTTATGCAAACAACCGCCATTGTAATTTTCATTTTAAAGTGCAAAAAGTTGTAAAGTTGTAAAAATATTTAATGTTTATTCAATTTATTATAATTAAAGATACAGAATATTTATGGAAATTCATTGCAATGAAAGCTGAAAAGAATTGGATTAGTTTATTGTACGAAGTTGTAATGAGTACCTGTTCTCCTTCTACTGGATTGATGTATTAATTTGAACAAAATACAGAAACTGTAGTAAATTCATAGACGTGCAGCCGAGTTCAAGTATTTAAATGTATGTAACTAGGTATGGATCCAATATATAGAATCAGATCTATTAAGATCTATATCTATTCAGCTAGCACAGTAAAACACAATCACGAAGGCCACAAAGTGCTACGAGTAGTATGTTTAGTATTTTCCCTAATTGCTTAAGCCAAATCATTAAAAGACCTTCAGCGTCACTTTAAGATGAGTTAAGAATATTTCTGGCGTATAATAACTTTCAAGACTAAAACTGTTATTTTTTTAAAGATCGAAAACAAAATAAGGAGTTTGATAAAATGTTATGATCGCTTCTCTTTAAGTTAGCTTTTTAAAATTTCTTGTTAATTGAAGTCATAATTTTATTTTAATATTTATTTTATTTAGATATTAACGATAAGATAGCAAATATATTATTTAATAAACAACAAGCTAATAACCTTATTTAAAATTTTAGTTATACAAATTTAAGGCTTATTGTCAAGACATATTTATATTTAATCTAAAAAAAATAGATAAAGACTAAGAGGTAAAGAAAAAATTCGTTTCTCACAGAAAAATATTATAAAAACGGTCTTCTCTGTAAATTTTAGTTTATGTTGAATAGTTACAGTCAGCGAAATACATCACGAATAAAAACAAACTTTAAAAAATTAAAATATATACTACAAGAATTATTTGAAAACATTACGGCAAAACAACATGTTCAAGCGAAAAGATTTATTCTTTTATGCCTTTGTGTTTTTAATAAGAATTCATTTTGCTTTTCCGAACGCTGCTACATCGAGTGGAAACATAACTAATATTCAGGATGCAGGTAGTGTTTACCGCACTAATTATGCCTCAAAAATGCGTTCATATATGAATCATTCTGTGAGTCCATGTGACGATTTTTACGAATACGCCTGCGGAAACTGGAAAAATGTAATGGAAGATCGTTGAACCACAACGAAACGAACTAATTTTTGGGATATGAAATACAAGCTCAATAAAAGAGTCGAGAACATTTTAAAAATAACTAACATTACTGATGTTGCCCCAGACTATGCTGCAGAATTTGAGTTGGCAAAACAATTTTACAGCAATTGCATGGACGCAGAATTGACTGCAATGCGAACTTCTTCAGAATATTTAGAGGTTTTAAAAAAAATTGGTGGATTTCCTGCAGTAGATACTAATTGGAAAAGCGAAAACTTTGACTGGCTTAACATGAGTGCTCACCTAAGCAACTATGGTGTTGACAGTTTTATTGCGGAAAGACTTGAAATAAAAAATTCTTATTTCGAGATACCTAAATTTGGTTTTGGTATTGAACTACACATTGACACTATTGAGAATAGTTCCTCCAATGCGTACAAAAAAAATGAGAAATATATGCGTGACATTCTTACTATTTATGGGGTCAAGAATAATCATATAGACAGGACAATCAATGAGATATTTAGTTTACTTAAAAAGATTTTGTGGACTATGCATTTATTTGGTGAAAATAAAGATCGTTGTGAATTTTATTCGTATTATATAAACATAACAGAAATTAAAAGCAAATGGGAGATGTATTTTGATATTGCTTGGTTGGGTAAACAATCAACCGATTGTTGCGCCCCTTGCTTTTATTTGTATAAAATGATTGATGAAATTTGTGAACACAATAAGCAAGCAGCAGCAAATTATTTATCTCTAAAATTCCTTTCTTATATGCATTCTCGTCTGCAAGATAGAAAATATCAAAAAGATTTTTGTCTTTTCAATGTTCTACCACCAATGATATTTCTCTTTGATCATTTATATATGAAGGTATGTAATTCACAACATTTCAAACTGTTTTAACTAACATACCAAGATTTCAACAAAATGTTAAAAAAAAATAATTTAGTCGAATGCTATTTTAAAAACACTTATTCGTAGACGTGTACAAAGCAAAAAAAAAAAACAAAAAAAAGCAATACTAAGCTATGCTTCAGTAATGTTCAGCTCAAAGTTTTTTGTATTAGTATACAAACACAGTTGCTACAAAACGCACAAAGTTTATTTCAGCATGTGTTCGGAAACAACAACTTACGCGTAAGATTTTGTTATGGTTTCATATCCGCTTCAGCTTAAAAATACATTTTGTATGGATTCTGAAGAAAGACAAATTCAGATTATCCAATTGAAAAAAGGCAAATTCAAATTATGGAGTAGGGAAAAGCTCCAACCAATAAACCAGGAAATAATCAGGAAAGGTTGGTCAGAGACATTTAAATGTCTAATTGAATTTGTGAACCCTTCGATTCTCTGGCAAAGTTTCAGTCAACTTCTTGCGTCATACATGTCGGGGCTAAAAAATGTTCGGCGACATCGTACACAACGATTTCTAAATAATGGCTAAAACTTCAAATACGCTCCGCATAATGATAAGATCTATGACAAATTAAATTATGAATTACAACGTGATTCGGGCATTTTATTCAATGCTTTCGGCTCTACAAATAACACTTTTTAAAAATGTTCAATCTTTCTTGTTATCGTTCCAAGCTCTTTTAGGTTTATTGTGTCGTGTCAAGTAGTGTTTATAGGTATAATTTTGCTTCGTAGTCAAAAATAGACAGACATTAACAATTAAAAATATTGTTTTCAAAAATTTATACTTTTTATCCATTTCTTTTTTATTTTTATTTTTTTTTTTTGTTTTTAACACTTTTATGACGTACATGCTACTACGATTCCGTTCATTCGAACAGAATGTTAAAAGCGACGGAATAAACGAGTTCGGTTTGAAATATTAGCATAAAATATATGGCTGAACGACGAAATACATGATTAGGCATAAGCCTAGTGAAGCTCTTTGTGCCGGTGGTGTTCTAGTGCTTGAGCTCATCAGAGTTCAATCCTTCTTTTCTGTATTTTTTGCTAAATTTGTGTATCCAAATTCATAAATACTAAAACTTAAGTGTGCATATCATGTACGATTATTATTTTCTGAAATTGCTGTCAATGCCGGCAGATTTAAGATAAAAAAACATAGAAAAAGGATTCTCTTTGCTTGTACAATTTGTTTTGTCGTATTTGCAAATGTGTATATTTGCAAATATGCTGCAATGTTACCATATTTCTAATTCTAATATGGAAATATGCAGCAGCTCGCTCCAGTTGTTGCTTTCATCCTTTATCTAAAAAAATTTTGGTATAAAAAACTTATGAAACGATTTTCTTGAGAATGTAAATAGTTTAGAGACTTACTTTTTATGCACTTGACTTTATTTAAGCAACTTAAATTATTAAAATTTAATTTCATTTGAATACTTTAATCAACTTCAGCTGTACTCCAACAACGAAACTCATGAAGAAATTTCCTACATCACTAAAGAAATACGCTTAAGTTTACGAGAGATGATAAATGGTACCAACTGGTTAGATCAACGTATTCGCAACGCAGCTTTAAGTAAGGAATCCACAATGAAGCAACATATTGGTCGTGATGAAGATACAAATTATACTAAACTTTTATTAGAAGAATTGAAAACACTACAATACATTAATGGCAGTTATGAAGCAAACAATTTAAACTTACGTAAATTTAGACAAAAAATTGAACGTTTCAATGGTCTCAACTCTAATAAGTTGGGTAATACAACGAAGGACATCTTTTCATTAGTCGGCTTGCAGTACAATAACATTTATTATTTTACAAAGAATTCGTTTTGCGTTCTGGAGGGCATTTTAATGGAACCTTTTTACAACATAAACTGGCCAAATGCCTTAAAATTCGGCGCAATCGGTTTTCTGATAGGCCATGAGTTAGGGCATGCTTTCGATACTGTAGGCGCAAAATTCGACAAAAATGGAAATAGAAATAATTGGTGGTCAAAGCAGGCGCAGACTGTATTTAAACATCGTGCCAATTGTTATGTGAATCATTACCAAAGTTATTTTATACCAGAAATTAATCGCTATATTAATGGCGAACTGACAAAAAATGAAAATATTGCTGATAGTGTAGGATTGAGAGCAGCTTTAAAAGCTTACCGCCGCCATATTGGCAACATAACTAAAAGTTTGGTTTCTGATAAAGCAGAGCTAATGCCTAACATGAATTTGTCGCCTGAGCAATTATTTTTTTTGGGATTTGCCCAGCCGTTCTGCGCATCGTATAGAGAGGCCGACTATTGGGCATTTTTAACAGATGAACATACGATTGATAAATTTCGAGTAAATGGCGCTTTATCCAATAATGCAGATTTTGCGGCAGCCTATAGTTGTCCCTTGGGAAGTAAAATGAATTCAAAGGCTGCAAAATGTCAAATTTTTTAATATCAATTCTTTCATTAATTTTTTATGATTTGTAAACAATAGCTTGAAAATAAATATAAAATAGGGTGTTCTTCTTATATCGTTTTTCTTAGTAAATTCTTGATTTCCCATGTACAAAAGACAGTTTGTTTTCGGTACAACTTGCAGACAATTTCCATTATTACTTATATTTTTGGACCTTTGCCCAAACCTTCTGTGGCACTACTTTCTAATAAATTTTCCTTAGTAGTTTTTATACATTTAAAAAAAAAACTATAAATACTGTTACGTTTACACATTTTTTAAACGCTTTGTTGTTGCTGAGTTCTTAATTGCAAAATAAATAGCACAAGATTTTGTAGTTTTAGCACTACAGAACAATTTACTAAAGATGCAAGCCTTTGATTCGCGAGGTTTGCCCTTTAACTAAATAACTATCAGACACTCAGACACTGTCTTTTATATCTGACCGCTAAAGCTCTAGAAAAATTAAGAATTTTCTACTCCCTTTGTATCACATTTTGTTGTTGTTATGGTATTCATTCGATGTATAGGCGCCTGTTGGGCTGTGTGTATTTTTGTTTTTGTTTTTATGCTGTTAAAGTTGTTGTTGCTGTTTTGCATTTATGTTTTTTTTTTAACAAACTACGCAGGTAGTAAACAGCATACCTAGTTGTTTTGTTTATTAATTATTATATATATATATATATTTTCTTTTGCGACCAAAAGGCATCTTTTATTCGAATAAACTATAATATTATGTTATAGCTCAAAATTTCCTGCTACTACTTTCCGGCTCCGTGTTGTATTTTATTTAACAATTTAAAATTTAACATTTAGGACATAAAATTAAGACCAAATTTAGAGAATACATTAGCGACTACAACAAAAACTACGAGAACCAAAATCAACTCCAGAATCAAATTTTAAAAACCATATATTCAACAACAAATGTATACCAGGACATATAAAAACAACTTTTAAATTGCTACATATAAAGTACAAAGGAAGGAGAAAACATGGAAATATTAAAACAGAAAACATTTGACGGACGAATAATAAATGAACAAATAAACACTGCTGCAGATCAATATTTGAACCACTAAAATATTTTTACAACAAAACAAACATTACCCTAACACAAACACGTTACGCAGGTGCACAAGACCAAGGCAATTACAGATTATTATGTCATAGGAAAAAACCTAATAGACTCACATATAAATACGAACGAATAACAAGCATGGTCGTAAAAGGATTTAGGTGGGAAGAGAGACGAATGAAAAGAGCAAGACAAAATAGGTAAAAACAAACAAGCGATAAAGGATAGAGAGACACACAGACAAAAACAAAAGAGAGAAAGTGACGAATGCAATAGAGAAGAAAAGAAAGAAAACATGAACTATATAAACACAGCCGACAATAGAACGCAACTACTACAAAGAGAACACTGAAGATGGCAAATAGCCGCAACCGGTCTGTTTTCAAACCAAATTTAATGCCGGATGATGTAAAATTATACCCAAAAATCTTTATATTTGCTGATGATATGTGCTTGCTCCATCCATATAAGTAACATTTTATTTTACGAACAGATATTAAACGAGATATAGCTATGATTTTTGAATATGCGCGCACAAATCGTCTTAAATTCAATCCAGGCAAGACAAATTTTATACATTTTAGACCGAACTCTTTGAATTCAAATATTTTTACGGTAAAAATTGCACAGCTTTAGAAGAAATATATTCAGTCAGGTAGGTATCCTGGAATTGCACTCAAAAGTAACCTTTTTTGAGATTTATAGATAGCAAATCTTAAAAAGACAACTGCTGCTGTTTTCGAAATGCCTTAATTTGGTTCTGGCATTGACATACATGTTGGTACTATTGAGAATAGTTTCTCTAATTCGTATAGAGGAAATGAGAAACGTATGCGCCACTTTCTTACTGTTTATGGGGTTACGAATAATCATTCGTAATGTGATAGTTTACTTATAATCGATTTGAGTATGCAGTTTTTGGAGAAAATGACGATCGTTGGGAATCTTTTTGAAAGAGCGTACGAATACACCTTAAATTTATGAAAAAATATTGTAACATGGGGAAAAAATTTTGGATGTATCTCATATATTTTGGGTGTATTCGTAGTTATATGTTTATTGCAAATTTTAAAGCTTCCGAGGTTTACGGTACATTAAATCGATCTGTTTCTGATCATTATTTATGCCAAAATTGAACACAGCTAGAACCAATTGCAGATTAAACGGCTAACCCCAACAATACGGCTGTTGATTTGTTACTTTTCGTGTAACGTTGATTTTACATAAAATGGCTCTAATAGAGACTTATAGATATTTTGTAGAATTAATTTCTTATTGAGTAGAATATGAATCCTGAAAAAATGAAATTGCACCCTTTGTTTTGGAAGCAGAATTTATACAACTATAACTTTGAAGTTATTTTTGATATTTTTGTAATACTTCCAATACAAGGCACTAATAATACAAACATTTTCTAAACGAATAGAGGAAAATCCCTTAACTAAAAACTCTTGATAATAACGGCAAGTGAAATTGAAATCTAATTTAAATAAAAAGTAATCACAATTAATAGCCAATTTAACTGTTTATTATTATTATTTTATTATAAACTAATCTACAACCTAACCTATTAGCTTTTTTACGAAGTTTTTAGAATTAACCAAAAAGTTTGAAACTTGTCTGATAACCCACCTTTTTTCAAGCTTATAGCTCAATTAAAGGTGTGTCAATTGAACTATTTTACAATGTTAGTTTTCTGAGTATCTGATGGATCTTTTTGGAATATATCATGTCCGAATTCATTTTAGCATTTGTAAAGAGGTTATGGTACTGATCCATCGTTTGAGTGCACATGATGCATTCAAATTAAAATATTTTCTAAGATTTTTAAGAATTCAGATTTTAAAATTAACAAAAATACTCTAAAAAAATTTTTCCAGCAACTTTCTTATTCTAAACATAACTGACACATTTTTGTGGTTATCTCCCGCAAAAACGAATTAAAATTCGAAATTAATTTCCCAAAAAAAGAATAACAAAAGAAAGAATCTACTTAAAAATAAAAAATAAAAAAAAACACTTAAAACAACTTTCAAAGCACGAACAATAGAAAAACAGGAAATAAAAAACAAAACAATAATAACAAATTCATAGTAAACAAAAAAAAAAAGAATGATTTAGAATTAACAAAACTATAACTATTAAGCGGTATTATATACTGTGTTCTGAATGCTTAGAGAACGTAGACTTCTACGATAAAATAAGAGGTCTGCATGAGGATGCAAAAGAATTCCAGCCTCTTTCAAAGTCAAAAAGTCTATTGGCTAGAGAAAAGCAGAAAAACACTCTGCAACCAAGGAGTTCTCTTAAGAATGTGCGCCCTCCGGGAACTTCACAGCCATTTCCCTTGCAAAATCAATTGCGCTGTGGATTGATCTTCATGATGGCCAGCGAACCTCGCCACTTGGTCGTCTATAAGGTCTTAGACCAAGACAAGCAACCAGAACCCATCTCTCCCATCTCCTAAGCCTCTCCATCTGGTAAGAAGAAATCCCAAACCTAGCTGGAAAGGCGTAGGAGATGTCAGGGGGATTATTTGACGATACACTAGAAGACGAACCCTTTTATCAAGACCCCCTCTACGTTTAAGGGCTCCCTGGTATGCGGGATAAATTTTCCTGCTTCGCTCCAGAATACCGTCAATATGCCGATAACTTTTAAAGCTCTCATGAAGAGTGACACCCAGGTATTTAAGCCTGTCCGAAGTCGCAATCGGTTCTCATCCGAGAGTCAAACAAGGTCTGTCTGATCTACAACTTGGGTAAATATATTTCCGCCTTCCCTTAAATAGTACGGCCACGGTCTTCGCAATATTTAAAGTTAGACCCCATTTTGTAAAATAGTCTGTCAGTATCGCCAAATAGTGATTTAGTCGGTCACTAGTGGTTCTTGCTCTAGCCCCTGAAGAGGCAAAAAATATTTACTAAAGCGTACAACTTAATTTATATATTTTTCCACTTAACAAAATTGCAATAACAACACAAAACAATAAACTAATCACTACGGCTAAGATAAGCTAGTATATTATGTACCTTTTGCATTAATTACTTAAACTAGACAATAAAAGGCCTATAACGCCGTTTTATGATCAATCAAAAATAATCAACATTTAATAATAAACAACTGAGAAAAGTCTAAGTTTTATATATGCTATTGTTACATTTATACCTTCAAAGCAAACCATGCATTATTCTTTTAATTACAAAATCAATGCAATAGTGGCGCCACACGTCAACCATACCTTACATGCGCAAATAAATTTGTAATCAACGTTGCTTACTACTCCACTTACGATGTAAACTGAATTGTAGTGGCACTTGATGACGTCGTCGCTTACTTTGTAAGCGATAGCGCACCGATTAAACAGCCTATGACACTTCTATGTTAAATGTAAGTATAGCTTATGTAATCGCTTATGTAATGTATATTTTTACAGCTGGGTAGTTGTTATCCAATCTGCTTTTATTACAAAAAAAAATCATTATGCCATGAGGAACTCGTATTCTAAAAATTATTAAACACTATGACCTGTTTTTATTCAACATCTGATACCTGATAGTATACGAGCACTGGACGGTAGCGCATCCGTTAACAACCCTTTTTCATCATGTGGTATCATGCCGGTGAATTTCCAAAGTACTGGTACAAATAACAATATAATTTAGGTGCCTAACAATTCGTCTTAAATTTATAAAAATACTACTGTAACATGGCCAAAAAAATATAGCATTTAGCGCATATATTCAGATTATATTCCTTGTTTATTACATACACATTGCATATTTTTAGGCTTACTAAGTAGTAAGCATTATGCAAAACGCTCTCTCATTAATGAGGAATGAAGCCTATAACAACCAATTACATTTGGTTTGCGGTTTAATCAGTTAATCTCAAAAATACTGCGTTTTATATATTGTTTTTCGTGTAGACAGATTTTCGTCATTGCGACCACAAAGAACACAAAGGCTTGAAGATATTTTTTAGAATTTATGTGATAAGAATATAATATGAATCCTGTAAAATGGATACAAAAAATTGTAAATTTAACTTTCTTGTCTCAAGGATTAAGCCATGCATGCCATACACAAATTAATAGAGAAATCGCAAAAGGCCCATTATATCATGGGCGCATTGGTTACTTGGAGATACGATTTACCTTAAAAAATAGGACTTTTTAAATAAATTCATTAAATCAGAACAATAATTTATATATTTTTGTTCTCTTTTTTAAGTTTTAAAACGCGAAAATATATATATTTTTTTTGCAATACTACAAATTCAAGCCACTAAAACATAAACATTTTCGAAATGAATGAAGAAAGGGATTTAACAAAAATCTCTTGACAACAATCGCAAACTAAATCAAACATTTTAAAATTTTAAATAAAAAGTAACCAAAATTAATAGCTAATTTAACTATTAATTATCATTAATTTCTTGCGGTCAAAACATTTGAACTTTAAAGTTAATAAACACTTTAAGCCTAACAAACCTTTGTTAAAAATATGTGCTATGTAAAATTAGTATTTTGATTCTGACAATGCCACTGTTTTCAGTTGTCACTTTGCAGTTAATGATGTCTAAAAGTGAATATTATTTATCCGGGCATAAAAAATGTTTTTATTATGTTCCGTAAAATCAAAATCTTAAAAAAAACTACAAAAAGTAAATTTGCAAGGTTTACGAAGAACTTACAAAAAATTTGTTGATATTAATAAACTAAGTATTCGGATAACGAATACATAATTAATTAAAATGATATTTTTGTAAAATATAAAATATTTATTTTTTTTTTCATCAATTATAATTAAAGTTATAATAAATCTTAAGAATTAAAGTACTTAGACTATCGGCTACACAAAATATAGATATAAAAATTATTTATATTGAATGGCATGTTATGTTTTAGTTTTTATTATTAATTGTATATTACAATTGAATCTTATTTAAACTTTTTTAACATTTTTTGAAATAACAAAATACAACGGTCAATTGAGCCGTTTATACTGAAAGTGGCATAAGCCACAACTCGTTTTATTTTTAAAAAATTTGGAATTAATAAGCTGAGAACTATCGAGAATTGTTTGGGAGAAGTGTTGGTAATTAACGGCGTAAGTCGCTATACTCAGAAAAATAATTATGGAGCTAGGTGTGAAAGAAATGGAAGCACGTAATAAGTGTGTGTAAAGTATGTTATGATTATTGGATTTATTTTTATAAGTTCAAAAGAATAGTGCAGTTTTCTGAATTTTATTGTGGTGACATCTAATAAAGTACACATAATTACCATTATTTTTAAAATTACTTTTATTCTCATATAAATTCTAAATAATTACTATAGCGTGATAGCGGGCTGTTGAAAAATTCCTTCACAGTACACAACATCGAGGCAAAAGATTTTATTTCAATGACAGTTAAACCTGCTTTAATTTTTTCTGTATACGGCTGTTTGTATTTATGTAATAATCCATAATAATTAAAATACCTTTAGCAGTATTTTACGATGAATCAATCGCAATTCTTCTGCATAGTAACTTTCAAATTCAAATCTTAAGTGAACAAATCCAACAACTGCTTCTCCTTAAGCTACTAGCGTCCGTTTCATTTGAACAAAATCTAGCCAATATTTAGCATAGAAATGAATTAAAATACAAAGGAACCAATTTATTAAAATCAACGATTGTTGATTTTATGTAAGAATTACCTTACTTTTGTTTTTTTTTTTTTTTGATGTACAAGTACACATTTATAAGAGAGTTACGATGAGCCGATTTTTTCCTCCGTTTTTTCGTTACTTCAATTAACTTCTGAAATATTTGTAACTGATATAAGTTCTCATGGAAAACTTTTATTCTTTTCAATGTAACAAATTATGGAAATGTATTAAAACAAAAGGACTCTACCGAAGCATTTTCTTGATAATTGAAAGTATAATTTTATGTTAATATCTATTGTTTTAGGTATTAAAGACAACATAACAATTATATTATAACAAGCTGTTTGCTTTAATTAAAAATTTTTTAACTTATGGTAATACATATTTATTTTGAAAAGATTGGAAACATGGAAATCTACAAAACAAAAACATTCAACAATGACATTATACACGAACAGGTAAACACGAACTTAGACACAATTTTCACACCATTGAAACTACTCATGCAAACGGGCAAACGAAAAACACCCTCAGACGGACACATGTACCTACATAATAGTAATAAACTGAGGTATCGATAAATTCACTTTGCATACAAATGCCAGATGCCGGCATTCTGTGTACCTGAATATATACGAACCTAATAACAGAACTGCCTGAACGCCAACACTGACTCACCAGTACAAACTAAAACGCGGCCTGAGAATGATGCGTTCGCATAGAAAGCGCTCACCATCGAATACAAACCAGCCAGTTAGGACGGAAAATGGCAATATTATTTCATTTACTGGCGGAGGAGAAACAAACAACATAATACCATAATTTTAAAGTTGAATAGTTATAAAAAGAGAGCACATCGTGGGAAAAAAGAACTTTGCAAAACCAAAAAATTTCTCTGCACAGAAACGGTGATATTAAAAGTAACGACCGTAAGATTATAAACTTTTTATCCGAAACAACATGTTCACTCGAAATGATTTATTCGTTTATGCCATTGTGTTTTTATCAAGAATACATTTTTCGTTTCCGAAACCTTTAACATCTAGTGGAAATTTAACTGTTAATCAGAATCAAGATAGCGTTTATCGTACATATTATGCCTCCCAAATACGTTCATATATGAATAATTCTGTGCAGCAATGTTATCGGTGTTCACTGGACATTAAAGAGACGTACCAATTTTATGGACATTATATACAAGCTTTATGATATAGCTGAGGACATTTTAAAAAGGGCTGACATTAATGATGTTCCACCAGAATATGCTGCAGAATTTGAGTTGGCAAAAAAATTCTACGGCAACTGCATGGTCGCAGAATTATTCCCTACGTGAGCGTGAGAATAGTTCCTCCAATGCGTACAAAGAAAATTAAAAACGTTGTCAAAATATTCTTACTATTTATGGGGTTACGAATAATAATATAAACAACACAATCAATGAGATATTTATTTACCTTGGGAAGATCATATTTATTTTGAAACTATTTGAAAATAAAAAGTTTTGCAAAAGTTTTTCGAATTTAACAGACAAATTAGAAATTGAAAGCAAATGCAGGATCAATTATAAAATTGCTTGGCAAGGCAAACAATTTAGTTACTGTTGCAAACGTTGCTTCTGTATGTATTATATAATTGACGAAATTTGTGCAAAACGCAAGCGGGCAGCTGCAAATTATTCGTCTCTAAAATGCATTTTTCATATGGATGCTCGTCTGCAAGATAGAAAATATCAAAAAGATTTTTGTATTTCACATGTTAAAATATCATTGATTTACATATTTGATTACAAATATATGAACTAATGTAATTTACTACTTTTAAAATTAACTCGCTAAGATATTAAGATTTCATACAAAATTCTACCAACAAAGAACGTTCATAAACGAACTGGTGAAATTGGGCGAAGTGATTCAGAATTTTTTTAATATTTCTACCTCTGTACAACATCATTTAAAAACGTCAAATCAAAGCAGCTTTTTCAGTGGTAGAAACACTGTATGTATTAAAATCAAAATGTAATAAAATCAGGTGTCTTTCATTATTCTCGCTTTGCTTTTCCATCCAATTCTAATTATTGTTTCAATTTGATGTAGCATCCACATCAACGTTTTCGTACGAATTTGCTTAAAAAATTTCGAGGAACTTCTTCTAGATTATGTTCAGGGCAAGGAATTAAAGTTCCTGAAGTGCTAGATGAGATTGGAGGATTGGGTATATTTAATGCTTTTTTTGTTCGCCAATAGCAACTATTTAGACCGCTAAAAAATCATAGACATGTGGAGAACTTGCTATATCGCATATTTGATCTGCTCGTAAGGGCATTATAATAAAGAACGTCTAATCTCCTGTACTGTTCGATTGATGACTTTGGGTTCAAATTCATATTCATAATCACCCCGAAAAAAATGATTTCGCCTACAATTGTGCTGTGGGAAGTAAAATGAATTCAAGGAGTGACAAATGTAAACTTTGGTAAAAGTATTTAACTTTTAATTCTTCCATTATTGTTTGATAAATTGTAAATAAAAACGTTTAGTTAAAAATAAATATTATGATAGCATGCTCTTCTTAAATCCAGTTTTTCGTTTTTCTTATATAATTTTCGTTTGGGAATTAGGCAGTGATTAAAAATGCTTGACTATTTTTAAGGCATATATAATTGCCTAAGTGTTGCTTGGGAAAAACGTGCAGTAAAAGCAAATGCACAGAAAGAAAGAAACGAATTTGCTTAACTCTTTACTAAGAATTTGTGGCTGACTACGATTGCTGTTTCTTGCAGTTACTTGCTGTAACTAGCTGCTTCAGTCCTTAATTTTAGAAAATTCTTTGACAGTGAGAGATTAAAATTATGGTACCACGCTTAAACCGAAAAGTTATTGAGAAATATTTTGAAAAATTAATGACCAGGTTGTTTGTAAACTTTGTTTGCACAATTTGAAAAGTGATAGAATTTTTAATTTCAAAACTCATGCGATCAAAGCGCATAAAAAAATTAATAATTAAATAGTGATAATATTGTGTCTGAATGCGCCCCCATAAGTGCTGAACAAAAATTTAGAAAACATGTAGTTAAAATTGAAATCAGCAAAAAAACAATTATTTCGATCTTATATTGGCTAAGTGACAGAAGGTAAATAGTATTCTATTTAATATTCTAAATTCGGAAAATTTCAGAAATATTGTAGTTCCTGCTTGCCGCGATTTGAGTTGCAAGCTGGAAAACAGTTTTGTCTTAACAGCAGCAATTGCAAAAATCGAGCTTAAGCAACGCCTTTTATCACTAAAGATCTATAGTGCAACTCGTTTGTCGCAAAATGTTTTCGCCAGTAGTGCACAATTGATCAAAAACGACGAAATTCATTCACGCATACTGAGAATGATCGAGTTTAATGCTATAGGCGCAAGCTGTTCACGAAATAATTGCGACTGTAATATTTAATACCCTGTAACGACACGTTTTCGCGTTATGCTGGGATAAAGCTCGCGGCGTCCAGGGTTCGTTACAAAAAAAAAACGTTTTTCAATTAATCACAAGACACTTTTGTTTTTATAAAAAAAAATTCTTTTATTTATAATTCACTCTTAAAATACGTTATAATTAAACTGCACTACAACAGGGTACGCCAACGATGATCATCCGCGTCGTGGCCTTCAAGAGCTTTCGTCTCCACTTTCCGTCGGCTAGCCTACTGCTTCTCACACTGGAGCGAATAAAATTCTGGTCCAGTCTGAGCAGAACAGTTGGCCTGTCCACCAATCTTTGACCTGTCGCGGTTGTCACGAATAAGATTCTGAGGCAACCTTTCCACGTCGAAATTGGTGTTAGCCTCTTGACGATCTTGTCCGTCTTGTTCAGCTAGGGCGAATAAAATTCTGGCCTTGCTGACCAAGACGCGGCCTGGCTCTGGGCTCCGTCACCTGGGCGAATAAAATTCTGGCCAGGTGAAGTAGCGACAGCACTTACTGGGCCTGCCGATGACGATCAACCTCTCCGTGGCCTATTGACGACCTCGTCCGTCTTGTTCAGCTAGGGCGAATAAAATTCTGGCCTTGCTGAACAAAGCGCGGCCTGGTTCTGGGCTCCGTCACCTGGGCGAATAAAATTCTGTTCCAGGGGAAGTAGCGACAGCACTTACTGGGCCTGCCGATGACGATCAACCTCTACGTGGCCTATTGACGATCTCGTCCGTCTTGTTCAGCTAGGGCGAATAAAATTCTGGCCTTGCTGAACAAAGAGCGGCCTGGTTCTGAGCTCCGTCACCTGGGCGAATAAAATTCTGTTCCAGGTGAAGTAGCGACAGCACTTACTGAGCCGGAGACCTTAGCGAGTCTCGTTTAATTCAAAGTCGAATAAGATTCTGGCTTTGATTGAACGAGAGAAACCTATTTGCAAGACTATTTTAATTAAGTTGAATAAAATTCTAACTCACTTAAAAGAAGTCTTGCCCGGTTGCTTGCCCGTGGCCAACTTAACTTCAATACGTATTTATCTCGCTTTTTATATGTTTCTGCCAGGCACACATACACACCCATACCACTAAACTACAGTTGATTGCTACTGTTTAGGGTTGTGTTTAATGGTATGTTCTTCTCACGGATGTATCCTCGTGTTAATAGGTGGCGCTTTTTAACGGCTATTATAAATTCAAATATTTCATTAACAATATAAAACAAACTTAACAATAAATGTGATTATAAAGATATGACAATTATATTACAGAATTCATTTATTACTTTAAACTTAAACAAAAAATGGGAAAGATGTATGTTTAATAAAAGAAATTAAGAAATTCATAAAATAAATAGAAAAAATAAAAATGTACAAATTCAAAAAATTCATAGTTAAATAAATTGAAAAATATGTAGTAGTCCAATAACGGTTATTATAAGAATTCAAATAGTTTCTTCATTAATAATATAAAACAAACTTAACAATAAATGTGATTATAAGGATATGACAACTATATTACAGAATTCATTTATTACTTTAAACTTAAACAAAAAATGGGAAAGATGTATGTTTAATAAAAGAAATTAAGTAATTCATAAAATAAATAGAAAAAATAAAATGTACAATTTCATAATTGATAAGTTGGAAAAATAACCAATCACCTGCGACCACATGGCTATGTGACCAAAAACGAGCCTGCCGACTTTTGGTCGTCACATTGCCCCTCCTCTCCGGCAGAATAAAAAAAAGACAAAAAAAAAATCAATGCAAATTGTGATGGGTTTTCTTCCCCTCCATTCCAGCCTGGAAAGCTCCCTTTTTATTTCAAAATGTGGACATCGTACTCTCCATTACTCCGAATTGTTACTTGGTAATTTACACCACCACTGGTGGTCAAGAATTTCATCCGTTGGGCTGTCCGGCGGTTCTTTAGGGCCCCTTTGATTTTTTCCATGACATCCCGAGGAATATTTTGATCTGACGAGTCGTCCTGGAACCGGGCTAGATTGGAAACCCCACTCACCCATTTATGGATGCTACTGAACTTTTCAGTGGTTTCTGGTGACCGAAGGCGGTGATTAACTCTGGGGGAGTTTTTTCCAGACTCCGATTCCGTAGCGGTATCTTTCATTCGGCAATTTACTTCATAGCCGTGTGCTGCTATTGTCATCCGTTTGTCGTGAGCATTCGGTGCCGCGGAGCTAGCGGATGATGAACCGGAGGATGATGTAGCCGATCCAGCCGATGATGTTGATAATGATTTGCCAGACCCTGGCGAGGCAGCGTGGGTATTAGCGAATGTTTTGGTGGTTACTTTTAGGGACCTGGCAGATGGGGTTAATGATGAACCGAAGGATGATATAGCCGATCCAGCCGCTGATGTTGATGATAATTTACACGACCCTGGTGAGGCAGTGTGGGTCTTAGGAAATGTTCTGGCGATTTCTTTTGTGAATCTGGCAGATAAGGTGGTTTCAAGACTGGTACTGCTGCTCGAAACGGAATCGCCTTCTGTGGATGACGTTCTGTATGTCCGGGAATGACTGGTTGACGGGGCGGATGGTGGCTTCTTCGTCGATATGCCGCAGGCAGTTGGAGGAGTCTCGTCCACTCGGGTTGTACTGGTTATGGTGGAAGATAATGGTGATGATAACTGGGAGGCCGTAGTTGTATTTTCGGCTGTCCCCTGTTCTATCCGTGGCCACTGATATTTCTCGTTCCAAGGTACCAGGAGTTGAACCTTCATCATTCTTTCGAAGCACTGCATTCCTGCATACCTATATTGGTTGTCCTTGAATTCCACATTTGCAAAACCCCTACGCTTAGGTGGGGTTGGTGGATGGTAGCTCTCGTTCTCGGAGTCCAGTGAGGGTGGTGATCTGGGGGGTAATGGTGACGGCGGGGTCGGGGGTCTCTTGTCTATTTGGCGATCGGTTTCCCCTAGAAACGTTCGTCGTAGTTCCTCCGTTACAACCGCATCTACGCTTAAAATACGTAAATACTCTTCATATTCTAGTTGGGTTAGCTCCCGATAATCCTCCCCATTGCTGGTGATTGATCCGCCCTCGTTCGTTGTTGGAGTGGTCTTCGCCTTGGCCTCCTTTCCCTTCATGGTTGCTCGGAAACAAGTATGTTTGGTGCGCTGGCAATTGGATGCATCCCTTTGCCGTCCCTGTTGAGCCGTACTGCTATTGGGTCTATCCCGTCTACCCTTGCTGGTTGTCGGAACATCGATAAAGATGGTGCGTTTTCGTTTCCCTTGTTCCCGCTCCCATGACTTTCGATATTGGTTCTTGGCGGCATTAAACTTCTCCTCCATTTTGAGTTTCTGGGTCCCCTTTTTGTTTGCTGGTCCGTGACTATCGGGAGACAATGAGAGAATGGAAAGTATTAGGAGGGGATAAACAAATATTCAAGTATAGATAGACATAAATTGGTATTAATAAAAAAATGGTTTTAAATCGCCGACATGCGCCGTACGTGTTTCATCATTGGTTTGATTCTTAAGTTTGACAATTACGGGAGAAATATAACTGGATACTGCGTATGGACCTCCGAATTTTGGAGCTAGCTTGGCCGCAAACTTCTCGCTTGCTTTTGATAACGGATGTTGTCTAGCAAGTACCAGTTCGCCCATTTTCGGTTTCCATTTCCGACGACGTAAATTATAGTGGCGTTGTTGTTTGGTTGCCGCGTTGGCTATGTTTCTCTTGACGATATCAAAAACTTGTCTCATCTCCTCCGCTTGTTTTCTGGGGGGAAGGGTCTCGATACCTGACCCCACTGTGACTTCATCGAATAGCATTTTTGGTAAACGAGGCTCCCTTCCCTGGGTAAGGAACGCGGGAGAATATCCTGTCGTTTCTGACTTGCTCGTATTTATGGCCAACATTAATTCCGGTATGAATTCATCCCACTTATTGTGCTGGTTGTCGGAGAATTGTGCGATCATAGTTTTAATAGTGCGGTTAGCACGCTCAGTTGGGTTTTCTTGGGGTGTATATGGGGCCGTAAGTTGATGCTGAATCCCCATTTCAGATAAAAATCTCTTAAAAATGCGCGATGTAAATTGGGTACCGTTGTCACTTATTATCGCCTTAGGCACCCCATATCGTGCAAGAATTCGTTCGCGGAATGCCTTTATCAGACTTTCTGATGTAGCCTTTCTCAGCGGTATAAGTTCGCTCCATTTCGAGAACCTATCAAAAAAAACAAGTAACATCGTAGAGCCATGTTTTGTTCGTGGTAGAGGACCAACAAAATCGGCGCAGATTGTGGCCCACGGTTCCTCGGGTATGCGGGTCAGCATTTCACCCGCAGGTCGTTGTTGTGTGATCTTATGCCGCTGGCAGGATTCACATCTACGTACATATCTACTGATATCTCGAAACATTCCAGGCCAATAATAGCGAGTGGCTATTCTATTGCCTGTTTTTCTTATACCAAGGTGGCCGGCTGTCACACTGTCATGATTCTCCTTCAATACTCGTTGTCGTAGCGTATTAGGCACACATAATTTCCAGGGATTTGCATCGTCTCCGTGTAACTGCCGGGAAAAATGCCGATATAATTGGCCGTTTACTTCACTGTAATCGGGATACTTTTTTGGGTTTTCTCGAATCTCTCGCTTTCGCTTCTTCAGCCATGAGCATTCTTCGGATGACGTAGACACATTGGCCACATTTGCGGTTACTCGTGGTTGCCGTGATAGGGCGTCAGCCACAATATTCTGCTTTCCTTTGCGATATGCTATAGTGTAGTTATATTGTTGTAGCTCTAATGCCCATCTAGCTAACCGTCCAGTCGGACTTTCTATCGAGTTAAGCCATTTTAGGGCCAAGTGGTCGGTCATTATGATGAACTTATACCCTTCCAAATATGGCCTCATCTTCCGGACTCCCCATATAATCGCTAAACATTCCTTTTCGGTGGTGGAATAATTCTGTTCTGCCCTATTGAGGTGTCGACTTGCATATGCGATGACCCGCTCTGATCCCTCGAGTTCCTGTGTTAGCACTACCCCTAAGCCAAAATCACTGGCGTCCGTTTGTAGCGTGAAAGTTGCATTGAAATCTGGGCATGCCAAAATAGGGGCTTCCGTTAATTTCCGCTTCAACTGTTCAAATGCCATCTGTTGATCTAATCCCCAATGCCAGTGTTTCCCTTTCTTCAGTAGATTGGTCAGTGGTCGTGAGATAGTGGCGAAATCGGACACAAATCTCCGATACCAGGATACTATTCCTAAAAAACGACGAACGTCCTTAACATTACACGGCGGAGGTATTTCCCTAATAGCCGCTATCTTTTCGGGGTCGGTCTTTATACCCTCGCCACTCACAACATGGCCAAGATATCTTGTTTCTTGTTTGAAAAATTCGCATTTCTCCGGGTTTATTCTTAAATTGGCTGCACGTAGACGCCGGAAAACCTCCCTTAAAACATTCAGATGCTCATCTAATGTTTTGCCGATTATGATAATATCGTCCAGGTAGGCAAAGGCGTATGGCTCCATATCGGGTCCAATGATATTGTCCAGGGCTCTCTGAAAGGTAGCCGGGGCAGAATGCAATCCAAAGGGCATGACTCGCCATTGGTACAGCCCTCTTCCGGTAACAGCGAAAGCAGTGTACTTTTTGCTGCTTACTTCCATCGGGATTTGCCAATATCCATCCTTCAGGTCGAGACTACTTACATATGTCGCATGGCGTAATCTATTCAAAATGGTATCTATTCTAGGTAATGGGTATGCATCGGGTACCGACCTTTTGTTTAATTGTCTGAAATCCATACACATCCTCCAGGTGCCGTTCTTCTTCTTCGCCAGAGTTACGGGGAAACTATACGGACTGTTGGATGGTTCTATAAACCCTTTTGCTAGCAACTTGTTAACTTCAGCGTCTATAATGGCTTGCATGGCGGGATTTCTCTGGGCATAACGGAGTTTGATCGGACGGTCATCTGTCATTATTATTCTATGGGCAGTAATATTCGACAGGCCAGATATTAAACTAAACTTTTGTAGTTCAGTTTCCAGAAATGTTTTTATTTTCTGTTGTTCCTCTGGTCCGTGCTCCGGTATAGTACGGTGCCCTATGGCCTCTTGTGCTTTCGGTTTTTCATTTGAGACGGCCTTGGCGGAGGTTGAATATTCCGGTTTTCTATTCGATTTTTTTAGATCGCTGACCAACCCTGCGCAGCTGATGGTGGCTCCGAATTTTCTTAAAAACTCCAAACCCAACAGCATCTCTTCACAGCAGCCTGGCATAATCAGGAAAGTACACTTTTTAGTCTTGGTCCCGAAAGAAACAGTGTATTGGACACCCTGAGTGAGTCGTCGAATCGTACCATCGGCTAGGATTATTTCCTGATCCTCGGTCACAAGTGTTGACGTGGCCTTTAGTTTAGCGTATAGAGATGGTTTGATGAAATTTCGGGACGCACCGGAGTCAATGGTAGCGGTTATTATCTCTCCATCTATGATTATGGTTGCTGTTAATCGTGTTGCTTCACAACTCAGTTTCGTTTTATTCCTTGAGGGTGGTCTGTTTGGAGGTACGGCAAGCCTCAGTTCTGCCGCCCTCCGCTTGCGTTTCCCGCACGGCGCGAATTCGAACTCCTATCCCCTGGAAGACCTTCAACTCCGCATGACTTGCAGGTGTCGCGCTGGATATTATCGGCCCTTACTGATCGGGACGTGGTTGGATGTTGTCTATTGTCCTGGGGGGATGAATCCTTTATGCTCTCTAGATCTTCTGCGAGTGCAATTAGTTCGCTTAGTGAAGTGAAATCCTTACGTCGAATGTACCATTTGAAATCCGACTGTGCGTTGCCAAAAATTCTCTCTAATTTTTGGCCTTCATTCAATTCCGAATGTCGCATTAAGTCCTGTAGGGCTAATACGTAGTCTTTAAACGGCTCCTTTATTCCTTGTCTTCTTTTCTGGATCTCATCTTCCAACCTTTCGTAGTATCTTGGTGGTAGAAAGAATTTACAAAAGTCCCTCTTGAAAGTGACCCAAGTAGACCATGATTGGTTGTTGTTGCGAAACCAGACTAGTGCGCGAGCGTTGAGGAATTCTGGCATAATTGGTGGTAAATAGTCCAGGGACACACAATACATTTGTGATAGTTCCTCTACCCGTTCTACAAATTCCAGTGGGTCGCTCGTGCCATTGTATCGTAGACCCCACTTTCGCACTGTGTCGATAATATTGATTCTGAACGTATTTGTTTCTGTCTCCGTAAGAGTGTCACGTTCGGCTTCCTCCTTTGCGGGCGACTTTGACATCGTATGGGTAGTTTGTCCTATCACATTTAGTGCAGAACCGGTGGTATCATATCTTGACTGGATATTTAGTAACCGTTTTGCATGATCCTCCTCGTGTTCACCAGCTAGGAATTTTGCCCATCGTCTTCTAAGTTCTTCGACGGTGCCAGTTGTATCCAGTTGGAATTCATTTAAGTAGGATACTAAATCGTCCCGTTTAAGGGAATAAGCCCAGGATGATTTTAACATTTTTGTTTTTTTTTTTTTTTTTTTTTTTTAATTAATTTATATTGGTTTTTTTTTTCCTTATTTAAATTTTCTTCTTTTTTTTTTTTTTTTTTTTTTATGGTGTATACAAATGAGAAATAAAATTCTTTTTTTTTTTTTTTTTTTTGCAATAAACACTTTTATTTGTTAATAAAAAAAATGGAGAAAATAAGTTTTTTTTTTTTTTTTTTTTTTTAAGTTTTAAGAAATATAAATATTGGTTATGTAGTATATATTTTTTTTTTCTTTCTTCAAAAGGTTTTCTTTTTTTTTTTTTTTTTTTTTTTAGTTTATTATCTCTTTTTTTTTTTTTTTTCTCTAAGAGTTTATTATTTTATTTTTCTTTTTTTTTTTTTTTTAAAGTTTTATTTATTTATTATTTTTTTTTTTTTTTTTTTTTTTAATTGGGACTTCCACACTGTCCCTGCTCGGGCGCCATTGTAACGACACGTTTTCGCGTTATGCTGGGATAAAGCTCGCGGCGTCCAGGGTTCGTTACAAAAAAAAACGTTTTTCAATTAATCACAAGACACTTTTGTTTTTATAAAAAAAAATTCTTTTATTTATAATTCACTCTTAAAATACGTTATAATTAAACTGCACTACAACAGGGTACGCCAACGATGATCATCCGCGTCGTGGCCTTCAAGAGCTTTCGTCTCCACTTTCCGTCGGCTAGCCTACTGCTTCTCACACTGGAGCGAATAAAATTCTGGTCCAGTCTGAGCAGAACAGTTGGCCTGTCCACCAATCTTTGACCTGTCGCGGTTGTCACGAATAAGATTCTGAGGCAACCTTTCCACGTCGAAATTGGTGTTAGCCTCTTGACGATCTTGTCCGTCTTGTTCAGCTAGGGCGAATAAAATTCTGGCCTTGCTGACCAAGACGCGGCCTGGCTCTGGGCTCCGTCACCTGGGCGAATAAAATTCTGGCCAGGTGAAGTAGCGACAGCACTTACTGGGCCTGCCGATGACGATCAACCTCTCCGTGGCCTATTGACGACCTCGTCCGTCTTGTTCAGCTAGGGCGAATAAAATTCTGGCCTTGCTGAACAAAGCGCGGCCTGGTTCTGGGCTCCGTCACCTGGGCGAATAAAATTCTGTTCCAGGGGAAGTAGCGACAGCACTTACTGGGCCTGCCGATGACGATCAACCTCTACGTGGCCTATTGACGATCTCGTCCGTCTTGTTCAGCTAGGGCGAATAAAATTCTGGCCTTGCTGAACAAAGAGCGGCCTGGTTCTGAGCTCCGTCACCTGGGCGAATAAAATTCTGTTCCAGGTGAAGTAGCGACAGCACTTACTGAGCCGGAGACCTTAGCGAGTCTCGTTTAATTCAAAGTCGAATAAGATTCTGGCTTTGATTGAACGAGAGAAACCTATTTGCAAGACTATTTTAATTAAGTTGAATAAAATTCTAACTCACTTAAAAGAAGTCTTGCCCGGTTGCTTGCCCGTGGCCAACTTAACTTCAATACGTATTTATCTCGCTTTTTATATGTTTCTGCCAGGCACACATACACACCCATACCACTAAACTACAGTTGATTGCTACTGTTTAGGGTTGTGTTTAATGGTATGTTCTTCTCACGGATGTATCCTCGTGTTAATAGGTGGCGCTTTTTAACGGCTATTATAAATTCAAATATTTCATTAACAATATAAAACAAACTTAACAATAAATGTGATTATAAAGATATGACAATTATATTACAGAATTCATTTATTACTTTAAACTTAAACAAAAAATGGGAAAGATGTATGTTTAATAAAAGAAATTAAGAAATTCATAAAATAAATAGAAAAAATAAAAATGTACAAATTCAAAAAAATTCATAGTTAAATAAATTGAAAAATATGTAGTAGTCCAATAACGGTTATTATAAGAATTCAAATAGTTTCTTCATTAATAATATAAAACAAACTTAACAATAAATGTGATTATAAGGATATGACAACTATATTACAGAATTCATTTATTACTTTAAACTTAAACAAAAAATGGGAAAGATGTATGTTTAATAAAAGAAATTAAGTAATTCATAAAATAAATAGAAAAAATAAAATGTACAATTTCATAATTGATAAGTTGGAAAAATAACCAATCACCTGCGACCACATGGCTATGTGACCAAAAACGAGCCTGCCGACTTTTGGTCGTCACAACCCTTACCAAATATGAAATAAACTTAAGCCAAATTGTTTCTAGCACATCCGATAATGGAGCAAATATGATCAAAACTGCAAAAATTTTATCACACTGCGGTATTTTTGAGGATGATCACGAAGGGCATGATATCGACGATGAAAATGAAATTTATTTAAAAATATCCAAATATGTCGTTGCGCAGCCCATAACGAAATAAAAAACTTTTTACTTGACTGCAGAAACTTAGTTAAATTTAATTGGGTATGACTTATCGTCCATCCCGCGTCAAATTTGGGTTGGAAAACATACCGCTTTCGGCTATGTGTTATCTTCAGTGTTCCCTCTCTATACTAGTTAAATTTATTAAAAAGGCATCTAATGGTTAACAGTGCCGCTACTTGATTGCCCAACAAGATGGGGATACACATATAATATTGTTACGTTCTTTATTGTACAATTAATGACACCACATTTTAAAGTTTTTAAATTAATTACAAATTTATTTACTTAAACTACACAAAGTTGACACTACAGAATAATCTACTTAAGACGTATTTCTGGGTTTCGAATACAAAAACGTATTCTCATTAGATTATTTCTATTACTATAATTTTTGTTTTTCGTTTCCAAATTTAACTTTCGATTAAAACACAACTCTGCCGTAGTTTCTCCAAGTTTTACACAAAACACGACACTGTATTACACATCAAGCATACTCTTTCTCACAACCTTAAAGCAGATGACGTAGAAAAACAAAGATAATAATTGTTTTATGAGAATAGCATAAAAACTTTGTTTTTTAAAGGAATCTAGCACAAATTAACGTAGATTAAATTATTATTAAAATATTCCCAAGCATTTATATTCTATATACACATTGCATATTTTTAGGGTTATTATGGAGTAAATATATTGCAAAACGCCATTGTAAATGAGAGAAATGAAGACTACAAAAAACCAATTATATTTGGTTTGCAGTTTAAACAGCTAACCTCAAAAACACGGTTATTTATTAATACTATTCGTGTGGATCGAACACCGTGTGCGCAAAGATTAAACCATTATAAATTTTCGTCATTTAGACCTTAAAGAATATATGTTGAGTTTACATAAAATGACTCTAAGAGCACATACTTATAGCAAATTTGTTAAAATTATTTTATTATTGAGTATAACAACTATTCTCGATTTTTATATGAAAATTAAATAAAAATTTTAAAATGGCTATATCTCCGTAAATAATAGGAATTTCTAGAAAATAAACTTAATTTGTGATCACCTACTAATTTCATAAAAAAATCGATTTTTATATGGAAATTTAATTAAAAAAAGAAAATTGCACACTAACTTTTTTATTTCAGAAAACAGGATTTATTCAACTGTAACTTTAAGGTTATTTTTAATTTTTTTGCAATACTTCAAAAACAAGGCACTAAAAACACAAACATTTTCCAAATGAATGGAAGAAAATCATCTAACCGAAAACTTCTTGATAATAACGGCATGTGAAATTAAAAGCTAATTTTTTACGAACTTTTTAGAATTAACTAAAACATTTGGCATTTGTGTAATAACCCAACTTTCTTAAAGGGTATAGCCCAATTTAAGGTCTGTGAATTGAAGTCGCTTTTGGGAATATATAACGGATAAAACAAACAATTGAAAAATTTCGAATATTTGACGCTTTGTCCAATAATTATAATTTTTTGGAGGCCTAAAGTTGTGCTGTGGGTAGTAAAATGTATTCAAGGAATGGTAAATGTCATATTTAAGCTTTAAACTACAGAATTGAGCTCTAATGCTAATAAGCACTTTAAGCCTAAAAAACCTTTGTTAAAATATGGTACGCAACCAACAGTACTAATGTATTGTTTAGTAAAATTACTATCTTGATTCTGGCAATACCACTAAATTCAATTGTCACTTTGTGGATAAGGATGCATAAAAATTAATATAATTTATCCGGGTAGTTAGATCCATAAAAAATGTTTTTATTGTTTTCCGTAAAATCAACATATTTTTTTTTGTGTTTCTTATGAATCTTTAAAAAAAAACACAAATAAGTAAATTTGCAAGGTTTACGAAGAACTTACAATGAATTTGTTAATATTTACAAAACTTTTGTTTTAAATAATAAATTATTTAAAATGATATTTTTGGAAAATATAAAATAAAGATATACAAATGAATTATATGTACTAATCTTTTAAACGGTCTTTTAAACGGTCTTCTGATCAGAAAAATTAATTTTTAATAAATAATTAAAAATTTAATTAATTTAAAAATTAATTTTCCTGAAGAAGCTTTCCATACGAAAGCGAAATATTGAAAAAAAATCGTTAAATTTAATTAAAAAGACCGTTTAAAAGATAACTACATATTTAATTAAAATAAAAAAAGTCGAATAAAAATAAAAATGATATACAAATTATTTATTTTGAATGGCATGTAATGTTTTAGTTTTTATTATTATTTGAATACTACAATTGGTTTTTTTTAAGTTTTTTAACATTTTTTGGAATAACAAAATACAACGGTCAATTGAGCCGTTTATACTGAAAGTAGTATAAGTCATAACTGAACAGTTTCCTTTCATTTTTAAAAAATTTGCAATTAATAAGCTGAGAACTATGGAGAATTGTTTGAGAGAAGTGTTGGTAATTAACGGTATGACAAAATTGTTTATCATGAAAGTGGCGTAAGTCGCTGTACTCAGGAAATTAATTTCGGAGCTTTGTGTGAAAGAAATGGAAACACGTAATAAATGTGAGTGAAGTATTGTTGTTCAATCAGTTTTCTGAATTATATTATATATATAGTACGCATAATTACCATTATTTTGTTAAAATTACTTTTATTCTCACGAAGTTGCTTCGTGTTGTAAAAAACATTTAAGAATGTCATAACTCAAAAGCTTATTATTGCATACAGTGACTTATGTACAGGACAAAATATAACACAAAATTGGCCTTGAAAAACACAAATGTTTTATAAATTCAAAATGACTACTATAGCATGATAGTGGCCTTTCGAAAAAAATCCTTTACAGCACACAATACGGAGGAAAAAGATTTAATATCAACTCAATTATTAGTAAATCTGTTTCAAAAAGATATGTAAATACAAACCAAAACAAAGTGAATTGGTTCAAAATTCAATGGATACGATTTTACCATGATATTCCATATAAAATGTTTTATAAACTAACATCAGATAAAAAAGTTGACTTCAAAACAAAGTGATTAATGCGACTTTTAAAATGAACGGCTCTATTTATTGTAAGGTTTAAAGTAGGTTTATTCCCACTGTAAATGATTTAAAATAACAAACGTTTAACAAAGTTATTTTAAGGCAAAAGCGTTGTTTGAATACAACTTTAGGAAATTTTGCTTAACAACGGCAGTTAAACCTGCTTTAACCCACTTTTCTTCAAGACTATTTTCCACTTTAATATATATGGTTTTAACTGTTTTACATCTTTAATTTTTGAAATATCTAACGGATCGTATTCTAATTATTTTAGCATTTATAAGCAAATTGTAGTGCTCATCCATCGTACATTTTTCTATTTAATTAACTAGAAAACATAAGATTACAAAAAAATAAAAACTAATTAGGAAGGATAAGATAAAGTAGCTACAGATGCTACTATTGCTTAAGCCACATAATTAATAGACCTTTAGCGGCATACAACAATGAAGCAGTATTATTTCCTGGGCATAGCAACTTTCAAATTCTAATCTTTTTTTAAGTGAACAAATTCAACAACTGCTTCTCCTTAAGCTACTACAGTCGTTTCTTTTAAACAAAGTCTAGCTAAAGAAATGAATTAAAATACAAAGGAACGCAATTCATTAAAAGCAGGTATATTTTGAAACGATTGTTGATTTTATGTAAGAATTATTTTACGTTTGTTTATTTGATATCCAAGTACATAATTATACGAGAGTTACAACGACTATTCTTAAGTCGATTTTTTCCTCCGTTTTTTCGTTACTTTAATTAACTTCTGAAATATTTGTAACAGATATAGGTTCTTCATTAGATGTTATTTCAATGTAACAAATTATAGGAATTTATTAAAACTAAACGATGCCACCAAAGCATTTTTGTCATAATTAAAACTACAATTTCATTTTAATTTCTATCTTTTTAAGTTTTAAAGAAAAGATAACCACTATATTATAACAAGCTATTTGTCTTATTTAAAATTCTAATTATATTGTTTTAGACTTATGATAATACATAGTTATTTTGAAAAGATTAGATAAAAACATCGTTTCTAATAGTATCGTGGGAAAAAATAACTTTAAAAAATTACAACAACATTTTAATGCGAAACGATTTATATATAGTTATGCCATTGTATTTTTAACAAGAATCTAGTTTCCTTTTCCGAAACCTACAACGTTGAGTGGAATCTTAGGCTTTAATCAGATTTAAGAGAGCGTTTATCGCACAAATGCCTCTCAAATGCGTTGATTTATCAATTATTCTCTGAGTCCAAGTGATGATTTTTGGAAATACCCCAGCGGCACTACAAGCTCTCTGATATAGTTGAGAACCTTTTAAAACGATCTGACATTAATGATATCACAGTAAAATATGCTGGAGAATTTAAAGTGGCCGTAGAATTGTCTGCCATCAGGACTTATTCGGAATATTTAAAGGTTTTTAAAAAAATGGTGGGTTTCCTGCAGTAGATACTAATTGGAAAAGAGAACACTTTGGCTAGCTAAGAATGAGTGCCTACGTAAGCAAGTATGATGTCGACACTTTTGTTAAAGAAGGAATTGGAATTAAAAATTCTTTTCTCGAAATGCCCAAATTTGGTTTTGACATTGACCTTCAGGGTGGCACTATTAAGAATAGTTCCTCCAATGCATACAAAGAAACTAAGAAACGTATGCGCGATATTCTTACTGCTTATGGGGTTACGAATAATCATTCGCGATGAGATATTAAGCTTACTTAAGATTTAATCTACTATGCACTTATTCGGTGAAAATGACGATCCTTGGGAATGATTTACCTATTTGATCACTTAAGAATTAAGGTATATAATTTTCAACATTTCACTAGGATATTAAAATTTCAATAATTTGTTAACAAAGAATTTGATATAGTCGAATGCAATTTTTTTAAAAGTACTTGCACATGTATACCAATCAGTTTGAAAAAATTATTAACATAACATACGTTACTATTTTGTTCAAAGTTTGTATGTGAACGTATAATATTTTGAATATTTTATCATGATTTCGTATTTGCTAACGTTCCGAAATTCATATGGGTGGTTGCCTTGTTTGTCAGACAGAATTTGTATCACTCCTAAAGAAACGAAAATTCAGATTGTCACACTGATGAAAGGCAAATTCAAATTATCCGAGTATAAGAGAAAACTCCAGCAGTTTCATCAGGCATTGTTTAAACAGTTTGATGATTTTGTCTAGCAAAATCGCAAATAACTTGTGACGTCACACATGTCGGTAAACATTGTTTAGCGATATATCACAAAACTATTTCAAACTGCTGAACAGACATATAAAAAGAGATAATTATTGTATCCATATCTATAACGTTCTTAGAAGAACTATTGCAATTAAACGAATCACATAATTGAGCGAAGTGATTCAGAAATTTTATTAGCATTTCCAACTCTGTAGAACATAACATTTTTATTTTTCAAGTTTTCATTTGCTTATTTGTGTTCACTTTCTCGTCAAAATAGATTATCATAAACAATTAACCCTGTTGTTCAATGTAATGTGTTAAATATCCTTTCTTTAGAATATCAATTAACTTTTGTGCAACTTCAATATTCAGTTCAATGTTGTTTCTTTTTCCCTTTCCTTTTTTCAATTTTTGTTTGAAATATTTAAGCTAGGAACTTGTAAATAGACTGAACTGATCTGCACCAAAAGAGCGACTTCACTTGTGGTATTTAAATAAAAATGATATGTGGCACAAGCTTAGTGTTTAACATTCTTCTAGTGATTAAGCTCATCAAAGCAATTTTTGTATACAGATTCATGTACACGTAGCCTTAAGTGTGCATTTCACAAACAGTTGGTATTTTCAAATACCAGCAAAATCAAGTTTAAAAAAAGAAATAACGATCCCTTATGTTTGTTCAATTTGTTTTGTCACATTCGAATTGAGAACGTGTTAGGAAAAAGGATCAAAAAGAAAGACCAAGAAATTTGGATATTAAGTATTGGTAAAATAAGAATTACGTGCTACTAACAAGGAAAAAGACAAACAAAACTCAAACAATTTTATACAAAAACACACTAATCACGTACGCAAATCTTGCGTTTTTATGAAATTTTTTAAAAATTTGCCTTCTTTTATTTTTTTTTAAACTAAATGTAAATGGTTTTTATTCTACTGATGGATGTAAAGCAATCTACTAGAATATAAATATTATGTTCGTTTGTTAATATATGCAAAATACACCTTTCAGTACAAGCGAAAAATATATTAAAACAATTACCAAATTTGACAAAAGTTTTAAGTTCTTGAAAGTGAAATATGTCAGTTTTAAATCAACTTAAATGATTTAAAAATTAAATAGCATCAATGAAATGAAAAGGTTGTAGAGGCCTAGCAACAGAAAAACAACACAAATAAATACACTTTTAGCTTCTTTAGGTATATCCGTCACCCTTGTTATTTGGGATGAAGGATACTGTTCCGTGATATTTTTCACTTCTAAATATGACCGAATTAATTAAAAACTTTAAATTATATCGCCACGAAAATATTATAGAGTTGGTGCGCTATGTTGTTTGTTCGGTGTTCAAACGAAAGTGTTTTTTTTTAATGGAGTCTTATTACAAAGTATAACACTTATTACAAAAATTTCTCAAGCCATGACCCTACTAATTTTTTACAACGTACTAAATTTAATGCATAATATTAAGGGTGTTCAATTCATTTTAATTCAATTACATAAATTTAATATTATGATTTAGCAAAATTGTTAAAGCCAAACAGATACATTTGATAAAAAAAAATAAAAACTTCAACTGTTTAACATTTTTACCGTTTTTACCATTTTAGCAAAAAATTATGTTTGTTTTTTTGTAATATATACTACTTCCAAGAAAATGTTAAAATAAATTGAATTTACTTTTATTTGGGTACGATTTTCCTTTGATGGAATTTAATTTAGTATAACCTGATGCAATATTTTTCAACGTAAAAAGCTCAAAATTTGCAAAGCTAAGTTGTGGTTTGGTATACTTTTATTTAAAACACATCAATAAATATGGACTTTAACAATTAGATATTCTGTTTTTAAGCTGTTTTAAGATTTTCGAAGGAAAGGTAACAGTGATAATTCCAGGCGAAAAAAAGGCCACTTGGATACCATATAACCTACGAACCAAAAAAAAAAAAAATATGGCAGTACGTACTAACGTTATTATGAAAATAATAGTTGTTATCTAATGTTTTCATTAAAAAAACAACTTCATTATGCTGTTATTCTAAACATTATTAATCACTATGACCTGATTTTATTCAATACCTAATACCTGTCTTTAACTATCATTTAGGAGCGTACGAATACAAATTTTATTTATGAAAAAAAATACTCTAAAATAGGGAAAAATTTTGGATTTATCTCATATATTTTGGGTGTATTCGTAGTTATATGCTTATTGGATATTTTAAAGCCTCTGAGGTTTACGGTACAGTAAATCGATCTGTTCCTGATCATTATTTATGTGAGGGATGAACATAACTAGAACCAATTCAGATTAAACGGCAAACCCCAACAATACGGCTATTTATTAATTACTTTTCGTGTGGACCGAAATTTAAGCCGTCGTTAGTTTTCGTCATTGGGGCCTTAAAGAACATTTGTTGTGTTTATATAAAATGGCTCTAAAAGAACATAGACTTATAGAAATTTTGTAAAATTTATTTACTTATTGAGTATAATATGAATCCTTTGAAATTTCACACCTTGTTTTTCAGGAAGCAGAATTTATTTAACTATAACTTTGAGGTTATTTTTGATATTTTTGCAATACTTCAAATAGAAGGCACTAAAAATACAAACGTTTTCCAAATGAATAGAGGAAAATCGTTTAACCAAAAACTATTGATATCTAATTTATATAAAAACTAACCGCAATTAATAGCTTATTTAATTATTTATTACTATTATTTTATTATAGCCTATCCGTGTGGAGTCCATCCAGTCTCCCATGGGACACGTCCCCAGGTGGCGGATAGGGCAACCCTCATCTAATTTTTTTAGATTCGCAGGGAAGGTGGGAAATAAAATACCACAGTTATGGCGTCTATACTTTAAACGGATTTTCTGGCTCCGTTTCTCCTTACCTATAATTTACTTAAATATTTGTAAAAGATGTAAGCTTTCCATTAGATTCTTTCTCAATGTAACAAATTACTGAAATATTTTGCTCATTTGAAAAATTTCAAAAAATTCTTTATATGCTTTAAATTTTTTGGTAACTGAAGCCGTAATTTTATTTTAATATTTTTTATATTCAAGATAAGATAACAATAATATCATATACACAAACAAGCTATTTATAATATCAGTATTTATCATTCCAACTATTTTTTTAGGGACTTATGCTAATATATAATTATTTTCACAAGAAAAGATAGACTAATAAAAAATTAAAAACTTAGTTTCTAACAGCAAAATATCATTAATATCGTCATGCAAATTTTATTCTATACTGAGTAGTGTCAGAAAGCGGAACACATTACGGAAGAAACGTAAGTTTCAAAACTTGTATTTATATAACGAATGTTACGGAAAATTTCTTTGTAAACAAACGACATTAATAAAAGTAACGGCTCAAAGTTTGAATACTTTTAGACCGAAACAACATGTTCAATCGATATGATTTATTAGTGTATGCGATTCTGTTTTTATCAAGGCTCAATTTTTCTTTTCCGACACCTGCAAGATAGAGTGAAATCTTAACTGTTAATCAGAATCAAGATAACGTTTAAATTACAATTATGCCTCCCAAATGCTTTCATATATGAATCATTCTGTGAGTCCATGTGATGATTTTTACGAATACGCTTGCGGCAACTGGAAAAATGTAATCGAAGGTCACTGGACCGCAAAGAAACGTACCAATTTTCTGGATATTACATACAAGCTCAGTGATATAGCTGAGAACATTTTAAAAAGACCTGACATTAATGATGTTGCACCAGAATATGCTGCAGAATTTGAGTTGGCAAAAAAATTTTATAGCAACTGCATGGGTGCCGAATTATTCCCTATGAAAGCTTCTTCAGAATATTTAGAGGTTTTAGAAGAAATTGGTGAATTTCCAGCAGTAGATACTAAATAGAAAAGCGAAAACTTTGACTGGCTTAACATGAGTGCTCACCTAAGCAACTATGGTGTTGACAGTTTTGTTAAGGAAAAAATCGCAACTCAATATTCCTATTTCGAGATTCCTAAATTTGGTTTTGACATTGAATTGCACAGTGACACTATTGAGAATAGTTCCTCCAACGCATACAAAGAAAATGAGAAACGTATGAGAAATATTCTTACTATTTATGGAGTTACGAATAATCTTATCGATAACTTAATTAAGGAGATATTTATTTTCCTTAAGAAGACTATATCGGTTTCGACACTATTTGAAAATAAAGTTTTTTGCGAAAATTTTTCGAATTTAACAGATAAATTAAAAATTGAAAGCAAATGGAGAATGTATTATGATATTGCTTGGCAAGGTAAACAATCAAATCACTGTTGCAAACCTTGCTTCTACATGTATTATATAATTGATGAAATTATGAAATTATTTATCTCTAAAATTTTTTTTCATATGGATGCTCGTCTGCAGGAGCGAAAATATCAAAGAGATTTCTGTATTACATACATTAAAACATCAATGATTTATCTATTTGATCACCTATATATGAAGGTATGTAATTCACTACTTTTCAAATTAATTCAGTAAAATATTAAGATTTCATACAAAATTCTACCACAAATAATGTTCAGCGCTATCGTATAAACGATTCCAAGCTGACGTACAGAAATGTAAAATACGCTATATGCTTAGCGTATAGTTATAACGTTCATAAACGAACTGGTATTATCGCGTGAAGATCCAGAATTTTTTTAAAGCTAGCTCTGTAGAACATTGTTTAAAAACGTTCAATCGAAGCAGTCGAGAACTAGGAAGATAGATTATTAGGAGGACGAAAGAGGGAGTGGACATTGTGGACATTCGATTTGAATTTTCCCACATTGAAAGTGACAGGGAAGACCTCTGTTCTGCTAAAAAACGAATTTTCATTGTAATGCGTAGTGCGGTTCACTGGCCAATCGACCACAAATGGATGTGCTCTCAACCAAACTCGAGTCAAACCCAAAAATGTACAAGTTTCGGGAACAAGTTCCCTAATTCCGTTAGAGCACTTACCATTGTAGTAACGATAAAACAGTGAAACACAACCCATATTTCGTCGATGCTGAAGAGAATACCCTACTGTTCCCAATAAGCCTCTTGGCCCTCTCCTGTGTGCGGTCGAGCAACTCCAAAATAGACTTTGGGGCGCCGGCCCATACATGAGAGTTGTATTCCATCTTTGGACGTGTATAGGCGGTATAAATAGTACGGAGATCGGATGGAGTGAAGTATCTCTTACACCGTTTTAGAACACCGAGGCACTTGAACGCTTCTTTAGAAACCTTAAAAACGTGTTTAGTCCATCGAACATCACACTGAATTTTCATGCCAAGAACATCAAGAGCTTCCGATTCCGTAATACCTATAGTAACAGGTGCAAGACCATTTTCGAACACAGATCTATGCGCAAGCATGCAAAATTGTCTCTTACGGGCATTAAAATCGGCTCTATTCGCACAACCGTATTCGGAGATCGCCGTGAGCTCGTGATTGAGCACATCATTTATATTCCGCCTTTTGGAACTCACCTCTAACTGGTTCGGTCTATTACCAAATGAATACGATTTACAAAGGTGGTTGTCATCTGCGAAAGAGTATATAGGGTTTAAATTTTGACAAAGAAGGTCATTTAGAAAAATAAGAAATAGTGCAGGAGAATGAACGGAGCCTTGCGGCACCCCTGAATTAATCATGAACTCGTCTGATGAAATCCGACACCAAAAGTTGCAAGTTTAAACAGAAGTGCAGCATGCCACACTCTATCAAATGCCTTGGAAATATATAGATCCTCCACCCTACTCTCTCCGAAATGATGTATGGAGTTGAACCATTGTTCCGATAGATGAAAAGTTAATCATACTTTCTATCACTTTACAGATTGTATTACAAATTACATTTGGGCGGTAATTTTAAGGGTTGTTAGCCTCACACTTTTTGGGGATTGGCATTATATTAACAACCTTCCAACACTTTGGAAACTCACCGGCATGATACAACATGCTGAAAAGGGTTGCTAACGGATGCGCTAGCGTTGAAGAGCAATGTTTTAGAGAGCACAATCCTTTTGCACTTGTATATATACATAAATATGTAATATCATGTACAATTAAAATTTCCTAAAATTGCTACTATGTTTGTCCAAGAAATTTAGAAAATTACGGCTTTATTGATATGACTTGATTGAAGCAATTTATAAATTTAACAATTTTGTGATTAATAACAATTTTAGTTGATTTGAATATTTTCATGAATTTTAGTTGTATTCCAACCACGAAGCTCATGCTGAAATTTCCTATATTATTAAAGAAATACGTTTAAGTTTAAGAAATATGATAGAAGAAGCCAAATGGTTAGACGAACCAACACGTAACGCCGCTTTACTTAAGGAATCCACAATGAAGCAACATATTGGTCGTTATGAAGATACAAATTATATTATGGCAGTTATGAAGGGAATAATTTAAATTTATGTAAATTTAAACAAAAAATGGTCCGTTTTAATGGTCTACACCTTGATAAATTGGGCAATACAAGTAAGGATCTCTTTTTCCTCGTTGGCTTGCGGAATAATGCTGCTTATAGTCATCTGGATAATTCCTTTTGTGTGTTGGAAGGCGTTTTAATGGAACCGGTTTATAACAAGGCTTGGCCATATTGTTTAAAATACGCTGCAATTGGTTCTGTGATAGGCCACGAGTTAATACATGGTTTCGATACTATTGGCGCAAATTTCGACGAAAGTGCAAATATTAACAACTGGTGGTCAAATGCATCGAGGAATGCATTTAACGATCGTGCCAATTGTTATGTGAATCATTATCAAGATTACTTTGTACCAGAAATTAATCGATATTAATGGCGAACTGACGAAAAATGAAAATATTGCTGATGCTGGAGGATTGCGTGCAGCTTTAATGGCTTACCGCCGCCATATTAGTAAAAAATCCAAAGGTCAGGCCTCTGGGACAGCAATTCACGACGAAGAACAAATGCCCGACAAAAATTTGTCGCCCGAACAATTATTTTTTTGGGATATGCCCAACAGTGGTGTTCATCGTACAGAGAAGCCGACTTTTGGAAATATATTACGGATACACATACAATCGATAAATTTCGAGTACTTGGCACTTTGTCCAATAATGATGATTTTGCGGACGCCTACAGTTGTGCCGTGGGAAGTAAAATGAATTCAAGGAATGATAAATGTAAACTTTGGTAAAATTATTTAGCTTTCAATTTATTCAATATTGTTTGATGAATTGTCAAGAAACACATTCAGTTAAAAATAAAAAAATTTGATAGCATTTGATAATACAAAAACGTATTCTCATTAGATTATTACAATTGGTATAATTTTTATCTTTCGTTTTCAAATTTAACTTTCGATTAAAGCACAACTCTGCAAAAAACGCGACACTGTACTGTAAGTAAGTTAAATCACATAACAGCAGGTAAGATCCACTGATGAGCTATATCAGCATTATATTAAACGAATTTAAGTAATAACTTTTATGAGAGCAACATAAAATATTTGTTTTTTAAAGGAATCTAGCACAAATTCACGTAGATTAGATAATTATTAAAATATTCCAAGGCATTTACAATTGTTATCCAATCTGTTTTCATTTAAAAAAAATTAATTATGCTGTGAGGAACTTTTATTCTCAAAATTATTAAACACTATAACCTGATTTAATAATCAATATCTGAAATATGTCTTTAAATGGAATGTAGATGTGTAGGCATATCCTTAAAATTATAAGAAAATACTGTAAAACGACGAAAAATGTAGCATTTATCTCATACATTTTGATTATATTCGTAGTTTATTACACACTCATTGCATATTTTTAGGCTAATTATGGAGTAAGCATTTTACAAAACGCTGTCTCATTTACCATTATGAATGCGAGAAATGGAGACTACAAAAAACCAATTACATTTGGTATGCAATTTAAAATGCTAAGCTCAAAATCACGACTATTTAAGATGTGTAAATTGCACTATTTTACATCGTTAGTTTTCGAAGTATCTGACGGATCTGAGATATGTCATGTTCGATTTCATTTTAGCATTTGTAAAGAAGTTGCAGTGCTCATCCATCGTTTACGTGCACATGACGCATTCAAATTAAATTATTTACTAAAGCATACAATCTAATTTATCTACTTTTAAACTTAACAGAAAAGCGTTAAAAACACAAAACAGTAAAATTTAATCACGAAGGTCAAGATAAGCTAGTACTTTTTTTAATTACTTAAGCTAGATCAATAAATGACTTACTTGTAAAACAATTTTAAGATGAATTAAGAATTATAAACAACATTTAATAAAAAAATGAGATTAAACACAAAGGAAATCGTTTCACCAAAAAGTGAGTACATTTTGAAATAATTGTTGATTTTATCCAAGAATTAATGGAAAAAATCTAAAATTTATGTATGACATTGTTCATACTCTTTTTCAGTTGATGTACACAATTATACAACAGTTATAGCGACTATATGCACCACCATTTTGCTGTGACAAGGTAAGATAACAATAATATCATAAAAACAAACAAGTGATTTACCATATTTATAGTTCCAACTACAATTTTTTAGACTATTGCTAATATATATTTATTTTCACAAGAAAAGTCTAATAAAAAATTTTATTCCATACTGAGTAGTGTCAGAAAGCGGAACACATTACGGAAAAAACTTAATTTAAGAAACTAAAATATAAACTCGTATTTATACAACGAGTATACTATTACGTTACAGAAAACTTCTTTGTACAGAAACGATGTTAATGAAGATAACGGCCCTAATTTTAAATAATTTTTGCCCTAAACAACATGTTCAATCGAAATGATTTATTCGTTTATGCGATTGTGTTTTTATCAAGGATCCATTTTTCAGTTTCGAAACCTGCAACATCGAGTGGAATCTTAACTGTTAATCAGTATCAAGATAGGGTTTATCGTGCAAAATATGCCTCCCAAACGCGTTCATTTATGAATCATTGTAAGTTTATGTGATGATTTTTACGAATACGCCTGCGGCAACTGGAAAAATGTAATCGAAGGTCACTGGATTGTAAAGAGACGTACCAATTGTATGGATAATATATATAAGCTTAATGATATAGCTGAGACCAGACCTGACATTAATAATGTAGCACCAGAATATGCTGCAGAATTTGAAATGGCAAAAAAATTCTACAGCAACTGCATTGGTGCAGAATTGTTCCCTGTGCGAGGTTCTTCAGAATATTTTGAGGTTTTAGAAGAAATTGGTGGCTTTCCTGCAGTAGATACTAAATGCAAAAATGTACACTTTGACTGGCTTAACATGAGTGCCCACCTAAACAACTATGGTGTCGACAGTTTTGTTAAGGAAAAAATCGCAACTCAATATTCCTATTTCGAGATTCTTAAATATAGTTCTTCCACTACGTACCAAGAAAACGAAAAACGTAGGCGCAACATTCTTACTGTGTATGGGGTTAAGAATAATCATTCGTATGGAGATATTTAATCGACTATGCATTTATTTGGTGAAAATGAAAATGACGATCGTTGGGAATTTTTTTCAAAGTTTATTAACAAAACAGAAATTAAAAGCAAATGGAAGATGGTCTTTGATATTCCTTAATTAGGTAAACAATTGAATGATTGTTATGCACTTGTTTTTATTTCTAGAAATTAATAGACCAAGGTTGTGATGACAATGCGCTAACACAAGGAAATTTATTTTTCATATGTATGCTATTCTACAAGATAGAAAATATTAAAACAATATTTGTATACAAATTCATGTACATATAAACTTAAGTGTCCATATCACAAACGGTTAGCATTATCTAACGCCAGCAAAATCAAGTTAAAAAAAATAGAAAACGATCCCTTATGTTTGTTCAATTTGTTTTGTCACATTCGAATTGAGAACGTGTTAGGAAAAAGGATCAAAAAGAAAGACCAAGAAATTTGGATATTAAGTATTGGTAAAATAAGAATTACGTGCTACTAACAAGGAAAAAGACAAACAAAACTCAAACAATTTTATACAAAAACACACTAATCACATACGCAAATCTTGCGTTTTTATGAAATTTTTTTAAAATTTGCCTTCTTTTATTTTTTTTTAAACTAAATGTAAATGGTTTTTATTCTACTGATGGATGTAAAGCAATCTACTAGAATATAAATATTATGTTCGTTTGTTAATATATGCAAAATACACCTTTCAGTACAAGCGAAAAAGATATTAAAAAAATTACAAAATTTGACAAAAGTTTAAAATTCTTGAAAGTAAAATATGCCAGTTTTAAATCAACTTAAATGATTTAAAAATTAAATAGCATCAATGAAATGAAAAGGTTGTAGAGGCCAAGCAACAGAGGAACAATACAAAGAAATACACTTTTAACCTCTTTAGGTATATCCGTCACCCTTGTTATTGTGGATGAAGGATACATTTCAATAATAAAAAAAATAAAAGCTTCCACTTTTTACCATCCATTTTAACAAAAAAATTTGTTTTTTTATGCTGATAGATACTACTTCTAAGAGAAATGTTAAACGTTAACCTGCTGCAATAGTTTTCATCGTAAAAACTCAAAATTTCCCAAAGTAAAATTGTGCTTTGGAATACTTTTATTTAAAACACATCAATATATATGGATTCTATCATTATTAGATATTCTGTTTTTAAGCTGTTTTAAGATTTTCGAAGGAAAGGTAACAGTGATATTTCCAGGCGAAAAAAAGCCACTTGGGTACTATATAACCTATGAAACAATTAAAATATAGCAGTACTTACTAAAATTATTATGAAAATAATAATTGTTATCTAATGTTTTCATTAAAAAAAAAACTTCATTATGAATTAATCTATATTTTAAAACTTCTGAGGTTTACGGTACAGTAAATCGATCTATTCTTGATCACTATGTATGCGAGGATTGAACACGACTAAAACCAATTTCAATTTATTTGCAGATTGAACGGTTAACCCCAACAATGCGGCTATTTATTACTTACTTTTCGTGTGGACCGAAATTTGAGTGCAAAAATTAAACCATCCTTAGTTTTCGTCATTGGGACCTTAAAGAATATTTGTTGAGTTTATATAAAATGGTTCTAAAAGCACATAGACTTATAGAAATTTTGTAGAATTTTTTTATTGAAAAAATGAAACTGCACACTTTGTTTTTCAGGAAGCAGAATTTATTTAACTATAACTTTAGGGTTTTTTTAAATATTTAACTATTTATTATTATTATTATTATTATTATTATTATTATTATTTTATAACAACCTAATCTACAATCTAAACAATTAACTTTTTTACACACCTTTTAAAATTAACCAAAACGTTTGGCATTTGTGCAATAAAGCCAAGCTTATAGCTCAATCAATTGAACTATAATACATTTTGAAATATGTCATCTTCGAATTTATTTTAGTTTAAAATTTATGTATGAAAATACGTACACTTTTGTTCATATGATATCCAAGTCAGCAATTATACAACAGTTATAGCGACTATACTTTTAACCGTTTTTCTAACTCCTTTTCTCCGTGACTTAATTTACTCAAATAATTGTAAAAGATGTGAGATTCTTTCTCAATATAACAAATTACTCAAAAATTTTTTTATGACATGTAAAAAATTCATATCTTTTATATTTTTCTAGAAACTGAAGTCATGATTTTATTTTAATAATTTTCTTTGTTTTTTTGTTTTGTTTTTGAGATGTTGCTATCTTATCTTTAACATTAAAAAATATCATATAAAAAAAAATCTATTTATCTTATTTATAATTCCAATTATAATGTTTTAGACTTATGCTAATATTTATTTATTTTGACAAGAAAAGATAAAGCCTAATAAAAAATTTAAATTTCGTTTCAAACAGCAAAATGTCATTAATATCGTCACGCAAATTTTATTCTATATTGAGTAGTGTCAAAAAGTGGAACACATTTCGGAAGAAAACTAAGTTTCAAAAATTAAAATATTAACTCATATTTAAATAACGAGTATTACTGTTACATTGCAGAAAATTTTTTTGTACAGAAACGAAGTTAATAAAAGTAACGGCCCTGAGTTTAAATACTTTTTGTCCGAAACAATATGTTCAATCGATATGATTTGTTCGTTTGTGCGATTCTGTTTTTATCAAGCCTCAATTTTTCCTTTCCAACACCTGCAACATTGAGTGAAATATTAACTGTTAATCAGAATCAAAATAGCGTTTATCGTTCAAATTATGCCTCCCAAATGCTTTCATATATGAATCATTCTGTGAGTCCATGTGATGATTTTTACGAATACGCCTGCGGCAACTGGAAAAATGTAATCGAAGGTCACTGGACCGCAAAGAAACGTACCAATTTTCTGGATATTACATACAAGCTCAATGATATAGCTGAGAACATTTTAAAAAGACCTGACATTAATGATGTTGCACCAGAATATGCTGCAGAATTTGAGTTGGCAAAAAAATTTTATAGCAACTGCATGGGTGCCGAATTGTTCCCTATGAAAGCTTCTTCAGAATATTTAGAGGTTTTAGAAGAAATTGGTGGATTTCCTGAAGTAGATACTAAATGGAAAAGCGAAAACTTTGACTGGCTTAACATGAGTGCTCACCTAAGCAACTATGGTGTTGACAGTTTTGTTAAGGAAAAAATCGCAGCTCAATATTCCTATTTCGAGATTCCTAAATTTGGTTTTGACATTGAACTGCACAGTGACACTATTGAGAATAGTTCCTCCAATGCGTACAAAGAAAATGAAAAACGTATGCAAAATATTCTTACTATTTATGGAGTTACGCAAAATAATATAAACAACATAATCAATGAGATATTTATTTTCCTTAAGAAGATTTTATCGGTTTCGACACTATTTGAAGATAATAATTTTTGCCAAGGTTTTTCGAATTTAACAGAAAAATTAAAAATTGAAAGCAAATGGAGGATGTATTATGATATTGCTTGGCAAGGCAAACAATCAAATCACTGTTGCAAACCTTGCTTCTATATGTATTATCTAATTGATAAAATTTGTGAAAACAATAAGCGAGCAGCAGCAAATTATTTATCTCTAAAATTCCTTTTTCATATGGATGCTCGTCTGCAAGATAAAAAACATCAAAAAGATTTTTGTATTTCACACGTTAAAACATCAATGATTTACCTTTTTGATCACTTATATATGAAGGTATGTAATTTATTACTTTTCAAATTAATTCAGTAAGGTATTAAGATTTCGTACAAAATTCTACCACAAAGAAAGTTCAGCGCTATCGTATGAACGATTCCAAGCTGACGTACAGAAATGTAAAATACGCTTAGCATAAGCATCCATAGTTTAAAGTTCATAAACTAACTGGTACAAAATTTTTTGAATATTTCTAGCTCTGTAGAACATCGTTTAAAAATGTTAAATCAAAACAGCTTTTTTCAGTAGTAGAAACACACAATATACAATAATAAAATACAAAAGATAATAAAATCAAGGGTTTTTCATTATAGAATTCTTAACAAAATAATTTTTAACGCATTTTACATACAGTATGTACTTGCTTTGCTTTTCTTGCCAATTCTACATGTTTCAATTTAATGTAGCTCTCAGTGCATGTTTTTCGCACGAGCTCTTGAGGATGTTTCGAGGAATTTCTTCTAGATTATGTCTAGAAAATGAATTGAAGTTTCTGAAGTGCTAGAAGAAATTACAGAATTGGGTATATCTATGCGTTCTTTTTTCGCCATATTTATTCTGTTCATAACGGCATTATTATAAAGCGAATCTAATTTCCTGATTGATGGCTTTGGCTTCAAACCCATATTTATATTCTAGTGACATCTTTCCACCTCGTCATTCAACTGTACTGTGCAATAAGTAATTCTTTCAATAACTGAACGTAGTTATTAGTATTATTAGTGAATTACCATTTCATGAATTTATTCATCAGGTATCTACAAGTTTCCAATTTTCAATTGGATGCTTTACATAGCGATGGAGCTTACGTTTGCAGTCTTTATCGTTATGACTGAGGTAGTATTCAACATCACTAACTATTCTAAAGGTTGAAATAGTTCTTCAGTCGTATATTTTAGCTATATATAACCATTTATAAAAATATGTTTTTGTAGTATGAACGGATATTTCATATTTAATTAATAAAAAATCTCCTGGAATTTTTGTATAGAGACAATTTAGTTGACAAATATTCGGGACTTCTTAAGATAATATGTGCCACAAAAATTTTTTATTTTCTTTTCCATATTTTTGTTTTTCAAATGTATGCTGTCAGTCCAGTTCATTCATGCAGAAGTGTATGAAACGATAGATATTTCAATTACAGTGATAACAGAACGATGAAATGAATGATTTGGCACAAGCCTAGTAGAACTTATAGTTCTGTAATTTATTCTAGTGTTTGTGATCATCAGAGCACAATCCTTTTGCACTTACAATATGTAAATACATAAATATGTAACATCATGTACGATTAATATTTCCTACAATTGTTATTATGTTTGTCCAAGAAATTTCGAAAATTGCGGCTTTATTGTTTTGACTTGATTGAAGCAATTTATAAATTTAACAATTTTGTGATTAATAACAATTTTATTTGATTTGAATATTTTCATGAATTTTAGTTGTATTCCAACCACGAAGCTCATGCTGAAATTTCCTATATTATTAAAGATATACGTTTAAGTTTAAGAAATATGATAGAAGAAGCCAAATGGTTAGACGAACCAACACGTAACGCCGCTTTACTTAAGGAATCCACAATGAAGCAACATATTGGTCGTTATGAAGATACAAATTATACTAAACTTTTATTGGACGAGTTGAGAACACTACAATACATTAATGGCAGTTATGAGGGGAATAATTTGAATTTATGTAAATTTAAACAAAAAATGGTCCGTTTTAATGGTCTACACCTTGATAAATTGGGCAATACAAGTAAGGATCTCTTTTTCCTCGTTGGCTTGCAGAACAATGCTGCTTATAGTCACCTGGATAATTCCTTCTATGTGTTTGAAGGCGTTTTAATGGAGCCGGTTTATAACGAGGCTTGGCCATATTCTTTAAAATACGCTGCAATTGGTTCTGTGATAGGCCACGAGTTAATACATGGTTTCGATACTATTGGCGCAAATTTCGACGAAAGTGCAAATATTAACAACTGGTGGTCAAATGCATCGAGGAATGCATTTAACGATCGTGCCAATTGTTATGTGAATCATTATCAAGATTACTTTGTACCAGAAATTAATCGCTATATTAATGGCGAACTGACGAAAGATGAAAATATTGCTGATGCTGGAGGATTGCGTGCAGCTTTAATGGCTTACCGCCACCATATTAGTAAAATATCCATACGTCAGGCCTCTGGGACAGCAATTCACGACGAAGAACAAATGCCCGGCATAGATTTGTCGCCTGAACAATTATTTTTTTTGGGATTTGCCCAGCAGTGGTGTGCATCGTACAGAGAAGCCGATTTTTGGAAATATATAACGGATAGACATACAATCGAAAAATTTCGAGTACTTGGCGCTTTGTCCAATAATGATGATTTTGCGGAGGCCTACAGTTGTGCCGTGGGAAGTAAAATGAATTCAAGGAATGATAAATGTAAACTTTGGTAAAATTATTTAACTTTCAATTTATTCATTATTGTTTGATGAATTGTAAATAAAAACATTTAGTTAAAAATAAAAAAATTTGATAGCATTTGGTAAAATTTTTATCTTTCGTTTTCAAATTTAACTTTCGATTAAAGCACAACTCTGCCTTGTTTCTCCACGTTTTCAAAAAACGCGACACTATACTGTAAGTAAATTAAATCACATAGCAGCAGGTAAGACCCACTGGTGAGCTTTATCAAAAATATATAAGAGAATTTAAGTAATAACTTTTATGAGAGCACCATAAAATATTTGTTTTTTAAAAAAATCTAGCACAAATTTACGTAGATTAGATAATTATTAAAATATTCAGTGGCATTTACAATTGTTATCCAATCTGTTTTCATTTAAAAAAATTAGTTATGCTGTGAGGAACTTTTGTTCTCAAAATTATTAAACACTATAACCTGATTTAATAATCAATATCTGAAATATGTCTTTAAATGGAATGTAGATATGTAGGCATATCCTTAAAATTATAACAAAATACTGTAAAACGGCGAAAAATGTAGCATTTATCTCATACATTTTGATTATATTCGTAGTTTATTACATTTTACAAAACGCTGTCTCATTTACCATTTTGAACGCGAGAAATGAAGACTACAAAAAACCAATTACATTTGGTTTGCAATTTAAATAGCTAAGCTCAAAATCACGGCTATTTAAGATGTGTAAATTGAACTATTTTACATCGTTAATTTTCGAAGTATCTGACGGATCTGAGATATATTATGTTCGATTTCACTTTAGCATTTGTAAAGAAGTTGCAGTGCTCATCAATCGTTTACGTGCACATGACGCATTCAAATTAAATTATTTACTAAAGCATACAATTTAATTTATCTACTTTTTAACTTAACAAAAAATCGTTAAAAACATAAAATAGTAAAATTTAATCACGAATGTCTTGATAAGCTAGTACATGTACTTTTTTATTAATTACTTAAGCTAGATCAATAAAAGACTTATACAGCCATTTTAAAATGAATCAAGAATAATAAACAACATATAATAAAGGAATGAGTTAAAACACAAAGGAAATCATTTCAGCAAAGAGCAAGTATATTTTGAAATAATTGTTGATTTTATGGAAGAATTACTATTTTAATTTTTATTCGACCTTTTTTATTTTAATTAAATATGTACTAATCTTTTAAACGGTCTTTTTAAATAAATTTTAACGAGATATTTTTCCAAAATTTGGGCTCCTATGGAAAGCTTCTTCAAAAATTTTATTCAATTTGTCAATAATTTTTGTTATTAAAAATTAACTTTCCTGAAGAAGCTTTCCATAGAAAAGCGAAATATTGAAAAAATAAATCGTTAAAATTTAATAAAAAAAGACCTTTTAAAAGATTAGTACATATTTAATGGAAGAATTACTTGAAAAAGTCTAAAATTTATGTATGATACTGCGTATACTTTCTTCATCCGATGTACACAATTAAACAACAGTTACAGCGACTATACTTATAAGCGATTTTCTAGCTCCGTTCGCTGTTACAGGAAAAGATAACAATAATATTATATAAACAAACAAGATTTTTATCATATTTATACTTCCAACCATATTTTTTTAGACTAATGCTAATATATATTTATTTTCACAAGAAAAGATAAGACTAATAAAAAATTAAAATTTTGTTTCTAACAGCAAAATATCATGAATATCGTCATACAAATTTTATTCTATACTCAGTGGTGTCAGAAAGTGGAACACATTACAGAAAAAAACTTACTTTAAAAAACTAAAATATAAACTCGTATTTATACAACGAGTATACTATTACGTTACAGAAAATTTCTTTGTACAGAAACGACGTTAATAAGAGTTAAGGCCCTAAATTTGAATACTTTTTGTCCGAAACATGTTGAATCGATATGATTTATTCGTTTATGTGATTGTGTTTTTATCAAGGCTCAATTTTTCCTTTCCGAAACCAGCAACATTGAGTGAAATATTAACTGTTAATCAGAATCAAGATAGCGTTTAGCGTATAAATTATGCCTCCCAAATGCGTTCACATATAAATCATTCGGTGTGTCCATGTGCAAATGTGTGAAAAGCATTGTAATGCTCTGCTTAAATTTTTTTTGGCGTAAGTACACAATCACATCTTCAGAAAAATGCATAAAGTTGCCTTTAGCGTATGTGTACGAAAACAATACCCAACAAATTCATATGGTTCATCTCCAATAATGTTAAACACAATTTTGTATGAATTCTGAAGAAAGAAAAATTCAGATTGAAGAAAGGCAAATTCAAATTATCTGGCCTTAGAAAAAATAAAAACAATATCATCAGGAAATATTCAGAAAGGATTGCTTAGAGACAGTTAAGTATCTAACATAATTTGCGGCAACTCTGGTGATTATCTGGCAAAGTTTCAGATAAGCTGGGACGTCATACATTTTGGGCAGGAATGTTCAGCGACATCGTAAAAACAATTTCAAGCTGACGAAGAATTATATAAAATACGCTTAGTATAGCATATAAGCTATAACATTCATAGAAGAACTAGTACAGTTAGGCGAAGTGATGCAGAATTTCCAGAATTTGAATGTTCTAACTCTGTAGAACATCGTTTAAAAATGATCAATGAAAGCTTTTTATTCAGCGGTAGAAACATACAATATACAAAAATCAAATACCAAAGATAGTAAAATCAAGTATTTTCCATTACAATGTTCTTTTCATAGTAATTGCTTTTGTAGCTAATTCCAATTACAATTATACTTAATGTTTTCATACGAGTTTTTTGAGGATATTTCGTAGAATTTCTTCTAGATTATGTCCTAACTAGATAGAAGACATTAAAGGATTGGGTATATTTTATGCGTTCTTTGTTCGCCAATACCAACTATTTAGACCACTATGAAATTATAGAATTGAGGAGAACCATATTCATAATCACTCTGCCATTCGACTGTACTGCGCCGTACGTACTTCTTACAATAACTAGGCATAATTATTATTGTGAATAACGACTTCATCAATTAATTCATCAAGTATAAAATATGTATAAAAAATTTTCAGACTAATTCGCCCATTTTTAATTTTCCATAGTAACGTTTTTTGTTTTCCCTACGTTTACTAATATTTCCTTCCTCAGTATTTTTGCAGTTCTATTAGGCTATTATTCCGCATCTCTTCCATTACTAAATACTTCAGTCGTATATTTTTTAGCTAGTTTCTGCAAGTTTCTTTATTATACAATTTCTAACAACAATTATACCAAACATTTACGCTAGTCTATGCAATACTCTCTAAACTACATATATATGAGTATATATATATATGTATAACCATTTATATAAATATGTTTTTCTAGTATGAACGCATTTTCATATTAAATTAATACAAAAATCTCCTGGAATTTTTGTATGGAGACAATTAAGTTGATAAATATTTGGGACTTCTTAGGATATTTTGTGCCAAAAAATTTTTTTATTTTCTTTTTTAATTTTTTGTTTTTAAAATGTATGCTGTCAGTCCACTTACAAGTTACAAGGATTCCGTTCATTCAAACAGAAGTGTATGAAACGATAGATATTTAAATTACTGTGATAACAGAACGATGATATCAATGATTTGACCCAAGTCTAGAAGAACTCTTAGTTCTGTCGTTTATTCTAAAGGTTGTGATCATCAGAGTACAATCCTTTTGCACCAACAATATATACATACATAAATATGTAATATCGTGTACGATTAATATTTCCTTAAAATGCTTACATGTTCGTCCAAGAAATTTCGAAAATTGCGGCTTTATTGTTTTGACTTGATTGAAGTAATTTATAAATTTATCAATTTTGTGATTAATAACAATTTTATTTGAAGCTCATGCTGAAATTTCCTTTATTATTAAAGAAATACGTTTAAGTTTAAGAAATATGATAGAAGAAGCCAAATGGTTAGACGAACCAACACGTAAAGCCGCTTTACTTAAGGAATCCACAATTATACCAAACTCTTGTTAGACGAGTTGAGAGCATTACAATACATTAATGGCAGTTATGAGGCGAATAATTTAAATTTATGTAAATTTAAACAAAAAATGGTCCGTTTTAATGGTCTACACCTTGATAAATTGGGCAATACCAGTAACCTTTTGTTATTAGTTGACTTGCAGAGCGATGCTGCTTATAATTATCTTGATAATTCCTTCTGTTTGTTGGAAGGCGTTTTATTGGAGCCGGTTTACATTAAGGCTTGGCCAAATTCTTTAAAATATGCTGCAATCGGTTTTGTGATAGGCCATGAGTTAACACATGGTTTCGACACTATTGGCACATATTTCGACGAAACGGGAAATATTAACAACTGGTGGTCAAATGCATCGAGGGATGTATTTAATGTTCGTGTCGATTGTTATGTGAATCATTATCAAAATTACTTTGTACCAGAAATTAATCGCTATATTAATGGTGAACTGACGATAAACGAAAATATTGCTGATGCTGGAGGATTGCGTGCATCTTTAATCGCTTACCGCCGCCATATAAGTAAAATAAGAGAAGCCGACTTTTGGGAATATATAACGTATAGACATACAATCGAAAAATTTCGAGTACTTGGCGTTTTGTCCAATAATGATGATATTGCGGAGGCCTACAATTGTACTGTGGGAAGTAAAATGAATTCAGAAAATAAAAAATGTAAGCTTTGGTCAATTCTTTCATTATTGTTTGATGATTTGTAAATAAAAGCATTTAGTTAAAAATAAATAAATATGATAGCATGTTCTTCTTATATCCAGTTTTTCGTTTTTTTTTATCACAAAATTTCTCAAATAATTACAAGTTGCTCGATGTGCTCTAGTACTCCGGTTTGCTGGGTTTCGAAGACAAAAACGTATTTTCATTAGATAATTACTATTGCTATAATTTGTATTTATTTTTAATTATTTAATTATTTATTAATTTTTAATATCTGTTTTGGTATAGATATAAGGCAAAATTGGTGGAGATAAAACTGCTTCTTTAGCACTTTTATCCGCTAATTCATTACCTGTAATTCCTATATGGCCGGGTGTGTAGAGACATTTGGTGTTTATATATTTTAATAGGGATTCACGGACTTTAGTCACTAGTGGTTCATTGTTAGTTGTACTTTTAAGGGAATTTATTGATGATAAGCTGTCCGAACATATGACAATTTTTTTCCTAATTGGTTTGATTTTCAATACTTCTTGGATAGCCGTGATTTCAGATGTAAATATTGAGGTATAGTATGGTAATAAACCCTTTTTGATTATGAGACTGCTGTCTTCAACTATCGCAAACCCATTCCCTGCTTCCGACTTCGAGACATTGCAGAACCAGAAAGTCCACTTATTTTTATTCCATTTGTTAAAAACTTCTAGATGGTTTGAATTCTTTTATATTGAGAGAATTTCTAGCAGGCATGTTTAATTCCAAAAAAAAGTCTGAAATGTCTATCCATGTTGAATGGGTTTTACGATAAGACGGTGATTTATTGATGTGTATTCAAAATTCTTTGGTTCTCATGTTGGAAATAATATATATACCAATTTGTCAAATCATTCCTGACAAATAGGAGTTTCTTAGGGAAAAATAACGTATATAAATCGATCATTATAAACTCGACAATGGTGTTAAGGATAAAGATCACCACTGTCAATGATATTGTTCCTAATTGCCTTTGAGAAAATCAATAATATCATATTAAAGCACAAATAATTTTCCCACTGTGTATATGCGGATGGTCTCAATTTATTTACAAAAGATGATGATTCTAAAATAATTCAAAACGAACTAGATAAACTGATGACAGATCAAACTAATTGGTGTTGTACATCTAGTTCATTTTGAATTATTTTAGAATCATCATCTTTTGTACTTGTTTGCTGCTTTATGCGTTTCTTGCAGTACTATAATGACAAAATTATATTTGTTGTTAAGTATTTGTAGATTTGAAAAATTATGTTTGTAGCCGTTTATATTCCGCTGGAGAATTTTCGTGATATTAAAGGTAACTAAGTAAATTTTGTTTTTTGTTACAGCAAGAAAGCTTTTGTTTTTTTTATGAATTGATTAGGATATCGCTTGCTTTTTTTTATACAGAACTGCTTGGAGTTCTGCTTCTAGTTCTGCTTGTAAATTGCTGGTGTTTACATCTAGATTTTGTTGATGTAAAAAGTTGGAATTATTAAGAGATGAGCTTGTTGGTGTATTGAGAGTGTTTTGTTGGTTGTTTTTGAGATTTATTTTATTGTTACGAATGTGTCTTGCTTAACTTTTAAAATAAAATAATTAAGCAATAAAGCGAACTACTGCTTACAAACTGCGTAGAACTTTATATGCAAGCTCTAGAATCAGTAGTGCGAAAATTTATGCAATTGAAGAAAGCACTAGAGTTAACAGTGCGAAAATTGATGCCACAAATGACAAACTAATAGATGTCATCCAAGAAAGCTCCAGAATCAACTGTGCGAAGATTGATGCAACTCAAGAAAGCTCTAGAGCCAACGGAAAAAAAATCGTTAGTGACGTAAACAAGAAATTTCAAGAAATATTTGACAAACGAGTGGAAGCTGTGGAATAGAAAATAAGCGAATTTGATAAAAAATTGTCTGGTCTGGCGAGAAAAATGGACGGAGAATTGCATGAACTAAAAACGAAAATGGACGACCTCCATATTCGAGAAGGACCGCTGAGAGTCGTCTCTGAGCACTGCAGCATGATAAACACCCCGAGCTATGACGGTAGCGCACCGTTTAATGTATTCGAGTTCCAGTTCGACATAGTGGCCAGCAAAAATAGTTGGAACAATGAAGAGAAAGCTATTGAGCTAATTCTGGCCTTAAAATGTGCAGCTGCCGAAATCCTCAAAAGCTTACCAGGAGCCTGCAGAAAATTTAACGAGGACATAATGGTGGCCTTACAACGCAAGTACGGCAACGATCATAAGAGAGAACTATACAGAATGGAGTTACGAGGCAGGATGCAGAAGGCAAATGGGACGCTGCAAGATTTTGCCCTGGAGATTGAACGTTTCGTGCAGCTTACTTATCCAGGTGAACATCATCCATTCCTGGATCAGTTTAAAATAGAAACATTTGTGAATGACATAAGGGATCCAGATATTAAAGATATTAAACTGCACAACGCAGAAAGCATCCTTCACCGAAACAATTTCGTCACGCTGGCCCAGGAGACCGCAAAAGTTATCTCAAAGCCATAAGTCTACAAGGTACGACGTCTTGAGACTGATACGGAATGCTACGGAGACAAAAGTAGCGAGATCAAAGAAATGCTTGAGCAGCTACTGGAAGAAAAAAGTAAATCGCGTGCACAATGCTTTAGCTGCAGTTAAGTCGACATTTTCAGCACATCTGCAGATCTGTTAAGAAAATGCCAAGATTTGCTTCACCTCCAAGGGACAACAAACGGGCAAACAAAACCAAATCGCACGAGTCACCGTTAAACTAAAACGAGCTAGCACTGAGGTGCAAGAGCTAGCTCCCACAATCAATGGCCCTGAAATCTACATTTCCATCATACAACAGAAAACTAATAAACTTACTGTCTGCGGGTTGATCAACGGAAAGAAGCAAGTCCTCACCATAGACACAGGAGCATCTTCGTCTGTAATAAGGCCTGATTTAGTTAAAGGGGTAGTGGAGCCGTTAAATAATGCACAACTGCGCACCGCTACTGGAGCCATCGCCTATGGAAGAGCCAGGGTACGATTGACTATTGGAAACATCAGCGTAAATCATGTGTTTGTTGTCGCTGATATAGTGGATGAAGTTATTATCGGTGCAGACTTCAAGATAGCTCACGGTGTTAATCTGGATATGAGGCAGCAGATAATGATCTGGCGCAACGTGGAGATTCCCTTAAATGTTAGATATCAGAGCAGGGACGCAGTAAGGAAACTATTTGCGATCGAACGCCAAAAATTGCTACCTCTGGCGGAAACTATAGTTTGGGCACATGTAGAGACAGATTGTATGGACAACCGGTTGTGGGTGGTAGAACCAGAAGATGTAAGGAATGATGTAATAACAGCTATAGCTCTCGCGAAAAGCTGCAACAATGGGAAAGTCCCGGTGAGGGTACTAAATCTGTCCAGCGACAGCGCCAGCAATTGGTGAAAATGCTGAAATCGGTCGATGTGAGCCGGCAGGAGCCGTAATTAATTGTGCGACACATTCAGTATGTCCCAAAATAACTGCTAAAGAGCGGGAATTGCTAGCAGAGCAGGTGGATAAATGGGTAGCAAAACTTAAACCACCCGACAGAAATAAAGCGAAGTAGTTGCCAAGAAAGCATACCGCCGTCTTCGCCGTCTCCGCTCTAAATAATAAAAACCAAGGTAGAACAGCAGTTGGGAAATATGAAATAAATACTGGCGAAGCAAGGCCAATAAAACAAGCAGCCAGGAGGAGGGGAACACTCTTGCAAAACGGAACGAGGTCAAAGAACTGATTAACAAAATGGAGCGGAACGGAGTGATTGAGCCATCTTCGAGTCCATGGAGCTCGCCGATAGTGCTAGTAAAGAGGAAAGATGGCAGCACCAGATTTTGCGTCGACTATAGAAAACTCAATGATGTCATTAAGAAAGATAGTTATCCGCTACCAATAATTGACGACGCCTTAGACACGTTGTCCGAAACGAAATGGTTCTCTACATTGGACTTGCAGAGTGGTTACTGGCAAGTGGAGATAGCCGATAAAGACAAGGAGAAAACTGCCTTCAGGGCGAGCAATGGCTTGTGGCAGTTTAAATTGATGCCATTTGGGCTCTGCAATGCTCCAGCTACTTTTGAGCGCTTAATGAAACGTGTACTTAAGGGGCTTAACTGGAAGACTTGTTTAGTATATCTGGATGACATAATCGAGGTGGTAAAGACTTTCAATGAACACCTCAAAAACGTGGTTGAAGTTCTCACGGTTATAGCGGTAGCAGGACTTAAGTTTAGTGTTAAGAAATGTGCACTGTTTCAAAAAGAGGTCAAATATTTGGGACATCGTGTAACAGCAGAGGGCGTATCAACTGACGATGATAAAATATCGGCAGTAAAAAATTGGCTTCGTCCACAAAATCTTCATGAGCTACGTAGTTTCCTTGGGCTTTGCACATACTACAGGCGATTCGTGCCGAACTTTGCTCAAGTGGCTGCCAGCTTGCAGAAAATCGCAACCATACCACTGGAGTGGGGCAGCAGAAGAGGCATTTCAGAGGCTAAAGGAGCTTTTGTGTACAGCACCAGTCCTTGCCTATCCGATAGCTAGACATGAATTAATATTGGATACAGATGCAAGCGGCTATGGAATGGGAGGATTGCTTTCTCAGGCGATTAATGGGACGGAAAAAGTTATTGGTTACTATAGCAGAGTATTGTCTATTGTAAAAAAATTATTGCGTAAAACGACGGGAGCTTTTAGCCATACTAGAGTGTGTTACACATTACCACAAATACTTATATGGCCAACACTTTACCATAAGGACGGATCACTCCGCATTACGGTGGTTGCTCCAGGTTAAAAACCCCGAAGGACAGCTTGCACGCTGGATTGAACGTCTGTAGAGCTATGACTTCAGCATTGTGCATAGGAAAGGCGAAAAACGCAATAATGCAGATGCCCTTTCATGACGCCCATGTAACGTAGAATGCACGCACTGCATAAAAGTCGAGGAAAAGAAGTCCATCATTAGTATATCATTGATGTGAGGCGTATCCAAATTGGCACAGAAGAAGGCTGGTCTGAGGCCAAAAAGGAAGATCCTATTTTGTCAAAAATTATATCGGCCAAGCTAGAGAACATAAGACCGGACCGTAACGAAATATCGGCAGAATCGTACTAGGCACAGTGGAATAGCCTTAAAGTGCAGATGGAATAACTACAACGGACTTAATCGTCGTGCCAATTCCCGAATAAAAGATGTAATGAAGCAATTTCATAATGGTCTCAGCGGCGGCCTTCGGGGTGTAACAAAAACACTGGAAAAGATTCAACAGCGATTTTACTAGGTAGACTGCAGTGTATTGCGGCCAAGAGTCCAACAAGGAAAAGTCGTGGCAAGCTACAACAGTACAACGCAGGCGCCCCTTTTGAGCGGATAGCAATGGATATCGCAGGCCCATTCCCTGTCAGTAGTGCTGGAAATCGGTACATGCGAGTAGTAATGGATTATTTTAGCAAACGGCCCGAAGCGTATCCCATTCCGAACCAAAAGTCCAAAACGGTTGTAGATGAATTTGTGAACAATTGGGTGCGTTGTTACGATGTTCCAACAGAACTTCACTCCGATCAGGGACGAAATTTGAGTCGACCATATTCAAGGAAATGTGCGACATTTATGCGATTAAAAAGAAGACAACGACACCACTTCATCCGCAGTCTGATGGCATGGTAGAAAGATTCAACCGCACTCACCCCGGAAGAATATCTCAGAAAAGTTTTCAGTATACACCAAAAAGATTGGGACGAACATGTACCAAAGTTTCTTGTGGCATACCGATCAGCTATCCACGATTCGACATCATGTAGTCCAGAAAAAGCTAACACTACCACCCGACTTAGAATTTGGCGTTAAATCGATTCCTGCACACGACGATAATGAAAATGTTCCTCAGATACAAGAAGACCTGCACGAGCTTCATGAGTTTGTCCGCAATCGCATCAAAATGTCCAGCGACAAAATGAAAGCCAGATATGATCGATCAGCAAATACGAAAGAATTTACAGGACAACTACTATATAACCCACAACGAAAATAACGACTGTCTCCCAAACTGCAAACCCACTGGGAAGGACCATACAAGGTGATCAAGAAATTGAATGAGGTGGTTTATCGGATATAGAAATATCAAAGTCCGAGGTCCAAGATGAAGGTGGTCCACTTAGAGCGACTGGCCAAGTATGGCCGAGGGAATATTAAGCCTATTCGGGATGAAAAGGCTTAAGTGGGCGGCAGTGTTACGAATGTCTCTTGCTTAAGTTTTAAAATAAAATAATTAAGCAATAAAGCGAACTACTGGTTACAAACTGCGTAGAAGTTTATACACACGCACTAAAATTTGATATGCTGTTTACTAACTGCCTGGCAAGCAAGAAAAAAATACATGTATGTATTTTACAACAACAAACATACATGTTGTTTACCATCTGCGTAGTTTTCTAAGAAACCTTTTTCTACAAAAGTCAACAACAAATGTATTGAAATAAATCCCAAGCAGAAACCTTATCAGCATAAAAACAAAAACAACTTTACACATAGACATACAGGCGCCTATACATCGAATAAACAACATACAACAACAAAATGTGATACAAAAGGAGTAGAAGATTCTTAAATCTTCCAGACTTTAAATAGACAAACATAAATAGGGAAGCGTCTGATTGGATATTCAATCAGTGTAAAATTAAACCTCATCAAGTAAAGATGTGCATTTTAAGTAAATTTTTCTAAAGTGTCAACTTTGTGTAGTTAAAGTAAATAAAATTTTTATAAATTTAAAAATTCTAAAAACTAGTGTTATTTATTTTGCAATAAAGAACTCACAACAAAACACAACAATTTATACAGTAGACCAACTGCACTAAATTCAGGAATGACCCAAAAGAATATACGCCACCTATTAAAACGCTGCAAATCTTTTACTGACGGAAAAGTATACATGTACATGAACATGAATCCAGGACTACCGACGCTAAAAGCACAACCAAAAATACACAAGGAAAACATACCAATGAGACCCATTATAAACTACAGACCTGCACTGGCATACCACCTTGCTAAACACCTCACCAGCGTACTTAAGGAAAGGATATATTTACAAAACACATAAACTATACGTAATACACAAGACCTCATTCATAAACTTAAGGACATCAAAATAACCGAAAACACGCGATATTCTACGCAACACACTAGACAATGTGTACGAAAGCCAATACATCGCTGATATTACAGATATTGCAAAAACGATAATAAAACAGAACTACTTTAGATTCAATAACAACTTTTACAAATTACCTGACGGACTCGGTATGGGAAACCCAACTTCCTCAATCTTCATGGAAACACTCATGGAAAAACACAAAATAACTCATTACTATAGATACGTAGATGACATTATATGCATCCTCGAGCAAGACAACGGCGAGCAAATTCTAGAAAACTTAAACACAATTCATGATAAGATTACATACACAATGGAAAAAGAACAAGACAGAAATTTACATTATCTTGACATCACCATAACACGAGGAACTGACTATTTAACATTTGACATCTATAGAAAACCAACAACAACGGAGACTACCATCCACAACACCTCAAACCACCCTACCCAACACAAACTAGCAGCATTTAGACATATGATACACAGGCTTGGGATAATTCCACTTACTCCAGATAAGTACAGGAGGGAACTCGACACAATCTACGCCATAGCTATGAATAACGGCAACAAAACCACTACCATCGATAAACTACTTAGACAATACAACACTAAGAACAGAAATAGAGAAGACAGCCAATACAACACGACGGCACAACTTTACTTACACAGTACCAGAAATATACAGACTAACTAACCTTTTTCACAAAGAAGGAATACTCACAGCATTAAAACGTGGAAACACCCTCAGACACTATCTCAGAACAACGACAGAAACAACTGACAAATTTAATTCCAGCGGGGTATACAGACTTACCTGTACCTGCAAACGAACCTATATAGGGCAAACTGGACGAACACTAAAAACAAGGTTTACAGAACACATACGCTCATACAAACGGAAAAGAGAAGTTTCAAACTTTTCATTACACCTTGACACTCACGGACACACACCAAGGGAAATAGGTGAATGTATGACATTATTACATCCTAGCAAAAAAAGAACGAAGACTAGACATTCTTGAAAATATGGAAATCTACAAAACAAAAACATTCAACAACGACATTATAAACGAACAGGTAAACACGACCTCAAACACAATTTTCACACCATTGAAACTACTCATGCAAACGGGCAAACGAAAAACACCCTCAGACGGACACACGTACCTACATAATAGTAAAAGACGGAGGTATCGATAAATCCACTTTGCATACAAATGCCAGGTGGCTGGTATTCTGCTTACCTGAATATATACGGACCTAATAACAGAACTACCTGAACGCCAACACTGACTCACCAGTACAAACTAAACCGCGGCTTAAGAATGATGCATTCGCATCGAAAGCAATATTATCACAACAAAACGTTTATAAAAGGTATAAACGTAACAATATGCTTGGTTTTAATTTGTGTTAAGTTGGTTTTTTGAGTATTTTTGTTTTAGTTTTTTCAATTTCTTTTCCTTCTAATTCTTTGTTATTTGTTTCAGTAGCTGTAGGTAAATGTTCAATTGGTATATTCTTCGTAAAGTGATCTGGAGAAAAAGTTGTGTTTACATGTTTTGTTGCGTCAGGTATTGACATTCTATTAACAGTTGAAATTTTAATGATTTCTTGTTTGTTAATATACGTTGGACACTGCTTATTTGTAGATTTGTGTTGATGGAAGCAGTTTATGCATTTTATTGAACTACAAGGTATTTGATCAGTATGCAGTGGCGTGGCACATTGTTGCACACGGGAACACCTTTACATCGTTTTTTTGTATGTTCAATGCGGTGGCATGATTTGCATTACATTGGTTTTGGTATGTAATGATCTACCTTGATGTTTTGGAAACCTATTTTGATTTCTTTTGGCAATGTATATAAGGCGAAAGATAATATATGAAGTGGAATATTTTCCACCTTACCATATACGAGTTTTTTAATTTTTTGTACCTCAGTAACATATTGATCTGATAAACCAGTAATTATTTCTGCTTCAGCCAGATTTTTTAGTTCTGGACAGTAGATAACGCCTTTTACGGTACTGAGTTTATCGTGATATGAGCATTTAATATCGCAAATATTTGATAATTTTTTTGTGTTAATTAATGATTCGGCTTGTCTTTTAGTGGTACTTAGAATAAGAAGGTTTCCATCAGGTGTAAACTTTGTCATTTTCCTGTGGCTTTTCAAAATCATTCCATTGAGAGCTTTGTTAAACAAGAAAATGTTTAGTGTATTCAGAGGTTTTTCCGGGTTTGTACTATTCATTATAAAAAATTTTGGGTTATTTTTATTGTTGCTTGGAGAAAAGCTTACAATTGGAAAATCATTTATAGTCGTGTTTTTAGAAGTATTTACTCTTTTCCTCGGTGGGGTGGCATCATATTTGGTGCTCCCACCCGGAAGTGGAGCACTGTTCATATTTTATACACGAAAGCTGTCGTAAGACTGACTTTTGCAAATATAAATTATATTCAATACACTATATTCTAATTTAAAATTGTATTTTTTTTTTTTGTTGAGAAACTGTCTTTACAATTTATAAAGTATCAAAATTTCTTTTTCAATTAATTTTAATATTTTTCAATTTGACAAACAATTTGACAACTTTTTTTTAACATTTTTATTTTTCGTTTTCAAATTTAACTTTCGATTAAGATACAACTCTGCCCCAGTTTTTCCACGTTTTGCACAAAACACAACACTGTACTGCAGATCAAGTACAACTCAAAACCCACAACCAGATGACGTAGAAAAACAAAGTTGTAAGCTAAATCACATAGCAGTGGGTAAAATCCACTGATGAGCTATATCAGCAATATATTAAAAGAATTTGAATAATAATTGTTTTATGATAATACCATTAAATATTCGTTTTTTAAAGGAATCTAGCACAAATTAATAATAATATAACAAAGCATTTGTAATCTATCATAAACTTTTATTCTAAAAATTATTAAACACTATAAGCTGATTTTATTCAATATCTGAAATCTGTCTTTAAATATAATGTAGATGTACACATCATATCCTTAAAATTATAAGAAATACTGTGAAACGGCGAAAAATGTAGCATTTATCTCATACATTTTGATTATATTCGTAGTCTGTTACATACTCATTGCATATTTTGAGGCTTATTATAGAGTAAACATTTTACAAAACGCTCTCTCAATTACCATTATGAATGCGAGAAACTACATTTGGTTTGCAGTTTAAACAGCTAAGCTCAAAATCACGGCTATCTAAGATGTGTAAATTGATCTATTTTACATCGTTAGTTTTCACAATATCTGACAGATCGATAAAGAAGTTGCAGTGCTCATCCATCGTTTACGTGCACATGGCGCATTCAAATTAAATTATTTACTAAAGCATACAATTTAATTTATCTACTTTTTAACTTAACAAAAAAGCGTTAAAAACACAAAACAGTAAAATTTAATCACGAAGGTCTTGATAAGCTATATCAATAAAAGACTTACACAGCCATTTTAAAATGAATCAAGAATAATAAACAACATATAATAAAGGAATGATTAAAACACAAAGAAAATCATTTCAGCAAAAAGCAAGTATATTTTGAAATAATTGTTGATTTTATGGAAGAATTACTTGAAAAAGTGTAAAATTTATATATGATATTGCGTATACTTTTCCATTTGATGTACACAATTATACAACAGTTACAGCGACTATATTTTATAACCGATTTTCTAGCTCAGTTTCGCCGTGATAAGATAGATAACCATAAAATCATATAAACAAACAAGTTATTTACCACATTTATAATTCCAACTATAGTTTATTAGACTTATGTTTATATATATTTATTTTCACAAGAAAAGATAAGACTAATAAAAAAATTAAAATTTCGTTTCTAACAGCAAAACATCATAAATATCGTCATGCAAATTTTATTTTATACTGAGTAGTGTCGGAAAGCAAAACACATTACGGAAAAAAACGTACTTTAAAAAAAACTAAAATATCAACTCGTATTTATACAACGAGTGTTGTATAAGTGTTATTTGTACAGAAACAACGTTAATAAAAGTAACGGCCCTAAGTTTGAATATTTTTTCCAAAAACAACATGTTGGTTGAATCGATATGATTTATTCGTTTATGCCATTGTGTTTTTATCAAGGATCCATTTTTCGAAATCTGGAACCTTGAGTGAAATCTTAACCGTTAATCAGAAACAAGATAGCGTTTATCGTACAAATTATGCCTCCCAAATGCTTTCATATATGAACCGTTCTGTGAGTCCATGTGATGATTTTTACGAATACGCCTGCGGCAACTGGAAAAATGTAATCGAAGGTCACTGGACCGCAAAGAAACGTACCAATTTTCTGGATATTACATACAAGCTCAATGATATAGCTGAGAACATTTTAAAAAGACCTGACATTAATGATGTTGCACCAGAATATGCTGCAGAATTTGAGTTGGCAAAACAATTCTATAGCAACTGCATGGGTGCCGAATTATTCCCTATGCGAGCTTCTTCAGAATATTTAGAGGTTCTAAAAGAAATTGGTGGATTTCCTGCAGTAGATACTAAATGGAAAAGCGAAAACTTTGACTGGCTTAACATAAGTGCTCACCTAAGCAACTATGGTGCTGATAGTTTTGTTGAGGAAAAAGTTGGAATTAAAAATTCGTATTTCGAGATGCCTAAATTTGGTTTTAACATTGAAGTGCACAGTGACACTATTGAGAAAAGTTCCTCCAATGCGTACAAAGAAAATGAGAAACGCATGCGCGACAATCTTACTATTTATGGGGTTACGAATAATCATATCGATGACACAATCAATGAGATATTTAGTTTACTTAAAAGGATTTTATCGACTATGCACTTATTTGATGAAAACAAAGACCGCTGTAAAATTCTTTCGAGCAATTTTGTAATGAAAATTATGGAATTTCAAAAGTAAAAAATAGATATTAAAAAAAATTGTTTTCTGATAATTTTTATAGTTTTTTAAACGATCTTTTTTTATCTTTAATAAATATCTTTTTTCTTTTTTAAGATCTTTTTTTATATATTTTTCTTTTTAATTTCCTTTGGAAAGCTTCTTCAGGAAAAATTTTTTTTATATTTTTGAAAACAAAAAAAATAATAATTAATAATTTTTTTGTTTTCAAAAATATAAAAAAATTTGTTTCCAAAGGAAAGTGAAATATTGAAAAGAATAAATATATAAAAAAAGATCTTAAAAAAGAAAAAAGATATTTATTGAAAATTGTTTTCATAATATTAAAAATTAAAAAATTAAGGCCTGTTAAAATTTACATTTTTAAATATTCTGATAAAATTTGTATTTTACTAAATATATCTTTGTACGGACAAAAATATAAAATAAAATTAACAAGTATTAGTTGACGGAAATAGCAGTGATTTTTTTCCTGCCAAAGGCAACAAAATGCTGTATTACATGAATGCAGTCTTAAATATATTTATGATGAAATGCAATTTAAAAAATATGAGAATTCAATTTATTCTATATTAATTCCCATATGATGCGAAAGTTGTCAATCCAGCAATAAAAAAAAATTAACATCTCCCAAAATAATGTAAAAAATAATAATCATAAAAACTGTATATAAAGTGTGTTAAAAAGCTTTAAGTGCAAGTACGTTGGATGTGTCCTTCTAAATATTGATGGACGCTAACAACTGAAGATAAGAGAGACAGCTTGACATATTAGGAAGAATATTGTACTAACTACTATGACTGAACTCAATACTGATGTTTAACAATAAAGTAATTCTCTATAAGATAATATTAAAAGCTAATATTGATATTATTGAAAAGTATCAGTTCAGAAGTTTAAGACATAACAGAAGCACCTTGGCATATTAGAATCAAAAACATTCATAAAGATCATAACATTTGTAAAGTTAAAGTATACCATGAATTATTTAAACAGAGAATACTCCAGCAGCAGCTCTCTTGTATGGCAGTAATGAAGTAAGACGGCTACAAAGACTGCATTTGTTAGATCTTCTTAAAATAATGCACAAAATAATTAAGGTACTTAGATGATAAATTTTTCATATATCTCTGGCTAAACTCACTGGAATTTAACGTTTCTATATTATACTACAAACTTGTAAAATTTGTTTATTAGTTAATTAAAATAAAACGTACACGATTTACCAACAAAAAAATACTGAAATCTAATATTTCATTAATATATTATTTATAATAAATAACAATTAAAAATAGAAAGAACAGAAATAATACAACATGGATCAATCTAGTTAATCATAACTATACTATAATCATAACTTACGTTTATACCTTTTATAAACGTTTTGTTGTGAGTTCTTTATTGCAAAATAAATAACACCAGTTTTTAGAGTTTTTAAATTAATAACAAGTTTATTAATTTCAACTACACAAAGTTGACACTACTGTACAATTTACTTAAAATGCACGTCTTTACTCTTTGAGGTTTATTTTACAGTGATTGATTATCCACTCAGACGTTTCCCTATTTATACTTGTCCATTTAAAGTCTATAAGATTTAAGAATCTTCTACTCCCTTTGTATCGCATTTTGTTGTTGTATGTTGTTTATTCTGCTTGGGATTTATTTCAATACATTTGTTGTTGTTATTTGTAAAAAAGGGTTTCTTAGAAAACTACGCAGATGGTAAACCAACATGTATGTTTGTTGTAAAATTAGTTTTTGTATTGCGCGTTTAGATGGTAAACAGCATACATGTATTTTTTTTTCTTGCATGCCAGGCAGTTAGTAAACAGCATATCAAATTGTAGTTGTGTGTGGGTACAAACTTCTAGGCAGTTTGTAACCAGTTGTTTGCTTTATTGTTTAATTATTTTATTTTAAAACTTAAGCTAGACACATTCGTAACAATATTATATATATAATAAATCTCTCTGTTTTCTGATGAATTAATTATGGATTAATGACTGAATCATTTTAGGTGCAGTAAGGCGCTTAAAATTTTTAAAAGAAATGAAAAAGTGAACGATGGTACGTCATCCATCAAAACATCCTCCATCCGACGAAATTTGAAAAATAGATAGCTTCAACATATACAATCTTGAGCAATATGAGCGAGGCAACAGAATTTAAGAAAATCAGATTTTAAAGATGTTTTAGATGCATACGTATTCAATAAATATAATGAGATCTATTAGAACATAAACAACTGTGTTGCATTTAAAAAATTGGAAAAAATTCACATTTTAGGAAAAACGAAAAAAAGTGATTTTAAAAAATTACCAAATTCAAAAAATTAAATTGAAATAGCTCATTTAAAATAAATATAATGGTTATAAAAATGAAATATCATCAATCAGATAAAAATCCCACAGAGGAGGGGAAACAGACAGCAAAGAGAAATACGCCAATTCCAACATTTCTATAACAGTAATTTCTTTAAATACAGTCCCCACTCTTATTATTGTGGATATTGCGGCCACTTTTATATAAAGAAAGCACAATAATTTTCCACTTTTTGCCATCTAATTTAACAAAACCTGTAGTCTTTTTTAATTAATATATACTATTAAAAAAAATCTGTTAAAGTAAAATAAATTAAGTATAACTTTTACGTCTTAAAAAGCTAAAAGTTTGGCGAACCAAAATCAAACCACGTATCGTTTTCTTTAACAACACATAAACATATAGAGATAAATTATTTTTGTATATTTATTAGATACTATTGCTCTAAGTTTTTTCAAGATTCTCAGATATCGCCTGAGCGTTATATTATTTAGACAGCAATTAATATATGGTATCTATATATATAAAAAGAAGTGTACATTTTATTGTCGTTCCATAACTCTAGAACGGCTGGGCCGATTAGGCTCAAATTTTTTTTCGGTTGTTCGTAATTGCCAGGAGAATGTTAGTACGAAAGAAAATTTTGGGAAAACCGTACGGAAAAGCCGGAAAATTGGAAAAATCGAAAATTAATTTTTAGTATGGAATTTTGTATGCTATTGTTCCGTTGTAGCTTTTCGAATTGCAAAATAGAAAACTCTTAGTGGAAAACTCGATTAATTCCTGAAAAACGTGATTCGGCAGAATTACATTGAAATTACGATTTTTCTACAAATCAAATTAACAACATTTATGGCATATTTCAATCTGGGAACATTTAACTTCTATTACAAGTCGAACTATAACATAACATAGCACTTTTAAGGTATTCTCCACACGAAAGATTAATTAAAATTAAGTAAGTCCAATTTTTTTTGTTATTACTATTGCAAAACAACGTTTGCCGGGTCAGCTAGTTATGTATATATTATTATTATAACAAAAATATACCGAAGCATTTATAGTTATTATCCAATCTGTTTTCACTTAAAAAAACTTCGTTATGCCTCTTAGCATTTCTTATTTTGAAAATTATTAAACACTATGACGTGATTTTATTCAATATCTGAAACCTGCCTTCTAATGCGTACGCATACGGCTTAAAATTATAAGAAAATGGCGAAAAAATATAGAAATTATGGCTTATAATACATACATACGTAGTTTATAAGATGTTCGTTGCATATTTTTAGGCTTATTATGAAGTAAACAGTTTGGGAAACGCTCTCTCATTTACCATTCGGAATGCAAAGAATATGTTTTTTGCAATATAAACAGCTAACTTCAAAAATATGATTATTTCTTTAATACTTTTCGTGTGGACTTAAAATCGTACGTGCAAAAATTAAACCATAATAGATTTTTCATTGGGACTTTAAGAAATGCTTGTTGATTTTACATAAAATAGTTCTAAAGGCATATAGACTTGAAGATATTTTGTAGAATTTATTTGATAAGAGTATAATATGCATCCTGTAAAATTAAAAATTTAAAATGAGTTTACCAAAAACAGTTATTCAAGACATTCTTCGTCTTCCTGGTAAATTTTTTTAAGCCTACGATGGATCAACTAGCAATAATGCATGGGTAAAAAAATTCTGTGAATTCTTTGTACCAAATACGTTGAAAACTTGCACTCATGTTTTTGTTAGAAATGACACTGTGAGAAAATCTTTAGAGCGTCCCTACGATGTTCCCTACAAGGTGATAAGCCGTAATGTCGAAATTTTTAAATTCCTTATGTCTGGAAAAGAAAAAGTTATATTTATTGATCGCCTTAAGGCAGTGCTTATTTTTAAAGAAAATACAGAAGAAGAAAAGTCAAGTAGTAATCACAAAGCAGTTCCTAAAGAAACCGAACGAAATAGTGATGGAATTAAACTTCGTTCAGGTCGTCATGTTACCTTTGCCCTACCTTGAATTATCGTTGTTACTAGGGCGGTGGCTTTGAAATTTTACGTTAAATTTTTTTCTTTTTTCTGATTCGTGTAAAATTTTTTGAATAGGTAGTAAGTAACCTTTGTTTTTTACAGATAAATATATTTTGAAAAAAATTAAAAAAACAGTAGTGTTCGGGTTTCATTTAAATCTTTTTATTTTACTAACCTATAAACTCCTCAAAATGAAAGAAATTAATTTAACGAAAAGAAATTGAAATATATATTCCATTTTAATAATTTAAATAAAAAGTAACCAAAATTAATAGCTTATTTAACTATTTTTTATTATTATTATTATTTTGTTATAGCCAACTCAGCGACAAAGCGAAATCAGCTATTCTCAAGATATTTTCTAAAATTAACTCAGTCTAAACTTTTGGTATTTACTAGTCTCATTCCTCTTGGTAAAAATCGTCGCTGCTGGCTGTTTGTTCGGCATGATCGGCGAGCGCTTTTGATATGATGACAGCATTTTCAAGCCGCGTTTCTAAATAGTACTGGGGAGTTAGTACTATGTCTGCTAGAAAATTTTGTATTGGGTTATATCGTTCTTTTATTAGGTTCCTTTGGTATTTTTATAATACCCATTTTACTTCAAGTCTACATCTCACTTTTACATATGTGTTTGCAACTGTTCTACATCGTTAATTTTCGAAATATCTAACGGATCACGTATACCAAATACGTAGTCGTATTCTAATTATTTTAGCATTTATAGGGAAAATGTAGTGCTCATCCATCGTACATTTTTTTATTTAATAAAATAGCAAACACAACAATACAAAATATTAAAAAATAATTTCGAAGGATAAAGACCGAACTATAATATGCATATGCGATTTAAGCTAATGTCAAAAATTGAACGAAAAGTCCGTCAAATGCTTAAGCAAAGTATTGAAACTTTCCGGTGACTATAATGTGCTTATATGAATATAGAAATTATTATGCACATTTGCACATTTGTTTTATCCGTACTTTTGCAAAAAGTGTAATTTCTAAATAAATGAAAATTATTAACAAAAAGGTGTTTAACAATCATGTTTTGTATACTTAGTATTATAGTATACAGAATATGATATATACAAATTTATAATTTTTTTTAATAGCTTTAAGAAAATTATGAAAGAAATATTACACATATTTCGCCGTTTGTAATATTTGGGCCAAAAATATCAAAAAACGCAACTGTGTGCATCATTAAATTTATAAACAACAAAAAATTAAATTTTGTTGCAAATTGTGTGTTTAAAAAATGGAAAGGAAATTAAAATGTTTAAAGGTGCTTAAGTTATTAAACTCCAAGTTTGAGTCTAGTTCTTCAACGTTATCACGACTACTACAAAATAAAGATTCACATTGTAAAAAAGTAAACAATATTTAATATAAATGTTTATACTGGCGAGGTGCGAGAGAGATTTTCGTAAACATCATAGGCTGCAGTAGTGCCCATTCCTCAATATAGCCCATTCCACTGCCTGATGAAGGTTCCTTCCTCTTCATTTCCTTGCAGAAAAGTTCCCGTAGTAACTTCCATCTGTGTTTGCACTCCGCGACTTTATATAATTCATACTAATATTAAAATGTAAAATGCAAACAAAATTCTTTAAGATATTATTTACCACTTTTACTGCATTTTTGCCACTTGTTTTCATGCTCGTTCCTTTGAATTGACGTTATAATAAAATGCGTTTCTTATGTCATTTTTTCTTTGTACGTTTTCTATTAAATTTAGGTAAAATATTTTTTTGCTTTCATCCTCCATTGAAATTTATTTACTAATGTATCTGTAACACCACAATGCAATGCACAATGCAAAATCAGATGTTTCCGTACGGAATGTACGATCAGTTTCGTACTTTGCTTAAGCTCATGACATTTGGCGAAACTTGATGAAAAGTTTTGTTAAGTACATTATAGTTTGCCACATATGATTATTAGGTATTTGCACAGTTGCTTAAGTTGACTTAAGCCAGCATATGCATAATATAGTTGGGTCTTAAGATAAATTAGTATGTGTACTTAAGCCACATAATTAAAAGGCATTTCCTGTGCATATATAGTAACTTTTAAGATCAACATTTCTTAAGTGACCGAATCTAACAACTGCTTCTCCACAAGCTTCTACTAGCCGTTTCATGAGCAAAGTCTAACCAATGTTTGGCAAAGAAATTAATTAAAATACAAAGGAATGAATGAATTAAAATACACTTTGAAACAATGTGCGATTCAATTTTGCAACAGTCACGACGGCTATTCTTTTAATAGTTCCACCAAAGCATTTTCTAGGTAATTGAACCCATAATAATCTATACATATAAATATTACGCCTAAAACAGGTGTCCAGTGGTTGGTTGCCAGTGTTTTTGCGGTTTTACACACTTCAGCTTTTGTTGCTCAACTGCTGTTTTTTCCATTAGAAAGAAAGAGAAGGGGTATAAAGCTTTCTCTTTCTTTCTAATGGAAAAAACAAAAGTTGAGCAACAAAAGTTGAAGTGTGTAAAACAGCACTTTGACGAGGTGCGCCGTCGCATTTCATGCATTTACGCACAATAGTGCGACCACAGTGCGTGTTTGAAACAAGATAAATTTTTCAAAAAAATCGAAAATTTTTTTCCATTGCAAAACGACTCAATGTTTTGTATCAAATGATATGTTTTTGCCGCTTGTACGTTGCTGTGTGTGTGTGCTTGCAAGGAATGCGACGACAATACAAATCAAAATATGCTCATGTTCATAGCAAGTGGATGAGTAAACAAATAGAGAATTTTGTTTCCAATATTCTGTTGCATTTTGCGTGTGTGTGTGTGTGCGTATATAATTTGTGTGTTCAATTGCAAAATGTTGCAAAATGATCCATCAGCCGAACGTTTTTCAAAGCAATTGTTACATATTGGGAATGGCGCAATTTCAATTGACCCCACACAAAAATGACTACGCTTCCAGATAATTTTTGCCACTTTGCACAATTTGCTTGAATGATTGAATTTTTTGGCGCACTCAAAAAAGAACGCTGCAGATTAAAAGCAAACCACAAATGACTTGCAAAGCAATCACGGACACGCTAGTTTAGTTATAAAAAAAACTAAGAAATAACTAAGAAATCTTTTTACTATAATATAATAATTCAAATTTTATTTTGCATTTACTTTTGATTTTTAACAAAAATAAGATAACAATCTTAAACACTGTTAATCTAAGATAGAAAAAAGATATGTAGCTAAATATATTTAGAGCATGTGCTATCGTTACCATTACCTAAGGTTAATGTTGCGAGACATAATAAACTAGGTAAAGATTGTCAACGTAACCTTGAAAAAATAAAATGTTAAATAAACAGTATCTTTATTTAAATTTAAAATCTTTACTACAGAATACTATGAAAAATTATTTGAATAACAATATTAATATGTGGCTGCTAAAATAAAATATTTTAAGGTAATAAAGCTAAAAGTTAAATAAAAATTGTGACTAAGTAAACCATCTCTAAACGTCTATATCGTCGTAAACTTTGAGTTTTATGAGAAGGCAGCAGCTTAATTAGCAAGTTTAATCACAAAAACTATTTTTAAAATTCATAAATAAATTTAAATACAAATTTTAAGAGTTAATGCTCTGTATCTCGGTAAATGCTGACGTTAAAAAGGAAAAGTATAATATATATATTTAATATTTTAAATATTTATAACTCCTTAAATACTGAAATTTTGTCGAAAATCCACTTATTTTGTGATCACAAATATATTTTTTCTTAATTTTTAGAGCATAAGGCCTTTTAAATATATATGCAGCCACTTGTATGTCATTAAAATACTACAATAAAATAGTACATTAAAACGTTAAAAAATTAGTTTTTCTAGTTTTATTTCTTTACAATAGGATAAGGAATAATACATTTATTGTACTACTGCTTTCAAAAATTATCTCAAAACTAAAGCTTAGTATTAGCATTAGCATTTGAATATATAATTTTATGTTAATATTTATGTTATTAAAAAAGATAACAGAGATTATAACAACAAATTGTAGTAAAAATGCTAAACTAAGTTAGAAAGATAAGATAAAAATTAAAAATATAAAGAGTCTGCTCCTGCAAGTAAGACAATTTGTACTGAACAATATAAAAGAACAGAACGTGTACCATAAAATACAATTTTATAAAAAATTAAGACGGAAACTTTGTATAGAAACGCTGTTATTAAAAGCAACACAACATAAGATCGTTTAAAATATTGTTATAAGTCTAAATACTTTTTTAATAGAATATAACATGATCACGGGCAATAATTTATTTCTTTTTGCAACGCTCACATTTTTAACAATACTTCAGTTTTGCCTTTCGAAAGCTACGAAACTTAATACAATTACAAAGGCGGCTGCTGGTAATGAGAATAAAGACAGCATTTATCGCAATATGTATGCCTCCCAAATGCTTTCATTTATGAATCGTTCTGTGAATCCATGCGATGATTTTTACGAATACGCCTGTGCTAATTGGAAATGGAATGGAATTAAAGATCGTTGGACCGCAAACAAGCGTAGCGATATTATGGATATTCAATACAAGCTTAATGATATTGCAGAGAACATATTAAAAAGACCTCACATTAATGATGTTGCACCTGAATATGCTGCAGAATTTAAGTTGGCAAAACAATTCTACAGCAATTGCCTGGCAACTGAATTGTTTCCTATGCGAGCTTCTTCAGTGTATTTGGAGGTTTTAAAGCAAATTGGTGGATTTCCTGCAGTGGATACTTACTGGAAAAGTGAAAACTTCGACTGGCTTAATATGAGTGCTCATCTAAGTAACTATGGTGTTAATGGTTTTGTTAAGGAGAATATTGAAACTTACTATCCTTTTAAGCCTTCTTTCCAAATGCCAGATTATGGTTTTAGTACTAAACTGCAAAATGACACGGTGCATAAAAATACGTCAAGCGCATACCAAGAAAATAAAAATATTATGCGAAACATTCTTACTATCTATGGTGTTAAGGAAAGTGATATAGATAACATAATAACTGAGATATTTAATTTACTTAAAAAAATTTTAAGGGTTATGCAACTATACAGTGAAGACAGCGATAATTGTGCACTTCAATCGAATTTAATCACCAAAACGGAAATTGCAAACAAATGGCGCGTATATAATGCTATTGCTTGGATGAGTAAAGATTTTGATAACATCACCAAAAACTCTAATGATAAAGTTTACTCTTGCATCTTTTTGTATAAAGAACTTGATGCAATTCTTGATAAGAACAAGCGAGCAGCCGCAAATTATTTATCTCTAAAATTTCTATTTCATATGGATGCTCGTCTTGTAGACAGAAAATATCAAAAAGAGTTTTGCATTTCACACGTCAAATCATCAATGATACACTTCTTCGATCATATATACATGAAGGTATGTTTTTGTTACAAAAACTTTTTAAATTCTTTATGAAGAAACTCTAAAAACCTGTAGAGGAGGTGGTGTTTCCTTTACGTGGTAATCAATTTTATAAAACAATACAGTGAAAATTGACGAGTTGATATGTATGTATGTATGTATGTAATACAGAACATTAATTTAAAAATTTGCCCTTAGAAAAATTGTTCGATTAAGAAGACACGTTTTGGTAAGAACACATCACTTTAAAAGTACACAAGTAATATTTTGCGAATATGTTTTAATTAAAAAAATATTGTAAAATATTATTCACAATCTGTGTCGGAAAAATAGGACATATTTTTTGATTTAGATCATGCACCGTCAATTAGACATGTCATTCACCTTAATACTCTCAAAATTTACTTACCTATGTAACAAAGCAAGTTTTGTTTTATAAAAAAATGTTATTCTCAAGTTCTTCGCATATATCTCTGTGTCTTTTAAAGTAAAATGATTGATGTAGAACAAAAGGAAAATTAACTTTTCTAATATAATTGTCCCAAATAAAGTTCTTAAGACAAATTATCTCTCAGAAAACACTGCATGAAAATTCTGGCATAAATTGACAGCTCTTTTCATGTTTTTATTAGTATTTTTACAAGAAAAATTATGGAAAAAAAATTCTTTTTTTTCAATAAAAAATATTCTTAAACTTTTTGAAACTTTCGATAACTTTAAGCACATTCTAATCAGTACCCGTTTATTTAAAATAAATTTTTCCTTTCAAAAAAATACATCAAATAAACTGTAGTACAATCTGATTTTAATTAAATCCGGTTCAGTATTTGTTCAAACTGTTACTTACATAGACCATTAAGTCCTGCCAATTAAAATTTTAATGCAACTATTATTTCCATCTCTATTTCAGTTCTGCAGTTTGATAAAAAAGTTATCCACTAATAGGTTTGAGAGCCAATGAGCAAATGCTGTGAATAGAAGTGACTGTGGGAGTAATTCTGAAAGAGTAATTTGAACAAAATTTTGAATATTTTATTCAGCTTAATCTACGTTAATTGGGCCAGATTCTTTTAAACATGAACATTTTATGAGAATATCTTATACATATGTAATGTATTACAATAACATTGTGGTATCTTTCGAATTCAATTAACAGCAGATTTTATTTCAATCTACACATTTCCTGTTACATAAAAACTAACGGTTTCCATTTACATTGTACTCAAGAATATCAGAAGTAACTCAATGTATGAAGTAGTTAAGAAAGTAATATGAAATACAATAAAAGTAAAATGTAATAAAGGCTTGAAGTAAAATTAAGGTGACCATAAGAAGAGGCATAGCTTACAAAGCATATATTCAAAAAACTAAAATGTAATATTGTGGGAAAAGCTTATTTATGTGGTTATTCTGCTACTCCTAATTATAGCTTTTACGTGGATTTTATTTAAATTTTACTCAAGAATATTATATCTCAAGTCAAATTGATTAAATAACAATTATATTCAACCAAGAAAGCAAAAAGAAAGCAAATATCAAAAAGCTTTTATACAAAAACACAGTAACCATTAAGAACCTTTTTTAAGTAACATAAGAACCTTCAATTTTTTTTTTTTTACACAAAAAAAAAATTAAAAACTTTTTAAATAAAAAAAAACAATTTTATTTTTTTTGGTATCATTTTTTAATTCATTCTGAAAGTTTTACTCAAAGCGAACGGTTGTGTTCAAAAAAAAAAACTGAAAAATAAAATTATTGACAGACAAATTTAAAATAAAAAATTTTTTCTTGAAATATTTTAATTGTGTGACAATTCAAATAAAATAATATTTTAAAGAATTTTACATTTCAATTCAAAAGAATATTACGGAAAACAATATTTTGATTATTGCAAACGTACCTTTTCACACTCTTGAGTGTGAGCATGGAAACCAATGATATGGGTAGTGGGGCTGAAGATGCCGACCCTACGGATGATGATTATTGGCAGGTAGTCCGTTCAAGAAAACGAGGTATTTCGGGCTCACCGGACATACAACGAAAACGTTTGTTATCTCTGCAACCCAGCACATCGAATAAAAATCAGTTCGAACTACTTAATGATGATGAAGCAGCACAAAATAGTAAAGAAAATGAAGTTATTGAAGATTTAGCCAAAAAACCAGATAACTCGGTACCCAAGCCGCCTCCAATTTATATACCCAATATAACAGATATGAGTAAAATGACAAAGGATATTAGCAAAATTATAGAATGTACGGATTTTAATTATAAGTCCATGAGGGATAACCAAGTCAGATTGATGGTGAAAAATGTAGGTAGTTATAGAAGAATTGTGAAATATTTTGAATTAAAAAACATTAGATACAATACATATCAATTAAAACAGGAGCGATCTTATAGAGTTGTAATTGAAGGTATACACCCTTCTACATCTTGTGATGATATTAAAGCAGAATTATTGTCATTAGGTCACCATGTTAGGGATGTAGTTAATGTTAAAAGCCGAGTTACAAAACTACCACTATCAATGTTCTTCGTGGATCTTGACCCAAATCCTAACAATAAGGACATTTTTTCTATTAGGCACATTGGTAATGCCATTGTTTCAATTGAAGCGCCAAAAAAAACTGACGATCTAGTCCAATGTTATCGCTGCCAGGAATTCGGGCATACTAAATCATACTGCAAGAAGCAAGTTAGATGTGTAAAATGTGGACTAGATCATTCAACAACAAACTGTACCAAGAATATAGCTACGCCTCCGAAATGTTTACACTGTCTACAATCTCATACAGCTAATTACAAGGGATGCTATGTTTATCAACAACTTCTACATCAAAAAAGAGCAGCTAATGTAAGAACTCTACGGCAAACAAGAAATAAAGAAATACCATCAAACTCTCAGGATTTTCCACAATTAAATGAGTCCAGTAATTTCATAAACACAAACTTTAATAACAAACCAAGAGAAGGATTTGTTTCATATTCCCAAGCTGTAACAGGAGGCTCAACAAATACTACTGAAAACAGGCTTATAGAGAGATTGGAAAAGATGATGGACAAACTTTTCGATATAATGACCCAAATAATGATAAAATTATGCAAATAAATTTAAGAGTAGCAACATGGAATGCCAATGGTGCTTCCAATCATACCAGGGAAATTGAAATTTTCCTAAGGACAAATTAATTAGATATTTTATTACTCTCTGAAACTCATTTCACGGAAAAAACATATTTTAACATAAGAGGTTATGATCTTGTTCTGGCCAATCATCCTGATGGTAAAGCGCATGCGGGATCTGCTATTTTAATTAAATCCTGTTTAAAATTTGAAGTTTTAGAATCCATAATAAAACCGTCAATTCAGGCCAGTGTGGTTAAAATTAAATGTAACAACATATATGTAGAAATTTGCTCAGTTTATTTTCCACCTAAACATAATTTATGTCTCGAAGATTACGAAAACTTTTTTAAGAAACTTGGATCCAGGTTTATTGTCGGGGGAGACTTCAACGCCAAACATCCTTCATGGGGATCTAGGATTGCAAATCCGAAAGGAAAAAAACTGTATGAATGTATACAGAAACATCACTTTAAGGCTCTATCCACAGGCAGACCAACTTATTGGCCAAGTGATATATACAAAGTACCAGACTTACTAGATTTTTTTGTTATCTCTGGCATACCAAGTTACTTACTTGATGTAATTGATTCTGATGACCTCAGCTCAGATCATACACCAATAATTCTGAACTATAACACCGCTTTGCAAACTCAAACAAAAAGTTGTAGTATTATTTCATCTAAAACGGATTTTGATTTATTTAGGCATTGGATGGATACTAATTTACACTTAAATATATCTATTGAATCTGGGGATGAACTTGATACAGCTGTTGAAAAACTTACAAACCTTATTCATGAAGCTGCACTAATATCTACTCCTGTATCAGCACCCCGAAATGGTAGTAATGTTATAATATCAACAGAAATAAGAGATTTAATAAGCAACAAAAGACGGCTGAGACGAATATGGCAAACGAGTAGGAACCCAAGAGATAAAACTAATTACAACGTAGCTGCAAATCACCTCAAAAAACGTATAAAAGAATGGAAAAGTGAAGAACTTTCAACTTTTTTAAGAAAGTTGGATTCGACAAATAATTCTGAACATAGTTTATGGAAAGTTACAAGGTTTCTAAAAAAATTCGTTAGCAGAAATATACCTATCAAAGATGCAAATGGAAGTTGGTGTAGAGACAGTAAAAGTAAAGCTGAATCATTCTCTAAGCATTTAGAAAAAACTTTTGAGCCATTTGAACTTTCAAATTCAACTGATGAAAGTAATATTATCAGCTTTTTGGAATCTCCATGTCAAATGGATCTCCCAATAAAATCTTTCTCCCCAGAAGAAATTCAACATCAAATATATATTCTTAATAGCTCCAAATCCCCTGGATATGATAAAATAGACGCTAGAGTAGCAAAGTCACTTTAAAAAAAAGCTGTAGTATTTCTAACACTCCTATACAATTCTGCTCTAAGGTTATCGTACTGTCCAATGCAATGGAAATGCGCAGAAATCATTATGATTCCTAAGCCTGGTAAGCCGGAAAATCATATTTCTTCATACAGGCCCATCAGTTTATTGCCAATTTTTTCAAAAATTCTGGAAAGACTGTTTTCCTTCAGACTAATGCCAGTTCTGGAAAAACAAAATATTATCCCAGATCACCAGTTTGGGTTCCGCCATAAACATGGTACACCGGAACAATGCCACAGACTTGTTAACGTGATAACAGACGCACTTGAAAGAAAAATGTATTGCTCCGCAGTCTTTTTAGATGTAAAACAGGCATTCGATCGAGTATGGCACGAGGGGCTTCTGTATAAACTGAAAAAAACATTACCAGCTCCATTTTTTACTTTTCTACAGTCATATTTAAGTAATCGATCTTTTTATGTTAAAATTAACGATGAAACATCAAATATTTGTAGGATTTTTACTGGAGTACCACAGGGCAGTGTACTCGGTCCTGTGTTATATACTATTTATACATCCGACATACCTATAGTCGAGAATGTGACAATGGCTACGTATGCAGATGATACTGCGATATTGGCATCAAATGAATCACCAATTGAAGCGTCTTGCTTAGTTCAAAGAGAACTTAATCAACTTAAACAATGGCTTATTCGTTGGAAAACTACAATTAATACGGATAAATCAAATCATGTTACCTTTACACTTCGAAGCGAAGAATGTCCTACTCTTTTTATTAATGGCTCCGAAATAGCAAAAGCAGCTTCAGTTAAATATCTTGGAATGCACCTGGACAAACGTCTTACGTGGAAAAAACACATTAATACAAAAAAAGAACAGCTTAACTTGAAAACAAAAAGAATGTACTGGTTACTAGGACCTAAGTCCGATTTAAGTCTTGAAAATAAAGTTAAATTGTACAAAACTATTTTGAAACCTGTATGGACATACGGTTTACAATTATGGGGTACCTCGAGTAACTCGAATGTAGAAATTTTACAACGTTACCAGTCAAAAACTCTGAGAACAATTGCGAATGCACCTTTGTTTGTAACTAATAAAAGAATCCATGAAGATTTAAAAATACCCTTTGTTATTGATGAAATAAATCGATTCAGCGCTAAATACATTGATAGACTTAGTTGTCACTGCAATATTTTAGCTATATCTTTATTAGATGATAGTGTTGAGGTTAATAGACTCAAAAGATTGCATGTATTAGACCTGCCATACAGGAAATAATCCATTTTTCTTTTTTTTTTTTTTTTCTTTCTCACTTTTATTTATATATAAAAGTAATGTAATTAAAATTAAAATATTGTAAATTCTACTAAACTTATTTATATCAGTGTAATCAAAAATTTTTAAGCTAAAGTTGTTAAATTTATTGAAGTTTAATGACATATGTTAAGTAATGATTTCTACTAGCACATTTACTAAATATTGTACAAATAGATTGTAAATAAATAAATGAAATATACAAAAAAAAAAAAAAAAAAAAAATTTTAATTAAATCTACGTTAATTTGTGCTTGATTCCTTAAATGTCTTAATATTTTTTGTTTTCTTTATTTTTCAAATTATATGTATATGAATCGCTTCCAAAGAAAACCGTTGTGTAGAAAGATTGAAAATAAAAAATGTTTTTGCTTTCGAAATGTTTGCTATGTGTTTGTATAGAAGTGTTTTCAGGTTTTTTTGTTTGCTATGACAACTCGCATTTAATCAATTTGGCTTACAATATAAGACTCTGATGATCTAGTATGTGAGCAGTAGTGAAATGGCCATATGGATATAATTTTCCCCCGCAGTAATACATTTCAAATATATTTTTTTAATAAAAAAATATTTTTTGATATTCTCATAGAAATCAATCACAAACTAACATAGATTAAATTTTTAAATATTTTTTTTTTTTCACTTTCCAAATTATACATGAATGACTTCCATGCCAATGACACTATTAACGCTATATTCCTGTTTAAAGGGTTAAATACTCCAAAACTTTTATAGTGATACCTTGAAATAGAGAAATAAGTAATAAAAGCAGATTTGTAAAGCACTATAACTTGAAATCCCTGACCAATTTACTTTTTCTTATAAATTTGATGCACCTGCATTATTATATTTATTTACGTATTTTGAATTATCTGTGCAATAATAATATTATTTGGTTTAAATCCTTTTAATCGATTTTAGCTGCACTTCAGCAATGATCTTCATGATGAAATTTCCTATATTATTAAAGAAATACGTTTAAGTTTACGAAATATGATAAAAAGAGCGGAGTGGATGGATGATGTTACACGTAATTCTGCTTTACTTAAAGAATCCACAATGGCAGAACATATTGGACGTCATGAAGACCCAAATTTGACTAAACTTTTAATAGGAGAACTAAAGATACTACAATTCATTAATAACAGTTATGAAGCGAACAATTTAAACTTACGAAAATTTAAACAATATATGACGCGTTTCAATATTCTTCACTTTGAAAAATTGAGCAATACAACTAAAGCACTGGAAGTAATGGTTGGCATGCAGAGCAATGCTTTTTATTATTATCAAGAAAATGCTATTTATGTGATGGCAGGCATTTTAATACCTCCTGTTTACAACAAAGCTTGGCCGAATTCGTTGAAATTCAGTACATTAGGATTTTTGATAGGACATGAATTAACACATGGCTTCGATACGTTGGGCGCAAATTACGATGAAAAGGGAAATAACAAAAAATGGTGGTCAACCCAATCGTCGAAGTGTTTTGAGGAACGTAGCAATTGTTATGAGAATCATTATAAACAATTTTTTATACCCGAAATTAAACGCTATATTAATGGCAAATTAACTAAAAATGAAAATATTGCTGATGGTGAGGGATTGCGAATGGCCTTAACAGCTTATCGCCACTATATGAAAAATGCAACCAAAAATCTGAATTCTTCGATTGAAGCGGAACAAATGCCTGGCATAAATTTCACGTCTGAACAATTATTCTTTTTAGGTTTTGCCCAGCAGTGGTGTGGAGTATATACAGAAGCCGATTACTGGCATGAAATAAGTATGGAGCATGCAATCGATAAGTATAGAGTAGTTGGTACTTTGTCAAATAATGCTGACTTTGCAGAAGCCTACAATTGTCCTTTGGGTAGTAAAATGCATCCCAGGTCTTATAAATGTGAAGTTTGGTAGTTTTTTGTATTTTTATATAAACTACGTTTTTGTATGTTAAAAAAAGCTGATAAATTTGAATATAAACGTGTAAAAACAAGTCTTCTTTATTATTTGAAATTTCTAAAGCGTTAATATTTTAAATGATCTTGTAACTGATATTTTGTAGAAAACATAATATTTTAAAAGAGCTAAACAACTTTTCTGCAGATAATAATTTATAGAAAATGTAAAACATGTTTAAGTTCCCGTAAACTTTTGAGCTTTCTAATATGCAATCTAATTAGTTGAGAAAAAGTGTGAAATCGAATTGTGTTGAATAATATACCAAAAAAACAAATTTTCAAATTCCAAGATTACAGACATGAAAAACTAGTTGACTATGCCTGTTAGGAACTTAGGGTTGCAGCATGCTTTATAAGATCTAATTTTTCGCAGTTAGCAACCTTGTCGCAACACTTATGTACATATACATTTGCAGTCGTTAATTTTAATAGACTTAGTAGGTTTAATTAATATTATATAATTTTACGCTTAGCTATACTCAATATTCGCCATTTGACGAGCTAAGCAAAATTGCAACACTTTTCTTTCCATTTGTTAATTCCTTCCTGTTAGCTGTTTTAAGATTCAAGAGGTGTCAAATTTACTTGAATATATTCTCGCTACAAATTTCATTATACAACCAGTCAAAGGCATCAGGCAAGCAATGTGTTGAATAATTGCACTTAGCTCTGAGATATATCTCGTATGAAGAAGTACGCTAATTAAATAATGAATTTAAGTTATTTTGCATATTAATATTAAGTAAAAAGTTTTTCAATAAGAAGTTTGTTCTCTAAAGCAAAAAATGAACACTAAGATAATTCAAATTTGTATGTCTACCACGACTTAAATGACTTTTTGTAAAAATGGCATAACATTTCGTTAAGCACATCACGGATTTTGAATTTGAAATCGATTCGATTGGTTCTGTATAGACTCTTTCCTTAACATAGCACCACAATAAATAATCCAGGAGTGTTAAATCACACGATCTGGATGGCCACTTAACTGCTGATTGTGGTGAAGTTATACAATCGGAAAATTTGGTTAGCAATAAATTTATCGTTTCATTGGCTGTGTGACATGTTGCACCATTCTGTTGAAACCACATGTCAGCAATAGCCATGTCATCAATAATAGGCCAAATTGATCGTTACTGCATTCAGCCTCATATTCGAAAAAAATGGTCCAATCACGTCCACAGACCACATAGCGTATCATACAGTGACACGTTGAGCATGCAAGGGCTTCTCAATAATCACTCTAGGATTTACAGAAGCCCAAATGCGGCAATTTTTCTTGTTGACATACATACCCTGACAAATGAAAATGGCCTTCGTCTGAAAAAATAATTTTTTCAGAAAACCCAGCCGGTTTATCTATCTCTTTCATATTAAGATAATAAACAAAATTAATCTAAATTATTTAGACATTTAGACTTATACATATTTGAATATGTACAATTATAAAAATATAAATATTCTTTGTTTAACAGAAACAACTTAAGATTAAGTTTATCCTTATTTACAATAAAATAACTTAAGGTTAACTAAGTATTAACTTTAATTTACTTAATTGCATTAAGTTAAAAGTGAATAAAAAAGACAAAAGATTGAAGGGAAAAAATTAAAGATTAAAAATAAAAAAAAAATTATTAAATAATTACATATAAATAAATATATAAGTTTTAAAAGGGCTTTAAAAATGTTCAATTTATTTTCCAGCTTTCATTGAGATCTGGGACCAATTAAGCAGTTAAGTTTTCTTTTTGTAATATTTAATTGTTGCCGTTTCATTTTTATACATTCTTTCCATGTAAGTCGACGATCAATATTTAAGCCAAGGTATTTCACGCAATCCTTTTTTGGAATGCGGATATTTTTTATAGCAGTATCATCAAGACTATCCCCTTTTCTAAGAGCGAATATAATATGTACAGGCTTTTCAGAATTCATTTTCAACTTTTATTTTTTTCACCATGACTTAATTGAATTTAATTCATTTTTAACAAATGAGCTAGAGGTAATTGGGAAATTGTTTGAAGCTAAAATAGTAATATCAAATGCATGTATATAAATATTTGCAAGATCCAAAACTGGCATATCAGTCGAAAATATTGTATATAATACAGGGCCTAGTACACTACCCTGAGGAACTTCTGTTCCAATATGAAATAAATGTGATTTTTGATCTGCGAGTTTTTATGTAAAATAATCTGCTACTTAGGAGGTATGATTTGAAGAATTCATAAAATGTTATACAATTATAGTGAAATAAATTTGCATTTCCTTTTAATTTTTAAAATAATTTTTCAATTAATTTGACGCCTTACTTTTCATATTTAAAAATTGCCATTCATTTCAATGAAAATGTGTGTAATTATAAGAGCTTAAGTACAAAGTTGGTTAAATATACCTACGAATAGTTAAACTTAAGATTTTTTGGCTGCAAACGAATCGCTATTGAGGTTACTTTAAATAGAGCAACAGATAAAGAATTGATCATATAGACTTACGTAACTTTTATATTGTTATATGATCTACAATACAAAATCTTAACTTTAATTCTTTTAAAAATGCATTATTCACATTTAATATATGGAAAAGAAATGTTCTATTAATAGCTCTTTTAAAATTTTATTAAAATTATATGAGATAATTTATTATAACATTTATAAAGACGAGATATAATAAATTTCCCTGCCAGTAAAGGTAAAATTATATTTTTAATCACTAAGAAGTATTTAAAGAAACATTTAGTTTAGAAAGATAAGATAAATAATGCATAATATAATTAAAAATTTGCTGCAATACGTTTATAAAGTATGGTCCCAAAAATGAAACAGTTGGCATTAAAAACTACAAGAAAACGGAACACAACACGTAAAATAGAACGTCAAAGAGGTGACTGTTATACGAAGAATAACTTTGTATTAGTAATTTTAATTTAATTGTTGCCGAACTTAATTGATGATTCAAAGCAGATATACTTAAAAATTAATAGATTAATTAATTAAATGATCTAAAAAATTGAAAATATGATCAAGCGAAATAATTTATGTCTTTATGCCACTTCAGTGTTCTTATCAGCAATAAACCTATGTTTTTTGCAACCTGGCGTATCGCATATGATTTCGAATACAATTTTAAACAAGAATGACTCTAGCGAAGATAGTGCTTATCGCAGCCAGTATGCTGCCCAAATGCTATCATTTATGAATCTAAGTGCTAGTCCTTGCGATGATTTCTACGAATACGCTTGCGGTAATTGGAAAAATGTAATTGAAGAGCGTATGACCAGGAAAAAACGCAACAACATTCTGGACATTGTGTACAAACTGGACGATATTATAGAGAATATCTTACAAAGATTTCATATTAATGATGTAGCACCAGAATATGGAGCAGAATTTGATGTAGCACAAAAATTCTACAACACTTGCCTGAAAGCGAAATTATACCCTATGCGTGCTTCTCCAGAATATTTAGCAGTTTTAAAAGAGCTAGGTGGCTTCCCAGCTGTAGATCAAAATTGGCGTAGTGAAAACTTTAACTGGCTTAATATGAGTGCCCACTTAAGCAACTATGGTATTAATAGTTTTGTAAAGGAAAAAATTATACCCCAATATCCTTTTGCGCCTTATTTCAATTTACCGGAACTAGGTTTTGATATTGAACTGCGCCATGACACTATTGAGAACAGTTCCTCTAAAGCGTACAAAGAAAATGAAAAACATATGCGCAACATTTTAACTATATATGGTGTAGACAACAATGACATCGAAATCACAATCACTGAGATATTTAATATGATTAAGGAAATTTTAAAGGTAAAACAGCAATTTAGGGAAAATGAATTTTTATGTAGATTTCTGTCGGGTATTTTGAATAACACAGAAATAGCTGATCTAACAAAAAAATGGCTCTTATACAATGATATTGCTTGGTTGGGCAAATCTTTTAAAATGTTTCAAAACTTGAGTACACCTTGCTCCTTTTTGTATACGAAAATTGATCAAATTTGTGAAAGGAATAAGAGAGCTGCTGCAAATTACTTATCGCTAAAATTTTTATACCATATGGATGCTCAGCTTCAAAATCCAAAATTTCAAAAGGCCTATTGCATTTCAAGTATAAAATCATCAATGAAATTTTTCTTTGACCATATATATATGAAGGTATGTACTTACGTATGCATGTTGCATAATGATCACTTTATAATACTATAATTTAATGTTAAGAATTTTTAGAACTTTAAATTTATAAATAACCAATTTAAAAGAACAGTTATTATTTTATTTATTTATTTTTTTTTTATTCAATATAAATTATTATATTATAATTATACCCTTGTCTGATAAATATTATAAATGTGTTTTAGCTGTACTTCAACAATGAACACCGTAAAGAAATTTTCGAAATGATTGCAGAAATTCGTCAAAGTTTTCGTTTTATTTTACAAAATGCGATTTGGATGGATGAAGCCACTCGTACGGCCGCCTTGCTTAAGGAGTCTACAATTGTCGAACATATTGGTCGTTATGAAAACACAGAAATTACTGAAATTTTGATAGGAGAACTGAAAAGGCTACAATTTATTAATGACAGTTACGAAGCTAATAATTTAAAGTTGCGTAAATTCAAACAATATATGACGCGGTTTAGTGGTCTAAACTTTGAACGACTAAGCAATATAACAAAACCGCTTGATCTCCTTGTTGGCATCCAAGCTAATTGCTTCTATTATTATCTTGATAATTCCATAAATGTTATGGCAGGCATTCTAATGGCACCTGTCTACAATAAAGCATGGCCAAATTCTTTAAAGTATGGCACCTTAGGATATGTATTAGGCCATGAAATTACACATGGTTTTGATACAGCAGGCGCATACTACGATGAAAATGGCCAAAAAAAATTTTGGTGGTCAACTAAATCGGACAAAGCATTTAAGGAGCGTATTAAATGTTACGTGGATCATTATAAAAGTTATTTAGTGCCAGAAATTAATCGCAACGTTAATGGTATTCAAACGAAAGACGAAAATATTGCTGATGGTGGAGGCCTGCGTCAAGCTCTAATGGCGTATCGCTGGCATATGAACAAGATCAGCGACAAATTTGACTCCTTAGCAGAAGAAACATTACCCGGTATAAATTTATCTCCTGAACAATTGTTCTTTTTGGGTTTTGCCCAACTGTGGTGTGCATCCTATAAAGAAACCGACTACTGGGAGGAATTACCGAAAAAGCACGTAATAGATAAGTATCGCGTATTGGGGGCTTTATCGAATAATGCCGATTTTGCGGAGGCGTATAGTTGTCCACTGGGCAGCAGTATGAACCCCAATAGTATTAAATGTGAAGTATGGTAGTATTTATGCATGTACATGTATTCTATTAATAAAATACTTATTTATTTATTTATTTTATATTAATCAAATATTAAAAGTAAATTTGATTTATGAAAATTTGAAAAGGAATTTTCGCTTTGTTTTGATATAGTGGAAAATTTTGTTTTGGTTTAGTAATTTCTCATATTTAACTGCCTAATATTATTCTCAATAACTATTAGAAAATATTTATTTGTCCTAAACTGCGTTTCCTCTTCTTAATCATCTGTCAAGTTTTGAACAAGTTCCGCTATACGTCTATTAGTTTGTCGAAGCAAAAAGTGGCAAACATTAATCGTATTCGAAAATGCCAAAAAAGTGGGGCTGCACTACACGAGTTTCAAACGGCTGTCCGCGTTCATTTAAATTTAAACCCTAAGTTATTCAATTATTTTATATTTGTTCATTTCTTTATATTTTAGTCGGTCGGTTGGATATTTGCTTTCGCAGGATAAAAATATTTTTAAATCAGTCTACCTTGAAAGAGCGAAAAATAGTTGTTAATAAATATTTTGAACGTAAAACTCAACGAGAAACCCAAGTATCGCTAATAAAAGCAAAACAACTACACAACACCACTTCATTACGTTTTAAAAAAAAGATAGCAGATTGCAAATAAAGAGCGCGCATATAGTTCGCCATAAAAAAATATAGGAGCGAATTTTGTAGGTTCATTTTGAATCTTATAGCTTGTTTCCACGGCACCTGCTTCGCTCTCTATTCTTGCTTCACACCCCAATCATAAGCGAATCAACCTGCTTCGCCATACAAAATTTTGAGAGCGAAGCTGGTAGATTCATATTGAATCTAGTTACGAAGCAAGGAAAAATCCTCTCTTCTCTAATTTTTATCGTAAGTTTATCTGCACTAGTTATCAAAATTAAACGTTTTTGTAAACAAAGAAAAATTACAAACAAAACAAAGTTAAAAGTGAAAACTTAAAAAATATAATTGTTCTGTGGGTGTGTTAATTAATTTAAATTTTATAAAATTAAAAAAAAAATGGATAGGAAAAAAATTATACTTAATGCTATCACGGCAAGAAGGATATCTTCTGTTGTTTTTCAACTGTTGTTGTTGTTTTTCAACTTATGTTTTTCTGTTTAATAACAACTGCCAAATCGAAGCAGATAAATGAGTCGTGTAAGCAGCATGATTCACAAACTTGCTTCAGAGAGCGAAACACGAGATTCAAATTGTCGTGGAAACAGGCTATTATTGTGAACCACGATAAAATACTGCCTTCTCTAATTTTAAAAATAAATTATCGTTTGTTTTTCTGCTCTATTTGTCAAAAACTGTAAACAATGAAAAAATCAAAACAAAATAAACATCCATACAAATACGCGCGAAATGTGTATGTGTGCGCATGTAATAGTTACAAAGGTTAAACATGAAAACGAAACAGGAAACAAGTTGTAAGTCTTGTGGTTCATTTTGCCGTCTGAACATGGTATTATAGGTTCTTTTAGCGGATGGAGGTAAATTTTATTTGTTTAGTTCCAATGTGGCGTAAACCCAATCAAATATTTTTACGCAAAAACACTAAGAAAGCAATGAAGCCTGGAGGCTTATAAATAATGGTGTGTGATCGAATGGCAGCTTTAGGTGCCGGAAACCTTGAATTTATTTATAGAAAGTATCGTGCACAAGAACATGTATTTGATATTTTAAAAACTAATGTTAAGGGAAGTTGGGTATTGCTGATAGTTTCAAGTTTTATCAAGACCTAAGACCAATTACTGATAGTAAAGAACTTGTGACTTTACAACTGCCCTAACGGTACCAAACCACCCGCACAAAGCCCAGATTATTATTTCTATTGCCATAAGGCTAAAGTCCGTAGTTTTTGTTTGTTACATTAACTAATATGCAGAATAAATATATTAATGAACTAATTTGCAAAACTTTGAGTATTATTTATTTTAAAGTCGTCGAACTTTCGATTTGAGTCACTGTAAGTAAATTGTTCGGCGGAAAGGTGTTAGCTTCCAGAATGAATGATTGAGCAACTACACAGATATTTTAGATGCCTTATAAAATCTCATTAATTAATTAAGAAAGTAACTTTCATTTTCTTATAAGAACGTTGTTAAAAACCACAAAAAGTTTATTACAACGCCCCACGTCGTTCACAAAAAATAATAAAAAAATACAAATATTTATTAGTTATTACTTATTCATTATCAATGAATTAATAAATTATATTCATATAAACAAATTAACATATAAAAGTAAAAACGACAGATGTTGGATAAACAAATTCCAAACCAAAAATTAATATAATTTATATTGTATAACTGTAAAAACATATTTCTTAAACAAGCATGTCTTTATTCAAAATTTTGGTAACTAAAAAAAGAAATAATACATATTTGTAAAAGTTACAATGCCTAACAATTTTAGCTTATCCTAAACGATTCTTAAGTAAATAACTTTGCAATTGATCTGTTCGTTAGAAATATTTCAATATTTCTATTATTTTTAATGAACGCTTGATGCGATGTGAGGCATTGTTATAAACTTTTAGTGGTTTTTAACAACTTTCTTATAACAAAATGAAAGTTACTTTCACAATTAATCAGTACAATCACAACAAGAAATTTGGAAATAGTTTATATTTTTCAAACAAATTACTTGAATAAGACTTATTTATTACTTATTTTTTTGTTATTTTATTTGCACTTACTCCTTAAAACCATTTCTACTCCCAGATATTGATTTGCACCTATTTTTATTTTTGTTTCTTGTATAATCTAAGGCAAAGCTGCCTTGTGTATTGCCGCGTAAACTTACACAAGTGCTTGTAATTTGCTTACTAATTCTTGTAAATAACAACCTTGCTCTATTTTGTGTAACAGTTCGTGCAATCTGGCAACAACGTAACATGTTTTTTAGTATGGCAGCACATGAATTTTTGTTTTTAAAAAACAGCTGTTATTAAAAATGTTGCGACTACAAATTTCAAAACTTTTTCCAAAAGTTTTCACAATTTCATTTGCTAAGCAGGCAACTAATCTTTTAACGCAATGTCATAATATTGATATAGTCACGAAATCCTCTCCATCATTTTCAAACGGTTGGTCAAGTAGAAATATTTATGTTTCACCTTGTGTAAATAAATACAGCCGTAAATCCGGAACGCATGACATAGCCACAGATAGTGAAGATGAAAAAGATCCAGACTTTAAAGACGAAAGAGATTCGAAGGTAATTAAAACTAAAGTAAATTCATTGAGGGCCGATTTATTGCTGAAAGCCGGTCTGGGTATTGCGAGAAAGTGAGACTAAACATAAAAAAAAAGAATACAATTTTTTACTTTAATTTTTTTTTAGCAAAATTGAAAATATCTTCTATGAAAGTAAAATACGGGTAAATGGCCAAAAACTGATAAAGAAAAGCGTGCAGGTACGTTCTCCTTCACTATTAAAAACTTCTTTCTGTTGAATCCTTCCGTTTACAGCTTTACGAAGGCGACGAAATCGATGTTATTCGCGGGTTTAGCCAAAAAAATCCTTCCCATTTAGTCGTTTCCCGTGTGATTATTCTATCCGCCTCCATGCGAGAGGAGGGTTATGCTGTAACTTTAAGGCGTTATAAAAGTTTATTAGTGGAAAATTATTTGGGTACAAATGTCTTTAAATCGTCTTCAGTAACTGGCTATTGAAGATAAATTCATTATGGGCAGTTTAACTCTGAAGGCACCGCCTAACAGCGAGTCACTCTGGGTAGATTAAAAAAACCCTAATTTATTTTAGTTAATATAAGTGGTGTGCTTTTTTAAGCAACCTTTGTTGCATCCAGGTTTGTGAATAAAAAAGTTACGATAATTGAAGATAAATTAGCTTAGGACAGTTTAACTCTGAAGGTACCGCCTAACAGCGGGTCACTGTGGGTAAATTAAAAAACCGTAATTTATTTTCGTTAATATAAGTGGTGTGCTTTTTTCAGCAACCTTTATTGTATCCAGGTTTATGAATAAAAAAGTTACGATAATTCCGCGAATGCCTTATTTATTTATAATTAACTTAATAATTTTCATTCCCAAACTTTTGGCTTCTTCAAATTTTTTTACGTGTTATAAATTAAAATAACAAAGCTTGAAGGTTAATTATAAATGAAATGACCATGCATTGGTGCAGCGGAACTTTTTTCATTGATTCAATTATGTAGCAATCGGTTTTCGTTTCGTCAATGCAACATAATGAAAATTAATTTATTTTTCAATTATGGGTTGTTTTCTGTAGTAGTTGTAAAATATGTTTGGGGAAATAGTTAACATTAATAGGCCGCTTAGTTTTTAAATATGTGTGAAGATAGTGATTGTCAATTACAAAAGTATACAGATATACATATATTTAAGTATTACAATTTTTTCTTACATCCCATAGTTTAGTTTAAAAAATTTACTTTATAGGATTTTTCTTTTTATTCTTACGTTTGCGTTTCGGATTTTTGTTAGGATTTCCTTTTATCTTGTGAACATTTAGATTCTTATATTCGATTAGAAAATCATCTGAAACATCCGAATCTTCTTTTTCAATTAAAGGATATTTATCAGTAATTTTAAAGCTCTTATTATCAACATCCAATTCCATTGGTTCACTTTTCTCCGTAATTTTAGTTGTTGACGTAGGAATCTTCTCCAAAATTTCTGATAGGGCACTGACTGTTACATCGTTTAGTTTTGTGGTATCCATACAAAAATTATCTTTCCCAAAGGATATAAAATCACCACATAACGGATTTTCTAAATTTGTTGGCTCAAGTTCTTCCTCAATAGTTATTCGATCAGTTTGTTTCAATTTTGTTTTTTTAGGTTTTTTCTCAATAGTTTGTTTAACTTCTTCGTCCCTTCTAATCATCGTACGTTTCTTACGCTTATCTACCCATTCGCTTATTTTGGTACTAATTGCTAATAAATCTTTTGGAAACGCTAAGCACAAGGCCTGTACACCAAATATTTCTTCCGTGAAGTGTTCTAGTTTTGGTTGAGCATACACCGGTTGAGTTTCATCTTTGGCTTCCACATTTCTTGCTATCAAACCGATTATGTGGCTGGGTTTGATGCTGAGTGAGATGAACACACAACTACTTGTTTTGTTGTTAATCTTTCGAAGAGAACTTTCTAGACCTAAGCATATACCATTTTTTGTGGCGAAATATCTGGGCTGTAATTTACTTTCTTGAATAGCTTCTTGGATTATATTTTTTAAATAAAGCAACTCATTTTCGTCTAATGTCGGACTAAACGAGAAATAAATTAAAAATAAAACGACTGACATTAAACACCACTTTACCATCGTATTTTATTGGGATTTGCTAAAATTGTTTTCAATTTTGGCAGTATTTTTTGCGTTCCTTTAGTTTCTTTGGCTTTTATTTTAGCTAAACTCATATTTTTAAAATAGAATTTGCTTTTATTAACAAAATTTGAGGAGGAAATCGATCCGTCAGCCGCCGCCGTACTTGTTTTTTACGCCAGCCGTCGCCGACTTAAACAGTTATCTCGAGACAATCATATTGGAGTTTTGCCACTAGCAAAACGGAAATAAATAAAAGTTTTAGCAGATTTTTGTTTGTTTAAAATATAAAGCATACATGAAAAGTTTAAAAGATCTTAATTAAAAATATTATTATCCACAACAAGCATAGCACGCAACTGCATCGCCGGCTAATAATTTGCTTAGCCAACCACGCCGTCTGTAAGTGACCTTCAAACTCGTTCTTTGTTCCAGTGTGGTTTGATTTTTCGGTTGGGTATGTTCAATGTATTAAGATTAAATAAATTTGTGCAGCATTGCCAAGACACTTCACAAGATCCATCAACAACAAGCACGAAATTTTATATAAGAGAAGGTAAAGGTTTAATATAAGTTTTTATACCAAACATAGTATACAGAATATATTTAGGTATTCGTATTAGCTATATCCTTCTGTGCCTGCAAAGGAATGAATGGCCAAAAATAATCTATATACATATAATGTTGCTAAATATTGTATTCAGTCTATATCAAGAAAGTAGTTCTTTTATTGTACTTCTTAACTAGGTTTAAATTTACAAAAAAAAAAAACGCAATTTTAAAACAACATAAAACTTACTGGAAGTTTGCGTAAAGTAAAGGAATATTCTTTATAAAAAATACTTTAATTTTATTTATTATATCTGCAATGATACCGTTTATTATAAATTAAAATTAAATGTTATTAGAACTTTAAAATAAGATTACTCTAAACGTTTTATTAAACTTAAGATACAAAAATTATATTATGCTATTAAATGATGTAATATACTATCTGGGGTGTAAAAATAGATGTATCTCCAATTTAAATTACGCCACAATCCCCCAATGACGATATTATGTAAGTGGTGTACAAAAATCGTTTGCGATTTGATTTTGTATTTTGCGAATTCTTACGATTCTCTTAACTTATTTTCAATATTCACAAATATATTTGGTTTAGCATTATACCTCTCCAAATGTGGAGCTGGTGTATTTAAGAAGTTGCGTGAATTTTTTAAATAATATCTTCAACGTTGAGTGTTAGCAAATTTTCCGTCGTGTAATAATATCTAGTATTAATGTCATAATCCAATATATTTGTCTCATAATGATTTACCAGTAAATGTGTAGTAGATTCGAGTGATTCGATTTCCTTTTTATTGGTCATTTCTGTTGTTATCTCGGAAGTTTTTGTCGTTTCGCCTTCTGTTGGGATCTCAACTGTGAAAGTATCAGAAAACTGAAACTCTGTTGTTGATTCCTGGTAAAGAAATTTAGTCCCTGTGTGAATAGGGACGGTTACATTCTTCAATTCTGATTGTAAATTGGGTGTTTCCTCTTTAGTTATTGGTGGAAATTCTTTTGTATAGAAGAGCTCGGTTGCTGTTGATTCATGTATAATGTCCTCAAATTGTGTTTCTGTTGCAGGCGCTGTGTTTATTTCATTGATATTTAAATTTTCTTCAGGGCTTGGAAAGTTGGTAGTTGTTTCGCTAACTTGAATTTTAGTCTCCTTGAATGGTGAATTTGCCGTCGCTTTAAATCTATTCGATATAATATCCAGAGTCGATTTTGTATACTCAGGATTAAGTGTATACACAATGTTGTCAATTGCAGTTTCCGTTGTTGGTTCAGGTTGGCTTACAGTTTCAGTCCTGGGATTCGGAGTTGTTAGTAACTTTTTAGGATTTCCCGCAGTGATTAGCGGCAATTGAAATTCTGTATCAAAACCAAAATGGTATGGTTTTTCAGAAGTAGTTGATAAAGGTAATAAAAATGAGTATTGCCTCCAAGCCGCAGGAGTGGTATATAAATATGTTGTTGAGTCTGGATAATTATCTGTTAATTGATATGAAATTGTTGTTAAAGGAAAAGACGATGTTGAATCGAACTTTTCAGTTTCATGCTTTATCAAATTCAAAGTTTTAGTATTCTCATATTCTTCTGTTGTAAGCTCACTGGCTGTAGTTGTATCTGTGGTAGATACAATATCGTAGTTTGTGTCAGAATGCTTCTCATAAAATTTTGTTGTTAAGTCACCAACTAGAAACGAATTTAGATTATCTTCAGTAGTGGGACAAATAACGTGAATAGATGTAGTCTCTTCATATAACTCTGTAGTTGAATAGTTGGACTCGTTTGAATAAGAATCTATAGTATCTTTAGTAACATTTAATTCTTTAGAATTCACAGTTGAAGTTTGATTATTAACTTCAATTATTCCTTTTTTAGATTTAGAGTCGACTACGTTTGTAGTTCCTTCAATTGCAGTTATATTCATTGAATTTGTGTTTGAATCTAAACCCAAAATACTTATAGTTATATTATCAAGCTCTTCTGTTATAAGTTCATAATTCAAAGTAGTTGTTTCCCCAACAGTGGTCGATTCAAGTATCAATGATGATAAAGTTTTGTTTTCTAATTTACTTAAAGCATTTGTACTTTCCTTATAAATTGCTGTCGATGATTCGAAAATACCAGAATGCTCTGTGGTTAGTAGATTTGTTTCTCCGCATTTTGGTCCCGCTGTTTGGGAATTTCTCTTTTCTACTTCAGTTGTAAAATCTTGAAATAAAGGGAGTAAAGTGCTAAATTGACCACTTTCCTCTTCAGTTGATGGCAGTGATGTAGATAATATTACTGAGTTGCTAACTTCGGTAAAATCAATAATATCACTGTTTGCAGCTGTAGTTTTAAAGTTTTGCATGATTTCTTCTGTAGATGGTTCGGTAGTTTCAGTGCCATTATTCCTAGACTCCTCCGTTGTTAAATGTTGCATATTAACCAAAGCGACGGATGAATTTTTCTTAGTTGATAAATTAGCAGATTCAGTCGTGCCGCAAATTAGTAAATCCATCATATTTAAAAATTTACAGATGTATTCGTTATTTAACTCATATTTGTTGGAAGGTTTGTATGGCTTATATTCTTTATATTTATAAGGCTTTTGATTTCGTATATACTGTTCTGTCAATTTTATAAATTCTTTTTTAGTTTTAAATAAACTGTAGGGAAGCTGTTCTTGGTTGGCTACTTTTTTAATTTCTCTGCCGATATTAAAACAGTTTCCTGTTAAAATTACCAAAAATGTTATAAAAATCTTTAATATCATTATGAAAAGAGTGTAAAATATCCACTGACAAATATTTGCATCATCTCTTATAGTTTAAGCACTTTAAACTGTTACCTTAATGATATTTCTACCTGACTTCTTCTATATTCAAACAAGTAATTAAGCCATACTTACTCTTTCTAAACTAAAAAATGTCATTATTACCTGACACTCTTTAGCGAAACAAAAACAGAAGAATAACAACATAATTAGTAAATTTCATGCAGCATTTCAGGTAAATTGTAGATAATAGAAAATTCAAATGATAAAAATTGAAAATGGGTGTGTTTTTAATTTAAATTAACACTTTCTTTTGGGAATTGGAATTGAACTTTATTTGTAAAAAGCCTATTGTCACTTATAAAATATGAACAAATGTATTTAGAAAGAAACTCATATTAATTCTCAATATCCAGCTAAGATTTTTAACATTTGTTCTTTTTCTATCCAAATGGTATCGAAGCAAAAGGTATCGCTGATTTCAGCAAAGCTTCATAATAATCAATTGGGTTCGAGGAAATCATTGGGCGAAACTAGGTCTCTATACCATAAATTTCTTCTTTAATTAGAATAATTGTACATACAATTTTCACACTAAATAACTTTTCATACAAAATTAAATTTGGAAAATACAAATATACAAAAAATATTGTTTTACACACACACATGAATACATAAGTTTTAAGATTAAACTATACAAAAATTTAAAGTATTAACTGCAAATATTAGGTAGGTACACTAAATGTCTATAATTTTGTCGAACTTTTTACATATGTATCTGGTTTATTAACTTTGTTGGTGGTACTTTTCTTTTTGTCGATGGTTGCTTAATTAAAGTTCATGGTCCTTTTAATTTTATTGATGCTATTTTAATAAAAGTGATGGTACCTCTCTTTTGGTATTTCATATATAAATTCTGTAATAATTCTAAACAATAATTATAAGCAACTTCATATTTTAACTACAAAAATTCATGGAGTTTTAAGGTACAAAATCTGTTTCAGAAATATCTAAAAACTTTTTGATAGCAATTTGAAAATACAATTTTTCAATTTCTAATAGAAGGAATCAGTTCTTTTCACCGACGTATTTCAACAAATTTCAAGGCTTTTTTATATATGATTCCAACAAAAATATAATTGAACCGATTACCTACTTTTATGGTTTTTAATGATTAAAAAAAGAGACAGTTGTTTACAGTAAAACTAATTATAAGATTTTAATCATGATAACGAGTTTAAGAGATTTGTTTGACCATATGAATCGTAAACAAAATCTAATATGTATCTGCATTACCTTTTTTCTTTACATTTTGCTACATATAAAACTTATAACTGCTACAAACTATAATCCAAGCCCTATGGCTTACAAATAACTTTCTAACATTAAAGTTGTTTCAGAATTACTAATGTAAATGGCCTATTAATAATTTAAAATAAGTTATTATCGTTAGAATTAAAAAAATCTGCTTAAAATAACTTTGGCAACTCCCTTATAAAAATATTAATAAAGTCGTTTTCCAACACAATTATTTGATTTCGTTCGTGTGCTAGTAAATTTTCTTTTCACTGAACATACTTAAAAGCCGGTATTAAGTGACAGCTAAACAACAGTAACATAGTACAACAGCGGCAGAATTTTATTATTATTTTGTTAAATTAAATAAAAACTGGTAAACTAAATTTAATACTATATTAAAATTACTCAAAACGCAACTATATTCAAATAGACATAAAGAATTTATGTATGCAGCAAAAATTGTTAACAACACAAGCATACATAAACGAAACACTATGAAAAGTTTTATATAAATGTGCTTTTATCCTTTATAGATCTACTAAATAAAATGGATTCAGATTTATATGACGAATTTGGCAACTATATTGGTCCAGATTTGGATAGTGATGAGGATGATGACCAAAGTATTTATGGCCAACAAGATCAGCAAGATGAACATGATGTGAGTGTAAAATGTAAAATACCTATAATTACCTAAATTTTTTATCTACTTAGGAAGAAGCAATAGAAGATGAAGAAGACCATATTGAAGATGAGGACAAAGAAGTTACTGCTGTTGTTCTGCACGAGGATAAACGTTACTATCCCACTGCTGTGGAAGTTTATGGACCCGATGTTGAGACCATAGTACAAGAGGAGGATGCCCAACCCTTGGACAAGCCTTTAGTGGAACCTGTTAAAAAATTAAAATTTCAAATTAAAGAACAGGAACTTCCTGAGACTACATATAATATGGACTTTATGGCCGATATTATGGATACACCACCACTTATACGAAATGTGGCTTTAATTGGCCATTTACATCACGGCAAAACAACGTTTGTTGATTGTCTGATTCGTCAAACCCATCCCCAATTCGAAATGAATGAAGAACGCTCTTTACGTTACACGGACACTTTGTTTACTGAACAAGAACGCGGTGTTAGCATTAAATCTACTCCTGTTACTTTGGTCTTGCAAGACGTCAAACAAAAAAGTTATTTAATGAATATTTTCGATACTCCAGGCCATGTTAATTTTTCTGATGAGATTACCGCCGCCATGCGTATGTGTGATGGTGTGGTGGTATTTGTTGATGCTGCCGAAGGTGTTATGTTAAATACGGAGAGATTGTTAAAGCATGCATTACAGGAGAAAATGGCTATTACACTTTGTATCAATAAGGTATAATTGGTATTTAAATCCCAAAATAGTAATCAATTTTAATTGCAATCCAATCTCAGATTGACCGCCTAATTTTGGAATTAAAACTTCCACCCCAAGATGCCTATTTTAAACTCAAACATATTGTAGAAGAAGTCAACAGTCTCCTGAGCACATATGGTAATGCGGAAGACACCACTTTAGTATCACCAATTTTGGGAAACGTTTGCTTCGCGAGTTCTCTGTATGGCTTTTGCTTTACATTAAAATCCTTTGCCAAACTGTATGCTGATACCTATGACGGTGTTAACTATATAGAATTTTCTAAAAGATTGTGGGGCGACATGTATTTCCACAGTAAATCGTGAGTATTTGTACTTAAACTGAGTAGGTAAAAAAACAAAAACACAATTTTACTTAATTTTGAAGGCGAAAATTTACTAAAAAGCCACCTCATAATTCAGCGCAGCGAAGTTTTGTTGAATTTATTTTGGAACCCATGTATAAAATTATTGCTCAGGTGGTGGGCGATGTTGACACTACTCTAGCTGATACATTGGCAGAATTGAATATACGTATTACGAAGGAGGAAATGAAGTCGAACATAAGACCTCTGCTGCGTTTGGTTTGTAATCGTTTTTTAGGTGATTTCAGTGGTTTTGTTAATATGTGTGTGGAACACATACGTTCGCCACTGGACAATGCTAAAACCAAAGTTGATCACATTTACACTGGCCCCAAAGAAGATGATATTTATCGTAATATGATTTTATGTGATCAAAATGGTTCTCTCATGGTTCACAGTTCAAAAATGTATCCCACCGATGATTGCACATTTTTCCAGGTTTTAGCCCGCGTTATATCTGGTACTTTGCATGCGGGCCAAGAGGTTCGTGTTTTGGGTGAAAACTATACACTGCAAGATGAAGAAGATTCTCGAGTCTTACAAGTTGGACGTTTGTGGGTTTATGAGGCACGTTATAAAGTTGAGTTGAATCGTGTACCGGCTGGCAATTGGGTTTTAATTGAAGGCATAGATCAATGTATAGTTAAAACTTCAACAATTGTAGATGTCAAGGCCGTCGAAGACTTATACATTTTTAGACCTTTAAAATTTAATACCCAAAGCATTATTAAAATTGCAGTGGAGCCTGTCAATCCTTCTGAGTTGCCAAAAATGTTGGATGGCTTACGTAAAGTAAATAAATCTTATCCTTTACTCTCCACACGTGTAGAAGAATCAGGTGAACATGTTATTTTGGGAACGGGAGAGCTTTATTTGGATTGCGTCATGCACGATTTACGTAAAATGTATTCAGAAATTGACATCAAAGTGGCAGATCCAGTTGTGGCTTTTTGTGAAACTGTGGTAGAAACAAGTTCCCTAAAATGTTTTGCTGAAACTCCCAACAAGAAAAATAAAATCACCATGATCGCTGAGCCTTTAGAAAAGGGTTTAGCTGAAGACATTGAAAATGAAGTGGTTTCTATAAACTGGAATAAAAAAAGATTGGGAGAATTCTTCCAGGTTAACTATGATTGGGATTTATTAGCTGCCAGATCTATTTGGGCTTTTGGACCTGACAATACGGGCCCCAATATTTTGGTTGATGATACTCTACCCTCAGAAGTGGACAAAAATTTATTGACCTCTGTTAAGGACTCAATTGTACAAGGTTTTCAGTGGGGAACCCGAGAGGGCCCCTTATGCGAGGAGCCTATACGTAATGTAAAATTTAAAATACTTGATGCTGTTATAGCAAATGAAGCATTACATAGAGGTGGTGGTCAAGTTATACCTACAGCCAGACGTGTTGCGTATTCAGCATTTCTCATGGCTACGCCAAGATTAATGGAACCGTATTTATTTGTGGAAGTGCAAGCACCAGCAGATTGTGTGTCAGCAGTTTATACAGTACTGGCTAGAAGAAGGTTACTTTATTATTTTATATACAATAAGAAATTTAATTTTGTTATTAATTTTTTTATTGTAGAGGCCATGTCACTCAAGATGCCCCCGTTTCCGGTTCCCCGCTTTATACTATTAAAGCTTTTATACCCGCTATTGATTCGTTTGGTTTTGAAACAGATTTACGTACGCATACCCAAGGTCAAGCATTTTGTCTGTCCGTATTTCATCATTGGCAAATTGTACCCGGTGATCCTTTAGATAAGTCAATTGTAATACGCCCCCTAGAACCTCAACAAGCCTCTCATTTAGCACGAGAATTTATGATTAAAACACGTAGACGTAAGGGTTTATCAGAGGATGTTTCCATTAATAAATTCTTTGATGATCCCATGTTATTGGAGTTGGCCCGCCAAGATGTTTTGCTTAATTATCCTTTATAAATGCATAGCATGCATTTTATACATTTATATTTAATAAAGTATGTACCAACAAATGGGTTTTAAAAGCTGCGTAATAATTTATGCTAAAAATAATAATAGTTATTTGACCTTTTTAATATTTGATAAGTAATTTATTGAAGATACCACCCAATGATGTGGCGAAATATTGAAAACAAATTTAAAAATTTTTTTCTCTTTATATATAAAAACCTTTTGCTTGAACAATAAATTAATTATAATTTATGTTACATTTAGAACTTTATTATTTTTTTAATTTTAAAATTTCTAACTGAATTTTTAGACAGGTTTAAGTTCATGTTTTATTTCATGATTTACATTTTCTAATAATGTATAGAATTCTAGAGAAAATAAAAGCCTTTTCACAAATTTTTTTTGCTACAATTTTATTTCGAGTTAAATTTTTTTTTTTTAACTCTCAATAATTATTTATTGTATCTTCACGAAAAGAACTAACAATAAGTATTAAAATCTTAAATTCTAAAAAAAGTTACATAAGTCTAACCTTTTGGGTAAAAAAGAAAAATGTCATAAAAAAAACAAAGCAAATATTTTTAAGATGTATCGTCTGTAGCATTGAGGATTAAAGCTGCGGTATCCCTCTTTTTTAATCGGCTATGTCCACTATAATCCAAGATATTGCGAGCAAGGGGATTAGGATGGTCTTCAAGCTTCATTAAGTATTTGCCTGCGGTATGTCCAAATCACAATGTATGTTTGAATTTCTAATGTACCATGGAGCGGAAGTTATCAACCGTAAAATTTTATTTTGCATACGTTGGATTCTATCCACATTTAAAGCTGAGGCAGTGCCCCAAAGTTGGATTCCGTAAGACCATATTGGTTTTAAAATAGTCTTGTAAATTAGAAGCTTGCAATCTAGGCTAAATTTTCAGTTCCTGCAAATGAGCCAATGTAGTTGTGTTAGCTTAAGTTTCATTTGTGTTAGCTTTGAGTCAATATGATGTTTCCATGTAAGGCGACGGTCAAGATGTATACCAAGATATCTCACATAAGTATGGTGAGGAACAATGTGATTATTGATTCGAACGTGTGAACAATTATCTCTTCGCAGGGTGAAGGTCACATGAATGCACTTTTGAACGTTCACTTTAATTCTCCATAATTTTAACCACAACTCCAACTGAGTTATATGTTGCTGAAGATTTATGGAGGCTTGATAGGAGTTTTCGTGCGAACTTAGACACGCTGTATCATCAGCAAACGTAGAAGTGTGGACAGTTTCACTTACAGGCATATCGCAGGTATATATCAAATGTAAAACTGGTCCAAGAATGCTACCTTGTGGTACGCCTGAGGAAATTGGTAGCTTTTCAGTAGGCAAGTGAGCGGTCAGTTTCAGAAATAGACCTTCATGCCAAACTTTGTCAAAAGCCTGAGAAACATCAATAAAAATAGCTGAACAATACTTCTTTTCTTCAAAAGTCCTTCTGATCACCTGAACCAATCTATGGGTTTGCTCAATTGTGCTATGCCTACTTCTAAAACCAAATTGATGGTCTGGGATACACCCACTATCCCTTAGCGTTGGAGACAATTTATTCATAAGCAACTTTTCAAAAACCTTTGAAATAGTCGGTAATAGGCTTACGGGCCTATATGACTCGGTTTTGGTTAGGTCCTTACCCGGTTTTGGAATCATTTTAACTTTGGAAATCTTCCAGTGGTCAGGATAGTATTCAAGCGGTAAAATGGCATTAAAAATAAATAGCATGTTTCTGACTGCAATACTGGTGAGCTCTTTCAACATTCTGTTACTTATACCGTCCATACCAGGAGATTTTTTCGGGTTTATCTCAGAAATTAACTTTTGAACCTCACGCAACCTAAACTTTAAGGGTCGAGGGGGTAATGCAACTATGCTCGGCAAATTAACATTATCAGTACATTTGTGTGGGGTGAATACATCTTTCAAGTATTCGGCAAACAAGTCGCCTTTTTCAGCGTCCCTTCTTGCCTTATCTCCACTGATATTACGTAGAGGTGGCTTGTACTCAACGGGCCTTTTAAGGTTTTTTGTAGCACGCTATAAAGAATAATTGGAGTTTGGTGTAGCATCAAGGCCCTCCAAATATTTCTCAAAAGATGCAGTTTTTTCAAATGCTAGTAAGTCTCTAAGCCGCTTTGTGTGCGTGAAGCGCCATCAACATCAATTCACCGTCGCTCTCAACAATTGAACATTTCAGAGACATCATTGAGATGAATTTTGCATAAAGCCCTTGGTATGACACCATACAAAGTCCAATTGGTTCAGGAGTTGAAGCCAAGTGACCATCCAATGCGTTTTCGCTTCACTAAGTGGGCCTGCAAAAAAAATCATCTTTTCAGATGAAGCTCATTTTGATCTTGGCGGGTTTGTAAACAAGCAAAATTACCGCATTTGGGGCACAGAAAATCCGCACGTATACATTGAATAGCCGACGCACCCAAAACGAGTCACTGTTTGGTGCGGATTTTGGTCCAGAGGCATAATTGGGTCATTTCTCTTTCAAAATTGTGCAAGGGGTGTCCGTTACAGTCAATGGCGATCGTTATCGGACCATGTTGAATGAATTTTTGTTCACAAAAATTAAAGAGGAGGATATTGGCAACATTTGGTTCAACAGGACGGCGCTATGTGCCACACAGCCGAAGCTACACTAGATGTTTTGCGTCCTATTTTTGAAGATCGCATTATCAGCCGCAGACCTGATGTCGTTATTTGTGGGGTGCCGTCAAAGATAAGTGTTACGCCGACAAGCCAGAGACAATTGACGCTTTAAAGGACAATATTCGCATAGACATTGTTGAAATACAGCTGCACACTATCGATAATGTGCTTAAAAATTGAACCTATCGTGTAGGCTACTGCACAGCCAGCCGAGACAGCCATTTGAATGAAATTATTTAGCATTATTAACCGGAAGGATTGTACTTTCAAATATAAAAAGAAATATAATAGTTATAATTTTTTTGACCTTTTTTAATATTTTTTAGTAATTTTTATAATTTTTTTAAACGATCTTTTTTATCTTTAATAAATATCTTTTTTCTTTTTTTATATATTTTTTCTTTTCAATATTTCGCTTTCCTTTGGAAAGCTTCTTCAGGAAAAAAATTTTTTAAATTTTTTTTTTTTCCTGAAGAAGCTTTCCAAAGGAAAGCGAAATATTGAAAAGAAAAAAGATATAAAAAAAGATCTAAAAAAAGAAAAAAGATATTTATTATTTTTTAGTAATTAATTTAAAGCACTAGGTCTTATTTAATAAAAATTTTTTTAAAAAACTTTATTTTTTATTATATTTTCGATATTTCGCCACACCGTTGGATGGCATCATCAGGAAAAACAAAAATAATAATGAACAAACAAATTGAAAAAATTTTTTGATTAACAAATTTAAAATAATCAAACAATTTTTTCAAAAAATCAAAACAAACAAAAACAATAAAAAGCGACAAATTGAAAAAATTTTTTGTTTTACATACATACAAACAAATTTTCAATATTAACAAATTTTTTAAATGAAAAACAATTTTGAAAATACATAACACATTTACAAAACAATAGTATTTTACACATATATTTTAAAAACATAAATTTTACAAAAATTAAAGTATTAATTATTTATATTATGCAGATACAGAGTTTTGTTTTATAATTTTATGCACTAAATGTCTATAATTTTGTGCAACATTCTCCGTATCTGCTTTAAAATTTATTCTTTTGGTTAATGGTACTTTAATTATTTGTAACATTTCTAACATATAACGACGTTTATAATTATTTTCTAAATTTAAAATTGAAACATTTTCAAAATTAGGATAGTGGTTAACTTTAGAGCAATGCGAAGATAATGCTGTTTTTTGTAAACTAATATTATTCCTGTATTTCTGGTCTGACCTATGTTCTGCGATTCTAGTTTTCAATTTATTTTTTGTTTTGCCTACATAAACCTTATTACAATCCTCCTTATCATTACCGTTACAAGGAATTTTGTACACTACATTGGACATATTTAATTTTTGAATTTTATCCTTAGTTTTACTAAACAACCTATTTAATGCATTTGTATTCTTATATGCCATTTTGTATTTATTTGTATCATAAATTTTTGAATTCTCTATTCTTTCACACAAGACTGGTATATAAGTTATCGATTTATATATTTTCGGTTCCGTTCCACTACTTATAACTCTTTTCCTCCTATTATTAAATTGATTAATTAACCTATTAGTTAATCGTATTGGAAAATTGTTCTCAGTTAAAATATTTCTAATCTTTTCTTTGTTTTTTCTATGGAATTCTTTGTCACTAATTGTTAAAAATTAAATTATTGGCCGTGTTAATAATAATTCTTTTATTTCGTTTAGAATAATAATTAATAATTCTACCTGAAGCACTTGGTTTTTGGTACCAATCTATAACTAATTCTTCATTTCTTCTTATTACTAAAGTGTCTAAATATGGAAGTTTAGCATCACATTCCCTTTCAGTTGTAAATTTTATTGTTTTTCATTTAAAAAATTTGTTAATATTGAAAATTGGTTTGTATGTATGTAAAACAAAAAATTTTTTCAATTTGTCGCTTTTTATTGTTTTTGTTTGTTTTTTTGAAAAAATTTTTGATTATTTTGAATTTGTTAATCAAAAATTTTTTTCAATTTGTTTGTTCATTATTATTTTTGTTTTTCCTGATGATGCCAACCAACGGTGTGGCTAAATATCGAAAATATAATAAAAAATAAAGTTTTTTAAAAAATTTTTTATTAAATAAGACCTAGTGCTTAAAATTAATTACTAAAAAATATAAAAAGAAATTTGAGAAAATGTTCAGTAGTTTTGTTTACAGCATTTAAAACAAAAAAAAAATAGTTATTTGGCAGATCCTTTATATAGTTTTTGTTGTGCTGCTTTAAAATCGAACAAAGAACTTCTTTTAAATCCACTGATTTTGGTGCAGTAAATGAAGTTATTCTGGTTCATTCGAAAACAAGTCGTAGTATGTTTTCGAACAACGTTTGATTCCTGCCGATAGCTCGGTTTTTTTTTATAAAATGTGCGTACTTTTTATTCTCAATTTTATCTTTTAAATCTGTAAAATGGTTTCCCAATTGCAGCTGCATTTTTGTGTAAAAGATTTTGTAATTTTATTGTCATTTTGCTTTGTTGCTTTAATACAAGTTCTCATTTAATAAAATTAAGCTTGAGTGTAAGATTCTTTAGTTTCCCATACAAAATTTGAGTAAAATCCAAGGAGGTGCTACAGGGACCGACATGTTTTCCCTCAGTCATACATTTAAAATTTTAGTTTTTTAATAAATTTAGAATATATTTCAAGGAATCAAGCATAATTAATGTATTCGTATGTTAACTATTATTTTTAACGCTGCTCAAATACTGCATTTTCAACCTGAAAGTTTGCTATTTTTATTCAGTGAAGAAATCACAATAGAAATGCCATTTTTATAAATATCGGGTGTTTTTTTAAGCCCGATAGAACTTGAAATTGTAAAAAATAACACAAAAAATTAAATTGTAATCAAAATTTCTTTTTTATTCGAAGGATCAATACGTGACATTTACATTTGAAAATGATTTCGGGCATATGGGCACCGCGGCTGTTCTTGACGAAGCGCATTCTGGACGTCCAATTTTGGGCCACTTTTTCGAGCACTGCTGGGCGTATGTCACGAATAACACGAACAATGCTGTCCTCCAAGGCGTCAATTGTTGCTGGTTTATCAGCATAAACCAGTGACTTCACGTAGCCCCACAGGAAATAGTCGAGTGGTGTCAAATCGCACGACCTTGAAGGCCAATTAACAGGTCCATTTCTCGAAATCAACTTATCGTCAAATTTTGATTTCAATAAGTCGATGGTTGCGTTCGCTGTATGGCCCGTAGCGCCATCCTGTTGAAACCACATCTCGTCCGGATCAATGTCATCCATATTTTCAAACAAAAAATCATTGATCATGGTGCGGTAACGATCTCCATTGACCGTAACGCGAGCTCCGGCCTCATTTTTGAAGAAATAAGGTCCGATGATGCCACCAGCATGAAAACCGCACCAAACGGTGCATTTTTCTGGATGTAATGAAGTCTGTAGGGTCTGTTGTGGATTGGTCTCACTCCATATGCGGCAATTTTGCTTATTAACAAACCCGTTAAGCCAAAAATGCGCCTCATCGCTGAACACAATTTTGCGATAAAACAACAAATCAGTTGCCAACTGCTCTAGAGCCCAATCGGCGAAAGAACGACGCATATAATGGTCTCGTGGCTTCAATTCCTGCACCAGCTGGATCTTATACGGGTGTAGGCCGAGATCTTTGCGCAAAATTTTCCACGTAGTGGACAGACAGAGCCCCAATTCTTGCGACCGACGACGAATTGATAAATTTGGATCTTCTTCCACACTTTCGTTTACAGCGGCGATATTCTCTTCAGTACGCACATTCCTTCGACGTGTTGGTGTTATTGCATCCTCTAGAGAGTATGTGGTACGAAATCTATCGACAGTTCGACGAATGGCTTGTTCAGATGCACGATTATGTACGCCATAAAAATGACGAAGTCGTCTATAAGTTGCGCGAATCGACGACTGGTTTTCAAAGTAAATTTGGATAATTTCGTAGCGTTGTTCAAGCGAGAGTCTATTCATGATGATTTGTCAGAGTATATTGAAACAAATAAAAAAAAATGTTTCATCAAAATTTCATTTTTCGTGTTATTTTTTACAATTTAAAGTTCTATCTAGCTTAAAAAAACACCTTTTTCTAGTCCTGGCTTTAAAGTGGACAAATTTTTAATTTTGTTTGCTGAGAAACTTCACTATTTTGTATTATAGGTCAAAGTTCTGTGCTACACATTCCTTAAATTATTATCGGCTATATTTTCTGCATTAAAAAACGATAATCTCATTCCGTAGTTGAAATACCTTGTGTTACTCTATCATGTCACAAACAGCTTGGGAGATCATGGCCTTTAAAAATGTTTGATTGACGATGGTTTTGATAGTGTTTTTAAGATTTTTTATGTCAGGAAATGTTGTTTAAGGTTCTTCTTCAAACAAATCAAATAAAGTCTTCAAAATATTATCTAGTCATTGGCTTAGTGACTAAAAATGAATTTAGCTTTTTTATATTCCTTATGTGTCATACAAAAAACTAAAGTGAATTTATTATTATTGTCATTTCCTTCCGTCTTTCGAACGCTTTCGATCTGAAGACATCATTCTCAAGCCGTGTTCTAAACTGTACTGGTTAGTCAGTGTTGCGGTATAAATAGTTCTTTTATTACCGTCGTATCTACTCATGTAGATAGAATGCCCGCCAGCTGGCATTTAATGGGAGGCTAATTTTCAATATTTCCGTCTTTTATTATTATCTAGGTACGTGTGTCCGTCTGAGGGTTTTTTCCGTTTGTTCGAGTGTATGAGTAGTGTTAGTGGTGTAAAAATTGTGTCTGAGGTCGTGTTTACCTGTTGTTTATAATAGCTGTGTTCCCGTACTTTTTTGGTAAAGTTTGGGCAAATGAGAGTCATGAAAAAATACTCTCAATTAGAGACTAAAACGTTTAAAAGTACGGGAACACTAAAAACCAAATTTTTAGCCCGAAATAAAATGTCAAAATTGTTTACTTGTTTTATGTCCATGGAAATATGTACGTACATATGTAGTTATCTATGCATGTATACATATATATCTCATTAGTATGTTTTTTATACATAGATACGTAAGTACATACATACATAAATAAAAAATTCAAGCATTTACTTACATTTTTCAACATTCTTCAATAAAAAATTTTATTTCAACTCTAAAGAAAACTTGTTTGCTGACAATTTTTATAGTTTATTTTATGCAACAGCTGATTGATTTACAATAGGTCTGTATGCGTACACATATTTTGCATAATTTTATGCAAAATGTTGCAAAATCTTGCAAAATGTTGTCTGCGTATTCGAAAAGAGAGCTAAAAAGATAATTCTTTGACAGTTGGCAGTCAGAGAGCTTGCAAAATGTTACTGGAGAAGATGCAAGATTTTGCAACTACTTTGAACAGATGTTTTCATATAGTGTTTGAATTAAATAATTGTTGTGAAGTGAAAATAAAAATTGAAATTTAGGAATGGCAGAGGTAAGTAGTTACAAATGTGGTTATATTTAATGTTTATAATAAGCAATTTTATTATTCGTGCTTGATTCCTTTAAATAAATATTTCATGATATTCTCACGAAATATTTATTACAAAATTTTTTATTAAAAAATAAACATTTTATGATATTCTCATAAAACATTTATTCCAACAAAAATAAAAAATATGTTTATTTTTTAATAAAAATTTTTGTAATAAATATTTCGTGAGAATATCATGAAATATTTATTTAAAGGAATCAAGCACGAATAATAAAATTGCTTAGATTGAAAATGATTCCGATGAATAGAATACTTATGTTTATAATAAATTATAATAAAGAAAACATTTTATTTCATGGTAGAAACGTTCAAACGTTTCGTACACATGCGCCACCATTCTTTTGCTTTAATATTTCAATTGTTAACTTATCGATCAGCTGTTTTTTTGCAAAATTTCACTGGATACTGTCTGCGTACTTTTTCAGACTTTCTCAGCCGACAGAATAACATTGCTCTTACTCTCCCAAAAAAATTGACTGAGTATTTGCTACTGGAAAAGTACGCAGACAGACCTAATCTTACCAAATTAGCCCGAAGAAAAAGTGCGGGCTGTTTTGGGCAGAAAGAAGAAGAATATTATTCTCTCAAATTCTCTCTCACTTGCCCAAACTTTGTGTACGGGAACGCTTTTGGGTTAATTTGGGAACCCACGGGCTCCCAAAGTAGAGTACGGGAACAAACCAAATGTCACTGTTGAAAGTTTTTGTCTTGTAGATTTCCATCTTTTCAAGAATGTCTAGTCTTACAATGGAAAAAGAAGAGGAGGGTAGGATTGATTATGTGGATCTAACGATCAAGGGGAACATAATCCTAAACATAATCGAAATGTATATGAAAGAAATGGAAACAATATACACCATAGCGGAAAACAACGGATACAAAAAGCGCCTCGTAGATAACATCAGGGAACAGATTACAACGGACAAGGAACAGGAGAAAGAAGGGAAGGCAAAATTCTTTGGAGGACACAACATCAATACCGCATTCAGAACAAGCAACAACCTAGGCGGAATACTACGGAATAAAACAACCGAGACAAATATGCTAGACAAACGAGGAGTGTACAAATTAACTTGTACATGCCATTATAGTTATATCGAGCGAACAGGACGAAAAATTAAGACCAGATTTAGGGAACACATTAGAGACTATAACAAAAAACTAAGAGGGCCGGAATCAACTCCAGAATCAAACTTTGCCAACCATATATTCAGCAACAAATGTACACCAGGACATATAAAAACAACGGTAAACTGCTTCTTACACAGCAGAAAGGAAGGATACTAAATGTATTAGAAACATGGATATATCCAAACAAAAAATATATGACGGACGATTAATAAATGAACAAATAAACACTGCTTGGGACACAATATTTGAACCATTAAAACAGGAAAACAAACATTACACCAACATGGACACCTTACGCAGGTGCACAAGACCAAGGCCATAAAGAACATCATAAACGAACAATTACAGATTATTATGTCACATGGAGGAGGAGAGGAGAGGAGAGGGAGAAAAACCCAATGTGTGTGAACACACATAAACACAAACGGACAACAAGCATGATCGTAAAAGGATTTAGTTAGGAAGAAAGACGAATGAAGAAGGTAAAAAGAGACAAACGAAAAAAGAGAGAGAGAGATACAGGCAAAAAAGGAGAGAAAGTGACGAATTAAATAACACGAAGGGAAACACAAACAAGACAAACTATATAAACACAGTTGACAATAGAACGCAACTAGTACGAAAAGAATACTGAAGATAGCAAACGGCCGAAACCGGTTTGTTCACAAACCAAATTTGACGAGGGTCGACGGAAAATCGTACCCAAATAAGAGTGAATCTAGCCCCGTTGGAAAATCTAAGCACTTATCTAGTCTTATTTCTTTTTTGGTAGCATTAATAATGTCATGCACTCATCTATTTTCGTTGGTGTGTGTCTGTGAGTGTCAAGGTGCAATGTTAAGTTGAAGTCTTCTCTTTATCATTTGTAGTGTTCGTCTAGTTTGTCCTCTATAAGTATGCTTGCAGGTAGAAGTAAGTCTGTATATTCCGCTGGAACTAAATTTGTCAGTTGTTTCTGTAGATGTCCTGAGACTATGTCTCAAAATGTTGCCGGTTTTTAATGCTGTGAGTAAAACTTCTTTGTGAAAAAGGTTAGTTAATCTATATATTTCTGGTCCTGTGTAAGTAAAAGTGTGCCGTCGTGTTGTATCGTTTGAGTCTTTGTCTTCTTTATTCCTGTTTTTAGTGTTGTATTGTCTAAGAAGTTTATCGATGGTAGTGGGCTTGTAGCCGTTATTTTTTAGCTATGGTGTAAACTGTGTCGTGTAAGTCTGTGTATCATATGTCTAAATGCTGCTAGTTTATGTTAAGGTAATAGACCAGGGTAGTTTTCTTAATTCTCGTTGTATTCTCCTATTAACTCGGCTATACTGGTCGATCATTAGAGTAAGATTGAAAAAATTTTAATCTTTTTTCCTCCTACGTTTCGCCCGGCTTCTTCAGGGAGTATGTACTTTTATTTACTCTAAAAACATCATTAATCAATAATAATATTCAATTAATATTTAATTAAATATCTAATAAAATAAAATAAAACACAAACCTTAGTACTATAAAATTAAATTATAACTATTGCTGATCTTGTCCATGTCCTCCTTAGTGTTCATTGTTCTGTTACCTTTCTGTCTTATTCTCAAACTTTCTAATATTAAGCGTCTGTTTTGTTTACTCTCTATGTCTGTTATTCGTGTCTTTCAAAAACTGGTGTGTGTGTGTGTGTGTTCTAACATATGTTGTGCAATGCCCGTAGTGGTTTTCTTCTTTTTTATGTCTGTTTCGTGTTCATTTATTCTTGTCTGAAGTGATCGTTTCGTCTGTCCGATGTAAACTTGGTAACATTGTTGGTCAGCTGTGCCTTTACACGGAATTTCGTATACAACGTTACACATGTCCCTCTTTTTAATTCTGTCCTTGGCGATTTTGAAGAAGTGTTTTAGTGTGTTATTAGATTTGTGTGTAAAGGTAACGTTGTTGTCTGAAATTATTTTCCTAAGGGATTTGTTATTGGTAATGTTTTCAACGTAAGTTACGCTAATGTATTTTTTGTCAATGTTGGAATTGTCTATTGTTGTCTTATTCATGTTTTTTATGGATCTGATGGAGTCAATTTTCTTATTTATAAGTGTTCTTATTGTTTTTAGAGGGTAGTTGTTTTGTTGTAATATTTCTTCTAATTTGTTAATGTTATTGTCCAAAAAATCTTTATCGCTAAGGTCTATTATTTTGTTGATTAGGCTATATGCCGTGTTATATTTAGTTTTATATGGTTGGAATGAATTGTAATTGAGTATTCGGCCTGAAGATGTTGGTTTTGTGTACCAGTCAAAAAGGAGTTTGTTCTCTGATTTCTGTATTCTTAATTCTAAGAAAGGAATATTCTGCAGTAAACTGTAGTTTGTTGTGTTGGTTGTTCAGTTCACTCAAAATAGTGTCCACGTCCTGTTTTTTAACAATTGCAAAAATGTCATCAACGTATTTTGTCAAGAATTTGATTTGTATATCTCTAATCGTCTAATACAATGTCTGCCATGGAGGGTGCTAATGGGTTCCCCATTGGCATGCCAAATGTTTGTGTGTAAATATTGTTATTGTAAGTGAAGTAATTATTGTCCTTTAAACAAAATTGTAGCATTTTGAGGAATTGGGTTTTGGGTATGTTGGTATGTTGTGCAACTTTGTCCCACTGTGTCATGATTATTCTAATGGCTAAGTATGTAGGTATGTTGGTGAACAGTGAAATTGCGTCAAATGAGACTAGTATGTCGTTATCTTCCAGTGTGATGTGTTTTAATTTATTCTTCAGTTCAAAGGAATTCTTTATGTTCAGGTCTGGTGAGATTAAATGTCGAATAATGTTCCCCAGGTATGTCGCCATTTTGTAAGATGGTACACTCATTGACGAAGATATTGGTCTCATTGCCATGTCTTCTTTGTGAGTCTTTGGTAGTCCATATAACCTAGGTGCGATGGATGATGTACTGTACAGTTGAAGTTTCTGTCTGTAATCAATATGTCCTCGTTTGAATAATTCATTAACAATGTCATTGTTTGTCTTTTGGAGTTTTTTCGTCGGATCTATTCTACTTAATTTATATGTATTCTTATCCTCTAATAATTGGGACATTTTTTTGTGATATTCTGTCCTATATAAAATAACTGTTTTGTTGCCTTTATCTGCTGTTGTTATAAGAATTTTGTCCTTGTTTTCCTTGATGATATTATCCGCTGTAATATAGGTTTGTAGAATGAATTTTTCCAGGTTACTATTCCTTATGCCTCTTTTATGATTTAAAATCTTCTGCGTAAGATTCGTTCTAATGTAGTCTTTTTCTTTTTATCCGTCAAGTGTTTGTATGTATTGCTCTATGTCTGCTATAAGCTGTATGTATGGGATGTTCTTGTTAGTGTTTGGAAGAGTGTATTTTCTTCCTAATGATAACAACCATTGGCTTTCTATTGGAAATTGAATGTTAGTTCTGTTGATTAGCCAACTTTCGTTAAATGTGAGATTAAATTTATCCAATGTTCTGATCTTTAATTCATTTATCTTATTTTGGTGATTGGTTTTAATTTGTGTTGCTAATTTTTGTTTTTGGTAAGTTTGTCTTGCTAGTTTATGTTGGGCAGGGTGGTTCGAGATGTTATGGATGGTAGGGTCCATCGTAGTTGGTTTTCTATAGATGTCCATTTGACATTTATACACTCAGTTTTTCATGTTATTGCGATGTCAAGATAATGCAAATTTCTGTCTTGTATGTAATATTATTATCGATTATGTTTGTCTTGTTCGAGGATGCATATGATGTCATTTATGTATCTATAGCAATGAGTTATTCTGTGTTTTTCATTAGTGTCTTTATATGTAGTAATTCGAGATAGCTGAAGTTAGGTTTCCCATGCCGAGTCTATCAGTTAATTTCTAAAAGTTCTGTATTGGTTGTCGCACAAATTGTCTAGTGTGTCACGTATTTGTTTTATTATTTATTATGATTTGTATTTTTGGCGCCCATTTCTAAAATAAAATATATATTTTCGTTGACAAATGAAAAGTCGCCAAAAAATCTTAAAATTTGTGAAATGGTAAGGTTTTACTATAATCTTTACAAAAAATATTAAAGCTAAATAAGTGTGTGATATTCGAGCTATAAAAGATTTTCCTAACATGGTTATTTTTGTGTAAAAATTTCTTGTAAATCAATTTTTTTTTATGCCATTTTAAAGTTCTAGCGAGTTTCATTGTGCCCTCTAGCGACGATTTTTTCGATAGCAGCGGAATTTGTATATTTCGCTTTTAATTTGATATTCGTTATTATAGTTTGTTTGTGTTATTTCAAACAAAGTAAATTAAAAGAAGTCCCCTCAAAATTGGCTGAATTTGCTCTATATCTCTTGCCAATAAACAAAAATTTCATGCAGCTGGTTTGATGGAAAACTTTATTAAGTAGTTGGCTCTGTGAATGGAGTTTCTTCAAAGCATTAATGCGTTTTACATTATTGTTAAATTTTAATTATTAGTGCAGGGTGGGTGTTGAAAGTAAATTTAAATTACATATTTGTATGCAGATGTATGAGATATACACATATGTATACACACACACACACACACACACACACACACATATATATATATATATATATATATATATATATATATATATATATAATTATATATAATTATATATGTGTGTGTGTACATATATAATTATATGTATATGGCGATAATTTTAAAACTGATAGCATAAATTGAAACTTTGCTGTTTTTAAAACAAAAAAAGCAAGGAATAATAAAAACTAAATATGTATGTATGTATGTCTGTATACTGCATACTTATGTAACCACATTATTTATTTTCATTTTTTATATTCTGTGTTGTTTAATTAAAATTACGCAATGAAAAAAGAACGGTCAGTTAATTTACCTTGAGAGCAGTGATATTATTTTCAGATGATGGCAGCGTTATTGATGATGATAATGATGGTGCGGATGATTATGATTATTGTAGTGATGATGACCCAACCACACTTGAAAAGCAATCAATTTAAACTGTATGCATTATTTGTAAACTCAGTTCAAGCGGAAACGGATGATAATAATAACGACATTATTTTGCAACGGTATTTAAAAACAAATTATTTGATATTTCATTGTTATTTGTTAAATATGTATGGGTTTGTATTTTTATTTATTTATTTTGTTTTTTTTTTTGTTATATATTTTTTTATCTGGTTAACAACAGTAGGTGGTTTTAATTTATTATAGCTTATGTTACTTGTGGTTTAAGGAAATAGGGTATGCATAATGTAAATTGCAATTTTATTGTAAATTTATGATAAAATTTACTACAGCTATAATTTAACCATTTCTTGTATTATAAATTTAATGAGCAATTAAATAACTTTTATGTTATATGCACCTTCGAAATAATGTAGGGCAGTTGCTGATCATTCTTAACTTTAGCTGCTTTGTTTCGAGGTTTTCTTAAGCATTTGAACAACATTTTGGCGACTGTACTGGAAATTGCCAAAATTACTACGGCTGTAAGTTGTTTGATGACTGGGTAATATAAAATAATAATTATTATTGAAAAAATTTTGGAAAATCTCAGAGTAGCGAAGTGTTCACTCACTGTTCATAAATGTATGAATATGTACATTTCATTTTTTAGCCGCTTCTTCTCATACATGTGTGAGAGACTGAAAAATATTTTGCGTTTTCTCATTTATGAATGCGACGATTTATTTTTTTCTTTCTATTCATAAGTGAAAAAATGAGAAACACACAAGTGTTCATTTTTGAATATGTACAATTTTGATAATTTTTCATAAATGAAAAGATCGTAAAAATATGTGCGTTAAGGATTCGCGTACATAAACGCACATATTTGATAATGCGCAATTGTCGGCGTATGTAGGAAAAAAAATGTTTTTTTTTTTATTTCTTTTAGAATATATTTCAATATTGTATTTTGTGTTAATATGTACCCATGTGTTTTTACTACATTTTACGGTAAACTGCGATCGTAGGTAGAAAATTGTTTCACATTCATTTATGAGAAATTTTATAAAATTTCAACGTTCATAAATGAACATGTACATTTGTGAAAAAGAACATTAATGAGAAGTAGCTGATTTATCATTTATCACATATGAATAAGACTAATAATTCTTGTTGTGCGCATTCATGTATGAACATAAGCAGAACATTTTTTCTTGTTCGTTTATGCGCGTGAAAAATAAATATAAAATTTTAGATTTCTTATTTATGAAAAATATCATGAATGTTGATTTTTGAATGTTCATAAATGAAAAATTCTGAACCCTGATGAGAAGTAGCTGATTTATCATTTATCACATATGAATAAGACTAATAATTCTTGTTGTGCGCATTTATGTATAAACATAAGCAGAACATTTTTTCTTGTTCGTTTATGCGCGTGAAAAATAAATATAAAATTTTAGATTTCTCATTTATGAAAAATATCATGAGCGTTGATTTTTGAATGTTCATAAATGAAAAATTCTGAACCCTGGAAAATCCTAATGTTAAAAATACTTAAATTCAAATTAACATTTTTTTAAATGAACAGATATTTTTTCTAAAAAATGTTGTTTGAAAATAAAACCGTTGATTTGACTTAAAAAAAAAATTACGAAATTAAGCATAATTCTGTTAAATTCACAAAATTTTATTAGGAGCTGTAGCAACAGAAATTATTTTAACTGCCTTCCTAAAAGGCTGTTAAAGAGAATCCTTTTTCATATTTAAACTAATTAAGGTAATTTAAGTAAACTCAAACTTTAATAAAAATAAAAAATCCTGTGAAATTCGAAAAAAAACTAAATTTAATTTATTTACTTTAAATATAATTTCGAATCACATGTAGAACAGGCAAAAATTTAAATATTTTCTGTCAAGTTCTTTATCCACCTATGCCACAATTCGACACGTATTATAATTTATTATTTTGCAGTTGCTTTAGCCTGTTTTCCTAAGTTTTAAAGAAACACTTAAAATATTTGCAACACTTTAACTATGTGCTATTGAAAACAGGGCAGAATATTTCAAATCATTGGCAGAAAATCATTTAATTAAAAATCTCTTGTTAATGACTACAAGTGAAATTAGTGTATAATAATAATGTTTTTTTTTTAATTTCGCTGAAGCTTTTTATCTAAAATATATTTTTCAATTTTCATATCTTGAAACTATAAGTTAATATTTCGCTTTCCTGTGGAAAGCTTCTTCAGGAAATTATTTTTTATATTTTACAAAAACAAAAACTTATAACGATTTGAAAAGAAAAAATTTTTTGAAAATATTTGACAAAACATATAAAATAGTTTTCTTCATACATACAAACATACAAAAATTAAAATTTCAAATATTTAAACATACGAAAACAAGGAATCTGAAATTAAATAACAAATTTTTTCCTTATGAAATAATTATAACAAATTATGTGTCTTTTTAATTAAGTACCTATAATTCTGCGCTAAATTGTCTGTGTCTGTCTTGAAATTTATTCTCCTTACATTTGGTACATTAACAATTTCTAACATTTCTAACATATAAAGTCTCTTGTAGTTTTTTTATATATCTAATACTGATGTTTCATTAAACTTTGGATAATGATTATATTTCTTACAATGTGAAGATAAGGATGTCTTCTGTGTTGAAATATTCCTATATTTTTGGTCACATCTGTGACCAGCTAATCTCGTTTTAAGTTTATTTTTTGTTGTCCCAATATAAACTTTGTCACAGTTCACCTGGTCATTTCCTCCACATGGTATCCTGTATACTACATCAGATATTTCCATTTTCCCTATTTTATCCTTCATACTGCTAAATAATTTATTTAATGTGTTATATGTTTTGTGTGCAATTATATATCTATCTGTGTCATATATATTAGACTTTCTTAATCTTCCTGACCATTCCAGGACCATAAGTTAATGATTTATAATTTCTTGGTTTTAATTAATTTAATTAGACTTTCATTATTTTAATTTGTAGAACTAATTTTCTAAAGTTTTTTTCTTTTACGGAAGACGTATAAAAAACGTGTGTAAAATTAATGAAAAAGTTTGTTAGTTATATAATAAGTTATATCCCATTTTATCGTATTTTTGTACATTTATTGTCCTGTGGTAAGCTTGTTTAGAGACAGTAAGGTTACACTATTGCCTTGCGAAGATACAACATCAGAAGTAAATAAATCAGAGAAGAGATGTACGGAGAGCAGCCTTCGATCCAGGTGAAATTTTAAAGCTATAATAATCCTGACATTTGAAGCTCTAGCGTATTTAAACTCAGGCGTACATTAATACGATGAAATTGCGTTGAAGAAACGGCTTTAGACAGTAAATAGATGCTAACCGGTATAACGTTAAACTGAAAAATTTAACGCAACGATTTTTGGGGCTAAGTGATGATCACAATAGTCTTTGCAAAGCTTGCATTCCACTTAAACATAAGTTGTGCCTGTGCTTAAGGCTGGAGAATCTGTGGCCGGAATGCTGCTACTTTAAATGCCTCATAAAATTATCGCCAGTAGCAGTTGATAAATTAAACGCAATTTTTAAAAAAGGCCATGATGCCTTACTATGAGATTTGTGTATCCTAAATAAAGGATAACGTGTATTCCAGTAAAAGGTATGATATATATCTCCCTCTCTCTCTCTCTCTCAAATAAATTTCATAAATTTATCAATTCTGTATCGCATGCCTTTTCTGCGATAGCTTGGCATTTGTAGGCGCCAGAATCAAACAATTGTGAAGGATAGAGTAAGTCATATACCTAAGTATCCCTTAAGATTATGCAAGCTAAAGTTGAATATTTCTCACGATCCTTCTTAGTCTTAATTAGCACTTTTAAATAATTATGCGTTCAGATTAACAACGCGCAACAAAAGTGTTTTTGAGTTTTGTTCTAGTCTTTCCATGGTTTAATCTGGTGAATTAAGGGAAAAATTACACACGATGCATTAAGGGCAAATAAGCAATAAACAATCACTGTTAACTAGACCCTTTTAATAAATGCATTATCATACTTATTAAACATAAATACTCACACTCAAAGTTAAAAAAATCAAACAAACAAAAAAATTATATTGAAAACAACAGCATTTGATTTATTTTTTAACTTTTTATGGTTTTCATAAATCAGATTTTTTTTACTTTTTACTCTCTCTCTCTCTCTCTCTCTCTTAAAAACATAAATTTAAATATGATGAATGTACGTATACATTACACATCTATTTATATGTTTGTACTTACATATACATATAAATATGTGGATTATTTAAACGAAAATTGTAGATTTACCCACATAATTTTTTTTTTATTTATCAATATTAACTTTTATAATAATTTTAATCAACGAATCGAAAATTAAAACACTACAATAGAATTTTGAGAAAAATGAAATTTAATATTTCGTTTCGTTGTATTTGGCTTTGGGTGGTAAGAAGAAGAAAAGTTTATGTTCGAATATAAAACGCTGTTGAAAAACTTCTCCTTAACAAATATGGTAATGTTTGTTGTACTTTAATATGTAGTTGTATTAATGTGGTTGAATGTTGTGTGTGAGCTTTTGTGTACGTTGATATTGGCGAAGAAAAAAATTATTATTCAGCTGTAGGGTGTTTGTGTTCAGAGATTTACACATAACATACATACGCATATGTTTATATTTACATGCCACCATTTTGTAAATCAGCTTCATATGCTTCATGTTCTTCTTGTTCTTCATCGAATTCGACATCATCATCAGTTGTTGCCTCCTGTGAGAAGAAAGAAAACAAACATACAAATAAACAAAAAAATCTTCATCATCAACATCATCAGTGTAATGTAACATTGCGATGAAGGTTAAACAATAAACAATAACAACAACAACAATAAAAAAAACAATAATAACAACAACAACAGAATAAAGGCAAAATTGAAAAATTGTTTTTAATTAAAAGTAGCAATTGGTTTCCGTTTCCTGCTCTATATTTTTTTGCATATCAACATTATTAACAGTGACAAGTGAAAAATGTTATTTTCGCTTTAATTATCATAAAAAAAATAAAATATAGAAATATTGCTCAAAATATTGCATTTATTTTATTATTGTGTTTGATCAAAGCACTTTTGTTTTTTTTTTTTTTTGTTTTTTGTTTGGTAAAACAAGTGTTTTCAATCTCATTGTTTTACAAGTAGAAATGCAACTTTGATCATTGATAAACTTTTAAAATTTTACATATTGATTTGTGTTTGTACTAAATAACACAACACTGTATTATCAATGGACAGAGTTTGGCAAAAGCAGAATAAACAAAAATTAAATTTCTATTCTACAACAAGAAGCCGAAGAAGTGCCAATCATGCATTTGTTCTTTCTAAAAATAAAAAAGGATTTTACATTTCGATGTTAAATTTATACTTATGACTTAATTACTAATGTTAATTTTTTAAACTCATGCAATTTCGCGGTAGCCTATTCCTAACCTAATCTTTTCAGCTGCAGTGTAATTTCCCGAAAATTGTTTTTTCCTTTAATCGCAAGACAGAAAACATATTAATTAAATTTAAAAAAAATGTAAAATACAATTTTTAATAGCATTTGTTGACAGCTCACAACGTGAAATTCTTTTGCTGAAATCTCTCACAAAAATTCTCTCATCCAACCGTCATGACATTGGCAATTTTTTATCTGGATTCAAACTTTATATTTGTTAAGATAAATCTTCCAAATATTCTCGAAATTCATAGCATATGGTATTAAGTTGTATGGATTTGTTCCGCCACTAAATGGCGGGGAACATTTTCGATGCGATAGCATTATTGTAACGCCGTGTTTTACGTAGTACGGCGGTTTTCACGGAAGGTAATAACAATTCCATAACATATGTTAAGTTGCTGTAAACGTCAGCCAAAAAATATTTTGCAGTCGGAAAACTACGGTCGTAATAGTTTACAACAAATGGTTGGCACACGCTTCCGAAGCCCACACTTTATTATCATTTAGGTGCCCCTGTAGGCTAGTAGGTAGTGTACTAGCTTGTCAGTATGGGGGTTGTGGGTTCGATTCCCAACGAAGGCCTTGGTATTTTTCACTACAAAAATAAAAATTAACTGTCGGTTGGGCTACTCAGCGATGAAGGCATAGTCACTGGTCGCTGTGCTGTCTTATATACGGCAATTAATTTCCGACTATCCTTCTACTTTCACCACCTGTTTCATCTCTTCTCTATCCCTTTCCCAAAGAATATACTTGACTAAATAGGCATTGTTGCCTGAAGTGCTACTTCTCTTTTAGAAAAAAAAATTTCTGAAGAGATAAGGAACAAATTTGACACAAATTTGCCTTCCAGAAAGTTCTAAAGTCACGCGAATTGTGTAAACATTTCATTATAATTAATAATGAAATAAAAGAACTTGCAGCCAGTCATTATTTTTGTTTTTATTAAGGAGAACACAAACGGCGACTCAATATATCGTTTGATTCGTTATATATGTACTTGCAAATAGTTTTATTAATAATATTATAATATAAGAAGTATATTAATAAGACATCTTTATAAAGGGTGTTTTTTTAAGCCCGATAGAACTTGAAATTGTAAAAAATAACACAAAAAATTAAATTGTAATCAAAATTTCTTTTTTATTCGAAGGATCAATACGTGACATTAACATTTGAAAATGATTTCGGGCATATGGGCACCGCGATTGTTCTTGACGAAGCGCATTCTGGACGTCCAATTTTAGGCCACTTTTTTGAGCACTGCTGGGCGTATGTCACGAATAACACGAACAATGCTGTCCTCCAAGGCGTCAATTGTTGCTGGTTTATCAGCATAAACCAGTGACTTCACGTAGTCCCACAGGAAATAGTCGAGTGGTGTCAAATCGCACGACCTTGGAGGCCAATTGACAGGTCCATTTCTCGAAATCAACTTATCGCCAAATTTTGATTTCAATAAGTCGATGGTTGCGTTCGCTGTATGGCACGTAGCGCCATCCTGTTGAAACCACATCTCGTCCGGATCAATGTCATCCATATTTTCAAACAAAAAATCATTGATCATGGTGCGGTAACGATCTCCATTGACCGTAACGCGAGATCCGGCCTCATTTTTGAAGAAATAAGGTCCGATGATGCCACCAGCATGAAAACCGCACCAAACGGTGCATTTTTCTGGATGTAATGGAGTCTGTAGGGTCTGTTGTGGATTGGTCTCACTCCATATGCGGCAATTTTGCTTATTAACAAACCCGTTAAGCCAAAAATGCGCCTCATCGCTGAACACAATTTTGCGATAAAACAACGGGTCAGTTGCCAACTGCTCTAGAGCCCAATCGGCGAAAGAACGACGCATATAATGGTCTCGTGGCTTCAATTCCTGCACCAACTGGATCTTATATGGGTGTAGGCCGAGATCCTTGCGCAAAATTTTCCACGTAGTGGACGGACAGAGCCCCAATTCCTGCGACCGACGACAAATTGATAAATTTGGATCTTCTTCCACACTTTCGTTTACAGCGGCGATATTCTCTTCAGTACGCACATTCCTTCGACGTGTTGGTGTTATTGCATCCTTTAGAGAGTATGTGGTACGAAATCTATCGACAGTTCGACGAATGGCTTGTTCAGATGCACGATTATATACGCCATAAAAATGTCGTCTATAAGTTGCGCGAATCGACGACTGATTTTCAAAGTAAATTTGGATAATTTCGTAGTGTTGTTCAAGCGAGAGTCTATTCATGATGATTTGTCAGAGTATATTGAAACAAATAAAAAAAATGTTTCATCAAAATTTCATTTTTTGTGTTACTTTTCACAATTTAAAGTTCTATCTAGCTTAAAAAAACACCTTTTACAAACAATATTTTTGAACACTTTTAATTGCCACTGCTTGCAAATGCAAATGCATATGTACGAACGAGTATGTAGTAATTGTGTAATATGATAAAACATGTATGCATATTAATATTGATTGTACAAATGTATACTTGCACAAATATCTTATAAACATTCTCTAAATTACAATTTGTTTGTGTTCTTAATATTTTCTTTAAAAGGAAATGAAACCATAAATCCTGTTATTTTTTTTTCCATAATTTGTTGTTTTTGTATACTTTAACGTACATATTTCTCATATGTATGTACATTGATTGTATTACATATGTATATGTAAATGTTTGCAGTCAACATACCTGATATTGTTGATATTCGGATATCAAATCATTCATATTTGATTCAGCTTCAGTGAATTCCATTTCATCCATGCCCTCACCAGTAAACCAGTGCAAGAAAGCCTTGCGACGGAACATTGCTGTAAATTGTTCCGATATTCTTTTAAAGATTTCTTGTATGGCCGTTGTATTGCCAATAAATGTACCAGACATTTTCATGCCACGTGGTGGTATATCACATACAGCAACCTTTACATTATTCGGAATCCATTCAACGAAATAGCTGCTATTTTTACTCTGTACATTGAACATTTGTGTGTCGACTTCTTTCATTGACATGGGACCTAAAATAAATGGCAAAGAAATGATTTAAAGGTAAAATTTTAAGTTGCACAATAATATAATAGCAATAGTTTTGGGTTTTTCAACAAGAAGTTTGTTTTTCAATTGTGGCAACACCAACAATATGATTATTTTGACATTTAGTTTTTTGAAGTAGTAATAGTAGATGCATTGGTAGGAACAACCGGCTGGTTTCCAGACGAAGCCCACTTGTCAGGATATGTCAACAAGCAAAATTGTCGCATTTGTGTGTCTGAAAATCCTAGAGCAATTATCGAGAAGAAGCCTTTGGATGCTCAACCAATCACTGTATGGTGCCGTATGTGGTCTGAAGTCGTGATTGGGCCGTTTTTGTTTTTTGTTGAAATTGCTAACAACTCAATTTTGACTTATTATTGACGACGTGAATATCAGTGACATGTGGTTTCAGTAGAACCGTGCCACATGTCACCTAGCCCATAAAACGATCAATTTATTGCAAACCAAGTTTCCCGACAATTAGCAATTAAGTCGCCAGCCAGATCGTTTCAATTGAATCGATTTCAGCCTTAAAACTAAAAATCTGTGATGTGATTAACGAAATAGGACCGCCATTACGCTAAAAAGTGATTAAGATAAGAATCGACACCTGTCAGCGTGGTTGTGGTAGACATTTGCCAGATATTATTTTTCATTCACAATTGCCAAACTTCTCTCTCCGCAATGTAATAAAAATTTGAATCATCTTAATCGAAGTTTTTGTTTTAGGAAACAAACTTCTTGTTGTAAAACCCTTTATTATAAACTTGAATTTTATTTAAATAAATAATGGGTTCTAATTCTTTAAATTAAATATAATCTGAAAAGTGTTAATAACATAATTTTTAAGACTGACTTGAAATTTTGAAGTAAATAACTAAAAGTGCTAAAAGTAACTGTAACTCAAAGCCTAAAGAATGCTATGATGCTAGCAAGCTTATACAAGCTACAGCTTTAATAAACATTTACAATTAAAACAGCTAGCGAAGTCGGAATACTTAAGATAAAAAACTCTCTGAAAAAAAATTGAAATATCTTTTAAAATTGGATAAGGGTGTGAAAAAAGCAGATCTAGGGAATGTTAGACTCTATATATGGAAAAGCTATTTGAGGACAAGCCTAAAGAGTACTTAAAAAAGACTCTAATATAAAATGCCAGTTGCAAGTTCTGTTAATAAAAGCACATGTCACGCATTCCGATTTGATTAGAGAGTTAAGGGAAATGATGTATAGGACAGTGGTGGAATTGGAGTTTGATAACGGGAAATCATTTAAGGATAAGGAAAAGTGAAAATAAGTGCCTGACTTTTAGTGATGAGTAGGGCTATCGAAAACTACCATCTATTTTTGAGAGCAAAATAAAAATAACAATAGAGGCGTTACGTATTTAGTAAAATATTTCTTTACTGAAAATGGCAAGCTTTGGCAACTCACTGTATTTTTGAGTTCTTGTAAACACAAATATACAGTGTTGCTATTTGGTTTTAATTGTTTCTTACAATTACACTTAGAGTTGGAAAAAATCTAACCATGTAGATTAGGAAATGTAAGCAAAATTAAAGTCACTATTGTTTGTTGGTATTTTGTTTAAGCTTTGCTGGTTGTGTTTATTAATTTTTTTGTCCACTTCTCAGTTGGTTAAAAAAAATGTTTAAAGATAACAAGCAGTTTTAGCTTTTCTAAAATATGGTTAAATTTTCCCTCACTGTTTAAGTTGAGAAGCCAAAGAAATGGTTATAGGAACTAACTAGTCTTATCACCAGTAATCAATTAAAAAGTCTGCTAATACGAAATTATTATTGTTTTTTTAATAAATATTAAAATTGTTGGAGAGGATTACTTTTTCATCACTAATTAGTATCGTAATTGTTTGCTGGGTTGTGTAAATCCTTTTGTCTTTCCTTTTGACATATTTGTTTACAAAATTATTGCTTTACATATAGAAATTGTAACTCTATTGAAACTGTTATTATTACCGTATATAGACGCATAGCATTGTTGATGTAAATTCTTTTATCTTTTCTTTTGAACATATTTGTTTACAAAATTAATGCTTAATTGTACCTCTAATATAATTGTTAAAATAAATATAGTTCAGTTGTAATTAAAACTTGAGTGAAGCCAGTCGGTGTTTTATTATTGAGATAATAAAATAATTCTATTACATTACATAATTTGGCGACCGTGACAGGACGGCGGTTCAAAGTGTTTTTAAATAAAATTTTTTTTTATATAAATTGGTGAAAGGAATTTTAGGCCCGTAGAGCCGCAACATTGAAATTCGTTCGTCGTGGAAAATTAAAAGTGTTAAACGTTTACTCAAACATTTTTCCTTTGGTGCAACAAAACTTTTGAAAAATTCCTGAATCTAACTTTGATAACCGTTGTTTTTGTTCGAGTTGAATTTAAAAAAAAAAAACAGTAATACCTAAAGTGTACTTTAACTATACAAAGAAGTTTACAAAATTAATATTTTCTAAAAAACAAATTAAAGAATTAAATGAAAAATAAATTACAATTATAAAATAACAAGAAAAAATTTGTGATCATTTTGATTGACGAAAATCAAACAACAATTTAAATTAAAATTCTCTTTTTGAAGTATTTATACCAAACTAGAAGAGCCAGTGTTAAATAGTTATTTATATATCAATCATTTTTTATTTATCATAAAAGAAACCTATTTGTGGTATACAATTGAATAACTGAATTAGTTGTAGAAATATTGTCAAAGAAGATAAAAATAACAATCTAATTTGTATAATTTGTGCAAAATACAAGTGTTTTATGAAACGTTTAATAATCATTGATAATTGATTGATTTGAACACATAATATAAAATTTTGTTAAAAAAAAAAAACCCTTTTATTCTTATCCAGTGAATAAGTGTCTTAATTTCTACATCAGAAATGGCAACTAATGATGATGTAGCTACAGCCTCCGGTGCTCCAGAGTTGGCATCTCTTAAGCAGCAGCGAGCCAACACAAAGCGAAATATTTCTATCATCCATAAGAAAATTGATGGCGATAGTGACAATGCCGACCCAGTTATGTTACAATGCCGATTAGAAATTTTGGAATCATATTTCAAACAGGTATGTCATATACAGTCACAAATTGAAAGAATTTGCCCGTCAGACACCGCAAGAACCGAAATTGAGGAAATTTACATCGCAGCAAAGGTTAAAATATTGTCGACTATTAACAAAGGTAATTATGCAATACCAGTAGAACAAAGTTTTCTCAACGCAACAGCTGGCTTGCATAATCAAATTCGTTTGCCTTCTTTGAAATTACCTCGCTTTGATGGAAAGTACGCAGAGTACAAACGGTTCATAGCAACATTCAACAACATGGTACATGAAAATTCATCATTAACCCCAATCGATAAATTCAACTATTTGTTAAATTGTCTGTCTGGTCAAGCTCTTGCAGTCATTGAACCATTTCAAGTAACGGAGGAAAATTACCCGAAAGCTCTTAAGAGGTTGCAGAAGCGTTATGACAACAAGGTACTCATCTTCTTGGAACACGTTACTGCCTTATTTAATATTTCTCAAATGTCTAAAGGTGATAGCGTTTCACTGCGAAATATAATTGATACCGTATCTGCAATTCGTGGTTCACTTTTGTCGCTTGGATCAGAAGTGGATGTTATGAATGCGATTATAATTCACATGGTCTTATCGAAACTCGACGATGCATCAAAACAAAATTATGATGAAAAACTGGATTTCAACGCGTTACCTTCCTGGGATACCTGCTATGATGTCGTCGATGTCAATTTTTAGAAAGCCATGGTAGAAAGAATGATATTAGTAAAAGTGCTTCTGGTGGTACAAAACCAAAACCAAATTTTGCTCGTCGCGCAACCACTTTAGTGAATTCGAATTCAAACACAAAATGCTCATACTGCAACAGTGCTGAACATCAACTTGCAGCTTGTTCTTCCTTTTTGTCGCTTATAGTTTCTGAACGTTTTAATTTTGTAAAACGTAACGGACATTGTATAAACTGCCTTCGAAAGGGTCACTTAGTATCGAAATGTCCTTCTAAAGGTCGTTGTCGAATTTGTCAGTTAGCTCATCATTCAATACTGCATTTCGCTAAAACTAACCCTCAATCATGTGAAACTGTTGAAGGTCCATCAACAAGTTCCAATAATGTTGTTTCATTTTTGGCTCGTGCTGTTAGAAGGGCAATTATACCCACTGCTGTAGTGTTAATAAAAGACAGCTTTGGTACATTTCAACCGATAAGAGTACTGCTTGATTCCGGTTCAGAAATCAATTTTATTACAGAAGAAGCCGCAAAAAGACTCAGACTTAAATTTCAGCAAAGGCGTCAAAATGTAAGCGGAATAAGTGAAGTCCAAACCCAAAGCAAATTTTCTGTTTGTGCATCCATCAAATCTCGTATTTGCTCTTATGAATTTTCGGCAACGTTTTCTGTCATAAAGTCTATTTCAGCCAATCAGCCTACAGAAACTATTGATATTTCAAATCTAAAAATACCCGATTCAATTCAATTAGCAGACCCATTATTCCACAAGCCGCAGCGAATTGACTTATTGCTTAGCACAGTAACATTCTTTGATATGTTACTCGATGGCCGCATTTCGTTAGGGCAGGGTTCACCCACATGCATTAATACAGTTTTCGGGTGGATTATTGGTGGAAATTTAAAATTTCAGCAAAGTTCTACTCCAGTCACTTGCAATTTAGCCATGGATTCTTCAATCGAAACATTAGACGCTACATTGAAAAGATTTTGGGAAGTTGAGGAGTATACTACAAGTACTTCTATATTTTCGGAAGAAGAACAAGCTTGTGAAACGCATTTTATTGAAAATACAAAAACTTTACCAAATGGAAGAATTCAAGTTCGTTTGCCTTTTAAACAAACCCCAGATTGCTTAGGCAATTCCTTTGAAACCTCTAAGAGAAGATTTTTGGCACTTGAGCGTAGATTTGAACGAGATCCAAAACTCAAAACTATGTATGTAGATTTTATGGATGAGTATGTGGCACTTGGTCACATGTCACCTTTTACACGTCCTCTTTGTCACCCACATTATATTATACCGCACCACTGTGTTCTCAAACCTACAAGTACAACAACCAAACTCCGTGTCGTTTTCGACGGATCAGCACGTACAACTTCAAATTATTCCTTGAATAACATTTTGATGGTTGGCCCAACAATTCAACAAGATTTAATAACCACTCTCTTTTCGTTTCGTTTAAATAAATTTGCTTTGACTGCAGACATATCTAAAATGTACCGCCAATTCCTAATCGATGAAGCTGACCGTAAATTTCAATTGGTTCTATGGAGATCGAATCCGAAAGACGAGCTTAGCGTATTTCAGCTAAATACCATAACTTATGGTCTTTCATAGCGCCGTTTCTGGCAATTAGAAGCTTATTTTTAATTGCAGATCAACACCGTTCAAGCTATCCAACTGGATCAAGAGTCCTTCGTGAAGATTTATACGTCGATGACGTTCTCACTGGTTCTAACAGTTTAAATGAACTAATGGTAAAAAGGGCTGAACTAATTAAAATTCTCAGCATTCATGGTATACAACTTGCACAATGGAACAGCAATTGTTCAGAATTCTCAACTTCTGACTCGTTAGAGGTTTCTATAAAAGATTCAGAGGATACTATTAGAAAAACACTCGGCATGGCTTGGAATACAGCCCTAGATGTATTTTTGTTTCGATTTGATTTGCCAGATGAAATTAAACCCACCAAACGCAACGTTTTGTCAACTGTAGCAAAAATTTTTGATTTACTTGGTCTTTTGAGCCCGATCGTTGTTCGCTGTAAAATCTTACTTCAAGAAATGTGGGTCCAGAATATAGGCTGGGATGATACTCTACCATCTCAAGTATTAACTTCATGGCTGCACATTAAAAAGGATTTTCAAAACATGCATCGCATTAAAATACCTCGCTACGTTTTTACAACAGAAAATAAACTCGGAGAAATACATGGCTTCGCTGATGCCTCGCAACGAGCGTATGGTTGTTGCCTATACTATCGTGTTTATGAAAATGGTAACTATAAATCATCTTTATTGATTAGCAAATCGAAGGTAGCTCCTATTAAGGCTCAATCGTTACCTCGTTTAGAGTTGTGTGCTGCAGTTTTACTGAATAAAACTTGGAGAAAAATTAAACAGAAAATTTTTAAATTTGTTTCTTCAGTTTACTTTTGGACAGACTCTAAAGTAGTTCTCCAATGGCTCAAAATGCACTCGTCAACATTGAAGTGTTTCGTGGCAAATCGTGTTTCGGAGCTCCAAGAACAAACTAGAGACATAATTTGGCTACATGTACCGTCAAAAAGTAACCCTGCTGATATTGTTTCCCGCGGTTGTACTGCCGAAAATTTGCCTTACACGATGTGGTTTTGTGGCCCAGAATTTTTGGGTACTGATGCGTCACAATGGCCATCTAACTCGAATAGTAAACCGTCAGAAGTTCTTGAACAAAAAAAACCCGCAGTTTTTAAATGCACTATCGATATTGAAAGCTCAATCATTGAGGAAATCATTGATAGATATTCTTCATACCTCAAAATTATTCGAATACTTACCTACGTTTTTCGGGTCTTTAACAAATCAAAGGTTAATCGATCGCTAAAAGCAAATCATGTCATTCATCTTTCGCCGTATGAGACGGAAGACACATTTTGGAAAATTGTGGCACATATACAACAAAAAACCTTTGCTGTAGAAATAACTGCTCTTTTAAACAATAAATTCGTACAGCCGTATTTGCAAAAATTGGCACCATTTGTACATCAAATGCAGATTGATAGCAATAACTACAACATTGTTCGAGTCGGCGGAAGACTTTCAAATGCTCCAATCTCTTACGATGCTCGCTTCCCTGCTTTACTGCCAAAAACCCATCGTTTTGTCAAACTCTACATTGAACATTTACATCGATTGTACCTACATGCTGGCCCAAAGGTCTTACTTGGTATACTTCGCCAAAAGATATGGGTAATAAATGCAAGAGAAATCGTTCGAAAGGTGGTTCGAAGTTGCATTCACTGTTTTCACTACAAGCCAAAATTACTTAGTCAGATAATGGGCAATTTACCAGCTGATCGATTAAGAGCACAACGACCTTTCCTGATAACTGGTATCGACTTTTGCGGCCCATTCATCACATCGTACAGAATTCGTGGCAAAGTACCTTACAAAACTTACATAGCAGTATTTGTATGTTTTAGTTCGAAAGCAATTCATTTAGAGCTCGTTTCGGACCTCTCAACAAACAACTTTATTCTTTGTTTAAAACGTTTTGTCAGTCGACGAGGCTTACCCAGACGCGTTTTCTGCGATAATGCAACCAATTTTACTGGCGCCAACAACCAGCTCAAAGAGTTAAAAACTAAACTACTTTCAGAAGATACAAAACATGACATTAAAGGCCATTGTTCACAAAGCGGATTTGAATTTTGTTTTATTCCCCCTCGTGCCCCACATTTTGGCGGATTATGGGAGGCAGCAGTCAAGTCGGCTAAAACTCTCCTAGTGAAAAACATTTCTCAAGCCCGGCTCTCATATGAAGAACTTCAAACTCTAATCGTCGAAATAGAAGCCATTTTAAATTCTCGTCCTATTGCTCCAATGACAGATGATCCGAATGACGGTGAAGCTCTGACACCTGGCCATTTTTTAATTGGTTCTTCATTGATTGCTGTTCCACAGGCAACATTTTGCTCAAATCAACTGTCAGCCATAGACAGATGGCAACAAATTTGTTTTCTCAAAAATCAATTTTGGAAACTGTGGTTCAGAGATTATCTTCACTCGCTTCAGGAACGTGCCAAATGGACAAAAACAAAAGCGAATGTCCAAATTGGCGATTTAGTTATCATACATGAAGACAACACCCCACCACAGAACTGGAATCTCGCTCGAGTTACAAAAACATTTGCTGGAAGTGATGGATACATTCGAGTTGTTGAATTAAAAACATCTTGTGGTTCCTTCCAACGACCTGTACACAAAATCGCCCCACTTCCAAGTATCAAAATTCCTTGAAACACAGCCGTTTCAACAGGGGGAGGATGTTGGAGAGGATTACTTTTTCATCACTAATTAGTATCGTAATTGTTTGCTGGGTTGTGTAAATCCTTTTGTCTTTCCTTTTGACATATTTGTTTACAAAATTATTGCTTTACATATAGAAATTGTAACTCTATTGAAACTGTTATTATTACCGTATATAGACGCATAGCATTGTTGATGTAAATTCTTTTATCTTTTCTTTTGAACATATTTGTTTACAAAATTAATGCTTAATTGTACCTCTAATATAATTGTTAAAATAAATATAGTTCAGTTGTAATTAAAACTTGAGTGAAGCCAGTCGGTGTTTTATTATTGAGATAATAAAATAATTCTATTACATTACAAAAATTTTAATTTTTTTTAGTAATTAATTTTAAGCACAAGGTCTTATTTAATAAAAATTTTTTTTTTGTTTTTTTTAAAACTTTATTTTTTATTATATTTTTGATATTTCGCCACACCGTTGGTTGGCATCATCAGGAAAAACAAAAATAATAATGAACAAACAAATTGTATTGTATAATAAAAAATAAAGTTTTTTAAAAAATCTTTTATTAAATAAGACCTTGTGCTTAAAATTAATTACTAAAAAATATTAAAAAAAGGTCAAAAAATTATAACTATTATATAAAATTTTAATTTAATTATCAATATTTCGAGTAGCTTCGTTATTCATCTTCGGTGGACACTGTTATATATACAAACAATACCAAAGCATTGTTACATTTTAACAAACAAATTTAAGGAAAATTACAAATACATTCTCAAATTAAGTTAAATTCCCAACAACTTATGAGAATCGCACATTTGTCCGTGTCTTGTTTGTAATTGTAATCTCTTCTTGGCTGAAACCTCAATTTTTACTCTTCTTTTAATACTCTCATATCATCATGTGATATGTGTTTTTTAATCGCCCAGTGGACAGCCAGTTTTGTTATTTTTATTTACTTAACAATTTAATTTTGTTAGTAACAGATCAACGAATAAAATTTTTTAGTACGTTCATAAACTTTACCAGAGAGCTGTTCTGGAAAACTGAACAGTACCTGTGATCTTCTTTTTATATTTATTTTATGCAAAAAAAAAATAGTATTTTTATTAAAAATGCAACTTCTTGGTGCGAAATACATGAACAAAATACGTTTTTAAAAAATTAAGTTATTAATAAATATGTTTTGTTTACTTTTGTTGGCATGATGCACTTATGTCAAATTTCTTTAGATTTATGACGAGATTTTTCAGGATTCGCACTATACGAGTTGTAATCGATGGGATTTTATCAAACGAATTCAAGATTAGTTTAGGGGTACCGCAACGCTTCGTTTTTTTTTTCATTGGGATTCATTTAGAAATAGATCGAACCAGTTTGAGGTGGCTTTCAAAAAACAATATATAAATGATACGCTCCATTACGATCTCCAAATGGGGTTATGTGAATAGAGTCGATTTTAATGTCCGTAAGACTCAATCCTGTGTGCTAACGCATAAATATGTGTTCGAAAATAATGCTGCGTCTGTTATTATGGGTGATATAAATATTAGGATATTAGAAGCTCTTGATATTCTTGCCATGAAATTTCAGTCTGATGTCCGATGGACTGGGTTTCAAAAGAAGCTTTCCAGTGCCTCGGGTTTCTAAAACGGCGTAAAGATGGTTGATTCCATCCGATTTTCGTATTATTTATACCACCTTCATCAGTCCAAAAATTAAATACAATTCTCATGTAAGGGCCGGCGCCCCAAAAGTCTATTTTTTGGAGTTGCTCGACGGCGCACAAGATCTTTGCGAACAGTCGGATATATAAATCTATTGATTTTCTAGAGTATTGACTCAAGGTGGGTTGTATTTCACAGTTTTCTCATTATAACAATGGTATGTGCTCTAATAATATTAGGGAACTGATTACCGTAACTCGCACGTTTTTGCGTTTAACACGCTTTCAGTTGAAGACGCATGCACTATGCATTACCGGCAAAATTTGTTTTTTTAGCATAACAGCTTACATGTGGAATAAACTTGCTTGTAGAAAAAATCAAATCGAATGTCCACAAACACTACGCTTTCTTTCCTCCTCGCTTTAACCTAATTTCCTAGTTCATTTCATGAGTAGGGATCATCCCCTGACTGCTGGTCCGAAAAAATAAATAAAATGCAAAGTAAGGGTAGAGAGTTTAATTTTATACCTTACTATTTAAATAAATCTGTTTAATTTTCAATTTATTTAACCGAACAAACCTGCTGTGGCCCAGAAGCAAAAGGTTGTTCAAAAGAGTTCGATTGAAAAATTCATATTTTTAAGGCTGCTGAATTCGAAAGTTTTTATCTATACATAACAAAATTTTATATTTTTTGCTAACAAATGAGCGAATATGAGTATTATTATGTACCCCACAAAATGTAAATGTGTATGTAAAAAAATATGTTAATCCATTAGGAGCCACTAAAATTTTATTTAATTTTTATTACTAATTTTTCAAATGTACAGGGTGTTAGACGGGAAGGTGTACTACTTTGTTTTGCCGCCATTTTGATAAACATTACTCTTGATATATTCATATTTAGCAGTCATAATGTAGACACAGGGCAATTTTTTATGGAAAAATATTCGATAAGCCAGTCTTTAAAACATTTTATCAAAATCAATCATCGATCACTGTGACGATGAGAAAGTTACATGAAATTTTTGGGAGAAACAACATGCTAACAAAACAAAACAACATGCTAACAAACGCACGAAAGAGGGTGATGGATCCAAGCATGGACCACAACCTACTGCAAGATCAGCTGGAAACATTACAGCTGCTTAAGAAAGTGTTCAAAATAATTCATCAACTCCAAATCGACCCGTGCTTAGAAGCTTGGTCTTCAAAGAACAACTTTGGCTACAATTTTGCACAAGGATTTGCGTTTGTTTCCGTATAAGTTTTAGCTCACATAAGAGCTTCTTCCACAAGACCATTTATGCCGCCGTACATATGCTACAGCTCGCCCATGACAACCCCGATTTTCATGAAACAATCATAATGAGCGGCATAATTGAATGGATATGTGAACAAACAGAATAGTCGGTTCTAGGTACTGGCAAACCCTCAAATTATTCTACAGTTACCTTTGCATCCATTAAAAGTGACAGTCTGGTGTGAAATTGTTTTAGAAGAAATCATTGGACCTTACTTTTATGAAAATGAAAACGGTCTAAAGGTAACTATCAATGGCGATCGATATCGTGATATGATTGAAAACTTTTTAACGTCACAACTGCATGCTTTGGGCTTGATTAACATGTGGTAGCATGTTAATCCTGGCATACAGCTAGGATTACAATGAAATTACACAAAAAGTTATTTCAAGAAGTGGTGATGTTGATTGGCTTCTACGGTCACCTGATTTGACTACGCGTGAAATGTGTGAGAATCTAATTGAAAGTTTTTCAAAAGGGCTCACATTTGTGAGGTTAACAGAGGCGGACATTTATCTGATATGGCGTTCCATACATAATTGCCGACTTCAAATAAAACATTTATCAACATAAGATCCCTTCTCCTTCATTTAATCAAAAATTATAAACACACAAAGTAGTGTACCTTTTCGGCGGACACCCTGTAATAACCTGGTTGAAAAGAATTTGATTTGTTTTCTGACGTTCCGGTGTACTTGTGAAGCTTACTGATTTATCTGAGTTGCATTACATCTTAAAATATTTAATATGCTACAAAATATTTGAAATTTGTGAGAACAACTATAAAAATAAGTGTTGCCGATGGTTTGTTTTTACTTTACATTTATTGATTAAAATAAAATATTATATAACAAAGCTTATATTGTTGTCATTCTTTTTCGTCTTTACTGGCTGTATGTTCGGCATTAACGGCGAGTGCTTTTGATGTGAAAACGTCATTTTGATGTCGGAAAAGAATGACAACAATATTTCATTTACAAGCGAAACAAATCCAAAAAACTTACTACCAAAATTATATTGTTATTATACTCTTATTATTTGAATAAGAGTAAATCCAGCAACTACAATATTTGATTTGAAAAATTCTTTAGTAAAGTTTTTTAAGACTATTAAATATTTAATAATAATGTTTTATCAATTTTTGTCTTTATGAGGATTATTAATATTTAGTATAATAGTTCTAAAATGACACGGTACTAAAATTGGATAATTATGAAGAATATAAAGTGGTTAACCCTAGAGCTTAGCAACTATTGCCTTAACTATGGATATTAGAATGATTAAGCTTACATTAGAATACAGGTGTTAAAAGAATTAACATTGTATATTTTTTAAAATGAGTCAAAATTAAGGACATTTTTTAAAACAAAGTAATGGTGACATGTAAACCCAGTCAACTAATAAATTAATCGTGAATCTCTAATAAAATTTGAATTAATTAATTTTTGCTTGAATATGCATGCTTTAATTCATTTAATATTTTATTAAAGAAGTGTTTAGGTTTAGAATTAATTTGCTTAGTTTAGTTCAACATTTTATCTTGCTGAGCCCAAAAAGACAACACATTTTTAACTAATGAATACAATTTTATACTTAATAATCAGAATTAATATAATCGTTTCGTTTGTAAGACATGAAAAGAGAAAACAAAAATATTACAAAAATATTTTGTATACGACCGTGCCTTATCTTTTAAAATTGCCACCACCAAACAAACAATGGACGGGCTTAATTATAAAAAAGAAGGGACATAATTTCATCTTTCAAGCTTCTTTCATTATTAACACATACACACAGGCAGAATTTGGGTATACACTTTATGCTATTTACGATCAAAATTTTCAAGTCTTTTAAATAAAATTACAATTTTAACATTCAAGATGATTGATGATTTCTAAAGGTCAGATAAAAATAATAAACTTTAATAAATTAAAATCATTAGAGCTATATCAACGTTAAAACTATAAGACTAATCCACCAGAGAAAAATCCTGTAACGCGTGTCTTTTAAATAATAAAGGACCTTAAACAAATAACGTTCAATTAGGGTTTGCTGTAAACATTTTTTTCATATTCGCAGTAACGATTTAAATATTAAATGATATAAATCATACTCGAAGGAGAGTTTGTCTGCTGAGGGTTAATGCAACCCAAAAAAAATTAGATGAAAGTCATTATTTTGACATAATTTGATCTACAAAGTTACTTAACCTTTTTTTAAACTTTTTAAATCTCAATAGAAAATTCAAAAATTTTACTTTTAAATGCTTGCAAACACATGTTTTATGAAATGAGAGCATGGATATCTATCAATAAGTCTTTTTTTTTGTTGTAAGATTTGTAAGCCGGCGCGATTAATCAGAAATGAAATAATATTTAACCTGCAAACTCTTCTACACTCCAAGTAAAATGGTAAGAGTAAGCAAAGATGAAACGAAAAAAGAAATTGTGAAATTTTTGTGTAATTTCTACTACTTCTCCAGCTGCGCACAGAGGCTTACTGAAGTCAAATTGTTGCATTTAAGTCGTGGCAATATAATTAATCAAAAGAATTAAGCGTAAGCAAAATAAGACCTGGTTTGGGTATATACTACATCTAAGATTGAAGCTAAGAAAACTGTTGTAATTTTTGTTTTAAATAAATTATTTGTAATGTTAAATGAAAGTGAATAAAAAATACTTGAAATATTTTAAAATTTCATGCAAAGTTGTTTAACTGAATATTGTAAGCAATATTCGAAATAGAACCATAACGTACTGGTTTAAAAACACAGCAACCTGTTTAAACTATATAAATTTTATTATTATTATTTATTATTTTATATTTTTTTAGAGTACTTTAGTGAACTTTTCATGTATGTGCACTAATCTTTAAAAAATACACAAAAGTTCACTAAAAATGTACGTTAAAGATCATTAAAAATACTGTAAGGGAAATACGTAAACATTTAAAAGTAAGCTTAAGGAAACTACGCAAAGAATAAAAATATTTTTAAGACATAACGCAACATAATGCAGTGAACTTACGCAAACTGTTAAAGATCAGTTTGCCCACATAAAAGTTCACTAAAGTAAGCTAAAAAAAGATCAGTACGTCATTTTGGTGCTTGTGTTCATCAGCCAAGAATCATTGTATACAGCTTTTAATTTGCGTACACATACTTAATGGCAAACAAATTTTTTTGTGTATTTTGTAGTTCTTCGGAAAAATGCTGTGTGTACTGATATCAAAAACTACAGCACAGAACACTAATGTCACGTACTTTAGTGTTTTTGTTTTTTTCGAACACTGAATGTAAGTGTTGGTCGAGCAGGAAGATAATGAATGCAATTAAAGACACCTATGTTTTTGTTAAGCCTGATGCTTCAAACATTTATAGACAGTTAATTCAAATTACAAAGATTTTAAAGTACCATGTCCCATACAGCGACGAATATAAAAATATTACACTTAAATTTAAAAAAGTGCCCTAAATAAGAAATAGTTTTACGCTGTTATATTGTATCTGTTTCAATAGAAAATCTGATTTTTACATATACTTTTGATCTGCAATGGACAGACATTTGAAATTTTTAGCAATAAACAATAACAATTTATAAATAAAATGGTATTTTTGTAAGTCAAATTTATAATATTTGTGGGCTGCTTCAATACGGATTATTATCCTGCAAACTTTCAATTTTTAGCAATCAGGGATAAAATTAAGTTTTATCCTTTAGTTAATTTAGTTTAGTTAAATCAAAGCCACACTAATAAACTCAAAATTTGCTTGTATAAGAAACTTAATGCACCTTTGATAAGATGGTAGCAAAATCAACAAGACCAAATAATAACAGCGTTCTAGAAAAATTAGAACGAATATGAAAGCTCACGATGCACGTAATAAAGAACTGTTTTTAGTCGTTATTTCTTAGGCAAAAATTATCTTAGGGAATATAAGGTAAGTACTAAGCGTTCCATTTCAATATTTTACTCCAATACGCTAATGAATTATACGATTAAAATTAGTGGGAAATCAAAAGCTGCGGGAGAGTTTCTAAATTTTTATTATTTTCCCAACAAATCTAAATGTTTTTGTTTTCAAAAAATTATAAAAAATTTTAAATATAACGATCTCAATTATATTTTTTAGTAATTTATTAAAAGCACTAGGTCAATTTTAATAAAAAATGTTAAAAAAACTTTTATTTTTTATTATTTTTTTGATATTTCGCCACACTGTTGGTTGGCATCATCAGGAAAAACAAAAAATCAAAAAAAAAAAAATTAATAAAAAATAAAAGTTTTTTTAACATTTTTTATTAAAATTGACCCAGTGCTTTAAATTAATTACTAAAAAATATTAAAAAAAGGTCAAAAAAATTATAACTATTGATCTCAATTATATTTATATCTTCTTCTATATATATAACTGTACTGTACGAGTATTGTGATTGAACTCCTCCTAAACGGCTGGACCGATTTGCATAAATGCGTTTGGGTGGCGCTGCGGGTAGTTTAGATTTACAATTCAGTCCAATTGTGTGGTGTGGTACCTCCTATACAAACCAGTAATTAAAAATCTATTATTTCTGCTCCTGATAACGGTATTTGCACAAAATTTGGTACGTCGGTTTGGTGTTGCAAATATGGGCGGGATTGTACGTAGGGGCGTGGTACCTCCCACACAAACCATAAATTAAGAATCCAATATTTCTGCTCCTGCTAACGCTATTTAAACAAAATTTGCTATTTCGGTTCAATGAACATATTTTAAGTTCTGCTGCAAATATAGGCGGGATTTGATAAAGACGCGTGGTACCTCCCATACAAATCTTCTTTATCTATATAATTCTACTGTAGGTATATACGTCACTGAATAAATTTTTTTTGCACGCGTTTGGTTGTCACCTTGGATAGCTTACATTCACAAACCATCCCGGCAGATGGCGCCTCAGTCTGTATCCAGGTTATTCAACTACACTGCAACTACACGACTAGATCGACTTGAATGAATTTTTGTGTATTCATTCATACAATGCATTTAATTTTTTTGTGCGCTGTGTTTTGTTATTATATGGTATCGCATTTACGTAAATATTAAGCGTTGTTTACTTCAAAAATACACACACGCCATAAATTAGTTGCCAGCCGCCACAAATTCGTTCTCAATGGGTCAGCTAGTTTTGTTTAAATTTATAAATCAATTTTAATTTTAATTGGAGCTAAGTGAAAATGTTTTTCCTGATGATGCCAACCAACGGTGTGGCGAAATATCGAAAATATAATAAAAAATAAAGTTTTTTAAAAAATTTTTTATTAAATAAGACCTAGTGCTTAAAATTAATTACTAAAAAATATTAAAAAAGGTCAAAAAATTATAACTATCATATAAAAAACTATGAATTTTATTGTATCGATATCGATCCCCACGTGGGCACAAGATAGTCTTTATGGATCCTACTTCTTCTATATAGACTAATGTCTTGCGGTGTAAAAGGGAGCCCTTCAAGGCTAGTAGGAGCCAATCCACTATATGTCCACGGGAATCAGTAGGCTCGCAGAGTTCACTATTTGTCTCTTTAGACATTTAGCTGTTCTCTGACTGATTATTGAGGTTGGCCCCTATATGGGAGTATCGTGGTGGTTGTGGTTTCGAGGCCCTCGTGAGAGTTTGTGGGTCGGATCATTCACAATGAACACAATGAATGGCTCAGGTCCAGTGAGTATGAATGCCGTCGTGTTCTTAATTATATTAAGCTTCATGCGTTCTGGACGAGGAGTTGGAAAGTCTTCAACTCTTAAGCAAGGAGTAAAGGCTGCGACCTACTTCGAGCTTTTGAAATTGCAACTAGGAGTGACCGGAGAATGCACGGATTCGAAAGCCTTCTATGGGGAGAACGGCGCTACATACCATTCATGGTGGTAATGGCCACCATCTGATTGTGGCTCACTGCCGGTGCAGATGTAAACCTTATCACGCAATGTATCGATATCGATGATACAGATTTGCGAAAAACTACAATAGCAGAGTAGCTTTTTATATATATCTAAGGCGGTGATGAGGTAAATTTTTCAGTTGGAAGAAACCTACGCATTATGACATTATAATTCAAATTTTATTCGAAGGAGTAGCTACTTTCTGTGGAAAGATTTGACATGTCGCATTAAGAGCGGTATTATGTAACCACACGTTACCTTGACACAATTTCAATAAATTTATGTATTCTTCTCATTTCCCAGTCCCTTTTTGTTATAGGATATGCTTAATTATTTCTTAATTCATTGCCCAATGATAACGCACCACAAAGTCAGTGTGTTAATGAAAAAAAGCTTATTAAACATATTTCCATATAATAAGGCCGGATCTTTAATATCCTTTTATTTCTTTTATTTTTATTTACATAAAAACATTTCTAAATTATTAATGATATTTTTTCGTTTTTCTTTAAACAAACGCGTTCTTAGAAAGAATACAAATAGATACATTATAAAGTGTTTATTACCTAAAAAAGTCCTGCTTAGTTCCTTTGGGAATGTGAAGTTTGTTTTTTGTTAAACGTGAAAAAATGTTGTTTAATGTAATGTAATGCTACATTTGAATATATGAGCCTGTTGTGATGCAAAGGTAATAAAAAGAATAACGTGTCTTTTAATTAAGATTCTCTCTATTTATTCTCATTCTCTCTTTTATTTTGTACGTTTTTTTAATTATATTTTTTCCCCCTCAAAGAATACCATTTATATATTTAATTAATATGTTTGTTGTTTGTATTTTGTTATAATTTATTTAACACAAGAAAAAAAATGACTTGTTTATTCCCTGTGCTTCTTATGGACTAAGAAATATTTTTTTTCGTTTCTTGAATTTCTTTTGAATATTAAACTCATTTACTGTGTAAGTTGTTAATGTACATATATTCGACGAGATATGGTCTACAGTTCTGGTGATGTCACTCATTACATTATGGTTAATCAATTTAAAGTTGTTTTTAGGTAATAACTCTAAATTAGTTACGACGTTTAGAAAGTTGCAGACAATTAAAGTGCTTTTTCGTGCTAATGTCGCAATAAAATATAGGCGAAAGCCATTTCTTTCTTAGTTCTTCACGAAACACAATTAGGAAACACAATTTTTTTTTTTGATAAATTGAAGTCAAAGTAAAAAAAATAACGAAATTTTAATTAAAACAAGAATAACGATTAATATTTTTTTTGCATTTGGCTGACCCTTTTTTTGGATTTCTATGCGGTTAAAAGATAATAAAAATATCATAGAATATTGTGATAATTCATTTTGATTAATAAGTTGTCATTTTGCAAACTAATAATTAAAATTAAATCACATTTGCTTTAATTAAACTTAAGTTTAAGTGAGCTAAATTCTAAGTAACTGTTAGCTTAACCGCCATAAAAATGTACTTTCACCTATAATAATCAATATCGGTGAATTTCAGTTATTAAATCGGTAGTTAAGCAATTTTAAATTTTAATTTAATTAAAATAAATTCCGCATTTTGTGATTTATCTTTAACCAAAAGCTAAATAATTCTCAAAATTGTGTTAAGTGCTGATTTGTAAACTGTAGGGCTTTGTAATTCTATAAAGCAAAAATGTTTCTTTGCACGTGTATGCTCCATAAAGGTGTTTGCTTTTTTGTATTTACATGGCTTTCCTTTTTTTCAATTTTATTCCTTTGATAATTATGTAATTACTAAAGAAAAATGTTTTGCAACAAACAAATTATGAACTTTCTGGGTGTGTTAGATCAAGGTTATACAAAAAAAGTTTGTTAATATAAATATTTTTAAAATAATTTTTATAGAAATTGTAAATCAAAGGACTAAACTGAAAGAGATCTGTATGTGTGCTAATGATCCATATTTAGTAACATCTTTAAAATTCTCATGAGCTCATATGAAGCTTTAACTTTCTCATCTTTGAAATTAAAGACACTATCTTTCAAGTAACGAAACCAACCTTCTCAAGTGGTTTTAGACAGCATATACTCGCCATTGGTTTAAAAAATTAAAAATTAAAGTGTGTTGGGATTCATTTTTTCATAAAAACTTATAAACGCTTTTTAATGGTAACAATATTCTTAGCTTAGTCTTAATTTTATGGTTGCTAAGTTGAATAAGGCGTCAGTTTAATCAAAGTAAAAAAATCGGATTCTAGTGGTTACTTCGGAATACGCAAATGCGCAAGAGGAGACCTTTCACAGCCTTTTGCTCGTAAATTTAATAATCAACTCTTGCTATAAATAGTCATTCTCGATATTCTAATAAGCATTTTGAATGATAATATGAAACTACATTTTTCTTTTTTCTTTGAATAAATGAAAAAGCCTTTTTTTCTTTGAACACTTCAATATTTGTGTCGATGTATTTGAGAAAGAATGTTTTGGCGCTTATAAAAACATTTCTTTATGTAATTTCTTAAAAAAATCAAATAAGTTAAAATTTATGTTGCGTTTCTGTAACTAAAGTGAGAAACTATTTAGAGAGAGAGTTTATTACAAACTTTATAGTATTAGAGTTAACAAGTAAACGGTGTTTTTATTAAATTATAAGTGAGAGGAGTTAAGTGAGATGAGTTTTACTTTGAAAAATAATGCTTATAAATTTAAATATAACATTTGACACACGAGCGCCATGGCTGGCTCGGTTGTAGTCTAATCTGGAGTTTCAAATTTTGATGACTTTTTCCAACATTTATGGTCGTATATCGGCGATAACGCGGTGAATGTTGTCCTCTAAGTGGTTATCTTTTCGGGATTATCGGCGTATACCCACAGTTTATACGGCGTTAAATCGCATAATGCTTGCGGCCAGTTCACGCTTCCGAACGTGAAATTATGCGATTACCAAGAGTTTCCTTCAATAAATCTATTGTGGCACGAGCAGTGTGACATATTGCACAGTCTTGTTGAAACCACAAATCCTGCACGTCATTGTTGATGCACGCAAAAGTCCGTAATCATAGCTCTATAGCGGTCACGATTGACTGCAACACTCTAATTGAGAATTTCATAGAAGTCGTTATGCACAAGTTTCAGTCTCCTGGCATGTTCACAAATTATACACTGCCCTGCCAGAATAGCTGCTGGATTGCCAATTTAATCCCATACAATCACTACTATAACTATAACAATGCTGGGGCAAGGTTGACCTGCCACAGTCCATGTAGGTTGTACTGGCTACAATACTTTCTATTAAAAGTTAGATTTGGGGCATATTATTGCATTTATTCATTCATTCACCAGCAATATTTTCTTAAGGTGTACATTCTTATGTATCGGTACTTAAAAATGTTCCATGTTGGTATACATTCCTGTTTCGTTTAAGGATATTACCAAAACAATCTGAATACGGAATACGCACACCCTTAAGTATCTATTGCTCCCTATATAGCCTATTATACCTAACTCAGATTACCAATCTTCTCTTCTGTTTGTTTTGCATTTATTCTTGCGCATGTTGATGATACTTTTTATTTTTTTTTTTTGGGGACAAAATTATTATCACTGTTATCCGGAATAGTTGATGTGAATATCAAAATAGTAATATTGTAAAAGTCAGATAAATTATAACCGCAGTTTAGCGCTTACTGCGTGGGCCTGTGACCCGGTTAAAATGTCTAGAAGCATAGATTCTTGTAATTCTTTATGTTATTTCAGTGGTTCTATTTTTCTTGCACTGAAAGTCTATTTGTATGTATGTATGTATGTATATAATATGGTGCCTTTGTACTTTTTGGAATTGGAAGAGAACTCCCTATCAGAACCTTTTAATCCGTTAATCATTTTTAATGCAAATATATTCGTAATGAATATAAATATGAAACATTTCTTGATAATTTAAACAAAATTAAATTCAATTTAATCCATTTTAAAATAAAATTAATGGTCTTGAATTGTTGAATGATTTTTAAAAAAATATATTATCTTATTCATTTTAAGAATTGAGTTAACACCACCAAAACTAGTGTTTGGGTGTAAATATGTAAAAGTTTTTTTTTTATATGTTTCTCAAACAGAGTTTTGCTCATCCATTAACAAAGTGAGATCATTAATCATGTTCTAAAGGAGACAGCATAAGAAAAATAAAAAATAAGACAAAATAGGCTTGTTAACATTTGCCATTTTAAAAGTGTCAGCCAAATTTTTTGCTGCCTTAAGAAAAAAAAAAACTTACAACAATTTCTAATGTTAAGTCTCACGTTTTACCTGACAAATGTCTGAGCTGCTATTAAGTGGGCTTATTAACCGAGTTTTCTCAGGCAAATGGTTACTAACCGCGGGGGGTTTAAAGAAGCTTACATATTTTCATGCAAAACTTTTTTACGTTTTTCGAATTTGTTTTGTTTGCTTTTGTGTTCGTATATAAAATGTATATTGTTATATTTTCAACCGACCAAAATACTGGTTTGTAAGAGTATACACATTTTGCTGGCCTGAAAGTTAAATGTTCTAAACGCGTTTATAAATAAATCATAATATTTCTGCGTGTTGTTTTTAAACAGCTATTTTTCATATTTTTACAATTGTTTAGCAGAAGTTTTGCTGAAGGAAGAGTTAATTTTTTTTATTTATTTATCTATAGATGACTGAGGATACCACTGGTTTAGGTTGTACTTTTGTTAATAGTCTTGTTGTAGTAAATATTAACAACAGTATAGGGTATTCATAGAGTTTGTATTACATGAAATATTCTAATTTGGCGAAGAGAATAGTTACAGGATTAATCAAGACAGAATCAACTGATAAAAATTATCTCTATGCTGGTTGTTAAGCAGTTCGTGACAGTATAATTGAAACTTTAGATGAATAAGAAATTTTGAAAAGCTTCTACAGCGTTAACAAATGGATTCTGATAATCCAACTAATACAGATGGGCAGAGCATAGCGTTTCAACAAAATGATTTCCTCTGCTATAAAATTCCTACATAATTAACATTTATTAACACATTTTCTTAGCAAGAAGCATTTGAATAAAATCCTAGACAATGTTATTTACGTTATTTTTATCTTTTTTTTAGAGACAATAGGCTTGCAATTTAACAACTATTCATGCATTTGAAAATTCATTTTCTTTCGAATCGATAATCTTTGTAGCATTTATGGAAAAAGTCATGGCAGCTTTTTGCCCAACATATTTTCCATACATATTTTGTGACGCTGTCCGAAAATAAAATCACAATATATTTTTCAATTTGATACAAATATTTCATGCATTTCGGGACAACCTTTATCACAATAAAATTATTGCAGTTGTCATCATCGAAAAAAAAGGTCGTCTTGAAATTAATATTTTTGTTCTAGTTGTCCATAATTATTTATTGGTGGCTGCTGATTTTTGTTTAGTAATATGATTTGTGTAAATGTATTATAAATATAGAAAAAAACAATCTGGAAGAGATGCAGCTATCTGATTGTAAATATTTAATGTTTACGTTGTATTTTTCACACATTTCTCCTATTTAAATCTCCTTCAGTGCTCTTCATCGAGTGTTGTTGTGGGTCGGTATAATAAGTTTGAACAAATTAGAGTGCTTAAAGTACATAGAATAATGAAGAAAGACAGCTGTTTTAGGTAATGAATAAAAGAAGATATTTTTAGTATTAAAACGCGAGAGGGAAAATTCTTGAGCCGTCGTAAGACTAACTTAAGCATTTGTCAAAGATATTTTCATTAATCAAAAACAAAAGTTAGATGTTCGAAGGCGATTAGATATCGCCCTTGTTCTAACCATAAACAATTGTAGTGTGCACGGAACGTCATTTGACATGTAAGTGTGTACATACCAACCTCAATAGTGTAGTGCAACAACTACTTGAATTACACTTATTGAAATGTGGCGAAAACCACCAAAATAAATCAAAACAAAAGTGTCAAATTTATTAAACACCTTTGATTTGCTTTATGGTTGTCCATTTACATGTTGCTGACATATGCATTTTAAATAACAATTATTGATAAGAAATATGGGAATAAAAATTGAGTAAAGGCAAAAGTCACTCAATTTAGGTAATAAGAAATTAGTATATAAGCTAGATTAAAATTGTAAATAAATTTAGAATTAAACTGAATACTTCTGCGGCATCAACGTGCCTAGTTCTTTTTAATACTCAATATTACTGTTGGCAGTTCTTTCGAATGCCTACTTGTGGAGCTATTATCCTCGACAGCTGGGTAAATATAAACGAGGACTTTAGGGAATATATTTACAAATACTTTTTTTTATTCATATGGTATTCGTCTACATGACGATCTCTTAACCACTATCATCCTTTACATGGCGATCCTGTATAATGACATCCTTTACATGGCGATCCTGAATTATATAACTATCATCCTTACATAACATTTCATCCTTTACACAATGCCAGGAAGCAATTAGATGCAGCTACTATTATGGCTCTCCCAGTCGTTAACCGGATTCGGTAAATTATTAGTCACAAGTAGGATTGCAAAGCCAACGGTTGTATATAAAATGTTTCTAGACTTAATTTTAAATATTTTTGTTTTTTGCTAGCAAAAACAAATCTATCTATAAAGGATTTTAAAATATTTCAATATAAGTTCCTTTCAATGATAACGAATGTCTTGACGAATTATTTTTACATTTTTAATTAATACTGAGATTAGTTGAATAATAAATTTTCAAGTCTCTTCGTTCTAACGAAATTTATTTAACACGAAAAAATATTGCAGGCATATGATAAATAATACGTACGAGTATGTATACGCCATCATTAATCAAAGGAATTAATAGTCTTAATACAATTTAAAAATGTTTAAAAAATTCATTATACAATACAAAAACCTAACAAAATAGTTGTAAAAAATAGTTCATAAAAATATAATTTTTAAACTTACCACGGAAAATAGTGGCAACAGTTAGATAACGTCCATGTCTGGGATCACAGGCAGTCATCATATTTTTAGCGTCAAACATTTGAGCGGTTAATTCGGCTACAGTTAAGGCGCGATACTGTTGGCATCCCTTGGCGGTTAATGGAGCAAAACCAGGCATAAAAAAATGTAAACGTGGAAATGGCACCATGTTCACAGCCAATTTACGCAAATCAGCATTTAGTTGGCCGGGGAAACGCAAACATGTGGTAACGCCCGACATTGTAACCTATTATTAAGGAAATGGTTGGGGTGGAAAATAATATAATCTTAATTTTATGGAGCAACAATTTTAATTAAAATACAAGTCACACGACCAAGTAGTGTTTTCATGACGAAAACGTTAAGATTATTATTAATTAAAAGCTGTAAAATGCACGCGCCATTTAATCTTTCTTTTGCTGTATTAACTCCTCCTCATAAGTTAGTTTTCACATAAATGCAAAATATCCGTTGAAATCTGCGTATTTCTGCTTGTGTGTCTTATTTTGGGTGGGGTGGGTGTCTGGGAAATTGTGTATGCAAAATTTCATTATCAATTATGTTCAATTATGCAGCCATTTAAATTTCTATATTTATTATTGTGTATTTGGAATTGATAATTATTTTGATGCTCAGCGTTTGTTTCTTTAATTTACGTAATTATATTAAGGACGATTAATTTCTTTTAATTATTTATATTCCGCAAATAAATTTTCGAAAAGTAATTAAATACAAAATTATAAAAGAATAATTGTACCAGCAGGGTTGGAATAAATATGTGCTTTTAACCAGTTGAGAATTTACATTTCGTACGTTTTCTTTGCCGACAATACATTTGCTCTGCGACAATTTTTGGAAAATCCTACAGACGACGCGTTCATGTTCTTTTTAGGGCTCTATTTATGATATTTAACATAAAATCTTCCAACTTTTCTATTATCATAATAATTGTGATAATAATAATGATAATGTCTGTCGGCTGTTAAAATAGAAGCATACTGCTCCATTCTTACTCAATTATTTTTAATATCTACGTTACTGCTCGCATCGTTATGTTCAATTGATTTGGTATTTGCATATGCAAATTGAATATCATCTACAAATGAGGAATTTGTAATGATCTCGTGTTTGTAAGAAGGACACTGGTATAATTTTCAGCTTTTGGTATCAAAACTTTTCCAGTATAATCTGTTTCGAAATAAAGCTTGTGCTCAAGTATTAGAAATTCTATGTTTAATTCTATATTTATAAGAAACTCTACGAAATAATATAAACAACAACAGAAAACAAAAACAACTAGCACAGGTCAAAATACAAAACACACAACCTAGCAGGCGTCTAAAGTGAAGTAGAATATTCTTGTATATGCGAGAACCGCTTAAAACAATTACTTAAGCACCATTTGCTGGGCAAATTAATTAATTCAAATTGAGATATCGTTGAGAATAGAGAAGTTACCATTGGGTTTATTTTGTGTGTATTGAAAGTAAATAAATCGTTTAATTTAATTAACAACTCAAAAGTGCTGTGTTATTATTTTTCAATAAAAGAAGCAAACTTAAGCTTGGATAAATCAGCTCTAATTTAGGTTTGAACTTCTTCTTGAAGGGAGTTTTTGCTGTTTGTTTTTTGTGCACTGGCGCAAATTAAATTTTTTTATTTACATATCTTTTTGCATCATATCATTTAACATTTAGTATAACTTGTTAACAAATTCGAAATTGCAATTTCAGGCAAAAATGCACACAGAGCTTTACTTAAAATTTATTTTCATTTCTAAATCAATAAAAATTAAATTGCTATTTCTGTTTCTTTAAACAAATGAATAAAATAATTAAAATGTCCCCGTAAACTGTTGCATATAAATAATAACAACGAATTTTATAGTTTTAATTATTGGAAAACGATTAAATTGTCATTTGTTTTTAGCCTTTCCTAATAAACAAACTTAATAAGGAAAAATCAAACTGAACATGACAACTGAAAAAATACAAATAAAAAATAAATAAATTGAAATTTATCAATTCGAAATTTTTTGGCCACAAAATGGTAGGTGCCCACCAGCAGACAGTAAAATAAAAAAAGTTTTACTGCCAAATAATAACATACAAGTTCAAATGTATATACCCAGCAGTATTCATAATAAGACACGCTATGAGCAACTTGTTAGCTCAATTTATGTTTAGTTTGATGATAAAGATGCCACTGACATTCAGTACAATCATGCGCTATTGTTTTTATTAGAGCATTTACGAACTCGTATGTCGTAGCAGTATTTTGTGGAAAAAATGCATTATTAGAGCAGTTTAGAATTAACAAGACAAAAACAAACAACACAACAGTGGAGAGTATAAATTTTGGCACGACTGGGTTTTCATGCTATTGCAAACATCTGTATGTACATATGCATTTCTGTATGCATGCACTGCAGTACAAATAAAAACTAAATTTCGCTTTTCTACATCTAGTCATATCCTAGCGTTCAATATAAACGTAATACAATTTAGTACCCTGTAATATTTCCTGTTGCTTTTATTAGTGTCATGAATATTTAAAAAAGTGAATGTCTATTAAAGATTTATTGTCAACCTGTTTGGAATTGTGTTTAGCAATTATTGTACAACTTATTACCTTTTCGACTCTATTCAGTTTTGTGATCTCGCTAAGGGGTCCTTCTTGCGCATGGGAAAATCATCGCCTCTAACATTTTTTGAATTGAACTTTGACCACTTTGACTATCCTGCACTACCACGTTATAAGTTCTGTTTGTATTTTTAAAAAATTAATGAAAAACATTAATGAAAAAATGCGTAACAAAAAATTAAAAAAAATGTGGTAAAATTGACGAATTTAACAGCGAATCTGCAATACCCTACACACAATTAAACACTAACAATAGTCATAAGTCATCGAATTTAGCTATGAGGCATAAAAACAATCTTAATGATAAAACACGCTGAGACCCTTTTCAATTGCTTCACTTAGCGCAATTGTCACTCCTTGCCAACTGTTAGTCCTGAAGGAAGAAAAATTTGTTAATTTGTTAATTCACATAATCTCTATGGTAATATACCAATACACTTGACTTGCTATTGTATTTGTTATTGTAAGCTGCATAATCACTTTTTGCAGTGATACAACAGAGGACAGTAGGGCAATCCGTTTAAAATCTATATACTTAAATCTACGTAGGAAGGTCAATTATAGATAGAGGGTTTTTCAACAAGAAATTTGTTTTCTAAAACAAAATAAAACAAAAACTTATATCTAATTTTTATTGTATTACGAAGAGAAGAGTTCGGCAATTATGAATGAAAAATAATAGCTGGCAAATATCCACCACAATCACGCTGCTAAATCTTGATTCTTTCATCAAAGTATTTAATCACTTTTTGGCAAAATGGCGGTCCTATTTTCTAATCATATCACGAATTTTAAGTTTTAAAGCTGAAAGCGTTTCGATTGGCTTTATATAGACTCTGTACTTCACACAGCCCCACGAAAATAATTTAGTGGTGTTAAATCACACGATTTGGCTGGCCAATTTGGTTTGCAATAAATTGATCGTTTCAATGGTTGTGTGACATGTGGCACAGTCATATTGAAAGCACATGTCAGTGGTATCCACATCGTCAATAATAGGCCAAAAATTGAGTTGTTAGCATTTCGCGATAACGTGACCCATTGATCGTTAACGCATTTTCAGCTTCATCCTCGAAAAAAAAAATGCCTCCAGATCGAATAGCGCACCATACAGCGACACGTGCCAATTTTGCTTGTTAACATGTTAGGTGCCCCTGTAGGCTAGGAGGTAGTGTACTAGCTTGTAAATATGGGGGTTGTGGGTTCGATTCCCAACGAAGACCTTGGTTTTTTTCACTACAAAATATAAAAATTGACTGTCGGTGGAGCTGCTCAGCGATGAAGGCATAGTCACTGGTCGCTGTTGCTGTCTTTATACGGCAGTTAATTTCCGACTATCCTTCTGCTTTTACCACCTGTTTCATCTCTTCTCTATCCCTTTCCTAAAGAAGGTAGCACGGTACTTGACTAAATAGGCATTGTTGCCTGAAGTGCTACTTCTCTTTTTAAAGAAAAAAGAAAAAAAAAAACATACCCTGTCAAATGAAAATGGGTTTCGTCTGAAAAAATTATTTTTTCAGAAAACCCAGCCGGTTGGTACTGAATAAACTGAGCGAATCTATGGCTTTAATTCCTGCACTAGTTGAACCTTATACTGCTTCACAGTCAAATCTTTAGACAAAATTCGTCATGTGGTGGTTTTGGATAACTCCAATTGTTGATCTGCTTCAATAGTGTGGCTCACGGCTGCATTGTTTTCAGTTGAACACGCGTTGGTGTTCGCAACTTTTGTATCGAACCATCTACTAAGAAAATGTCAAAAAACTAAATGAGAAAACTATAATGTTATTGGTGTTGCTACAATTGAAAAACAAAGTTCTTGTTGAGAAATCTGTGTAGGGTGTCTTTATACGAGTGGTTTGTTTCTTATTCTAATATATGCTGTATAAAAATACCATTCAGCTTTAATTATTAGAGTTTCGTTTAAAATTTTTAACGTTTTTTGAATCTGAACTGTTTGATATTGTAACATTCATTCGGGGTAAACCCATTTCTATTCTAAACTTTGATCAAGAAAGAAAAATTATTTATAGATATTTATGGACGTAAAAAACAGGGAATGTAAGGCAGTATTTTCTGGATCGCTATATTCATCATTAACATTCTTCGTATCTATCTACCTCAGGCTTAAAAACAATTTTGAGTTTAAGATTTAATTTTAAGAGCTATCTTTGCATGTTTTTCCTATAGACCACTGAATGTATATGTTACTTATTTCTGATAATTTTTATTTTTCATTCATGTTATTTATTTATAATAAAGTGCATTTATTTTGCTAGACACTGTTCATGTGTGCTTATGTCAGGCAAATTGTTTTCCCTGTCAATTTTAATTTTGAACTGTTTCAATTGACATAAAATTGAAATTAAAAGTTCACTGCTTGAGGCATTTTATTTGATAATAATTGGATAAAATATGTAAACAAATACACAGATTAAATACCTACAGTTTTATTGTCAATACCAAATTAAAATACAGTAGTGCAGATACAAAATGATGGAAACTTTTAAGGCAGAATAGTAATTCATCGATAAAATACTTGGAAAATTATATTATACATTTTGGAGATTTTTAATAAAACATTGGAAAATATTGGTACTACTTTGGATATCGTTTTAATAATTTTAATAAATTTTTAAAAATGCTAAAGTTACGATAAAAGTATTACAAAAATATATACCTATTATTTTTTATACAGAAATATTTAATATTGAATAAGAAACATTTAAAATTAATGTCATTTCTGGAATTCATCTTTTCATAAGTATCTTTTTAAAGGTACATTTTTAAAAAGAGCTCGGCATTTTTTAATTAAGTTATTTAATAATTTTATTTTCTAAGAGTTAGTTTTTGAAAATGACCGAAAAAGTTTTATTTTTTTCAATAAAAAATACGTTAAAACAACGTTTGAAAAAACTAAATGGAAATTTTGAAATTAAAGCTATCAAAAATTATGTTGTTTGTTTGCATACAAATGCCAGGTGGCTGGTATTCTGCTTACCTGAATATATACGAACCTGATAACAAAACTGTCTGAACGCCAACATTGACTCACCAGTACGAACTGAACCGCGGCTTGAGAATGACCAAACCAGCCAGTTAGGACGGAAAATGGCAATATTCTTTCAAAAATTGCTTAATACTCCAAAGTGATAATTTTTATAGCAATTTTCGATAGCGAACAATTTTCAAAGAGAAAAGTGTTTATTTAAAAAGTACAATTTTAAAAAATATATTTTGCGACCAGAAATATATTTCTGCTTTAAAAAAATCTATTTTTAATAGATTCTCTCTGGTATTGAAACTGTTTGTAATAAAAGTATTGAAATATTATTATTTTTAGCTGAATTAATTGAAATAATTTTTGTTATGCGCTAAACAATCTTTAAACCTATACGACAATAATAGCAAACATAAGGTTTGTCGTTGCATTTTGTTTTACCTTAAATCTATTATGTGCGATTAATGCTTAAAAATGCAAAAAATTGCAAAAAAGAAAAAGAAAAGAATCCGTTGGTCATGTTTTGCAAACATTTAATTACTTACAGACACCAAATGATTCAAGTCTTCATAGGAGGGTGAAAGGAAACGTAAACGTTGATAGCAAATATCATACAACGCCTCATTATCGATGGAGAATGTCAGATCGGTATTTTCACACAATTGATGGGCTGACAATGTGGCATTGTAGGGTTCAACTATAACTTCTGACACCTGAACAGAAAATGGTGGTGTTGAAAATGGTAGATACATAGATGCAAGGTGAGTTCATTTGGTAATGTTCGTTGGATGGGTTGGTTGTTTGGATGGATCAGTAAGTAAATATTAGGAGATTTTCATTTGTGTATATATGTATGTAGATATGTGTTTGAGTGTGTGCAGGTGTATACCAATTTAGCATTCATTTATTTCATTTTAAGTACCGTTGCAGGAAATGAAATTTATTTGTATGTACAAGATGTTTATTTGTGTGTGTGTGTGTGATAATCCCACCATTTATTCATTCAATTGTTTGTGTTGATTCACACATTTACCAAATGTAATCGTAGTCAAGGCACAGTTAAACATGTACAATAATGGTCGTAATGATGTTTACACAATCAATACATCCACACATTCATACAAATTTATGTGAGTACAGGAATAAACCGAAGAATGAATGTAGTGCATGTAGTTGTGTTCATTAATATCATCGTTGTTGTTTGTGGCAATGATGTTTTAAGCGTTTCGTTTTTTTTTTGTAGTTGGTAAAAATGTTAACGTTGGTTAAGAGTTTTACAAGAACAGAATATCACTTGTTCATTCATAACGGTATTCAATGCCATTGCATAATAACATTTCAACCAGCCAAGTAAAATTGGTGTAAAAAAATAAAGAAGAATTTTTTACATTTTTTTTAAAATTTAAGCAGCATCAATTAAATCATTGCAATGTGTAGTTAGTTGTTGAAAGTTTGTCCACATAGTATTGTATTGTATTGTTGCAAAGAACATTTTTAACAGGTAACATCACCAATAATATACGGCATAATTGGTTCATGAAATGGCGCGTGCATTCCATAAATTATCCCCAAAACAGGTTGAAAGCAAAGAAATGAGAAGAAAAAGAAAAAAAAAAACAAAATTCATTTAGTTTTAAACTCGACTTACAGAAACAAGATGATTTAAATCTCCGTAGGTTGGCGATGACAACTTCAGTGTTCGGAAACAGATGTCATACAATGCTTCGTTGTCAATACAAAATGTTTCGTCGGTATTTTCGACAAGTTGATGAATCGACAATGTGGCATTGTACGGTTCGACAACTGTATCGGAAACCTGTTATTTTTGCAAGTGATAATATAAATGCATCATAGATAATTTTGCAGAGTAACACAGTCAGCAGCACAGTTAGCAGCACAGTTAGCAACAGAGCATGGCCAGCATATAAAGCATAAATATTTTGTGTATGTTGTTGTTTTAACAGCAGCACGTTACATGGTTTAAGTGGTAAAAAAAATACAATTTAAGATTTTTTGTTAAGTTTTTGTATCAATTAACCATGAGCGTATAAGCAGCAATCGTCGAGAGTAGTAGGGCAGAGCAGCAAGGAAATTTTGCACATAAAAGAAATAAAAAAAAATCTACTATTAATTTCAAAAATTTCTTATTTTAATTATTTATATTACTGTTTAAATTATAAATATAATAATTTCTAAAGAAATGAAATTCTAACTCTTAATATAAATGTAGTATAATTAATTTAGTAGTGTTCGCTCAAAATAAAATGAAAAGTATCATAACCAAATGACAAATTAAGACTAATTTATTTATTTTTTATTTCTTATTTTATAAAGAACAACGAAAAAACGATATCAAATGATGTAATTATTTAAATAATTTCAAAATTATTGGAATCACAATTAGTGTGATGCATTTGTTGGAGTGCTTCATCTATTATCAATTCTTCTTCGCATTTTCTTATACCTTAAAGAGATCTTTCGAAGAAAATCAGCTTTTAAATAATTTTCCACCTCCATTCATTTAAAGTCTCAAGCGATCTTTGTGAAAGTAGCAAATTTAATTTCATATCATCGAAATTCTATCATATTTATGAAAACTTATCTGGCCAAGTTTTCACAAGCCTCATTCCTTCAGTATAGTAAAAACAGTTTTACTTGTGGTTAAATACATTTTTTCTTAATTATTTCAAGTTATTCCTTGATTTTCGAAAATTAAAAAATATTTTTAATACAATTGTTTAATTCGCAACTTATTGTAATTTTAATTTAAATTTATGGGTTTATGGATGGATCGAAACTACAGCTGTGTGCTCTACTCTGGTTACAGTTCAGCCGGTATACAATTTACAATAGATTATGAAACTAACATATCTATTTAATTTTTAGGCAGGCTATGAATATTTGTTTATCTTCAAATACCATTCAAACTGCATAAATTACAACAGGATAAAATGCATTTTCGATATGTATGTTATTTAATAATACACAGCTTTTATATTTAAAGAATATTCTAGTCTACCGTAAATTATTAATAAAAAATATTAATACAAAAATAAGAAATAAATAAATAAAATAATAAAACATACATTAAAAATTCAAACGTTAATTTAATGTGGAAATAATTTACGTCTTTTAATCTTCTTAATAAAACAATAAGAAAACTTTCTGAAGTCATATTTTAAATATTAAAAATGTTGTTGATTTTGTCTTAGATATTTAGGCATCTACACGTTTGAATGTTGTTAGGAAAAACTAAGTGATTTTATGTATGTAAATTTATGCATAATAATAATTAGCAACATAAATTTATTTAAAGCTCATGATTGAAGAGAAATATTTCTTAGAGTTTAACAATTAAAAACCTTTTTTGAGGTTAATCTTTAAATTTATTTAAAATATATGAACAAATTTACCCTTAAGTAGTCCTATAGTCTTAATCTAGCTTACTTGAGCCCTACATCGGACTTAATGCTCAACCTTTTGCGAAGCCCGCGATAAAGGAAATTCAATTAGTGATAGATATTTTATCGGCCGTGTTAACATCTAACAGATTAGAGCAGTAAGCGCAATATTTTCTAGCTCATACAGCTGAAATTTTATACCTAAATAAGAGTGTCCATGACGTGTCTCAAACAGTGATGTAAACTTTTCAGTAATAGCCAAAGGAATTTATCAAAAACAAATAAACAAAAGGTTTATTTACTATCTAACGCACTGTTAATCAAAAACCGCCGACACCGGGCTATTTACGTTTGTTATATACATCTTGTTCGAGCATGAAACACGTTATGCTAGCCTTAGGTGTTATTTAGATACTTGGTTATGTTCGATAAGAATAGTGCTAGGAACTTAAAATTATGTACTCATCTGTGCTAATCCGAAGTACATTAAACGAGTTCTAAAATGAATGTTGTATTTAGGTACTCAGCTGTGTTCGTATCAAATACATGCCATTGATTCAAAACTGCATTCTGAAATCTAATACTTGGGCAGTGATCATATTATTATGCAAAATAAGATATGAGGGAATTATAAATACTTCATGAAACATTTTTTCAGGTCGGTAGATACATATAACAATTGAATTAAAAAAGTAAATTTCTTCATATTTAAATAATTTTAAATTGAAACATATAATAGTTATAGTTTTTTGACCTTTTTAATATTTTTTAGTAGTTAATTATAAAGCACTAGGACACCATTTAATAAAAAATTTTTAAAAACTTTTATTTTTTATTATTTTTTCTGCCTGATGATGCCAACCAACGGTGTGGCGAAATATCGAAAAAATAATAAAAAATAAAGAATAAAAGTTTTTAAAAATTTTTTATTAAATAGTGACCTAGTGCTTTATAATTAACTACTAAAAAATTTTAAATTGAAACTAAATTATTAATATTACATTAAATACAATTTTTTAGTTTTACTACGAATATTTTCATTTGCAAGCTTAATGAAATTATATGCAAACATACAAATACTTTCTATAAGGCATAAATATTTCAAGTTTATTATATCATGTAAAATAAAATCATTAACAAATTTTTTCTTCTTTTGTTACATTTTCCGGTAGCTGTAAAAAACCATGTCAAGCTGCAAGTACCTTAACTTTTTAACTCCTTAAGAGAAGTAACAAAAACTAATTACAGTGCACACGCGGCAACGTGAACTAATTAAAACCAAGGAAGTTCATGTTAGCGAAATTGTTCACGTTAGCGATTGTAAAATTTCATGAAAATATTTAGGTATTTTTCAAGCTTGAACGTGAAATTCTTTTATTTTATTTGCATTAAAAACTATAAAAAATAAAATTATTAATTAAAATTCATTACGAAACGAGATCACGAGAAAATATCCATTGAAATAAAATTACATAGCAAATAAAATTACTCATTACATTTATGCATTAAAGGTATCTGTTATCCTTTTCTGCTGCTTTTTCTTCTCTAATAGCTGAAATACTGCTTTCTCCCTAAAGCGTCTGAGTACACTCATGTCACTTTGTTCTACCATTGCATCTCCTGTGCATTGCAATGCCTTGTTAAAAATTTCAATTGGCTCACTTGCAGAAATTTTTATAACAGGATCATTAGCAATGCAATAATTCATGGATTTCAGTCGTATCATCAACATAAGGATCATTATTCTACTCTTGAATCATAGGTGAGGTAAACTCAAACTAAAAGTTAGTAAAACAATGCTTTAATTGTGATTTCAAATTTGATCGAAAAATTCTTACTTGAGGCTCAAGTCCTGAAGGAGATCGGCTGACATTTGCATTAAAGAATTTATTTCTGCATCCCTTTTCTCTTTCAGAATTCTTAATGGAATGTTATCATCAGGGTCATCCTGGTTTCTAACTAAGCTTAAAATATTTTTCCAGCAATTGGCAAGAGTTTCTGTGCTTACCCGATTCCATGCGAAAAATAAAAGGATGACAGCATCTTTCAAAGTTAGATTTCTCATCGATTCAAACAAATCAGAGTTTTTAGCTGCTATTGAAGCTAGCAAACTTTTATCCATTGGTTGGATGAGGGGAGTGACATTTGGTGGCATGAACATGGCAATTATGTTTCCGTCTTCAGTTTTTAATTCCCTTTCTCTAGAATGAGAGGGAGCGTTATCGATAAGTAAATGTGCCTTCATTGGCAAGTTTTTCTTCTTTAGAAAAAACTTCACCTAACAAAAGCAAGAACTTCTAGTTATCTTTTTTAGTCAAAGGAGAATTTGTTTATCTGTGGTACAAAGAATTGATGGAATCAATGTTTAAAAATGGCTGACGTCATCCAGGCCGATTTGGAATTCTTATAATCAGTTAAACAAATGAAATTTTTAAAACTGCGTGGATTGTTGGCCTTACCAATTACCAAAAGTTTGAGTCTATGTGTACCGGGAGCACATTTCTCTTGCATTGCAACGTACGTTTTATCTGGTAAAAGTTTCCAGAATAAGCCAGAATCATCAGCATTATAGAGTTGATCATTGCATAACTCCATTTATTTAATTTTCTGTTTCAATTTTAGCTTAAATGGATCCACCAATTCAGGCTGCGACGGCAATTTTTCTCCGGTTACCCTAAGAAGTCTAACTCCGTACCTTAAATCGCTGAAGCCATCCGTCACTAGCATTGAAACCGCCACCGGTTTCTTTAAGTTGGGAATGTAACTCCTTAGGTTTTTTCTTTTAGCAAATTCCTTTCACGCATTCGGATGAACAAACAGTAAAGAGTTTTTTCTATATTTGGAAGTTCTGATGATTTTAAAGTTTTTCTTTTTCCCGGTCCTTGGTATGTGTTGTTAACACATTCTAAAATTACTTCTTTTTTCTTTCTTATACTGCATATTGTTGACTTAGCCACATTATACTTTTTTTGCTAAACTCGTCACACTTGTTCCTTTTTGTAAACCATCTAAAGTGTTTGCCTTTTCTTTTAACTCAGAACATTTGGATTTTTAATACTTATGCCGACTGATTGACCACTTTGCATAAGAGAAAGACTTAAAATAAGGTTTCGTTGCCAGACAAAAATAAAAAATCTAGAGAATACACACATTTTTTATGTGAGGGGATTCACTAAACTTCAAAAATCCAAAAATATATTCAGTGAAAAAAAAATTGTTCACGTTATGGAGTTTCCTGAGTTTGTTCACGTTACAGAGTAGTCAACGTAAACAAAAGCTTGTTAACGTTATACGGTGTTCACGTAACCGCGAGTGCACTGTACTTCCAAATAATTGATCTCCTCTGCTATTTTTGTAAATGCATATTAAATTTATATTGTTAATAGTATCATCAGCTAGGCAGTACTATCTTTTATTCTATCTATTGCTTAAGCCCTGGAACTCTTCTTCCTTCCATGTCCATATATTTGTATTTTCATATGCTTCTGTGCGAACTCATAGTTATTGCTAAATAACCATTCAAATATTTTATATTTCACTACATAGGCTCCAACAGCACGAAAAAGTATGCCCTGCATTCGAAAAAGAACAGCTCTTTACATGCCACATATACAAGAAAAATTTACTGGATGTAGTGTGCTGTTCAAGTTGTAATATTATCCTTTTAGAAAATAGCGGCAGTAAATTTATATATTTAGGCAAAAGTTTATTTGTTATTTTTTTAACTTCATTTAAATTATGTCTATTATATTTAAGTTATCGGAAAATGAGTGCTATTGCTCTTTAAGACTTGTTTCAATACATTGATTTTTTTTTAGACAAAACATTTCTTCAAGTTACTAGATGTCCAAATAAATGAAATCAAAGTTTTTATCTTTCAAAGTCCTTTTTAGAAACAAATTTCATACATAAAACCCTGACTTACTGCTTTTACAATAATACATTGCATTTCAAAAAATAATTTTACTAAAAAATAACTTTTGAGCCTGGCCTCTTTCTAAGAAATTAGTATTTGAGCAAGGATATCTTAGACGTTCGTTGTCTTAAGCAAACATATAAATATAAATGCATATAAAATGTTATACATAATTTACACCAAATCATACAAGAAAAGCTAAATTTTATAACATTAACTAATAAATACAAAGATTTTCCTTAAACAAACACATAAGTATAAATCTATCTTCATAGATATATATGTGAGTGCATGTGTGCAACTGTGTCACAAATAAAACCAAGCCCAGCCAACCAATTATCCAACTAATGTACAAACGGAGATTGTAAATATATTCTTATATTCCCAGTTGGAAAAATCTATTGAGTTTACAGATGTGTACTAAAAAGAAAAGTTAGTAAAATGATCGAGTTATGCATTACAAATTTTGTTATCTGTAGCAAATACAAGGAACTCTTCGAAAAAATATTATTTACAATAGAGCATAGAAGAGTCTTAAAAATATTACTTGATTTGGCACATTGAAGCAAGTTGTTATCTTTTTACTTTGCCAGCGTATTATGCTGAAGGTACTACTGGAGAAGGAGGGTGCTGTTATGTACATTTGTGTGAAAGCTTTAAATATTTTAAAGAAAAAATTTATGTTAAATTGGACACAGCTGGGATATGAACCCGGGCATCTAAACTAATAATATGCTTAGTAGTCAATGTGGTAATACTGATCCTTTATAGCCAGTTAAGGAGTTTAAGACTATGTGGCATAAGTACTAAGCGGAAATGTGCATAGATCTCCCAAATATATTTCTTCATACACTTACTGAAAGCAGTAGGAAGAAAGTGAAGTTATTTGCGTAAAAGTATATTTCCATCATTCTATGCATATTTTAGAAATGTGTTCTTCACAACTATTTATTTTGTGTTTAATACAACATTTAATTTACGGTAGGTTATTGATTATTTAATCAAATTTTCTATTTTACCATTTTCTCGAGGGCTGTATTTCTAACTGGGTATATAATATTGCTTAAGGCATATTGAATGTCCACTCTTAATTGCATGTTTTTCAACATACACACCCAATTCACAATACATTACCGTGCGTGTACATTATTTATACATGCGCAAGTGTTTTGTATGCACATGTGCGTATGTATTTATATGAGTGCTTGTATTTGACATTAATACTAGTGCCACCTAAAGGCATAGACATATTTGGTATGAGCATCTAATAGAAATAAAAACTCAATATATGTATGTGTACGTGTACAGATACAAACACAGGTACTTGCATGTTTAAAAAAAATAAAAACTAAATTTTACCTTTAGGCCTAATGAGTGGATAATGTTAACATATGAATACTGAATTATACAGGAGAATTGAAATAAAACAGTAAATTGATTTTACGCAGATAGAGAAATAATTTTAGGATGAATATTCATCAAAATATGTAGCAAAAACAGAGGAGCCTAAAGACTTTAATTTTAAAAAAAAGATACAAGCTGCAATTTTGTGCGAGAATATGTAATAAAACAAGAATATTAACGTCGAGAAATTTAACGTCTGTAGTATATAAAAAGAATTTTGTTAGAAATTAAATTCTTCTTTTACACAAAAAAAAAAAAAATAAGAAGCCGAAGTCACATCTACTTCTAGAAAATATATCCATAAAATTGTATTTAAGGTAAAGACAAAATTAAATAAAAAAATCAAAGAAAGATGGCAATAAAATCAGCAGTTTAATTTACGCCTTGAAATAAATAAATCAGCAAATTTAAGAAAAAATTTAATTAGCATCTTATCTGCATTTAAATTTAAGGTAATGGCAGGGATGAAAAACTTTCTCTAAAAGTCACTGTCTTCAGTGATATGGCAGTATTGAGGAAAACAAATAAGTTGAGTGTGCTTATTACTTAAGTGCATCCTCTTTAATAATGGTGTCAATTATATGATACGCTATTATAAGTATAACAATAGCATTTGTAGTCTACTATGACCTTTGTGTATCATAGCTGTTTTTTTTAAATATAATTTTTAAATATAAATATTAATTTATATAATTTTAATAAAATTTAATTTAATTTTATATTATGAGATTATTTTTACAATTTTTTTTCATATTTCCGTTTTTAAAATTGTTCATCACTCCTCCTACCACCCTCGTAATAGCTGGTCTTTTTTGCATTAGTTTGTATAGTTTATTACCTTTGCTGTATTAATGAATGCATTTCCCATGTTTAACTTAGATTTAACCAAAGTAATGTTCATGTTATCACAAAAACAAAATTAAAATAATCGGCTTATTTAAACATACTCATAGAATTATATTTATTATGCTTTAATTTGTAAATTTATTTAAATAACTATAAATACATAAATTTGTAACAATTGTTTATTTGAGTAATTTTCTGCAAATCTTTTGATTTCTTACTTTTTGTTGCATACAATTTCTAAAGAAAAAGAGTTGATATCAAAAGCACCATTTCTGCTGAGATATCCTTCTTATAATAGAAATATAAAGAAAAAGAGTTGATTTAAAAAGCACCATTTCTGCTGAGACATCTTTTTTATAATAGAAATATAACGAATTAAAAAGGTTTAATTTACTAAATAAGAAAAATTGCTTTAGTTTTTTTCCGACATGTTTAGTATTTTCTTAGGCACGTATGTATGTGACCCTATTGAATATATTTGCTCTACATGTTTTCTCCATTTATTTTTTGAAGCAACGTTTTCAATTTATCAAAATTATTTCAACTTAACAGGTTTTTTGTTTTTAAGCTACAAATTAAATTTTCATAAATAAATAATCTAAGTTCTTCTCGAAGTCTGAATAACTTTAGTAAAATGAAAACATATAGTAAAAAGTAGGACGAATTGATTAATTCAACGGATAAATTATTCATCTAAACTTCCTTTTGGGATGCCACTTTAAATAAGTTCATATCCTGTTGATCATATGATTTTCATTTTTTTAAAAATATTTTATTGAACATTATTTTTTAGAAGAGAATCCATTTTAATTTTAATACAGAATGTATTTGAATAAAAATTAACATGATCTTAATCATTAAGATTTTATCATCCTTTTCGTAAATAGTACGATTATTTTGTAGTAATTTGGCTTAAAATTGAAACAAAAAATTAACTCATTATTTTGTATATCCCGAAAACTTTTTCTATATAATTTATTACTGACATTTTTCAATCTGTGATAACATTTTAGGTTTCTTACTTTTATTTTTGTGCGTTTTTTTTATATTCATAATATTTCTTGCAGCATGAAAGGCGTTTTTAATTAAACTAAATATTTGATTTAATGTACATTAATGTTTGTTAAATGTACAAATACAATTAATGTTAGATATTGTGTGGATTGTTGATAAGTCTTATTTAAATTTAATACATAAATCAGATTATTATTTATTCAACCAAATTATAATAATATTTATTTGCAGGTGCTATCTTGCATAAGTATGAATAAATTTTCATTTTATACAAAATCAGAATTTATTTATTAAAGCAGCTGAGGGAAAAAGGAGAAAATAATAGCAGATGTGAAACATTACAAAATGTAGGTTCCGTACGCATAGTGTTGAGTCCTATGCAAAAGGATGGCTTTTTTTGAACATCACCAACCTACGTTCTGATATTGCAGTATCTTAATTGGTGGTATAAATCATTTGCGCAATCAGATAAAAGTAAAGGTCTAAGATTTGAACCCTCTAGTGACAGGAAGAATATTATTTGAACTGAATTCCCCATATTGCTCTCTGCCATTAAGATAGCAACTTATCAAACTTAAAGCTGTTGAAATTCATAATTTTGTAATGACACGTTTTCCTGTCCTTGATTACAATCTGGTTCTTTATTAAGGAAAGGATTTCCCTATTCCTGGTTCTCTGCTTGACTGCAGCTCGGGCTTTGTATTGTGTGCATTGATGTGTGTGTGCAGGCGGCTTGGGTAAATCTCTTTTACGTCACGCGGTCAGTATTTGACGAACGTCACTGTCTGGGTCCACTGCGGGCACAAACTCGGCTGGGTATTACCACGGCTCTGTCTGTGATCGCTTCGTCGAAATAGGTCTGTACGCCGCAAGCGCCAAGGCACTGTAGGCTGGGTATTACCTCGGTACAACCGTTCACTGCCTGGTCACTGTTGGTGGCGATTGCGGATACAAACTCGGCTGAGTATAACCACGGCTCTGTTTGTGATCGCTACGTCGCAGTTTGTCCTGTCTCAGGATATAAATTCGGCTGGGTATAACCACGGCTCTATCTATACCCTGACTACCAGTTCAATAGAAGTAAATATCTATCTTTGATCCTGTTCGCCCTTTTATACTCATTTTTCCCCACACACCAATGCACGAACACACCTACAGTAGATACATCACAGCCGCCGGCTGTTTTCACCACCGAGCTGCAGCCAGTATGTTTTCGTGGCTAATTATTACAATAATAATAATGCAATACTATTTACAGAACTCAATCTTACTTAAACATAAATTCTAATTTCAGATTTCTTAATAGCTAAATCTATAAGTAAATATGTGCGTATATAAGTAAATACATTGGAGAAAAAATATAGAAATTTAAACATGACTGCTAATTTAAAATTTCTTGTGTGTCCAAAAACGACCTTAGACTTTTGGTCGTTACAATTTTCTGAAGTTTTTTTTAGCAATATTATATGATCAACTGCTATGTGAGAGGGTTCTCACTTAAGAAACCAGGCACAGACTTACAATATATTATCTTACCGTTTAGATTTCAATTAGAAGAAACTTAAAAATTATAACAATAAATAACAAAAACAAAAAATCTTTATTTAAATTAAATTTTTAATTAATTTTAATTAAATTAAATTTTTTAAAGTTTCAAATTTAATTAAATTTTGGCCATAATGTTGCGGTACCTTTCATGCCTGAGCCCAATTCGTACTTGCCTCTTTTATATCTTATGCTACTAGTTTGTATTTTATTTAGATAGTTGGTGAAAAAATGTTAATTAACAATTTTGAATGAATTTTTAATATTTATTTATTTTAATTATAAATTTTGAAAAAATTCACAAATTATCCATATATGTGTGTTATATAACTACATATGTATTTGTAAATACACATATGCAAACATATTATTTTTCAAACATGTAAGTACACCGAACACATTCATAAAATAAATTAAAGAATTATTTTTAATTACTAAATTTTATGAACTTATGAAATTTTATTGTTCAACTCTAAAGAAATCTGTAAATGTATTTATTAAAATTGAGTTTTTATTGTTTTAATAAAATTGTATATGTAGGGTTTCTCAACAAGAAGTTTGTTTTCTAAAACAAAATAAAATAAAAAATTTAGATGATGATGATTCAAATTTTTATTGCATTACAAACAGAAAAATTCGCCAATTATGAGTGAGAAATGATATCTGGCAAATGTCCACTACGACCACGCTGATAGATGTCGATTATTTCATTAAAGTTTTTAATCACTTTTTGGGAAAATAGCGATCCTATTTCGTTAATCATATCACGGATTTTGAGTTTTAAGACTGAAATCGATACAATTTCAGGATTTCGATAATCCAGTGGTGTTAAATCACACGATTAGGCTGGGCTTTCAACTGATGATTGTTGTGAAATTATGCGATCGGGAAATTTGGTTTGCAATATATTGCTCGCTTCATTGACTGTGAGATATGTGGTATCATTCTGTTGAAACCGCATGTCAGTGATACCCACGTTGTCAATATTAGGTCAAAATTTAGTTGTTAGTATCACGCGATAGCATGATCCATTGAGTGTTACCGCGTCCACACCGCTAAGCGCACCATATAGTGACACTTTGAGTATGCAAAGGCTTCTCAATATTCGCTCTAAGATTTTCAGATGCCCAAATATGACAATATTGCTTATTGACATCCCTGCCAAATTAAAATAAGATTTTCAGAAAAACCAGCAGTTTGTTTCTAAATTAATTGATCTAATATACGGCTTCAATTCCTGCACCAGTTAAACCGTATTAGGCTTCGAGGTCAAATCATTATGCGAAATTCGCCATGATAACCCCAATTGTTGTGAACTTCGAGAATTTGGTGTTCGCACATTTTGTTTCGAGCCCGTCGACTCAAATTTAACGACCAAATTCTTAATAGTGGTCTCAGAAGGAAGATTATGTTGTTCAAAAATATCACAAATTTTACGAAATGTAACTTTAACAGAACGACCATTTCGGTAATAGATTTTAATTATTTTAGTTCGATTTTCGTGCGAAATTACATTTATTATAACTATTGCCAATGCATCTGCTACGAATAGGTCAAAAAGGTAAAAGTCAAAACTATCATGTGGTTGGTGTGGTCACAATTAAAAAACAAACTTCTTGTTGAAAGCCCCTATAAAATCTAACAAGTTTTTTGCTAACATATTAAGTCAAAAGAAAATTTAAATAATTGTTTGCTAAAACAATTTTATGTTTTGTACATTGATTGCTTTTAAATAATAAATTATTAACAAAAATATGAATTTAAGCAAAATTTATTTAAATTAAAAATCAAAAGAAAATAAAAACATAAAATTAAATCCATTGTTTAAATTGCTATTTTTCTTATTTTTTATTTAGTTCCCTTGTATCATTTATTCAAAACGCCTTTCGTTTATAATAAATTTCCAAACCATATTTCTATGATGGTAAACAATATGCAAATAAAACTGATTTTATTCCTTTAATAAACGTTATATTGTTCGTTACGTCACTAATTTAACTCCTAAAGCTGCTTAATTTTCTTTTTGTCTTTACTCGAAGGTATTTCACTTCAGCCCACTTTGCTATCCAAAAGATGGTGCTTATGTTACTTATTTTGAGTGGTTCTCGCATATACAAAAAAATTCTACTGTAACATCGTCAGATATAGTCATTATTCTATATTGCATTATCATTATTCAGTTTAGCTGTGCGTTTTTTGTTATGTGTTATTTGTTATCGTTTTCTGTTGTTTACTTAAAGCACTTTTAAAAATTACTTCTACATAATTTGTAAAAACCACAATAGGTCATTTCGTTTACTTTTACTGATAATTATTTTCTTGTAAAACTTAAACAAAGTATCTTCGTAATACTGCACCCACTTAAGCCTTTGCGTCCCAAACATGCCAGCCGTTCCAGGTGAACCCTTTAATTTTGGACCTCAGACTAAGATATCTTTGTATCCGGTAAACCACGCTATTTAATTTCTTGATTAACTTATATGGTCCCTTCCCGTGCTTTGCAATTTTGGAGACAGTCCTTTTTAAAGTTGTAGTAAAGTAGTAAAGCCGTTTGTCCTTCTAGAAATGCGATTCAGGACAAGCTCACAAAACTTGAGCAAGTCTTTTTGTCCCTGAAGAGCATTTCCATTATTTTCGTGCGCAGGTTTTGGTATAAATAAGGAATTAGTTTTTGCTAATTTTTACTAAGTATAACATTTTAAATAGAACTCTGGAAAACAATAAACATTAGTACCAACTGAGATTTTATTCCAGCTTTTGATGTGATAGAAATAATAAATCATTTTTAGTTTTTTTAATCAAATAAATAAATTTTAAATAAAATTGCAATTGATTTATTGGTTGGAAAAGTCGATATACATTTATTTGTTCGTCAGTGGCCACTTAAGCCTATTATAAAAAAAATAACCTGATTTCAAATATTTAGAGAAGCGTGAAACATTTTTCGTTGCGTATAGAAAATTCGTCAACGATATGAGAATTGTGCTTGAATTAAATTGCATTTTTTTATTATAGAATGTTATGGGCTCTAATTGTAGCATGTGTTATGTTTTAATTAAATTGTTATTGTAGCATATAGACGGTGCTTATTTAAAGTATCTGCATTTAACGGCTTAATGTTGCACCTGGTCACAGTAATTTTTAATTGATTTTGCTATTGATTATTGTAACAGAAATATTAATACAAAAAGGAAGAATTTATGTCATAACTTTTCTTATCCAAAAAATAAATAAAACATTTTTCTTGAGTTCTATTGATGCTGAGCTAAACTTTTATGGCCATGTGGGTGATTTAAATTTGACTCTTATAAGGCAACAATTTGTGACAGCAAGTGCTTTTTGAAACTATCAAAATTTTTACTCGGTTCCAAAAAAAAGGCGTGTGACTAGCAATGTCTTGAAAATTACTCACTAAATCCCATGTAACATTTCTAATTGTGTGTACTTTACTCGTAATAAAATAAGTGCGTTTGCTTTTAAATCTTTTGATATTTTTATGTGCACCCTTTGCAGTAGTATTGATGTCATCAAATTCATGCATGAGTAGTATTTCTTATTAAATTTTTTCTTAAAAACTTAAATAATTTGTCTATAGAGGTCCCGACGTTAATACAATATTTTTCAATTAGATCTTCTATGGGAACACCTCTTAAATATTTTACTTATATTTGTTCAAGTGGACATTGTGACACATATAGCCATATACATAAAAGTTATGTGTCTATGGGGAAACTCTTTAAATTTTTATTTCATCTTTTGTAAATATCAAGTGTAATATGTGAATAAACATTTTCTTAACAATAATAATAATAAAAAGTTACATAAAAAACTTGTCCCCTGCTATTTGGAGTGACTAAATTATTCAGCGTTTCATAAATAATTAATAAATATTCAAAAATAATATGAAAATACTTGAACATGTATGACGGTATTTTAAAATAGTATGTCATTAAGTATGCTAGCATACTGAAAAGACAAACATGCATACATGAAATGTATTATGATAATAATACTTTAATGAATACCACATTCAAATGATAATTAATATTCACTCATACATATACCAACACCCTCAAATGATCTTTAATATTTATGTTTAACAATATTTAATGTACGTTAAATATAGTAAAAATATTTCACTTATTGTTGTAGTTATGCTTAAATATTTCTTGTTGTTGTTTAATTGTATACGTGAGCAAAAATGTTATTGTGCGTAAATAAAATGGCTGAATAAGTAGTGTGTTGCTATAGCTGTAATTACATGGATTAACAAGGATTTATAAAGAATCCTATAATTTGTATACTTATGTATCAGTCATATATAATGCATGCATATGTTGAAAAAATGTGTATAATAACATTATAGTTTTTATTAGCAAAATGTCATATAATAATTTAAAAAAATTTATTTCATGCTCAAGTATGAACATTTGCGTAAGAATTTCAAAAAATATTACAAAAAGCCGGAAATTGTAATTTATATCATTATAAATTAAAAACATTTTCAAATGAATCTCTGTCATATGTGAATGATATCTACAGTTAAGCAACTAATTATAGCACTGTGGGTTTAACTTAATTCATTCAGTTTTAGAAATGAAGAAATTAGGTTTTCGAGAGTTTTTAAGTTTTTTTTTTCTAAAATTATCTTTTCTAAAAGCACTTTACAATTTTCCGTTTAAAGTTTGATGATATAATTTTTCAATAGAAAAGTTATTTAGCAACAATATAAAACACAATTTTCTTTAATCGGACTTAGTTACTAAAAAGTTTATATCGCACCCTAAATACAAAAGGGTCACAACTAAAAATACTAAAATTTTCGCTGCTCGAAATAATTCTCTTTTGTGTATCGTGCAGAAGCAACTCACTTAACACAAAAATAGACATAACAGTACTTTTCCAGTTAAAGAAGATAATGATGTGAAAGAAATTTTTGCAGTAGTTAAAGATGTGTACTCTGAATTAATTTATGAAAAACGGTCAGTTTTGGAAAATTTTGAGTTGTGACCCTTTTGTATTTATAATTTATTGATACGTATGGCCCTTAAGATTTTTCCACTTTTTTAATAGAAAATTTTAATTTTGATATGTAAATAGTCAATATTTTTTGTCTGACTCAAGACCCCAAAAATATTATTAATAAAATAAAACTATTTTAAATAGTAATTTGTTTTTTAAGCAGCAGGCACTTTTTATAAAAACAAGTTAATATTTATTTTAATATATATTTTTTCTCAATATTTCGCCAAACCATTGATTGGCATCTTTAGGATAAACAGAAAAAATATAAAAAAATATAAATAAAGATTAACTTTTTTTTTATAACACATTCGGCCGCACTTTAATTTAGCTGGTGGCTGCCAGCGACGCAATTAATTTTTTTCATATAAAAACGATGTGCTTGAATTCCTGCTGTTTTATTATTGAATAATTTTTTAAGCTGTTTTGAACAAATGACGGATATTCCTACCATGACAGGAGTTCCCAAATTTAATATTTAAGCCCTATAGCAACTCTAACTCCATAAAAAGTAAAATAAACTTAGGAAAATTTGATTTGAACATTAGCGGGAATTTCCGTCATTAGCTTACTTAAAGACACGTGAATTACGTGAATTCCCGCAATTCAGCCGAATGTGATAATAAAGACCTAGTGCTTAAAAAATAAATTACTAAATATTAAAAAGGTCAATTAACTTCAATTATTATATAAATTTTTTTTTTATATTTTATTTAAAATAATTTGTTTTAAGTGTTTTTTAAATAAATAATAATTAATTTGTGATCTTGAGCTCAAAGTAGAAGATTGAACATTTACAATTTTTAAGCTCGAATAAATAAAATACAAGCAATGCTTATATGTATTAAACTTAATTGACTTAATGAGATTTTATTAATTTAAATGAAAAGTTACTTTACAAAGATTATTTTTACCATTGGCCGTCTTTGCCATTATTATACTTTAAAAGAAGTAAAAATAAAATGTGTGTTTGGGATCGCAAAAAAATTTTTTTTTTTTTTAAAAAGAGAAGTAGCACTTCAGGCAACAATGCCTATTTTGTTAAGTAGCGTGCTACATTCTTTTAGGAAAGGGATAGAGAATAGATTAAACAGGTGGTGAAAGTAGAAAGATAGTCGGAAATTAACTGCCGTATATAAGACAGCACAGCGACCAGTGACTATGCCTTCATCGCTGAGCAGCCTCACCGACAGTCAATTTTTATTTTTGTAGTGAAAAAAACCAAGGTCTTCGTTGGGAATCGAACCCACAACCCCCATATTTACAAGCTAGTACACTACCTACTAGCCTACACGGGCACTTCATGACTTTCTCATGAAATATTATTTTTACTGCAAAAAATGCATATCCATTACGCTACTGAGTGGATTCTACCCAGTTTTTAAAAAGATCACAAAAAATCCAAATATTCTTTCTACTGAAATACAGTAACCATTGAAAGAAGAAATGGAAATGATATTTGTTATGCTGGGCATCACATAAAATATTCATGCCAAAAGCATCAATTCCTTCATTAACTATAGACGCGCTAGAATCATGAGTGGTATGACCATGTGTGCTTGTATGATGATCGTGTTTAGTGAATCATACATTTTATGATCTATTACCTCAAACTCCAAAGTAATGGCCTATTACTGAATAGATACAGATGACAAATGCTTCTACCATGTTACCATTTAAAGTTTGATAGATAAAGTTGTCTACAGATACGAAAAATAGACCATGAGAAAGAACGAACATTCTGGAACCTCTGCTGTCATTTCAAGCTCGCCAAGATGGTTATTGGGCTGACACTGTTATTTCAAAAGGAAAACTAATAATTTGTTTAATTAATTAACTTTTCAGAAGTGCGATATCTTTCTTTCAAATTAAGACACAATGGCTCTGTAGTTAAAAAGAAAACTTTGCTTTTAAGATATTTCGTTAAATTTATTTTTAAGCATTAATAACTTCCTTTAATATGGTGCCCTTTATTGAGCCACACATGCTTTTCAATAATTTCCTTTATATGTATTGTTTTGTATGATCTTTTACGAGGTATAAATCCGCAATTTAACCAATTTTTGACTTGACAGACAAATGCTATTTTATCTCTCATAAATAACATACGCATTGTACCATAAGTTAACCACTAAAATCTGGTTGTATGCAATAACGCCTTCACCACAATATTCAATGGTTTTAAAACTTCTTTCTTTACAGGGTGTCTACGAAAAACTGCAGATACACATATGAATTAAAAAAATGAAAGTTTGTAAATTATTGACGGCTCTACTTTAATTTTGCACCAAAGCAGCAAAAATAGAACATCAAAAACGAGGTCTACTTAAGGTCTTTAATATGATTACAAAAAAAATTAATGTTCTATATGTGCAAATAATTTTAGATTGCTTTACTTTGATAAAATTAATAGCTAATTCACCCTGTTGGATATTTTTTTACGTTTATAGACGAGCGTTTGCTGTAAAAAAGTCATATCTAAAAAAACAAAGAAAATTTATAATTATTCCTTGAACTCTACAGGGGCCATCCGTATAATTTAAACAATTAAAGATAAAATAATATTTTTTTGTATTTCACAACTAGAAGTACATAGTTATGACTTTTTTGTAGTCAAGGATCGATGTACGTTTGCTAATGTGTGCATATTATTCTCTTAGTGAGCATGAAAATGCATGTAAAATGTGTGTGTGTGCGCGTGTGTGTGTGTTTTGTGTATATATAAAAGCTTAAGCCAATCAACCAAATCCGCATTTCGATCCGCAATAAATTTTTGTCAATTTTAACAAAACACATGCACAAACTTAACACACACGCAAACTTTAATTTATTTATACTCACACTCTTGCAAGCTGATAAAAAAAAATATTTTTAACTTAGCTGACAACCTTCAGCACCCTTATAGAGAATTTGTAAGACTTTAAGCGCTTAGTTTCCTAAATCCTTAAAAAATTCGAATATTTTAGATTAATTGTATTTTTTGTACATTTCCTTATGAAGCCAAATAATATTTCAACAAATCTATGTTACCCCATCAAACCTCTGAATAAAACTTAAATTTATTTCGTTCCTTTGCTAAGTTGCTTTTTAAGTACACGTTAACATTGCCATGACACTGTTGGGACATTTTCTGATCTGTGAAGTGGAATAAGTTTTGCAAATATAAAAATTTACCGAAACATAATAAGGACTCGTTAAGTCCTTATTATGTTTCGGTATTAGATTTGAGAAGAAATCGAACATATTTGATAAATTTCTGTCGTCCAAAATATCGAGCAAAATAAAAATATATCATATGTGGCATAAAACGAAAGTAGTTTCCAAGCACAACTAAAGGGTCCGCCAAATAACTTTTGTTTTTCAAAAGTAGGGCGCTAACCATCGAGTGTAGCTTCGGCTGTTTGTTTCTTTCTCCTACTCTATTTCTTATTTTTCTAAACGACCTTCTTTGTCGAACTTTAAGCCCCATATATTCTTTTGCTGATGAAAGCGCCATTTGTCACTCGTATTCATTTCGTAAGAGACCATTGCTCGTAAGACGCAATGCTGCATGCTAACGCATAGATCTGCGTTCGGTAGTGGTGCTGCATCTGTTACTATGGGAGATATAGATATTACGGAGTCGGAAGCTCTTGATGTTCTTGGCATGAAAATTCAGTGCGATGTTCGATGGACTAAACACATTTTTCAGGTTTCTAAAGAAGCTTTCAAGTGCCTCGGTTTCTAAAACGGTGTAAAAGATACTTCACTCCATCCGATCTTCGTACTATCTATACCACCTATATCCGTCCGAAAATGAAATACAACTCTCCAACTCTATTGATTGTCTAGAGCATCGACGCAATGTGGGGTGTATTTCACTGTTCTATCGTTACTACAATGGAAAGTGCTCTAATGAAATTAGGGAACTTGTTACCGATACTCACACGGTTTCGCGTTTAACACGATTTTCGTTGAAAGCACATCCATTTGTGGTTGATTGGCCAGTGAATCGCACTACGCATTACAGGGAAAATTCGTTTTTTAGCAGAACAGTCCGTATGTGGAATAAAATCCCTCCGAAGATCTTTCCTGTCACTTTCAATCTGGGAAAATTCAAACTAAATGTCCACAGACACTCCTCCCTCTTTCCTCCTTCCCGTAACCTGATTTGCTAGTTCTGGCACAATGCTTTGCATATGCACGGGTCATCCCCTGAGTACTGGTCCGAAAAAGAAAGTAGCACCGTCCTGTTGAAACTAAATGTTGCCAATAACCTCCTCTTAAATTTTTGTGAACAAAAATTCGTTCAACATGGCCCGATAACGATCGCCATTGACTGTAACGGCGACTCCTTGTTCATTTTTAAAGAACAAAATCCGCACCAAACAGGACTCGTTTTGGGTGCGTCGGCTTTTCAATGTATGCGTGCGGATTTTCTGTGCCCCAAATGCGACAATTTTGCTTGTTTACATACCCGCCAAGATCAAAATGAGCTTCATCTGAAAAGATTTGTTTTTGCAAAATCGGCATCTTTTGTAAGTCGATCGCAGGCCCACTTAGTGAAGCGAAAACGCATTGGATAGTTACTTGACTTCAACTCCTGAACCAATTGGAGTTTGTATGGCATCATACCAAGGTCTTTATGCAAAATTCGTCTCAATGATGTCTCTGAAATGATCAATTGTTGAGAACGATGGTGAATTGATGTTGATGGCGCTTCACGCACACTTTCTGCCACAGCCGCAATATTCTCGAGTGTACGTTTTTAAATTTTCACCCTTTGGTTTATCGATGAGGATGCCAGTTTCTTTCAGTTTTTTCACAAAATAACGAACATACGGAGCTGACGGTGCTTCTCCTCTTCCAAAATCCGTACGCAATTTTCGCACACACATTCTGAAACGTTACCATGATTTTGAAAGTAATGTCGCAATATTTCCCAGCGCTGTTCAAGCATAAACATAACCATATTCGTTCAGCAGCAGGATAAAACTAATTATCTGTCAAATCAAACATTAGCTAAGTGTTGCCATTCACGAAATAAGCACTAGTGAAAAAAAAGTTAGATTGCGAACCCTATAAATATATGCGAAGTTCTGCGAATTTAGGTTGTAATTTATTGTTCCTTTGCAATGCATTTAAATAAAAGCCATATTTGGCTGATTTCTTAATGAATAATGTATAATATCGTCTGTCACATACCGCAGGCTGTATTTCTTCTAATATTATATCTTGCTTTGAACTTTAATATTGGAAGACTTGCAATAATGTTTGTAATTTTAATGTAATATCATTAATCGAAATCTATATTTTCTCTTTCCCAATAAATTCAGTTCATTGTTGCTGTAATGTGCTCTTGAAATGTTTTTCAGTACATTGCCCATTTGTTATTAGAGATTAGATATTTTTCACTACATTACAAAGTTTGTGCATTCCAGCAATAGTATGATTTCGTACAAGACTTAACTGCTTATGCAAAATGTCAAGTCAATTGGCATTCATCTAATTTCATGCTTGAGTTGATGTAATTTATTATGACGCATAAAATGGCATATAAAAAAATAAATTTACACATACAGCCCTGAATCAATAGACCTTACACACTTTATTTGTATATATATCTTAATAAGCCCCCCTGTCCTAACCCACACACTTTGACGCTTTAAAAACCCAGTGATTGTCGATTGAAATAAAATAATTTCCCTAAATGACTCTTTTAAGCGCTTAATTTTCGAAATCAATTTAAAGACGTCAAGCATTTAACCTCTTTACATTGTACATACACAGTATGTAGATGCATACTTAACTGCATACATTGAATATTAATTCATACGTTTATGTTTCTGTTATAGTTTATTGAAATTTTACAGTGGAGCTGACTAAACAATAAATTTTATTATTTTACTTAAATCTGAGAAAAGTAAGATTATTTACAGATTATGATTTCAGCGTGCTGTATAAATTTTAGTATGCAAACGCATAGATACTGTCGTCGTTATGGTACCCTCAAAGTATGTTCATAATTAGATGAATCATGTTCGCTTAAGTCCCCCCGGGGGCACATTATAAGTCTTTATGTATCCTACAACAACCATCTAGACTTGTGTCTTGCGGGGTAAGGGAGGCTAGTAGGACTAAACTGGACATTCCACTATATTTCCACGGGAATCAGTGAGCCCCAGAGTTCCGCTATTTTTCTCTTTAGGCACTTAACTGTTCTCTGTCTGATTATTGAGGTAGGCGCTTCGGGAGTATCGTGGTGGCTGTGTGTTTCGAGGCCCTCGTTTGAGTTTGTGGGTCTGATCATTCACTATGAACACAATGAATGGTCCAGGTCCAGTGAGTATGAATGCCGTCGTGTTCTTAACTATATTAAGGTTCATGTGTTCTGGAACAGGAGTTAGATAGTCTCCGACTCTTCGAAGTTGCAACTAGGAGTGACCGGAGGATATACGTATCCGAAGGCTTTCTAGGGCGAGGATGACGCTACATTTCATCCAAGGCCCACGGCCAGGTGCAGATGTAAACCTTATCACGTCACTTCTCGATCGCTTAAGCTAAGTAATGTATTCGAACATGAGAAAATTTCTTTTCAAAATTGTGGCCACTTATTTTGTGGCCCCTACACTACGTCCTCGAAGAAAAATTTTTAATGCCCTTAAATATGCAACATTTTTGGCTGTTACCTACAATTTCGTGCTAGAAAGAACTGCTGCTGAAAACATTTTACAGAATATGATCATGCTGTCAGCAATATTTCCTAACTTAAAAAAAAGAACAGAGTATAAACACGGCTTTAATTTTTCTATATAAACTTTCGTCGACATTTCGCACGAAATGGTGAACAGATTGAGATAACAGATCTCTGGATTGAGACAGCAGAAATCTGGATATCAAACGATCGATAACTTGAGATCAAATCTATTGGATCTTGAGATGCCAAACAATCTATTTTCCAAGTAGGCAAGCTAATTTTACTTTAGAAATTTTATAATGGCTTGGTGTAAATAGAGCCACTTATATACTTATACATTTGAAATAATTAAATTTAAATTAGTAGTACTATAACTAACATTATTTTTCATTGTGCCTGTATTTAGCAACAGGAGCTTAAATATCAAAAAAATATATTGCATAGTCACAGTAAATGTATTAGCGAAACATCTCGAATTTTATATTAACAATTGACACGATCAAGGTGACAGAGGCACAGCGTAGTGTCGTATGTATAGTTAAGCTAACACAAAACAACGAGCAGTTCAAGTTTCGCTGGAGTTGTATAGCGATGTAGCGTAAAAGCGTAAGAAGAAACAACATATTGCCTATGCTATATAATTCCAGCGAGACTTAAACTGATCGTTGTTTTGTTTTACGTCATCGATTTTTCGCTTTGCAGCTTTTGTTATTAACAGTAGAATTGTTTTGCTGTGGATCTGTCTCTGTCCTTGTCCTAAATAATTGAATTTTCTTTCATTTCTTTTAGTTTATCAATTTATTTTAAAGGAGTTAAGGAGAATAACGGCAAGAATCATGCAGCCATACATTACTTGCATACATGTTATTAGGCTCAGTGTCTTCCATATTTTAGCATTGACCTGAAAGTAGCTGCAAAAGCTGATAACGTCAGCAGTAGTGTGACAATATAAAGTCTCTGTAGTGTCTTATAAATGCCCCTGTAGGCTAGCAGGTAGTGTATAAGACTGGGGGTTGTGGGTTCGATTCCCAACAAAGACCTTGTTTTTTTCACTTGACTGTCGGTGGGGCTGCTCAGTGATGAAGGCATGGTCACTGGCCACTGTGCTGTCTTTATACGACAGTTCATTTCCGTAACTGTCCTTGTACTTTCACCACCTGTCCAATCTCTTCTCTATATCTTTCCTAAAGAATTTAGCACGGTATTGAAATAAATAGGCGTTGTTGCCTGAAGTGCTACTTCTCTTAAAAAAAAATAGAGTAAATTAAGAAATTTCTTCTCGATAATAATTTTATAAGCACAGATATGGTTGTTGTTAAGTTCCTCCAATTTTATGTACAACATTTTCTCAATTGCATCAATTAGTCACATTGTGCTAAACAGTTGACGTTACTACGAACAGAGTTAAACTCTTAAGTATTGGTATTCTAACGTTTTCATAAATAAATAAATAAATATTTCCATTGTTTAGATAAATGTTTCTATAGAGAGTTGATATAAGAGTGAGTTATAGTTAAGTTGTTGCAAAAATGTTTGTGGCTTTAACTTTTATATCTATGCATTTCGAGTCTTTTGTTCATGTGGTAATTTTGGTTTATTTATGAATAGAAGTGTGTAAGCATGTGTATGGGTAACCACTAAATAACACAAATAAAATAGAAAAATATGTCTTAAATAAGTTTGCATTTCTGTTTAGTTGAGTAAAGTTCAGTTCCTAAATTGCCTTTATAGTTTCCGCATACAAACACATAACATACACACATGCTTAGACATTAGAAAAAGGATAAACTGCTTGTTCTTCATTCTGGCTCTTGCTAATTTAAATTTTATTTATTTGTTTTTGTATAATAACGTATGTTTGATTCTAAATTCCCATAATTTTCTGCTAACATATACACTCGCACTTAAATATATAGTCGCATATATTTCATTATTCATGTGATTTTTTTTTATTAGAAAACTCTTTGCTTTATGATATTTAATCATACTTCTTTCCCAAAAAAGGATTGAAAGTGAACATGAGGTATCACTTTATTTGCAAAATAATAAAATATTTCTTGGGTCATAGGATCTGGCTGATCCTATAACCGTTAAGTGAACAATGTAACTCTTAAATATTCTTATATTATATTTTATGTCCCTATGGCATAATGGAGTACGTACGTCTAGTAAAATATCTTAGCTAGATGCCTGAAATTATTTTGATATAAAGGGTTTTTCAACAAGAAGTCTTTTTTGTAAAACAAAATAAAATAAAAAGTTAGATTAAGATGATTAAAATTTTAATTTTATTATGAATAGAAAAGTTCGGCAATTATTAGTGAAAAATTATATCTGGCAAATGTCCACCACGACCACGCTCACAGACGTCGGTTTTTTTTTCAAAGTTTTTAATCGCTTTTTGGCAAAACGGCAGTCCCATTTCATTAATCACATCACGGAATTTGAGTTTTAAGGCTGAAATCGATTTGATTGGCTCCATAGAGACTCTGTCCTTAACATAGTCCCACAAAAAATTATCTAGTGGTGTTAAGTCACACGGCATGACTGGCCACTTAACTGGTTTGCAGTAGTTGATCGATTCATTGGCTGTGTGTCATGTGGAACGGCTCTGTTAAAACCACATGTCATCCACGCCTTATCTTCTAAAAAAAAAAAATAACCCAATCACGCCTACATACCACATAGCCCACCCACCATATAGTGACACTTTGAGCATGCAAATTTTTTATCAACAATCGCTCTAGAATCTTAAGAAAACAAGTGCGGCAATTTTGCATCTTGACATACCCTGACAAATGAAAATGGGTTTCGTTGGAAAAAAAGATTTTTTTCAGAAAAACCAGCCGGTTGTTCCTGAATGAATTGAGCAAATCTATGGTGATGCGAATGGTCGGTCGGCTTCAATTCCTGCACCAGTTAAACCTTCTAAGTCTTCAAAGTCGATATATGGGGGATTTGGATAACACCAATTGCTAAGAATTTCGAGGAATTTGACAAATTTGGATCTACTTCAGCACTAGAAATAGATTTTCGTAATAATATTTTTTGTGTTTTTATGCTTATTTTCCCATTGCATTCTTATGTTTGTAAAATAAAATATGCCAAGGAATATTTCCTTCCCTGTCTTTTTACTGCTGTGTACATTACGCTTCTTCTTACTATATACATATAAATTTTCTGTGTGTACTATAGTACCCTTCGAACTTGTTATTTTTACTTTTAGGCCCACTAAAACATTTAATCGATCAATATGCTTTGAAACTTGCCTTGAGAATTGCTGTTGAAAATACTAAATTTCGTAATATCAAACAAAGGGAATCTACTTACAGTTTATCAGAAAAAAATTTTGGACATTATCAAATTAGTTTAACTATTAGCACTCTTCATGCTTCATTATAACAAATTTTGAAAATAATTTGTATTTTAAACATAATTTTAAGTATTCTTCGTGTGTTTTGGCGTATGTATTTTATAGAAGTGCTGAAAGCGATTTGTAATGCTCTGAGCTTTATTAGTACTGAACAGATTTTCGATTCATTGCCAAAGATAAGATAATATGGTACTTAGCTGGCTCTTTGATGATCTGCTCAATTCATAAGAAAAGCAAAAAAGTGTCCATCTATTGATTAAATAAAAATTAACTAAATATTTAAAGTAAATTGTGGGTACTCGTATAACTTCAATTAACTCCAATAACATTTAAATAATAAAGAAACGTTATACATGTTGTAAAACTATCGTAAAATCAGATGACGTATAGTTTCATCAGAGATTATTAACTGGAGCGAAATATTTTTTAAACAGGACTTACGAGTGCATTCCAAAAGTTTTTTAGAAATGCATTTTATCATTTATACCGCGTTTACTTTATTGAATTGTTACTTTTAAAATAATTCTAGTTCATCAAATAAGTTCTTTCAGACAGCAGTAAAAATCTTTTCGAATTCGATAGAAGAAAAATACTGAAATCCTTTAAAAAATATTTGTTTTGTCAACTTTTATTTAAATTCAAAATAAATATTTTTTTTAATATTTATTCCAATATTTAAACAATACGCTTTTATATTTACAAAATTTACAACCAAAAAGAATATTGAAACGCCATCATCATCATCATCATCGTCAATATAATCAAGCTCATAACATTAAAATAAACTACAATATAAATTTAATGCAAAAGTTACAAACAGAATAATTTAAATTAATTATTTTCATTATAATTTTACGTTGATACATAATTAGTAGAAACGTGTGTAATGTTTTTGATGCCTCCTGTCAAAATTATGGTTTTATTAATTGAAATTGTGTTTGTGCTTTAAATTCAATATATATGCTTATTCCTTTTTTTTGTTGTTGAGATAAATATTAATAATTAATTTAGTTTTCAATATAAATTAGCAATTTACACAAAAAATTAATATCCATAAAAATTAATAATAATAAAATATATCAATTTTTTTAAATAATGTAAACATATAGAAGCAAAAGTAAATTTAAAACTCTATTGTTAATTGATTGAAATGTCTATTTATAAAAACACCCAGGTGATCCATATGATGTAGATATTTAAAAACAAACTTAATTAATAAATATGATTCATATTGAGTTGTGATGTTCATATATTAAAAAAAAAAATTAATAAATGAAATAGCGAGGAAGTGTATTTTTTTGGGGTATTTAATTTGTTTTTTTTTTCTGAAGTTTTTACTCATCCACTAACGTCTTTATTTGAATAATAAATACCAGTTTTAAAAAGTTCGTGAAAATGAGGTAATCTACAGTTTATGTCGCCATTTTGGTAATGCGAGGTAGGATGAGAAAAATGCACTATTTATCGTATAGTGAATGATTTCAAAGAAATAGGGTCTGTAGGTGATAGGCCCAAGCATGGACCATAACTCACTGCAAGATCGGCTAAAAACATTGCTGCTGCTCAAGAAAGTATCCAAAACAGTTCATCAACCTCAATTCGACGCAGTGCTGAGGAACTTGGTCTTCTAAGAACAACGTTGGCCACAATTTTGTACAAGAATTTGCATTTGCTTCCATATAAGCTGAAGTTGACACAAGAGCTGCTTTTACAAGACCATTTACGCCGCCGTACAGATGCCAATAGGATATTACAGTTGGCCCATGACTACCCCGATTTTCATTTGAATGGATATGTGAAAGAACAGAATAGGCGGTTCTGGGGAATGGGAAACCCCCAAATTATTTAACAGTCACCTTTGAAACCATAAAAAGTGACAGTCTGGTGTGCAATTTGGTCGGGAGGGAACATTGGACCTTCTTTCTGTGAAAATTAAAACGGCGTAACGGTAACTGTTAATTGGTAGCGATATCGTAGCGATATTAATATGATTGGCTTAATTAACATGTGGTATCAACAAGATGGTGCCACATCACACAGAGGCTAACAGAGACAGACATTGAACTGGTTATTTGGTCAGGAGGCATCATTGGACCGTTTTTCTTTGAAAATGAAAAAGGCGTAACAGGATTACAATGGAATTACTGCGGGACCTATTTCCAAAAATTATTTCAAGATATGGCGATATTGATTGGCATCCACGGTCGCCTGATTTGACTGCTCCGGACCATAAACTCTTGAGCAACTCTAACAAAATAATAATATGTAATGAAAAAAGTGCTCAAACGGGCTTAGATTTGTGAGGCTAACAGAGGCGGACATTTATCTGATATTGTAATGCATGGATTACCAACATTAAATAAAGCATTTTTCAATATAAAATCTATTCTCTTTTATTTAATTAAAAATTATAAACAAAGTAGTGTAGCTTTCCGGTGTAAACCCTGTACAAAAATCTTAATTTTAAAATTTAACAATTGAAAGAATAGTAAATATAGTAAATAAAATAACAAGTGAAAAAAGTGGAAAGACAATCTAAGCTCCAGTTATTAAACTGTCTTACAAAATCACTTTCTCCTTTTTCCTTTTCTTTTTAAACGATTTAAAATAAGAAAAAGCTTAAAATTTACTTTCAATTAAAGTAAAAATTAATACTAAAAATAATTAAATATAAGAAAAACGTATGAATTTAAGATCAAATGAAAATCGTTCATTTGGTTTGATACACTTTTTTTTTAAATTTACATTGCTATTGCATTAAATTTCTTATTTTATTTTAAATAATTATAATAATTTTTTAAAAACAAAACAAAATTATTAACAAATTGAAAAAATCAATAATTTCAATAATTTTTTAAGGTAGGCAGGCTTAGGTTTGTGATTTTTTCATTATTTCGCATTCATTTAAGAACAATTGTTGTTAAATGTTTACGAAAATTTTTAAGAAGAAAAACGATTTCTTATTTAACCAAAAGATTTTCCAATAATTAAATCAAAAATATGTGACTTAATTATAAATAAATATTTGAGATTTATTGTAAAATTTTGTGTTACACCTTAATAATTAAATAATTATTCCTATATATCTGACAATATCGGATGATATAGTTACCATAGCTTGTGAATAAACTACACAATTGAACAATAATAACTACCAATATTTTTTCAACTTAAATGGTACTTAAATTCCGTAGTTAAAACTGGGCTTTAAAATATATGTACTGTGAATAAAGACCTAAGTAGTATTTGATTTCTTCGCTGTAATTAATTTGTTATAATTTTTGTATTTACATAAGCTTGTGTTAACTTTAACACAAATTGACAATAAAACCTATTGTTACACATCAGTTTAAATTTAATTGAAAATGTTTTTCAAATTATATTTGTAATTAATTGTCAATAAATATTAATATTAAAATACTGAGTTAAATGGAAAGAAAGAATGGACATAATCAAGCATTAATATATAAATAACTGAATATTAATATTGAAAAAAAAATAATTAAAAAGAGAATAATAATAACATTATTGCTGAAATGAAAGCAGAAGAATACATTATTTTACAATATTCACCAGCTATGGGCTTAAAAATATTAAGAGGCAAATACTAGAGCGTATGCGCACACGAGTACTTCATGTGAAACTTTTAAATTTTTAAAACCTAAAACAAAAAGTTTGTCTCTCTGATTATATAAAAGCATTTATTTTTTTATTAAAATGAACATCGAAGTATTTTGCCAAATTTATTTATTGGTAAATATAAAATGAAAAACAAAATAATTGTCTTACCTTAGGAGATGGTACAACAGAAAATGTATTCATAATTCTGTCGGGATATTCTTCACGAATTTTAGAAATCAATAGGGTACCCAAACCAGATCCAGTACCACCACCCAATGAATGAGCTAATTGGAAACCTTGTAAGCAATCACAACCCTCTGACTCTTTGCGCATAACATCAAGTATGGAGTCCACCAATTCGGCGCCCTCAGTATAATGGCCCTTAGCCCAATTGTTGCCTAATATAATTTTAGTTATTATTATTTAAAATATAATTTTCATTTTATAATGAAAATTTAAACTTACCAGCACCCGACTGTCCAAAAACAAAATTATCTGGCCTAAATAGTTGGCCGTATGGTGATTGACGTACTGAATCCATGGTGCCTGGTTCCAAGTCAATCAATACTGCTCGAGGTACATATTTACCATTATTGGCCTCATTGTAGTAGACATCAATACGTTCTAATTGTAAATCATTCTCGCCATGATACATGCCATTAGGATCAATGCCATGTTCATCAGAAATAATTTCCCAGAACTGGAAAGAAAATGAAATTAAAAAATTTAATTAAAAAATATATTTTTAATGGTAAAGCAAAAATTAGAAATTAATAAGAAAATTTAAAATGCTTAAAGTTTAAATTAAATTTTCTAAATTATAAATATTTGTGAAAATGTTTGTGTTTTTAATCAAAGATTTTTATGTTTGTTTTTTTTTATGAACAAACATATTTAAGAAAATTATTTATTTATTAAAAGTTTTTATGTTCATGTGACGAGTTTTTCTTTTAATCGTTGTTTTATAAAAACGATATTTCTCAGAATTTTTTCTGTTTTTTTAGTTTTTAGTTTCATTTTTTATATTTCTGTGCTGCTTTTACTTTGGATATCTATTTCACTTGTTTTTTTATCTTTCTACTCACTTGCTGACTTCTTGTTTCCTTGTTTTAATTTTTTATTTCTTTTTCGTTTGATTTTTTCTCGCATGCCTATTTTTTATTTTATGTTAAAAACAAAATTTTTTGAAAATTGTAGACTCTGTAGACTCTCTTTTATTCTTTTCTTGCGTTATTTTTAGTAAGATTTTTAGAAAAATCTAATTTACTTATTTATTATCTTTGCAACATTTGTTTCCAATTGGATTAGCAATAACCGATGTTCATGCAACACATTCAACCAGAACTAGGAAATTAGCTAATGGGCATTTTTTTAAGCAGTTAAAGTCATTTTACTTATTCATATCATTCTAATTACCTGAAAAATCTTTATAAAATAATGTAATTTGTTTGCTGGGATATGGGTATGTGTTATCAAACAAACAACAATAGAGTGAGAAAACATTTACAAGTCCAAGACATAATTGTTAATGAATTATTATTATTACTTTACGATAAAAAGTACAAAGTGTTCAAAAATTAAGAGTACTAAATGCCAAGGCACAGTGGGTTGAAAACGTTTCCTTTTAGAAATAATTCGGTAGCTCATGCACTGCTTAAGATATCCTAATGAAAATTCATAGAGGCAATGCAGAGGTATTGCTGAGTGAAATTTCGTATGCTCGGCTCCCAAAGTTGGGTATATCCGGTATAAAATTTTTTAAAATATCTAAAAAACGTGTTTACATGCCTAAGTTACCTCTTCCAGTTTGGAAAAAAATCGGACTAGAAAGATGTTGCTTTTTAATTTTTTATCGACTTTAACTTAGTATTTTTGATGTGGTGTACTTACTTATGCTCGGACTATCATTCTAAGACATTAAATGTATTCTTGATAAAATTTATAATAGAATACTAGTAAGTTTGGTTCGCATAACAAGTTTCGTTGAATTTTATTAGGATGTCTTAAGTGGAGCATGAACTATCGAATTATTTCTAATAAAAAGAAAAAAACGTTTTAAAACTACTGTTCAAAAAACTACGCATTATTAATCCATTATCATTAATTTTAAAACTTGTTCATATGAAAATAGAAAAAACACTGAAGTAGGTGGTCTAATTTAATAAAAAAATATAAATTAAAAACAGAATATTTAAAATAGCGCTAGTTGCATTATCGGAGCAGGGCCGCCAACCCCCACTCCTTGCTGAAGAGTTGGAGACTATGCTCACTGGATCCGAATCATTCACCCATTGTTCTAAGTAGAGATGAGATGATCCTGGCCCCTTAAACAAATGCATGAGGGCCGCGGAACCGCAACCACTACATTGCTCCTGAAGGGCCAACCTCAATAATCAGACAGAGAACAGGTAAAAGTCTAAAAATCCAAAAAGCTGAACTGATTCCTGTGGAAATAACGTGGTGTTTCCAGTTGACTCCCTGCTAGCTTTCAGGGGACTGGACTCCCATTTTCCCCCCGGTAGCACATATAATGACGGTGAGATTCCTTCAAGACATAAATATGCCCCCGGGGGGATGGAATATGAGATATTAAATTAGAAGTTTTTATGTTAAAAGTATTGTTATCTGCAATACAGTTCTGTGGAGCTGCAATTATATTGGATTATGCCTTTGCCGTATTTTTTTCGGTGGGATAACGGAAAACCCATTTATAAAATTTTATAACAAAGGGGTTAGAGCAATTTATAGTATACTGCCCCAATGATTTAAATATTAAAACTGAAGCTTGCAAAATACCACTAGGCTTTTATCAGCATTTTTGAATAAAGATTTTAAATTAAGTTATAACAATGAATTTCCTATTTTCTTTTTTATGCTTTTATTTAAAAATATTTAATTTAAAACTTTTGCAATTCAGTTCATTTTACAATTGCAATATGTCAAAGCGAATTTGACAGTTTTTTAAATAATGCGAATTAATTTTGTTCAAATCAATAAGTTAAATAAAAAAATTACATTGCTTTTACATACATAATACTTGATACATAAAATTATTGCAGAGATATTCTTTGCTATAAAAATGAAAAATAAAAATAGCGTTTACAATTCGTGTTAGCATTTATAATAAAAAAGATTTCATAATCAAGATATATCTTAAATCATTTTATCTTCTCTCACATGCAAAAATAGAACAAACGAACAAGGTGTATCAATAAATGAATCTTCCATGAATACTTGCATGGATGTTAACCATGATTATAATTTTTGATTAGTTTTATATGATAATTTTGAACACAGATGTAGGATAGAATGCTACAATAGGGTGGGCCAAAACAATTAAATCAATAAATCTATTCCGTCTTAAACTCATATAAATTTTAATTTTTCATTTTATTAAAATGAAAGAAAAATTATATCCAAATGGTTGTGCCAAAAAAAATTTAGTACTGAAAGTTTATATAAACTTAAGGCGGTTTTAATACTAAAATAAATAAATAATTAAAAAAAAATAAAAATATTAATCTTTATAAATGTTCATATTAAATCTTAGAAATAATAAATTTCTTTATTATTTATTAACCTGAATTTGTGTATGTAAAACTATTGTGGAATTGTTTGTTATATTCGTTTGTTTTTGTTAGATTTATCTGAACACCTTTTCAAACGCCTAACAATTGTCTGTATCTACATTTTTCCATTTTTACTAGTGTTTAAACTAATTTAACAAAAAGATATTCTAATACAGAATTGTATTTTCAAATACTAGTAAATGAATATAAATTTTAATGATAAAATATATTTATTCTAATAAAAAAAAAAATATTATAATAAAAAAAACAATAAAAGCATCGCTAACGAATTGCTGGAATTTTGTTGAATGTTTATAAATTGGTTAGATTTTAAGGGTGACATCCTAAGAAATGCAAGTCTTAAAAATTAAGAATTTTTTCATCTCTATATACTATTTTTCATATATTGCTTTTATTTTACGTATAATTCTATTTCATCTTTACAAAATTCCGAAATAAGGAGTAATATTAACAACGAAATACTAGTTACAGATTGACAAAATTTTTTTTTTATAAATAATAAATACAAATTATGTTTAAAAAATTGGGTGTCTAAAAAAGAGTTAATAATTTTTCAATTATACAAAATGAAGTGAAAAAAGTATTACTTTAATGAAATATTGTTTTCATTTTTGCAAGTATTTTTGCACTATTATTTAGTTAGGCTGGAGTTTCTGGAACCAAATTTTTTGTAAATAAAATTTTAATATTCCGGACACAATGGTCTTTACCTTCGCAATGCATACAAGTGGAAATGAAACAAGTTGCATTTAATAAGGAAAAATAAGGTTCAAAATATATACACAAATTGAACAGACGATGAAAAATGGAAAAAGTCAAGAAAATTTAAATTCATCAATATTTAAAATAAAATATACTTTACCTGTAGACAAAAAGGAAAAGGAACAAGCAAATAATTGATCATAAGCATAATAAAATTTATTTGAAAACTGGGAGTTCTTAAAAGGAAGCATAGAACCTTTTTCTAGACGCTATTGTCGTATAAAGTGAATATTGTATGTGAATAGCATGTCTATGTAGAGGAAAATCAAATGCAAAAATACTTGTAGATCAATATTAATTGCTAAATATTCGAGTTCTGGAAAACAATAAAAACATATTTTTTTAATATTTGTTCATTGAAATAATTTGAATATATTTTATACCTTCTGAAGTCATGCTAATTTTCATGTAATTTTTCATTACAGGTAATTTACATTTGGCATTTATTTATTTAAAAGGGTGAACAAAAAACTGATGAGATTTTTGATAATCTAAGTCTACAAATCAAAGAACTTTAAAATCAGTTGTTAATTGCAAAATAGAATAAAATAAGAGTTACAATTTGCAGAAGAGATAATTAAGATAATTAATTTAATTAAACAAATAAACACTGGTTAAGAAAATATTAAAATATTTCATCGAAATTAATTAATTAATTAAATGATAACGAGGCTTTTTCTTCCAGTCTGAAATCGTAAGAAGAAATGTGTTAAAGTTAACCAAATGGATAGCTAATATTGTTGGAAAAACTTATATAATAAGGACTTTATAATACACAAAGAAATATAACGACATTTGTAAATAAAGGAAAAAATAAAAAAAAAAATGTGTCACAACCTTTTTAAGTCAATTCTAATATAATCGCTTTAATGACTTTGTGAAGTTGCTTATTTCATTCTTTATCCTTATTATTTTGAAAAATATTTAAATTATGTAAAATTAATGGAATTATGATAATTTTGGCATTCATGAACTTATGAATAGAACACACGCTGCTGACAAAATTCACCTGAGGTGTTATTAAGCATGCCTAAAGTTGTAGGTTTATACAAGCAGCAAGCGCTACAATGATTTTTTTTTAAACACACGAATTCTTGTTTTTATTGTATAACAAATTATGTAGATAACCTATTAACAATCTCATTTTATTGAAGAACTATTTAGATATAATAGAAATAAATAATGAAAATTATTTTCTGGTTTAAAATGCTGCAAGTCAGCAAATCTTATTTATTTATTATTTAACAAAGTAGGCAGATAAAATGATTTTTTTAAAGTTTGTACATTTTTTTTAAAATCATTTAAAAAATAGATTAGCACAAATCCATGCAAAAATCTGCATAATTATTGCAATTGTGTGTAAAAGATGTCTCTTCTCAAACTTGTGAATTTTTTTCATAAAAAGAAATCGTTGTTGAGGTAAGTTCTCATAACTTATGTTACGTTTTAATCATCTGGCTAAGATTCTTCTACAAATTTTATCTTATTAAAAATGCAACACTAAAGATTTTGCATAAATGTTAAATGTTGTTACGAAAATATGTTTCCTGAATTTTTCCTACGATTTCGTTTAAACACTATTTTAGCCCACAATTTAAGTAAAGTAGTTTTCTAGCATATTCAAGCTATCGGTAGTGTTTGTTTGTTTAAATTAAAAAAAACCTTTTTGCACCTATATTTTATTTTATACTTCAAGTTTGCATTAAAAACAACATTTTTTTATAAAAATCACATTTTAATACTTATCAGAGCCGAAGTATGCGAATAAACATTAAAAGTTGTTTAAGGTTTTATGGCCTTGCCAAGTCTATCATGGGTATGTGTTTATTAAACATTTCCTTTAAAACGTGTAAAAGCATTTCATATAAAACTACTCATAAAAGGATAAATCATATAATTCGTATAAAAATCAATCTGATTCTTTAATTTTAAATTTCATAAAAAAATAAACCTGCTGGGATAGCACAAGGGTCTGTGTTATTACCCACATAATATTCAATATATATTTCAAATTTAAAAAATCTTAGAAACAATTCTGCAGCATTGTAAGCGAATGATACTGCCATAATTACAAGAAGAATATTTTCAAGTGCAATTATTAAAAGAATCCAATGTGCCCTTTGCTATGCATTTAAATTCTACACAAACTTGAAAATAAAATTAAACTAAGCAAAAAATCAATCCACATTTTTTTAATACAATAAATCAGCCAAAAGAATTCCATATTCCTGTTGTTAATGGAAGTGAAATTCCAGTGAAATTAAATATCTGCCAATTTTTTTATATAAAAAATGGAATAAGAACATTTCATGGCTCTAGAAGATACTATTTAACACGCTAAAACTGAAAATTTTTTTTTTTTTTATTTTAATGTTCGAATTCGAGCACTACGGAGCCGAAAGTGCCCGGATCCTTGTATAAAAAATTGAAGAAATAAATAAAATAAATAAAAATTACGAGAAAATAAGAGAACTTTGTTTAGTTATTTTTTGAGATAGTGCAATATCATATACTTATTATAACTAAATATTCACATATTCATTTCCAGTTTTTTGATTGCGAGAAGAAGTTCCGATAAGGATTATAACAAAAATAGTCATAATGACATAATAATTTATGAATATTAGAATAAAAAGGGAGATCGTGTTCAAATATCAATCATTTGTAAGCTTTGCTATGGCTTAAGTCTTTTCAATATCAATTTAATACCAATTAACAATCTATAGTAACCTTTCGGCAAATTGCAGTTGTGAAATAATCGGTTAACGAGCAAAACAGTGCTTTCTATCTATTTGCCCTTTTTGGACATGAAGCTTCGTTTTTCTTTTAGTAAATCACTTTCCTTTTTTGTTAAGGTCAATTGGAAACTGCTAAATAAGATTATAATTTTTTTATGCAAATTTTCTCAACTTAAATCTTAACGTTTTTATATGGAAAATTTCAAGCCTTAAGGCCATTTCAAATACAAAAGTTTTCTTTATAAATCTTTTTTGTTGTTTGGTTTTTTTTTTGTTTTGCTCTAAAAAGTTTTGTTGACTTTTATTGTCAATGTGGCAGTCAAACGACATCACTCATGGAAACAACTATAGCAATATGTCACTTGAAAAATGATTTCAAAGTTATACTTAAACTATAGACTGCTGTGCAAATAAATACAGTCAAGAGTTATTTTGAGATAGCGATAGAGAGTGTTTGTTAGTTCAAGTATGTTTTCATAATACTTTTGGCTATAATACAGATTTTTTTTTTATATTTGTTATCATAAACTTTGGCCGAAAAAAGGATTGTTGTTGTTTGTTTTTGGAGCAGCAGTAAAAACTTTAACAACAACAAACAAGGCAGAGGTGTGCAATATTTTCAAGTATACAATTGCGCGATAAAATTAATTAAGTTACAACTGTAAATTCAACCATTTTTAAAAAAGTCATAGCCCTATCTTTCCCTTACTTAAAAGTTTAGCATAACGATTTTCAAGCATGTGAGGCTCTGTGATGCAATCTTAAAAGTCCCCACAAATCCAACCTATTAGAATTAAGTTTTTACAAAAATGTTGATTACATTTTTTGCAGCATCACAAATATCTGCAGTATTCGTTATATCCATGCAAGATTTACTTAGTTACTAATTGCAGTTATAATCTTTATTTAATAGAAAAAAATCATAATTTTAAAACAATTTATTTTTTGATAAAAAAAGATTTTAAAAATATGCTTTTGATGAAAAATTAATAGTTTGTATTTCCAGTGTTATTTAATAAAAATAAAAAAATAATAGTCTTTCTATTACAAAGTCTACTTTTGTAAATCAAAAATGTCAACTATTTTAAATGGCATTAAATAACTTAAAAATTTAAGAGGATTGAAAGTAGAGAACCTTTTATTACAACTAGCAAAACAATAGCTGTTTGCATAGGAATTTTGTTGTTTCCATTGAAGCTTTACAATCTTTGTGGTAATGAGTGACACATTGTTCACATTTCATTTTTGTTTTTAATAAAACCTTTAATAATAAATATACATTTTTTCGATGTTATATATTAAATACAATTCGCTAAGTTAGTTGAGATTTGGTCGAAATATTTTAGTGCTATTCCTACACAAACTTTATTTTTATAACCGTTTTACCTGTAGTACGTGTAACCCTGAAATTCTGTACAAGTAAACTCTTTAATAATGTGCAAAGCACAGCAAAATTGACTGGATCGAACCAGTTGCCGTGGTACCTTCATAGAAAGAGAAAAATTAATATCGTATTGAAATTATGTGCGAGTAGCGCATTTATTACTGTGCTTAGTCGTGAAAAAAACTGGCTGGATTGGAACAATAGCATTGGTATCTGCGTTACAAAGAAAATATTAAACATTATGTCTCACAGGCAATGTTATTACATTGGAGGAGTTTTGGAGTCATATATCAAAAACCACTATATCAATGTGAACAGCAGCTTTGTATAGATTGGAAAAGTGGGCATGGTAATTCAAAAATAAATTGGTAAATTATTATGGTGTACCTAAAGAAATATAACATATAAAGTCTTGAAATTAATACAAGTCATTTCCTTGTTAAAATAATATATTGTAATCGTGTACCTGAAGAACTACAACACACAGAGTTTTACTATTTTGTACATTATACTCACATTAATGTGTGCAATAAAACAAAAAATTAGCAGAATTGGGAGAGTGAACATGGTGCCGCCCATATAGACTAAAATATTATTGTTGTATATCTTAAGCATTATACAGCACAAAACCTTGACACTCGAACTTAGTGTGAATAGTTCAGTGAAACAGTGACGGGGTAGTGGGCACTTTACCACCTACACAAAGTAAGAACTTATTGTCTTTTTGGGATAGCGAAGTACATGACATATAGCTATATTGTATAAACAAACTTAACATAACTTAAGATTGCATTTAGGTAAAACTTTTTTAACTTATATAAAGCTGGTATTATGCTATCAAAATATTTAGGCTAAGCTTAATATATTGATATACTTCAGAATTTTTGTTTATATAAATCTATTGGAATTGTATTCATTCAGCTAGAAAAATGAAAAAATAGCATCCCCGAATACTACATTATCTCTTAGGTAGGGTTGGAAATTTCTTACAAAACGGGAGAAGATATCGCATTCGGGCGAAAATAGCATGTGTTTATTTACCTAAAAACTCTATATAAATGCATAGTTTAACATTAATAAGCATAAAAAATTAAAATTGCAGGCAACAGAAATATATGTACACACAAAAGTTATTTCGTTAATTAAATATTTTAAATGATTTCTGATTTAAGACACTTTTCAATAACGCTTAATGCATATCGCATATATTTTTTGTTTTCTTTTTAGTTGAGAAATATTTGTTCAGTAACAAATGGTTACAAAAACTTAAAATTTAAACTATTTATTCGTACTATATCAGGTGGATATTTTAGTATTAGATGCATTAACAACTAAATTTGTAATTTTTTATAAAAAAAAATAAAGTGCTTCTTTTTAGTAATTATTTTTACATCGCTGAAAATTTTGTATTTTTGTGAAAAAGTTTCATTTGAATATTTTAAGTATAATTTTATATTTCAAGTTTCAGTTCAGTTAAAACAAACTATTTGCTAAAGTCCTTGTATCACTACATAACTTTTTGTGTGAAATGTAATACAAATTTTACTAGCTAAACACTTCAAGTGATTTTTGTAATTTGAAATGCGAAAATGAATTCGAAATGTTTTTGTCAGGACATTATTGCATTAACGCTGAATTGATTTCATTATCTGCAGTGGGATTTTTTTCTTGTGTTGCGGCCATGAAAGAGAGGACTTGCCCTGGTGAGGTATAATAATGATCTGTTCGAATTTTCTATTTTGAAGTTAACATAAATAAATAATTATAGAATTGCTATTCCTAGTTGTTGTTGGTTTTGTTTTTTATTTTACTTGTACGTGGTAAAGTAAAGGCTAAAGAACAGCTTCTTTTCACGACTTTGAAATTTAAGCCGAAAGAATCTTGTAAGATTCCACTATACTCCAGAAAAGGATTATCTTAAAGTATTTATAGTTAACACTGAAAGTTTTTAATTCATTTATTAATTTTGCTTTAACAATCAACCGAACAAAATGAATTTCAAGTGCCTAGTCTTCTCATTGTTTAGTCTTCTCATTGTTTTCTATTTCGCCAATTTAGCTGTTGGCTAAATTTTTCACGATTGCGCGCCATAATAAACATTTTTTTTTCATTTAGAATTTACGTAAGGATACGCCAATTTTAATTAAACTTTTTGAGAAATAATTTTAATTTAGAGAAAATTTAGTTTTGCAACAATAATATTACAAGGTTTTTTTAACAGTATTAAATTTGTTTAAATAGATTATGTTAGAACGTCTCTTCACCGTTCTTGTTATAATAAAAGAAAACACACATGAATTTTTAGTGTTTTTAATTGAGTTTTTCTTGATTCATTATGCATTTGTTTAAAATAAAATGCATTTAAACTTAGACTGTAGTTTTATTTATTTTTGTAGTGTATGAAAAAGAAAGCATAAATAAACACTCCAAAAACTATTCTTGCAGAGGAACGCATCGATAGGAGAAAGAGCTTTAAAGGTATCAAAGCTGATTTATTGCGTTTAAAAGCCTCTAAGTTTCACCAGTAATGAAACGACTAAATATAAAATGCCCATTTGTAGTGCAAGGTACTTAAGTTAGTCTGCGCCTGAATATACTATCGGCTGCTTGTTTAAGAAAACACAAAATATTTCAAATTTTGCTTAGTTGTTTTGTCTCAAACTCTAAAGTGTTTATCCGTAAAACATGAACACCATTTGTATGCATGTGTTAAGACACATATGAACACATTAAAAAATACATAATTCTTACCACTTAAAGCTACGTATAATGTGTGGGTGTTGGAATATGACATAATAAAGGAGCAGAAAAAAAACTTTTTCTACAATCATTGTAGTGTAACTAAAAACCAATAGAGAAATAAACAACTATCAAAAAAGAATAATAAAAGCAAAAAGCTTAGAATAATAAAACAAGTAATAAAAACTTTTAAAATCTGCATAAACGGGAATGGATGTTGCTTATTGAAGGCGTTTCTTAAAAAAAACAAAAACAACAACTATTTCAGTATAAATAATAAAAAGGAAAAATTATCATAATAAGAACGAGTAAAAAGGAAAAACTCAAGTGTTAACTATAATGATAAAAGAATAATTTTAGTATGAGTGTGAAGGAAGTTATATTTGTCATTCTCTAAAGAGTTTATTTATTCTGCTGTAACAGGTGAATTGATTATAAAGTTAGTGCAAATATTTTTAATTGATCAATGCAGATTCAGCAAAATACGTTGATGAAAATATTAGTTATGACGTAACACACTGGGGATTTCGCGGAAAAAAGTCAAATTGTCACCGTACTCTTCATGCAATATGCAATGATATTTTGAAATTTTAGACTAAATGATACAATCAGATCAGAAAGAATTACTCCGATCTTTTTATAGCCGTCTCAAGCTCAGTACTTGTATATTTTACTGAACCAACTTAATTTAAACCTAAGAATTTCAAAACAAATATTATTTTATTATGTAAGCTAACGTTTTTCTTTTTATTTTTTATTTAAAGTAGGATATTTCAGTATACGAAAATTGAAAAAATAAACTCTGCAGATACTTAAGTTTTTTAGTTTGTTTTTTTTATGAACATATAAAAAAATTTCCCTTTTTTCTCCAAACATTTGGACCTGGAATTTTAGCCATACTTTTCCACAGTTGGAAATCACTACTAATACATTGTCTCATATCTGTTTTTACATTTTTAATCACTTTTAAGTGCCACCAAATGCCACCTCTCAATTTCTTGCATTACACAGTACAACACTTTTCAGCTGATTGATTCGCGACTCAATTCTGATAAGGCACTTTTGTTTAATATAACTCAAGAACCACTAGTCGGATTTTACTTAAACAAATTTAGAAAAATCAAGAATTACAAGTACTTTCTGTTTATATAACGTTTCGCTACATAAGAAACAGTTTCGAAGTTTTAAATAAATGTATGAAAGAAAAAAATATTTTTTGCCTAAAAAGCCAATTTTGTTTTTTAATTCATAAAAAATCCAAAACGGTAAAAAAAGTGTCTAGTGTGTCTAAAGTGTATATTCGTATAACTCGTGAACAAAATGAGACATAACTCATGAAAATCCAAGATGAATAAAATCGAAGCACTGCAATTTGCTATGTCACCACTTCATGCGCGTATTAAGCTGATGGAGTGTCTTTTGCTTGTAGCTTATAATATTGAATTTAAACGCGGGAGAGTCGACTCAAATACTCGTCCGATAAAAGAAGCCCGAAAATGTTTGATAAAGTATGAACTTAAAGAAAAAATAGAAATACAGATTAATACTGTTAAGCAAGGCTATGGTAAGACAAAAATTAGGAAATGCGAAAATTCTTTGCTAATCCTGTTTTGATTTCCGAAATAATAAGTTTAGATGAAAACATAATCAAGAGGTTTTCAATAATTCTCGAAGGTATAACAATCACCGAGGTAGTAGATCCAAAAATATTTGGTGATTTTTGTTTCAGACGGCAAAAGAGTTTGTTGCACTGTACGAGTGGTATAATATGCCACCTACACTTCACAAAGTTCTGATTCATGGAAAAGATATAAATGAAAAGTGTATTTTTCCAGTAGGCCTACTATCCGAAGAGGCTCAGAAAAGTCGTAACAAAGACTATAAAAAATAACGCCTTAGACACTCCAAAAAGTGCAGTCGAATTGCCACGAACGAAGATATTATGCACCGAATGATGGTAACATTCACATTTGACGGCTTCATTTAGCCAGAAAAAGCATAGTGTTATAAGCGACGAAGTTAAGTCTCTTTTTTATAATAATAAATTAAAAATAGATTTAAAATCAATAATAAATTAAAAATTACAAAAAAATCATTTAAATTTTTTTGTTGGTTATGGCTTTTTACATTGCAGGTAACGATCGACATTTCTCTAACTTTCTTTATTTTGATTACTTTTGTGTATTACTATATGTGATGAAATCACTATATTTTTCGATAAATATATTTTTTTCTTGACCTCCAAAAAAAATCCCCAGAGTGCGTAACTGATTCCTTATATGGCTTTGGCCCTCCAAATAAAATTAAAGCTAGCAGAAGCAGAAGAAAATTAAACTAAAAGATCGTGTAAGTTATTTCATAAACATAACTGCAGCAATGTAGAATATAGATTTTTAAATTTTCTAAAATATTGTATAAAATATTGAATAATGTAATATTTTGTTCCTTTCCCATTTTTAACGTATTCTTCTGTATTGCAAATACACATACTTCATTCAGTTTTTCTCATTCTTTATTGCTTGCCTTGTGATTTTTAACCTATTCTATCGGCATTCACGAGAATATGTTTAATACTCTGTGACATTGGTTTGACTCACATATATAAATTGATGTAATAAGTGTTGTTATCATGATTACCGAAAAAAAGACTGGTGTTTGTGTGAAATAAAAGAAATAGAAGGAGAATATTCTCAATTTCTTTTATATTACCTTTTTACTTTGTGAAGAATATAGTTTTTGTGTTCACACAATGGCGCTCAAACAATAATTAGTTAATATAACTTAACTAACAAAAGGCGACGAGCAAAGTTTAACAAAAATCGTTAGCGGTTTTACTCGTCATAATTTATGTAAAACCTCCCACCCAAGGGTGTAAAAAAAGGCATTTTAATAAATTATGACAAGGTATTAATAAAACAAATAGTAGGTTTAAAATCAATAAAGATAGTGGAAAATTTGAACTAAACAACTGGTTTACTAACCAGCTACCGTCTTTATATCAGCTGTGCATTGTTGTTGTTTTCATTATCTAACTACGTCTCCGCCGTGGACGTTACGATCATGATTTCGCTGTTTTATTACATGCGCGTTTTAACCATATTCGCTCTTGAACATATGTATATGCAGGAGCCATCACAAACTCATCTACTGCGGTCTTGAAGTTTCAGTTGCTGTTTACCATTTATTTGTTTTTATTCGCCACCACGGTTACTAAACTATAATTATTCTTTATTTATACTCCAGACTCTGTCTGATTGGTATGTAAAATCATTGCCAGTCTGGTTAAGAAATCAGCTGACATCTCTATCATTGTATCCACTGTGGTGGTTATTTTTTTTATTATATTTATATACACCACACTTGTTAGTGGCGGAATTAAAAACTTTTATTTTTCCTTAGACAAAATTAAAAGGGTTTTTAACGCAAAAGAACAACGTTATGTTTATGTGCTTTAATCCAAAATTTACACGCAGTTTCTTAGAAAATATTTTCGGTCTTTTTAAGAAGCTTAGACGTCCATATAAACCAAAATTCTTATAAAATAAATTGAAAATTTAAAAAGAAAATATTTACAAAAAACTGATTCGTTTGGTTGCCATCACTATACTTTTCACTAAAAAGTAAATGATTTGTTTTGCTCATTATAGAACAGCAAACTAAGATTATCATATCCACTTTTATGCTAGTAAAAAACAACATGTTTTGAATGTGCGAGGGTCGCATTCCTTCTGTCACGATGTTATTCAATTTAAATTGAAAAGTTTTGCTCCTGCACTTCAGAAGTGAAATGAGAGTGACTGTAATATAGAAGAATCTGATTTGCTAAAGAATGGAAATAATAGCAACGTGTTAGATATCCTTGCTGTTAGAATTCTCTGGGAAAGCAAGCAAAGAGTTTTAGGCAAGCCAACTTTTATTACTAGATTTTGGTTCATTGGCCCTTTAACGAATAGTTTTGGTTCTGAAGGTAAGTTGGTTGGGAGTACGACTATCCGATCATAATTTTTGCTCGCTTTTCTTATCATATTATTAGATTATGAATAATAGAAATAATTTATGCATTATAATATTTTTTATTTTTGTAATTAATTGTTAGTTACACTGGCGCGACGCTTAGCAGAAATCAAGAACAATTTTATGTGATGATTTATAAAGAGAACAATGAAAAAAGCTTTGAATTGTATGCGGACTTTGTGTAAGAAAATGGATAGATGAAAAGCATACTGATAACGGATGTAGTGATTCAGATAATACTGCATTACATTCTGTTGGTATTTAAATTAATTAGTTGATTCAAATAGTTCCCACTTCCTTCAGTAAATTAAGAAATTTAAATAAACGAAATTTTAAAATCGATGTGAAAAACATCATTCACTAGTGATGAGAAAATTGTATAAAAAAATCAGCTTTTAAGTATAAAACTGCAAAAAATGTATCAAACTTTTTTAGAGCTATTTCAGAATTTTTATTTCAAAAGGTTATAAGTTAATTTATCCATGATATAACGAAGTAAAAAGAATCTATATTAAAAATTCACTTTCAACTTTTGTACTTTCTAAAATATTTATGAATGAAATAGCCTCTACCTATTTTGCATAGATATCGATAAGAAGAAAAAGAAAAACAAAAATAACACACAAAGTTAAGGAGTGAGATCCTATTATCATGTACATTAGTACAATAAATGTGTATGATTGTCGAACAAAAGCTTTGTGTAATAACTATTTTTCGACGCTTGCCTTCTTTTAAGATGCCTGCGTATGAGTTTCTCTGTGTGCAATCAACCGTTATCAAATTGAACACGTTCATTTTGCTTCTTTTTACACATACACACGTTCATAATAAAAACAACAAAATAATGTGCTTTTTTTATTAAGAAATTTATTTGCTCCTTAAAAAAAGTTTATGTGAGAGTGAATTTTTAACTCGGTTGCAAACATTTTGAAGTTTGAAGTTGTTTTTTATTTGGATTGAGTTTTTATTTCAATACATTTAAATTTATTTATGTGTACGAACACACTTAAAAGTGTGTGAGGTTTTCTATAAAATTTATAGATTATTATTTACAGTATATTTATATTATACGTTCCAATTTTCCACCCATAAACAAACCGCTTTTTTAAGTTATTCATGTGTGCGAAGGTAATGGTGAGTGTAAATATTGTGAATTTTTGTAAAATGAATGTTTTTCAATAAAGTGCAAGTGATGAGTTTAAAAGCCCACTAGTATAATAAGTACGTGTATAAGGAAATAAACATATATTTTATACATATGTTTGTTCAGTAACGAGGTAAATCTAAAAAAAAATGTTCAAAAGTGAACTAAGTGTTAAATTAATTTAATTGCAATCTAAACAAGTTGTTTTTATAAATGGTTTTTCAATAAGAAGTCTGTTTTCGAAAACAAGATAAAATAAAAAATTTAGATTAAGATAATTCAAATTTTTATTGTATTACGAAGAGGAAAGTTCGGCAATTATGAATGAAAAATGATACCTGGTAAATGTCAAACATGACCACGCCGACAGATGTCGATTCTTTCGTCAAAGTTTTTTTGCAAAATAGTGTTCCTATTTCGTTATACACATCACGAATTTGGAATTTTAAGGCTGAAATCGATTTGATTGGCTCTGTAAAGACTTTGTCCTTAACATAGCCCCACAAAAGTGATCTAGTGACCTGGCTGCTCACTTAACTGCTGATTGTTATGAAATTATGCGATTGGTTTGCAATAAATTGATCGTTTCACTGGCTGTGTAATATATGATATAATAGGCCGAAATTGAGTTGTTAGCATCTCGCGATAGCGTGATCACCGTTATCGCATTTTTAGCCTTATCTTCGAAAAAAAAACGATCCAATCACACCTCCAGACCTTATAGCACATTATACAGTGTGCTTGCAAAGGCTTCTTAATAATCGCTCTAGGATTTTCAGAATCCTAAATGCGGCAATTTTGCTTGTTGACATACCCTGACAAGTGAAAATGGGCTTGGTCTAGAAAAATGACTTTTTCAGAAAAACCGGCCGGTCATTTCTGAATGCGAATGCGCGAATCTATGGCGATGTAAATGGTCGGTGGGCTTCAATTTCTGCACCAGTTCATCCTTTTAAGGCTTCAAAGTCGAATCCTTAACCAAAATTAGCCATGTGGTGGTTTTGGATAGCCATAATTGTTGAGAACGTCGAAGAATTGACAAATTTGGATCTTCTTCAACACTGTGGCTCAGAGCCGCGATGTTTTTAGTTGAACGACGGTTGAACGGGTGAACATAGCGTTTTGGTGTTCGCACATTTTGTATCGAGTCTGCTGACTCAAATTTAACGACCAAATTCTTAATAGCGGTCTCAGAAGGACGACAATGTTGTTCGAAATATCACAAAATTTTATGACATTTAGCTTTAACAGAACCATCATTTCCATAGTGGATTTTAATTATTTAAATGCGATTTCCGTGCGAAATTGAATTCATTGTAACAATTGCCCATGCATCTACTACGAATACGTCAAAAAAGTAAACGCCAAAACTATCATGTTGTTGGTGTTGCCATAATTGAAAAACAAACACCCGATATATATATATTTTTTTGGTTTAAAATGGTTTTTCTCAGAATAAGTTTTTGTGTTTTTTGAAAAATAATTTCTATAATATTTTTATTTTATATGCGTAAATAATTTTATTCTGAGGGATCAAAGGTATTCTTATAAAATACGCTTTCTTCAAACTAACATTTTACTAAATTAGGCATATTAATGTGCATTAGTTTATTCAAAAAGTTAGAAAGTTTCTTTTTTTTTGTTTTTGTAAACACGATCTTATTCGTTATATATATTTTATTATCAGAAATTGGAAATTTGGTATTCGTATGAAATTTGAATTTTTAATTAAAAACATAACTTTTATATAAAATGAAAATGAAAATGTTAAATATAAAAAATAATTTCCTGAAGAAGCTTTCCACAGGAAAGCGAAATATCGAAAAAAATAAAATCGGTTAATTATTTAAAAAGACCGTTAAAAGATTATTTCATATTTAATAAAATGAAAATGTTTAAATTTAAAATTAATTTTTGGTGTAAACAAATTTTTCTTTACACAAGGTTTCTTTGAGAAAACGAGATTAATTTTGTATAAAAAGAAATTTTTTGTTTTTACTTAATTTAGCAAAAGCAAGCTTTTTAATTAAATTCATGGACTTGCGTAGAAAGAAAAATGTTTTTTGTATAAAAACATTTTCCATCAGAATGAACATTTTAAAAATATCTTTTTTATTAAAATGTGATTTTACATGGAAAAAAATATTTAAAAGAAGTGAATTAAAATTAAAATAATTTAATTAAACTGTACTAAGTTTAAGAAAGCAGCCTTTTAAGTTCAACCTCGTATGCTCTCATATCCTATTTTGCTGTTTGTACACGTGTGCGGTATGGTTTGCGCTTATCATTCTCAATATTGTACGAATAATTTAAAACATTTATTTACGGCATTTTACACTTAGTTTTGAAAAATAATTTACAATATTAATGAAATAACAACTAGAACTTTTTGAACGTTTTTTTATTATTATTTCAAATAAAGAAATATGTATATGAACTTGACGTGCTGTTTTTGGTCTTGGCTCTTCTGAACGCTTGGAATTATTAGGATTTGGTTTCAATGTCATAGCCGTACACCCATGATTCGTCACCAGTTATGACCTCTTTGAGCAAATCTTCACGCCCAAAATATCTGCGAAAATTGCTTGGCATGAGCCCAACGATATGCCAACATCATCAACAACCTCTCTAATAGTGATTCGACGATTACACAAAATCATTTTCTTTACTGCTTCAATATTTTTATTGGTTGTTGACGTGCTCGGGTGACCAGGTCGAGCATCGTCAGTGACTTAAACCAGCTGACTTCCTTAAACCGGTTATACAACAATTGAACTTGGATTCTGCTCATAGTAGACTTGCCAAACGCCACAGACGACATTTCAACTGTCCTCGCACATTTAATTTCATTTTTTTCACAAAACTTAATACACTTTCGTTGATCCATTTTTATAAAAATTGCTTGGCATGAGCCAAATTAAAAATTGCTTTTAATCGTAGAATTATAATAATGAGGGAGTAACTAGCCCCGGAGGTCTTGCATCACTATTTTAGAAATAAGCAAAACTTAGAATCGCAAGGCTGAAAGGCTTATTGCTTACAGTATACGGCAAACAGTTAAAAGGCTATTTTATAATTTAATTTATTTTTACTAATATACTTCGAGCCTTAATAACGTATTTTAGTTACTAGGGCTGATGTGCAATAACGTTCACATTCATTTGTCTAAAAATTATTAATTTTTAAAATTTTTCTATATAATTCATAAAATTTTAGTGCCTGAGAAAATGATAATTTCTTTTTGTGCGAAATTCTTGGTTACGATTAAAACTTTAAAATAGTTAACCTGTTTTCATGCATGAATATTCTAAAATTAATTTTTTTTGTTACTTAATATAGTAAAAAGAAAGCAATTTCTTTGTGGAACTATTAAATAAGAAATATATCCATATATAAAAAGTTTTTTTCGGATATATACTTTGTTGTGCTCTGACATTTTTTTATTATATTTTTTTATTCTTTCTGGTACAATATTATCGGTTACTTTTACGCTAAGATTTTCTTTTGTGTGGTTTGTTAAGCAATTTTTCATGGTTTGTATTGTTTTATGCTTTTTATTCTTAATAGTTTATTGTCAACGCACTTTAGAGTTTAACGAACAAAAATAATTATTAAAACGAAAGACGCTTAAACGAAAATGAAAAAAGTAAAACTCCATACCTCTGGCGAAACCTTGCTAAAAAACGATAGAGGACTATAAAAATTTTAAAACAGGATAAAATCGAAGAAATGATTTTTCATTGTTTTTTAAGTATTTTTTCACAATTAATTTATGCAAGTTTTTAAATGCTAGAGGCTAGAAAATGAGTTTAACTTTTGCTACGCTAGAGCAATTTTAATTTCAAAGTTGTGCAGAAATATTTGTCAGAAGAAAGAGAATATAAGATGAAACAAAAAACAAAACCATAAAACTTAAGAACTCCAAAAAAAAAAAAAATAAATAAATCAAAAAAGAACAACAGTAAAAGGAGTGTGCAGTTAAATTAATTTACAAAATTATTTAAGTTTGTCTCGAATCTAATATATTCTACGTTTACGTGTATATAAAGTAGAGAGATGCTTTACTTTTTTATCTAATTTTTTTTGTCATACTTTTCATTTCTAAATTTTCGTTTTTAGGATTTTGGAACCAAAAGGTGAAACTATAGACAATGCGCAGAAGGCGCATTATAAAAATAACTACAATATTAAATTAAGCTAGAAATTACAGGATGTTGCTGTAAAGAGATTTTCATTGTCTCAGCAGACACATGGAATTTATATAGAAACTTATGTTGCGTATATCACCTATAACGACAAGTATACGATATAAAAATAAAACTTTAAGGTGCTTAGATTTTGACATATAATCCTTTGGACCACAATAGGCAGCATTTTTTGGATTTGTCGAAATTTTGTTTTTAATTTTTCTATTTGAAAACACAAGGCTTGTAGAAATAATGAACAAGAGTTGTAGATACTCATTCTATTTGTTGTTAAGAACTTCCTGAACTTACCGGGACTTGAATTATTTCAAAATATAAAACTAAAAATAGCATATACGTCTACGAATTATATTAAATCAAAAGAGAAAAGTGATAATAAAACTATGTGTAACGTAAAAAAAATGTAAAAATTAATTATTATTATTTAAGATATTTATGAAATTCTATATACTATATATAGGGTGTCCGAAGGGAAGGTATACTACTTTGTTTTACCGCCATTTTGGTAAACATTAAACTTGACAGTTCATATTTGGTAGTCGTGAAGTAGACACGTGGCAAATTAATTATGGAAAAATATTCGATAAATCAACGTGTTATAATCGTTAAAACATTTTTGGGAGGAGCAACATGTCAACAAAATGCACTATTTATCGTGTAGTGAATGATTTCGAAGAAAGACAGCCTGTAGGTGATAGACTCAAACATGGAATAAAACATACTGCAAGATCGGCTCAAAACATTACTGCAGCTAAAGAAAGTGTTCAAAACAATTCATCAATCTCAATTCGATGCCGTGCTCAGAAGCTTGGTCATTAAAGAACAACTTTAGCCACAATTTTGCACATAGATTTGCATTTGCTTCCATTTATTTTCAGTTAACACAAGAGTTTTTTCAACAAGATCATTTACGCCGCGGTAAATAATCTTATACGATGTGACAAGCCTAATTTCAATCGAAAAATCATGAGTGCCGAGGTACATTTTCATTTAAATGGATATGTGAATAAACAGAATAGTCGGTTCTGGCGAATAAGAAACCCTCAAATTAAAACTGACATTCTGATGTGATGTTGGTCAGGAGGAATCATTGAAACTTATTTATTTGAAATTGAAAACGGCATAACGATAACTGTGAATGGCGAGCGATATCGTGATATGATAAGGTTTACATCTGCACCGGCAGTGAGCCATTATCAGATGGTGGCCCTAGAAGGCCTTCGAATCCGTGGATCCTCCGGTCACTCCTAGTAGCAATTTCAAAAGCTCGAAGTAGGTCGCAGCCTTTACTCCTTGCTAAAGAGTTGGAGACTATCCAACTCCTGGTCCAGAACGCATAAAGCTTAATATAATTAAGGACACGACGGCATTCATACTCACTGGACCTGTTTCATTGTGTTCCTTGTGAATGATCCGACTCATAAACTCTCACGACAGCCTCGAAACCACAACCACCACGATACTCCCATATAGGGGCCAACCTCAATAATCAGCCAGAGAACAGCTAATTGTCTAAAGAGACAACTGGCGAACTCTGCGAGCTCACTGATTCCCGTGGAAATATGTGGATTGTCCAGATGGCTCCTACTAGTCTTTAAGGGGCCTGGGCTCCCTTTTACCCCGCAAGACACCAGTCTAGATGGAATAGTAGGTTCCAAAAAGACTATCATGTGCCCCCGGGGGGACGATATTGTGATATGATTGAAAAGTGTTTAATGCCACAACTGCATACTTTAGGCTTGATTAACATGTGGTATCAACAAGACGATGCCACATCGTATACAACCACCATCACAATGGAATTACTGTGAGACCTTTTTCCACAACAAATAATTTCAAGGAATGGTTATGTTGATTGGCTTCTACGGTCGCCTGATTTGACTGCTCCGGACTTGTTTTGGTGGAGATATTTTATGCAAACAAACGCTTCGCCAACTCAAACAAAATATTCGTGATAAAATTAATGAAATACCGCATGAAATGGGTGAGAATATAATGAAAAATGTGCTCAAAAGGGCTCGCATTTGTGAGGCTAACAGAGACGGGCATTTATCTGATATTGTATTCAGTTCGTAATTGTCGACATTAAATTAAACATTTATTTTTTAAAATTGTTATAATTTTTTTGTTTTTGTAAAATATAAAAAATAATTTCCTGAAGAAGCTTTCCACAGGAAAGCGAAATATCGAAAAAAATATATATTGTTAATTAAAAAAGATCGTTGAAAAGAATAACAGATATTTATATAAAACATTTATCAATATAAGATCTATTCTCTTTCATTTAATCAAAAATTATAAACCGGCAAAGTAGTACACTGTCCCGGTGGGCATCCTATATATGATATTTCTATATATAGAAATACCAAATGAAATGTATACAATCGAAATGGTTTACAAGTGAATAATGCCGATTTTTCGGCGAGAAAAATGCATTTATTGTAATAACAATATAAATTAATAACATATTGTTCAAAACTGCCTTTTTCCATCTTTCTGGTAGTATGTGGATATAGCGCCAAAAGCACTGGTGCGATTTTCGGGTAAAGAATGAATCAATCCAATTACCCATACCCTGTTCAAATAGTAGTCGGAAGGGACAAGGTGTGGACTATAGGGCGGATGAGACACTACTTTACATCCATTGTTTCCCAAATAGCTTTTGGCCGGTCTTGCAACATGCTGCCAAGCGTTGTTATCACATTCTGGTCGTTTTTCGTTGATTCCTCTCTTCAAACAAATCACTTGTCTTTGCTCCAAGTTTTCTGTGATTATTTTGATCCCACCAAATACAGGAAATTACTTGCTTCAGTGTAGATTTGGACGGTTGGATGGGCTTTAAATATGAGTTTTTGCGTTTGTGGTTATTCTAAAGTATCCATTTTTCATTAACAGTAACAATATGATGCAAAAATAACTTTTTTTTGTGGCGTTTAAGCATCATTGTCGGCGCAAAATCGCCTGTCAATATATCTCGGCTTTATCGGTCGCAAGTTTTTTGAGTTGGTGCATATTGACTGTAAGTTTCTACAAACACTTCAGTGAATAATAATGACAGATTTTGTTTACCCTCCAAAATACAAAATTTGTTATTATTGACATAAACCAAATGTGATAGTTCTGCCACATGTTATACAAATCGACATTAATAACTTGTATACCAATAAATTTGATTCTATTTGTTGTTATATATTGTGTAAACTTAATAATATTTAATTTACATTATTTTTAAATAAAAAGTTTTCAAAGCTGCTGCTAAGAATCAGCAAATCTTTTGTATAAAACTTAACTTATTAACCGACATCAAAATCTGAAACTTGAGGTAATTATGAAGAAAAAAAAATATAAATTTCAATAGATATTTGTAGCGTGTTAGCTTTAAAGGAAAGTTCCCACATCGGGGCAACCAGAAAAAAGAACACACACACATACTCATATATATGTTTTATCAAGTAGAGTAGCAATAATCAAAACGCCTAAAAGCTTTTTTTCTATGTATTTTTTCGACGTTATTATATATAAATTGGTAGTTGTGATAAGATTGAACCAATATCGGTCAATAACATATATAAGCTATGTTTACGTTACTCGTATAAAATAAACTAACCCAAATTAATTAAAAAGTCGTATTTTGTAACATTTTATAAAAATTGTTCTTTATAACTTCAACTAAATAAAGAAAAAGGTCAAAGAATAAAATTTTGTCTGCTTAAGACGTCTCACATCTACTTATGCAAAAGTAAGTGCTTTGTTTATATTTAATTTGCTTAACGGGTTTTTATTTAATGATTTCTTCTTCTTCTTTGACTAATGCCACCCATTACCGTCGGAGCACCAATTCCAAAAGAGACTATAACAATTGCCAACACAAACGACACCAATTTTGTCGTCGTTGTCATCTTTAACAGTTTGCAAAAATAGCAGAACCACAAACACTATGGTGGCTTTGTGGCATGTTAAATTTTGCTGCAAGTATGTTTTTGTAATTCGTTGTGATATTTCTACATTTTTTCATTGTGTTGCTGGTGGGTGCTGACGATTCTGATGATGTTGCTGTTGCTTTTACTGAGAACGTGTATTTGTGTTGGTTGCGTTGTTGCAATATTCAACGCAATTTTGTAATTAAGCAATTTGACCGCAAACTTTTTTTCACATCTTTTTTTTCTCTCTTTTATTAACGATTCGCTTTTTTTTGCGTGTGCTTGTTTTACGTTTCTTGTACTAAAGGGATTGCATGAGAAAAAAAAGAAACGACATAATTGTTTTTCTGCTGTTCCGCTAGTATAAAAATATATTATTTGGTTGACGCTAGCGGTAGTGGCATCTTTGTCTATGTATGTAGTAATAAGAAAACCAGCTCATCATACTCGTGCATTAATGGCCTGTAGAGGTTTATGGCCTGTAACAGGGGGAATACAACTGTTATTAAAGTTATGCAAACTAAAGCATATTAAAGAATAATTATATACTTGGTTTTTTCATTAACGTTTTTTTTTTTAGCTACTTTTGGTCTTTTGTTCTGCTTTTGTTTTCTTAAGTTGCTACAAAAGTAATAAAAAACATTTTAAAAGAAAAAAATATCTTAAAGAGATAAATTATGATTAGATATAGTAAACTGTTGAAAGAACTAAAGTTGCGCTTTTAATTAATATTTTATAGATACATTTTTTCCTTGGTTATAAGGAATGGATTATTTTTTTAATAAAATTTGCAAACTACCTCCCAAAAAATGGTGACTTTATCATATCAAAATTTACTTTTTATTTAAAAAAAAATTGTTTTTATTTGCATACCCTTTAAGGAACTGGCCTCTGTGCGGATACCAGCTGTAAAATACATGGTTGTGGTATTGTTGCTTTAAAACCATGTGAGATAAGGCCATGATGGCATTATTGCTCAATTGATAAAAAGAGATAAAGGGAGATAAAGCCGTATGATCTTACCATATTTAAAATTTTGTGAAATGAAAGATATATCCAAATTTTTTTTTTTTCAGATGAGAGATAAAGCCATATTTTTCCAATATATTGGTTTACATGGTGTAAACAGAAAAAATTTAGTATGCGAAGCCAGATTTCAATACTTAACTTTAGTGTTTCCGAGAAAAGACATTTTCGTTTGCTTTTGTGACGCACGCAGGGAAACTCTATTTAGCGAAGCCACCTATTTAGCGAAGCCACCTGTCTCATCCTACTGGAGGAGAAAACCCTTAATTATAAACTATTAATTAATGTAAAATGCAAAAGTTTTTAAAAACTGAAATGAGAGATAAAGCCATTTTCTAATATTGCTAAAGTAAGCTAAGGCCATGATGGCTTTATCTCTCATTCAAATGAAAAAAAACGGCTTTATCTCCCTATTGAATGAGAGATAAAGCCATCATGGCCTTATTTCACATGGTATTAAAGCACCCTCTCGTATTGTTACGGTTTTAGTTGTAGTTAGTTGTCAAAAGATTAATAAATATAAATTACTTAGTGAAGATTTGAATAAAACCACCATATTTTAAATTCTTAGCATCTGTTTTTTAAAATATTTTAAGAAAAGTTTAAATTTTCTGGTTTGTTGATATATAAAAAACTAATTGTTCATAGAATAATTCTCGGATTTAAAATGCCTTCAAAATGTCTAAATTGTGACTTAACAAAAAGATTAAACAAAACACCATGTTAAAACATGTGTAGGAGATGGCGTCAGTAGGGTGTACATTAACTGCATAATATATTCAAGTAATTATATTTGTGGAAGAAAGTTTCTCAGATTTTTTATTTGAGGTTTAAATAATTTACAGGCATTAAATATTCGTATAATTATAATAGTAAACATATTTCATTAATTTATACTTTAATTAATTTAAACCACAAACTAAATGTAATGTGAGTAAATTTTATGATAAATTGCTGTAAATGAATAATAATAATTTTAAATAAATTTTATAATTACGCACTTTACAATACGAATATTCTAAAAAATGTTTAAACGTTTTAATTCGTATAGGCATTGCATTCAATTTTATCATTAGTCTTTTGTAAAAACTAATTATATATATTAATTTTTTATATATTTTTATATATATTTATAATATTTTATATATTAATTTTTTTTAATACGGTCGGTCAACATAAGTGTCTCCATCAATTATTCCTTTATATGGCACAAATCTTAATTTTGTTTGTAATCTTAATTCGCTTTTTTATAGAAATTTCGAATTGTATATAAAAATATATAAAAATAAAGGGTGACTTCTTATATCCGACAATACTAGAAATTGTAAAAAAACGTTTACTAGGTATTTAATTTTGGAAAAATTTTTGAGCATTGGTGGCCTCCAAAGCACCAATCTTACTAGCTTGCCACCATAAAATAGTGTCTTCATGACCTTGAGGTTTCTCAAAAAAACTTATCGCCAAGTCCTGGCGCTGTAATGGTACGTATTATCTGGGGATACTATATATATGCCGATCACATTTATTCTATCCATATTTTCAAACAAAACAAAAAACAAAAAAATAAAATTATTAATCATGATATATTTATTTTTTAAGAAATAAGTTACAATGATGATAATGATATTTGATAAGCTACACACTCTAATGCGACTTATTGAATTTGACTGTGTAAATGTCTCTTATTTTAAAATATTTTTAATTTTAAAAACCAAGTCTGTTTGCTAACAATACGATCTTATTCATATCAGATACCTATCTCAATATTAATTACATGAATCCAGCAAGGCACAGAGCCCAATACCCAAGCTTTATTCAAAGAATATTACATTTGCTGTAACTTTCTACTCGAGGCTGGTAAAATGGAAAAGAAATAAATCGGAAAAATTCACTTTAAATTTTGTTTTCAAATGCTTGCCTAAAGCCTGTCTTTGATGGTGCAAACAGGCAAGACTTTATAAGGCAAATAATGAGCTTATAATTTTTTTTATTAGTTCTTTCATTCTAGATTTTGGAGAGCCAACATATTCTGTGAAAATATTTTTAGAGGCTGCCTATAGCGTTTTGGATATAATAAAATAAAATGTCTTTGAGGACATGCTTTAATTATTAATATAGTTTTAACGGCCATAATAACACAACTTCTGTGAAAACAATATATTAAGGTTATGCTTATTGTTACCCTTCTTTATAAACGTATTTAGCGCTGGTAACAAAAATAATGCTGCTTATATTTTTCATTCGTTTTACGATTGTTTTCATTAATTTCGTTCCCTTTTAATAAAAACTTTAAAAAAGAAAATTGTTTAAAAAAATTATTAGTAAAACGTATTCTTACTCTCCCATCCATTTATGCAAATTAGTGAAAAAAATTCATTTATTATTTGTTTGGTTTTTTTTTGTATCCAATTTAATATTTAATTAATTAGAAAAATATTTATTTTTTGGCAATTGAATTTAGTTTTTAAACAATTCGCTATGAATATGAATTCATATTTTAAGCAAATTATTTGCAGGGGCGTGACTATAAATTTAGTTTTAAATACAATATTAAATCTATATAAATCTATAGATTAAAAAAAAAAACAAATTGTAACTGAAAAACAAACTGGGTCCATGGCATTTGATTTGAAAATACGAAGTATTTCGATACATATTAATTAATTAATTTGTAAATTTTAATGCCTTCGAAATATGAATATGTTTTTTAATCTAAATTTAAATGTAGTTTTTAGGTAAAATTAAAATTAATTTTTGCTTATGATACCCTAAGTTGCCTGATATTTTATTTCATTGATTTTTATTTGTATTATATTAAATTATTAAATTTTTATTATATTATATAGTTTCTCCTTTTTTTTACAATTGATCATATTTTTTAAATTGTAGCCATTTTAAAAAATTAAGTTTTAATTGTGGGTATATGTACTCTTAGATAAAAATTTTAAAAACTTTTTTTTTGTACAATAACTTTTTATTAATTTTTTTCTTATTATTTTTGAAAATTTATCTATATGTATTTGGTTACTTTCATCCAATGCTTAAGGGAAAATATTTTCCAATTTTGAAGTGTCACAACAAACGCGCCTGTCGTATGCAGCTCTTTAAAATTTTTTAATTCCTATGCACAACAATAAAATCAATTATTAATGAAAAACTTAAATATTATTAAAAAAAAATTGTATGTTATAATTTTGAGCTCGCGTTATTATTAGTTAAATATTGCTATTTTAAAGATAAACGCCTGTAACATTTTTTTTTGCCTAATTATGATTGTTTGCTTTCAAATAACTATAATTGAAATATTACAACAAAAACAAAAAATATTTCATATATGTAGTTGCATTACAAACTTACATTTAAACTGTATAGCCGTTAATGACATACAGAATGCTATTATCACGTTTATTGTTTTAATGTTTTTGTGTTGTTTCTATTGCACCACAATTAAAATTTATGTTTAATTTACCTGCAAAGAAAATAAATAAATATTGTAAAATTAATTAAATTATTAAATACGGTCTTTTAATATTTAATGAACAGAGAAATAATTTAATTAAATCAAATTATATTTGTGTTCGCAATTCTAACAATTTTAGCAATATTATATGTTACAATGTTATTGAATTCTAATAAATTGTTTTGGTCCTTAAACTCTTTTTATGCATAGAATGAGGTCTATTTCTATGTATTTAACTACAATTAAACTTGTTTAAGCATTACAAGGCAACGAATCCCTTTTCATAAAAATATTTGTTAGCGTTGTGTGATTTTATGCCTCCATTTTCTACTTTTAACATCTTTTTCTTCTTTCGCAATTAAAGGTGTTTCGACGCTACACAAATAGTTTCTTTTGTGGAAGCTATCAAGCATAAAGAGAATCTTATGGAATTTTCGGCTCTTATTGCGTTTCATAGATATTGGTGACTTTGTTATCAATCCAAATCAATACCGACTAAATGTTTGCACGGAAAAAACTAAAATCTAACATTAAATTGAAGCGAGAAAGCATTTCATTTTTACATTAGCAACATTAATATTGTTCAGGATCAAGTTCATCATTTAATTTCAAATTATTTAAGAAACTTTTAATAGAAAATCGGAAATATTTGAAATTAATGAACCTTAGTTTGTTTAGATATTGCTGATTTATTAAAATAATAAAACATTTTCACTGACAATTTTGCTTATTTGATATTTGAATTTTCGAATTAAGCACACAATATTGTTACGTTTATACCTTTTACAAACGTTTTGTTGTCGCTGAGTTCTTTGTTGTAAAATAAAAAACACCAGATTTTAGAGTTTTCAAATTAATTACAGGTTTATTTACTTTAACTATTACACAAAGTAAAATTTGTACTTTGGCACAACAGAACTAAAGATGCAAGTCTTTTCTTCATGAGGTTCATGTTTTAACTAACGAACTATCTACTCAAACGCTGTCTTTTATATTTGTCCGCTAGAGGTTCAGAACAATTAAGAATTTTCTACTCTCTTTGTATAACATTTTGTGGTTGTTATGTAATTTATTCAATGGATAGGCGCCTGTTGGTCTGTGGGTGTTTTTGTTTTTATGCTGTCAGAGTTTCTTCTTGGAATTTATTTTAAGATAGTTGTTGTTGTCTGGTGTGCATAAGTTTTCTTAGAAAACCATGCAGTTAGTAAACAGAATACACAGTTGTTGTTGCCTTGCGTGTGTAAGATTTCTTAGCAACCTATGCAGTTAGTAACCAGCATACCCATCTGTTGTTGTCTTGCGTGCATAAGATTTCTATCCAGTTTGTAACTAAAAAGTTGTTGTTTTTTGCGTGTCTAAGATTTCTTAGCTAACTACACAGTTAGTAAACAGCATACCCAATAATTATAATTGTCTTGCGTGTCTAAGTTTTCTTAGCAAACAACGCAGTTAGTAAACAGCATACCCAGTTGTTTTTGTCTTTATTGGATAAGATTTTTTAGCAAACTACGCAGTTAGTGAACAGCATACCCAGTTGTTTGCTTTGTTACTTTATTATTTTCTTTTAAAACTTAAGCAAGACGCATACCTAACAATATTATTTAAAAAGTAAACAGAGAAATAAGCTAAGGAAAAAAATTGGAATTGTAATAAAATTTTTTCCTAATAATTTAAAACTAGCATTTAAGGCAATTTAGTTAAATAAAAAGCAACATTTGTTAACAGCATAACTTTTATATACATTCAAGCCGGTTATTAGTCAATAGGAAGTTCAAAATAAATGTCAGTCAGGTTTTTTTCATGTGAACAATGTTTACGATTTGAATTTTATTTTTGGCATATATGTGCATATCACGTAGCTTTTGGGAACAGTCGTTAGTTCTTGTTGTTATAATAGCATATGACAATTTAATGAATAAAGCTGTATATGTATTATTTGCCTTTTTAAAAGTTTCAAGGGTCGAGGTATAATGGTACTAGAAATAAAGAATTGTGATAGCTGCAGAAACTGCAGACAATATAGCCATAATAACAGGTCTACTTCATTACGATTTCATGTTGATGTTGTTTTCTCACAAGTTTGCCGTTACACTTTTAAATTATTGTGCAAGTAAAACACTTTCTATTTTAATGTTTCCTCTTTTCTATTATAACAAATGAAAAACCTCTATAAGAAGAAAAGAAAATTTAAGCCTGTTATTATTTTTATTGAATCCATTAAGAAAATGAGCTATTTAAAATTGAATGCCAATGGCGGACGGTAAATCCTTTTACAATTTACGACAGTTAATAAAAGTTGTTGAATGATAAAGATATTTTGCAAAGTTTGTTTGGCAATAACGGTTGTTGTGCCAAAGAGGAATATAAAAAATTTGTTAAGATGAATTAACAGACACCGACAACACAAATGCAAAAAGTAGTAGAGGCTCAATGAGTTGAAAGGACTTGCATGTTAAAAAGAACATACATAAGTGTTCATTCTGAAAAGCCAATATAGCATCAACATAATGTGTCTAAAAAACGTGGCAATAAAATACACCAGCTTTTAGCGGCGCGCCGCGGCGGTAGTTAAAAGGATAGAAAAAATAAAACAAAAATACTTTATGTTTTTACTCAAATTGCAGAAAAGACTTTTTTCAATTGACAAATGTATAGGAGAATGACAAATATATATTTGTATTTTTTGTAGATTAAAATACATTGACAAAAATTTTTGTTTTAAATATATTAATAGCAATTGATACAGGTAAAGTCCTGAGGTGATTGTATAAGAAAAACAGTAAACAAATGAATGGCACTGTTGCATGCCCAGCGGAAGTCGTAACAACTTCCAAATACTATGGATATCAAAAGGAGAAGATTAAAAAAATTTGTCACATTTATATAATTTTAGATAATGCAGGTGAAGCAAACAACTTTTAAGTATGCTGTGTGTTATTCTTTAAAAGTTATTTAATATACATTTCATTAAATGAATAAAGTAAAGGTCTATCAACTTTAGACTTGAAATTAGTTCCGTTTTATGCACCGGTCAATCTGTTATTTAAAATTTTTTATTCAAAAAAGATGTTGTCACATCAAAGTAAAGTCTACAATGGACACATGTTTTTAATTTCCAATTTTATTCTATGTAAATTTTAGACGTTTCAAAGTTAAGGCCATATATTGAGTAGTAACTTCTCTGTGGGAACACTAATTATTTTTATTATTATTAATTTCCCATATCAGCCTATAAGGGTTTGAAAAATAAAACGATATTCGTTGAAATCACATCTGTAGCCGACACAGTACTTTAAATATCAAGTGACCACTCAAAACTATTTATTAGGCCCACATTGGCCGACATTTGAAAGCATACAAAAGTTACTCAACAGTTATTGCTTTTAATATTTTTTATTTATTATTGTTATTTTAGTATTGTTTTAACTCGACCTCTTTTTATTTATATTAAATAAATATATTTTATTCTTTTAAACGGTATTTTTTAATTAAATTTAACTATATATTTTTTCAATATTTCGCTTTCCTCTGGAAAGCTTCTTCAGGAAATTAATTTTATAACAACAAAAATTATTAACAATTTGAAAGAAATTTTTTGAAAACCAAAAAAAAAACATTTTTATTTAATATTTATTAAACTTACAATTAAAATTATAGGTTATTATTCATTGTGGCAATAGCAGCATAGGCTTTTGCATTTTACATTGTTGCTTTTAATAAATATTTTATAATGCCTTAAAATTGATGTCTCAGAAATTCCGCATCATTTCTAGCTTTGCCTCTGACTTGAAAATTTTGTGTTGGAAGGTCTCCACTTGCAAATCTTTAAGGTCAAATTTATTTCGAAAATAAAAACCCGCACAAATATAAAAATTAATATTGCAATGTTATTTATTCTATAGAGTAGAATAGTTATTAGCTAATCAACCTTTGGTTTTAGTTCAAGTGTGCAGAAAAGATACCCTATTTTGTATTTGCCACACTTTGGTGTAGTTAATCCCCACAAATCTGCAAAACTTCGAGATGTGCTTGACGCAGCTGCAAAAACGTTTGATACGTCTCTAAATTCCGTACTTGTTAGAGGACCTGAGCAAGCAAAGCCCTTACAAGGCGTTCTTCTTAAATTCCGTAAGGGACTCAGTGCCGTTGGAGCTAATGTTAGAGAAATGTTCTCCCAAGAAAAAATTCCTAAAGAAGATCACCGTGCGCAAAGATTTCTTTACAGAAGTGGGGACATTGATGAACCAATTCGGCAGTATGTTATGACTTCAAAGACTTTTGATGCTGTTTGTTCTCCTCGTAAAAAATGCAAGAGATTTTGGCCACATATACCCAAAAACTGCCGAGGCTACTGTTAACAAACACTATGTAGACGACTTTGTTTGTAGCTTTAATAACGAAGATGACGCAACATGTATATGCATAGAAGTTGTGTTTATCTACCCTAAGACTGGATTCAAGTTACGTGGTCTAACTGTAAGAATTTAGAAGGTGTAATGCATCCAGCCATTGGTGACGTAATAAGGCAAGTTAGCTGTTTTGGAATAAATGCGAAGACGCCTTTGAGTTTAAGGCGAAATTCCTAGAAATAAGTTCTGATGTTTACAATGGTGTACGCCTTCCCACTAAAAGAGAAATGCTGCAAATAGCCATGGCCGTATTTGGTTTAAATGCAGATTTTCTACTTTATTCAATGTTATTGGAACAAAATTGTTGGAAAGAAAACATTGTATATTTATATATTTAAAATATGGTTGACGGAATTTAGAGAAGTTAGATATTTTAAATCACCATATTTACATAAAGCATCAAATGTTCAACGTTCACGTTTTCGTTGATGCTAGCCTAGATACGTTCGCAGCTGTGTGTTATTTGAGAATCGTTCATGAATACCAGATTAATGTTTCCTTTATAATTGATAAACTCGATGCGCCCCAGAAAAGTTGATGAGTATACCTCGTCTTGAATTGCAGGCCGCCGTACTTGGAGTACTTTTAAGAGGTCTAGATATTAAAGTTTCCTCTCTACATAATTAGTCAAATTCTCAAACTGTTATTAGCTGGATAAATTCTAGGGAACGTCGCTTTAAAGCTTTCGTAAATCATAGGTAACTACAAACCTTAATTCTGCTGATGCGGGAACACTTCCCAATTACCAAAGTTTACACAAAACAGTTTAAGGGTAACGCCCTCATGTATCTGTAGAAAACTCAGACTTGCTACAAGACGAAGTACACTCGGTTTTTTTTTTACAGAAAACGATAACGAAGTTACAAAATTTTCGTCAAAGATACTGGTAACCACATATAAAATCTACTCTGAAAAATGTTGCAAAGAAGTCCATGCATCCATTAATGGGAACGTTTACGTCGTCAGATCCATTCCTACGACATTTCCCTTATGCAGGAGTTTGGATTTGGTTGGTCCATTTGATATTGCTATTTGGAGACGCAAAGGAAAACGTTGGGGAGTAATATCTACATACTTAACAATTAGGGAAGCATATATCGAATAGGTAGAAAACCTCTCTGCTGATGCACTTATTTTGTGTTTTCGAAATTTTATTGCATGTCAAAAACTTTTGAAAAAAGAAAATAGACTTTTAAATATTGAACAAAATACACAAGAGGCAGCAACACACAACATTGATTGGATTTTCAATAGCCCAGCTAACCCAAGTTCAGGTGGTTGTTGGGAAAGGATTATAGAAATTGTGAAGCGGTTACTTCTTATAGCTTTAAAAGAAGCCACTCCCCGTCGTGAAACACTATGAAGCGTTCTCATTGAAACTGAAAATATAAAAAACTCACGTCCACTAACAGGCATACCAGTTTCATCTGAAGAAGAAGATCCAATAACACCTAACCACCTTTTACTACGTTGTATTAATACAACTCAAACTCCAGCTAATTTTGAAGAAGATGTGATATCTAAGGTAACAATGGAGAATTGCCCAAAATTTAAAGAACCGATGGATTACGAAATTTCTTACTCAGCTATTAACTAGGACAAAGGGCAGAGATGTAGTAAAATCTGTTCAAATAAATGACATTGTATTAATTTTTTTTTCAAACCAACCGAGGCCATCCAAAGACGGCCAGATACACTTTGTTGATATTAAAACTATAAACGAAGTCACTCGTTGACCAGTCTCAAAACTGGCGTTTATAAAATTAGATGGTTCACAAGAGAGGGGGAAATATTAGAGTAAAGTACTTTATACGTTAGCTACGTTATTTTAAGTGAAAAAAATGGAACTTTCAATAATAATTTGATATAAAACAATTTGTCAATAAAGATTTGTATTTGATTTTAATGTTGAAAATATTTTTCACAAATAAAGACGTTAACAATGAATTAAATTACATTTGTGTGTAGTTTGGTTTTTTGCAATATTTTTAGGTAAATTTATATTAAAAAAAAAAACACTGAAAATGGCACATGGCCGAAACCGGTCTGTTTACAAACCAAATTTGACGCGGGATGAAGGAATATCATACCCAAGCAAATTTAAGATTTCTCTGTCAGAATTTTATAACGAATTGAAAAAAAAAACAATGTTAAAATTTGTAAAATTTTGTGTTTTATTTTTTTGACTGTAAGTTTAATACACACACACATCTGAATTTATATATCCTATGCTCAATACTAAAACAAGTAGGCAATAAACAATATTTTCTTGACACTGTGTGTGGTAAAATAAATAAAGTAAATATTTTCACACATAAAAATACACATTTGTAGTATGAAAACCAAACCAACTATAAATTATATTCATATAAATGTATGAGTTAAAACCAGATATAATATCTACGTTATATACAGAGAGATCGGCAAAAATATAGACAGACACATTCATTTTCATTACTATTCAGTCATGCAGTTGTGAAAAATAAAAATGAAAAATATTTAAAATACACTCAATTGAAAAATGGAAAATCCATTATGATGAACGAGGAAAAAACTTTTAAAAACCTGCTTTTTGTAGTCTACACAAATTTACACAAAAATATATTGAAATGTGCACCTGGGTGTATGAATGTTTATGTTTGTTTTACATATTGGCATTTCTTTTTTTTTTTCTTACTTTTAAGCAAGGATTAAAAACTTTGATGAAACTTATTGATGCCCAAAAATAATATTTAAAGGAGTTCAATCCTTGATTATTTAAAATCATACATTTTAAAGTAGTTTTAAAGTAAAAGGACCAAATTTGAGGGGCATTGGCCACCTAAAGCTAATTTAGTAACAAATGTTGTTGCTTAAGCACGTAACTGATTATACATTCTGTACGGAAACAGCTAATTGTGAATTTAAACTTTTATAAAAAAAGAATGAATAAAAAAAAACATAAGAAGCGCAATTGGCAATATAATCAGTGATGGTGTTTTTGGTTAAAATTTTTTTTTTCAAAAGTATTCACCCATGGGTTGCTTAGACATTTGACAGGACTTTCGTTAAATTTTCGATATTTGCTTAAGTTTGCTTATGCGCCTATAAACTTCAATCAAAATAAAATGAAATCTCTGTCGAATGCTGATATAGATTTTAAAATAATTGGCGATCATAAGATTGCATGGGAATATTACAAAAAATGTATTTCTTCTTCTTATTATTTAGTGCTAAATTTACTAAAAAACTATAGTTGAAGTTATAAATATAAAAATCTAATATTACACAAATTTAAAATCAAAACTTCACATTTCATCTGCCAGTGTAATTTACCGAAAAAGTTCTTAAAATGGCAACAGTTTTTGTTATCGAATTATTCATGATTTTAAAAAATTCTCTGCATTTCGTTTCCTTTAAAAAATATTCTTTGTTTTTTTTTATAAATTAATGTGATGTGTGCATGCGGTGTTGAATTTAAGAATTAATAATCTAGGCATATTCTACTACGATAACAGGGTTGTGTTTATCTATTAATATAACCCATGTTAATGCAAAAAATCCTGAAGTATATATATTAGGGTGCGATATTTTAGTAAAATTAAAGTGGATAGGCTAAAGAATATATTGAAATCCCTTTACTTTGAAAATCAGTCATTAAGTCAGTACAGGCTCCCGCTAAGCGATAAGGTTCATTTTTATCTTAAACAAAATATTCACATATGGAATAAAAGTAATCGTAAACAGATCCACGGAGCTTCATTAGATTCTGAAAAATGTACCATTTGGTGAATATATATATATATGTATATATATATATGTTTAAGTTTTAGAAGAAAATAATTAAACATTAAAGTAGCTTACTGGGTATGGTGTTTACTAACTGCGTAGTTTGCCAACAAAATTTATGCACACAAGACAACAACAAATTTCTGTTTAATAACTGCGTAGAAATTTGTTACGCGCAAGACAACAACAAATCGGTATGCTATTTACTAACTGCGTAGTTTTCTAAGAAAACTTATTCACACAACACAACAACAAATATCTTAAAACAAATTCTAGAAAGAAATTTTATTAGCATAAAAACAAAAATACACACGGACATGCCGGCGTCTATACATTCAATGGACAACATACAACAACAAAATGTGATACAAAGGGAGTAGAAGATTCGTGATCCATTGACTGTTACCGCACTTTCAACCTCATCTTGGAAACAAACGGTCAAATCACGATTCCAGACTACATAGCACATTATACAGTAACACGTTGAGCATGCAAAGGCTTCTCGATAAGCGCTCTAGGATTTTCAGATGCCCAAATGCGACATATCCTGAGAAGTGGAATTGGACTTCTTCTGAAAAAAACAGTCGATCGTTTCTGAATGAATTCAGCAAATCTATGGCAATGTGAATAGTCAATCGGCTTCAATTCCTTCTCCAGTTCAACCTCGTAAGGCTTGAAAGTTGAATTCTTTCGCAAAATTAGCCATTTGGTGGTTTTGGATAGCCCTAATTGTTGAGAGCGTCGAGGAATTGACAAACTTAGATCTGCTTCAACACTGTGGCTTACGGCTGCGATGTTTTCAGCTGAACAATCCGGTAGAACACGCGTCGGCGTTCGCACATTTTGCATCGAGCCTGTCGACTCAAACTTAAAAACTAAATTCTTAATAGCGGTCTTAGAAGGACGATTAAGTTGTCCGAAAATATCACGAATTTAATGAAATGTAACTTTAACAGAAAAACCATTTTCCAAGTGGATTTTAATTGTTTTAATTAATTGCCACTATGAATACGTCAAAAAACTAAATGTCAAAAATGTCATGTTTTGGTGGTGTTACCACAATTGGAAAACAAACTTCTTGTTGAAAGACCCTATATATATATATATATATGCTTTATATACTTTTTCGCTGAAATAACAAGCCGCAGTTCGCATTAATGGAGATTGCACTGATCTGGGTGAGATGTGGTTTAATCATTTTTGAAAAGCATTTAAGGCGACCACTAGTCATTAAAACGCTTTGGTTAATAAAATCTTATTACATTAACTTTCTTACACATAAGAGTTTATTTAATCTCTTTTCTACAAAATCAATTCATAAAGCTTTGAATATGAAATTATAATCCTCTACACTCTAGGACTAGTGTATCTAAGTGTAGACTAGAAAACAATTGGGAAAACTTTTTTCAAAATTTCAAAACCATATATTTTTGTTTAATTCTGTTTGATTAGTTACTACTTATGCTTAACGATGTAAATTTTGAATCATCCTTGGGTATTTGATATTTGGATTTTTTATACTTTTTATACTTCTTAAAGTTATGTAGTTGTATAACAGTTAATGAATCAATTCCTTAAAATCATAAAATCAATGTCCATTAACTTTTTTACCATATACCCAGATGCATACATTTTCACGGTCAATTTCAATATGCAATTTAAAGAAATTATATATTTTTTTTTACCATTATTTTTCTTAAAACATTTTTTAGTTTTATATTCACATAAAAGTAACAAGTGCATATCGTACTGAATATGGACAGATCCTTACATGAATATTTGGTGCACATTTTTTGTTTTTGTTTTATTTTTTATGGCTGTGTGTTCCTTTATACAGATAGATAGATAGATAGATAGATTTATATTTTTAACATTTTATTTATGATAAATAAACAAATATTTAATATAAGTAAAAGGGGTTATATAGTAGTGTCACATATAAAGTGGGTTGTTTATGTTGATGCTTTTTCACTTTGAACGAAAAAAAATAGCAATAAAATTTGTAAACTGATATAAAAATAAACGTACGTATATTCGCCAAAGTTATGACAGTTTAGTTTTAGAGTTTATTTGTTGTACCCAAACAAAGAAAGCAATTTTTTTCGGCACAGATGAAACAAATGGGAAACAATTTTAAACGAAAATAAATGTAAAATGCTGCACCATTTATGAAATGAAAAAAAAAATTTAAATAAATACCACAATACGAATATTTTTATAACACTTAATGTGACATGATGCATAAAATTGTAAGGATCCTTTAAAACACATTTACCTAGAAATGTATGTGTATACTTAGAATATTGCGCTCATATGATTAAGTGTGTGTACATGTGTGTATTTGGAAAATTGAATACTGAATAATTGAAAATGATTATCGAAAGCCATTTTATACATGCAAATATACATACACACATATATATATATATATATATATATTCACTTATACAAATATGCATACATTATTGCAAGCGTCTATTCTCTAGAGATGTTTGATTATATTTTTTATTCTGCTACAGTTTATACCAGCATTATCAATAAATTTATAACATTTATTACAGCTTTAGGCTTAAAAAATACAAAATGGACACATTATACTTAAGCCCTAACATTTTTAAGCATAATTATGCTATTTTTTTTTCTTTTTTTTTGTGATTTATACTCGTTTGTTTCATTTTCGCTTGCATTTTAAATGAAGCAATTTAAATTCCTTTCGACACTTGATTGCAGGTTATTCTTTTTGTTTTATTTGCTGTTGTGTTTTCAGTTTGTTGAAAATGCTTTGAAATATTTATAACTTTATGCATGAAGTGTGTGTGTGTATATATATATATATATATATATATATAAATAATGTTAATAAGTGTGTGTTTGCTTACAGGGTATTGCAGTAAAATATGAAAAATTGTTGCAAATAATTTTTTAGGTAAGAAGGTTATATATTTTAAGGTTGCCCTTAAAATTTATTTTGTTAACCTATTTCTATTTATAATAATATAAATTTCCTGTTGAATACCTGCCCATTTTTAAATTTTAATTCCAACCTGCATTCAAAGCATATTGTGGGCTTTTGAGGGTACAAAAACTGGCTACTGACAACTCCTTGGAATAGCAGTTTAAACAGACAATTTGTCAAGCAGTTTGTTACGTTGTTACATTTTTCCCTGCAGCCAAAGGTAGGTGATTTTTTAATTGCAAATACTAGAAATCTCTATTTTTATATCATAAATTTCTCCCCATTTATGCTTTAGTGTTCCGCAGTGATCTGATTGTGTTGTTTAATAAACATGATGCGCTAAAAGGTGCCGCCAATTAGAATATTGTAGGCTTTGCTTCGAGCTTACAAAACCCTTTCCAGCCAGGTCGGCTTATACAACCTGATTTCGACTGCCATACACAGTTTACCTATGCTAACAAAAGAGCGCCCCTGTTAAACAAATATGCACTGACTTTTCTATGTTTCATACATACACGTTCACGCTTACGCGCGTTAAACTTACATTCGAAGACCGTTCTATTGAAGAAATAACATATCGCTAAGAGAAACACTGCAGACTAGGAATATATTTATTTTCATTTAACTAGTTGCAATAATACAAAAGCAATGTGTTGTTATAAAAAGTATCCAACAGATATTTATGTTTATGTTCATAGTGAACAAAAATGCTTTAAACTCAATTGTTGTAGATACTGAACCATATAGAAATGTAGTGGACTCAATTGCACTCGACATAAATGAGCCAGGACTTGATGTTTACATTCATTAATGCGTACTAGTGGAATCTTATTTGCTTTAATGTGCGTGCGTGTTCAAAACCAATACAATGATATTTGAGTTTGTCATCCATACATCGTTCGTTTATTCTTTTAGTCATTGTATAAAAACGTAAATTTGTTTTGCATGTATTGTACATACGAGTATGTGATTGTTTTTAAATATATATATATATACATATATATAGTTAACTACTATATTTATATGTATGTATGTGGAAATTTTAAATATACACATTTATATTTATATACATTTTAAATTTACTCCTTTAGTTATCGTTTCATCGCATTGAATGCATGTGTGATATTTTGGTTTTCATTGTATGGTTTGCCAGAAAAATGCATTTATTTGTTTTGTGTTCAGGGATTCTTTTATAAATCTCTTTTTATTCTTTTGTAGTTAACTTTTGTATGGTTATATGTTGATAAAATGTATGAATGCATGAATTTAAATATTGCTTGACAAACACCAAATATATCGTTAGCGAGTACTATACATTAAAATGAGACAGTAATATGTTGCACTAAAATCCTTTTTATTATTTTTTATGTATCTCTCTCTTTCTGCTTGTTAATTAAAAGTATTAACTTATTTGTTCCTTAAAAACCAGTTCCTAAAAACATTAATCGGGCTCTGATTAAGGTTATTCGTTTGACTTGAAAAAAATAAAATAAATAAAATAAATCTTAACAGAAAATGCTTAAATTAAAATTTACTATTTCATTTTCGAAAGAACCTTAATATTGTAGACCTTAAAATTAATTTATTAAGCAAAATTTTGTTTTAAAATAGAAATATAATTTAATTATGGTTCAATTATGCACAGGTATGTGCTGTTCGACATCCACCCGAAAATTTTGGTTTTGCGATGTCGTAGTACAAATAAAAAAAATATTTCTAATACAAAACATTTTTTTTAATTATTGTGTTATTTATTAAAGGTGCTGCGAAAGTCAAGTTTGAGCATTAAATACTTTTTTATTTTTTATGACTGATATTTATTTAAATCCATGCAATTTTTAAAACCGATTTTACAACAAAATAAACAAATATTACAAATATTAAAAAAAATAAATAAAAACTGTTAAAAAATATTAAGTTTTAATCCCAACTAGCAGAACCATACGCCACATAATAATTTACACTTCAATATTTCCTAAAAGTTTAAATAAGCTCTATCCCGCCTTTACTTTTTTTTTGGCAAATTAAATTTTAATGACGGCCAATCAACAAAATAATTAAGGGAAATGAAATATTTTCAAATATTGTAAAATTTTAAGCAATAAAAACCATGAAAATATATTTAAAAATAATGACAATTAGATTTCAAAATATTATATTCGAACAAATATTTAAATACAAATAGTTCTGTGTTTTGACTGGTAAATAAAATTCATGTTTTTTTTTTTATTGGTGGCATGTTCTTTATAATAATTTTTTCAAATGTGGTTTAAATCAAAATTTTATGCACTGAATTGAATTAAGTTTTGTATTGTTGTTTTAATTTTTTTTAAATATTGTAAGCTCATTATTAAACAAAAAAAATGTGTGTTAAAAATATGATTGTATTCATATGAATGGGTCAAGTGAAACGCATTTGACGTCCTAAAAGAGTTTATTATTAAAACTTATACTATTTTGTATAATTGTTGAAAGTTATATTTTTCTATTTTATGTTATACAGTGATGTCTATTGAAAAAATATTGTAAAAAATACTTGATGTCATGAAATGAAACTTTTTTGAGAAAATTTAAACAAAACAAAATAAAATATTTTTCTGTTCTATTTTGTTTTTTTTGAATAGAAAGATGCTTCTTGTAGAACCAGCACGCAGAGAATGTTCGCTTCTTATACATTACATAGTGCTCGATCTATAAAATTATATAGTGTGAAGGAGAAAAGAGAAGGTAGTGTTTGCAGAATTTACTTTAGTAAATTTTACGAATGTGACAGAATTGATATCTGAAAGAACTTTATTCCACATATTGCTAAAAACAATTTGTTTCTATAAACAATAATGAATAGCGCATTAGTTACGGCTTTCTAAAATTTACTAAAGTAAATCCCGTTATAGTAACGATTAAATAAAATGAAACACGTCGCACCTTACGTAGGCATTAGATTAAGTCAAAAGAGTTTGATGACCTTTAGCAGTGATTCTCAACCACTGTGCCGCGGCACTTTTGCGTGCCGCCAAATTTCAAAAGTGTGCCGCCAAATTTTGCAAATATATAATGTTAATGTTAATATTATTAAATTATATCATTTAAAAAGAAATATATTTTTAACATGAATATATATTTAAATCCACAAAAAAATTAATTATTTTATTATTTGCTTTGCATCGCGCTTTTTCTTAGTGACAAATTATGATGAAGCGGCGTGCATAGCATTAGGAATATGTCTCAAGTCGGCGCACACTTGCCACTTCTGCGTACATAACGTGTTGTTTTAGTGATAGTTGAGATTCACAAGGTGTTGCATAGCAGTTACTGCACCTTTTCTTTCGTTAAAACTGGCAAATGTATGCGATTCGGTTTAATATTAATATATTTGCATGTAGTGTCAATTTATAAATTTTTAACTTTGCAGTACACCTATTCCCCGGTACTTGTTTTACTCCTTTTCGCTTTTACACGGTTTTCCAAATAAGTTTTTTTTTGGTTTTATCGCACTTTACTAAAAACTACTGTGATTGAACACGTGCGCTGTGCACACATCTCACATAAAATATATGTTTTATCTACGGAAAATTGTATTTGAGTGAAAGTTTCACAATTTCAGAAAGGTGTAATTTTCCATATTCAATTTTTTTAAATGTTTCGACAATATTATTTTTATTTTATCAGTAAATGAATCAATGGTTAAAAAGAAGAAAGTTTAACGATGATAATAGTGATAATGATAACGTTAGGGACCGAGTTAATGAGCCAACCCTCGGCACAAATAAAAGTACTTCTTGCTCAAACAAATACGTTATCCATCGAAAATATAATGATGATTTTTTGAAATTTGGATTTGCTTCTACAATGGAAAATGACATAGTTGTACCCGAGTGTATGTTATGTGGTTTTAAATTATCAAATATGGTTCCTAGCAAACTCCAACGTCACTTGGTGACTAATCATCCTTCGCTTTCAACAAAAGATAAAAGCTACTTTGAAAGGTCTTTATCATCAAAAATTAAGCAAGTAAAAGTTTTTGAAAAAAAAGTATGTGTGTCTGAAAACTCACAATTTGGCTGAATAAATTATATTACCTGCTTGTCGCAAAATTGTAAAAACAATGATTGGTGGATCAGCTGATATTGATATTTGCGAAATACAACTTTCAAATGATACAGATCATCGCAGAATTAAAGATATGTCAGAAAATATTGAGCAAAATACTGAAAAAACTGTTGCAAATTCAAATTTTGCTCTACAAGTCGACGAAACAACAGATATTACAGGAAATGCTCAATTAATTACATTCGTTAGATTTATTCACGAAAATGATATAATTAATTAATTTTTATGTTGTCGGGAGTTACCTGATTTTACAACTGGTAATCATATTTTTCAAGTAATTAGTTCATATTTAAAAGAAATTAAAGTTTCTTGGAAGTCATGTATTGGTATTTGCACAGATGGTGCTCCAGCTATGACTGGACATCTAAAAGGATTTCTAGCACATGTTAAAGAACTGAATGAGAATATATTAGTTACTTATACTTTTGTATTTGACTTAACTTTGAATGAAGAGGAAGAACTCATTTTGCTTTCCAATAATCGAGATTTAATTTTAAAACATTCAGAAGAATCGATTAATTCGTTTTGGATTAACATCAGATGCGATTATCCAATAATAGCCAACAAAGCTTTAAAAATGTAAATATATTTTCCACATCTTATTTGTCTGAATTCAGATTTTCAGCATTAGCCAACATTAAAACTATAAAAAGATCAAGATTGTTAAATGTAGAAGACGATATGAGAGTAGCATTGTCATTTGTACGACTAAATATAAATGAAATTATCAAAAACATCAAACTCATATTTCGCATTAAAAATATTTTTATTTTTATCAAACGATAACTAATATATATTGAGTATATATATTAGTTTATTTCGTATATTTAAAATTTTTGTCATAAACTATTTATGCAGTGTGTTGCAGTAAGTAAATAATTTTTATCTTTTTTTTGTGTGCCGCCAAATTTTGAAAACTTTAAAAATGTGCCGCAACCAAAAAAAGGTCGAGAATCACTGACCTATAGCCTTCGATTTTCTATGTATGTGGTGGGGTAGTTTCTGAAGCATCGGCCCATACATAAAAGTTATATTTATTCCATTTCCGTTAAGATAAAATTTGATCACAAAGTAAGAAAATCAGATGTTACTTACCACGTTACACGAGTGCTTTTTTTTCAAGCTGAAAATTATGAGTGTTCCATCGAACATCGCAGAGATTTTTTATGCCAAGTACATCAAAAGGAAATAAGTCAGTATCTAGCTGTGTAAGCAATAACCCGACGTTGGATCAAATCACTGTGGGTGTGGAAAGCCGAAGCATAATTCTATCCAACAGGTCATTCCTAGTTGCAACCTCGAAAGCTCAGAGCAGGCCGCCAACCCCACTTCTTGCTTAAGAGCCGGAGACTATCCAACTCCTTGACCAGAACACATTCCAAACATTCTCACTAAACCTGGATCGTTCACCCATTGTTAACGTCAAAAGAGAATGATCCTGCAAAACCACAACCACCACGATGCTTCCGAAGGGCCAATCAGTCAGAGAACAGCTAAAAGCTTACTGCACTTACTGATACCCGTGGAAATAACTTGTAGTTGTCCAGTTAGCTTCTGTTACCCTTTTACCCCCGGCAACACATGTAATGACGTTGAGATTCCGTCAAGACATCATATAGATCTGCCCCCGGTGGGGAACTCTGATTTCGTAATATCTTTATCAGTCATAATTATATATGAGGTAGAAATTTCAGCCATATGACTGTGAATAAGCACAAAGCATTGAAGATTGAACCAAATCATACCAATCGTAGAGTTTCGCCCACAACATCTATTCAGCTGTGAAAAGCACCAGTTAAGATTGCTAGCCGATTTATTTATTTATTTTATACACATTTAAATCGATTTCTTGTCAATAATTTGGGACTAATAAACCAAAAACATCCGTAGAATCAACTAAAAAATTTCTTTAATTCTACATGGCTCTTTAATTTTTATTGCTACAAATTATGTTGCTACAAAAGTTATGTTGCCATATTTTTGTTTCCATTAGAAACAATATACTCTATAATTCCTCGATAATCCATATAGTTATGGCTTAAAGTTAACGAATTCTTTCTTTGCAGTGAACTTTCTAATTTTTTCCATGCTTTTAACCCTTCAAAAACGCCATCAATTTTTTCCGTTTACCACGAAACTTTTTTAATAAATCCATACATCTTTTGCATTTTTTTTAAAGGCAACACATGATTTGCCACATAGGATCATGAGAATCCAAATGTTCAAATTTAAACCATTCGATTTTTTTTTGTAATTTTTGTTACTTTTTATAACAAATTATAAAAATTAAATTCGCTTTTTATTTTTTCGTTCCTACAATTGGCTTCAAGTCCCAATATGCAATAAGTGCAGTTAAACACATGACTTTTTATCAGTTGGATTGTAAAGATATAAGTACATTCAAAGCAAAATAACACATCTGTACACATTTATTTATGGAGTATATATATATCTAAAATATATTTTGAAAGTTAATCGGCAAAGGTTATAATCACTAAATAATTTTTATTTTGTATTAGAAGTGAATTTGTATTTATACTGAATACGCATGTATAAATAATTATGCTAAATTTCCCCATTATGTTGATTCCACTTTTGAAAATACTATATGTAGGTATGTATGGAAAATTATAGATTGATATAATAGCATAGTTTATAGAAATTTATGAATAGACACTTATACATTTGTACAAAAAAAAAACAAAAATATTTTAGCTTATACGAACATAAATATTTGGTAAAAATTTTTTTTAACAAAATACTTCTTTAGTAACGATATTAAATAGTTATGAACTTTTTATAGCTAAATACAAAATGGTAAAATATTACTATTATTTTTAGGTAGAATGAGTAACATGATGTAATATGTCTATATCATGAGGCAGAAAATTTATTTTATTTTTATCTATTTTGTGAAAGCTTTTTTCTCAGTGTTTATATTTAATAAGTATTTGATATTAGTAAATGACGATGATGTATATAATAATAATTGAACCATAATTATAGGCTTTGTTATAGCGTTATTAATTATTAAGTGCAGTTCATTTTAATTTATATAAATGTGGTCAAGTTTTTCAGTCAATTGAGTCAATCCTTTATCTATATTCAATATTTTGTTTGTTAATTACTTCAAATGCCAATTAAATTTTAAATGCCGATTAAATTGGTTTTGCCATTTATCATAATATGTCGAATAACTTAATATCCTAATATAGAAAGCTATTTTAAATACTGCAATTGTATGTAACATAGAAGAATTAGTTCCTAAAACTAAATGCCGCTTCATGGAAATGAAAAGTTATTGTGGTGCGTTAAACACTACAGTGCCTTTTAACACAATTATTTTTCATCTGATGATTTTCCGATTGTCGTCGTCAACATAAATCGCCACTATATTTATATGTTAATTTTATCCCACACAACCAAGTTATTTTTAAGATATTGTTAATACTAAAAAACAAGAATTGTTGGAAGTTAGTATTTACACGACGTGGAACTGTTCATGTGAAAGTGTTTGACAATGATAACCCAGTTAGAATAGCTTTTCCTTAACAACTTCAACAATTTTTCCGAGTATAGGTGACTAACATTTTCTCTTTCTTTATTTTTTTTTTTAAATTTGTTATTATTTAAACTATTTTGCCTTCTCTGTAGTAGATTATATAAATTTTTATATTATTATTAACCATTTTTTATGTTAAAATTAAAATTATAGTGTCTTGCGTTGCTATTAAGAATTACGTTTTTGTTTTTATTTGATTATGATTATATTTTTGTATTAATGGTTGATTATAATAATGGATAATGACACTGTGGGAAGATACTACAGTGAGCGTGGTTAAAATTCTATCCAATTACAAGAGAGGTCTAACGCTAGCCCATATCAATGTCCAAAGCTTAAATAATGAAATTCATAAATTTAGACTCGTTTTTGAAAGTTTAGATATTGTTTGCGTTTCTAAATCCTGGCTGTCATCAGCGACTCCGCATAGTTTAATTTGCCTTAGTGGCTACAAAGTGTTTAGAGAAGATCGAGAGGATAATTCTGGAGGAGTAGCAATTTTTATGAGGAATAATATTTGCTGTAGACTTTGTTTAAAGTCATCAGAATATTTAACAGGAGAGTACAAAAATTATGCTAATTCCTAAAAATAACTTGGTCAATTACCATCTTGTTTTGATTGGATTTAACTGAGAACATACGACGTTAACTTGATAAAGGATAAATAAATTTCCTGGTACCTCTTGATCTCTCTAAGGCCTTTCACATGGTTGATCATAACACTCTTTGCTCAAAACTTCGACACTTCTTTAACTTCCTTTTAATAATAAAACGACTGTTATCTTCATACCTCTATAGTCAAATGGTCTTTAATCTGTGGTGTTACAGTTATCTAGGGGAGTGCCTCAAGGATCGATTTTCCTTACTCGTTTTTTCTATTTATGCTAATGATTTACTAAGAAGCCCTTGCACTACAAAATCCAAAATTTCGCAGACGATGTGCAGCTTTATTTGAGCAGTACGTTCATATCCATTGCTGATAATAATTCTAGACGGAATGAGGATCTGAATAAAATTTATTGCTGGGCAACTGCTAATGGATTTTGTTTAAAAAAATAAATTATATTACCGATGTTAATAAATGGAGAAAAAAAATCACTATTGTAAATACTGCCAAAAAATTTCAGATTAATAATAGTTAATAACAGTCTTTCTTGGTCAAACCATGTTAACTCACTTGTGGGCTGGATTTACACTAAGCTGAAATGTCGTTGTTCATTACAACACCTTTTACAACATCTTTTAATATAAGGCAACTTCTTGCAAAATCTTTTCTTTTTCCTCGGTCAACCTAGGGTTGTGAGCTTATTGCAGGCTGTGACTCTACTAGTAAACGAAAGCTAAACGTCTTATACAACAATATCATTAGATATGTTTACGAATTTAGAAGACATGAAGATTTCCAAATTTTCTTCGAAACTATATGGAGTTTCATTCTACAACCTACTTAATATCTGTGTGCTTTTATTATTTTATAATTTTTTTTTCAGAAATGCCAAAATATCTTAATGATAAAATCAGGCATGCCAGAATAGTTAGGAGAAAAAGGATTATATTTCCTTTACACCGTTGTCTTGTATTTAAATGGCATTTTTCATTTTATTTATTCCAACCGCTTAAGAGCCTGAATATGTATACTATGCGTATTTGCTGTAAATAGCACTATCCTGTACAGGACGACGAATCTTAACTTATAACATAGAAAAGAAAGCTTGTAAATATTATTTTTATAATTTTCATAATTACATTTATACTTGGGATATTTCCAAAAAGTCGAAAATTCTGGAGAAATACAAAATTTACAAAAATCCAAAAATTATTTACCGAACGTCCAAAGGTTATTTTTAAAAAATGGTTTCGTTGAAACCAAAGTGTTTAATGTGTATTTTAATAAAAAAAAATCCTTTATAAATACAACAGAAAATCTATTGTTTTTCAAGAAATCTAAGCATAATCACATAAAATTATAATGTAAAACAGGTCACACATTCCGTAAAAGAATTTGAAAATATACAAAAACTAGCAAAAATTTATTAACACCAAATATTAATAAAACAAAATAAAACAAACTTGCTAAATATGATAGCCTTAGAAAAAATATTTTTAAGTCTTAAATACTTAAGAAAAATAGATAGTTTTTTATTAACCCTTAAAGCTTCAGCAAACACCATTTGACTTAATTAACTTAAATTGGCATTTGTGGGAGCCATTTAAATAAAGCCGATCGCTTAATTTAAAAGAAGGAGTTCTAAACAATTATGGGCTTAAAACCAAATTATTTTCCTTTGAAATAGATTCAAGGTAAAGTTTAATAATATAATAATAATTTTTAATATGCCTTATTTTTTTATTCAAATTGAAATAAGCTTTTAAACATTTTCCGGCACTTCAATATCAGCTGTTGCTAGGTACTGTGTCTGTCTATCTGTCACAGGTCTCTACCTGTGGAACAGTTGTGGCTCCTACAATAGAAAAATAATAAATAGAAGTGGTCTGTATAACAACACGGAAATATACAAAATGAAATTAATATGTATGGGCCGGCGCCCCAAAGTCTATTTTGGAGTTGCTCAAGAGAGCCAAGAGGCTCATTGGTGACAGTAGGGTTTCCAACTCTACTAATTCTCTAGAGCATCGACGCAATGTGGGATGTATTTCACTGTTTTATCGTTACTTCAATGGTAAGTTAGTGTTCAAATGAAATTAGTCAACTTGTTTCCGTTACTCGCACGTTTTTGCGTTTAACTCGATTTATATTAAGAGTGCATCTGTTTGTGGTTGATTGGCAAAATTCGTTTTTAGCAGAACAGTTTGTATGTGGAATAAGTCCCTCCAGATTTCTTTTCTGTCACTTTCAATGAGGGAAAGTTAAAGTTCAAACTGAATGTTGACCACAAACACTACTCCCCATAACCTAATTTCCTAGTTCTGGCACAATGTATTGCTTGTATAGGGATCATCCCTTGAGTGCTGGTCCGAGAAAAGAAAATACAATTAAAATTCAAAAGTATACTAATCATTATTTTTAACTGCGACACGCAAACACAACTGAAAAATAACATATCTATTAAAAGTTAATGCGAATCATATTTGCAGTGACGATTTAATATTTTATTTCAGTGAAAATAAATGTTAAAGTTAATTATATTTTGACAAATTGTGTGTCCTTATACATCAATAAAAAATAATTTAAACAGACATCAACATTTTTATATAATTGAATTTTTGAAGTGCTGCGTTGTAAAAAAACCTAATACAGATGCCTTTAGGATCTGCTAATAAAAATATTTCTAAATCGAAATACTTAATAGTTTATTTTTTCTGACCTTAACGTATACAAAAGAACATATGATAAAAATAATAATAATTTGTATTCACTTGAATAGCATCATAAGCAATTAATAAGTATATTACTTAAATATATTTTATGTTTTTTGTTTAACTAACTTTGTGTATTATCAAATAAATAATGCCTAAGTTCGTATTTCCATTTCTTTTGCTTTTACATAAAGAAAAATTATTTTCAAAATTAACACATCAATTTTAGATAATTACGAAAAATAATTGTCCAATTATTTTTTATTTGGTATTCTGTACTAACAAAATATATTGTGTCTCTTAATTCAATACATAGTATGTCAAATATTAGATTTAAAAACTGAAATAACTACTCTTTAAATATTTGCTTATTGCAAGAGTTACTGTAAATTTTGGAAATATATATATTTAGTTTTTACTGAAACGATTTTTACCTATAATACGCTCGACGAATTACTATTAATATAACTAAACATACATAAAACTATAACAATTGAACATTTAGTTTCAGAAACTAATATAGAAAACAATACATGTCCATGTCCTACCTGCCCATATATACAATAAGGATAATATTATATTTTATTTGCTAATCCTTGGTAACATAATTAATATTTGCAATACCAATTAAATAATATACAAAATAAATTCATTAAAATTTATTGTTATACATTATTTACTTATAGAACAAATAGTTCAGAGTTTTAGCTAAATTTTGTGCATATATTAAAATGGTTAAATTAATTTTATATAACTCACACACATATGCATAGACACGCTTATGTGTATAATTTATAATTATAAAAACAATAGAGAAAATGTAAATATAATCAATTTTGTAACATTATTTGTTATTAAATTTCATTGAATAAAATTAATAATGTGTCCATCAAATAGACTTAAATAATGAACAGACGAGAAGCAAAAATAAAAACGAAATTAATTTAATAGTTGACACCGAAAATTGTTCTCTAAAATTTACCAAGAACTTTATGAGCGACTGGAAAACTTATTTATTTATTTTTTTTTTACTTCTGTCTTGTAAAAATGTTGTATTAACCTGTTAATTGTGTAAATAACACAATTTTTTTTGTGATAGGTGCAGAAAATATTATACTTCTGTGAGTACTTTCGAAAAGGACGACAATATTGCAAAGTGTTTTCATGGCAATTTGAATATATATAATAAACAGATGGTTATGTTATAAACCTTAAAAGAAGAATTTTTCACTTGCTGAAGAAAGCGCAAAAGAAAACTTACTTTTTTAATATTAATTTAAGGATTGATATTTAATACAATACGTTATTTAAGGATCAGTATGCAGAACAATTAATACACTTGAATTAAGTGATGCGCGTGTCACATGCGTTAATGACTTCGTATCCAACACTGACTTCGACAAAAAATAGAACTTAATTTTGATTGGCGGCAACAGGTAAAATTTTGTCAGCGCAAAAATGCGAACGTTTCATTTCCAACTTAATAATTTCTCACTATGAAATTTAATAGCTAAATTGCAATTCGGCAATTATCGAAACGTCTGGCAAAATTCGTTAACCCATGCGGTACCGCTAACTTGCATTTCTTAATTGTTTACAACAAAAAAATAGAAATTACACTAAAAGACTAAAATTACAACAACCACAACATTATAAAACTTTCCATGTGTGATGAAAAGTACAAAAGCATTTCTGTTTTTGAATTTCTATTCATATGCTATTTTGTTTTATAACAATTATCAAAATTATTTATTTACAATAATAACATGTCATTGAAAAGTAACTAAACCAAGAGCATTGTCAGATAAATATTTATATTATTATTATTATTATAGTTAATAATTAAAATCACAATTAGAAAAATGTTGCAAAATTAATTTAAATTTACAAATACAACAAATGTGTGCATAATATTAAGTGTATTTGTTTTAGTAAATTTAGTTTTTTTTTTTAAATGGAAATTTTATACGGTATTTTTCATTTATTTATTTATTTGTTTTATTTGTTTTTGAAAATAATTTTAGATTTTAATTTATAACGGTTGAGCTATAGACTTTACTTCCAGTGGGGTGGAAAGAAAATTGCTTAAACGGCAGTTGGCAAAATCGCATTAAAATAATTAAAATTCAGTGTGAAAATGGTGGTTCCGTTAAAGTTACATTTTGTAAAATTCGTGATATTTTCGGACAACATAATAGTGCTTCTGAAACCTCTATTAAGAATTTGGTCGTTAAATTTGAGTCGACACGCTAGTGCATATACCAACGCATGAAAACGTCGCAGCCGTGAGCCACAGTGTTGAAGCAGATCCAAATTTGTCAATTAATCAATGTTATCAACAATTGGGGTTATCCAAAACCAGCACATGGTGAATTTTGTGTAAGGATTTGATTTGGAATTTTTAAAAAAATTCAACTAGTGCAGGAATTGAAGCTGATCGACCATTCACATTGCTGTAGATTCGCTCCTCTGAAAAAATCAGTTATTCGGACGAATCCCATTTTCTTTTTTCAGGATATGTCAATAAGTAAAGTTCCCGCATTTGGTCTTCTAAAAATCCTAGAGCGCTTATTAAGAAGACTTTGCATGCTTAACGTATCACTCTATGAAGCGCTATGTGGTCTGAGGCGTGATTGGGCTGCTTTTTCGAAGTTGAGGCTGGAAATGCGGTAACGGTCAATGGATCAAAATAAGATCGGTATTTTGTTAAAAAAATGATTACAAATTTTGATGAAAGAATCGACATCTGTCAGCGTGGTCGTAGTGGATATTTGCCACATACTATTTTTTATTCCTAATTGCCAAACTTTAGTCTTCATGGTATGATGCAATAAAACTTTGAACTATCTGAATCTATATATTTTGTTTTATTTGCCTTAGAAACAAAAAACTTCTTGTTAAAAAATTTACAAGCCGAATTTTTATACTCCTGAACTTACGACAACTAATAGTGTTATTTACTTTCAGATTGAAACAAAAATAAATTTTTTATTGACTATATAAAAATTAATCTTAATACTGGTCTATATTTTCAATATTTTCCTTTCCTGTGGAAAGCTTCTTCAGGAAATTATTTTTTATAAAAACAAAAAATTATTACACAGGAAAGCGAAATATTGAAAATATATGTGATAAATTTATTTAAAAAGACCACTATTAAGATTAATATTTATATATTTAAGAAAAAAAGGTCGAATAATAATAATAATTTTTTATTGACTCAAAATATTTGATTGGAAGATTGTTTTCTTTTTTTTTTTAAATAAATATTATTCAATTAAAGATATAATTGAGACAATTACAGATGTTATTAAAAAAATTATAGATAAATAGAAATTTTAGGCGACAACGAAATTATCATTACGGGTTGGCAACGCTCTTAAGGCTGTTTTGTTAATTAGTTTATTATTTAAAATATATTTATATATTTTTTTTTAATTATTAATATAAAAACATGTTAAAACTAAGTTTCTCAAGCTTGCCAATTAATTAAACAATCTAACAATGATAAGGTTCATTCGAAAATTAAGGCAACATCTAGTCTCTTCTCTTTCATTTTCCTTAGCATCTGGACAGCAGAGAAATCTTTTAAAATTATTAATAGTTTTCTGCACGAATATCCTAAGCAGAATTTGTAGCCACATGTTAAAGTGTCGCTTTTTTCTTTTACTTTGAAAATATGTATTTGGCAAATGCTACTTTACAATCAAAATATAAAATTAAATATTTATACGAAGTGCTATTATTGAAAAGTAAAATAATAAATAAAATATCCATGTTTGGTGATTTTTCTGTTTGCTGGTGTGTGAGAATGTGAAGCGTGTTAAATTAAAAAGTTTTATTAAAAGCATTTGATGCATACAAAAATATTTTTTAAACGTTTATTTTTCATACTCATTGAAAAAGAAATGAAAATATATTTAAAACAAAAAAAAAATAAAGAACATATTTATTCTGGAACTAATAAAAACCATAGATTTAAATACACAAACATGCAATTTATTGAAACAAAAAAAAACAAAAAACAAAATATTGTGGAAAAAGAAAATAAAGAATATTAAATAATTTATAAAATTTTTAACATTTTAAAATATAGAAAGTTACACAAATAAAATTGTACGTATACAAATGCATGTTAAGTATGTTTTTATGTAAATAAAAAAGCGTTTTGATTATTTTTCTTTTTTTGAATAATAGTGCATAAAATATTGCCAAATTGTTTATGCTATAACTGTTAAGTTGGAGATGTTGGTTTTATAAAAAGAAATCAATTTCTATATATTTTTTTTTCAATGACATTTAATATAAAATTTTGAGTATCCTGTATTTATAATTCTTTAAATCTGATAACCACACGAATTAAATTCTTAGTGTAGCGTATCTATGTTGAGTCATGTATATTTATGAACTCACATGAAAATAGCATGCATATATTTAATATAAATTATATTGTGAGAGTTTTAATCATACTTGCAGCTATTATAAACTTTGTTAGTATTTAAAAAAATTGCATATTTTTTTTCTTCTAAATTTATTTAAATACAAAACTGAATGCAATTAAAATAAAACGATATCGTCAGATTAGCCATAAAATATAAATACACAAACACGAATATGTATTTTGGTTTATAGTTTACTATTAAAAACTAAATTGTTTCAAATTAAAATATTTTTACCGATTAAAAATTAAATTTTATTTTAAAACCTTACAAAATTAGTGGACTTGCAATTAAGATGTAATTCCTGAAGGCCGGACAAATGTTGAAAGTTCGTAGCAATTACAGTGTTATAATTTTCTTTTTTTGAAGTGTTATCAAGACGGGTTTCGGCATGAATGGACATGAATGAAATGCTACAATTTTACAACTTGAAAAAGTTGTGTTGTAATCAAGGCGAATTATTAATTTTTATTCATTTGGTTTTATAGTAAAGTAGCTATCCTATCTCTGTTAAGTGTTTAGATGTTCATTATGTATATAAATTTTTTTAAGGCCCAACTATAGTACGCACAAGCTGGCTTGAGCTAATTTCAAAAATTGAACGAAAAGTCTATCAAATGCTACAGCGAATCATTGGCTATATTGTACTTACATGAATATAGAAATTATTATACACAGTTGCACATTTATTTTATTCGTGCTATTGCAAAAAAATAATTTCGTTCTGAATAAATGAAATTCATTAGCAAAAAGGCGTTTAATAATCGTATTTTGTATACTTAATACAATCCTTATGCAAATTTATAACTTTTTGTTAATAGTTTTAAGAAAATTACGAAAGAAAAATTACACATATTATGCTGTATGTATTATTTGGGCCAAAAGTACTAAAAAAATGTAACTGTATGCATCATTGAATTTATAAACAATACAAAATTAAATTTTATTGCAAATTGTGTGTTAAAAAAATGGTAAAAAAAGAAAATGTTTAAAGGCCCTCGTTCCTTTGAATTGTCATTAAAATAAAACGCGTATCTTTTGTCGTATAAGCTACTTTTCTTTGTACATTTTCTATTAAATTTAGATAAAATATTTTTTGCAATTTGTTTACTAATGTATCTATAACACAATGCGATCAGTTTCGTACTTTGCTTAAGCAAATGACATGTAACGAAAAGTTTTGTTAAGTACATTATAGTTTGCCACATATGATTATTAGGTACTTGCACAGTTGCTTAAGTTGCCTTAAGCATAATATAGTTGGGCCTTTAATATTTTTTTTCGGTGCAATGTAATTCACTTATTTGTTTTTTTTAAATCACAAATTTAATTTGAAAATTTATTTAGGATGAATAGGACTGTAGGGAGATTCGTTACAGTTTTTAATTTCTTTTTCTTAAACAAGTTTTTAGACAGATAGCGAGTTCTTTTTGAAATAGGAAAATTATCATTGTCGCCTTTTTGAGGAAACCCTAATTTCAAGTTTACAAGTTATGTAATTTCCATTCACAGTTACCGTTACGCCGTTTTAGTTTTCAAAAAAGCAACTTCCAATGATTCCTCTTCACCAACCATTGCATACCACATTGTCACTTTTAATGGATGTAAAGGTGTGTATTGAATAATTTGACAGTTTCGCATTCCCCAGAACCGACTACTCTGCTTACTCATGTATTAATTCAAACGTGCCTCGTCACTCATTGTGATTTTTTCATGACAATCGGGGCTGTCATGGGCGAGCTGTAACATCATTAACGGCAGCGTAAATGGTCTTGTGGAAGAAGCTCTTGTGGAAGAAGCTCTTGTGTCAACTGAATCTTACATGGAAACAAATAAAAATCCTTGTGCAAAATTGTGGCCAAAGTTGTTGAATTAAGGTTAATGGATAATTTTGAACACTTTCTTGAGCAGCAGTAATGTTTTTAGTCGATCTTGCAGTATGTTGTGGCTCATGCTTGGGCCCATCACCTAGAGTCAAAAACCTATTAAGTGGGCTCCTTAGAACAAAGGAGGAGTATTTGAACAATATAATTTATTATTAAGAATTTTATTTGTCGAATAAACAAACAAATAATCAATAAAGGTAAAAAAAATTATTTAACTGATATCAAAATAAATAAAAAAAATTTTCATATATCACAGGACCTAATATCTCGCTTAATAAAGAAATACTCAACGTTTGCTGCGGCTTTCATTCTTGTTAGTAAACAAAATTGTTGCAATGGAGTGATACCAATCCACGATACGTTAGTGGCATCATTGGATTTTTTATCTTCAAAAATGAAGAAGAAAAATAAAATTTTAGCATTAATTTGATTTCTATTATCTTCTAAGAACGAACCGTTTGACACCTTTTGACTATTTTCTGCGAGGCCAAGTGAGTTAACTAGATTACGTGGATAAAACATCAACAATTGACGCATTTCAGACGCTCAACATTAGACGTTCAAAATGAGCTCTGTCAAGAAATTATTCGCAAAATTTAATATACGCAATCTAACGTTTTTTTTTCAACTAGTGCTTATTTCGTGAGTGGTAACACTTAGCTTATGTGTGAATTAATAATGGAATATAATGTCAAGCAAATGTCCGCCTCTAGCACATAGGCAGACGTCTACTCTTTTCTTTTAAAAAAAATTTTCAAGCACATTGTGCAACAGAGCTCCGCTTATTTCGTTAGTACAGCGCCTAGTTTCATCTTTCAGAGCATCAGTTGTTTGCGAGTTGTTCACCTAAGCCCGCTTTGTTACATGGCCCCAAAGAAAATTAGGCACGGGCGTTAAATCACAAGAACGAGACGGTCAGACGGGAATTTCTTATGCAATGACTAAATTATTTGGCTGTGTGGCATTAGCCAATTGTGGTGACAAAAATTAGTTATCATGATTTAGTGGCGCACATAATTCACGGTAACGTCATTTCCTTGCTATTTTTCGAAAAAGTACTAGCCTACGATGCCGCCTGACCGCAAACTGCATCATAAAGTCATTTTCTTTGTGTGTAATGGTTTTTCGAGCACTATTTGTGGACTTTGTTAACTTCATATGCGATAATTTGATTTGTTTACATAACCGACTAATTGAAAATAAGTCTCCTCATCGCTAAAAATAATTATTCAATTTTTCAAACAGCCCATTCACAAACGTTTAGCGAAAGCAATATTCGAGTCAGCTGGCTTTAATTCTTGAACGAGTTGGTGAAGATTTTTATGCAACATTTTGCACAAAGTGCGTCTAATAATACCGAATTTTTACAAACGTCGACGAGTTAATGTTCCAAGCTCATTCTTAACACTTTGCTGTACAGCGGCAATGTTTGCTTCATTACGGACGCTACGATTAGAAACAGTAACGTGTGCCTCGAATTTAACAAATAAATTATGTACAGCGGTCTCAAAGGAAAAGAGCTTGCGCACTGTACTTACTAAACAGCCAGTGTTAACGGTCTTCACCGAAAGGTTTGTCAACAGTATGATTTTACCTCAACCCGCGTCAAATTTGGTTTGTGAACAAACCGGTTTCGGCTATTTGCCATCTTCAGTTCAGTTCTCTCTATTATGAACTAGTGCTTATTTCGTGAATGGTAACACTTAGCTCATGTTTGATTTGACAGATAATTAGTTTTACTTTGAAAATCTTGGTAATGTTGCAGAATGTGTGCGAAAATTGCGTACGGATTTTGGAAGAAGAGAAGCACCGTCAGCTCCGTATGCTCGTTATCTTGTGAAAAAAGTTAAAGAAACTGGCATCCTCATCGATAAACCAAAGCGTGAAAAGCCACAAACAGTGCGTACACCCGAGAATATTGCTGCTGCGGCAGAAAGTGTTCGTGAAGCGCCATCAACATCAATTCACCATCGTTCTCAACAATTAAACATTTCAGAGACATCATTGACACGAATTTTGCATAAAGTTCTTGGTATGATGACGCTATATAAATTCCTGTTGGTTCAGGAGTTTATAGCATTTAAAATAAAAAACAGTAATTTGGCGGACCCTCTATATGGAAAATTTTTCAGGTTTAAGTTTAATTTTTTGTTTTATTTTTTACAATTTAAAGTTTTTTCAGGTTAAAAAAACACCTCTTATATTATACGATGGTTCATGCAAAATTCGTTTTAGATACGATGCGAAAAATATAATTTAATCCGTTCTTATTTTTTAAATCAGCATAAAATTTAGTATCCTTTTTGCTTTAATGTATTTACATTGTGATAAAAAAAACATACTTTTAATCTTTAATGTTTTTCATTCAAGTAATTTATTTTCATTGGAAGAATATATAACAAAGTATTTTTAATCACAAACGATTATATCAAATTTAGTGTAAATTTTACATAAATGAAATGTTGCATTGTTTGCCCGCCACTACAATAGAAAATATTTTATTAATAAAAAATAAGTCAAATAATATCGCGTGATGTATCTAAAGTGTTATCTCAGTATTTATGGTTTATTTTACAGCTGGTAGAGATAATGTGAAATAAAACGGAAAAAGAAAATTCAAACAAAAAATCTAATTTATTTAAAAGAAAAGCCTTGTCATAAATATACATATGTATACAACAACAACAACAACAAACGATGTTACAAATGTATAGTGAATAAATTTTTAAATGAATACTAAAGTATGAATAAATTTATTTATAATACTCGTGTATGTATTAAGTTTTTATTAATGTTATTTTATATCAGTGACATTATGGCTTCTTTTTACCATGCTGCCGCATATGCCACCAATCAGTTAGAAATAACTACAACCTGCAATTTGGTACGTGCTGCATATGTTTCCTTTTGGTGGTTTATATATAAAAAATTTACAAAATTTAAGTTAAATTGCGTTTTTCCTGCTTTAAGAAATCAAACACATACATACATACAGACATAATGTGCTGTTATGATTTTTATACATGTTGATACATGTTATTTGAGGTATCAAAAGGAAAACAATGTGAGTTTGGTAGTGAGAAAAATATATTCATACCTTCAGTCAACACACGTTTAATATTGGCAAACTTCATATTTTTGTTTATTGGACAGACATATCCAAAGGCACGAACCCTTAAGGGGACTAAATAAAAAAAACCTTGAATAAGTTAAAGCTGACACATTGTTTTCCTTATTATTTTTATGTTTTCCTCGCAAGTTTTACCTTCATTAAGTTTTAAAATTTGCAGCAGCTGTGTGTTGATAAACACATTTCTTTAGAAAATAATAGAGTTTTATAATATGAAAGAAAAGCTTTCGAATTTAAATATTATTAAACACGTTGTCTACTGATGGCACAAGGGGAAACTACGTTTATTTTTTGTTGCATGTGACATTAGGAGAATTTATTAATTAAGTAAATAATATGCATTTTTAATTTATGATATTCATATTAACAATACTTTTCAATAGACGAAAACATAATCAAAAATTAGAATAAAATTTCAATGAAATAACTATTTTTAGCAGTTGTCAACTATATGTTATCATTGCAAATGAGGAATGTTATGCTAAGACTGCTCCTAAACTTCGCTGAATTTTTGGTCAAGACAAGCAGTTGTTATCTATCAGCAGTGGAAAAAACTGGTCAGATAATACAGGCCGCGCCTATTGCAAAACAATTTTATATAGCATTTTCAGTTTAAGTTAAACCTTTTTCAAAATAAACGAAAATCTTTTCAGAGTAAATTAAACTTTATGCAAATTCAATTAAACATTTTTTAAATTAAATTAAACCAGTTTTAAAATTTGTAGGTTTATCATATATTTTGTTGTATACTTTTTTTGTATTTACAAATTTTTTTTCACCGATTACTGTAAATGACTTATTGTTGTTGGTGCCTGATAATGGTTGGATTATTTTCTTTACTTGATGCGGGTCAATGCAATTGAATTTAAAAGTAGTATTAATTGCACATTCAAAGTCAAAAGTTGAAAATGAGTGATTAAGAAGAAACAGACGTTAGTGGAACAGAGTGTGATTTGTTTTACATCCGCGCCAGACTATGTAGTCTTAATCAGATGGTGGACAAACCACTTGTATAATTTGGAACGTTATACATACGTCCTAGATAGCCCAAGACATAATTGTAAGCAACAGGACCACCTAGTTGCAACTTGAATAATTCCAGGGCAGGTCTGCAAACTATCACACCTTGCTAAAGAGTTGGAGACTTTCTAACTCCTTGTCCAGAACTCATGTCAAGCATGCTCACTGGACTGGATCATTCACTTAACGTGTCATTATCAGCGAGATGATCCTGGCCACCATGATTTCATATAATCCCTTATGGGGCCGCAAAACCACAACCACCACGATGCTCCCATATAGGGGCCAACACCAATGATCAGCCAGAGAACTATTATAAGTCTAAAGAGACAAATAATGAACTCTGCAAGCTCACTGATCCCCGTGGAAATAAAGTGGAGTTTCCAGTTGACCACCTGCCTGTCTTCAGGGGACTGGGCTCCCTTTATACCCCAGTTGCACTGAGTCTAGATAGTGGAATATTCTATAAAGACCATATTTATATGCCCCTGGGGGGAACGTTAGTGGAACAATAAGAAGTAGAGGAAAATATGCCAACATTTCAAAAAATGTCAAAGTAATGATTATAAAATTGTATGTGAAGGGGAATACCATCGCGGGAGTATCTCGTATAACCTCAGTAAATATAAACACCACTAAAACTATTATTTCACGATATAAAAAAGATGATTGCGAACTAGTGAAACTTCCTCGTGGAGGAAATAGGCCAAAAAAAATTAAGTCCCCAAATCCTGGAAAAAATTAAGACGATTGTGGAGAGTGAGCCGGGAATAACTGAAAAATATTCGCAAAAAGTTATTTGAACAATTTAATGTAACGCTTGCATTGTCTACAATTTTCAACAGCTTAAAAGAACTCAAAATAACGCTGAAAATAGCTTCCGTCGAAATGGACCGTATGAATAGCGCATCGACTATGGAAACCGTCGACAGTATGTATCAGAATACCCCCCGGGGGCACATTATCGGTCTTTGTGGAGAGTAACTATTTAGACCTGTGCAACTGGGAGAAAAAAGGGAGCCCAGTCCCCTGAACTCAGCAGAGGTACAACTGGAAGCTCCACGTTATTTCCACGGAAATCAGTAAGCCCCAGAGTCTCATTAGACATTTAATTGTTTTCTGGTTGATTATTGAGGTTGGCCCCTATATGGGAGTATCGTGGTGGTTGTGGTTTCGCGGCCCCATAACAGACAGGTCAGTTTTTATATGGTGGCCGGGTTCATTTCACCTTTAATAACATCTGCCTGGTGAAATGTTCCCAGATCCAGTGAGTATGCAAGACTTGTGTTTTGGACAGGAGTTGGATAGTCTCCAACTCTTCAGCAAGGAGTGATGATTTGCAGCCCTGCTCTGTAATCATTAAGGTTGCAACTAGGAAAGACCTGTTGCTAGAATTAGTCTTCGGCTTCCTGGGACGAGCATGACGTCCCTATTTATGCATAGTGGTTCGACCACCATCTGATTAAGGCTCCATAGCCAGGCGCAGATGTAAATCTTATCACGTAGTATGGCTCAGAATTTGCAATTTGGTCTCCTCAAGAAAAAGAAAAGATGATTTTTATAGATGAGTGCGGCGTTCACAAGCACGTGCTAAGGTAGATAAAAGAATGTTACTTTAATTGCTTCTATAAATAATGCTAGTGTTTCCACCGTAAATTCAGCCCGGTTCCATACATTTCTAAGGAAGCTCCTGGATAAAATTGAATGCAGCCCAGAGTTACAAAATTCATTTTTAATTATGAATAATGCCAGAATCCATAAAACACAGGAAATTCGAAATATGGTGGATAATAGTGACTGTACACTTTAATTTTTACCACCTTATTCTCCTATGCTGAACGCGATAGAGAAAGAATTTTCTAAGATAAAATTCCACGCTCGATCATTATTAAGTGACATTACCACAGAGCATGACATAGTAAGTGTAATTGAGGAAAGTGTCGCACAAATTAATCAAACTTATTGTGCGTACTATGTTAGTAGTAGACAAATACTTCATTCATTTTAAAAAGTATTAATTAAAAATTAATATTTTTAATATGTTTTAGTTTTTTCTTTTGTTTTCTATTAAATTTTAAAAGTGGTTTAATTTAATTTGAAAAATATTTATATGAATTTGCATAAAGTTTAATTTATTCTGAAAAGATTTCGCTTATTTTGAAAAAGGTTTCGTTTATTTTGTAAAAGGTTTAATTTAAACTGAAAATGCTATATATCAGCAGTATACATAACTTCTTGTAATCTTGCAAACCAAAGTGATCTTATTCTATTAATTAGGAATGTGACATTGCTGGTGTTTGATTTAACTAGAAAATATATTGGTGTTATATATAAGTGTTTTTGGTTTGGTTAAATAAACTTATTAGCCATACTATTTTATATACATAATTCAACATAACAAAGTTGAATTCGCTTAACTGCAATAAAAAAGCTGAAATCAAGTTATAAAAAAAGCGAAACCAAAAACACCTGCGTGCTATCGGTGTTTGGTTTCATTTTATTCAGACCTAATAGAAGTGTGCCTTGTAACCTCTGTTAGCACAATCCGGGAAAACTTTTATTTAGTTATTTACTAAAAATTAAATTTATAATTAATAGGAAAGGTTGAGAACTGGCTTCCTTCAATTTTTAAATCCAATTTATTTATTTTTTTTTGTAGATTAAACATCGTTATTGAAGGAGAAAAGAAGTTAAAAAAATCTTGCTGGATATTTTATTTATTTGTCAATGCTATCCAACAACAACTACCTAACTCGTACATATTCATAATTTCTCTAAACGATCCTTTGTTAATTGCTACTAATACCATTGACAATTGCGATTTCTTTTTACAGTCGATTTAAAGCTTTTACATTCTTTTAATATGAAAAGATGTGCCAACATCTGTTAGTTACTAATTTCCTTACTACCTATGTATGTGAGGTTGGTCCTTCGGGAGTATTGTGGTGGTTGTTGTTTCGAGGACCTCGTTTGAGTTGTATGGGTTGGATCATTCACAATGAGCACAGCGAATGGTCCAGTTCCAGTGAGCATGATTGCGATTGTATTCTTAAATTTTATTAAGCTTCATGCGTTCTGGAGCAGGAGTTGGATAGTTTCTAACTCTTTATCAAGGAGTGACGGCTGCGGCCTTCTCCGAGTTTTTGAAGTTGCAACTAGGAGTGACTGTTGGATGTACGTAGCTTAAGTCTTTCTAGGGCGAGAATGACGCTACATTTCATCAACAGTGGTATGATCCACCGCCAGGTTATGGCTTACACAGCTAGGTACTGACGCACTAACTATGAATGCATGTGTGGTATTAATTGTAACCTTAAGTAAAACTTTTACCCAGTTGTAGCATCTTCTATAGAGTATTTCGGATTCAGTTATGTAAGAAGTTGAAATTTTACTTTATTAATTACTTGTTTAAGGAAATGTTTTTATTTTGTAAATTTTCCAGGCTCAAATCAACAAACAGTTAAACATTTTTTATGATTTGTTGTTGTTAGTTACAGTTATTGTTTTTTATTCCTTTCATATTTTAATTGAATATTTCTGGTTTTTAATATCAATTTTTTTGTTACTTTGAAACGTAAACAATATTTTCTTTTTATTAGATTTAATGTAAATTTGCATATTAATTAATAATTTTTAATATGCTTCAAAGTGTTTTTTTATGTATTTGTTATGGACTTCTTAGTTTCTATTATTTTTCATTACAGACACGCAATAATAATTACATGAAACCAACCGCAATTAAATAAAATCTATTTATTATTTTTAGCGAAATATACAAAAAACAAAAAAAAAAAAACATACATATATGTATGTATGCAGTAGGACGAGAATAGAAAGACTAAAAATTAAAAACCATTAAAGGCGACGGTAGTTATAAAAGTTTAAGCTTGAAAGTTGGACTATAATTTTGTATGCTATAGATTTGCTAGACTAAAAAAAACAATAATTACTTGCATTAACAATTTACGATTAAAGTTTTTAAAAATTTTTAATAAATGGAACTAGAATATAATTCGTATGCTTTTGTTGTTCAATGTATTAGAGTTATAATCTATGAAATTTATTTTATTGCTTAAAATATATTTTAGATTGAAGCACGCAGTACAGCCTTCGTTTAGTATACTTCATAAGCTATTTGGAAAAAAAAATATAATAACACTTTTAGTTGGAAAATTGTATAGAAATGTAAATTAAATAAATTTTTACTTTTTACCACATTAAACATAATTGTGGCCTAATGAGAAGCAAAACAATAATTTAGTTTATTATTTGTATTTGTTTAATAAACAAATGATATATAAAATAAAACAAAATAAAACAAAACAAACTTAATGAAGACAAAACAAAAATTCATATAAAAAGTATTCTATTGTCGTTGCAGAAAGCATATGCTGTGGGCACGAAATTAACCAGAAGTAAACGCATTTTGGGTTTTTGGGTCTGCTGTTTATGTTACATTTTGATTGTTATTTTACTACGCTTTTGATTTTAATGGACTTAAAAATAAATAAGTATTTTTAAATTTAATACGATGAAAATTTGTATGATAGTTCGAAAGGATACATATGAAATTATTTAGCACCAAAAAAAATAAATTGTAATTTTTTAAAGCGGGATTGAAGTTTCGGAAGGGTTAACTGACAAACGAATTGTCATACTGCGTTTACTTTTGAATGTCCAGAAGAAGCATTCTCTAGCATTCATTAGCGTTAAGACTCATTTGAATTCATTTACAATTTCTTATTGAGATTTTGTTACTTTTTAAGTGATATTGTATCTCAAATCTTCGTGATATAAAATCTTTTAATATTCTTTATGATACTTTTCTTGTATTAAAAGCATACTCACCGTAAGAATTTGAAAGCATTCAAAAGTTAGCTCAAGTTTTTTTTTTTGTGCTGATAGAATCGTTATTTTATAACATAAAATCTTTTTGGTATTTCTTTAATAAACAAAGCTTCAGTAACGATATCGATAAGAAGATACATTTACTAAAAATCATACTATATACGATTCGTTGCTTATCTTTTTGCATTTATTAATGATTATTTTTACTTTTTTCGCACAACCATTTGTCCTAAATAAAAAAAAAAAAAACAAAATATGAATTTTTATTCAATTATTCATGAATTCTAGGTTTTTTTCTGTATATTCTCCGCTTTGTTTAAAACGTAAAACAGATGTATGCCTTCTGGGTTTATACGCAATTGAGTGCAAAAAGAATTTGAAAATAATTTGAAATTTAGATGTGAATATTGCAATTGAAAAAACACAATACGAAACAAATCCAAATCATATTTTACATTTACATAATAATCATAAAAGGGAAAAATATTTATTTATAGTTAAAGTTTTATGAAAAAATAATAATAATTTGGATCTAATTAGTTAAACAAAAAGTTGTGAATTATTTTAATTACGTAAATACAAAAAAGTAATATTTATTGCTCTGAAATGTATATTTAGCAACGTCTGCTTGAAAGCATAAAAATTTAAATAGAAAAATTAATAATAATTTGGGAATAATTAAGCCCGTTCATTGTTTGGAAAAAACAACTCACCTAATCGAAATTCTTGCCGCAATTGGTTATTTGGGCAATAATTATTCGTGGTGAAGTCTTAAGGTCCACCTATACAAGCTTTCTTAAGGTATCTAAAGTTATTTGCGGAAATATCCATAAATCACATGTGACAAATTATAATTTTCCTAACAAAATTACAGTCAATTTTGTAAGGGAGCAGATGTTTCCACACATGCTTACATACATAAAAAATTTTATTTCAAATAAAAAGTGAAATAGAAAAAAGGTTTTTTTAATTTTATAGAAAAGTGTAAAACAAAAAGTGCAAACAAATCATTTCAATTGACAAAATATTTTAATTTCTTTCCATTTATAGGCCCTGTTTAATTGTTCAATAAAACAGACATTCTCATATACTTTTTCCGTAAAGAAAAAGTGATCTTTGATTTAAAATTTTTTCTAAAACTTAAAAGGTAGTAATAGATTTCTATATTTTTGAATTTTAGTGTATAACCTATAAATATTAATATTTTGTAAATAAATTTCATTTAATTGGATATAAATAATAACATTAAGAAATAAAATTAATACAAACCTACGAATATTACAAAAATTATCAACCAAAATTATCAAAAATTATTCTTCGGGACCAGCACTCATGGGATGACTCCTTCGCAAGCAATACATTGTGCCAGAACTAGGAAATTAAGTTACAGGGAGAAGGAATGAGCAAATAGTATTTGTGGACATTCGATTTGAACTTTTCTACATTGAAAGTGACAGGAAAGTTTTCTTGTGGGAATGTTTTTCACATACGAAATGTTATGCTAAAACACGAACATTCTCTGTAATGCGTAGTGCGATTCATCAGCTAATCAAAGCAAAAAGGTGCAAGTAATGGAAATAAGTTCCCTAATTTTTTACACCACTTACCATTGTAGTAACGATAAAATAGTGAAATTTAACACATATTGCGCCGATGCTCTAGAGAATCAATAGAATTGGTTACCTCACTATCCCCAATGAGCTTCTTGGCCTTCTTTTGTAGGCGGTCGAGCACTTCAAATTAGATTTTGGGGCGCCGTCCCATTCATGACAATTGTATTCCACTTTCGACCGGATTTAGGTAAATAGTACGAAGATCGGATGGAGTGAAATGCCTTTTACACCGTTTTAGAAAACCAAGGCAATTAAAAGTTTCTTTAGAAACCTGAAAAATATACTTAATCCACTAGATTTTTATGCCAAGAACATCAAGAGATTCTGATTCTTTAATACTTACATCACCGATAATAACAGATGCAGCATGATTTCTGAACACACATTTTATGCATTGAATCTTATGGATATTAAAATCGACTCTATTCACACGACCCCATTCGGAGTTTGTTGCGAGATCGTGATTGAGAGTATCATTCATGTTTTGGACCCCACCTTCAACCGAATGACAAACGGTGCTGCCATCTGCTAAAAATATGTAGGGTTGAAAATTAGACAAAGAAGGCCATTTAGAAAAACAAGAAAATAACGGAGCCGTGCGGTTCCCCTGAATTAATCTTTAATCCATTTGAAGACATCCCATCTATAACAAGGAGCCTATAGGTGCCCCTGTAGGCTAGTATGTAGTGTACTAGCTTGTAAGTATGGGGGTTGTGGGTTCGATTCCCAACGAAGACCTTGGTTTTTTTCACTACAAAAAAAAAATTGACTGTCGGTGGGGCTGCTCGGCGATGAAGGCGTAGTCACTGGTCGCTGTGCTGTCTTATATACGGCAGTTAATTTCCGACTATCCTTCTACTTTCACCACCTGTTTCATCTTTTCTCTATCCCTTTCCTAAAGAATGTAGCACGGTACTTGACTAAATAGGCATTGTTGCCTGAAGTGCTACTTCTCTTTATATTACAAAAAAAACAAAAAAAAAAAAAAATTCGAATAGTGCAATTCCCGAGAAAACTTGGTATAAATCTGAAAAAATTATCACCGACACCAAAAGCAACAAATTTTGACAGAAGTTCATCATGCTATACTCTACCGAAAGCCTTGAAAATACCTACGGCCACCATCTTAATTTCTCCGAATTGATGTATGGTGTGGCACAATTTTTTCGAAAGGAAAGCTAGCAAATCACCTGTATAGTGTACCCTACGAAAACGTAAGAAGCCTTTCGATTCAAAGTACTTTACAAGATGAAAATTAATCATAATTTCCATCACTTTAGACGATGAGCGGTAATTTGCACGGCTGTTAGCCTCAGCCTTTTGGTGATCGGCATTACTTTAGCAACCTTTCAACACTGAAAATTCACCATCATGATACAACGCGCTGAAAGGGGCTGCTACTGGACTCGCAAACGTCAAAGAGCACTGTTTCAGGACCAGTGCTGGAATTCCATACGGGCCAGAAGACCTGTTGCTGCTGAAACCTTTCTAATCGCTCGAGCTCAAAAGAATATCTTCGGCATACTAATGGATACTCTGTCGAGCTCGGGCAGGGCTTTGCGGCAAATAAGCATTACTTGCAAATATAGAAGCCAAAAGGCTTTATCAACCGGGTCAGTGAATATTTGTTCATTTTTTTTGAGAGTCGGAATTGAAGAACTAGTACTATCCTTTATTCTTTTAACAAATGACTAAACGTCTTTGCCCCTCCGAGCAAGAAATTTAGCACGAAGGCACTCCTTGTACAGATTTTTACGCTCCTTACTACATTGGCACATGAAAAACCTCGCTCTTTTGCGCGGCGTATCTGTGTTTTTGTTTCTACGCCAGATATTGAATGCGTCATTGTTTCTTGATCCGACTGACGTTTTGTGCGTCTGATGAAGCCAAAACTTCGACCTGATTTTAATGGAAACATCCTTAGATGGAATAAAAGATTCATTTCAAACGAGATAATATATACAACGTTTTTCGCTATGGCATCGCCATTAGAAGAATGTCAAAGATTGGTAAAAAGAAATGTTTCTCGTTCAAAGCAAACCAATAGATATAAAAAACTGAGACGCTTTTAATTAAGCACATTTAACCCTCCCTATTTACTAATTCGATTCGTTTGCAGAAGGGTGGTGTTACTTTGGACAAAATAAGACTTTCAAGCTTAATCAATTTTTCATAACGTCTTATTTGTATAGTTTAAAAAGTTATTTTAATTTTTTTGGCATTGCTTTTACAAATTGTATTAAATAATTGGAGTTAAGATCGGCTAAAGCTTGGTATGTATTGAGTTCCAGACGAATATTTTAACAAATAGAAAAAAAGTAAAAATAAAGCAGCAGTTTCTAAAAAATTAAATTTTGTAAGACTCAGATGGAGAAATACTGAAGTATTTATTTTCAATAAGGTGTAAGCCCTTCAAAGGATTTTTAAATTAATTAAATCTGTTGAGAAGAAATAAAAAAAATTAAACGGATTTTAGGTCTTATTTTTTTCTCTTATTTTATTTATCTTCCATGTAATCGAACTAACAATAATTACTCATATCTTAATTCTAAAAATAAAAATCAGACAAAATTTTGTATGCTTCAGGCTTACTGCTATTATCAGCGGGTCATCCCCCTGATGTTTGGGCGAGAGAAGCTGTATCCCTCCTTTCCAGTCGAATGTAACCACTGTCATTAAGTATGTTACGGGCCAGTGGATTTGGATGTGTTTCGAGCCTCTTTAAATATGTTACTGCATGTTGCACTATTTCTACTCTAACTGATGGCACGTTTAGATCCTTGTAAATGTGTGAGTTTTGTATGTACCAGGGAGCAACTTTGATCATTCGTAGTATCTAATTTTGGCATCTTCGAATCCCCATAACTAAATTCCAAAAACCAGATTGGCTTCAGTACCGACTTGTAAAGTAGAAGTTTGCAATCTAAGCTTAGAGTAGAGTTTCTGCCAATAATCCAGTTCAATTGGACGGCTTTCAACTTCATTTGTGCTAACTTGAATTCTATGTGGCCTTTCCATGTGAGGCGCCGATCAAGATGCATACCAAGGTATTTGACCTCTGTAATTTGTGGTATTTTTTGGTTATTTATGCGAACGGGGGGGTTTGAGTCCCTTCGCAATGTGTGCATTTTTGTTCATTCACCTTTATTTTCCATCTCTTCAACCATTTTTCCAAATTAACTATGTGGTCTTGTGAATATCGTAATGCTACTTGGGGATTTTCGTGAATGCTTAAGAAAGCCGTGTCGTCAGCAAATGTTGATGTATGTACTCGGTTATCAGTTGGCGTGTCTGAAGAATACTGTATTAATAGGATAGGACCCAAAATACTACCTTGGGGAGCCTCGGCCCCAATCAGCTGTGGAGAGCTTAAAAAGTCTCCTTCTCTTAAAGATAACTCTGTAACAAGTTATAGTAGTTTCCAGGGAAATTTAGCTTCAACTTATATTTCAGGCCTTTATGCCATACTTTATGGAATGCTTGAGACACGTCTATGAAAAGTGCCGAACAATATTTCCTTTTTCAAACGTCAAGGTCTTATTTTGAATCCGGATTTCCTAAATTTTTTAGGTATAGAGTTTTTTTAGTTGAGCGCTCTATATAGGAAAGCCAGGTAAGATTTCAAACTAAATTCTAAAGCTCGTCATTCGATTTGTAAAATAACATTTGTCCATTTTTTAACCTGCACTTAGGGACGCAAGAAGAAAGTTTTGTTTTTCTATACATATAAACTTGTATTTCTGGAAAGTTTCACACTACACGGGGGCTCCCAAGGCATTGTCATTAACATAAGTAATTGGATTTTCTTTTTCTTTTTGAGGGGTTTCATTTAATGTATCTTTAAGATTAATTAACAAAAATAAACGACTTTCAGGTTCAACGGAAACAGAAATTTTTAAATTAATCGAAAAGTTACTCGTTAATTGTGTCACTTCAAAAAGTTTGCAAGTGAATTGAATATATTTGAAGTCCATTTTAAACCTTTAAACATTTATTGTGTTTCATACGCAATGATAAAATGATAAGATTAACTTAATGTGGTAAATTAATAAAACGCTAATGAACGCATATATTTTAAAATAATTTTTGAAACGAATTTTAATACAAAATGTTAATTAAGTATTTATAAGCAAATATTAATAAAATTTTTTTTTGTTTTACATATATTTGAATTCAAAATGTAAAAGTTAATGTAAAATATTGATATATGTTCTAGAAATAGGTGTGAATAAATTATGATTAAAATTAATTAAAAATACTTAGCTGTAATTTTTCTATTTTTCAAATAATTTTAAATTAAATTAAAAACATAATGACCTTAATTATTTGCTTACTAATCTGTGACACCCCATAATGTCAAACCCTCCAACCAGCAATCGCAAATTTCCTATTCGCATATATTTTATGGTGCCTTGGTTTTTTATTGTTGTTTTTGTTGTGCTATTTGCTTCATTACGCAGAATGTAAAATGCAGTATAAAATATTAATATATTGTAACAACAAGCACACCAACTGAAAATTATCGCATTATCATCAATATTGTATGCAGTCGGAAGTGATTTACGGAAAATTGGTTTTTAAGTAAATAATAAAGTCAAAGCCTAAGAAAAAAATGGTTTTCTTTGAAATAAATTGACGTTGGTGGTTTGGAAAATAGAAAAGAAAATGAGAGTTTTTTTCGTTACAAAGAGAAATAAATAATGGGAAGGAAGAAATAGATAATAATACAATTTATGCAGGAGATATCCCAGCAAGTAAATTCTTTTTTATACTTATTTCTTCTTTCTAATTATTTACAACAAGCATGTTGATTGCATGTGATATTGAAAATAGGCTTATTTTTGTAATTTAAGTGTTTTATTCTTCATACATACATACTTACATACATTTGATTTCAATTTTTTAATTATAATTTTTGGTATATTTTGAAAATTACAAAGGAATAAAAAATGTCATTTGCAAATACACATCCATACAAACTGGAAAGTTCTTAAGAAGCAATAGTGGTAATATGAAATCCCGCTCTAGGGAAAAAGATAATTCCAACATGGAGATATTGCAGAGTTACCAATACAAAACTGTCAGATTATTAACAAATTTATCATAAACCTACACAGAGACCTGAAAATCTCTGCAGTCAAAGACGAGATAAATAAATTGAGTGGAAGGTGTTAATTAACCTAACATTTTAGCAATAAACCTGTTGAATAACAGCGGTGAAAACCAAAGACTGAAAAGCTGTCATGCACTTGACCTACCCTTTAGATTATAGAAAAATGTTAAGCAATTATCAAAGTAAAATTTTTATTTTGATTTGGGTTCTATTGGAATTTATTATAAATAAATATATTATATATATATAAATAATAATTATTAGTAAGAAAAATAGAAATAAAAATTGAGTGAAAGTAAAAGTCACTCAATTTAGGTAATAAGAAATTAGTATATAATCTAGGTTAAGATTGTAAATAAAATTAATATTAAAATGAATACTTCCGTGGCATCAACGTGCCTAGTGCTGTCTTTTTAATTTTCAAACTTTCTGCTGGCAGTTCTTTCGAACGCCTACCCGTAGAGCTGTTATCCTCGACAGCTGCCTAAGAATAATCGAGGGCGATAGGGAATTTAGTTACATTTTTGAAATTATTAATTGTCCTTTATATGGTAATCCTCTACATGGCGATCCATTAACATTCATCCTTTACATTATTATTCAAACAAAAATATTAACCTTTTTCCATTCAGGCTTAAGTTCGTTTTTATTTGTAAATTTATTAGAAAAGAAAAATTGGATATAAAAAAATATTTGGCTGTTTTAAAACTATTTTCATTTTACTTGCGGAATTAACTGTAACTAGAATATTTTTTTTTGTTTTTAAAGAGAAGTAGCACTTGCGACAACAATGCCGATTTAGTCAAGTACCGTGCTATATTCTTTCGGCGCAGGTGGTGAAAGTGGTGAAAGTAGAAGGATATTCGGAAATGACCTGTCGTATAAGATAGCACAGCGACCAGTGACTCTGCCTTCACCGCTGAGCAGCCCACCGACAGTCAATTTTTATTTTTGTAGTTAAATAAAAAACAAGGTCTTCGTTGGGAATTGAACCCACAACTCCCAGACTGACAAGCTAGTACACTACCTACTACCCTACAGGGGCACCTAGAATATTTTGTGGTATTAAGGGTGCTTTAGCAGACTTCCAAAATATTAGTAATTTCCAATTAATTTAAACAAAATTTACATCGAAAAACACTACTGCTAGACAAAACTTATTTAACACAATAAACTCTTAAATTCTTTGACTATGCATCTTATTGTATCACATTTTTATGTCGTTCGAACTCTTAAAAATATACGTTATTTTTTTGCTTGGATGTTTTTACATTACAAGAAATGAGATTTTAATCTTAAACAAAAATATAAAAACAATTATCACTAACTGACATAATAAATTTTTATTAATGTTCAAAATATCTAAACAAATAAATTGCTAACCGAAATAAAACACAAAATCTTTTTGCATAAAACTTATAAATGACAACCAATTAAAAATAATATTGCTTGTGTAAATTATTTATGTTTAATTAGTCACAAATCAGTTTAAAATAAATTTTATCAGTTACTTTAATCATAACATAAGGGGAATGTATAATTTCCTCATAAATTAAAAATATCAAAATTATTTTTTTTTGCAATTATTGGTCGAACTATTTTAGTATCATAACCAAATGAATAATTGTTCGTTCGCCTTTAGCTCAATATATATTTTAATTTCTAAATTCGTAAAGATTTATAATTTACAGATTTTTGTGCAATCTTAAAAATAAAGCCTGAATTTTATCATGTCGTAAACATTACCTATTTAACTTAATAACAAAATGAAAAAAAAACAATACGAAGAATAATCATAAACAATCAATATTAATTTCGTTAGAAGAAGCTTGAAATTTTATTGCGCACAGTGGTTTAAAAAAGTTGTCTTTTTTTGTTAATAAAGCGCACATAAATAAGAACCACATAAGCTTAGAGTAGGATAAAGGGGGGTTATGGGTATGCCTCCAAAGTTGCGTACCTGGGGCATAAACTTTTTTAGAAATGTTATAAAAAGTTTATTTATGACTCATATGTTACGAGTTTTTGAAGTTAAGTAGACCTTGAGAAAAAATTTGCATACATTTCTAGGTTACCTGTTTTAGTTTGGGAGAAAAATTTTTTTTAATATTTGGCCGACCTTAACTTAGTATTTTTGACGTGGTTTGCTTATTTATATTCGGACTAATATTACAATTATCGATAAAATTTTTAATAAAACAGTAGTAAATTTCGTTTTGATAGCAGGTTTCGTTAAAAGGTTACAACACTGTGAATTGGGAAAATGTAAAAACAGCCGGTTTTTTTATGATTTTCCCTAAAGAGGAGGTATCCTTTTTTTGGCTTATATAATTGGAATTTACTTTGGGACTAGTATATTTTTTTAGACTATTTTAAAGACAACCTATAGCAAATGGGAATAAAAGAAAAATTGCGTCAAAAATTATAACGGTTCATCCTCCAGCCATATTCAAACCAAAGCCAATTTTGAAACAAAATTTATGATTTACCTCGAAATACCTTGAAGTGCAAAACACCATTGTTATTTCTCTCCGTCCTTTCTGGCTGTTGTTCTTTTGGTGTAGATGGCGAGCGCTTTCGATGTGAAAACATCATTATCAAGCCATAATACAATTCGTGAGTCAGTATTCGCGTTTAGGTAGTTCTGTTGCTAAGGTCGTATCTATCCATGTAGACAGAATGCCAGCCACCTGGCACTTTATGCAAAGCAAATCTCTCAATATCTCCGGCTTTAATTATTATATAGGTACGTTTTTCCGTCTGAAGGTGTTTTTCGTTTGTTCGTGTGTATGAGTAGTTTTAGGGGTGTGAAAATTATGTCTGATGTCGTGTTAACCTGTTCTTTTAATTATAAAAAAATTATATATATAAATATATAATAATTTATAGTGACATTAGTCACTATCGAAAGTTTTTGTTTTGTAGATTTCCATGTTTTCCAGAATGTCTATCTAGTCTTCGTCCTTTTTTGATAGGATGTAGTAAAATCATACATTCATCTATTTCCCTTGAGTGAGTGTCAAGGTGTAATACAAAGTTGGAATCTTCTCTTTTTCGTTTGTATGAGCGTATGTGTTCTGTAAACCTTGTTTTTAGTGTTCGTCCAGTTTGTCCTCTATAAGTTTGTTTGCAGATACAAGTAAGTCTGTTTACCCCGCTGAAACTAATTTTTTCAGTTGTTTCTGTCGTTGGTCTGAGATTATGTTTCAGAGTGTTGCTAGTTTTTAATGCCTGAGTATTCCCTCTTTGTGAAAAAGGTAACTTAGTCTGTATATTTCTGGTCCTGTGTAAGAAAAGGTGTGCCACCGAGCTGTGTCGGTTGTTCCTCTGTCTTCTTTATTCCTGTTTTTAGTGTTGTATTGTCTAAGAAGTTTATCGATGGTAGTGGGCTTGTAGTCGTTATTGTTTAGCTATGGTGTAAATTGTGTCGAGTTCTTCGTTATACTTATCTGGAGTAAGTAGGATTGCCTTAAGTCTGTGTATCGTATGTCTAAATGCTGCTGGTTTGTGTTGGGTAGGGTGGTTCGAATTGTTATGGACGATACTGTCCGTCGTAGTTGGTTTTCTATAGATATCAAATGTTAAATAGTTAGTTCCTCGTGTCATAGTGATTTCAAGATAATGCAAATTTCTGTCTTATTCTTTTTCCATTGTGTATGTAATGTTATTATGGATTGTGTTTAATTTTGCTAAAATTTGTTCGCCCTTGTCTTGTGCAAGCATGCATATAATGTCATCTACGTATCTATAGAAATGAGTTATTTTGTGTTTTTCCACTACGGTTTTTATGTATAGTGATTCGAGATGTTGCATGAAAATTTCTATGAAAATTGCAGAAGAATTGGGTTTCCGATGCCGAGTCCGTCAGGTAATTGGTAAAAGTTGTTATTAAATCTAAAGTAGTTCTGTTTAATTATCGTCTTTGCAATATATATAATATCAGTGGTGTATTGGCTTTCATATAAATTGTCTAGTGTGTTGCGTAGGATATCTAAGGTTTCATGTGTTGGTATTAAAGTATAAAGATCTTTGCTATGCTGGTGCAGTTCTGTAGCTTATAATGAGTCTCATTGGTGCGTTTTCCCTAAAAAACTATAAACAGATAATTAAAGCTCCAGGCTATATACTCCAAAAAGGATTTGAAAGCCCTGCAGTTTACAAAGTTAGGGTAACCAGTTTCATAAAATAAATCAATTTTTGGAACATTTTTCACCGTTTAAGGAATTTATGTGTTAAAATTTTGTTACATCTTATAAGAATTCAAGTTCTGCTTTTTATTTTTAAGACAATCACTTTAAGGTGAAATTTATAGTTTTAAAGGAAAATTACATGTAAAAAATGCGACGCAAAAAAATGGTAATAAATTGATAATATACAAGTCATAAGCTTTCCTTTGATACAAATCGCTTGTATGAAGAGCATATAAATAGTTAAGTTGTAGGAGTCTGACAGACCTCGTATTCTTATGAAGTTTTTTCTCCTTTTATATGCAAAAATGAAAAATATGTAGAAACACATGAAAAAATAAACGTTGTGTTGTGTACCTACGAAGCCAAAAAAAGATTTTGTTTTGCACTTTGAAATTGTGTATCTTTGACCATTTAAGTGCTTGTAGGCAAAGCATAGGTAAGTTAAAAATCTTTAATTTTATATACATATCTATTTGATATATCTATTATCCTGTATTTTAAAGAGTAGTTATTTATTTTATAATATTAAACACTCATTTTTATAATTTTTTGTCTTATTTTATTTCTTTAAAAACTACATTCGTAGTTAATAGCTCCAGAACTTATGTGAGTTCTTTCCTTTCATATGGATAATTCCTTTTATTTAAAACTTTTAAAACCCAAAAAAAAAATTGTTTTGATTATTTTAAATTTTTTGATGGATTAGTCAAATGTTTATACACCTTTCTTTCCTAAAAATGCCACTCAGTGTTGTTGCGAAATATTGAAAACAAAAATAAAAATTATTTTTCATATAAAGGCCTTGTGTTTGAACAAAAATATAATCTATATATATAAAAGAGGATGTGTGTATGTATGTAAGAAATGGACTCGAAAACGGCTGGGCCGATTTTGATGAAATTTTTAGAGAATCTTCAGAATATTTAGGCGGGTGACACTGTGAAGTCCGATTTTTGATTTTCGGTATGTGGGCGGAGGGGCGTGGCAAAACCCACTAATGACATATACATATACATATTTATTATTTTTTTTCTTTTTTATTTTATTTTTTAAAGCCATTGTTATGCTTTTCAAAACGAGATATCAATCTCTTAAATCGGTTATGTAGTTCCGAAGATATTTACAAAAAAAAAAACTCACTAATATATAATAAAATATCAAAATTTTAAAACTTCCGAAATGTTGAATTCGCTTCAGTTATCTGGACTGCCGCCCCACCGTCTACAAATAAAAGTTGGTGTACCAATTATTTTGCTTAGAAATATCTGCCAGCCACGACTTTGCAATGGGACACGTTTAGTAGTCAAAAAAGTCATGAAAAATGTGATTGAAGCAAAAATTTTAAAAGAAAAATATAAGGGCGATGTGTTGAAACCACGCATTCCTATGATTCCTCCAGATTTGCCGTTTGATTTTAAATGGCTTCAGTTCCCTATACCTGTTCCTTTTCAATGATCCCTGTTTTTTGCACGGTCAGTTATATGTATCACGTTCACGTGCTTTGTTTTTTTAATACCGCGAACCAAAATCGATCAAAAAATGTCGAAGAAATGACTGGCAAAGCAGTCACGGGCACTCTAGTTATTTATAAAAAATCAGAATTTCAAATCAAGTAGAATGCAGAAGTCGAGAAATGAAGTATTTGAAAAAATAAAGAATTTGTGGTCAAAAACTCTCTGGAAAGGAAAGGGTGATGTTGTTGCCGTTATTTTTATTTTTTTACTAAGAAACTTAGCAGAATAGTTAGTAAATATGAGTAAAAAAAAATGAAAAATAAAATGTATTTGAAATCAGCAAAACTTATAATGAAAAAAAAAAAAAACAAAACTAAAAACTAAGAGAAAAACTCTAAAAATTTTCGTCGATAATTTTATGTAGCTGTTGCTTAAAAAAAGATACACTGGGCTTTATCAAAAGCTTTAAAGCTACGCTGCACAAGAATTCTTAACACTAAATTACATTTTGTATACAAAGTCACCTCAGTCTTAAATGTTTTAGTTCAATTTAACAATTCAAATATCAAATATTCATTTTGATATTTTTATTAACTACTGAGAGGCATTATGACGCGTAAACTCTAATTGAAATTATAAGTCTCATTTAGTTTTAATCTCTCAGCATCCAAATTAGTCCGTATTGTCTTATTATATTATTACTTTGCGCACTAAAGCATTTGATGCGTTAATATTAGTCAGCATCCAAATTAACTGTCATCTAAAACTAATGACATTATTAAATATTGTCATTCTATAACTATTGTCCTAGTAAATCATAAAAGAACTGATTTTGATTATGCTTGCTTTTTGTTTATATTTTTATTCGTAAAAATTTTTATTAAACTTAACATAATTAAAATTAATTGATAAAAGTAAGGGCGCGTTAAATTTATGAAAACTAAAGGAAAGTATTCTTTTTTCTTTATTCGCTTCACCTTTAAAATGTTTGAACCCATTATTTTCCACACTGCGGGACTGAAGCGTTGCAGCGGTGGCATAATAAAAATTATAATAATTCACACTGCATTATAATAAATCAAAATAACTTTTAATTAAAAGCGAGAAAACTTTTTACGCATTTTTTATTTAATTAAAACTGAAATAGTAGTAAAAAGCAATTACATTTAAAATATAAATATCAATGAGAAATATGCCTTAACTCACATCATACCAATCAGAATTAAGAATAAAAATTGAAAAATACCACTAGAAATAAAATTAAAAAATTAAATTGTCACTATTTGTTAATGAAAACAACTCATATTAAAAATGTGAAAATGCATAAATATCATTAAAACTTAATTATTATTGGAATTTGTATTTAAATTTATGTTGCAATACAAAAATACAAAAAAAAACAGAAGAACAAAAACGAATTAAATAAACTTTTCGCCATAACAACAAATAAAATAAATTTAATGCCACTTGATGAATAAATGAGAATGAAAAACTGGATAATGTTGAACTTTGTTAAATACGCTAGATTGCAACTCAATACTTTTACAAGTCTCGTTTACTGGGTGTTTTTTTTATTGTACCTCTTTAAGCTAAATCATTGTATTTAACGGAAGACAGTTCTCTTAAGTGCTTTGTGATATATTTGAAAGTTGGATGCGATATATGAGTTAGTTGCTTTAAAAGTATTTAAAAAATTATAACTTTACGAAAATAAATAATACACATTCAAATATTTTAATTTATGCGTGTTAGAGTCTGGTAAAAAATTTTCAATTATATTTTTTAAAAAATCAAATTCTGCCTGCGCATAACTGCAGTTTTAATATAGATTTGTTAGTAATTACAAGCATTTTAATATAAAGGGTGCTTTTTAAAGTCGACGGAACGAATTTATTACTATATAACAGTCAAACAGCGGCTACTTTTGGATATTTATATTTCGAATACTCTCACAAATCATCATGACGCATTAATGCCACCAAATTATACAGCTTTAAGGGTGGAAGGAAAGTTTGACTTTGAAAAATGGACCAAATCATAGGTCCCTCAAGATCGCATGACTTTCATGCTTATGATCCAGTAGTTACATTGCTTGTGTTATTTGTTATTTGTGCAGAATTATCTTTCGTCAAGTGCAGTAGATGTGATACAGATTAACGTCAGCGCTTGGCCATGTAGCCTTAATCTGACAATGGTCTTACCACTAGGTAAAAACAATGCGTCCACAAATGCCCTAAGGCGTATAAGCACCTAGGTGCACTCACGCCTTTTTTTATATAATTATTTATTGTATCTTCAAGAAATTGAACTAACAATAAGTTTTAAAATCTTGAATTCTAAAAAAAAGGTACATTAGTCCCGACCATGTCAGAACTAACCTTTTGGGTAAAAAAAATTGACATTAAAAAAAAACAAAACAAATATTTCTAAGATGTGTAATCTGTTGCATTGAGGATTAAAGCTGCGGTATCCCTCTTTTTTAATCGGCTATGTCAACTATAATCCAAGATATTGCGAGCAAGGGGATTAGGATGGTCTTCAAGCTTCATTAAGTATTTGCCTGCGTATTTGATGATTTCTGTAGTCACCAGCGGTATGTCTAAATCACGATGTATGTTTGAATTTCTGATGTACCATGGAGCGGAAGTTATCAACCGTAAAATTTTATTTTGCATACGTTGGATTCTATCCACATTTGAAGCTGAGGCAGTGCTCCAAAGTTGGATTCCGTAAGACCATATCGGTTTTAAAATAGTCTTGTAATTTAGAAGCTTACAATCTAGGCTGAGTTTTAAATTCCTGCCAATGAGCCAATGTAGTTGTGTTAGCTTAAGTTTCATTTGTGTTAGCTTTGAGTCAATATGATGTTTCCATGTAAGGCGACGGTCAAGATGTATACCAAGATATCTCACATAAGTATGGTGTGGAACAATCTGATTATTGATTCGAACGGGTGAACAATTATCTCTTCGCAGGTTGAAGGTCACATAAATGCACTTTTGAACGTTCACTTTAATTCTCCATATTCACGCCTTAGCTTACAGTTTTTAAGAGCACAGCAAGCTGAACCGTGGCCCCACTTCTTGCTGGACAATAGGAGACTATCAAACTCCTTGTCCCCCTGTTACATGTGCAATAGCGACCGGCTGTTACATGTCCAAAAGCTGATTGGATGCTTAAAAAGGTAAACTTATTTTCCTACTTTCGGTTTCTTAAACCACAGTCACCATGTTACTACCCTAAGGGTGTCATTCTTATCAACTGGTGCCTGTGGTACCACTATGTATTGGCCACTGATCAGAGCTCGAGAGGTAATTTTATTTCTCTTTTAGTTTCAGGCTCCTGCCAGCCTAGGCGAATGGGTGTGCTTTTTACCGCTGAAAGCACATAACAAAATGAGGAAGAGATACATCTTGCCCGCGTGCCGCCACTGGGGTGGGATCAAGAGCAGCAATTTTGTTCGTCATGTTTTGATCTCTCGAATATATTTTTTAATATTATTAATTTAAATATTTTTAATAGTTTAAAGTTCCGCTTATGGTAACAAGCACATCATAGAGAATATGAAACTGCCTTGCGTTCAATTTAAATTTCCGTCAGCCCACCTCCCATAAATGAAATCTGTTAAAATTTCTTTTACAAAAGGAGGTTTTCGTGTATGAATTTTTTATTTTCTAATTTAATTGCAAAAGACAAATAAAAGAATAAATGTGCTTGATTCTATCAATTATAAGCAATCCATGATATACTCATGAATAGTGCTGAAATTAATCGCATGGCCGTTGTGTTGAATTTCTTATTTATCAATAAAAATATATTTTTATTCTTTTTCATATGATGTCCATCACAATATGTTTTGATGCGTTTTGGTTATTGAGAAGAGCATTAATAATAATAATACTCTTCGCAACAAAATCGGAATAAGAGTTTGTGTTGAACTGGGCATAACTTATATCAAAGAGTTAAAGTATCGTCAGGCATAGCGTGATTTTTTCATAGTTATGCGTTCTCTCATAAGAACGCTTGCTTCCAAAAATTACCATCACACCTCAATACGTTTTTAAGATCCCCACTTGAGTACTTCTGAATTATGCAAGTCTGATACTGTACGATGGCTGGTTAAAGTAACAAAAAAAATTATGTGATGATTAATAAAAAAATCAAAGAGGAAGCCTGAGGTTATTTTTCTGCAATTTAACTACTTCCGTTTAACGACTTTATAGTTTTTGTCTTCATCTTAAATAAATAATCAATTCCTCTTAGTGTCTGCTGACACTTAACTAAGCGTGATAAAACTGCATATTCTGATATAGTGAGTAAATGTTCTTAAGATTAAAACTTTAGCTAACAAATGTATACTAGACACGTAATTTCAGATTTGTGCTTGCAAAACACAAATAAGAAATAAAGAAAAACTACAAAATAAAAGAACTAGAAACTTTAAAATACTCGTTTGGATTATAATTTTGCAGAAAATTAAAAATACGTTTGGATTATAATTTTGCAGAAAATTAAAAATAATAAAAATTAAAAAACAACTTAAAAATATTATAAAATAAAAGCACAGCAAATTTAATTAATATTTAATTTATTTTTTTTTTGTGCTTTTTAATTCACATATTTAACACATCAATGCCAACAGTAATCAACTTGCGATTTGTTTAAACTTTTATAATATAAAGTCTAAAACAAACATTTTAAATATTTAGTTTAAGTATAAAAAAATCATTATTAATCTCGTGTAAGCACATATTTAGAAGAAAATCATGTTTCGAATATGGTCATAAGTCTGTTTGAAATGTTAAATAAAAACAATCAAGATTTGATGAAATAATTTATCAACAAAAAATTGTTCTGTAGTTATGTTTTATATTTAAAATAGTATAAACTAAATAATCTCCAGTAAGAGAAACAGCAGGTCACTGCTAATATGATGATCTGCTATTTTCCTACTAGAAACTAAAGCACTATTATAGCAAAGCTTTACTTTTGCGCATAACAAGGTTTGGAGTTTCATTTTCATAATTACACAAACAAGATGTTATTGCCCAACCTATTTTTTCTAAACCTGCAATAGCCAAATATTAACATAAGAGCTGTATCACTGTTAAATTTAAATCAAGAAACAATTATGCTTATATAATAAATCAGTGAAATTACATTCTCTCGTATAAACCCTTTCATATCTTAAAGCTACAATACGCTATGTCATGTATGTATTATAACAAAACATGTGACATGTGAATATTTTCATAATTCCACTAAATTCGTAGAATTAGTCAGTCGTAGCCCTAAACCGCATGCTGTAACTTTGAAGAATTGTGTAGAACTATGTTCAAGATCATTTTTATAATAAAATTTTAATTTGAATTTACAAATATGTAGAAATTTCAAAAAATTATCTTTAAGTAGACTTTTTATTTGATATGAAATCATTGCAGTAGAAAAATTTACCTATTTTCCTCTTATCTTTTTTAAATACATAGATAATTTATCTGCATACAATTTATTTTTTTTTACCATTGCTTTTAAATATTTACGTAACTTGTTTTCTTTCTTCATACGAACTAAAACCCTCTGATTGCTCTTCTCTGCAACATAGACCAATAATACATTCAGAAATAAAAGAAAAAGAGAAAAATCCTGTACCTATTATATTAGAATGATAGGATATGCTTAGTGCCTGTTCACACGCTTCCACTTTTGTTGCTCATTGTTTCCTTTAAAGTTGAGGCAAAGTCTACACGCAGCAATTTGTGTCAACAATTTTTGAGTTGTACTTTGCCTCAAAATTCGTACTTTTTGATGTCTTATTTCATTCAAGTTGTGAACAAATTGAGTTGAAAGAAAAAGGTTTATTGAAAAAAAAATTACATACTGGAGTCTATAACTGACTGCATTGTAGAAGTCATTGAATGGGATTCTGATTACAGTGAAAATGATGGAAAAAATTTTTAACAACACAACACTATTAACACCATTAGCAAAAAAATTGTTATAATTTATAATAACCGGCAATTGTATGAAGAAATTTGAACATTAATTTTTTAACAATGAAACAAAAATACAAAAAATACAACTTTGTGTATTTGATTACGAATGGAAATATAAAACGAAATTCCCGAGCTCCGCACTGCAGTGAAATAGAAACATATTCAATTTTTATTTGTGTTTTTTAAATTGTTTTTTGTGTTTTTGTTTGATTTTTTTGTTTTATGGAAGAAATATTTTTAGTCTTATAAATGTCTATATTTATATCAAAGTATATTTTTCGAATCAATTACGCGTTGTGGCCAAACGTTTCCACTGAGAGTAACGGGACGGCCAAGTAGTGCTCCTGTAGGCTAGTAGACAGTGTACTAGCTTGTCAGTATGGAGGTTGTGGGTTCGATTCCCAACAAAGACCTTAGTTTTTTTCACTACAAAAATATAAATTGACTGTCGGTGGGGCTGCTCAGCGATGAAGGCAAAGTCACTATTTGCTATGCTGTCTTTATACGGCAGTTAATTTCTGACTATCCTTCTACTTTCACCACCTGTTTCATCTCTTCTCTATCCCTTTCCTAAATAATGTAGCATGGTACTTGACTAAAAAGGCATTGTTGCCTGAGTGCTACTTCTCTTTAAAAAAAAAAATATCCAGTTTTTATACCTTCTCTTTCTTTCTAATGGAAAAATCACAAGTTGAGCAACAAAATTGGAAGCGTGTGAACAGGCATTTACGGCCCGTGTATACTATTTAAAAACGTAGACGTATATGTGTATGGATATACATTAGCTGATCTCCACTGGCAGAATTTGATCACCTGTTTTGCGTTGTAGCGTGTAGCTACACCCATTTCTTTAAATACTGGCATACATACATGTTGAAAAGAAATTTTTGGAATTTAAACAATTGCTGCAGAACAGTTTTTATCATTTATAATGAATTTATATATTAATAAAAAGTTGTTATTTGCTTGAAATACTATAGTTAGCAGATGTTTGCGTTTGCGTTTGGGGGTAAACGCAAATAAAATTTAAACTATTCAAGTTATTGCTGACATTTTTATATGAAAAACAATCAATTGTTAAGCAATGAATTACTGTATTTCGATGATGTCAACAAATTCTGTGTCACAGATGATTGGTATGAAGCAACCCGTTCATATTGTTTATTAAAAAACCGATCTATATGTCAGTAATTTAAATCAATATCCCACAAGACCAATTACCACAATCAATATAAATATATATTTTATTTAAATTTCGATTTAAAATAAAAAAATGATGTTATTTCGATTGCAGTTATTGATTTTTTTAACGTTACCCCATTATTGCCGGTAATTAACCACAAAGAGAAATAAATAAATTTAGGAGAACAAGATGATGAAAAATAAAAAAATACAAAATAATGCTTGGTCTCTATCGCGTGTTTAATGTATTTAATGTTATTGTGAATACATTCTCTTTATTTTTACCTTACCCGTATTGCCCGTTTTTATTATTAGATTGCTTCACAAACCAGTTAACCACCGCCCCCCTGGCTATGTAAAAGTATTTAACAACTAAAAACTAAATAAAATAATGAAATTGAAATGAGAACTTTTAAAACAATATAAAATAGAAACAGATAACAGCAGTGGTAGCAAAAAGAAAAAAATCAAATTAAAAGCAAGCAACCTCGACTATACGTCACCGTGTATTATTAAGGTTTTATGATGTTGTAAAAATTGGTGGTGGAAAGGCTTTGTTTTGATCTTATTTAAATCAGACGTCATCACGTAAATAACACAAAGTCAGGCGAAACTTTATACAAAGAGAGCAAAATGTACACAAATTTCAATGAGTTGCAGTGGTGCCAGAAGTTTTCGTAAAAAAATATTTATTTTATTTTTTAAACCTGTAACATATTTTTTTCTCTTATTATGAGGAATTCAAAGACTATTTACAAATATATGCACATATATTTCTATAAAAGCATAAAAATTATCGTTGACAAGGTAAAGGTTTTGGGTTTATGCTAAGACAGGTTACGATACATTTTGATTGGGATAGTGTAAAGCTAAAACAATGCATATGACAATAATAGGTATTAAGAGAAAAATCATTAAATCGTATTTTGAATGAAAAATCTTTGAAATGAGGGTTAAGTTGTCATCTGGCATCTCTGATTATCCGTACGCTGAACGGTTGCTATACTTTACTAAACTATGTTTCTTCTGTCCTATCCAAGCCATTTGTGAAAACGATCTTGTATAGGGTTTGTTTTGTAAAACAAAACGAAAAATAGTATTTAGATTAAGATGATTTAAATTTTTATTGTATTACGAAGAAAAAAGTTCGGCAATTTATAATGAAAAATTAAATCTGGCAAATGTCCACTACGACTAGGACCATGGCGACAGATGCCGATTCTTTCATCAAAATTTTCAATCATTTGTTGGCATAACGGCGGTCCTATTTCGTTAATCACATCATGCGTTTTGAATTATAAGGCTGAAATCGATTCGATTGGATTCGTATAGACTTTGTCCTTAACATAAAAATAATCCAGTGGTGTTAAATCACCGGATCTGACTATCCACTTAGCTGGTGATTATCGTGAAATTATGAGATCTACAAATTTGGTTTGCAATAAATCGATATTTTCATTGACTGTGTGACATGTGGCACCGTCCTGAAAAAACCACATGTCCATAATGGGCTAAAATTTAGTTATTAGCATCTCACGATAGAGTGATCCTTCGGAAAAAAACGACACATTCACGTTTCCAGATCACATAGCGCACTATACGGTGACACTTTGAGCATGCAAAGGCTTCTCAATAATCGTTCTAGGATTTTCAGAAGCTCAAATGCGGCAATTTTGTTTGTTGATATACTCCGAGAAGTGAAAATGGGCTTCGTCTGAAAAAATGATTTTTTCAGAAAAACCAGTAGTAGATTGTTTGCGAATAAATTGAGCGATGTAATGGTCGGTCGTTTTCAATTCCTGCATCAGTCAAACCTTGTTAGGCTTCAAAGTCAAATCCTTAGGCAAAATTCGCCATGTGTTGATCGTTGTTGAAAGCGTCGAGGAATTGACAAATTTTAATATGCTTCAATATTGTGGCTCACGGCTGCGATGTTTTCAGTTGAACAACCCGGTCGAACACGCGTTGGTGTTCCCACATTTTGTATCTAGCCTGTCGGTTCAAACTTAACGACCAGAAATTTAGTTTAAAAATTAATATTTTAGTTATTATTTTTGACTCAGAATTTGTATGATTTTTGTTGCGATTAATTACTTGAAAATTTGTCCTCAGTAGTCAGATCTATAAAATATTAAATTGAGGTACATATCTCAAATATCAAAAAGCACTTCTTGGTTAGATATACGGTTACACGTAAAAATTTCAAATTTGTTTTTTTTCTTGTCGTAAATTATTCAATTAGGTTCGTTAATATATGCTATATACTGTCAAGTAACGGTATCTAGCAGCTTTTCTAAGCTGCTATATTCGTTGTTTTTGTCTCTTTCAAGAAATATTTAAGAGATGATTAGCTAAATATTGTTTTTCATATTTTATGTTCTTAATGATTATATTTATCTTCAAATCACTCATTTCTCACCAAAGTAGGTTAACAACAAATTGTAAACACACTACTAAGATGCTCACATTACTTTACTAATACAACTTATATATTTTTGTCTTGTTATTTGTAATTAACGCAATTGGTTTTATTATATTTCAGTTATTGTTGATGAAATATTTGCCTTTTTTTTGATTTTTTTTAGAAAGTTTTATATTTTATTTAACCTTAACCTGGCTCATTCTATGAAAAATCCTTGAACTTGCAAAAAAGTTCTTTTATAATGTAGAGTTTATAACGATGTTTAATACAATTATCTTAGCCTTAACATTTTAATGTAAAATTAATGTAATATTAAATATTATATTTTTGGGCAAATTTTGATGCATGGAAGTGGCTTCAATTTCGCAATCATTCCAAAAATACTAAAATATAAAGCTATAAAACCCGCTAAAATTTAAACATTGTCAGCATTTGCATAACGATACACCCTGATCATCTACAAATCTGTAGGGTGCCAAAAAGAGGGAGGTGAGGGTGGCTCTCAATAACAGCAATGAGAATCTAGCGATAGAAAAGAATGGGCACGAAACAAAAAACAAACGCACGCTCTCTATTAATAAAATTAATAAAATACAAAAAGTTAAAGAACTAGAGGAAACATGAATAAGTAATCACGAACAAAAAAGAAAAACATATAGGAAGACTATTGTAACTCATGTGTTATAATTAAATATTGAGGTTAGGAAAATAATAAAAAAAAGCTAATAAATTTTAATAAAACATCAATTCAACTACAGGCGAATTGTAATATAAATAATAATGCAAACTCCCTATAAATGATTTTGATAAATATCAACTGATTGTATAAAAATTTATTAAATATTTGCATTTTCTACTTTTACATAAACAAAACGAAACTGACCTTAGAGCCAATTTGGTTACCACATTGACCAGCTTGTAAATGTACAATTTCTCTCATATTGAATTTGTTGTAATAGATGTACAGCAACAATAGCAATTATTTGTTAATAACAGAAATATTAAAAAAAAAACACTTGACTTTTACTAACTTGAACTTTAAAACAGTTCAAAGTAAAATTAAATATTTTAATATTTAACAAGAAAACAAATTTTATTACACTAAATAATATACACAGATTTTAACAAAAAAGAAAGAGCTTGAAATTATTAAATAGAATTTTCTGGGTTGTTCCTTATTATTTTTCACACCGTAACCGGTTATTGATGATATTTTAGGAAATTGTATTTTACTAAACTTAACGCACAAACGCACTAAAAGATACTGTCACAATACGTCGACTGATCTGTTTAACAATCAACAGATACTGAGATACTTTTACTACTATTCAAGCTGTAAATATAAGTGCCAACAATGCACATCAGTACATACTATTTGAATAGTCTTTTGTAAGGTACATATCTACATATGTGTGTATGTTAAAATAGAGAAGAGCATTTTATCAGTGAATTACACATCAGTAAGACCACGAGGAAAAAGATTATAAAGAAATACTTATATCTATGTATATATGTAAGTGAATATGAGTGTCGAGTATGACTTATTATGATGACGTTGATTGTCTGCACTGTGGTACAATAACTTCAAAATGATTTCAAATCAAGCTTTTTTATATAACTTATATATAAGTTATAAATATTTGAAGAATAAATAAAGAGTCGAAAAATTTAACACAAAAGTGTAATTTAAAAAATTAACGAATACATTTTACAAAAAAAAACTTTTTACCTTAAAGTTTGTTGGCAAATGCTTTAAACAAAAAAAAATTGTATTTGTTTTCTTTTATTAAAATTAATTTTATAATTATAATTAACTTTATGCTATAAAAAGTAATTAAAGAAATTCGCCAAGTTCGAGCAGCATCTTCTACTTATTATTTTTATTTCTTTAATTTGTTACAGTTGACGTGTTAATATATTTTTGACTCAATTGAATAAGGCCCTACGAAAATAACGTAACTATTGGATACAATTGCGTTCTTTCACTATTTTATTTTATTTTTCTGTTTTTAACTTGCACTTAAGCATATCGTATTTTATTATATTTTAGTGTATTTTAGTTTATTTTAGTGTATTTAAGTACATTTTAGTGTATTTTAGTGCATTTCAGTATATTTGATTGCATTTCAGTATATTTTAGAGTACTTAAGTATATTATATTTTAGTGTGTTTCAGTGTATTTTAGTACATTTTAGTTTATTTTAGTGTATTTTAGTATATTGTACATACTGTGTGCAAGTTTAAGGGTCTAACTGTAATACACTAAGAGCCTTATTCGTCAAAGTTATAGCCTCTATGCTAACACCCTTTAATTGTTCAAATTTATATTTATAGAAAACATATTTGCACAAATGCTGTATAAATTCAAAATGTTTGCCTGCTACGATTGAAAAACTAAAGCCAAAAACGTTAAATATATAACACTATAGGACTCCCCTTTGTATTTTTGTTTATTTTGAATTTCATTAAATTCAAAATTCAATTCGAAAAAATGTCACGTACATAAAACCACTTCACTAGTGAAGGACCAAAAAGTTTTTCTTTATTTTGTTGCTCTAGCGCACAGAGTTCTATTCACACTGCTCAAATTTGAATTACACAGAGCACCTTTTAGTACCAAAGAAAGGTTTCTACTTGTTTCGGCTTTAGAGTTAAAGATAGAAAGTATTAAAAAACATAGCAAGTACTATTTATGAAGCATTAAGGTTTTTGAAAAAATATGTATAAGCAAAAGATTATGGTAATAAAAAACATACTTAAAAAAAACAAACTTTAGCACAAAGAAAAAATATTAAAAAAGCTTCAAAATTAATAATTTTGTATAACAAAATAAGAAACATCAAAAATTCTTTTCTCAAACACATTTCAAATAAAAAATTGTGGTACAAAAGCCAATTTTCTCATTATGTATAAACATACATATAACGGGTACGTTAAAGTTCTTTTATAAAAAAAGTTTTTTTTATAAAATATTTTTTATATTTTATCTTTCTGACATGATTTTATAAAATTTAAATTTTATAAAATCATAATTTTATCATCATAAATACCTTCCGTTATTGCAAAGAGGCTACAAAAGGCCCATAAAATTTTATCTAATTCCACTGTAAGATTTTTATAACAATACTAGCAAGTGTGGTGCAATGAATGGGCAAGGTAAGAAGCGGCTGAGAATTTTCTAAAAGGAATAGAAAAACGCAAAGCAGATATTGAACTAAATTCTCATCATAATTAAATAACAAAAGCAATAATAAACTAAAACATAAAAGCACAGTATGGAAAGCAAAGAAAAAGAAAACAAACAATTAAAAACACAAGAACAAAGAGATATAAATTTAAAAAAATCAGTTCAGGTTTTACATTTGCTTAGAGCAAGAGAAATTGGTCAATGGAAAATGTATGTAACTAAAACGAACGTGCCATCCTCACGCTGTCAGTGCTGCCAGCTTTTATTTATTAAACATCAAATGCCTTGCCGTAGATCGCCAGCATATAAAAATATTTAATATTAGTAAGTAAAACAATTTTATTTACTTTAAGTATATATGAATTATATATAATATAATATAATTAAAGTATATTGGTCAATTGGGTAAATAATAGCATAAAACATAAAAATTTCATTATTTGTATCCTATGTAGAAAAAGCTCTCTCATAAAGAATTAAAGTTTTTTGTAAAAAGTACAATGGTGCTGTATAACAATTAAAACAACGTAAATTAAAAATAGATAATTCTGTCAAGAAATAAAAACAAGGTTATATATTGCAGTAAAATTTGTAATTAAAGCTTAAACCTCGAGATCAAAATGATATATTAAAATATATTAATAAATTAGATGGACGAAATTATTGTCTGATTTATTAGCAATAGATCATAAATAATGTTTACGTTCAATTTTTTTTAATGCTCTTAATGAAAAGATTTCGTTGATAATTAAATGAATAAAACAAGAACAAACGATTAAGTGGTATAAATCATTGACATTAATAAATGTCACTGTCCCTGTCCAAAATTAACTTGCATTAGAGTAATAAAGTAGAGCACTAGCTAATGAGACATTACAGACATGTATTTTTTTTTTGTTTATATCAGTCATAGGAACTAGCTAGGTAACTAGTTAGGTAACTGGATCTCAAAAATTTATATATTATCAAAATTATCAAATATAAATTCATCTACGGAAGGCTTAAGGTCTGTTATTGAATCTATAGTTTTTCGAGCCCCTGCGATTTTAGAAGTATGTAATTTGTACAATCACTATATTTTATTGTAATTAGTAATTAAACAATTTCAATTTCCTAACAATTAGTAAAAATATTTGTCATTGCCAGTAATCACTAGCATTAAGTGTAAGTTAAATTTTTTGCGCTTGTAATTTGGTAATGCCTTACTTTACCTTCTTTGCTATATTCTACAGACTTTCTTTTTTCAACAGCTGTTCTGTTTGATATTTAATTTATAAATTATACAAAATATAAAAATTTTTAGTACATGCAAGGCAGAGTCCGAACCTACCCATTAATATCTTAGATGAAGAAAAATTGGTTAATTTTTAGTCAACCTTAAATCTATGAAATAAAAATGTAAGAATTTAAACCTTTTCTTAACACAATCTTGTCATAGACAGAATCATATAAAATATAGCCAAAATACCGTCTAGTATTTTGAATATCTTTAATCACCTAATCAATCGCTATTCTAAAATTTTTATCGCCATGCTTAGCAATGATAAATCGCCATAGCTGACAACACTATACCCAACTAATACGAAACAGAAAAAATAACATAAGAATGAGAGATTGAAAGGTGAGAAAGAGAACATTTTAAATAGAGAAAAATAATCATACTTTACACTCTCATAAATTCAAAACGAATAGTGGATGTAGCGATTTTTTTAGTTTTATTAATAATTTAACTAAAAATAATTTTTATGTTGAACAGATAGTGCCTTTTTACACGCTTCAAATTTTGTTGCTCAACTTTTGAAAGAGAAGGTTTTATACCCCTTCTCTTTCTTTCTAATGGAAAAATCAAAAGTTGAGCAAAAAAAGCTGAAGCGTCTAAACAGGCACATATTAAGATTAGCATTAATTAGATTAAACACATTTTGTGGGCAATGCGAGTGTTGCCAGATTACTTATTAAATTTTCGTTGCATATAAAACATAAGTATTTAATATCAAGGCTGACAGTGGATCTAGATTTTTATAATATATAAAAAAAAATAATAAAGGAAAAAGCTATATCACATTTAGAAAAGAAAACCTAAAATAGCTAAATAATCAAAACTAATATAAATTTTTAACGATTTAATCCGATTTAACTTAATTTGTTATAAAATAATTTTATATAAAAAGTTTACTATATAAAATTCCTACCAACAACATCTACAACTTAGAATGAGTTTGTCATAAGTGATGAAACTATGCATACGTCTGTTAGTCTCTAAAAAGAGACTACAAAAGTCGTGCAAAATCGTGATATTGAAGCTCACACAAAACTAAAAAGATTACGCAAAATTCGGAGTAGAGTTGAAATCCTACTACAGTTATGTTGCCACGTTTTTGATGTAAAGACGTTTAATAAAATTTTTTTCAAACTTCAAACAAATGGAGCTAATACTAAACAGTGTTTTGTGACAGGTGGTTAAATGATTAGCTTGAAAATCGATTAATTCTACGTTGTTTTTATTCTAATAATTTTTAACAAAAATGGCTAACAAGACTTTGAAATAGCAATATCATTTAATCATTTAAAACATTAAGTTACTAACGTTTTAAAATTAATGGAGTTAAACAATTTAGATATGATGGGTATGTTCTGATTTTTTTTGAACATTATGAGTGCAGTTTAGAGGAGAGTAAAGTCACAAGCTGGCTCAAATGCTTAAGCAAATCTTTAAAGACTTTTAGGTGGCTATATTGTACTTATGTACATGAATTTTGAAAATTGTTATGCACAGTTATTTGGACATTTGTTTAATTCGTACTTTTGAAAAAAAAAATAATTTCCTTCGAATTAAATGAAATTTATTAACAAAAAGGCGTTTAATAATCATATTTCGCATACTTAATACTATCCTTATACAAATTAAAAATTTTTATTAATAGTTTTAAGAAAATTATGAAAGAAAAATTAAACATGTTGTGCTGTTTGTATTATTTGGGCCAAAAGTACTAAAAAATGCAAATGTGTGCATCCGTGAAATTATAAACAATAAAAAATTAAATTTTGCTGCAAATTGTATTTTAAAAAAATGGAAAAGAAATTATTGAAATTATTAAACTCAAAGGTTCGGTCTAGTTCTTCAACGTTATCTAACACCCGTGATAATGTTGAAGAAATAAAACAAACTAAACATACCGGCAGAGTGCGAAAAAGCGTTTCCAAAATAACATTAGCAGCAGTAGTGTCTATTCCTCAATATAGCCAATTCCACTGCCTGTTGGAGCTACATCCTCTTCATATTCTCGCAAAAATATTTCCGTAGTAACTTCCATTTGTGTTTGTACTCAGCGACTTTATATAATTTATACCAACATGAAAATGAAAAACGCAAACAAAATTCTTTTAGGCATTACTTACCATTTTTACTGTATTTTTCTGCTACTTCTTTCCATGCTCGCTCCTATGAGTTGCCTCTCTTTTGTCATATAAACAATTTTTTTTGAAAATTTTTTCAATATGTTAATAATTTTTGTTTTTCAAAAATAAAAAAATGTTTTCCTAAAGAAACTTTCCATAGGAAAGCGAAATATCGAAAAGAAAAAAATATAAATTGGTAATTTAATTTAAAAAGACTTTAAAAAAGAATAAGAGATATTTATTAAAGATAAAAAATGTCGATTAAAAAAAAATACTAAAATTATATTCAGATAATATATTTTTTCGCTTTGGAGGACCATTGGAATTTGTTTGCTAATGTATCTACAACACAATGAACAATGCAAAATCAGTTGTTTCCGTACAGAATTTGCAATCAGTTTCGTACTTTGCTTAAGCAAATGATGAGCACATTTGACGAAACGAAAAGTATAGTTTGCCATATATGATTATTAGGTATTTGCACAGTTTCTTAAGTTGACTTAAGCCTGCATATGCATAATATAGTTAGGCGTTAAGTGAACAGAATCTAGTCTAATTTAATATCCAAAATTTTACGGAACAGATTAACAAACATAAAAGGCATGACAACACATAAATATTAATGGTCTGATTAGCTACGGAATCTGCAGTTTGCTTGCATTTATCTACATCCAAAAGAATACGCTAGAAACCTTATGTATATTATTATTAACCGATTTATCAATTCAGAAAACGTCTAAATCTTTTCTTTTTAAATCTTTAAAAATTTATGCAAAATGTGGAAACGATTTTCGTTCTTAATAAAATAAAATTTAAAAAAAATCTGATATTTAAGGCTGATGTAAAAATGTTTATACCAAAAAAGGTACATTGAAACGATAAGAGTGTGAGGTTCCATCAAAAGGTGTAAGTTATTAAAAACTTCAAATACCTATCGGTGATACTGTGTATCGTTTGCCAAGATATTTTGATTAAGTGACAAATAACAAATCTTTCATTGTTTACATTTACCTTTGTACATTAATTTTTTGTAGTAACTTTCCCGACTTTTTTACATTTTGTAATGTATTAATGTGTGACGTATATTTTTTTAGAATATACGTGTACTGTAAAAAAAAACGTATACAAAAAAATGTATACAAAAGTTTTTACATTAGATCACCATCTCTTATTTAGTGACTTTACGATAAAAACTAGTTACTACATTAAACTGACTGTTTTCATAACTGACTAACAGATGTTACCTTGAAGTAATCGTTGTCATCATCATTTATTATATGTAATTGTGATTTTGAACTTTAAATATTTTTTTTTGCTATTTATTTTGTATTGTATTTTATATTTTACGTTTACTTTACTTAAAAGGTGATTTTCGTTGACGTGCCCAATATAATAATTCGTAGTTGTTTGATTGTACAAGTGCGTGTATATGAAAGTATCTACATTTATAATACTTGAAATAACATGAAATTAATTAAATTATTTCACTTGAATTTCAAATTATAACGTCCAAGCACAAAAATTAAACGTGCTAAATTTTGTTAAGTACTCAAATATATCAAATTAATTTCGAGTATTTTAAAATAACTAAAGTGTAAATATATTTTCCTAACAATTTTCATAACTTTGAGTGAAGGTAGAATGCTGTTAATTGGTTGGCTACTCCACTACAATAACCGTTAACGTATATTATATGGGCTTATAAGAATTGAAATAATTTGACAGCGTCAACGTGCCGCATCTTTATTTTCGCACTGAAATGAATTGAGAACCCTATATGAACTCTGACTTCTTAATATATCTGTCAGATATAGTTATAAAAATTTTTTGCTGAAATAACTTTAATGTTTTTACTTTTTGCAAAACCTTCAAATCTTGTTATTCTTAACTATTATAAGTTTTATTAGAACAACAATGTAACAGTTTGTTGTTATAAAAAATGAAGCACTTTTATTTACGTGATAATTACAGTAGTTGTGAGTGACATATGTAACAACTTTATTGTGTGCAGTTTGATATTAAGAAATTAATTTCAGCTACTAAACTGATATTATCTCATAAGTAAGCTTGCATAAAATATCTATTAGCTTTCAATAACAAAATGTAAACGACACCGATTTAGAAGCTTTGCACTTTTTCAAAATGTTGTACTCCGTACTTTATAGGCAAATGTTGGTTTTTATACTTTAAAATACAAAAACAAATCAATATTTTACATAAATATTTATTATTAAAAAATTAAAAGCAAATCCATATGGTCATTTTATTACTGCTCATATAGCTCATCCGTGGATTTTACCCCAAATTTTGTATTTCTTTTTATTTATTTATTGTCAAAAATTCAATATTTACATGTTCACTCAAAACTAATTTTGATTGGATAATTTTTCCTTACATACTATTGTATTTTTCAAGGACTTGTCATGTATTATTTTATTTAAATGTCCACAGAATGTCTGCTTACAGGATATTTAAGCTAGATTTTTTAGATTTGATACTAAACAACTTTAGTCAATAATTTCCCCTAAAAAATAACAAAGATCTAAATTTAAAGTCAAGAGTCTTATATCTCAAGTCTAATTGATTAAATGAGAATTTTGTTTAAACAATGCAGCAAAAAGACAACAATATTTAAAAATAATTTTCTACAAAAACACAGTAAACATTTTGAAACTATCTTTTAATTTTTTCTACGTACGGGTTTCCTTGGGAACGTTTATTCCTTTAGTAAACATTTTGTAGCATTCAGTTCTCTTATTGCAAAATAATATCACAAAACATTAGAGTTTTTAAATTAAAGAATACCATGTAAAATTACCAATGTAACGCCTAAAAGATCATGTCTTGTTTTTATGACTTTACTCCGCGATATTTGTACTTCTGCTAACATTACTGCCTAGTAGATGACGCTTGAATATTTATTTTGGGCGGTTTTCGCACAAGAATATTCTACTATATCACCATCACATGCTGTTGCTGTTATCATCATTTAGTGTAGGCCCTTGTTTGGCTGTTTTTATTTTTTTTTTTGTTGTGTGTTTTTGATTTTTGTTTTCTGTTGTTTAAGTTATTTTGTGAAATTTTTCATAAGCATGTTATTATGTCTTGTATGCATTAGTTTTCTTAGTATGCAGTTTGTAAAAGATAAAATAGGTCGTTTCGTTTACTTTTTTTAATTATAATTATTTTATTTAAAAATAAAGCTGGAAGGGCAAAAATAGGAAAAATTAGTGGCTAACGATGGACAATATTTTGAATAATATATCGACTCAATATTTTATTATATATATTTATTATAAAAATTTTATTTTTTTATTATTGTTTTTTCAATAATTATTTATTGTATCTTCAATAAACTAACCTAACAATAAGTTTTAAAATCTTAAATTCTAAAGAAAAGTTACATTAGTCCCGACCATGTTAGAACTAACCTTTTGGGTAAAAAAAAATTGACATTAATAATAAACAAAACAAATATTTCTAAGATGTGTAATCTGTTGCATTGAGGATTAACGCTGCGGTATCCCTCTTTTTTAATCGGCTATGTCCACTATAATGCAAGATATTGCGAGCAAGGGGATTAGGATGGTCTTCAAACTTCATTAAGTATTTGCCTGCGTACTTAATGATTTCTGTAGTCACCAGCGGTATGTCTAAATCACGATGTATATTTGAATTTCTGATGTACCATGGAGCGGAAGTTATTAACCGTAAAATTTTATTCTGTCCACGTTGAATTCTATCTACATTTGAAGCTGGGCAGTGCCCCAAAGTTGGATTCCGTAAGACCATATTGGTTTCAAAATACTCTTGTAAATTAGAAGTTTACAATCTAGGCTAAGTTTCGAGTTCCTGCCAATGAGCCAATGTAATTGTGTTAGCTTAAGTTTCATTTGTGTTAGCTTTGAACCAATATGATGTTTCCATGTAAGGCGACGGTCAAGATGTATACCAAGATATTTCACATAAGTATGGTGAGGAACAATGTGATTATTGATTCGAACGCGTGAACAATTATCTCTTCGCAGGGTGAAGGTCACATGAATGTACTTTTGAACGTTCACTTTAATTCTCCATAATTTTAACCACAACTCTAACTGAGTTATATGTTGCTGAAGATTTATGGAGGCTTGATAGGAGTTTTCGTGCAAACTTAGACACGCTGTATCATCAGCAAACGTAGAAGTGTGGACAGTTTCACTTACAGGCATATCGCAGGTATATATCAAATATAAAACTGGTCGTAGAATGCTACCTTGTGGTACGCCTGAGGAAATTGGTTTGGATAAACTAACAAAGTCTACTTCAACAACAGAAAATTTTCGTCCAATTATGTAGCTTTTCAGTAGGTTGCTTATATTACAAGGCAAGTGAGCGGTCAGTTTCAGAAATAGACCTTCATGCCAAAAAAAATGCAATTTTTTTTAATATTTTTACTTCTACTGAGAATTTATGTGATCTTAATTCAAACACATATTAAGATCTTATTTTATGATAATTATATTAAGGCAAAAATAAATTTGAATTGATAAAAATTATTTACGTTTAAAATATTGTTTAAAGACTTTGAATGTCACATAAACAGTTTTATCCGCAAGCTTGTTAGTTGCTTTTTATACGGAGATCTAAAATAGCTAGTTTCCATTCCTTGTAGCGCAGGTTCTATATATTTATTTCAATTTAAAATATCTATTAGGAACCTCTAAGGCTTTTCTTTAATCACTTTTACACTTCAAGTTAAGTTAACAGAATTGCTTTTAAGCCCAACACAGCATTAAGGTATTTATTCTTAGTGTCCCTTTTGATTTTAGTGTCTTTATTTTCTTAGCTACTGGCAACGCTGTATTTCTTATTGTTATTTTAAACTGCATGTCTTAATGTATGCTATGCTTTTTGGTGTGTATTAAATTTCTAACCTTTAGTTATATTTATTCTGACTGATTATTTTTTTTTTAAATTTTGAAGAGAATTTTAACTATAAAGTCTTTTTTTAATTTGAATATGCATCTTGCTTATCTACACAAGTGCCTATATTAAGAAACATTAAGGATATAAAAATTAATACATATGTAACAGTTGTGAACAAAAAACAGTGCTTGCTTCCAGCACTTACAGTTTAATTACATTTAAAACAAGATCTTAAAGCCAAAACTTAAACTAAAATACTAAAAGCTTAAACATAAAATATTAAAAAAATTATAATAAATGGTTTACCATCTGTGGATGCCGTAAGCAGTACTTGAAGTTTTGATCAGGAAAGCTACTGAGTTGTTGATTTAAAATTCCAATTGTGGAAATATATTGAGTGTTTGACCAAGTAAATTTAATTTCTCTAGGTCAAATATTATGCACAGCGTATAAGAAATAGGAGAAATCTTTGCATTATTATAGATAAATTTATTTGAAAAACTTTTACTCAGATACTTGTAGTTTTCTTTATGCATTTGCGCACAATATAGCGCTCGATAATTTCTAATCATTTCATCATTGTTCTCGTAATGCTAAACCTTGTTCGAAATGCATGAACTAGAATTGCTCTTATACTTACTTTGTATAATAGAGGTTTAGTTTGTGCTGGCAAAATTATTACTGTTGAACAATGATGTAAAACCTCCTTTTTCCTGTTTAGCCTGCTCCATTATAAAAGACACACAAATATTAAATTTCAAAATTCCAATCTTTAGTTTCAACATCAATCCAAAGAAAATCCAGTATAATTTATAATATTATTATAAAGGGTTAAGAAATTAATAATTTACTTAATAAATGAGGTATAACATATGAGACATTAACTTTGATTGTTTTGTTGTAGACTAATTAAACCACAGTTGTTGTAGATTTGCCATTGTTTTGGGCTTTCAACTACTGCAACATATGCACCATTAGTTAAGGGCTCGTTAAGGTAATTGTAACTAATATTTTTTTAAGATATTTTAAATTGTTTAGTTCTTAGCACGAAGATTAAACGTACGTTTTTTACCACAAACTAAGAAGAGAAATACATGTGTATTAATATAATATTGTGACATTTCCTCCTTTAGTAAACGTTTTGTTGTAAAATAATAACACAGCACTTTAGAGTTTTTTAATTTAATTACACGATTTATTCACTTTGAATATACACAAAATTTACAGGATGGTAACTTTACCACTGTAACGCTAAAAAGATGATTTCTTTCTTTTTATGTTCTTCCTCCAAGATGTTTGTACTTCAACTACTGTCCAGCAGATAGCCTGTTAGTATATATCATATACAAGAATACTCTACTTTAACATGAACACATATTGTATTGTTATCATCATTCAGTGTAGGCGCCTGTTTGGCAGTGTTTGTGTAAGTTGTTGTTGTTTTCTGTTGTTTAAGTTATTTCGTGGAATTTTTAATAAGCATGTTGTTACTGTCTTGTGTGCATAAGATTTCTTAGAAAATTATGCAGTTTGTAAAAGGCACAATAGGTCATTTCGTTTATTTTTTTGCTGATAATTATTTCCTTTGAAAACTTAAACAGAACAATTTCATAATATTATGTTTATAATCGAAAGAAGAGTAATTTAAGCGCTGCATAATGGACCATTACTTTAGAAAGGAAAACTGTCATTGAAAATTAGCCGTGTGATAATTTTTTGTATTTTTTAGATATAGCTAAAGCTTGGTGAAGATATTCCTTTCAAACTATGATTACATTGCGTTACTTCTTTAACGTGAGGATTGATGACATTATGTGACTACAATTTTTAGCCAGAAGGTTTATAAGCGAATCAATCGCCGAAAATATGAGATGCTTTGAAAATAATCGCTAATGAAATGCTTTCTATGATACTTTTCATTCGTTCAGTAACTATTTGGCAAATAAAACATTTGCTGCTTTTTTATTGTCAACTATGATGACAGCTCGTTTTCTAGCTGCCATGCAAGCGATTAGTAAGCAAAACTGTCCGGCTTTTAACTTTTTCATTAGATTCTTTACAGTCGGCAAACAACTTGTAGTGGCTTCAATATTGACTTGGCTAAATTTAAATGTTTGTTTAAGAATTTTTCAAAGCATCTTATAATTTTGGGCATAAAATGAAGAAAATATCAGTTGATTAGTTAAAAATGCATTACAGCTGAAAAATAAAAATAAACACAAGTACAATTGGCAATTTACTAGTAAAAAATGGGTCTACAATGAAAAAATAATGCAATAAAATGAATATGTTTGTTCATAAAGAACCCAAGAGAATTGCCAAATTTATTGTTATTGCTGCACAGAAATATTTCGATTATTTGCACAACATTCACATCGGAATACTAATATTGTTATAATTTTTTTTTATAAAAAAATCGCCAAAAAATATTACGTGAGATGAGTTAATCTAAAGAAAAGCTCAAATCGCAGCTGCTTCTGTGTGTGTTCGAAAGATTTGAAAAATCCTTAAGACGAGCATATTAAAGCGATATTTAGTGTCTAAAGGAAATGAATGTATTTTTTGTATGACAGTTATTTTCTATAATTTTGAAACGTAAATGTGTTTATCTGTACGAAAAAATTACAAAACCAATAAAAACAAAAATCTAAAAATCTAAAATTTTTAACAAAAACTAAAATTTTTCTCTAGGAAAAAAAAGCTGGAACACTATTAAGGCAACATTATTCTTTTCTACCACAATTATTTCTCATATTTTTAATAAAAAAGGTGATCTTTTTATAGCTGCATTCTTCAGACAAAAGTTTTGGTTAGTTTAATGGTCAATAATAGGTGATAAAATGTTTATTGATTTTGTTATGGGTGAAACGCACACCGGTATGGCCATTTCGCTACTGTTCATACAGAGCAGCATTAATAGACTTTACCCAAGTTTTATATGGAAAATAGCAGCTTCTTATGCCTCAAATTGAATTATATTTAAATAAAGCAAATGCACATAAAATCTAAAATTTTATACAAAATCGCAGATATTTTTTGCCATTGGAAACCAATATTGTAATATATTTTTGTACTACGTATAAGCGGTGATATCAGAGTGATATTGTCAATAAGTTTTTTTTTATATTTAGTTACATTTCCTTACATTTAGTTTAGTTTTTTTCAATTTGCACAATAATAACACAGAACTACAGAGATTTAAATTAAACGATTTATTTGCTTTCAATACGCATTAAATAAATACGGTGCACAGCGGACCATTTTACGAGAAGGCGGTCAAAAATATATCACTTTTGAACGGACTGTAACTTTGATACGCGCTTTTGTTGTGTACTAGGTGAGATCCTAGGCTTTCGTTTAAGGTATAAAAATTTAGAAAAGTAGTTGTGATAGGTTTAAAAATATATTCTAAGTTTTAGCTGATTTTTGGTACAAAAGTATAGTATTAAAACTTGTTCAAAGAGCTTGTTTTACATAAAGTCATACATTTTGATTCACGTTTAGAACTTATAACTATTAAAAAATTTAAATTTAGTCAGATAGGGTCAATATTTGGCCCCTATGAAAGGTTCGTTTTTTAAAACAATTTGAGTTAAAAATTAACTCATTAAGTAGCAAACATAAAAAAATATATTCATTGATTCAAATTTACTTTAGATAAGAAGGTACTTAAGTACGAAATAAACATAAATCCTACTCGTATATGTACAATATCTACAATTTTTTTTTGTGTTATGCATACGAAAGGATCTATAGTCTTTGTTTCAGGCGCTTCTACAGATTTGTTCCTCATGGTACAAAATTTAATGATCTGTGGATGGCATATATCTCCAAGAATATTTTTGTTGTTGTAAAGTATAGCTGTACTCTCCAAATTTTGTTGCATTTATCTTTCTGCTGCATCCTAGAACTTGTAAAAGAATACTGAATCTCCTTATTAGTTCCTAATCTACTCCTGCGATAGATGCTGCAGTATCTGGATCTGAAAAAATCGCCTTAAAAGTGTTATCTTCTGGAACTGGATGGCTTAATTGATTTGATGTCCTTTGGAATATAATGCAACTTGATGATGCTTTTGTATCAGTTAAAGTTTGTGCAAATTTTCCATCAATCATTGTGGATACATTTTAAAATTTACTTCAATTTCCTGTTCATCAACAGTAAATATTACAGGTTGAAGGTCTTAAATTTCATCTTTTATTTTCCGACTTCTTCAGTTAGGACATTTTTTGTTTCTTTTTTGAAAGTAAATTTTACTGGTCTGCAATATTTTGTTGACGAGGGTATTTCATTTTCCCAAACTATTTTACAATCAGTGCAAATTGATTTAAAAAGCAAAGTACTTTTGTGACCTCCTAAATTATATCAACTTACGTTATTTAAAGTAGACAAAATATGACTTTGCATGACTTTGAAATCGACTAAAAATTTTTGTTTTCTTTCTGAAAATACGCATATTCATCTAAACAACGTCTCTCATAAAGGCGATTTGAAAAATGCTTACAAAATAGCAGAACAGAAAAAAAAAATGTTTTTAATTCTATTTTGCAAAAAATTGTCGATCTTGTGTCAGAAAAATTGTTCTGATGCTCACGGCCAGATCGCGCGTTTAGGCGTATAGGGGGCATTTAGATCTATGACACAGCGCTAGTGCTTTTACATTCCCTAACGAACTTTAGAAGTTATGCTTTATTAAGTAATAAAATTGAGACCTCTAAAAAAAAATAATTTCTAAAAATCAATCAAAAACATAGCTAACAAATTACGCTATTATACAAAGTTTGTTTCGTTTAAAAATCTTGTATAACAAAAAAGTTAAAGATGTTTAAAAAACAAAAATTTACTAAGAAATTTCTCATTTAAGCAAAATATTGAAAATGCTCATTTTGAATCGCTCAGTTCAGTATGATATAATTAAAATTAAGTTTTAATTTTTTTGCTCCCGAGGTACACTCGTATCTACTTTTGAATTAAGTTTAAAATTTTACAATTGGGGGCCATGAAAAAAGGACTTTTGACCGCCTTATCGTAAAATGGTCCACTGTGCTTTAAAGACCTCAACTAGGCTTTATTATTTTCTTTTTTTTTTAACGATGAGTCTTTCTGATTATGGCTTTAGTTTTTATTGAACACAATGTAAACATTTTGATTTGATAATTACTATAGGCTTTCCTCGCGTAAAAGAGAATTTGCCTTAAAAAAATAGGCAATTCCATAGAAGCCCTTACATTATTTTTATTTATTTTCAACGAGTGTGTGATGTGCTGCAGATTGATCACAGCAGTTTTTGTGAAATTAAATTTGTTACATAAGAATCTAGACTAATGACTCTAGAGTAGGAAATAATTTAGTATGCAGGATAACTATCTCGAATCAATGATTAGGATCTCCTTTTATGAAATAAAAAAAGCAGTCGTTTCTTCTTTAGAAAATCTTTCAAAAAATTAAATGATGAAAGATTTTGTGACTATCTTACAGTCTAGAAACAAAGTTTTAAATTTAACATTTTCAATATATATATTTTCTACACTCTTAAAAATTATCCCTATACGTAGTGATATAAAGGGTCCGCCATTTAACGTTTTTTTTTCAACTAGTGCTTATTTCGTGAATGGTAACACATAGACAGATAATTAGTTTTATCCTTCCGCTGAACGAATACAACGAATGGTTGTGTATACGCTTGAACAACGCTGGGAAATATTGCGACATTATTTTGAAAATCATGGTAATGTTGCAGAATGTGTGCGAAAATTGCGTACGGATTTTGGATGAAGAGAAGCATCGTCAGCTCCGTATATTCGTTATGTTGTGAAAAAACTGGCATCCTCATCGATAAACCAAAGTGTGAAAAGCCAAAAATACTGCGTACACCTGAGATTATTGCTGCTGTGGCAGAAAGTGTGCGTGAAGCGCCATCAACATCAATTCAGCGTCCTTCTCAACTATTGAACATTTCAGAGACACCATTGAGACGAATTTTGCATAAAGACCTTGGTATGACGCCATACAAAGTTCAGGAGTTTATAGCATTAAAAAAGTTACTTGGCGGACCCTTTAAATACATGTACACATGTACACACTTATTTCTTGCTTTTATAGTTTTCTAACACACAAATCAAATACAATACAAATAAAGAATCTAAATCAACAATTTTAATTTTTTTGAAAATAAAAATAATAAATTACTAGGCTTCCAAAAAATTATATATGTATGTGTATATTCGTATATATGTATAGAGAATAACATTTTTGTAATTGCAATAATTTCAATAATTTTCATACATATTTTTTGCTGCAAATTTCAACAATTGTGTTGCCACTATTATTATTATTATTTTGTGTTGACAAGCAACAAAGGCAATACAATCAAATGATTTCAAATAAATAAATAAATAAATGTAGAAGAAAGTAAAAAATAAAATAGAATTTATAGCCATTCATTGAAAACCATTATTATTATGGATTTGGAAAAATCATATATGAATTTACAATTTATTGTACCGCAAATAAATATTTACAATGGAATATAATACTTACACACACATTTGTATATACACATACATGCAAATAATCAAACATAATGTGTTACTATTATTATTCTTATTATTATGTTTGTACTATTTTTATATTATAACCGTTGTGATAACATAACATTTTGGCACTTTACCGCAAAGTTAAAAAATAATTAAATAATTATCTAAAATTTATGTTTTTAATTGTCATGCATTATGTGTGACATTACTTTCTTAAATATAAAACCTCTTGACTAAACTACGTGATACGATTTACATCTGCGCCTGGCTATGGCGCAGATGTAAAACAGATGGTGATCGAACCAATATGCATAATTTGGAACGTCATGCTCGTCCTAGGAAGCCGAAGCTATAATCTATGCAACAGAACTTTCTAGTTGCAACTTCGATGATTCCAGAGCAGGGCTGCAAATCATCACTCCTTGCTGAAGAGTTGGAGACTATCCAACTCCTGTCCAGAACACATGTGTTACATGCTTACTGGACTGGATCATTCACCTAGCGTGTCATTAACGGTGAAATGATCCTGGTCACCATATAAAAACTGACCTGTCTGTTATGGGGCCACGAAACCACAACCACCACGATACTCCCGAAGCGCCAATCTCAATAATCAGTCAGAGAAACAGCTAAATGCCTAAAGAGACAAATAGCGGAAACTCTGCGGGCTACTGATTCCCGTGGAAATAATGTGGAGTTCCCAGTTGACCCCTGCTGCCTTCAGGGGACTGGACTCCCTTTTCCCCCCAGTTGCACAGGTCTAAATAGTCAAGTATTCTATAAAGACCGATAAATGTGCTCCCGGGGTGTATCTGCATACGTACATTACGTGATAAGATTTACATCTGCGCCTGGCTATGGAGCCTTAATCAGATGGTGGTCGAACCACTATGCATAAATGGGAACGTCAGGCTCGTCCTAGCAAGCCGAATACTAATTCTAGCAACAGGTTTTTCCTAGTTGCAACTTTAATGATTCCAGAGCAGGGCTGCAAATCATCACTTCTTACTGAAGAGTTGGAGACTATCCAACTCCTGTCCAGAACACATGTCTGGCATGCTCACTGAACTGGATCATTCACCTAGCGTGCCATTAACGGTGAAATGATCCTGGCCACCATATAAAAACTGACCTGTCTGTTATGGGGCTGCGAAACCACAACCACCACGATACTCCCATTTAGGGGCCAACCTCAATAATCAGCCAGAGAACAGTTAAATGTCTAAAGAGACAAATAACGGAACTCTGCGAGCTTACTGATTCCCGTGGAAATAAAGTGAAGTTCCCAGTTGACCCCTGCTGCCTTCAGGGGACTGGACTCCCTTTTTCCCCCAGTTGCACAAGTCTAGATAGTCAAAGTTCTATAAAGACCATATAAATGTGACCCCGGGGGGAAACCTCTTGACTAAAATAAATATCCCGACAATTAAGAAAAGTAGTTTTGTTTCATCGGTTTTTTGTTTGCATACTCCGAATCAACCATATACAGGGTGTCCGCCGGGAGAGTATACTACTTTGTTTGTTTATTATTTTTGCTTAAATGTTTTTATTTAATGTCAGCAAATGTGTATGGAACACACTACCAGTTAAATGCCCGCCTCTGTTAGCCTCACAAATGCGATCCCTTTTCATTACATTCTCACACATTTACGCGTATTTAATTAAATTCATCACGAATGGTTTGTTTGCATACACTTTGCCTTTCAGATATCCCTACAAAAAGAAGCCCGGAGCAGTCAAATCAAAAGTGCGACCGTGGAGGCATGACATTTCTTGAAATAACTTTTTGTGGAATGAGGTTTGACAGTAATTTCATTGTAATCCCGGCTGTGTGCGATATGGCAGCATATTGTTGATACTACAGGTTAATCAAGCCCAAAGCAAGCGATTGTGGCGTTAAAAAGTTTTTAATCCTATCACGATATCGTTCTCCATTCACAGTTACCGTTACGCCATTTTCATTTTCAAAGAAGTAAGGTCCAATGATTTTTCCTGACCAAATTGTACACCAGACCGTCACTTTTAATTGATGCAAAAGTGACTGTTGAATAATTTGAGGGGTTCCGATTCCACAGAACCGACTATTCTGTTTATTCACATAACCCTTCAAATGATTTATAATTTTATTATGAATTTTTCATGAAAATCGGGGTTGTCATGGGCGAGCTGTAACATCTTATTGGCATATTTCTGGCGGCGTAAATAGTCTTGTGGAAGAAACTTGTGTGTCAACTGAATCTTATATGGAAACAAATGCAAATCCTCGTGCAAAATTATTGCCAAAGTTGCTCTTTGAAGACCAAGCTCCTCAACACGCACCTTGTTTCTCCCAAAAATTTTATGTAACCTTCTCATCGTCACAGTAATCGATGATTGATTTTCATAAACTGCTATTCATCTTAAATTTGAAACAAAATTAGAACTGACAATATTTTGTAGAAATTTACAAAAATAAAAATTTTTTCCTGAAGAAGCTTTCCAAAGGAAAGCGAAATATCGAAAAGAAAAAAATATATAAGAAAGATCGTTAAAAAGAAAAAAATATTTATTAAAGATAAGTAGAAGTTTATTTTTAAATTTTGAATTTTTGAAATTTAGTCGACATATTTACGTATGAGTAAATGAATAACTTTTAATTTAGCTTAAGTTATACAACATAAGATGTTGACGGATATAGCGATCCAACAAATGCTACATTATATTCAGCTATTGATTAAATTTGCTTCTGCTTAAAATTTCTTAATAATGTTTTTTCTGCATAAATAACATGTGTGAACTTAAGCCGAATTAAAAATTATTTATTTATTTTTTTTTTAACTAAAACTGTAAGTGCAACACTTACATTTGTTTCATAATAGAGAATGCGACTTTCTCCAAAGCCAGGTATATTTCGATATAAAATAAAAGAAATGAAAGGGAACACAGTTTTATAAAACATAATTTAATTTACGTTAATTTGTGCTAGATTTCTTTCAGATTAAATTAAAAAATTATTCTAAAAAACAAAATTGTACTATATTCAATTACAAACAATTTTAAATTTATTTATAAACTTTTAAAAATTATACAAGATCATAAAAATGAATTTTACCTCTGAAGCACATTGTTACGAAAATAATTATCAGCAAAAAAATTAAACGAAATGACCTATTGTGTGTTTTACAAACTGAGTAGTTTTCTAAGAATGCTTATACACACAAGATAACAACAACATGGTTTTAAGAAATTCCAGGATATAAGCTAAGCAACAGAAAACAGAAACAACTAACACAGACCAAAAACAAAAGCAGGCGCCTAAATTGAATGATAATAAAGTAGAATATTCTTGTATATGCCTAAAACAACAATATAAACACCGTTTGGTGGGCAATTGAATTATTTCAATTTGAGTTATCATTGAGTAAAGATAACAAAGTTACCATCGTGTTTATTTTGTGTATTGAAAGTAAATAAATCGTTTAATTTACTTTGAAACTTTAAAGTGCTGTTTTATTTTATTGCATAAAAAAACTCAATATGCAGACAAATACTTGCTCTTTATTATAACACTCTGGTTGTTTTAGTGCTAAAGAATTCTAAGGATATTTTTTCATTTATATTTTTTACATTTGATTTGTTTTATTATTCTAGGTGAATTAAAAAATTTGTCTTGTTTATTAAACTTTAATAAATCATGTTAATATTTGTGATACTTGGCATTATTTAATATACTTTACTTCATAACAGATTAATATTTTACACTCATTTACATTGACAAACTTCAAACTCTTAATTTCTGTATTTTTATTAACGGAGCCTATTTCAAAGCTTTTCAATAAATTTCCATTTGGAGAATTTAAAAAAAAATTTTTTACCAATATCTTTACTGCAAGAAAAGATGAGATTTTTTTGAAATATAACAGATTTTTAAATATTTTTGATCTAAATTGTCGCAGAATTTCTTAGCCAGTACTTTATCTATCTTTTTCAAAGGCTCCGATTCCTTAGATTATTTCTTAGATTATTATTATTTTAATGATCATAAATAATATAATTTCCATTAAAAATAAACATTTTATGATATTCTCATAAAACATTTATCCAAATAAAAATTAAAAATAAATTTGAAATGTGTTGTAATGCGGGAGAGCATATCCATATTGTAATTTCACTATTGCGCACATAGCTCATCAGTGAATTTTACCCCAATATTGTATAGAAAAACCTAAGAGTCTTATATCCAATACCAAACTGATTCTATGAGAATTTTTCATAAAATCAACATAGCATATACAGCAAGACTCAAAGACACTTCCATACAAACACTACAAAACATTTCAGAAATAATATAATTTCCTTAACCTAAATATTTATTTTTTGGAAACCTTTTCTATTTTAGTTTTTTAGTTGACAATTTTAGTTTTTACTTAGAAAATTTAATTTTATGTAACAAAAAGTTATTTATTAGTTTATGTAAATAAATCCGAAACTATTTCGTATGCTTCACACAATTAAGATTAATATTGATTTGTAAAAAGACGATAAACGTTTTAAAAATTAATAAATTTTAAAACTGGAAAATTTTTGCTACTTTTTATGACATTTTCATTTCCAGAAAAGTCGCTGTTAAACAATAATCTTCCGTTTGCTACTAGCAGACTTTTATAATAAGTTGTTACATGAGTTATACGCGTAATAATAATTAAAAGCTACAATAAAGTGTAACTGACACTTAATTATAACAGTTTATTGATTAAAACTTTAATATACATGTTTAAATAATTTTGAATAACGTTTAAGTTAAACAAAAAAAAAAAACAAAAAATGGGTTTTCATGTCGTTGCAATATAGCACAGTGTTTCAGTAATGTGAAAATATGTATCAACGAAAAATAATAATTTTATAATAATAATAAAAATAATAATAATTGTCATGTAATGATTAAAAAGTTGTCTTATCTACCTGTAAAAACCGTTTTTAAGTTAGTCTAAGGAACAATCGCCAATCTATGGGCTTAACCCCAAATTGACAACGGTATGAGGCTGATTTCTTTCGCAGCGGCACATAACATTGTGGTTAGCAGCGCTAGATTTCAACATTCCGATATCCATAAAGCGACCAGATCGATCACGTTATAAGGTACGCCAAGGTACGCACAAAATTGAATATAGCGCAAAGAATAGCCGCTGCTTATTCCACTCGTTTAACCCAATTGCTCCATGAGGGCACTCCCTTTCCCAATGATGTTCGTGCTCAGTGGCATCACTTCATCCATTCAATGGAAAACGCTGCAAGAGCCGAAGAATTCATGGTACGACGATAAATGTAGCAACGCTACTGAACAGAAAAACGCAGTAGCAACGCGAAAATACAGAGGAAAAAGGAGAGAAGAAAAACGCCTATTTGGCCAATACGAATGCAGTTTCAGACTTAAAAATCCACCTCAGACCAGATATTTACCCTACACCAAATCCTGAAGAAATCGCACGAAAAGCAAACCGATACATAACATCTATTCGTCGATTGTAAAGTCGCTTTTTATAGCTCCATTAGAAAAAAGTGTTTCAGGTTATGTTTGATTTCCGAATCCCGGCGAAATTGATAAGACTTTGCCGTATCGCACTAACTGATACAAGATCATCAGTGAAAATAGGAAATAGTATTTCCGAATCCTTTACCACCTCACGAGGATCCCCCCGGGGGCACATGATAGTCTTTTTGGAACCTACTATTCCATTTAGACTGGTGTCTTGCGGGGTAAAAGGGAGCCCGTGCCCCTCAAAGTCTAGTAGGAGTCACCTGGACAATCCACATACTTCCACGGGAGTCAGTACGCTCGCAGAGTACACTATTTGTTCTCTTTAGGCAAAGATGTGCTCTTACTGGTTATTGAGGTTGGCCCCTATATGGGAGTATCGTGTTGGTTGTGGTTTCTGACCCTCGTGAGAGTTTGCTGGTCGGATCATTCAAATTAACACAATGAATGGTTCAGGTCCAGTGAGTATGAATGCTGTCGTGTTCTTGATAAAAAAGAGCTTCATGCGTTCTGGACCAGGAGTTGGAAAGTCTCCAACTCTTTAGCAAGGCGTAAAAGCTGCGGCCTACTTCCGGGCTTTCGAAATTGCTACCAGAAGTGACCGGAGGATATACGTATTCGATGGCCTCCTGGGGCGTGGGTGATGTCCAATCAACCAAGCGGTTTGACCACCATCTGATTATGACTATATAGTCGGTGCAGATGTAAATTAAATTACGCACCTCACGAGGATTCAGACAGAACGACTGTTATCGTGACCTATTTAACATTGCTTTCGAAAAAATCATACGTGATACCAAGAGGCACATGCTCCTTGCATATACTGATGACATCGACATCATTGGTAGGACATTGCAATATGCAACTGCTGCCTTTGCGGGCATTGAGAGGCAATTCTTAAAAATGGGCTTGGAAGTTAATGAAAGCAAAATCAAGGTGATGATTGCGACGAACAGGAAATCTACTAGATTAGATGGAACTGTGAACGTTGGCAGCTATAGTTTTGGGGTCGTAGAGGAATTTGTATAACTCCGATCATCCATAAATAAAAATAACAACAGCAGCCTGCAAATACGAAGAAGAATAATGTTAGCAAATAGGTGATACTTTGCGTTAAATAGGCAATTTAAAAGTACAGCGCTCTCTCTAGAATTACGAAAATAACACTCTACAAGGCACTCATTCTACCAGTGCTTTTATATGGCGCAGAAGCATGGGTACTGGGTGAAAGCAGATGAAGCTGTACTTGGCGTATTCGAGAGAAAAATTCTTAATAAAATATATGAACCAGTTTGTGTAAGTGGAAACTATCGGTATCGTATGAACAATGAACTGTATAAGCTGTACACTGACATTGCAATTGTCAAGTGAAAAAAACATAAAAGACAGCGCTGGCTAGGACATGTTGTACGAATGAGTGAAGAAGCTCCGGTAAGGGGAAATTTTGATTATGATACCTAAGGTGTCCGGAGGAGAGGACAACTAAAACTGCGATGGAAAGATCAGGACCAACAATATCTCTTAGACCTAAATGTTAGAAATTGTAGAAGAAGCGCAGAAGATCGAAGCGCATGGAATGTTATCCTTTCTTCGGCCTAAAACTCACCAGGGTTGTATATGGCCATTTAAGAAAACGATGAAGAATTATTTGCTACGGCAGCTTGTGACACTTATTCTCTGGAAATTGTTACGCAAGCAAAGTGTCAGACTGTGTAGCAATTATCTGCAGGAATCCATCTCCTAAAGACTAAAGGGTACACAATCCATTTTATTGTTTTTGGTTAGATAATACCAACACTTTAAAAATTTCCTTTGAAATGTGTTATTATCTCAGTGTAGTTAAAAACAAAAGGGTGTACCCCTCGTTAAGTTTCTTGAAGTTATATGGCTTTTTATTTTAAATCATTATAAGCGGATCGAGGTGTAACTTACCCGATTGTATGCGTACTAAATATTTATCCGTTATCGTCATTTAAAATTTTCGCAAAATATGTGAAAAAAATTCTGGAGAATTTGCTTTTAACATAACATTTGCCTGAAACAAACAGGCACTTTAAACTTGAAACATCTTATATACTACGGCTTATGTTTGTACTCTAAATGTTTTAATCTTTAAATTTTTTATAAATTTAATAACAAAAGAAAAAAAAAGAAGAATGTATTGCAACATTTTTCGGTTTGGTCCATTGCTTAGGTTAATCCTTTAACTCATAAATAAATAATATTACTTTTGTTGGACAAAGTTCACACAAAAGCTCTAAATCTTTTTTTATTGTTCTCTTTATTAGTCATCACATATATTTGTGCTCGCTTTCTGATAAGCTTCGGTTAGTTTTCTTTATTTAATCACGCTTCGTTCTTTTTACCGCAATAACACAAACATTTTTTAATAACTTTTATTTTTAAATTTTAAAATTAAAATACTCGTGAACTTGTGCCCGACTAAAGTTATTAATTTGGTTATAAAACTAAAATATTTCGAAACTTAAAGTTTTTAAAATTTCGTTTTCTGTTGAAATTAGCCGATGAATCTAAAGAGTTTTATTTTTTTTAAAATTAACTTAGTTCATGATACTTTTTATAGCGTTAGTTTTTAAACAAAAATTGAGTCCAAAGTTCATTCGAATAAAATAATATTTCCACTTAACAAAATTTTGTTTTATGACCGCAATTAAAAAATGCCTTTCTATTACCCAAACTGCTAAAGACTTAAGAATTATATGTACAAGTTATATATTTAATGCACTGTAAAGAGAAATGATTTAAGCTATTTCATGCTATTGTTAAGAAAAAATTAAATTTAACTTTATAACAGCCAGTCAAGAAAGACAAGTTTGAGAAAGAAAAGTTTAAAGGAATAATGACGACGGCAGGTGCAAGCGAAAATGAAATGATAATGATTGTAATTAATTTAATTTTGTTATATTTTCATCTAACTGCAAGAAAAATAAAAATAATGTTTGTTTTCATTTCAATAGTAAAAATGTGTTACAAACAACTACAGCACTGCATTGCGCTAAATACTTCCTTGGCATTTTGTAGCTCTATATTCCTTTTCCCCCTCTTTCTTAAATGTTCGCTTATATTTTCACTTAATTAAACACGGTATGTTTTGTATTAGTCCCTTCCGTATGTAACAATATTTTGTTCGCTTGTTGTATGTCTCCACTTCCGTTTCCGTTGTTAATTACATTTGTTATTTTATTAGCTATCCGTTCGTTGTCATTTTATATTTTTTATGCTTTTATTTTGCCTCTTGATTATTTTCGCTACATAGTTTTTATTGCCAAAGATAGACACTGATATTTTACAGTCTTGCCACCTGTTTCTAGCCGTTTTTGTTTTTTTTTTTTAATACCGTGCTTTCTTTCGCTGACAGCATATATTGCAGGCGTGTTGAACATTTTTGCCTTCCCCCCTAATTTACAGCTTTTGTTGTTTTTTTTTGTTTTTATTTTTGGCAACCTTTTGCATTTGAAATGTATTTTAACATGGAGTTTGGTGTACAAGCTGTTTAGTTGATTATTTTGCTTTTCTTTTTCAAGGGGGTGGGAGAAAGGTTCCTTTCTTTTTTTCTTTTCATTGTATATTTTAACATTTACATTGCTATAAAATCCGTTAAAATGTGGCTAATTACCAAAGTTTTTATTTTTCTGGGGGTTTTAATTATTGTTCTTTTGCTATCAAGATTTTTTATTTTTCTGTAGCAGTTTTATAAATGCACATACATAAATATTCATACATACATACATACATACATTCACATTTTATGGATGTAGTGCATGCAATATAAAATTGCTGTACACACAGCTTGCTAAGAGTCAAAGAAGTTTTGTATGGCTGTATGTAGTATTTACAGTAACAGTTGTAGCATTGCACTATAAAACTTATTTTATTTTAATTATAATTTTTAATAAACACAACTTCATTCCTGTCTTGTATTTTAATTTAATTCATTTCTGTTCCATTAGTTAAATTAAGTGATAAGATTACAAAATTGTTATTTACCGCTAGAATAAACACACGTACATATTTTAAGACATTTTATTTGAATTTTAAGACAATTGTTGTTGGTATGCTAAAATTTAGTTACAGGGGTCACAAGCCACGGTTGTGCTTATAAAGTCTAATGTGAATTTAAATCTTTTAACCCCTTAAAGGGTTAAAAAAAAGATGTGCTGCTACTCGAATATCAAAATACGTAAATTTATACACTATTTCAATAAAGATACTTAAAAAAAGTTGATTTGAATTAACGTATATTTTCTAGTTGGATTATTAGTGCTATCCCTAAAAATTTTTCTGTCTGATATTTAGAATCATAAATAATTCTTGCGATTAATTCTTCGAATTAGACAGGGTGGCATAGAGAGGAGAGGATAATCGAATATAAAATGAAATCCAAATGGGGAATACAGTTTTAAGAAATAACGATAAGTATGTGTGTTACTTATGCTGTAGTGGGCTTATCTGCGATAATATATACTTTATGCAAATTTCAAGTATATAACGATGCAAGAGCTAAAGTCGTTTCTGTCTCCTATAAAGCCATTATTTTATTCCTGAGTTAAGGTTTTTATAAAGTTTTCTTATAGAAAATTATACAGTTTTCGAATTTTATACAAAAATATACTTAAAAGCACTCATATTATTTGGGAACACCCTTTCTTTTTAAAATTTACATAACAATTTTCAGTTTTAATCAGTGAAAAATTTGCATTATGGCGATATTGATTGATGCTAATTAAAGTGCATAGAATTGTTATGCGTTTGGTGTACTTCTCGAGTGAAAAATTAATGTCTAATACATACAAAGTTTTGCGCTAACATATTTGCAGTATGCACGGTATTATCTTTGTATCGCTCTTGGTTTTAAATTGAAATACAATTTTTCTTAACTTGAAAAACATAATTACTTAGTATGGCTTTCCAATAACTAAACTATATATACTTATTCAGTTAATGATGAAAGTATATTTATGGGAAGGAATATTTAGGTGGTATCGTTTTATCTAGAGCGGGCGCAATTAAAGTAAAATCATAAAATATGATAAAATAACTTTTATGATGAGAATATATATAATATTTATATTTGCTGCAAAAAAAGCTAAGACTTTTTTATCTGCCTTCAAAATGTCGGCAGATTTAGCGCAAGGAAAACGCAACAATACTGGGGAAGTATTGCGACAGACTTAATTTTTTTTATTTTCTTTTTTTTTTTTTAAGCTACGTTCACCTGAATTCCAGATTATAAAAATATGAGCCGTCGCTTATATAGGTTTCCAGACAGACGAAGAATGGCTTTACCTTGTCTATCTAAATTAATTATGTAGCTTGTACAATATATTAAACTCTAGCTACCGGTTTTTTTTGATGGCAAACGACACGGTTACATAAAGTAAAAGGTTTTTTTATAAGAAGTTTTTTTTCTAGAACAAAAAATTTTGATTAAAATGATTCAAATTTGTACTGTATTACAAAGAGAAAAGACTGCAATTATGAATGAAAAATGATATCTGGTGAATGTACACTACGACCACGTTGACAAATGTTGATTCTTTCATCAAAGTTTTTAATCAATATTCGTTAAAGTGGCGGCTCTATTTCGTTAATCACAATACATCCGTATAGATTCTATCCTTAACATAGCTCCACAAAAAATAATGCAGTGGTGTTAAACCACACGATCACACTTATCATATTATGCGGTCGAGAAATTGGCTTGCAATAAATTTATCGTTCCATTGGCTATGTGATATAATGTATTTTGCTGGGGTAGTTCTCAGTGGATGCCTAGTGGTGCCAGAAATACTTATTGTTAATCTTTTTTTCTTAATTCAAACCACAAAATAAAAAAACCCAAACAACTTTCTTAATTCACTTTATTCTTATCTTTAGGTTTACAATTTGGAATTTTTATTTTTAACACTCGAACACAAACCAACCAACCAGACCGTGCAAGATTTTACATTTTATGCCTTGAACCCGGCCGACTTAGATCTCCCGTATCGCGTGCTTGTACTCTTGCTTGATTGTTAGTGTCTCACCACGACTAGGAGCTACGGCTGTAATAACCAGTAGTGTCCCTCTTCACTACAACTTCTTGGTCTGGGGACTATGGCTGTAATAACCAGTAGAAACCCTCTACCATTACCTGTTAATGACCTGCATGTCTTGGTGGCCTTCCACTATCGAGGCTGTAATAATCTGCGTTAGTGTCCGTTCACCAAGACGGCGCAAGCATAACTGAAGTTGCCATGATTATCACACCCACCATCAACCAATCATTACCACTAAAGCATTGACATCAAACAATCTCACCAATACCCCGCCAGTTTAGCCTCTTTCTTATTGTGGCTGATTCTCTTATTCTCTTAAATTCGACTAATTATAACTCAATCGAAAGATAAGAGACTATTATTAATACGTCATCATCGATTCAGGAACATAATAATAATGATAATTACTAATAATAATATCGATAAAAAATGTTATTAATACTTTAATTCACAAAATTCTCAATTCAGTATGATAATTAATAATAATAATATTGATAAAAATTATAATAATAGTCTATATAAAACTATTTAAAAAAAGATTCGTGTGGCAGTATGTAACGAACGTTTACTTCGTTACAGTGACATGTAATTTCCTGTTGAAACTACATCTCAGTGATATCCACGTCGTCAATAATAAGCCAAAATTGAGTTGTTAGCATCTCGTGATAGCGTGATGCATTGTCTGTTACTGCATTTCCACCATCATCTTGGAAAAAAACTGCCCAATCATGCCTTCAAACCAAATAGTGCACCATACAGTGACACGTTAAGCATGCAAAGACTTCTCAATAATCGGTCTAGGATTTTCAGATGCTCAAATGCGGCAATTTTGATTGTTGACAATGAAAATAGGCTTCGTCGGAAAAAACGATTATTTCAGAAAAACCAGCCGGTTGTTCCTAAATAAATTGAGCGAATCTACGGCGATGTAAGTGGTCGGTCGGCTTGAAATCCTATACCAGTTGAACTTGCAAGACTTTAAAGTCTAATCCTTACATAAAATTCACTATGTGGTGGTTTTGAATTACCCCAATTGATGAGAACGTCGACTCAAATTTAACGACTAATTTTTTAATAGCATCCTCAGAAGGACGATTATGTTGTCCGAAAATATCAGGAATTTTACGAAATGTAACTTTAACAGAACAACCATTTTCGTAGTGGATTTTAACTACTTTAATGTTATTTTCGTGCGAAATTTTATTCGTTGTAACAAATGCCAATGCACCTACTACGAACCCATCAAAAAACTATATGGCTAAACTATTATGTTGTTGGTGTTGCCACAATTGAAAAACAAACTTCTTGTTGAAAAACCTTATACATATGGGGCATTTCATCTTAAATGCTCTAGGCTACTTTAAGTATGCATATGGAGAGAAAGTCACCATACTTTATGGTGACTATCTATTGAAATAACTTATTGGTTTCAACTCCTATCACAAATTGATTTTTATGGTACTCGGTAATTTGTAAATGTTCTTTTAATTTTACCATAAATCCTACACACAAACGATTTTTTATCAGTCGAAAGTGTTGCCTGTACTGATTGCTTGTAAGTTATTTTCAAGGACGGTCTATTTCTTCTAAGTTTTATTGTTATCGAGCATAAAACAATGTGTGTACAAAATAACTAAAAAGCAATGTGTATGGAATTTTCAACTTTCATGCCAAATTTGTTACATTATGCTTTTGTACATCCTTGAAACTTTTAACATATAAAATATTTTCTTTGACGAGTCAGTCCCGCAACACTCAGTCACTTTGAGAAAACTTTTTCTTACAAAATACATAAAATTTTTTTTTTACAAAAAACTTATTGAAATGAAAAAAAAAAATAATAAAAAAAAAAACAAATAACAGTAATTATCTTGACAACAATTTCCGGTGTTTGTATCAAGTCAAGCGCATCGATAAATAAATAAAATCAAATTCAACTTTAATAACTTTTAACGTAACTGAAAAGGTTGCAGGAATAAAAAGATTAATGCAAGAAAGCAAGAAATAGAACAGCCCTTATGATTTAAAGAGGGGCTGAAAGAGTTTTTTTATATTAAAAGACTAAAAACTATTGTGGTGAACATTGAAAATAATTGGTGAGTTGGATTGTAAAAGGTCTGGGTAATAGATATTGCCATTTTACAGTTATGCTTAATTGTACTACGTTAACTTGAGATTTAAATAAGTTCTAAAATTTGGTAAGAGCCTTTTTTTTAATAGAAATTGTTAAATGATATATAATTCTTGTAAAAATAGGAAACCTCTTTACTAGCACACAGTAAGGGGCGATCGGTTGAGAAATGAAATTTGATTGGAACAAAGTTTCAAGAGGCGGTCGTACTATCAGGTGTCAATTGAATTATGTTAAGTTGGGCTTGCCATTTCAACATGAATAGTCTGAAGGCTGAACAAATATTGCAAATTTGTTTTGCAAACTGTTTTCTGTTAGAAATACGTATTGCGCCGTACATCAATTTTACGGTCAACATATAAGTCCGCTAGATTAATTCATTCGATTATCTAAGGAGCGTTTTCCAACTATGTTTAATCTGAATAATAATATGCATATACAGTGCGCCAAAAAAGTCATTGCTGCTATAGAGCGTAGCGCAGGTGCAGACTAGAATCGGTCTTTCTGCCATTGTGCACAGGAATTGGATATATGTGAAAGAAAGGTCTTGGGTTGCGTGCTTACAAAACAATTCATGCAAGAACTTAATTTTGCTTAGCAATTAGCTCACTTTTGGTTGAATGCATACGTCAATAAACAAAACTGTAATATAGGGTTTCCGCTGCGAAGGTAGACATTAGTCTTGACAGTTCATATTTGTAGTCGTAGATAGGTGGCAAATTTATTATTGAGAAACATTCGATAAACCAACGTATTTTAATCGTTCAAACATTTTATCAAAATCAATCATCGACTACTGTGACGATAAGAAAGTTGCTCAAAACAAAAAGAATGTGCCAACAAAACGTGATTTCGAAGAAAGGGGGTCTGTATGTGATAGACCCAAGCATGGATCATAACGTGCTGTAAGATCAGTTGAAAACATTACTGCTGCTGTAGAAAGTGTTTGAAAGAATCCATCAACCTCAATTCAATAATTTTGGCCACTATTTTGCACAAGGATTTGCATTTGTTTCCATACAAGATTCGGTTGACACAAGAGCTTCATTTTATTTTGGGTAATGGGAATCTCTCAAATTATTCAAGAGTCACCTTTGCCTTCATTAAAAGTGACAGTCTGATGTGCAATTTGGTCAGGAGGAATAAATGGATATGAAAACGGTGTAACGGTAACTGTGAATGGAAAGCGATATCGTGATATGATTGAAAACTTTTTAACACCACAACTATATGCTTTGGGCTTGATTAGCACGTGGTATCAGCATGATGGTGCCACATCGCATACAGCAGGATTATAATGGAATTACTGCGAGACCGCTTTCCACAACAAGTTATTTCAAGAATGATGATCGGCCTCCATGGTTGACTGATTTGACTGCTCCGGACTTCTGAAAAGCAAGGTTTATGCAAACAAACTAGAAACGCTTAAGCAACTCAAACAAAATATTCGTGATGAAATGAATGAAATACTGCGTGAAATGTATGAGAATGTAATGAAAAATGTGCTTAAAAGGACTCGCATTTGTGAGGCTGACAGGGTCGGACATTTATCTGATATTGTATTCCATATATAATTGCCGACATTAAATTAAATATTTATCAATATAAAATCTATGCTCTTTCATTTAATCAAAAATGATAAACAAACAAAGTAGAACATCTTCCCAGCGCACACCCTCTATTTGTAGTGATGACAATTCTCAAGGGGAATCATTGGTCTGTATTTCTTTGAAAATGATGCTGGTTAGAACGTTATAGCCAATAGTGACCGACGTTGAGCCATTATTGTTGACTTTATCGTTCATCAGTAGAACAACCATGAATGATATGCAGCAGCTGTGATTTCAACAGCTCGTGTCACAATCGCTTTAGTGAAGAAAACATTTAGTAACCGCATGGCCTCCTCTTCGAATTGGCCTCCAAATTCGTGTGATTTAACACCGTCTACCTCGATAAGCCCGAAATGATTGACCAAGTGGAGGACCATATTCATCGCGCTATTGCCTAGATACGGTCATGAGTGGAAGACCCCATCGAAAATTAAATCTCCACACTAATGTATAATGCTAGAAGGTTACCTTTCGAATAAAGTAAATTTCATGTCAATTTGTCAGTCATGTGCCCCTGAAGGCTAGTAAGTAGTGTACTAGCTTGTCAGTATGGGGGTTGTGAGTTCGATTCCCAACAAAGACCTTGGGTTTTTTTTTTACTACAAAATTTAAAATTTACTGTCGGTGGGGTTGCTCAGCGTTGTGCTGTCTTTATACGACAGTTAATTTCCGACTATTCTTCTACTTTCATCACCTATTTAATCTCTCCTCTATCCCTTTCCTAAAGAATGTAGCACGGTACTTGACTAAATAGGCATTGTTGCCTGAAGTGCTACTTCAAATTCATGTCAATTTAAATAATTCAATTTTGATTTATTTCACTTTGAAGATCTTTTAATAGTAATGTAAATGATCCTTCCTGCTGTTATAGTGCGCTTAACTATACAAGTGATGAATTGAAGTACATTTAACAACACCTCCTATAGGGCACTCTTCTTCTTCTTTTCGAGTTTAATTTCATTATAAAGTTTTACTTCTTTAGTCACATCTTTCGAGAATGTAGCCTCTTAGTTAGTATGTCTCTTCTTTTTTTTTTTTTATAGGACCAGCACTCAGGGGATGACCCCTACCTATGCAATGCATTGTGCCAGAACTAGGAAATTATGTTACGGGAAGGAGGAAAGAGGGAGTAGTGTCTGTGGACATTCGATTTGAACTTTCTCAGATTGAAAAAGACAGGAAAGACCTCCGGAGGGATCTTATTCCACATACGGACTGTTCTGCTGAAAAACGAATTTTCCCTGTAATGCGTACTGCGATTCACTGGCCAATCAACCACAAAAGGATGTGCTCTCATCGAAAATCTTGCAGGTTAACTCTAACAGTTTATGAGCTCATTATTAAATAGATGTTCATCTTAAGAACGCAATTAGCAACAAAAATCTGAAACCAAGGCCCGTTTTTCTAACTTAGCAATGATTTTATGGAACAGATAAAGACTTTTTGATTATTACAAGTACAAGTTACTATAGTTACTGAGCTACTATACTTTCCTTACTCTATAGCATAATATATTCAAATAATCAAAAATGACGAATCCGTTTTATAAAACCGAATTAAAAGATATTTTTCAATAGTCCCAATTATATTACAAATGGACGGTCCCTTTTATTATGATGAAAAGGAATTTGTACAGGATTTTTATTGTCAAAATACAAGCTTTTGAAGTTGCCTTCGCGTTCATTATTTATTTGCCAAAAAATATTCCGATTTCGTATTTAATCTACAGGAAGATTGTGAAAATGAAAAATATGTAAGCCTCACTTTATCAAGTGAAGTTTAAAGGCAGGTTAATAATATGGTCCTATAAATTTTACTACTTAAAATAACTACTACTATTTTGAAAAAATCTTTTAGTTTACATGGAATATTTTTAAATAAATATACACAAAAACTGACACCTTTTAATCTTTTTTTAATTCTTGTCTTGTCTTGTCTTGTTTTCAAGAATGTATAGTGTCCATCTATTATAGAGACAAAAGATAACAAAATATACGTCAAAACTAGGCCTTTTATAGATACACCCTTTAATTTTTATTTGTTATACTTGCTATAATAGATTGCATACAACCTGAGTCAAATTTTAATATCCGCCAAAAAATTCATCACGTTTCTGATTCTCTTTAATTTTAAATTAATTAATCAATTAATTGAAATAATTGAAAATTTCATGTGTATAGTTCTTACAGCTTGAGACAGACGGACAGGGATTATAGTAATTATTTATTTTTAAGCTTGTAAAAAAAAAGTTATTTAGGTAGTTACTTTTCTATTTTTAAGCTTACGTTTCACATAATGATTCAAAGCTCAAAATTAAGTTTCATTCAAACTGAGCTTTTTGTGGGATATCTTTTTATTCTCTAACCTAACATTTCACCAAAATTCTAATTATAGCCACAAATCCATCATAAAAATCTACAAGTTGTATTACTTAAACTAGACAGGGCAAAAAAAAAACACCATATTCCTTCGTAATTTTTGATGTATGAGTAAATATTTCAAAGGGCAGTTAGTTATGCGGTTTGATAAGTTAACTTGCATGTGGATATTAAAAGAGTCAAGACCATAAAATAGAAGAAAAGCAAAAACAAAAAAAGAAACATCTTGTCAAAAGTTGTAAACTTTTGTTTTATGATTTTTTTTCTGATGTGATAAGGATAATATATTTGTAAGGATATTACAATGATTTCCTTTCTAACTTTTTCTGCTCAAGAAAAAGAGGGAAAATTAAACCAAAATAAATATTGTGGAAATTCATGTAGCTACTTTATCACATAGAAAAAATAACAGTGATAACAAAATTGGAATTTGTGTTTGTTGTTGCTGTTTGAGCTGCTGTTTAGTGCGCAGTTTGATGAGTTCTGTTTGAATTACTTGATATTAAATGTTAATTTAAGCGTGAAATTGCATTTACAAATATAATTCTTTTCTTGTTGTCTTTCTTTATTTCTTTGTTTGGAGCTATTTGAAGGATTTATGTTAAAAAATAATATATTTATTTACTCGTACCCAAAAAAAGATATTTTTAAATTGTGTTTTTGTGTTATAGGAAAAATCAAAAAAATTAGTAATTTTTATTTCATAAAATAAATAATTGCTAACTGATATCCAATTTAAAATGATGACGTTTAGTATGTTGTTGACTTGCTATGTCATATTTGTATGCCTATAGATTTGAAAGTATAATACGGAAATCGTATCTCATTTAGAGCAATAAATATTTGAACAAAAATTAGATACGTTCGAATAAGTGTGATCCAAAATATCCACCATAACGTCGATACATTAGTCGAACTTAATATTTTCTTTTTTCCTATAAATCCAGTTCATAAGTGTTATAACGTACATTTAAAATATTCAAAATAAAAGAATTTAGTTGCTAGATACTTAATGTAAAGTGTTAGTTGTGCTGTGTAATTTTGCAAAATACCATAAATATTTCTAAATGATTTATTTTGCTGATTAACTTTGTTAGAAAATAGTTTCAAAAAATTTTATTTTTTCTGAAATGGTTGACATATTTATGGAACTACTCATATGTTATTTTTGAACTGTTAAAATTTATCACTTTTATTGTTCACTGTTCAATTTCTTAGTAAACATTATTAACCACAGCAAATGAGTTTTAATTAAAACGAAAGGCCAGTAATTCAAAAAGCATAATTATTATAAAATTTATGAAATATCAGACAAAAGAATGTTATAAAAATATATCAATTCATTTATATTTATATTTATTTTTTTTTTAATAATAAATGAAATATCATTTTCCTTTTTCTAGTGCTCAATAACCCATTGTAATGCCTTTTAGAAAAATAACATAAACATTTTTTTAAATATAAACAAATATTCTATTTCTACAAACAAAAGCCAAAATGAGAAGCAAGTGAAACGATTTTATATTGGTATTGGTAACCGAATACTAGAGATTTAATTTACCAAGCGATAAAAGAATCCACTTGAACAATGACACTTGCCACACTCACTGACTACTATCATGTCAGAGCTCTTTGTCATGAATTCTTTCATTCAGTCATATATGTTGCCACTTTTTCTATTTCATCAGGCCGTCATTCATTTACTTTGAAGCAGCAACAGTTCATGTGTCAAACAGTTTTCGAAGGAATTTAAACAAAAATACACACATACACACCCAAATGCACAACATGCATATGCGCTTATGAAGAGACCACAATATGCACACACAATTCTACTCGCTGCATCTCAAACTCTGCAATGAGATCATAGGGCCCACAAAGTGCTTTTGTTAAAAATTTTGATATGCTGAAACTGGTTGCCATGTTACACTTACTTTTTATGCCAAAACTTTTTCAAATACAATAAAAACGAATATTCACTCATACAAAATACATTTAAAACCACATACTCATTCAACAAGCTCACACAAATGCTCGTTACATTTAACATGCATATGATCATATAAGCATATATGAAACACATATAAGTGTATAAATTTGAAACCTGGCTTTATTGAAAAATATGACATAAACCAGTGAACCATTTCTTAAATAATGAAACAGTATGTTTCGTTTAGTGATTGAAATTCTTGTTGGAGTTACGGGCTTTTAAGATTAAAATAAAATATTATTTGTTTGTTTGATTCAATAGACGTTTCGTTGAAACGTCATCCCTACTTTAGTAGAGAAGTTCTTATTTTAATTTTAAAACACTATAGTATTCATTGTATTTTGCATTAAGACACTACAAAAATTACTTGTTAAACGCATAGTAAAAACCTTTAAGTATATCACTCATCTTTAATTTATATACAGGTATCATCTCTGTCAGCAGGCAAATTTTTAACACTTTTGCAACAGTTTTAATTTTTCGTTGATAACCTGCTTACATATGCATTGTTAGTTTAAATTATATTTATTGCTGGGGTATAAATAACAAAGTGTTTGCGTATAATAGTTAAATTTTTTGTCATTGTAACTGATGAAAATAAAAACAATTTTCAAGTGGTTAAGTGGAACTGAATGCTTTCAAAAATACTTGATATAAACGTAAGGCCTTTGAAAAGTTTTCAGTTAGATAACCATGTATAATACACACCCTACAGTTATGTTTAGCAGTATATTTTATAAATAGGTAAGGGATATATGATTCCTGTGATTGAATAAAAAGGCGCGGTATAAATAAAGCTATAACAATTTTCCTATTTAATATGCATTGAATACGGTATTTATTGGAATAGACTATGCCTTAAATCATTTGAAATTATACTTGCTATAGCAACATTATTCAGTTTCATGACTATTTTAATATACTTATAGTATAATTTTAATCTACTTATATATAAAATAACAAAGCAGTCTCCTTAAATCACCCGGACATATAAAAAACGTTTAACAAAGCAGGCACTTATAGTACTTTGCTTGTTGTTATACTATCAATTTGACAGTGTTATATATACACATAAATACATACAAGTGTAAAGGAAACAATTAGAAGAAGCTGCCGGCTCTTTTCTATTTAAAAGAATCTAGACGTTTTAACTCATCTATAACTGGAAATCGCACATGAGAATGGCATAAAAGTATTAAGCAAATCTTAAAACTAAGCACCTGGGTGCTTTGCCAACAAAATTGTTCATACATCAAAGACAATAATCGTTAATATCATTTTTTTAAAGAACCAATATAAATAAAAACGTAAAAAGAAATATTCCGTCATGACATGTTTACATACAAATACACGTAAATATGATGCTTGCTGGGTTATAAATAGCACAATTCTTGTATGCAAAAGCATGCTTTTTTGCCATTGTAGAAGGTGCAAACAATAACAATTCCTAAAGTGGTTAAGTGAAACTGAATACTCCAAAAAAAAAAAAAACTTGATGTAATATCACCGTAAAACGTTACAAAAGTTTTAATGTTGTTTCAGTATTCTCATTATATACACCCTACACCTACACTCAAATTATTATTATTTTATTTATAAATTCTTAGGTGCCCCTGTAGGCTAGTACACTAGCTTGTCAGTATGGGGGTTGTGGGTTCGATTCCCAACGAAGACCTTGGTTTTTTTCACTACAAAATTAAAAATTGACTGTCGGTGGGACTGCTCAGCGATGAAGGCATAGTCACTGGTCGCTGTGATGTCTTTATACGGCAGTTAATTTCCGACTATCCTTCTACTTTCACCACCTGTGTATCTTCTTTATCCCTTTCCTAAAGAAGGTAGCACGGTACTTGACTAAATAGGCATTGTTGCCTGAAGTGCTACTTCTCTTTAAAAAAAAAACAAAAAAAAAAAAGATTCAAACGAAGTGGAACGTCAAATGGATGATTGATATTTCTTAAACCAGTTCCGCTTTATTTTTAATTCGGCTAACGTTGTTCATCGTATAGGTTAAAAATTATGAAAATACACAATATTGCGCATTCATTAACGTCTTTTTTTATAAAATATCAAAATATCAGTTAATATTATATTTTGTCCTATAATATCTTAAAAAAAATTTTAATTTTTATTCGCATAGCTTGAATACTTTTTACGTTGTAAGGCATGTTATACAAAATAAAAAATATGCCGGTTTCATTTTACAACTTTAAAATTGTAATAACATTAAATGGTTTTCTATTAACATACTTTATAAACAGGCAAAAGATATGTGATGTGAGCAGATATAATAGCAACGTGTTATAATGCGGAGACGAAGAGACTAAGCAAAATTATACATCTTTATTCTGTGTTGGCTCTTGGCCCTGCTGGCATTTTCTTTTTTAAAGATTATCAAGTTGTGTCCAGAGCTGTTATTGTATAACGCGTTTGTGGTAGCTAAATTCATACACCTTTTTATGATCTTTAGTTTTGTCATCATTAAAAGTATCAGTGTTGTCACATAGGTCGATTTATTCCCAAAATGAAAATTTTTTTAAACCGTATGGGGATACAAAATGCTCTCTTTGAAGCTGGAGCAGTTTTTATATTTAAATTTGAAATAACTGGAGGGGGGCGATTCCGAAGATATATATTTTAGATTATTTTTTATGTCATTGCAACTAAGTGATAATTTGTTTAATATAAAAATCTATATATGATAAGTGTTGCAAACGTTATTGAAGCAATATAGTTTGAACCATTGTACTTTTGGCATACTCTAGATTTAGCTAATGATTTTTAGTAATTTTGGAATACCAGCTTTTACAAACCAAGATGAGATGGATTTCTAAGTGTTTTAATGGTTTATAAAAAACCCCCAATTCTATTTAAATCGATGAAAGTGAATTCAACTATTTTTTATATTTTTAACATTTTTGTAAAAAAATATTTTTGTAATTTCTCTTGCTGCAAAAAATTAATTATGCACATGTAATAATTAAGGCTTTTATCTGATCGAATTCCTTCATACACTCAATGAGAATTCATACATATGTATATAATAGGTTAAAACCTAAGAAAGTTCTTAAAGTTTGTGTAGGAAATGTTTCCAGATTCACTATAAAATATTATTGTGAATTAAATAGAACAACATGATATTTTCGCATTTACTTTAATTTATTTATTATAAAAATAAATAACTTTAATATGATAACAATTAAATTTATAGATATACTGTATAGATGTAGTGTTAATCTTCCATTATGCTGCCGATTCTTTACTTTTTTTCAGTTTCTCTTATTTTATATTTTATTCGAATTAGGACAATAAAAAAACATAATTTTTATGATTATTTTTGATTGTTTTTTATTTGTTTTCTTTTTATAACTCAGTTTGAATTTAACTTTTTTTGTTGTTTTCAAATTGTTGTCAGTTTTTTTATTTTTAAAAATTTACTTCTAATATGTCAGTTAATTTTTTTTACAATTTTCTTTAGAAATGTCTTTTTAAGATAATTAAAACTAATAATTAATTTTGTAACAATAACAAGATAATTTTGTAATAATATTGAAGAACTTTTTCTGTTTTCAAGAAATTTTTAAAATCTTACTTTTTTCGGACCAGCACTAAGGGTCACCCCTCTTACTCACGCAATGTATTTTTTTATTTTTTTTTAAAGAGAAGTAAGTAGCACTTCAGGCAACAATGGCTATTTAGTCAAGTACCATGCTAGATTCTTTAGGAAATGGTTAGAGAAGAGCTGAGACAGGTGGTGAAAATAGAAGGATAGTTACGGAAATTAACTACCATATAAGACAGCACAGTGAACAGTGACCATGCTTTCATCACTGAGAAGCCCCACCGACAGTCAATTTTTATTTTTGTAGTAAAAAAAACAACCAAGGTTTTTGTTGGGAATCGAATCCACAACCCCGAGACTGATAAAGTAGTACAGTATCTACTAGTCCACAGGGGCATCTGTGCCAGAACTAGGAAATTAGGTTATGGGGAGGAGACAAGAGGGAGTAGTGTTTGTAGACATTCGATTTGAACTTTTCTACATTGAAAGTGAGAGAAAAGACCTCTGGAGGGAGTTTATTTCATATATGGACTGTTCTGTTAAAAAAAGAATTTTTCTTGTAATGCGTAGTGTGATTCACTGGTCAATCAACCACAAATGTATGAGCCCTCAACGAAAAGCGTGTTAAATGCAAAAGCGTGCGAGTGGAGCACTTACTATTGTAGTAACTACTACCATTGTGGTAGTGAAATACAGCCCATGATGCTATAGAGAATGAGTAGATTTGGATACTCTACTATCTCCAATGAGCCTCTTGGCCCTACTTTGTATGCGCTCGAGACTTTGGAATGCCGGCCCATACATGATTGTTGTATTCCATTTTGCGACGGATATAGGAAAATCGAAGACAATTGAAAGGTTCTTCAGAAACCTGAAAATGGGCTTAGTCCATCGAAAATCACACTGCATTTTTATATTAAGAATAACAAGAGCATCCGATTACTTAATACTTACATCACCGATAATAACAAATGGGTCATCATTTCCGAATTCACATCTATGGGTATGCATACAACATTGAGTCTTACGGACGTTAAAATCGACTTACATTCACAGCATCCGATAAGGAGATTGTTGCGAGCTCGTGATTGAGCGTATTATTCATATGACATATGCGATAGATTTTGAAAATCTTATTTTGATAGTGTAAAAACGTTTTCTCTTTTTGGAAGATGAAGTCTAAATATTAATATTTACGTTTTAGAACTAATATGCTCAGTAAGTTTCGTTGCACCCTTCAACTAACGGAATAAGCCTAAAGTAAAGAAAAAAAAACGGGTTGGGTAAACTTTTTTAAGCGTTTTAACACGTTTGCTAATTTAATTAAATTATTGTATAACTAGTTAAATTGTAAACTTTTTAAGCGATTTTTTATGAATCATGAACATATAGACTAATGTGTTTTTTTTTACAAAACTAAAAGTTCATATAAATAATACGGTTTTATGATCCCAAAGTATAATTTTGTGTGTAGGGTGCTTTTAATCACTTTTCACTTTTAATATGTTTAACTGTTTTGTCTTTACAAATGAATTTCCTTGAAAATGATTTTTATAGGTTTTAGTTGAAAAAACCAGGCAACCTGAGTTTATTGTTTAATATGCACAGAACTTAAAAAAGCTTTCTTCTCGTACTCAAATATTATCAGTTGCTTTTGCTTTTGTCAATTTTCATTCCTTAACTAAAGGAAGCTTCAACAACAAACCATTTGACAGCAATTGAAGTATCTCACAATTGGGTGCATTAAGGTTCGCAAGAGAAGATTGTGTTGCACAAATAGTATAACTTACTTAAGTGTTTGCAATGAAAGGAGAGAAAAAGTGCCAGTTATTAAAAAGAAAAAAGCCATAAACTTGTAATAATACTTACCAAACCACAAAAACAACAACTTAATGATTTTTTTTAATAACAAAAAACAATATATTTAACACTCCTAAAAGAGAAAAAAACATGCATACTCACTAGTTTGTTTAAAACTTTAGCATAAATATTAATAACATACACATATGTATATAACCCTAAGTGTATTTGAAGCATATGGCCTTGTAGCTTCTTGTATCTGTATAAAAACCTAAGTGAATTTTTTTTTCTTATGAAAGGTTTTGTGTGCATGTGTATTTAAATTCTTATTGAGTATTTTTAACTATTAAGTGTTCAATATGAGATGTTCCCTTTTTCCCCTTTTTTCATTTTGTTTATCACTCTTCTCTTTTCTATTCAATTTGGTTCTTCTATATTTTCTAACAAGTTTTTGGTTTTATCCACTCACATGCATGTCATGTTTACATGTGGTTAACTTATGTGCCCTTTTGATTTAGTCCGTGTTAATTACCAAGTTTTGTTTATTGGTACTTGGCTTCTTATTCAAGTTTTCTTCTAGTATTCTCCATATTCTAAGGATCCTAAGTGCTTTCTAAGTTTGTAATTTCAAAATGATGTTAAGTTTTTGTGAAAATATTTGTGTGCTTCAACATGAATTTTCAATAAAAACTAAAACTCATATAAAGAGAATAAATGCCATATTTGCATGGGTTTATTACTTTAATATTCAAAGACAGCAACAGCAGCAAAGTCAGTTTTTAATTTGTAAAATTTTTCTTGTTGTTTTTTTTAGATTGATAAAGGTAATATTGATATGAATTGTTCATATTAATTTTTTTAAACAGAAAATTGGGCTTACATAACAAAAAGTTATTTATTATATATGTATGTTATGTATGACATGTTCGATAGGTTTTGGAAAATTGAAAATTAACTTTGATAAAAAATATTTAAAAAAGAAAATTGTGTTTTTAATTTTATTTAATTTGGACCTTGAGTTCTTTAAGGAAAAACCAAACAAAAATGCAAATAATATACACAAACTTTTGTGTTGCTTTTAATTTTAAACAAACAAATTTTAATTATTTTTATATAAAAGCCAACGACGTAAAAACGATTTCAAGTTAAAAATTATAGAAATAACAGGAAATAATAATAAAAAACACAAAAATTCCTTAATCAAATCCGCGCTAAAGCGGATAATTCTCATTTCGTTTAAATTTTTCATTTGAGTAGTGATTAATCGCAGTGAATAGCGGAAAGTATAGTGCGATTGCTGTAGTCGCTAAAATTAATTTTTATTATTATTTAAAAACAACAAGATTTTAATCCGAATAGTTAAAATCTGCAAACGTGGAAGCAAATCGCCTAGTTATATGCATACATACACGAATACATATATACATATAATTTGTTTATTTTATTATTTCTTTCAAGACTATTAAATATATAAAAGGTGTTTTTTTAAGCTAGATAGAACTTTAAATTGTAAAAAGTAACACAAAAAATGAAATTTTGATGAAACAATTTTTTTATTTGTTTCAGTATACTCTGACAAATCATCATGAATAGACTCTCGCTTGAACAACGCTACGAAATTATCCAAATTTACTTTGAAAATCAGTCGTCGATTCGCGCAACTTATAGACGACTTCGTCATTTTTATGGCGTACATAATCGTGCATCTGAACAAGCCATTCGTCGAACTGTCGATAGATTTCGTACCACATACTCTCTAGAGGATGCAATAACACCAACACGTCGAAGGAATGTGCGTACTGAAGAGAATATCGCCGCTGTAAACGAAAGTGTGGAAGAAGATCCAACTATATCAATTCGTCGTCGGTCGCAGGAATTGGGGCTCTGTCCGTCCACTACGTGCAAAATTTTGCGCAAAGATCTCGGCCTACACCCGTATAAGGTCCAGCTGGTGCAGGAATTGAAGCCACGAGACCATTATATGCGTCGTTTTTTCGCCGATTGGGCTCTATAGCAGTTGGCAACTGATTTGTTGTTTTATCGCAAAATTGTGTTCAGCGATGAGGAGCATTTTTGGCTTAACGGGTTTGTTAATAAGCAAAATTGCCGCATAAGGAGTGAGACCAATCCACAACAGATCCCACAGACTCCATTACATCCAGAAAAATGCACCGTTTGGTGCGGTTTTAACGCTGGTGGCATCATCGGACCTTATTTCTTCAAAAATGAGGCCGGAGCTCGCGTTACGGTCAATGGAGATCGTTACCGCACCTTGATCAATGATTTTTTGTTTGAAAATATGGATGACATTGATCCGGACGAGATCTGGTTTCAACAAGATGGCGCTACGTGCCATACAGCGAACGCAACCATCGACTTATTGAAATCAAAATTTGGCGATAAGTTGATTTCGAGAAATGGACCTGTCAATTGGCCTCCAAGGTCGTGCGATTTGACACCACTCGACTATTTTCTGTGAGGCTACGTGAAGTCACTGGTTTATGCTGATAAACCAGCAACAATTGACGCCTTGGAGGACAGCATTGTTCGTGTTATTCGTGACATACGCCCAGCAGTGCTCGAAAAAGTGGCCGAAAATTGGACGTCCAGAATGCGCTTCGTCAAGAACAGCCGCGGTGCCCATATATCCGAAATCATTTTCAAATGTTAATGTCACGTATTGATCCTTCGAATAAAAAAGAAATTTTGATTACAATTTAATTTTTTGTGTTATTTTTTACAATTTCAAGTTCTATCGGGCTTAAAAAAACACACTTTACAAAAGAAATACAACGATTAACATAAAATAGTTATACCTGGTCTATTTTATATATTAAAATATGAAATTAAACTTTTATTATATTTCTAATATTTAATTTTAAAGTTATTTTTCAGCTTCTGAGAGAGTATAAAAGAAGTTCAATATATGACTCACATGCAAATAATTAATAAAATGCAAAAAAGCTTAAAAAAATACATAGCGGACTCTGAATAAATTAACTTAAGATTCAACTTAACCGTTAGTAATAGATAATAATAGAAATTTGTTTAATTATATCAACTGTATGGAAGTGCTATTTTACTTTTCATTTATAAAATGTGATATTGTAATATTATAGTATAAAGCAAAACTTAATAAATTTGAATACTGACGTAATGACTAGTAAACTGTTTTAAACGTAAAATTTTTTAAAGCAAATTTATTGCTCTTTACGTGCTACTGTCAAAGTAATTAAGAATTATTGACATTTTTTTTTTTTGGAAAATGCCAAAAAGTCAAAAAATTGTGCATCGAAAAGTCTAGAATTCGCCATATTGACAAGCCTGACAGCAAACTCTGTTTAGTTATGTAGTCGAATGTAATAATTTCAAAATACTTCTTACTTACACACTAAGTCATATTGAGTTGAAGCTAACTCTAATAAATATCGAATACTTCATATATTCTTTCTAACGATAGCAGAGCCGATAACCTTTCCGAATACTTCATGTTTTCACACTAACCGTAGATATCTGCAGCCTAATTACAATCAGTCGCTTCAATAGTAATAATCCGTCGCTGGACCGTCATCCCATCTAGTTGATTGAGCCGAAAGCTGCATTAAAAAAAACCTCAGAAAAATAGTTGAGTTTCAAACAAATTTGGAAAACACAAATTTAGTAACTCTCTACAGTTAGTTAAATCAATAAATCCTGAAAAAATTAGAAGCGAGTTCATAGCATTTATGCCACTAACTTTTTGCAATAGTGCAACAGATTATACAAGAAATTAACTTTAGTTGTTAGAAAATAAGTTTAAATAGCTCGTTATCTTTCAAAAAGGTGTGGTTATTTCTAAAAGCTGACAAAGCTGCTGCTTGTACCACTAATAACTATGATGTATGTTAAGTGAATAAGAAGAAGAAACGGTAGCCAATAGATTTTGAGTTAAAGCATTAGCTAAGATGCCTGTTTTTTGGGGCACAGAAGAATGCGTTTCATACTGCCTTCAATAATCATGATGAGTAAAGATAAATTGCTGTTAAGCGTCTTAATTGGAAAAGGGAAATGAAAAATGATAAAATCAAAATGATGGTTCACAATATTTAAAGGATCCTTACTTAGTGAGAAAAGTAATGATAAAATAGTACTAATAATTGAGCCATTGATTTGGGAAACGGTGGGTTACTTTAACGGTTGCTAGTGGAGGAAATCATGAATTTAAGAATCAAATAATTGCAACTGGAAAGAAATAAAATCTGGTGGAGAAAGAGAATTTGGTCCTACCAAATCTTTTATACAATTTGACATAAAATACACGGTAGAAAAATTGTTGTGAGAGAGAAAATATTTAATTTTGAAAGCGCTTATTCGGACAATTAAGCTTTATGACAAAGTTTCCCATTTTTAATATTTTGCCACAGTGACAGTTTAGAGGAGTAAGGGCAAATAAATTGATTTAAAGTTATATAATTAAATAGAAAACATTGTTTTTGAATAATATTGATTACTTTAAGACACCCAAATAAAATGTAAGTATTTAACAAAATTAGAAACTTCCAGTAGTAAGAAAGTAATTTCAAATAAAATATAATATTTGCCACATTAAAATATAAATAGTTATTTAAATTGTTAGTATTATTGGTTAAAATTGTGAGCCTTCAAATTATTTTTGGGTTCGTTTTGTTAAATTTGGTTAACCACAAATGCTTAACAATAATAAAATTGTAAATACTTAAATGAACTTTAGCACAGACACATGAAAATGTTCATGTACGAATAATTGTGAACGCATATATCTTTTATCTGTGAACATGTATAGGATATATAGACTTATATTTGTTCGCAAGTATGTTTGCTTATTTCTAAAAAGTCCTTTTTTTGTTTGAGTTGTTTATGTTTTATTTTGTATACTTTTCTTTTTGGTAAAATGAACAATTTTAATAGACCAACACCTCTTTGTCATGTAATAAACTTTAATGGACATGTTCTTAATAAAGTTTCATTAAATTTCGTTCTCATTCCCTTCTCTATATGTATTGTTGTTGTTGTTGTTGGGTAACTGAAAATTAAGACAATCATATGGACTATAGAAAGAATGTTTATTATTAGAATAAAGGAAATAGAATTTGTTTTTAATTTTGTGGTTGGTGAGTTCAAGTGAATGGAATATTCTAAGCCCCAAAGTATTTTAAGACAAATAAGTAAGAAAATTATAAAAGTCGTCAAAACTGAATAGATAATGAGCTACATATGTATTTATATGCTTATTTATTTAATATTATATCAGGATAATATTCGCTCACGAGCGGACAGAATTATTGGAAAGAGTAAATAATTCTTTAACTAATTATGATGTTATCTCCAGCGTTAAATATTACATTATCTACGCCAATGCGAAAAAGACTTGCTCCAATATAGAGTTAAACACTATCCAATCAAAATAAACAAAGCAGTTTTGATGTATTTTTTCCTTCAGCATACTCAGACAATGCGTGAAATGCCCGAGAACATTCTACATTTTTCGAAAATTTTCATAAACGCGCTATTCTGTTATGCCCCAAAATCTTTATTTTTCATTTATACATTTTTTTTTTATAATTTACAGAAAACATTTATAATTATTATTTTTGTGTATTCAAATCTGGAATATTCACTTAAATAGTCAAATATATTTTATAGTAAAATTGCAATACCTGGGCAATTAAGAGTTTGATTTAAAATCATCATTTGTGTTATAAGAAATTCTTGTTCGTATATTTAGCTGTAGGGTATAATAAAAGGCACATCAGACTCAATGTTGACACATAAAATAAAATATAAAATATATAATATATATAAAAACACACATGTGCATATTGCCAATGCATATATGTATGTTAGTATATAAAAGCTGTCTATGTGCTTATTTGTTTTCATATAAACATGTTTAGCTCCTTTTATGAAAGTGTATGAGTTTTCGCAATTTGTTCAGAGAGTTTAATGAAAAAATATTTAAATGCTTTTAACAAAAATATGTTAAGAGTTTATTTTTGACTTGCATACAGATGTAAAATATTTCAGAACGAAAAGCTTTAAAGGGTGTTTTCTTTAAATATTTAAGTATTGAAAAAATTTTGACATGTGTTTATGCAAATTAATTACAAAAGAAAATACTTGGAAAAGGACGCAAGTGAAGCAAAGTTTTTATATCTAAAACAAAATTGAAATAAATATAAAAGATGCGATAGAATGTATTTCGTCTTTCTTAAAACAATATTTTACTGAAAGTTTTATTACTATTTTACTCTTTTAACGGAATTCAGAAATAACACAATTGGAGGACTATTGTTATAATTGTGGCGCTGCTTAGAAATTCATGTACTTGTATTAATGTTACGGTTTTCATTTCACGTGGAAATTAAAGGAAAAGGTATGATAAATGTCCAAAAATCATATTCAACCTACTTTTTTCAGCAGCGCAATACAGTAAAGCTCTCTTTGCCAGAATAAACGCCAGAACATGAAATCCGCTGTTAGTTGGCTTAAATAATAGAGTAAATTCGTATTGGACATTTTCTAAATTATGTATATAAGATAAATTAAATCTAGTGGACTAATATTGAGGTTTTCAACAAGAAGTTTGTTTTTAAATTGTGGCAACACATTGTGGCATTGGTCATTATTACGATGAATTAAATTTCTAACGAAAACCGTATTAAAATAATTAAAATCTGCTATGAAAATTGTGGTTCTGTTAAAGTTATATTTTATAAAATTCGCTATATTTTCGAATAACTTAATGTCGCTGGTCGCTAAATTTGAGTCGACAGGCTCGATGAAACGCATCAACTGAAAACATCGCAGTCGTGAGCGAGATCCAAATTTGTTAATTCCTCGACGTTCTTAACAATTGGCGTTATCAGAAACAACCAAATGGCGAATTATGCATAAGCATTTGACTTTGAAGTTTCAACTGGTGCAGGAACTGGAGCCAATCGACAGCGCCGTAGATTCGCTTAATTCATTCAAGAACAAAAAATCATTTTTCCAGAAAAAGCACATTTATACTTTTCAGGGTATGTCAACAAGCAAAATTCCCGCTTAATGTGCGCAACATTCCCCGCATGGTCCGCTATGTGGTCTTAGGCCGTTTTTTTTTCAAAGATGTGAATGGAAATACGGTAGCAGTCAATGGATTACGCTATCTCGAGATGCTAATAATTCAGTTTTAGCCTATTATTGATAACCTGGATATCACTGACATGTGGTTTCAACAGGACGGTGCCAGATGTAACACAGCCAATGAAACGATCAATTAATGGAAAACCAAATTTGTCAATCGCATAATTTCAAGTCGCCAGCCAGATCGAGTGATTTAACACCAATGGATTGTTTTTTGTGGGGCTATGTAAAGGACAGAGTCTATATGGAGTGAATCGGATCGATTTCGGCCTTAAAACTCAAAATCAAAATTATGTGATTAACGAAATATGTGTCCCATTTTGCAAAAATGTGATTAAAAACTTTAAAGAAAAAAAATCGAAATCTGTCACCGCCGTCGTTAGCCAGATGTTATTTTCTATTCATAATTGCCGAACTTTTCTCTTCGTAATACAATAAAAATTTGAATTATCTTAATTTAACTTTTTTGGATTTTTTTTTGGAAAAGAAACTTCTTGTTGAAAAATCCTTTTAAAAATTAATTTCATCTGATATTTTGTTAACAAAAAATTATTATTATTTGACTAGACTAGAACACTCAATGCCTTGTTTACTAATCGGTCCTTGGTGCCTTACGCTGTTATGATGTTATTTTCCTCTGTGGTTCAGCTAACGTTTAGAATTGGACCTGGAATTACTTTTCTTAAAACATAAAATTTATCTTATCGTAGAGCGGCTCCGAGTTTTGTTCTGGTGTTTTCTTATTGGATTTTGAGTTAACGCTAGAAATCGCCTAGAAGCACTAGTAATTACTGTTAAGCATGCACGTTTTATATTTCGGGTATAAACCGAGGGAAACTTTAGAGAAACAAATTTTGGAATTCTCTTGTTTTATCATTCGCATTTACGCAAATGTACGTATTGTTAACAAAATTGTTATTACTTATTTTTTAATATTTGGAAAGTATATGTCAAGAAATCGAATCGCAGAGTATTAAAAACCAAAACGATGATCTCCTCCAGACCATGGAATATGCTTTCAAAAATTATGCTTCAAATTGTTTCATGTTTAAATGCAGACTTATTATTGTTCTGCGGGTGATAAGCACTCAAATATTTGAATCAAATTGTCAGAGGAGGTGCGAACTCCTCCATATGCTGGTGACTTTTTTGTTTACAACTACGTCACCCGCTCTATAGGTGAATATTTCAACAAAAAATTTTTATTGCATTAAAAATGTCAGTTTTTTATTTTTATCTTGATCATTATATCCCGTCAGCTTTAAGCTTAAAACTTGAACGAATAGGAAAATGTATTATGATATTTTATTGTGGCAAATCGAGGCATTCTGTAAAACATATGAATTATTGAATTTCTCTAAAATAAATTTTCGCTTGCTCTTAAAAAATTACCCGCTGTAAGAGTTTGCGAAATGTATAAATAATTAAATTATGTGTGCACATGTGTATGAGTTTTTTATATATATATGTATCTGTATGTCTATAAATAAGAACGGTATGAAAATATTTACAAACGTATGCGTGTTTGTATATTTTCATTTTACTTGTATTTGTACTAAGAAATCGCTACACAAACATGTTAATGTTTTGTATCTTTATGCTACTGTTGATCATTAAAATTCTTTGGCTGCTTTAAGAATTTTTCTAAAGAAAATTGAATAAATTCTGTTGTTATATTTTCGTACAAAGGGGTTTATTTAATTTGATTGTTTCCATTTAATTTTAGAGGAGAACCACGAAACTAATATATGATGCTTTAAAATGAAAATTATGCTAAATAAGGAAATCGCTTTAAATCCAAATTAAAAAACAAAAAATAACAATAAAGATGTTACCATCTAGGGGAACTATCATTGTGTGGTCGACCATAATTTGATGTCTTGGCAATCAAATGCCTTAAGTTATTCAGTCTAAAGCAATAACTAAAAACATGTTAACAATATTAACTTTTCTGCAAATAATACAAAGCTTGTAGTTAATATAATTTTGAAATTAAACTGTTATAAGACAAACGTTACACGACTTTTCTTTGCATTTATAACAATTTTATAGCAAATGGTTACTTCCTTTAATTGAAAATTAATAATTTAGGCCCTAGAAATGCATGTAGAGATAGGAGTGAAAATAATCAAGCCAAACCATGACTATACCATGCACACGACTATATAATGTACATCTATAATGTCTTATCATTGGAAGAACCATACAGCCGTTTACACCCCTTTTTGGCAAAGTCCCATACATTTGAAAGGGAAACCAATGTGCCTTTCTTTAGCATTTTAACTATTGAACGAAGATTTATTGTACTGCCACAGTGTCCAAGTGGAAATAAATCAAATATATTTTCATGTGGAAAATTTTAAAAAGAAAAAATGTTTTAGTTTCTTTTTTTCCCTTTTATTTTATACCTATTAAATCTTACGAAAAGTATTTAAGTGGTCATTTTCCTTTGCATACATGTTGTGGTGTGTTTATGTGTAATTAAAGCACATTATGTTAATTTTTGTTTCGAAAAACCTTTCTGCCAAAAGTTGATTATAAAGTTTATGTATTTTTACAGAAGCTAAGAAAAATGTAAATTAAAAAGTAAAATTTATAATTTTTCTAATTATACGTATACGAAATGATGTGAATGGCTTAAAAAACTTTAACTAAATGTATGTTATGGACTTTTAGTTGTTTTATATTTTTCATTAAACGACAGCAGCAAGCTATGAAAATGCACGTTGCTAGTTTCTCGCATTCTTCTTGCCTCTTGCTGGCTAATAGTTTTCTTTTTTTGTTTTATTTTTTTAAACAAAAATCCATGGCACTCGTTTATTTGGTATATGTCATTAAGAGAAAATAAGTGAAACGCGAGCTGTTGTATAGTGCACTCAAAAAATTTAAGCATGTGGAAAATTCAGTCCAAAAAATAAACGATTGGAAGATTTATTAGCAAATTTTTTCTGTTTTCTTTAAAAATTACCACAATTTTAAACTAATATTTTGTTTTTAAAAATCTTGAAAATTAAAATAATATGCTTCAACATAAGCCTAACTAATAATTATTCATTCCGTTGTATCGGGTAATTCTACAAGATGTTTATTTTTTTTCAATTGTGGCAACACCAACAACATGATTGCTTTGATTTTTATTTTTTGATGCAATCGTAGGAGATGAATTCAATTTCGCATGAAAATCATTTTAAAATAATTAAAATCCACTATGAAAAAGTAACAAAAGTTACATTTCGTAAAATTCTTATTATTTTCGCACAAGATAATCGTCCTTCTGAGACCGCTATTAAGAATTTGGTTGTTAAATTTAAATCGACAGGCTCGCCACAAAATTGCGAAAATCAATGCACGTTCGACCTCATCATTCAACTGAAAGCATCGCAGCCGTTTGCCTCAGTATTGAAGCAGATTTAAATTTGTCAATTCCTTGAGGTTTTCAAAAAGTGGGGTTGTCCAAAACCACCAAATGGCAGATTTTGTTCAAGGATTTGACTTTAAAGCCTTACAAGGTTTAACTGGTGCGGGAACTGAAGCCGACAGACCATTCACGTCGCTCACGTAGATGCGCTCGATTCATTCAGCTTTTTCTGAAATAATCATTTTTTCAAACGAAGCCCATTTCCACTTGTCAGGGTATGACAGCAAGCAAAATTGCCGCATTTGGGCTTCTGAAAATCGTAGAGCGATTATTTGCATGCTCATGCATGGTGTGCTATGTGGTCTGCAGGCGGGATTGTGATATTGTTTTTCTAAGATCAGGTTAGATCACGCTGTCGCGAGATGTTAACAACTCAATTTCGACCATGTGGCTTTAAAGCAACAGTGCCACATGTCACACAGCCGAGAATTGCAAACCAAATTTTCCAATCACATTATTTCACGACAATCAGCAGTTAAGTGACTAGCCAGATCGAGTGATTTAACACCACTGGATTATTTTTTGTGGGGCTATGTTAACGACAGAGTTTATACGGAGCCAATCGAATCGATTTTAGCTTTAAAACTCAAAATCCGTGATGTGATTAACGATATAGAACTGCAAGTTTACCAAAAAGTGATTAAAAGCCTTGATAAAGAAGTTGACATCTGTCAGCGTGGTCGTTCAGAACTTTTCTCTTCGCATTACAATAAAAATTTGAATCATCTAATTCAATTTTTTTTATTTTGTTTTAGAAAACAAACTTCTGGTTAAAAAACCCTTTAGCTTTCATACTTAAAACTTATAAAAACAAATTTAAAACAACAGATCTTAAGACCTGCTCATATTCGCTGAGTGTAAATTTTTTTGTGGTTTCAACGTTGTTTTCCTTGTTATTCCGTTTTAACGTTCATGCATTTATAATTAAACAAAAAATAAATTTTTTCCAAGATGTACATATTTTGAGGTGCTCACATTTTAAGCTTTTAATTCTTGTTGTTCTTGTTTATATTTGGTTTTCCTTTTAACCATGTTAACCTAGACTTAACAGCTACAATGGGAAAAAAACCTAATTAAACGAATTTTAGATACACCTTAATTAAGGTCTTTTACCTGCTAATTTTAAAGGATTTTGCATTTAAAAAATAGATTAATCTGCTATATTCGCTTATCTTTTTTAAATTAAAATTTTAAGCTTCAATTTCATTTTTTGGAGATTTTTTTTTTTAAGTTTGTTTAATGCAAATGTTTATCATTTGTGTTTTGAAGCATATTTTTACCTCTTGAACTTGAATTTGCGATACAAATACTTGTTTTTCTTTAAGGTTCACTAATTCACAGAATTGACATTTAAATTCCGCTTTTATTTTACTAAAACCACATTAATTAGAAGCAAACTTTGTTTCTCTGCTTTGCTTTTTGATTTTCCTCTTTAGCCAGCATTTTTTAGCAATTTAAATTGACACAATATGTTTTCGTTACATATTCCAAGCATTGAGTAAGAAGTTTTTCTATTATACTGAATTTTCAAATGTATTATTATTAACGACTAAGAATTATAAAAATGATATTTGGTAAATGTTCACCACGACCAAGCTGACAAATGTCGATTCTTTCATCAAGGTTTTTAATCACTTTGTGTTTTACGGCTGAAATCGATTCGTTTGGCTCCGTATAGCCATAGCCCTGCAAAAAATAATCCAGTCGTGTTAAATCACATGATCTGGCTGGCCACTTAACTACTGATTGTGGTGTAATTATGTGAACGGAAAATTTGGTTGGTGATAAATTGATCATTTCAATACAAGTGACAAGTGGCACCTTCCTGTTCAAACCACATGCGGGATCGCATTTTCAGCCTCATCTTCAAAAAAAAAAAATGGCTCAGTCACGTTTCCAGACCATACAGTGACACGTTGAGCATACAAAGGCTTGTCAATAATCTCTTTAGGATTTCAGAAGCCCAAATGCAGCAATTTTGTTTGTTGAGATACCCTGACAAGTGAAAATGGGCATTGTCTGATAAATTAATTTTCCAGAAAAACCAGCCGGTTGTTCCTGAATAATCTGAGCGAATATACGGCGATGTGAATGTTCGGTCAACTTCAATTGATCCCAAATTATGCTTATTTTTGCGAAATTCCTTTTATATTCGGAGATACAGCCATTTTAAGTTTTTAGTGAAATTTTTATATAAAAATCGATTTTTTGTAGGTGATCCCAAATTATACTTATTTTTGCGAAATTCCTCTTATTTACGGAGATATAGCACTAGTTGAAAGTTGTAAGGCTTCAAAATCAAATCCTTACGCAAAATTCGCCATCTGGTGGTTCTGGATAACCTAAATTGTTGAGAATGTCGAAAATGTTTTCAATTGAACGATCCGGTCGAATACGCGTTGTTGTTCTCACATTTTGTGTCGAACCTGTAGATTCAAATTTAACGACGAAATTCCTAATAGCGGCTTTAGAACAACAGACAATATAGTGTCTGAAAATATCACGAGTTTTACGAAATATAACTTTAACAGAACCCCCCTTTTTTATAGTAGATTTTTATTATTTTAATCCGATTTTCGTGAGAAATTGAGTTCTTCCTAACAATTACTATTACATCTACTACGAATAGGTCTTAAAACTAAATGTCACAACTATCAAGTGGTTGGTGTTGCAACAACTGAAAAAGAACTTCTTATCGAAAATTCTTTTAGTTTCTTATAGAGGTTTTTACACAAAGGCGTAGCCTTGGTAATTGACGTTTAGATTTTTAGTTAGTGATGAAGTGTACAGAAATAAAAGAATCTTTAATTTAATTTGACACCTCGGCCAAACAAATCGTTTTTATGCTGGCTACTGAATCACTGATGCTTTAATGTGCTGAATATTTGTAAAAATAGTTGTTGAAAGTTCGTCATACATTTCTTAATATTTAAAATTTTGATTTTTCCTCTTGTTGTAAATTTTAAAAGGTTATTTAACAGTGTAACTTATTAAGTAGTGGTCAAATGAAATTTTAGTCCTGTTATATGATGTTTGAAGGACTGATATATAAAATAATTCTCATTCAATTTTATTACGAAATCTTAAAAATGTATATAATATAAGATAAAATAAACTGTAATCTTTTGGCTTAATTATTTTATGAAAAACACTTTTTTGAATATTAAATTATTATTTTTTAAGTAAAAGATTGCTAGGCTACAAAAAAAGCAATTGTTGAACTTCTTAATTTCTATTTACTTAAATTGTACCATTTCAACATTCCACATGTTTTCTTTGGAACAAATATTTTTCGTTTAATTAAAGCTTTAGGTTTTTATATATCTAAACTAAATATTGTCTTATTCCTCGAAAATATTGTTCTTTGTACTATTTTAGGGAAAAACAAAAGTAAAAAGAGTTTAAAAGAAATTTTAAAATCAGCAAGTTGGACACACTTAAGTGTGTCATTATCTTGCCCATTAGTCGCCAAAAAAATCGGTGATAAATATTAATTCATAAAATTCTCAAGTTCAGATTAAAATTCCGACTAAATTTCAGAATATAAGGATATATATTTAAAATAAAAAAGAAATGCAAATAATGGAATTTACCGAGATATAATATCAGTTATGATGCATAGTAGGGAATTAGAAAAATGAAAAATAAATTTATAGTTTTAAAACAGATGGTAACTTTAGCAGATAACTATTGAAGCTTAAGAGAAATTGTTTTATATGTGTAGTTGACATAAAAAAAAGAATTTAATTTCTTTTCAAAATATTTGTTTATTGAATCTATTTTAAGACTAATTTAAAATTACATTTGACATTATTACTTATAATTAACAAATGTCTACTTTGCACATTTGTGTTTTTTGCATTTAAAGAAGAAAGTTTTAATTTTTAAAATAAGTCAATTAAGCTTATTAAAAAAAGAAAGTCTATTAATACACGCTTAATTAAATAACCCGGAAATAATTCCAAGAATTGGTTATTTTGCAATTTACCAAAGTTTTACCAAAAGGGTCAAATAAGTTCATTAAAAGAGAAAGTCGTGTAAGCAATTTTATTGTTACACGCTTAATTAGGGATATTCGAAATGCTTTTATATGATATTAAGGGGTTTAACTATAAAACTTAAGCTGTAAACTTGGGACTGATTGTGTCATATTACTGGGTATGTGAAAAATCTGAAAAGCTTTTATTTTTATAGTTCACAAATTTTTTTTATGTTTTATAAATATAGGGTGGCTGATGAAACCTGCTTGCAAAAAAAATGTAATAACTTTTTTTTGGGTAACCAACCAGTTCCATTTTTATTTTATTTTATAGATTGATCTTTAAATTTAACTAAAACGGAGAATTGGGACAGTGAAACAAGAATTTGGATAGTGCAACGCTTTCACGCTTTAGGTCCGTAGTTTTCGTCCAAAGAGAATATAGGCACACGTTTGATGGCAGTCCTCCTAGCAGATGGACTATAAAGAGGCTCACGAAGAATTTTGCCGAGCATGGCACAATGGCAAGAAGCCTTATCATCGAGATCACTCAGTTCGGACGCAGGAAACTATCGCAGGAAACTATCGCAGGAAACTGCTGTAACTGCTGCCATACAATTCAATCCTCGAGTTTCGACAAGGAGCTTATGTGCTCAAATGGGTGTCAGCAGACAGTCACTGCAGACAATCTTGCACCAACATTTAAACTTATTTCCACATAAGATTCAATTAATAAACTGAACCCAGGAGACTTTCCGATTCGCTTTTAATTTTGTGAAAAGATCATTCAAATGGCGTCAAAGAATGAAAACATCTTGAACTGCATTTTTATGTCTGACGCGGCATATTTTGATTTAAACGGCAATGTTAACAAAAAAAATTTTCGAATTTGAAGCAATTTTAAACCCCAACTACTCTATTAGATGCAATTACATCCACTCCTCGTCACAGTATGGTGTGCAGTTTCTTCAAGGTTCATTATCGGGCCTTACTTTTTCGAAGAAAACGGTCTTACTGTTACGGTCAATTGAGACCGTTACTTAAAGATGTTGAAAGAATTTTTCTTTCCAGAATAACACCGAAAGAGAATCCCTTTCAACTCTGTTTGGCTTCAACAAGATGGAGCAACTTGTCACATAGCCACGCCTGTTATGAGAGAAGAAACTCCACATTCCGTTGGCTTCCCACGTCTTCGGACCTCACTGCACCTGATTTTTTTGTGGGGTTATTGCAAAGAAGAAGTTTATAAAAGAAACCCAACAAATTTAGATAATTTAAAGCAATCCATTTGACCGATAATTGAGGCAATACTCGCTGCAACACTCCAGACAGTAATGAATAAATTTTTGATAAGATGTTGCACATGTGTCACCGAGGGTGAAAGCCATTTGAATTCAATTATTTTCAAAAGTTTATGAAATACTTTAAGTAAAATGTATTATCTTTCTAATGAATTACTAAAAAATAAATTATATAAACTTTACAAAAAGTTATTTCAGTATCTGAATATAACTAAATTGATCAGCCACCCGATATATGTATTAAAAATAATGTTGTGAAATAATAATTGTGAAATATTTCTGACCGCATGTTTATAATAGCGAAATGTTGATGAGGATAATTTTCTCCAATTGGACCTTTGTGAGCGAAACTTAGCAAAATATACTTAAAGGTGCTAAAAACAATAATTTTCTAATAATATTGGCACCACTAGTTAATTGTCAGAGTATGTAAATGAAACAAAGTTGCTAAACAATTTTTGCATATTTAAACAGAATAGTTAGTTTCAAAAACCAAAAATAACTTATACTTTTGCCAAAAAATATTTAAATAACTAAAAAGAAAATTATATTCATTTCTTGCCAAAAAAAAAATCAATTCAACTTTAATTTTTGTTCATTTTTTTCTTGATGTATTAACAGCAAAGGGCTTGTTTAATAATCCTTTTTATAAGCACTTCAAAAAATATATTGAATCAAATGAAAGAATTTTAATTTTGCTGCTTTGACTTGGATCAAAAAATGAATTTAATTTTAAAAGTAAAATATTTGCTAAAGTATAAAAAATAAACGACATGTTAAGGTTAGTAGAGCGCGACTAGAACTTTAAATTATAAAATTTAAATTATACTCGAGATGTGCAACTTTTTATTACTGTCTTGCCATTATTAACTTCTTAACACTATAAATTTCAAACGTAAGATCGAAGATGCCACTACTTTTGTTGTGTGAATGCAGTTAAGCTCGTCACTACGAAACAACGGATTCAGTTCCAGTATAAAATTTAATAAACCTGCAATAAATCGAATTTTTTGTGCATTCAGCTCCAGCTCTTTTAGCTATGTTAAGTTGTATGGCAATCAGGTTTGTCGTTCAGAAAGTGCATTTAAAGTCCATTAAAAAAAAGCACTTTAGGTTTTTGTTAATTTTATATTTTCGAAATATATATTTGTATGTAACAGAGCACAAGTTTTTAAACACTTTATCTTTATTTTAATTTCCTTTTAATCTAAATATTTACTTCTATAAAATAAATTATTTAAACAATTAAACATTGTGAACAAAATCAGGATATTTAAATTTTCTTTTATTCATATCAGTTTACAGAATATAAATTAAATGAATACTTCACCTAAAAATTAAAAAAAAAAATCTTAAAAAATTTTAATTAAACATTTTATGGCGATGATAAATCCATTGGTAAACAGAAAATATTTGTAGCTGTAAAGGGATGAATAAAACCTAAAAAAAAAATTTTTACGAGTATGTACAAGACAAAACAAAAATACCTCTTGATTCTAAACCGTAGTCAACATATCATATATAAAATTTTTACTCATCTATAAAAATAATTCATTTCATAAAAATTTGTTAATTTTTTGTTTTGTTTCTTTGTGCTTAGACATTTAAATGAAATTTATCATGTGTTTTGGTTTTTGTATTTGTTGTTTTTATGTTTCTATATAGATTTTGATGAATATTGGCATGAAAATGACATATGCAATGACTTTTTATTATTATTATTATGTTGGGGTTTTATTAACAAACTTTGGCTTTTAGTTCAAATATGCTGAAATAACTGTCAAAATGAAAATGTTTATTAATAAAGTTTTTCTCTAAGATATTTGTGAGTTGCATACAAAATAAATAAAAAAACTAAATAGCATGCAAATTAAAATATTATCGAAGTTAGATTATTTTCGAAAACCAAATTTTACAATTAAATAAATGAAATACAATTAAGGATTTAATGTTGTTGTTTTTAATTAAAAAGAAAGCCAGGCAATTCTTATCTATATTTTTAAAAATTAAACCCAAAATAGGTGTCCGTTGGTTGCCACTGTTTGACGAGATGTGTCGTCGGATTTCCACCGAATTTTCATAGTACCTTTCTACTGGTCGTTCGCTGGTTTGTCTCTTTGTTCATGCGTTTACGCACAATAGTGCGTCCACAGTGCGTGTTTGAAACAAGAAAAATTCTTAAAAAAATCTAAATTTTTTCCATTGCATACTTCGACTCCATGGTTTGTATCAAATGAAATGTGCGTTTTTGTTTGTACGTTGCTATCTGTGTCTGCTTTTTTTTTTTTTTTTTTAAAGAAAAGTAGCACTTCAGGCAACAATGCCTATTTAGTCAAGTACCGTGCTACAATCTTTAGGAAGGGGATAGAGAATAGATGAAACAGGTGGTAAAAGTAGAAGGATAGTCGGAAATTAACTGCCGTATATAAGACAGCACAGCGGCCAGTGACTATGTCTTCATCGCTGAGCAGCCCCACCGACAGTCAATTTTTATTTTTGTAGTAAAAAAAACCAAGGTCTTCGTTGGGAATCGAACCCACACCTACTAGCCTATAGGGGCACAGAATGCAACGGCAGTACAAGTCGAAATGTGCTCATGTTAATAGCAAGTGGATGTGCAAACAAATAAAGAATTTTGTTTTCCATATTCTATTGCATTTTTTGTCTGTGTGTGTGTGTGTGTAATTTGCGTATGCAATTGCAAAATGATCCATAAGCCGAACGTTTTTCAAAGCAATTGTTATAATAATTTTTGCCACTTTGCAAAATCAAAACAAGAATTGGTCACAAACGTATTTCCCGGTATTGCGCAGAATTTTAGAAGCCATGATTGGCTAGGGGGTAGAGCTATATTAGCTGCGAAAAATGTAGATGTTTCGGATATTAATGTGACAATTTTGAATGGCATTCCCTGAAAAATTTTTACCTAAAAATCGGTTGACTTTGTTACCAATCAAGACGATGTTGTAAATTATCTAATCGAATTATAAAATTCGCTAACTCAAGTTAAAGTTGGTGTACCAATTATTTTGCTTACAAATATCTGCCAGACACGACTTTGCAATGGGACGCGTTTAGAGTCATAAAAATGTAATTGAAGCAAAAATTTTAAAAGGAAAATATAAGGGCGAGAATGTGTTGATAACACGCATTCCTATGATTCCTCCAGATTTGCCGTTTGATTTTAAACGGCTTCAGTTCCCCATACGTGTTACTTTTGCAATGATCCATGCTTTTCGCACGGTCAACTCTATGTATCATGTCGTATTTGTAAAAGCATTGCAATAGAATAAGTCGTATTATATAAGCACACAAAAATATTGAATTGTAAAAAAGATAAAATTATTAAAAAAAACATAAAATCGAAAAAAAAAAGAAATTGTGTTCTTTCTGATTAATTGTCTTGAATGATTGAATTTGGTGCACACAAAAAAGAACGCTGCAAAATAAAAATAAACCACAAATGACTTGCAAAGCAGTCCCGGGCACGGTAGATTTGTATATATTCTTTCATACAATCAGCTTAAATTTTGAAGAGTTTTATGTAGGTAAGCAATTGAATTTTTTTGTAAATACGTAAGTTGCAATATTTGTTATTCAGCTAGTCGTTAATAAGGATTTTTTTTTAAACCCTGGCATTTCGAATTTTGTGAATCTCGATCTAAAAGACTACTAGAATGAATTTTTTTTTCCTTTCGCTTACCACATTTTTTGGTTCATGGGAAAATGACTTCAATAAATAATTGACTCTCTGATATTTTGCGAGTTATCAACAAAAAAATAACATTTTTATTGTTATAAACAATTATGCTTATATTTGTTAATAAAATGTAAATAAAAAACTTTGCAATTCCAAACTTATAGTGGCAGCCTTCGTAAGGTCACTTATAGCTGATATTTTTCAATTAACAAAGTGCACCTTGATTTTTTCCAATATATATTTTTTAAATAATTTTTATATAACTTATCAGTTTAAACTTAGTATGGCAATGGCGACCAATGGCAACAAAAGTTAAAAATGATATTCTAAATAATTTTAAAATTAAGTATATTTGGTTTCCAAAACAGTTTAATTATATATGAATCACTTTTAATCGTAATGCTAATATTCCAAAACTGATTCTATTAATTATTACCTCTTGATATAAAACCAATTGAAAGTCTTATTTCATTGTTCTATGTAAAAAATTTAAGACATTTGAAGTCTGCTTTAAGTACTCTAATTTGTTCAAAGTAATGGTACCGGCCCATAACAACACTGGATGAAGAGCACTAAAGTAGGTTTAAATAGGAGGAATATGTATTTAACTCCATTGGTAATACACATAATACACAAGGTACAGATGTGAATTAGATTCAAGTGGTTACTTGTCGATGCATTCTAAAATCACAGTGGTCGAAACACAGGGTGGGTATAATGCCCCTTCTAACGCCTCCAAGCCGAAACATTAATACCAATTTAAAAACATAACAATTTAAAAAAAATGTGGACATGGCCTTCTCCTTGGTTAGTCGGAGCCTAGCTCAAACTATTTCCGTTTCATGGGTAACGGCATCTGGTTACAATGCAACTTCACACAGTCTGCCTTCTTCTTGCAATTTAAGCCTAAACCACAGCCACCACGTAGCTCCCCAAACGACTGCACCATTTGCCAGGCTGTAACCGACACTTGTGGTACCTGGCACTTGTGATAGCAGCATTAAGTATCCAACTTGACCTTTAATATTTATATACAGGACGTCTAATATTATTCCTGTATTGTAATCTTTCTCAGACTCCCTCACCGGAATCGAGCCTAGATTCCCCGATCTGTCGTCGGTCCACCATTTTTTATACCAGTTAAAAGAGGTTAAAAGTCTAACAGCTCCTAATAAATTAGAGATATTTAAAAAATGAAAAATATTTTATTCTTATCCTCAACAGAAAATGTTTTTTCTAATTTGCTATTTGTATGCTATGCTTCCTGTAGTTACTTTTTTAATAAACAATTTCTTCTGCATTTCTTTATGTTTAAATAGTGAAAACTACTTCCGAAGAAACAAGAACTTACTTTTATAAATCGCTGGAGTCTAGATATATCATTACCTAACAATCGTGAGATTTCGGGTATGACATTACCTGTTTGGAATTTCCATTTCTATATCCTTTTTCGGAAATTGTTGGAAATAGTGTATTTAATTTTTTAATCTTAAGCTTAACAAGAATCGAAATGAAATTTGGGCTAATCAAGTCCTGCACCTTATGTTGTTTTAATAATTCCAACGGGGGATGGTTTATTAATTCCCACATACTTTAAAAAAATCTCTGTATATGTAAAAAACTGTCAGCAGATTTCTATTAAATATTATTGATTTCTATTAAATATGTATTAGTCTTCATACTTATTCAATTTGTTTAAAACAGGATATTTCGGCAGCGACTAAAAGGACTTGGCAAGAAATCCTAATTTAATTAAAGCAATAAATTAAAAATGCTTTAAATTAAAAAATGTCCTTTTTTATCGATAACATCTCAAATTTGTTGTCAAAAATTTTTATTAAACCTTAAAAAATATTCGAAGATACAAACGTTTTCCAAAAGATATGCGACACTTTGTTTAATTTCTTAAAATATGTAAAATGCTAGAAAAATTTAACAATTTAATAATGTAAAAGACAAAATTTTGCTCGAGTTTCTTGTTTTTCTTTATTTTTTGGTTTTCTTTTTTAAAAAATACAAAATTTATTAAATAAGTTTTGTTGCTTAAATTGTTTTTTCGTAAATAGATTTTAACGTTGTAATTTTATTATTCAAACTAAAACTAGTCAACGATTTTATAGGAAGCAATTGCGATTAGAATCTTATAAAAATAAAATAATACGCAAAAGATACAAATTATAAGATATTTGTGTATTCACAGATAAAAAGACCAAAATTTTAAGAAATATTTTATAAAAGAAAATGGCACGTACTCGTAAATTTATGTTGAGATATTGCGAATACACGCAAATCCAAATTGAAATTATTTCCTTTCAATATTTCATTTAAAGTGACAGTGATAAATCTGACCACGGAGAGATGATTCTCAATCATTTTTGTTTGTCCGTTTTTGTTTTTGCTGTTTTGTACGTTTGTTTTAAACCGCTGTGATCATGTGACTGTCATCTGTTTTCTCTTTGTTCAAGAATTTAACATTTTTTCTTTCATTTGAAGACTGATTGCTTTTGACTTTTCTTTGTTCTTTCATATTATTATTGATTTGATGATCACCCACATTTTCCTCATAATCATCATCGTCATCATCGTCATCATCGTCATTTTGATTTCTATTGCCGTTATTATTAAAATCACTATTATCGGCATCATCTTCATTGTTTTTGTAATTTTTATTATTTATTTTCTGTTGTTTATTTGCGTATGTTGAATTTTGTGTGGGTGGCGGTGATTCCCGTTCTTCGTTTTCTTCGTATATAACATCGCAATTTGTTGGTATAGTTTTTGGCGGCGGCTTCTTAATCTGTTTCGATTTCTTGTTGTTTTTATTATTCATAGAACTACACTCCACACCATTCTGTTGTAATTCGTTCATTTGTATTTGCATTTCTCTTAAACGATCGGTTAGCAAATATAAGTCACGCTCCTGTGATTCGCAGCGGGCACGAAGTTCTGCAATTTCTCTAAGGTCCTCTTGACGAGGATCACGTCTTTCGTAACGCATACGCATTTCTTCAAAAAGATTAGTGAGACAGCGACATTTTCTATGCAGCTGTTCAATTTCGTTGGCATTACTTATGTCTCTTTTGTCGAGCGCTACCTTTTCGGCATCGTAAGCAGCTTTAAGATCTTTGAGATCGTTTTTGTGCCGTTGTTCAATATCTTTGATTTTTTCATCAACATCGGCCAGTTTTTTTCGATGTTTGTCACTGAGAGCTTGTAAGGCCTCATCCTTTTCAGCTTGCATTTTGGCCTTTAATTTTTCTATTTCCTTTTTATGCTCCTCTTTCAATTCATACGTATTTGTTTGCAATTCTTTGGAAAATTCATCTTTGACTTGACCCAAACGCTCTCTAAACTTCTGTTCCATTTCTTGTTTTTCATGTTCAAACTCTTGGTGCAAAGAGTTTTCTAAAGCTTCTCTACGTTCTTCTTCTTGGCACATGGCCTTTTGAAATTCCCGATCTGCACGATCCAAATGCATGCGTGTTTGTAGCAGAGCATTATCCGATTTTTCACGCAGTTCGATAAATTCTTGAGTTTTTTGCTCCAAGCTTTGTTGGGCTTCAGCCAATTCTAGTCGCAATTCTTCCTCGTTGGCACTATAACGATTCGTCAAGGCTTTAATCTCTTCTACATGTTCGATCTGCAGTTTATCTAAAGCATCTCGACGTTCATCTACGTAAACGGATTCTAGTTCATTTTTCAGTCTTGTCATCTCAGTGTATAGTTTGTCCTCCCAAAAAGAGGCTGCTTCATTGCGTACCTCATCGATACGATACAACATTTGACGCTCCTTATCATAGAGCGCATTATCACAATGATATTTTATTTTCTTTACAGCTTCAATCTGTTCTGCAAGATTTTCGTTGGCTACGGCCAAATCACTTTTTAAGTGCTCAATTTGAGATACAAGATTTTTAATGGACTCTTCTTGCTCATTTACTACACCTCTAAGAGATTTCATTTGAGACTGATAGATTTTTAAATCGTCTATTTCTCTGCGACGTTCCTCTAGTTCTTCTTCTAAATCTTCAACTTTCTCCACAGCCGCGCGGCGTTCATTTTCGGCCTTGTCATATTTTTCTTTACACTTCTTTTGCATCTGACGCAGTTGCCACTCACAATCGGTCATAATGGATTCCTCACGATCTGTAAAATTTCGGCCAATAAAAAAGGGATTCCAGTAATTTGTTGGTTTGAAAAACAATAGAGCTCTTACCCATATTATGAGACCTAAGCATTTCAAATTCTCTCTGCCATTTATCTTCACAAATCTTACGCTCATTTTCGGAATTTTCGAGAGCATTCTTTAAGATTCTAATTTGTTCCTCCAGTTCACTGCGTATTTTTTCCACCTCTGCTCGCCATTCTTCGGCCTCTGTCTGAGCCTTAGCCAGTTGTGTATGCAAACTGCTGGCTAAACTTTGCGATTGCTTGTATTTCTCCTGTAACTCATTGTATTGCATTTCGAGGTCGTCTTAAGGCATGCAAAAAAGAAGAAAGAAGTTCGTGGCGCTGAATATAATATTTTTAATGTAATTAAGGACAAAACACTCACCATATTTTCTTTTCAATTCATCTTCGTTTTCACTATACCGATGACGTAGATTAGTCTTTTCATCTTCTAGTAGTTTGAGCTTTTTACGAACGTATTCATCGTCTTTGTGAGCTGCATCTAATTCACCCTGTAATCCTAAATAAAGAGTGTTTTAAAGGATCTCCAAAATAATTTATTTAATTAGGAAACTAAGAAAGAGTTTTTTTTGTTTAACTTTATATTTTCTAAATATTTCTTTTTTATGGAAGAATCTATAAATTATAAACATACTCTCAACATTCCAGGTTTTTGCTGATAACTCCAGTTCAAGTTTTTCAATTTTTATTTGCATTTCACTGACTTTCGTTTGTAAAGTGTTTACATTTTTATGTGCATCTTCTAGTTGCACATTGAAATGTTGTTTTTGTTCAAATAAATCATTTCTGTAAATAAAAAAGATTAAGAAAAAAACAATAATGAAATTGAATTAAGTCCCATTTTCAATCACTAATAAGCGATGTCAATTAATTTTATAATATTTTTTGAATTATTATATTGTACAAATCCTTCTCTAAATACATTTCGAATATTAATGAATTTTAAATCTCTTAGCAAAATTAATTTATCTAAGAAATTGAGCTAAAATATTTGCGTCCTAATAATTATTCATTTATCATAAAATATTTTAGCTGGTGTCGACCACCTGTACGAGTAAATGTGTAAATATTTTCTAATTTTTAAACTTGTAGTTTGTTAGAATTCTTTGGGAAATTAGAAAATCATTTATATTTTTTATTTCTTTTGTTTTAACTGTGTTTTATATTTCAATGTGTAGATACGTTTTTTTTGTTGGTGATTGTGTTCTTTTATCTGTGATTGATATTTTAAATTTTATTGCCTCTCACAGTTAAGATAAATATCTTGACAAATTACTGTGCCAAGCCACATTGTCAATTTTATAGTGGGTTTGTTATCGCAAAATAAATGATTATAAATTTGGAACTTCTAAATGGCTGTTGAATTCAAAGGAAACTGAAAGAAATCTCATAGTTACAAAATTTTTATACAAAATAGAACACAATAAAAAGTCTATTTTTAAATGATGAATGTATAAAAAATGATTTTTCATCGATTAATTTCAAAATATTTTTTCCTTTTACATTTTTAACTTTAAGTATAAATTAAATTAAAATAATTTAAGTTAATAAAAAAAAATAAATTAAAACATTGAGACAAGAAATATTTGTTTTTCAGAGTGACAAGTGTGAGAAACTCATTTCTCACTTTGCATTGTAACGACTTTTACGGGTTTTACCTTTAATTAAATACTTTCAAAATCCCGAATTCGTCTTTTAGATATTTACAAAATGATTTTAAAATTTGTCATTTGTCGTAAAAAATACTCTTCTGGCCGTCTTTTCTTTCGTAAACAGGCCACTAAGCATTTTGTGTCGAATTCGTTCATAGAATCTGAAAATGTTGCAAAAATTCTTTGTCATGTCTGAGATAGGAACACTTTTCCCAGGATAGTTTTTCGTCCTTTTGTAGATATTTGTCTCCACTTGGCGCCAAATCTACCTCCACCTACTTTTTCTTTAAAAAGTTTTCTTTCCAATGTCACTAATAATGGAATCAAAAACAAAAGAAAATTGGTGCTATTGTGTGATATACAAAAGTATTTTAGGACTGTTGTAAAATTATATACCAATTCTGCGTAAAGTTTTGGGCAAATTTGTAACAGTTCAAAATTCTTATTGGTATCTGATCGGTAACAGTGATGACTGTTCTATTGTGTTAATAAAATTTTCGATGTTATTTTCGACACTAAAAAAGTGTGATGTGTGTTACTAAAAAAAAAATAGCTTGCACTATTCAGTAGTCGCGATAGCTGTGCTCTAAAGGCATCATCGGCTTATTTGTAAAATATAGGATTCTGAATTCCAATTCAAACAGAGTTTTTTAATTTGAATGTTGAACGAATCGTAAAGCGAGAATATTTACAGAATAAGACAGCGACTAGTTCGAGTCTCGATAGATAAAACAGAATGTGGTGCTGTGCATGGCTACATAAGTTTGGCAAAGTGCGTTCTACCAAAGAGAAAAATATAAATGTGTTATTAGCAATAAAAAATAAGAAATAAAAAAAGGGGAGATACCATAGGTCATCTCGTTAGAGCTGAAATGACTCTTTTGACTCACAGCTAAATAAATATTTTTTAATTTTGGACTAGTTTTTTGGAATAAATTTCGTTTATTATTTAATCAATGGCCAAAATAGGACATTCATAGTCTGTTTCAACTAACCACATTGCGTTCTGCTTGTCTACATAATTAACTCTTTTTTTCCAATTTTACAGTTTAAATTTTTTTTTTTTTAAATTACCTTTTCATTTCAATTCGGAAGTTTGATAGAACACTTAAGTTTTAAATATTAAAACACTTCTTTTAGTTTAAATATTCTAAAGGAGATTAAAATAAAATAGATAAGTCGAAAAAGAAAACTATTTAAACTGAGGGTCTTAATTGCGCGTTTTTGTTATTGTAGTCGATAAGATTTGCGTTGTTATGATTTCAGTTTATGTCGCCTCTTTCACATCAACTACAGTGATATTTGGCTAAGGTGAACTAACTCAAAAAAAGGGAGAAATTTTGTTCGTCATTTATAAACATTTTTTTGTCAGTGATCGTTAATTTATGGATATTTTTAGACACAATTTTATGAAAAATTCAAAAATAGATGTTTTTAAAGAAATGAAAAATAATTTGAGGGTAAGCCTCATCATGCTTAAAATTTGATTTTGCATAAAGCTATTTACAGTCGAGTTACTATGAGTTTTGTCCAATTTTGTGTTCATTAAATTCATAACAACTCAAATTTGTTTCTTGTTAATGGCTTGAAAAGCTGTGATAAAAAAATAAAAGATGAAGCAGGTTGTAGCAATGATTAAATATTCTAAAATTATTGCACATTGTGTGGATACAGCTGTGAGTTAATAAAGCTAGATACCCGACCTTTATTCATCCATTCTCGTTTGTTCTCTCCTATACACGGTCCTCACAATTGCATTGATAAATACATGCACTGAATAGACAGTTTTATAATATTCCTTAGTGATGCAATCAAGTATTGCAATGCATGTATGCAAGTAATTTGTTTAAAACAACATAGCCACTATCATACTTTAATTAAGATTTTCCTGGATAAATATAAATGCTGCTTTTTGTTATTATTAACCAATTATTTGTAAACTCCTGTGAAAGAATTTCTTTATTCTTTATATAGAACTGAAAAATGGATCCGGAAAACAGGGAATCTTTTAGTCGAACATTTAAAAAAACTTTCACTATGAAAAAGTGACAAAAAATATTCAAACTTTTTAATAAATATCTTTTTTCTTTTGAAAGATCTTTTTTTATATATTTTTTCTTTTCAATATTTAAATATTTTTTTTATTATATTTTGGAAAACAAAAAAAATTATTACCAAATAATAATAATAATAATTTTTTTGTTTTCAAAAATATAAAAAAAAAAATATTGAAATATTGAAAAAAAAATATATAAAAAAAGATCTTAAAAAAGAAAAAAGATATTTATTAAAGACAAAAAAGATCGTTTAAAAAACTATAAAAATTATCATTCAAACTTTTTTAAATAGTTTTTCATATAAAATATAATAAATTGCTGGAGAGGGAGATATTTTTTTTTTGCTTTAACCGATTACCATGGGGTCATACGGCATGCTAACGGGCTCTGATGATTGTCTGAAAAATTCAGAGGCAGTAAAATGTCTACTTCAAAAAGAATAAGTTTAAAAACTGTTAATTTCAAGCCGGAAAAAATAATGCTGTTGACCATAAGATCACTATTAGAAAGAAGGTTTTCTAAATTAACGAATCAAAACTCTGACAAGGTAAAATTGAGAAGGGCATTGAAAACTTTTAAATATTTCAATATTTTCCAACTAACCGAGTTCTTCTTCACAATATCAGCATGTATCTACAGTGGCGGTTAAAAGTATTAGCACAGCAAGCATACTAAATGTAATTTACATAACTAACTTCTAGTGTGTTTTGTAGGTGGAAGTTAATAAGAGTAAAAGTAAAAATTGCACCATTTTGTCCAACTTACTGTTAAACAGAACGACAAAGAGTAACTAATGTCAAGTTCGCAAAAAATAACCGTTTGTTAATATTTTAAATACGTTATTATCACATTGTTACGTTTACTCCTTTTAATAAAAGTTTTGCTATTTTAAAATCTTTTATTGCAAAATAGTAAATTAAATAAAACTATTTGTTTACTTTCAATATACACAAAATAAACACGATGGTAACTTTCCTGTCTTCAAAAATTTATGACTCAACTTAAATTCATAGAATTTGTGAAGCAAGTGGTTCATATATAGTTGTTCTAAGCAGTTCTCATTAATGAAAAAATATTCTACTAAACTAAAAAACCAAATTTAATTAGAATAGACATTTTGACACATTAACGAAGAAAGCATGAATATAGATTTGACTTGCTCAGGAAAAATAACTTTCGACATATTTAGCTTAAGTCGCATATCATTTATGAGACGAATCTATTATATCTTCCTTAAGCACAAAACATGTGGCCTTGCGGGCCAAAAATCAAATAAATCAAACTTATGTAAACGACCTGCTTCCGAGATTGTTACATGAACCTAACTTTGCGTGTTACTTATGTTCTGGATCATCGTCAAAATCACTAACTGACATAGCCGTCTCAAAAATAAGCAAAATAAATATTATCAAATAATACTTATATCCAAAAAAGATCAAAAAGAGTTTAAAAATGTGTTACGGAAACTAATTAATATAAATAAGTAAAATCGAAAATATACACTTGCAACAAAGTAATCAGTCAAATTGTTTTAAGCATAGAAAATTTTCGTAAATTTAACTTTCTAATTTAAATATATTTAAAATACCACTATTTATATAAAGAAGTTGCAGATCTTTGAACGAATTATTAAAATTACGCAGATACTTATAGTTTTTGGCATAAACAATTTTTCCATATAATTTATACCAAAAAAAATCAATTTGTTTTTTTTTAGCGTAATTGTAACGTAGTTTACGATTCCATCATTAGTGAATAGTATAAAATTAAAAATTATAAATACGACAAACTAACAAATGACCTTCTGAAATCAGGTCGTCGAATTACAAAAATTAAAATTGACTAACGAATTTGATTTTATTAAATATTAAATGTACTGTTTCCAATTTGTTTTTAAATATTCAAATATTAAATTATTTACTTCAAATTATTGAAAGCACAATAAACTAGATGTTTTGAAAACAAATTTGTTGTACATTTAAATTTTCAATTGGCATAAAATTGTGTGCTTTTGTTTAAAAATTGTTTATAAAAACGGCCTCAATTCAATATTGAAAACGATAATCTAAGAAAACAGATATTTTTTTTCATATGTGTTTATGCAGAAAGCACACATGTTTCTATTTTACAGCCGTATAACTTAAAATTTATAGATTTTTCTTGGTTTTGTATGGCTTTTAATTTGCTATAAAATTTAAAATAAATTGTAGTTTTTTTCTAATACTTCAGTTATTTTTGGAGATTCAAGGTCAACACATCTTAATGGTTTTGTTTTCGTGTAAGAGTATGCTATTTAAAATACATAATTGAAATCATCAGTATAAACTTAAAATTTAAAAAACGCGATCTTAAGATTTGACTTGAAGAGCTAAAAAAAACGATTTGTATAATATTGTTGTATAACCAAGGCAATTTAAGATTTTTAGTAAATTGAGGAAAACTTATGATGGTTATATTGGTTATCTTGGGCATCTATGCTCTACGATTTCTCATCGCATTTAAAGCTTCTAAGTCCACTCGTTGGTATGAATTCGAAAGTGCTTGCAAAGGCTTAATAAAGTTTGAAGAAATTAATATTTCATAAAATCATACCAGGTATATAATTACACTTTTCACAAATTGATGGGATGTTAAAAAAATAATATTCTTATGAATCAAAGTTTTTCTTATGGATCTGACAATTTACAGTGGTTTGAAAACGTTTTATGTTGGAAATATCTCGGTAACTCATGAACCACTTAAGATATCCAAAGTAGAGGTATATCTGAGTGAAGATGCGGGGGGCTTCTAAATATGCCCCCGAAATTGGGTACCCTGGGCATACAATTTTTTGTAAAGGTCATTAAGTATTTATTTATTACTCAAATGTGTTTTTATCTAGGTTACCTCTTCTTTTGAAATTTTTAACGTGGTGTACTTATTTATGTTCAGAATACTATTCTTAGATATTGGCTGCATTCTTGATAAACTTTGTAATAAAACAGTAGTAAGTTTGGTTTTGATAGCATGTTCGCTACAAAGTTACAATTCTCTGTATTCGGAATATGTAAAAACTCTCGTTGTTTTAGAAAGGTTTGGCTTACCTATTCTTTGTCAAACACAAACACCTAATTGGTCAAAGTTTTCCCCAGTAAAAAAATTAAAAACAAACAAAAAATTTTTAGAGGCTGCATAGGAAATTAAATACAATTTTTACTTTTTCGGTTTTACACCAAATGTATTTAAACACATTTTTCATTTTTACATATGAAAAGAAACTTCATTAGAAGGCGAGATTTGCAAAGTTTGTAAAACTTAGGCTTGTGCTCTTTATACAAGTGATGATGATCAGAGGAAACCTTATGACTTCTAGATTGACTATTTTTTTTACATGTCGCATTTTTTTTAATGGCATTTACTTTTACAACTGTAAATTTCAGGTTGAAGTGTTTTATTTTGGAAAAATTAAATATGTACTAATCTTTTAAAGTAAAAAAGGTCGAATAAAAATAAAAATAATAATTTATGAAAAATAAGTAATTTATTCATCGGAATCATTTTCAATACAATATTGGGGTAAAATTCACTGATGAGCTATAGTGAGCAATAGTGAAATTGCAATATGGATATGCTCTCCCCCACAGTAATACATTTCAAATATTTTTTATTTTTATTGAAATAAATATTTTATGAGAATATCATAAAATGTTTATTTTTTTATAAAAAATTTTTGTAATAAATATTTCGTGAGAATATCATGAAATATGTATTTAAAGGAATCAAGCACGAATAATAAAATTGCTTAGATTTATGAAAAATTAAATATGTACTAATCTTTTAAATGGTCTTTTTAAATAAAATTTTACCGATTTATTTTTTTCGATATTTCGCCTTCCTGTGGAAAACTTCTTCAGGAAATTATTTTTTATATTTTACCAAAAAAATATAATATACTAATATATAATATAATAAAAATATAATATAAAATCTACACGGCTCAAGGTATTTAAAAAAAATTTTGAAGCGAAGAGGAGTCTTTAATGAAATGGTAAAATGAAATTTTAATTTTTTTCACTTTTAACAAAAAATTAAAAATTTTTTTTATAAAATTGGCGACCCTGGATTTGTTAACTATAGCCACGAGATGAAGCTGTAATAGTTTTTTTTTTCATTGGTGCTTTGCAGTTCTAGGAAATTTGATGTAATTCATAAATATTGTTTCTAAATTGGCTATTTTGGATAAGTTTGAAAGGTTGCAATTTTTGACACAATTTTTCTTTTCTTTTCGCATTTACTCCTAGGCTGTCTTTAAAGTAGTATAAAAAGATGTTCTAGTACCGAAGTAAGTTTCAATTATATAAGCAAACAAACCATACGACCCTTTTGCGGAAAATCCTCAAAACACTTTCCGGAATCAGAGGCGTGCAACTGTTGAATGAAACTTTCTGTCAGAACCAAACTTACTACTATTTTATTATAAATTTTATCAAGAATCCGTCAATATCTTAAAATAATAATCCGAACATAAATAAGTAAACTATGTAAAAAATACTAAGTTAAAGTCGAATAGTTATTAACAAAAAAAAAAAAAATAACCCGTATTTTCCAAACTAAAAGAGGTAACCTAGATATGTAAGAGTATTTATTGTAGATACTTCAAGATCTGCCTAAGTTCAAAAACTTTTAACATTTAAATATTAAATAAACTTTTTATGACATTTCCATAAAATTGTATGTCCGAGGTATTAAAGTTTGGGGGTATACCGAGAAGCTCTCCTTTCCCTAGGGAACTGATTTTCCGCACCTTTACTCAGAAATATCTCTGCTTGGCCTCTATGTAATTTCACTATGATTTCTTAAATGGTTCAAGACCTAGCGAATTACTGTCAACAGAAAATGTTTTCATATCACTGTGCAATTTAGTGTGGAAAACTTAAGCATAACCGCGAGTTACTACTTAAAATCATTTTTTTTAGATGAGAAACGCTTAGTGAAATTAAAATTTAACTGATTTTAAATTGAAATCAATTAAAGTGCTTGAAAAGCCGTTTTTACCAGAAAATATTCTAAAATATAGAATTTTAAGCTCAAATTTCTTTGGCGAAAGATGGGGAGGTTAAAAATTTTTATGTTTTATTAAATGAGAATTTAATTATTTTATTAGGAAACACCAACAATGGTCACGTGCTTGTTTAATTTTTCAGCCAACGTAAAACTTTTCGTAGTAAGTCTAAAGCTACAATAAAATAGCCCCATTTAATTGTTTTGTAAATGATTTATTTATTTATTTATTTATTTTTGCAATAACTGCCTGTTCTACATTTTACCGGCAAAATTTAGAGCAATTGATGTGTAAAAATATACAATTTTCTTTTCGCAGTTTTCAATTTCATGTAAGTTTTTTTTTAATGTTTATTATCTTCAATAGAAATACAGGTTTGTATTTGTCTTTGGAATGTTTGTATAGAGAAAAAGAAAAGAACAAAAAACAATATTGAAATATTTTACATAAATGCGTGGGTATAAATAACACAGCATGTTATTTGTATTATTCTTTTTCGTTGTTATATATATTTTTGTATCACTTCTATATCTGTTTTATATAAAAAAATGGTTTTAGATTCTCAGATGCTGGTAAATTATATTTGCTCTTAGACAAATATTTTGAGAGAAAATTTATGTGCAAAGATTTTTTCGATTTTTTCCGCTGAAATTTGGCACGTTTCATTATAAATTGAAGACTTATAAAGAGCAAGAAATAAATAAATTAAAAATGACGAAAATATTTTATTTTTATACAGAAAAGTATATTTTTTGAATAAAAAAAAAAGCTAAAATGAAATTTTTAGTAATTTGTCTATGAATTTTTTTTTATTTAATTTTTATATTTTGCTTTTGAGAAAATTTTATATTTTTGTTTTTAATTAAAAGATAATAAAGCAATAAAAATGATAATGATAATTATAATTAAAAATAATAACAGAATTATGCATTAATATGAATCATGAGAGACTTGTTAGAAATGTGTGCAGCGTCCAAAGTAAAATTTTGAATTTTTTTTTAAGAAAATTTTAAAACGCCCATTTGTTTTTTAGCAAAAAAAGTACATCTTGACAGGATGGTACTGTGTTTAGATTTTCCTGAGTTGAATTTATTCATTATGCAAATGAAATGTAATTTTAAAAGTTTTATATTAGTTTGGTTAATGTGCGGTAGCTCAAGGGATTTTAGTTTTCTAATAAATTCTACAAAATTATTAATAAAATTTAAAGTTTTTTTCCGAGATATTTTTAGGTGCATTAAAAGATCATTATTGAAAAAGTATTATGAACTGGAGTAGTTATTTCTTCCATTCAAATAACGCATTTTTTACGATTTCACCTCCTTTTTTTAAGTAAGAAACTATTGGATTTTAAATCAGCATTTTAACATCAAGTATTTGAGTTAAACAGTATTTTTCATATTGTTTCATAAAAACATTGTGTAAGCATATCATTGATTTAAATCTGATTTAAAAGATATATGGCTTTTAAGTTATGCTTACGGTATTTATGCTATATATATACACACACGTAAGAAATATAGGTGAATATAGACGTTTTTACTCGCCTAAAAAGAGAATTAAACAGTTTTCCTAGTTGTTGGTTAACCGAGAATTGTTCAATAATGTTGATGCGTTTTTATGGCACTGGTAAAATTTACCAGGAAAAAAGATTTAATACGGCTGGAACTTAAAGACAGATGTTTTGAAATTATTATTATTATGATGCTTGACCAAATACAAAATTTGCTTCTGTAAAAATGAGTAGTAAGTAATGTAAGTAATTTAAATTTTTTAATAAATTTTAATTAGTATATAGGCAGATGAACATAGTGAAGAAACCTTTAGAACCAAAAAAAAATTTTTATAACAGATTTGCAGTCATTGTGTGTCGCAAAACACAAGTTGGTATTTAATTTTATTACTACAGTTTTTCTATTAATAAGTATCGTGAGAATTTCTTCCCTTAATGAAATGCTGATAATTGAAAACTATTAAATTTTGCATACATTTACAATCATGAAATTTTTTTTGGAAAAAATTTTTAAATTTTATTCCGGCAGCATTCACATTGTACCAGTTCTTTTCATTACAATTCCGTAATTAAAATTGCTGGATATTATTTATACTTGAAGAACTCCTTCAAATACCCCTCACTTGTTTTAATAAACATATTTTGTTTAATTAAAAAGAAAAATTTATTTTATCTTAAAGTTGAGTGTTTAGCAATTGTGTCATCATTTACAGCGTCGTATATCATTTCTTCGAACTTAGTTATTTTTTGTTTCGAGTTTAATTAATGAATTAAGTTAAATTAAAAAGAATTGTGAATCACCAACTAAAAATATGATCTAGTCGTTTATTAATTGTTTTATAAACATACATATTTGAATGAACGCAATGAGGTTATATGTATGACCTTCTTTAGAAAACTCAAATTTTTGTTGAGTGATTTTTAATTCCAACTTAATTTAGTTTATTTGATTATTTCTTGTTCTTGATAAATGATGAATGAAATAAAATAAAATTACAAATGTAAAATTCAGACTAGGAGATGAACAAAATATTCATGAAATAAATCATCAATCTTAACTGATTGGGAAATAAGGGCAATAGCAGAGAAGTGTTCCGAGTTTAGTGTTGAACGTGACCTTTTCACTGGCTAACATGCTGGGCAGGTTGAATCTTTAAAAGTTTGTAAGTCTTGGCATTTTTTGTATATCATTAGATTTTATTATTTTCACAGATTTCAATCACTTCATAAACTCGTATATATATAAAAGGTGTTTCAACAAGAAGTTTGTTTGTATTACGAAGAGAAATGTTCGGTAATTATGAATGAAAAATGATATCTGGCAATCCACCGCGATCACGCTGACAGATGTCGATTCTACTTCCTTAATTACGTCACGGATTTTGAATTTTAAGCATAAAATCGATTTGATTGGGTTCGTATAGACTATTTCCTTAATATAGCACCACAAAAAAACAATGCGGTCGTGTTAAATTAGACGATCTTCCTGGCCACCTAAACGCTGATTGTCGTGAAATTATGCGACCTGAAAATTTGCTTTGCAATAAATTAATCATCTCATTGAATGTGTGATATGTGGCATCATCCTGTTGAAACCACATGTCAGTGATATCCACGTCGCCAATAATAGGCCAATATCGAATTGATAGCATCTCGCGATAGCGTGATCCATTATAGACCGTTACTGCATTATGTTACAACCTCAGCATCGTAAACAAAAAACTGCTCAGACCACATAGCGCGCTCTACAGTGACACGATGAGCATGCAAAGGCTTCCAGAAATTGTTCTAGGATTTTCAGAAGCCCAAATACATCATTTTTGTTTGTTGACACATCCTGACAAGTGAAAATGGGCTTCTTGGGAAAAATAATTTTTTTTAGAAATCCAGTCGATTGTTCCTGAATGAACTCAGTGAATCTACAGCGATGTAAGTGGTCAGTTGGCTTCAAATCCTAAACCAGCTGAACCTTGTAAGGCTTCAAAGTAAACGCCTTTCTGAAAGTATGCCTTGTGGTAGTTTAGGATAACTCCAATTGTTAGGAACCTCAAGGAATTGACAAATTTGGATCTGCTGCAATTTTCACGCCTGCGATGTTTTTAATTTAACGACCACCTCGAACCCGCGTTAATGTTCGCTCATCTTGTATCAAGCCTGTGGACTAAATTTTAAGAATCAAATTCTTCATAGCGGTCTCAGAAAACGATTATGTTGTCCGAAAATATCACGAATTTTACGAAATTTAACCATAACAGAACCACCATTTTCATAGTGGATTTTAATTATTTGAATGCGAAATTGAATTCATTGTAACAATTACCAGTGCATCTACTACGAATACGTCAAAAAACTAAATGTCAAAACTATCATGTTGTTTGTGTTGCCAGAATTAAAAAAACAAACAAACTTCTTGTTGATAAAAATTTTTTTCATATAAATTTTCTGGTTTTTGAAAGGCGCCTTTTTACAAAAGGGACTGCTATACTGCACTGAAATATTCATCTCAGTAACAATTTACATTTTAAACTCGAATTTATCAGCAAAGCTTAATTTAAAAAAAAAGTTTTATATTGCATTGCGCGTATTAAAAAATTATTAAAAAATGTCAACACAAAAATTCTTTGTTAAAACCAAAATTATTTTGGTTTTGCTTTCGTTCATAAACGCAATTGTTGAATTAAGTTAAATAAAAGCTTTTTGGAATAAAGAAAAATTATTATATACATTACTTTAATTTTTCTGCAATAATATCACTTTGGCTCTTTGTTGTTCTTGTACTTAATGGCGCAGAGTGCAGTTCAGTAGCATCTTCGATAATTTCTATGGTTGCTCGGCTGCTACCAACAAGACTATCGTCGACACTTTGTTTGCGAGGTGATGTGCGTCCACTACCACCATTGCCGCTGTTATTACTGCTACCCTCCACCTTGATGGGTATAAAATGGACACTATTTAGTGTAGTGCCGGTAGCGCCATTTATATTTATATAATCACGATCTGTACCTGAATTAGCCAAGGAATATGCCGATAATGATGATGGTGATGATAATAATGATGATGTGGCAGCGTTATTATTATTTGTACTTGTTGCAATATTCGAGTTCGTTGACTCGACAACAACGTCTGGTAAACTTATGCTTTCTATACACACCAAACGTTCCGACGAGTTGGGATCTAAATAAACAGGCGTTTCGGCAAAATCTAAAAGTAATTCATCGCATTGCATTAAAGTTTCGTCACAATCGGTTGAATACCCATCGCGTACAAAAGGTATGTGGTCTTGTTGTTGTTGTTGCAATTCTTGATCTTGTTGTTGTTGTTGCTTCTTTTGTTGCTGTTTCATGGTACTACTGTTAGCATCACAGTCTGTATCGTTGATATTTATATACTGGCTATTGTTAGTTGTCGATGTTAGGGATTCTCCCATGCCTGAATCGGGAAAACTTGTGCTTAAATTGCAATCACTGTTGTTGTTGCTATTGCTGATATTTATATTTGTGCTTTTGTTATTTAGCTGTTGCTGTTCTTCTTCTTCCTCTTGTTGTTGTTGTCTTTCTGGACTCAATGAATTTAAATATTTATTTTGCCGATATTCATTGTCAAGGTTATTGTTGAAGTTAAAGGCATACTGTTGCTCTCTTGCTGTACATTCGGGATTTTCTTTATCTGCATGCTTGCTCTGCATTGCTAGTTCATATTCTTCCTCTTCTTCATCATCCTCCTCGCTGACGTCTTCATCTTCTTCTTCGACATCTTCGAGTTTCATGTAGTTAAAACGAGAGTACATTGACGTTGGTGATGAAGTACGCTGCGCGCCACAAGAAGAATTGATGTTTTGCGTTGTATTTACAGCACCAGCAGTATATTCTTGTTGTTTGTTATCATTGAACTGATCAATGAACTCACGTTGCTGCTGCAGTTGTGATGGCTCAGTTTCGAAATCATAAAATTCATCTTTATCTGTTTTGCTACTGCCATTACTCTTGGCAATTTGTGGGCTACCAGCTTTGCTACAGTCTACAACAGTTATTGTGGGCACATGCATGCTAGGCGATTGACCGCGCTGCTGATTGGTGGTACTTCCGGCATGATTATCAAGCTGTGATGTTGCAGACGCTGTCGGTGGTTCGTGAAATACTCGTGTATTCGTTGATATGGTTGTCGTTTGGGAGGGATGAACTGTTGTATCACCTTTAGTATTCTTTTGTCCCATCGTTGTTGGACTCACGATGTCAGCTTGATCTTTAATTTCTAAAAGCGCACGATCGCGATCACATACCGTTAAATCGTTAAAATTCCAGTTAACCGAGTTACCGTTATGCGAAGCTGTTAAACGCTTGTTACTGATGTTCTTAGTTCCTGTTAATGATGCGTTCACAGTGCCGTTTTGCTCAATGATCGGAGAACGATTGATTATTTTGTCTGACCCATCATACTCTTCGGTTATCTCGTTATTCAGAATTAATTCATTTACGCTCTGCTGAATAGTGTGTGGAGTACTCTCATTTGCTGAATTATTGTAATTATCATCAAAGAGAACATCATCATTATTATGATCTTCATTGCATGAGTCGGCATCGTCGTTCGTATTTACTTGGCTGAAATTCTCACAGCTATTATTAGACATAGTCATTTGATAAGTTGTATTTGTAGTAGATGATGTAGCGGGGTCGCTGTTTTTTTCAAGGTGTGTATTCAGATTCCCAACGCCGCTATTGGCTTCCAAATTATTTGCATCATAATCAAAATTATTATTACTTTCAGTATTTTTATTTATATTTGCATTATTAGTTTTGTTCATATGACCGTAACTTTCAGAATTTATAGAGGGCGAGTTGGTGGTATTTTTGCTAATGCAGTTTTCGCTATTATTGCAATGTTGTTTATTGATGTTGGCAACAGGTGCATTTCTTAAACCGTTAGATGTGTTGTTGCTAGTGTTGGTAATATTGTTGATGGCATCAGTGTTCAATTGCTTATGAACATAAACAGTTGAGGTTGATAGTTGAGAATAATGCTCTTGCTGTTGTTGGTGTTGTTGTTGTTGTTGATACGGCTTCTGATGAGGTGGAAAATTTTTTAGCTGCGTACTTTGCATCTGCTGATTACGTACACGATTTTGATTACGTCCACGCGCCATAAAATCATTAAATAATTAATTTATAACAATTAATTTTTCAAGTAATATTTATTTGCCATTTATATTCGTACAATTTTCAAAAATTTTCTCTTATATTTTTAATTCGTTTCTTTAAATAACTTTTCAATGTCTTGCCAATTTTTGTTTTTCAATAATTTTTTAAAGAAAATAATTTTACATTTTTTATGCTTTTAGTTCTTTTATTTTTGTTTTATTTTATTTTAATTTCATATTAATATTTTTTATTTTTTCTTTTTTTGGTGTTATCATTTAAATATATATTAATTCATTTTTACAGAGAAACCCCTAGATTTTTTTCAACTTTTTTATATGGCATTTTATATGCTAAAATTTGCACTTGGCTGATAACCGTTTTACCTAAATATTTCTAAACGACTGCAGTATTTATCCTCTGAGTTTTGCTGCTACTGTTACTATTTCATCGATTCGTCGATTTATCTATTTTACAAATTTTTCTTAAAACTAATTTCTCTATTTTTTTTTTGTTTTTATCACAACTGAATTTTGCTTTAAATTATTTGGTTATTGTTTTGTTGAGTTTTTTTAATTTGAAGCACCATTTGATGAGTACTTGATGCTGATTAAACTTTATCTATTTTATCTACAATTTAATCGATTGATCTTTAAACGCTGCCAATTTCTATGATATTGATGAATAGTTTTAAATGCTCACATATATACAAAAATATATTTACTTATATTTATTTATATGTAAAGTTTTAAATTAAAAACTAATTTCCTTTAGCTTTATATTCGCCAATCGTTTTGATGTGTATAAAAAATGTCTATGCCACTGCCACTCGGCCTGTTCGTTTCGACTACACTGTTTAATGCAATACAAACATTGTCAGCAACAAATAATTTTGGTTCTACTTTTTCTAAGTATCTTTAAAATAGAAAGTCCCAGCAAACAAAGACAAGTCGTACGAAAGAATTTAAATCATAAATATTGATATCGTTTGATTATCCCTAATTTAAATTATTGTGAACACTGAAAACGATTTTGTTTGTTTAAATAATTCTTCATAATCGGGCTTGTTTTTTAATTGGTCTTTAATATTAAAATTTGATTTAAATAGATTAATTGGCACATAAAAAGTATTAGCATTTAATCTTATCTTTTATTACTTTTTAGTATTTATTTGCATTCGATAAACCAATAAAAACTCGTATTGGACAAGTTGATAAACGTTTGCAACCTTCTAAGTAAAATGAGCAGTGTATCAGGCTAAATGAAACGTTAAGCAAACGTTTTATGCGAAAAAAGAACTTTTTGTTCGTGAGCAAAATCAAAACAAGTACTGTTTAATTGACAGAGAATGCAAACAACACCGCTGCCCTTTACTCATTTACTTGCCATGATCCAGAAATACCATCTTATAATTGCGTTGTATAGTTTGCTTTAAAATTAAAGTGTTTTCTATTTTTGGACGTTAAGCACAAGGACCATAGAAGCAGATTTCGCTGCTCTTTTGTTTAGGATCATTATAAAATATTAAAAAAAAATAACCATATATTCAGTATAATTGTTTGTGTCCTGGCGGTGCTACATAAATGAGTAACGAAATATTGAAAATATAAATAACAGTTTTATTCAAAAAAAAAGCTTGAATATTTAAATTTCGAGTAGAGATAGCAATAAACAATAATATGCTATTTAAATCCGTTGCAAGTTACAAGACTACACAGGATAGGTGACCGAAAGGAACGTCAAAATTACTTTTAAAATTTTGATCTGGTGAAAACAGTTCATTATTTCTTCCTAATTTTATTAACTAATAATTTAGTCTTTACAATTACGAGCAGCTATATTAGAAAATTTTTACGAAACCTTTTTTATCTCTAAAGTGTGTTATAATTTTTTTTTCTTTAAGCTGCGTATATTAAATTTACTCCGCATTTCGTACTTTTGATTCTCATTATGCTGTGTTATTTTGGTTTAATGTACAGCAGAAATCAAAAAACGACAGAAAACATTTGTATTTCTTCTATTTGTTTTTGTACTATGATAGTAACAACAATGTCAATTATATAAAACACTAACTTTATAATTAATATTAACTATAATTTAAAAATTTTATAAAAGATCATTATAACGTATAAATTTACATACTACAACTAAATGCTGTCTTTTACGATATACTTTAACTCACCTCACTCACAAAATTTAAAAACAGCGGCATTAATATTCGTTTAAATTGTTATATTTCGCTACCAGGAGTAAAAAGGAGTCTCCATGCTGTAAACTACAATATAAAATTGATAGAAAAGCAAACCGTGTTGGTTGTCAGTAAATTTGATACGTGTGTTATTTTAATAGAAATTGTCGTCAGATGAATATGATTCTTTAGAGTGTTTATAAGACACGGGATAGCACTTAATTTTAAAGACTTAAAAAAGTCTTCTTTCTGTTTTCACGCCCCTTAAGTAAAATAATTTTTATTACCATTTTTTCCTTAATTTTTTGTTTTAATTTTACAACTAAAAGAAGAGATATTTTACTTTAAGTTTTTAAACAGGGTTGCTGATGAAAGCTGCTAAAAGAAAATAAAATAATAATTTATTTCTGTGTAACCAACCTGTTCCATTGTTATTTTATTTTATTATATAAATTGATCTTTAAATTTAACTAAAACGGAGAATCGGGACGGTGAAACGAGAATTTGGATAGTGCAACGCTTTCACGTAATTTCCGTCCAAAGAGAATATAGGCGCACGTTTGGTGGCACTCCTCCTAGCGGATGACCTATAATGAGGCTCATGAAGAATTTTGCAGAGCGTGGCACAATCGCAAGAAGGCCTTATCATCGAGATCGCGCAGTTCGGACGCAGGTAATTAACGCTACTGTAGCTACTGCCATAAAATCTAATCCTCGAGTTTCGACAAGCAGCTTATCTGCTCAAAGGGATGTCAACAGGCAGTCACTGCAGACGATTTTGCACCAAGATTTAAACTTATTTCCATATAAGATTAAATTAATAAACAAACTAAACCCAAGAGACTTTCTGATTCGCTTAGAATTTTATGCGAAAATCATTGAAATGGCTTCAGAGAATGAAAACATCTTGAACTGCATTTTTATGTCTGACACACAGGCACATTTTGATTTAAATGGCAATGTTAACAAACAAAATTGTCGAATATGAAGTAATTTTTTTTTTAAAAATGCCTATTTAGACAAGTACCGTGCTACATTCTTTAGGAAAGGGATAGAGAATAGATGAAACAGGTGGTGAAAGTAGAAGGATAGTCGGAAATTAACTGCCGTATATAAGACAGCATAGCGACCAGTGACTATGCCTTCATCATTGAGCAGCCCCACCGACAGTCAACTTTTATTTTTGTAGTGAAAAAAACCAAGGTCTTCGTTGGGAATCGAACCCACAACCCCCGAACCCACAAATTACTGAAGTAATTTTAAACCACAGTTACTCATCAGATGCAATTACATCCACTTTGCGTCACAGTATGGTGTGCAGTTCATTATCGGGTCATTATCGGGCTTTATTTTTTCCAAGAAAACGGTCTTACTGTTACGTTCAATGGAGACCTTTACATAAAGATGTTGAAAGAATTTTTCTTTTCAGAATTACGCCGAAAGAGAATCCCTTATAGCCCTTTTTGGTTTTAACAAGATAAAGCAACATCTGACAGAATTGCGGCAAAAATTCCCCAATTAATTGATTTCAAGAAACTCCACATTCCGTTGGCTTCCCAGGTCTCCTGACCTCACTGCACCTGTTTTTTTTGTGGGACTATTGCAAAGAAGACGCTTAAAGAAGAAACCCAACAAATTTGGATGACTTAAAGCAATGGACGATAATCAGAGCTGTTAAATTTGGATTGCGATTAGTAATCAATTAGATTACATTTTAAAAGGAATGGTATTGATTACATAATTCTCTTTTAAACAATTCATGGAATATTTTTGATTATTTTTTTAAAATTTTGAATCATAAATCAAAATAAAATGTATATATATATAAATTTTATTTTGAAAAATGTTAATGTTATTAATAAAAACAATAAATCCGCAAGTAAATGCCTTCAAATGCATATAACAGAAATTGAGAAGAATGCAGAATTATGAAGAATGCAAACAGGTTATCAATTATCAAATCGATGAATAACAATAATAATAACAAAAATTGAAAAAAGCAACTAATTAAATAATGGCAGAATTTCATGTAGAAAAATGTATTTGTGACAGTATTGCCATAATTTCTCCAAATAAAAAAAAATAATCCTTGAAAGCAGTCGAATTTTTTTTTGATTACTTTTTATTATTTTTATTTATTTTTATTAATCTTGATTGTTTTTGGATTATCTGTAATCGTAATCAATTAGTAAACGTGCGAATCTGAAAGTAATCGTAATATAATCATTACTTCAACTTTAAAAAAAAAAATAATCTAATTACTAATTTTTACGATTAGTAATCATAACTTAACAGCTATGACGATAATTGAGGTAATTGCCGCTGCAACATTCCAGACAGTAATGACTAATTTTTTGATAAGATATTGCACATGTGTCACCGAGGGTAGAGGCCATTAAATTCAATTATTTTCAAAACTTCATGAATTAATTTAATAAAAATGTATTATTTTTCAAATGAATAAGTAAAAAATAACTTACATAAACTTTACAAATTACATAAACTTTGCAAAATTGATCAGTCGATCGATATCAATATTATTCAGTTTACAGTAATCTTGCTTAGTCGTGTGTTGGTTCAATATAATTCCTATTTAATCAATTTGGGTTGAGATATAAAACTCTTTAGTTTTCTGTATAAAATTTTGGGGTAAAATCCATTGACGAGGAGCAGCAGTGAAATGAGCATATCGATGGATATGCTTTCTACCACAGTAATACATTTATATTTTGAGTAATAAATGCTTTATGAGAATATCATAAAATATTTATGTTTAAAACAATCTGGCACAAATTAACTTAGAATTATCAAAAATGATTCCAAATAATAATTGGTTATTTTGAAAATATAAAACTTCAAAAGAAAATTTTTTGTATTTATCACGTAAAATAATTATTGTTATTTGACCTTTTAAAAATTTTATAAGTAGTCTATTAGTTAAGCACCAGGTATTTATTATAAAATATTAAGTAATTTTATATTTATTTTTTATTTTCGTTTTCGATATTTTGCCTTAAGATGCCAACCAATGGTGTGGCGAAAGATCGAAAACTAAAATAAAAAATAAATATAAAATTATTTTTTTATATAAAGAGCTGGTGCTTAATTAATAAATTACTTATAAAAAGTTTTTGTAATATTTTTTATCTTATTATTTTTATTATTAAACAAAATATTGAGTACCGAAAAATTACATTTTGTTTTATAATCAGATATAGCAAATCATAATTTTGGCTCTTTAAGAAAGTTCTCACGTTTCGAGTTGATCAAGTCGATAATTGTGTATCTAAGCGCGAAAGCAAGCTATTATATCTAAAGTCACTTCATCTCAATTTTAGATAATAAAGTGGTCGTGATAATAAAGAAATACCTTTTGAATTAAAAAAATATATTTGCTTGTTTGAGGGCAGTTATCTCTGGCTTTAATCATCTTTCAGTCGAATTAAAAAGTTTCTGTTAAAAAATCCTGATATTGAGAATATTTTTGAAAAAAAAATATCTTTTTCATAGAATTGTGGTTAAAAAGATTTATTGCGTCTCGATTATTTGTTAATTTTTTTTAAGAATACTCATCATAAGTACAAAATTAAATTGCATGTTGGGTTGTGCGAATGTAAATGTTATGGGAATTATTTTATTTTGTGTGCTTTTATGTTTGCTGAATTAGTTTTGACTTAAGTTTATTATTATTTTTGTTTTTACAAACGTACTCATTTATTTCATTTTTATTTTCTTGTTTATTTTACGCTAAATTTATAAATGTGCTTCCCATTATTGTCTGTACCATAAATTTATATTTATTTTTTAATTAGAGAATAAAGTGGATTTTTGTTTTGTGTTAAATTCACGCAACTGCTAAAATTACACACTCTGTGTGCTGTTTAAGATCTTGTTGTTGTTGTCATTAACAAAAATCACATTCAGTACTTTTTCCAAAACCAAAAGAAAGCAAAAAATACCAGCAAAAAATACCAGAAAAAACTTGCAGTGAAAGTATTGACTAAGTGTACGTTTCTGCAGCAGTAAATGTGCACATACGCTCACCAACTAATGTGAGAAAAAAAATCGCAAGATATAATTCTATTGAAAAAGATTGAAATAATTAAAAATATTCTCATTTAAATTAAGAAGAGAAATGAGGTACTTTCAAAAGCAGAAATTAAATAAATATTCACTTGAAAATGAGTATAAAAAAGACGATACTGATTTGTCTCTTTGCTTCAAACAAAAAATTATTTAAAGTAAAATTCAAGCAGGAAATTCGTAATTCTACTTAATGATCATGAGTTTTTTTACTTAAAATCACTTTTTTTATTTTTGCTCAAAGTGTTTATTTTTAGGTACGTGTATTAAATATATTATTTATGGAAAATCGCTGTATTTTTCGAAAATTTAGCAAACAGCTTACTGAAAAATTGTTTATAATTTCTATTAATCGAAACAAACAAATTAAGTATATTTGTGTGTGCCAGAGCTGGAAAGCTAAGGCTAATATTTTTTTTTGTTTTTACTATTTATTATATTTTTTTTTTTGTAATAGAGTCTGTTTATTGTAAACAAAACATAGAAATGTCTATACCAGAGCTGCCTTATTAATAAAACTGGTTAAAAGGAACACAAACTAATTTTATTTAAGACATTTGGTATTCAAATCTTTTATAATGAAAAAATTCTGAAATATCCCTTCAATAGACAACAGAAAAAAAATTTTTATCTAACACTAGGAATGTTAAGAGACCTTAAGAGACCTCGGTACTAAACAATTTGTGATGCTTAACATAGGAAACTGACGATTTTCACTTTTGGAAATATTTGTTTGCCCATAGATTATTTCGCTTTTTACTTTGCTTCATTAATGTCTTTTTATGTTCAGGCCATGCTGTTGTTCTTTTTATAAACTTTCCTTTATAAACGCGGTCGCAATACCCTCATATTTTAAACCCATTTTCGTTTGGATCAATGACGCCTAGTTGATGGTGTCAGGTAAAATCTTCATTAAGCGATGCATTGTCTAACTGTAATGTAATGTAAATATCATGCCTGATTTTGAAAGTGAATTGGATAAGTTGTTCGACTTAGCAGAGTATAGTAATCACAAAGATGAAAAAGTGAGTACAGTATGCAAAATATCTTAAAGCTTTGCTACGCTTAAATTATTCCTTTTCAAAATAAATTTAGCGTTTATAATTTTATACTAAATTGAAAGCAAATAATACAGCTGCATTTTTAGAAACGCCATAAATCTCACCTTCAATTTATGTTAGACTGTACACAACTAAGAGAAATTTGCATTTTAATAGTCAAAATTTAATATTTTCTTGTTTTATTTTTAAATCTGCATCTCGAAATCCCAATCCTGCTTTGTTTCGTGGTATAAAATAATATTTTCTTTGCTTTTTTGTTTATTTCTTTATTTTCTTTAATCGTTGTTGTTATATTTGGTTTTGTCTTGTTGGTTTCTGTTTGACGTATTTAATTAGTGTAGGAAATCTTTGAATTTATTACTTATTTTATCTTTAGGCTGTTTAATATTTGCATGGATTTTTGTAATTAATAAAATTATTAATATTTTAAGAGTTCAAATAAAATAATTGCAATATGTTTGTTTTAATGTCTCATAAATGTGAATTGTTAAGAACATAAAAAGTTTCCTTTTGAGCTCAGAATTTATGAATTTTTTAGTTCAGCACAGGCAGAGACACTGTGTTCTGATGTAAATTGGTTTTATCCTTAGTAGAAACACTAGGACTTGATTAACTAGGTTAAGCCAAAGCAGAAACACCTTGTGCTAATGTTAATTAAAATAGAGGAGGCTTGTTAGACTTAATAAGCAATCAAAGGAAGTTTTAATTTTAGTTTGCTTTAGTTTCTTTATTTTGCTGGTCTATTTATACAATTTAATTTCCTCCAAATAATAACAATAATATTCAATCAATAAATCATCAGCAATTGCAATAAATTTCTTAATTTATATTTAATGTTATATCAAATCCTAGGAAAAAGTGATTGATTATATTCATAATTAACATTTTTCTCGGAAACATTTTTTTAATGGAAAATGATTTAATTTGTATATTTTTAATAATTATAAAGGCTCCGCCATCTAACTTTTTTTTCAACTAGTGCTTATTTCATGAATGGTAACACTTAGCTCATGTTTGATTTGATAGACAATTAGTTTTATCCTTCCGCTGAACGAATATGGTTGTGTATACGCTTGAACAATGCTGGGAAATATTGCGACATTACTTTGAAAATCATGGTAATGTGTACAGATTTTGGAAGAAGAGAAGCACTGTCAGCTACGTATTTTCGTTATTTTGTGAAAAAAGTGAAAGAAACTGGCATCCTCATCGATATACCAAAACGTGAAAAGCCAAAAATACTGCGTATACCGGAGAATATTGCTGCTGTGGCAGAAATTGTAAGTGAAGCGCCATGAACATCAATTCACCGTCGTTCTCAACAATTGAACATTTGAGAGACATCATTGAGACGAATTTTGCATAAAGACCTTGGTATGATGACGCCATACAAAGTCCAGTTGGTTCAAGAGTTGAAGCCCATTGACCATCCCATGCGTTTTCGCTTCTCTAAGTGGGCCTGCGATCGACTTACAGAAGATGCGGATTTTGTAAAAATAAATCATCTTTTTAGATGAAGCTCATTTTGGTCTTGGCGGATATGTAAACAAGCAAAATTGTCGCATTTGGGGCACAGAAAACCCGCACGCATACATTGAAATGCCGACGAGTCACTGTGTGGTACGGTTTTGGTCCTGAGGCATAATTTTGCAATTTTTCTTCGAAAATGAGCAAGGATGGGCCGTTACAGTCAATGGCAATCGTTATCGGGCCATGTTGAACGAATTTTTGCACACAAAAATTGAAAAGGTTCCAAGAGGACGGTGCTACGTGCCACACAGCCTTAGCTACACTTGATATTTTGCGCCCTATTTTTAAAAATCGCATTATCAGCCGCAGAGCTGATATTGTTTGGCCATCTCGGAGCTGCGATTTGACACCGTTGGACTATTATTTGTGGGGTGTCGTCAAAGATAAGTGTTACGCTAACAAGCCAGACACAATTGACGCTTTATAGGACAATATTCGTGAAGCCATTGTTGAAATACAGCTGCCCACAATAGATTATGTGCATAAAAATTGGACCGATCGTGTAGGCTGCTGCATGGCCAGCCGAGGCAGCTACTTGAATGAAATTATTTTCGATCATTTACTGGAAGGATTATACTTTCAAATAAAAAAAGAATTTTGGGAAAATATTCAGTAGTTTTGTTTATAGCATTTAAAACAAAAAAAAAAGTTATTTGGCAGACCCTTTTTTAAATAATTTTTGTTCTTATATTTATATAATTGCTAATTTTAACTTTTACGCTTTTTTTTAAATTAATTCATACTTTAATGTGTGCCGAGTTAGATATATCTAGAAAATTTTTAAGTACATCACAAATTTGCTTCATTAAAGTGAAGTTGTCATGCTTTTTTTTAACCAAATGCCATATTAATTTTCTACCTCATCAAAGAGCAAAATATCTTAAAGCAAATTAAAACAAGATTTTATTTCTATTATGGTTTAATTAAATAAAATATTTATTTTATATCTTTTAATTTCCTAATGTATGCATTAGTACGAAAGAAAGCTTTTAATAAAAAACTTATCATAACTTATAAAAGAAAATATGAATAAAAACACAAAATAATTTAATTACATTTTTTATGTGTTTTTAAGTTGGTAAAGGCTTACCCAACAATTATATTCGCATACGGATTTGTTAACAGTTCTTATTGCAATAATATTATATTTTAGGTTACTTTAAAATAACTAAATGCGTTCGTTTTACCAAATTATTCTACTATTGGTGAACTTATATATAAACGGTGCAGTTAAAATAGTTCTTAAACTTCCGTGGAGAGTTTCGAATACTTTATTAGAATAATTAAATTAAAAATTAATCATAAAAATCAAATTTAAATAATTTTCAGTAGACTACACTATTCTACCAAAAATTTGTTAACAAGTCTGATAGTTTATTTCATTAGCTTTCCAAAGCTACCTTGCTAACTCATTCCGCCACAAACTATTCGAAATATTGCTACACAATCTGCAATTATTTTAGTGGCTGCAGAAAAAATTTTTACAAAAGATTTTTATTTTTATATTGATGTATACTAAACGTTAGAAATTATAACTTATTATTCGAATACTTTTATTTATTTATTTAAAAGAATTAATTCACAAATAAAATTCTAAGCTAATTAAAATTAATAACAATAGCAACTAAGGTCTTCAGCTCGTAAGTAAATTATAATCACTAATTCTACGACAAAGTTAAGATAAAATCTATGAACACAAATTTTTAGCAAATGATACAGGTTAGTAGACTTTAAGTAATTTATTAATATAAATATGCTTCTCATCAGTTGGATTGGCCAATAACTGTAACGAATCTTTGTTTTTGAATATGTTTGCTCTTTGTGTCGGGAAGAAAGGACAAGATGTTAAAAGATGTGTTGGATCAGTCGGGTAGAAAATGCAACAATTGCACGGTGGGGTGAACTCGAATACTTTTAATTTTGCTTATTAATAAATTTTTTATTTTTTTTTTTTGCAGTAACCATAAATATATAGTTATTTCATTAGCATAAAAAAATTTTAAGAAACTATACTTCGTTTTCGAGTTAATTACATAAAATAGGAACTTTTTATCAATTACGCGGTAACTAAAAAACGTATAATATAATATAATTTAATTATTATTTTTATTCAACCTCTTTTTTTTATTAAATAAATAAGTATTTATCTTAATAATGGCCTGTTTTAAATAAATTTAACACTATATTTTCAATATTTCCCTTTCCCTTGGAAAGCTTCTTCAGGAAAGTGATTTCTATAAAAACAAAAATTGTTAAAAATTTGAAAAAAAATTTTAAAACAATTGACAAAAACTTATAACATAATTTTCTTCATACATACAAAATTAATATAATATAAAAAAATTTTAAAATTAAAAAAAAAATATTCAGTAGTTTTGCTTATAGCATTTAAAACAAAAATAAACTTATTTGGCGCACTCTTTTTTAAATAATTTTTGTTCTAATTTTGTTTATTTTCTTCGCTCTTTTTTCTTTTTTTAGATTTAATTGTTAATATGTGTTAACAATGTTATTATAAGTAGTAAATTTTATATAATTGCTAATTTTAACTTTTTTTTATTAAATAAATAGGTATTAATCTTAATAATGGCCTGTTTTAAATAAATTTAATACTATATTTTCAATATTTCCCTTTCCCTTGGAAAGCTTCTTCAGGAAAGTGATTTCTAGAAAAACAAAAATTGTTAACAATTTGAAAAAATTTTTGAAAACAATTGACAAAAACTTGTAACATAACTTTCTTCATACATACAAAATTAATATAATATAAAAAAATTCTAAAATAAAAAATGTGCCGCTACAGAGGCCGCATCAAAGTGGTATTGTCCCCATTTAAATAATCATAGACCCTTTAAGCACTCCTAGCATGCCATGTCTTATGCTACAAAATTGTCTTATGTTCACAATCTTAATGTTTGTTGGGTATAGTACTTTATTTTAAAATAAATTAAAATAAATGTTGTGAAATCTCAAAAGGTATGACAGTTATTAAATATTCTTTACGCTAATAATGGTTTTATAAAACTAATGGATTTACCTGTCTTTGAATTTACCAAGTAGATTATTTCACCAACAAAAATGCAACCCCGAGCTGCAAACACCCAATTTTGTTCATTTACAAATAAAGATAAAACAGATACTTGCAAAAACAAGTGCATTCGTGTTAGTTGCTGTTGAATTTTAGACGTAGAAATGTATAAGTAGTATAACCAACAACAAAAGCATGCACTATAGAAAAAGGAGTAGCATACCTTATGACATTTAATATTACAAATTTGTTTTCTTATCTGCATTTCATTTATATTTTCTTAAGAGCATAAAAAAAAAAGAAGAAATAGCTTTGTTATTAGTTTTTATACCGCAAGTTAACGAAAACAAATGGAAATATACTTATATATTATTTTTTTTCTCGAATCACTAACGAGTATATTTTATTTTTCTTTATAACTAAATAAGAAATAAAGTTTTCTTATATAGCACAAAATATGAAAAAACTTAATTCACAGAATAAACTTTTAAATATAATAAAAAACAATAAATTTAGATTTTTTTCACTAGACTCTGTCTGAGAATTTTGTTAAAAAAAACACAATAATGAAAATTTAAAAAAAATGAAACAAAAATCAGACCAAGACACAAGTTTTGTTTTTAGAAATATTAAGCAAAAAAAACATTCTAATTATATCTCTTATAATTTGAAAATAACAACTTTTTATTAATTTCTTTCAAAATAAAGAATACAACAAAATAATTATTAAAACTAAACAAATGCAAGTACAGTGGTAAGACTTTGTGCACAGTATTTTAAAGTTACCTAGATTAATGCGGCATCTTAAAAATAAAAACCACAAATATTAAAGTGCTTGTCGTCGCTAGATATAACTTGCAGCTTATCTACCTCTCATTATAGTTTACAAAAAAATCATGTTGATCTAAAACCAACATAACATTATTTAATAACATGTTTGTGCAGTCAAATAATATTTTTATTATGCTGAATAATAAAATCAAATTTATTAGAATCATATTATAATCTCTTATATTAATAGCATTGTTATTTATAAACATAACTATGATTACTTTCATATATTTATTTTAATTATTTAAAAATATAAAAATGTTTGGATTTCCATTTGTAATTTCTAGAATAGTTTGTGTATTTATGCAGATCTATTTAGCGATATGCTTCTACCAATAATCAAATGGAGTTTAGCTTTGATAAATCCCAAGAAGTGCTTCAGAATATTCAAGACCACGAATCTGTCAGTTACAAAAGTGATGTTATTTAAATTTTGCAAACCCGGTCCATAAATGTTAAGGGTAGAGCCAAAATAAAGGCAAATGCCTCTACTTCGCTTACGTTTGTTAGCAAGAATATTTTGTTTTGTTTCATTGAAAATCGAAATTGTGGAAAATAATTCAAGACTACCAGAGAAACCTAATTTCACTCAACAATGGCAACTGTAACCAAAACCAAATATTAAAATTCTCGCAATCAAAATGTAAACTCTAGGTCTTCAAAAAGCAGGAATGGTAGAAGTTTTATTTAAGGAAAGCAAGGAAGATTCACCGAAAATCTATATTTCAAGAAAATAATTTTAAAAATCTTCTTACTAAGGGAACAGTCGAACATAGAAATAATACTTTTTAGAAGAGAAAATGTAATATTATTTATTCATGTGATTATTATTTTTATTCAACCTTTTATTTTTTAATTAAATATGTATTAATCTTTTTAACAATCTTTTTAATTAAATTTTAACAATAAATTTTTTCAATATTTCGCTTTCCTATGGAAAGCTTCCTCAAGGAATTAATTTTTTAATAACAAAAATTTTTATAGTTTTTTTAAACGATCTTTTTTTATTTATCTTTAATAAATATCTTTTTTCTTTTCAAAACATTTGACAAAAACATATAAAATATTTTTTCATACATACATACAAAAATTTAAATTTTCAAATATTCAAACATACAAAAACAAGGAAACGGAAATAACAAATAAATAACAAATAACAAATTCTCTCTTATGAAATACTTATAACAAATTATGTGTCTTTTGAATTAAGTACCTATAATTCTGAGCTAAATTGTCTGTGTCTGTCTTGAAATTTATTCTCCTTACATTTGGTACATTAACAATTTCTAACATATTCAACATATAACGTCTCTTGTAGTTTTTTCTATATCTAATGATGTTTCATCAAACTTTGGTCATTTCCTCCACATGGTATCCTGTATACTACATCAGATACATATTTCCATTTTTCCTATTTTATCCTTCATACTGTATGTGTTTTGTGTGCAATTATATTATTTATCTGTGTCATATATTTTACACTTTCTTAATCTTTCTGAAATTCCACGAACATAAGTTAATGATTTATAATTTCTTGGCTCTGCCGTAGAATTTCCTAAATTATGCCTATAACTACCATGTTGTCTAATTAATCTGTTAGTTAATTCTACTGGAAAATTATTGTCATTAAGTATATCTCTTATTGTATCCCTATTCTTCAAATGAAATTCTCTATCACTTATAGTCAATATTCTGTCTATCATATTTTAAACAAAAATTATTAAAAAAATTATTGAAAATTTATTATTAATAATTTTTGTTATTAGAAAATTAATTTCCTGAAGAAGCTTTCCATAGCAAACGAAATATTGAAAAAATATATTGTTAAGATTTAATTAAAAAGACCGTTAAAAAGATCAGTACATATTTAATTATTTTTTAGTAATTAATTTTAAGCACAAGGTCTTATTTAATAAAAAATTTTTTAAAAAACTTTATTTTTTATTAAATAAGACCTTGTGCTTAAAATTAATTACTAAAAAATATTAAAAAAAGGTCAAAAAATTATAACTATTTTAATTATTTTTTATTTATTTATTTTTATTGTGAGTCGATGGATTCCAGACCCTTACAGCCATTAAAATAGTAAATAATACTATTACATAAAACTTAAATTTAGTTATTTAAATATAAAATTACATGACATTTAATAGCATCAACATTTAAAGAAAAATTAATATGCTTATAAAATTTATTAAATTCAATAAAAATTTTTAAAAACACATCCGAGTTAGCATAATTTACTCTGAATAAAAATAACGCTTGGGACGATATGGAATATTCCATAAATCTGAACAGACACCTTTTATTAAGTTGTTTGAATTTATTCCGCCAGTAAACGAAATACTGTTGTTATGCCTTCTAGTGAAAACCGCCAATACTGTGTGTTTCTTTGGTACGATTGGCAAGCGCTTTCGATACGATAACATAATTATCAAAGCGCATTTTGGATAAAACTGACGTGTTTATATAAATAGTATTGTGTTTAAGTAGATTTTTTACTTTCATACTTACCTTAAATAAAAACCGCATAAAAGTGCCAGCCAACGAGCAATTTACCTCCATAAATAGATATAACCCTAATGAAAAAACTATCTAAACCCAACATCGAAAGCTGTTTCCAAGCGTAACAAACAAACAGACTGTACCGATGAAAACCTCTCTTCAGTACCTTTTTTTTTAATTTAAAACAAAGCTGACATTTAACATTATTTATCGCCATTTTGGAGTTGGCAGTTTTATTATTTAACTTGAGTTAAAGAAAACTATTCATTCAAAGGCAAAACCTTGATACGGGTTTTTTAGCGGCATTTTCATTGAATTTATTATATTATTTTTCCTAATAATAAGTATAGTTACAATTACTATATTATTTTGATTTCGCTAAAATTAGATTGTTCGTAAATATTACATAATAACTTTTCAAAGACTGCTTAAAACAAATATATTTTGTTCACAACAACAATATTGTTAACAGACAAAATAATATGATTCTTATGATCATACCAACAATGATTTATTTGTTATAAAATTAAGAAAAGAAGAGATTAAGTCGCAAATTCCCTTCAATTCATACTTTATATTTAAAACTTCTTCTATAATGTCATTTTGCTACAGAACAAATTATTTTGCAATTGGCGAAGTAACGTCTAGCTTTTGAAAAAGAATTAAGAAAAATTTTTAATACTTAATTTTTCTAGAGTTAGTAACTTCTCATAAACTACTGTTTTATTTGATAAGACTATGAATTTTATAATGAGCTGTGTAACCCACTGTTCATTAATTTATTTATAGCAACCTATTTTTCTATGCAATTTTTTTCTATACTTGTTTTTCAGTTTGTTTGTTCATTTATATTGTTGTTAGCAAAAGCAAAATCCTGTTTATTTTCAATGTTGCACTTCCGTTATGTTGATCACATTTTATAAAGCAGCTGTTCTTAATACTGATTTTACCTGGCGTGGCAGCAGATGTTTAAACCAACGGCCATTATAAATGTGGTGAATGGACAAGGCCAACAAGAAAAAAATAAAACGAAAAAGTAAAATACTTGGAAACATTGTTGCAAGTTTCAACGTTGAATGGATAATTTTTTCTTATCTATTTATGAACACATACACAAATGAGACAAACTTTTTGATATCAGATAAAAAAACAAAATGCCAAGAGAGAAAAATCTAGTAAAAGTTTTGCAATTTCCACATTTTCATATTGTGATTTTTTTTCTTCTTCTTCCTCATTTATTCGTTCATTTAGTTTTTCCATTATGGGCTTTTTTCGTTTTTTTTTTCTTTTGTTTGTATTTATTTAAAATTTCATTCTAAGATTGCATAAATACACTTATAATACACTTAAACTACTGTTAGAGCCTCCTGTTAAATCTTTTTATGAAAACAGAATTTCTTTGCATATTTTCCATTTGCGATTTAAATATTTCTTAAAAAAAAGCACAGTTCTCGTAACTAAAAACAAAGTAGTTTTCTAGGATGCAATTGTTTTGCTTTGGTGTTTCGTATAAAGAAAAAATGCGAAGTATATAAAATAAATATTTATTTGATGTGCATCTACTTACCACAAAAGGTATTCCAAAAATTACGTGGTATAATAACAGAGCAGTTTTGGTCGTGATGGCCTAAGAATGCTAAAGAAGAAGTGTAGCAAAATATTTAAAACAGAAATGAAGGTTTTTTTGCTTCAGTTTACGAATGTTGTGTAAAATCGTAAACTGTAATGAAAATATATAAAAAATAAAGTCTGAAGGCTAACTGAAACCAACTAGAATCAATGTTTAGAACTTGTAGAATCGTAGAAGAGAATTGTATGTTTCCAAAGTATCTGAACACTATACATTACCAAAGATCTGCGTCTGCCTTGAACAAAGGCCAAATAAAATTTGAATAGCGAAAAAATGTTTTGTATGCCATGAAGTCATTTCCATTTTAATATTTTTTTTGTTGGCAAAATTTCCGAGTATACATTCAGAAACAATCTATCGCCGAATTTTGAACTTTGAATTATTTTCAGCAGCGTATGACAACAAACAAATGTTTTTGCAAAACCAACAACTTTTTCCAAAAAAAATTTAAGCATTTTGTGAATAAGTAAATTTAAAACAAATTCTTTGATTGACATAGATTGCAAATGAAACAATTAACTTTTCGTTTATCGTTGTTTGCTAAACGCAAGCCTCTTCTTATTGTTTTCAACGTTTGAACCAAAAACTAAATGGCGCAATTCTTTTTGTTTTCAGTTTGTATTTTTTTTTAATACAAAGAATAAAACATAATAAGAGCAAACGTTTCGTTTTGTTTATTTTCGTACCCTGATTTGAAATCATGTATATACTTTGATTAGTATGTAAGGACTGTAGAAGAAAATAGATAAACATTTATGTAAGAAGCTAATGACTGATTTTAAAAACTAAGTTCGTAGGCATATTTCATGGCAGCTTTACCTCTGGTTACCAGGCATGCGTGATAAGATTTACGTTAGTCCTTGCTATGCAAGCCATAACCCGACGGTGGATTAAAACACTGTGGATGATATGTAGCGTCACCCACGTCCTAGAAAGCCGTTGGATACGAATATCCTCTAGTCACTCCTAGTCGCAACTTCGAGAGTTTGGTGCAGGCCGCCACCCCCATTCCTTGCTTGAGAGTCGGCGACTATACAACACCTTGTCCAGAACACATGCCAAGCATGCTCACTGGACCTGGATCATTCACCCTGTGTTAACGTCAAAAGTGAATAATCATGCGAAACCACAACCATCACGATGGTTCCGAAGGACCAATCTCAATAATTAGTCAGAGAACAGCTAAAAAGCCAAAAAGCTGAACTCTGGGGCTTACTGATTTCCATGGAAATAACGTGGAGTTGTCTAGTTGGCTCTTGTTAGCCTTTAGGGGACAGAATTCCCTTTTATCCTCGGTGACACATGTAAAGATGGTGAGATTCTATCAAGACATATCAATGTGCCCCCTGGGGGAATCTATCCAGGCATAAAGTATTTTTTAATAAAGTTTATTTTGCTAAAAAAAATTGTTAATTCCAAATGTGGACACCCTTTACTACCGCTGAATGTCTGTTTCCTTACACAACTTCCCAAGCTTTTTAAAATAGCCTTTCAATTTGAAATATAAGTAATTGCATTTTCATAAATTGATATACGTTGCATCTATTACTTTCATAAGGAACATTCCATTCTAAGCCCTTAAACGCATTTTCCATAACACATAACAGTTTTTAAAACCCATTTGCATTCACTCTATTAGATTTTGTACAATACTTTAATGCACAACAGCAAATAATATTAAATCATTGATTTCTAAAGAGGTATTAGAGCTATTTCGAAATAATAAAAGTATAAAAATATAAAAAATAAATATTTAGTTTAAGTCAGGACGTCTAACTTTTCAAAAAAATTTTGGCCAGTAAGGCAATAATTTGTATGAATTTTATCAAAATTAAAAGGTATCATCTCGCATGATTCTAATGACCAGTTGGCAAGGACACAAACGGTTTTTCAACCAGAAGTTTGTTTTCTAAAACAAAATAAAACAAATAATTTGGATTATTATGAACAGAAAAGTTCGGTAATTATGAATGAAAAGTTATATCAGGCAAATGTCCACCACGACCAAGCTGACAGATGTCGATTGTTTCATCAAAGCTTTTAATCACTTTTTGGTAAAATGGCGGTCCTATTTCGTTAATCACTTCACGGACTTTGAGTTGATTCCTTAACATAGCCCCACAGTGGTGTTAAATCACACTATCTAGGATTTTCAGAAGTCTATATTTGGCAATTTTGCTTGTTAAGCGAATCTACGGCGATGTGAGTGGTCTGTCGGCTTCCATTCCTGCACCAGTTGAACCTTGTAAGGTTTTGACGTCAAACCTTTACGCAAAATTCGCCATGCAGTAATTATGGATAATCCTAATTATTGAGAACGTCGAGGAATTGGCAAATTTGGATCTGCTTCAAAATGTGGTGTTGTTCGCACATTTTGTACCGTGCCTGATGACTCAAATTTAGCGACCAAGTTGTTAATAGCGGTATCAGAAGGGCGACTATGCTGTGTTTACTTATCACTAGTTTTACGAACTGTAACTTTAACAAAATCATTATTTTCATACTGAATTTTAATGTGATTTTCGTGTAAAATTTAGTTCAATGTAACAGTTGACAATGCCTCTGCTACGAGTATGTTTACAAACTAAATGTGAAAACTTTCATGTTGGTATTGGGACAATTAAAAAGCAAACTGCTTGGTGAAAAACCCTCATATCGAAATCAACTTATTCTTAATTTCAATAAGCCGGTAGTCGAGGTCATAGTTAGTGCCATGCTGTCCTAGCTTCGCCTCATGGTGTGTTTTTCTAGGATATATCTGGTCTGTGTTCCTAACGACAAACATATAGAATAATAAATTAGTTATTAAAGGGTGCCTTATGATGATGCAATTGGCAAGGAGTGTGTGTCCTCTATAATAAAAATTAAAAAAGTTAAATTAGAAATAAAAGTGTTTTTACAAAGACCTAATTTTAACATATTTCTATCCTTAGATTATAATTCTAAAAAGTTACAAGCCTCTGAATTGTGAAAATGTAAAAACTGCTGTTTTTTCCAAGGATTTACTAGATGGTATGGTTTTTTCTTTATATAATTGATACTTCCTTCGATACTAGTAAATATTTTTCGCCTGTTTTAAAGTAAACCTAAGGCAAATGAGAATAGAATGTGACACGAAAAAAATGATAATAAATTGTTAATATAGAAATCATAGGCTTTCCTCTGATCTCATCTACTTGTGTGAGGAGCCTATAGTTAAGTTGTATGAGCTTTACAAAACTCGCCTTCATATTTTTTTATGCAACGTTCCTTTTTTCAGTTTTACACAAAATGTGTTTATACACATTTTTCATATTTTTATTATTAGAATATCTTAAGTGGTTTACGAGTTCGCGAATTATATCCAAAATAAAACGTTCTCAAACCATTATGGAACTGCACGGAATATTTTTTATATAACTCAAGCTTCTACTTATATGTTTCATTAATTATATGGAAAATAATTTGTTGTCTGCCGAAAAATTTATTTTAATTAAACAAAACTAATTTATAACTTGCAATTTCAAAAACAAGTAAAATAAACTTTCCTCCCGTCAGTAAATTTTAGTTATTACTTAGCAATTTTTACCATCACTACTTAGAAAATCCAACCTGTGGTCCTTGAGAATAGTAAAGTGAGAAAAAAATTAATGGGTGTTCAAAAAATGTTACTTTTCGACATGACTTAAGTTAGATCTAAATAAGCTACTACATGGAAAACCTGTGTAAAAATTAAGTCAACAGGGCCTTTCACATTTTTTTTTCGCTTTGATGGTTTTTTGCATCTGAAAGAAAACACTAAGCGGTAAAGTCGTACATACGAAAAAACTGCACATAAAAAGTTTATTACCACTATGCGATACCATATTAAAGCTTTGCTGGTTATGTTTTGGTTTTGGAAAGTTTAACAAGATTAACAATTAATAATTTTTAGCATAGGAAATTTCCTTTGCTATGGGCTGTAGGTAAACTAAATTCCGAGTATTTTGTTGTTGTTGCTTTGCAAAGTTTAAAAAATGCCTATGCTGTGTGATAACTTCCAATAAATAAATGGCACCGAAATTTTTGTGGCAGAGTCGTTAAATCGTCTATTTATTTTTTTTTTGTCTGAAAATAATACGTTGGTAGTTATTTTGAGCTTTCTTTTTGGAGTTATCACCAAAATTATCTTAACATCGAAGTTATTCTTATTCTCTTTCTGTTAGAGCAGTCATTCGAAAATGATATAAAGCTATAAATATCTATCTAAACACATGCTTATAAATATTGATTTGCATATAAAGTCTGATTTCCTTATAGGAAGAAAAATGGGATAAAAGAGAGACGAATTTTCAAAATTGACAAGAAATTTACTTTAGCTGAAATATAATCTTATGGACGCAGTCCAATCTGGAATTACAATTTGCCGTGAATTTTTCAAACATTTGTGGCCGTATAACTACCGTGGTATTGAAAAATTAAGTACTATACCCAAATTATTTGAAAAAATTATCACTGAACATTTATGCTGTCATACATCATATGTGATAACCCATAATTAACATGGATTTCGAAACATAACAAATCTTTTACATTTTTCAACCATTATATATCGTAGATTTTTAAAAAAATAACAAACTGTCATGATATACAGTGATTTCAGCAAGGCATTTGTTAAAATCAATCATATCCTCCTAAAGAAAAAATTGGAATTAATAGGTTTTGCAGATTTAAGTGTCAAATGGATCTACTCTTACCTAGCAAAAAGAAAACAAATAACTCCTGCTCTAGATGCACACAGGTTCTATCTGGGCTACCACAGGGAAGCCACCTTGGGCCGCTTCTATTTTTGTTATTTATAAATAACTTGCCTAATGTCATCCATTCATCCAATATTTTGATGTATGCTGAGTTATTGTCAAGTAACTGACCAGCAACGCCTCCAAGATGACCTTAGCTCGCTTCGCAACTTGTGTAAAATAAATCGTATGGAGCTAAATCTAAAGAAATGTAAATATATGTACTTTGCTAGAAAGAAACCAATAACTGTATGCTACTGTATCGATGACTATCATTAGGAAGAAATTGATAAAATATTAGATCTTGGATTGCTGCTTGACTCCAAACTCAGTTTTATTGCACATATCAAACAAAGCTAGAAGTGTACTAGGATTTGTAAAACGTTGGGCTAAAGAGTTTGATGATCTATACATTGCCAAAAGCCTTTATATGTCCCTTGTCAGGCCTAGTCTGGAGTATGGATTCTTCATTTGGGACCCTATATATTAAAAAAATATGCAGATGTTCTCGAATCTGTTAAAAAACTGTTCCTGCTTTTTGCCTCCGTGGTTTGAACTTTAACCCATTGGGCTTACTTGCCTACTCAGCTAGACTTTTTCTTATTAAGCTACCAACTCTAAGGAGTCGCAGAACAGCACTTAATATTTCGTTAATTTTTGGCGTGATTAATGGCCATGTTTCTACTCGTTCACTTATTAACAGAATTACTCTAAATGTACCGCAACGCCCTATACGACATTTTATACTTTTAGCAGTGGAATTCTTTCGAGCCAATTATGCTAACGCAGACCCTTTTAGGAGAATTTGTGCAGATTTTAAAAAATATTATAATTTCATTGATATCAATTTGTCACTAAACGCAATAAGAAATAAGTTATTAGTTTATCTGAACAACTAGGTGTTTGCATTTATGTACATTTTTTGGCAAAAAAATTTTTTATTGTATGTATGTTTAATTTAAGCAAATTTGTATGTTATGTAAAGCTTGTTTTTTATTATTGTACGTGTGTTAATTTAAAATAATTTTTTCAACTACAATGTCTGCAAGGATGTTAATTCCCGTAGACAATTAAAGATAAATAAATAAATATTAACACATAACACAATTACACATCGAATGTTGTTCTCCAAGTGGACAGTCGTTTCGGTCTTATCGGCATATATCCACAGAAAATAGGCGGGCGGCGTTAAATCTTGCGATCTTGAAAGCCAATTCAATAAATCAATTGTGGCACGAATTGTGTGTTATGTTGCACCGTCCTGTTGAAACCACAGCTCCTGCACATCGTGGTTGTTTAATTGATGAAAGAAAAACTCAGTTATCATGGCTCTGTAGGGGTCACCATTGACCGGCATCGTATTCCAATAAGTACGCACCATCACAGCCTATAAAACACATCAGTCAGTTTTTCTGGGTATAACGGTGTCTCAACATACACTTGAAGATTTTAGATTTTTGCATACTGACGGATTCATTCAAACAACAGTGAGCTTTGCTTATGGAAATCGGCATCAAGGGCGATCTTGTTATTTGGTACTAATTGCGCAACTTGAACGCGTTATAGAGATGTCCGTCTATTCTGGTTGAAATGCCAAACCAAAAGTCGAAATACCTTAAATACCTATATAAAACCTATTTAAAACACCCGATATGTTAAATGAGATTTAAACCAAATGACCTGTAAGAAAATTTTCACTATTTTATTTTTTAAGCTGCTGTTTTTAAAAAGTTTTTCCACTAAAACAAAAACACTTAATTCAAATTAAAAAAAAAAAAAAAACAAAAAAGAAAAATTTTAAAAGCAAAAACTCTTTACACAGACATGCTGAAAAGTGAAAGGTTTTTAATGCATGATTTATTACAATTTCACAGAATACAATAAGTAAAATTATTTTCTACCAACTAACACTGAGATTTAAATACACAGGGGAAATGAAAGGTCTCGTGTTGCCGTGTAATTAATCTTTAAATGTTTTATTATGTAGAAACACCCGTTTGCATTAAAAAAAAATTAAAAATTGGGAGCAGCTATATACACTAAAGCACTGTTATATGAATAAAGGAAAATATATCTACAGTTGTGTTACCAACTTGCTCTTGTTTGGTATTAAAATGGTTGCAAACTTAAAATGCAAAAAATAATGTATTTAGCTCGTTCGCCATTGTTATTGTACAAAGTTTGCTTTTATTGTGTGTATAAAAAAAGTTAAAACTAAATAAAAAAAGAAATTTAATGTTAAGAACGCTAATACAGTCATTAGGAAATATAATAATTACATGTAGGCAATTACGGATTAGTGTGGATTGTAAATGTTCAAAAGAACACGCTATCGTATATGCATGGAAGGTTTTGTTCTTCTTGGCTGTTACAGCCGTATAACACATATCTTTATGCTGGAAATAATTTAATAACTCTAATTTTGAAACAGCCATTTTTGGATCTCCTGAAAATCTTTAGTGAAAATTGTGGGGATAAGGACTTAAGTGAATTATTTAAATATCACTTCACTTCCTTATGTTCCTATTTTGGTGGTCAGTTACTGTATGCTATGTCCTAGTTATTATTAACAAGCTATTATTAAAAGTATTTGTTTGCGGATGCGGATACATGCTACTTTTGTGTTTTTTTCATGCATATTTATACGTACAAAGTATATGCCACTTAATTATACGATGAGCCCTTACTAAGTTTTTTAATTAACACTTTATTAAGTCCTTTAAATAACATTTCGCTTCTGTTATGTACCTAAAATTTTAATGAAATGATGAAATTTTAATTTAGCACCATTACCTTTGCTAACTAAGAGTAATTCTATTGATAATAACTGATGTTACATTGCCATTTTAGGACAAACCTCGCATAAAAAAATTTCATTTGCCCTATAATTGTAAAAACTTTATTTAATGCTAAAACAATTGAAAGTAATCCTACAGTCTGAATTTTTATTTAAAAAAAAATTTTTATTACTTCAATACCCTCAATCCTTCATGTAATCCTTGTGTGTAAAGTGATTGAAATGTAATAACATGATTACTATTAAAAAAAAAACAATAAAAGCAAAGAATCATTATAAAAATTATTAAACTCATGAAATGAAAATATGCGTTAATAAGTTCCACAAGTAGTTTAATTCATTTTATAATTAACGAGGTCGCAACAAAACATAAAGCAAAGTTATACACATTCTTACAACGTATGTTGTAAGGCGTAAGTTATATGTTAACATTTATGCGCAATATCCAGACTTAAGTTGATAAAGTGTTACTCAAAGAAATACTAATGCAGCAGCATGACAAGATTAACTTGAAACTTGTGACAAAATAGCAGTTAACATTCTCATTCTTCTCTTGAAATTGGGATAACACTAAGGGTAACGAAAAAAAATTACAAAACACCAAAGTTTTGTTTGTCCATGACACTGGATTTAAAATTTGTGACTTTAAATCATTTTATTAAATTTCTTGATTATATTAAGTTCGATCTCGTGCCTTTTCGGCAAAATGTGAGCAAAGAAAAATTTTTTCAACTAAAGATAAAAAATAGGGGAACACTAAGAACCAAATTTCTATTGCAAAACAAGATGCACAGGTATGTTCTTACAGTTCTTACAATGGAATATTTGTTTTATTAATTTTTTGTCAAAAACTCTGAACCCATTAAAGATATTATTTCTTTGATGGATTTACTATGAAAAATATAATTAATTGTATTTGTTATTGTTTACTTCTCAACCAACTGATTGTTTTACAGTTTAGACAACCTAACGAAAGAACAAGTTTAGATTGTTACGTGCAAGAAGAAAAAAAATTTTTTTTTTAAAACCTCTTTCTTTTACCCAAATTTGCAGTATTGTAGCAGTTTTCGGTAACATTGGGAACACGCGGATTCTTCAAAACCTTATAAAAATATTTTGTTAGAGATTTATCATTATGCTCTTCTGGGATGCCAACTAAGAGTTATTTCTTACTCACTAAACTAGCTACTGTGTATGGCTATGAATAAAACTGGGTTACATCAGTGCTAGAATAGATAAATGGCTTCAGGGAAAAGATGAAAAAGTCAGTTTTGGTAAGCGTGAACAGAAAATTTATTAAGAATGACAAAAACACGTAAACGGTTTTAATAATGAAGATATTGCAATCTAAACTTTGAAAACTGGTTCAATTTCGTATCCAATCAACGCAATGATGAACTCTTTTCTGAACTTTATCAGTTTTAATTAAGACGAATATAATATATATAAATTATATTATATAACCTTCTAATAGTCCTTCTTAGAGATATTTCTTACGAAATCCTTTGATTTGAACGGTCTATGCCATGTATTCCATTATTGTAATCTTGAATTATATTCGATTTCATAGGAATTTTTTAATTACGATTAGGCGCTTTTACAAGTTCAGCTGCATGCATGTACACTACCACGACCATTTTCCTGCCAAAAAATATTTCCCATTTCCAGTTTACGATTTGCCACATATCTGGGGTTTCCTTTTCTGGTATATCGTGGGGTTCCACACATATACATTTTTGTGTATGTAACAGTTTTGCAAGACTAATTAATTATAAAAATTAGCCATGTAAATCCTGTAGCATTTATGGGGATATTTTTCAAGTAAATATAAAATTATATCAGTCCTTAGGTAGTTATTTCCTCAGAATTTGCGCTGTAAATTTTTATTTTCATTAGAAAACCATCGGATTCATATAGTTCATATAGTTTATGATACCATATTTGTGTTTTTTATATATTGCCGGAAAAGCAATTTTCCCCGCCATCATGGATTTGTTAGAACAAATATTTTTACTTAGTACATAGTTTTCATAACATTGTTGCAATGATTTAGGATTGTTCTCATCTTGCGATGTTGATTGATGGTATTTAGCGAAAATAAGGAAATAGCAACTGGAGTCGATTTCGGCTTATATGTGAACGCCAAAAGTTTCCATTACATAGCTTGTTTGTGCTCCACTAATATTCAATTGATCGAAAAGTGAGAGGTCCTATTTGCAATAAAAGTATAATAAAAGCTTTCATCTCTGCAGCACTAACGACTTACCAATTTGATAACCTGTTAGATTTTTTATAGTATTTTTCCCATTATTATATTTTGCAATTTCTTGCACAGTAGTAGTACAAAAATTTCATCTAAAAAAAATAAATCCACTAGCGGTTGTACTGTAAAATTTGATGTATCTAATTTCACACTAACATTTTCTTGAAAAATAAATAATTCAGATTTGTGTTGAACAAATCATCATTCGCATTTGATGTTGTTACTTAGAAATCATTGTCACTACTGTCAGGTTCGAAGATGCCTTTATTTTCATTATCACTTGTATGTTCAGAGGGTTCATTAATGGCATTACTATCATCCCATCATATTCTGCCGCACTTAGATTTGCATTGGACTCAATTTCATTTTAAGTCAGTGACCATTTCGTATCCAGATTAGGTTTTTGATAATTATAACAATAATTAGAGAGTATTTAAAAAACTAAAAAGAAAATATAAATAGCAATAATATTATGATAATTATAATAAATAACAATAACTATAAAACAAAACATTAAAGAAAGACGTGAGAATGACGGTAACAGAAACCAACTACGAGCTATTTGGTAGAACATTTTGCTCCCCAGAAAAAAAAATATTATTTTTGCACTAGAATTACAATTTTTAATTCTATAATGTGATTAAATCGAATTGTCATTTTTGGCCAGTTCTCTGAAAATTACCATGGCAGTCAAGGGTAATGTTTGATTTATCTAATTATGAAAAGAAGTAACAAAAGGATTAATTTATTAAACTAATTGATGCGGTGCTTTATTTTGTTAAGATTTTGAATTAGTATGAATGCATTAATGCTTAAACAGCGCCTGTCTTTAATTTAATTTAGCACAAAGTTGTGTTTAGCAAACAGACTTATTCTGGGCTCAAAGGGTTTGTGTTAATAATCAAAATTTTCGCATGTCGCGTAAAACCAATCCACAACATAATTAAGAGACTCCGCACATACAAAAAAATATATGGTGATAGCGTCGTGTAACGACCGAATAATATCGTAATCATATTAAAAACAATGATGTTTTGTTTCATAATACTAATCGCATTAATCTAGATAGGACGTGGTTTCAACTGCATCGATTTACTTTTTTTGTTTCAAAGTTTGTCGATGTGGACTTCACAAGTGGATGGCATAATTATGCAATTTAACATCTTTCGATTATTTTGTTTGGGAAAACTGTAAAGTCACCGAGTTATGTTTAAAAATCAGTGGCAAATGCCTCTTTGGAGATCAACACTGATCATTATATTCGTGCCATATGGCGAGCATTACTAGAAAAGGCTGCCCGAATTTGGTCATCCAAAATACAAAACAGTTGCGGTGACCATTTGTTCGCAATTATTTTCAAATGTTATTGCCGTGCACTTAAAAAAAAAAAAATTTAATTAAAATTTAAATTTTTGAATTATTTTTTTTTTATTCAAAGTTTCGTGTTTTTTTTTTATTGGATGCTTAGAAAACTTCGCTCACTTTTTTCTATAATTTTAATTTTTATAATTGGCTTAGCAAATAATAAAATAGTCACGTTAGTATTTTTCATTATAACCAGAAAGTGGATTATCTGAAAGTAATCCAGCTTATTATTAAAATTTTTAACTTTATTGACTTTAACAAAAAAATAATTGCGATTTTAAATTTTTTACTAAATATTTTGAAAGCAAAACTTTTTACATATTTTACATGATTTTTTTTTTCGCTACACGTTTCAGAAGTTTGTATAATCTCGCTAAATAATTTATTTAGCATATTGTAAATTATATTCGTAATAGTTGAGTCTATTTGTAAATTATTGCTTTGGTCAACCGGTCTTTTTTCGTTAAGTTTTTAACTGCGTTAATTATTACTTTTACGAACTAAATTTTCTTATTTTTCAGCAGAGCCTAAATATCTCATAGGGCCTTGCTTTTAGCATAAACAACACATTTTTATTTAATTTTAGTCATGTCATTGAAATTTTCTTAATTTTAATATCCTCTAGGATATTGTCAGGGTGGGGAAGTAGTATTGTTTGACGATATATAAACAATTTAATAAATTCAAAATAAATGTCAGCAGGTTCTATGTAAAGGCTCTTTATATAATATTCAAGATAAAAAATAATGTTCTTTTAATAAGTATTTTTATGTTTAAAAAATGCATAATACCACTGTAATTTTAGTTTAGCTTAGTAAAATCTTGAAAAAAAAATAAAAACGAGATTCTTCTTGCGATTTAAAATTCCTTTTGAGCAGTACTTCCCAAAAAGATACTCGTTTCAAAAAAAAACAAAAAAAAACTTTTTACAAATTAATGTTTAAAAATCTCAAGTGTTTTATCCTGTCATACGCATATAAATGAAAAGCGAAATTCAAGCTGAAAGACAGCAGCTAAGCAACAGGAGATGATGCTAACAAGACGAAGCGAACAAGAATAGATTTTTTAGTCTAAAAACTTTATAGCAGTTCAGGCAAGATGTCACTATTTATTTGTTTAAGGTCTGGAAGGATAGAAGGTCGTTGCAATTTAAAGACAGCGTAAATCGACATTTTTACGCATCGCTGATAACATCATCAATGCTAAAAGTATAACGTTTTGCTGTGCGTGCTATAGCAATGGTGGTAAGTAACTGTGATGGTGATGGTGGGAGTTTTTGAAGTTTAAAACTTCATAAGCCACACTGATAGCGTATTGTCGAACATCATCTGGGGAACAATTGCGTTTTAAACATAGAATAGACATTTACAACTTAGGGCACATAAGCACACAAAGAACAAATATTTAAGAATATAAGGAATCCAGCCAGGAATATAATTCGCCCAAAAACAACAACAACAACAGAAAAAACATTTAAAAACTAACCAATACAAAAACTGGAAAAAGAAAAAGTATACTATAAATATTTTTTTTATACTTTTCATTGCTTATACTCACCCATTTACCCACTCTCTTACAGAAATTCAATGTTAAATGAAACGCTTCACTTATTTCAATTATTTTTCATTGTTCCTTGTGTTTTAAATATTTATCAATCACGAAAGTCTGTTGGCTTAGTGCCACCTTTAAACTCCAACCACCTATACCAAACAAATAACAAGATATTGCTTGTTCAAATGGATGTTTGATTCTATTTGAACTTGCTTCATTATGTTTTTGTTATTATTGTTGTTGTTGCCGTTTTTTTCTTTTTGCTGTTTTACCTTATGGCATACATTTGTTTTTGTTGTCCTTTGTAGTTTAATTTGTAACATGTTTAAAAATTAGTTTCTTTTATTTTTATTAGCGAAATGGAATCACAGAGATGGCAATTATGGTGACGTTAAATACTATAAAGATGGGGGATATACTTGAAATTTTGTTATCTTGGGAATTGTTATTTTGCCATTAAATTTTTATTTTTGATCGTATGTTTTTTACAGAGGTGTAGAATTTAAAGATGGCAACATTATTTTTTTAACTGGCGGCTATTTTATCAGCTTTCAATTGATTTATATTTAGTTTGGCTTTTCAACACAAATACACTGACGCCTGAATAGCACTTCCAATGTGCAAATTGGAGTCAAAACAAGATTGCCGTTGATTCCGATTTTTTTCGCCGCAAACTTCATTTTTATTTGAATGGAATGGATAATAAATAAAACTGCAATATTTTAAGTGATGGCAATCCCCAACTATATGTTGAGACACCGTTACATCCAAAATAAACTGGTTGTTTGGTGGGCTTTATGGGCTGGTGGAATAATTCGTTCGTACTTCTTTAAAACCTTTGCTGGTCACAACGTTACATTACTGACTTTTTCATTAATAAATTGAACTACCATGATGTATGGGATGTTGTAACATGTCACACAGCACGTACCACAGTTGATTTATTAAAAGAAACATTTGGTAACCGCATAGATTTACTTTTCGGACCCGTAAATTGGCTTCCAACATCGTGCGATTTAACGCCGCTAGACTTTTCTCGGTAGGTAGTGTGAAGTTGCTAGTCTAACGCTTGACCACTTGGAGGGCAACATTCACTGCGTTATTTTCGATATACGGACACAAATGCTGGAAAAAGCCATTGAATATTAGACCTCCTGATAAGAGTACTTACAAGACAGCAGTGGCGTTCATATCAGGCATATTATTCGAAGAAAGTAAATCTTATGCCAATTTCAAAAAATTCATCTTTGTTTTATTTAATTTTAAAAGTATATACCTCTATAAAAAACATCCTTTAAAATTTAACGAAACCTGAAAATTTATTTTTCATTTTGGTTGTTTGTGGTGGAATTAAAATATCAATCTGAAGGAATAATGCCTCTTAAATCACGGGATATAAACATATCACAAAAACATGAGTCAAGCGGGCGATACAAAAAGAAGTTTGTTTAAGAGTACCTTTTGATTTTAAAAACTTAATATTTAGAAGCCACAAAAAATATCAAAGCATTTGCCGTTAACATAATAATAGGTTTGCCTGCTAATGTCAGTGAATTGAAATATTTTATATTCTTTACCTTTGAGAAAGATAAATTGTATTTAGTAAAAGTTTTTAATAAAAAATATTTGTTAAATTAACCATTTTAATACAATGTATGAAATCTATAAATCAATGAAAAATTAATTATTTAAAATGCATTTTAATGTTTCACATGATAATAATCGCAAATATTGAAAAATAGATTTAAACGTTTTTTGGAATAGTATTTTGATTATCTTACATAATTATCAGCTTGTGCTAAATATTTCGCGAATGAAGAAATTTAATGATTCTTAGAGTTTCTGTAAAGCTACTGGAGGGTTAATGTGGAATTAAGGGTACTACGAGTATAATAATATATTTGAATTTCTGCTCGCTTGTCGTAGAAGATTCCTGAGCTTAATAAGGGCAAGATATGGGCAGAGTAGTTTAGCTATATTTTATAAAAAACCATTTACGCATGTCTGAGGGTTAGGGGGCTAAAAGGCTCTAAGAGATTTATATTTATCAGGTTATTCTTATTTGTATATCTAAGAGAATTTAAATGGCGTACAATTTGTCCTAGGGAAGGTTTTGTAAAAACAACTGGAAAATACATCAGAGGATTATTGGCAGGTATTTTATTTAAAGTTGTTGTGACTTCTTTTTCCGTCACATCGTCACATATGTATATAAGAGGGTGTTATAAACGGTAAACTGAATGGTCATCCAGAGAGATATAGGAAGCTACTCGCCCTTGATTCTCACTGAACTTAAGGGGAGGATTAATAAACGTGGGGACACATAACTTAAAAGTAATAACAATGAATTACCCTGGCGGCCTAAGCTGTATTCTGTGTGCTGAAGCTATGCTTTTTATTGAAATGTATGAGAAAATATTACCGAAGACTAGCGATATCAGATTTAGAAAAGTATTTATTAGATTATTGCTATTATATTTTTGCAATACAAGTAAATTTTAACTCTACAGTTAAAATATAATCTGACTTAATGATAGACCGTGCAAATCTCTTTTGAAACCAATCACAGCTTTGTATATGTAAATTGTTGTTCATGTGTATTTCAATACATATAATCCTCAAATAGGTGTTACAATCAGCGACATGTCCTGAAGTCATACAAGGTATAGTTTGTTTAGATTTAATATAAAAACCGGTCATCGCCGAGGCATAAACAATAACCCCACCTTAGATATTAGTCAAACGGGGTTCCTAATTTTAAAAGTATCCTAATGGGTACGCGCCGGTTATGTTTCAGGAAATATATAACCATGTCTACTCAAACCACTAACGTTACTGCGGGGATATCAATACTTTTCAAGACACGTCAAAACAACGATTAAAACAGTTGAGTCGACTACGCCAGTTGAGTTGCTAGGCCGGCTAGGTTGGTTAGGTATTAGGTCTGGCACTTTAGCCATCCCAGACATAACATACTTGAATATAACTTAAATCTTTGACATAAAATGGCCAAAGTCGGTGTAAATAATTTCTACTGCCAAAGATTTTTGAACAAAATAGTATTCGAATTGGTTATTTTATCAAATTAACTATCCGCTTAATTTGTTCTGGGAATGAAATAAATAAATATATAAAGAATATGAAAATAGTTTAAGTTCGCCAATGTTTGAATTTTTAAATTTTTTAACAAAATTAGTTATTTTTTGCAATTTTATTTTAGGTAATCGAATAACACGAGAATAGAATACGATAATCAATCATAATCAATCACATTTCAAATGGTTAGATGAAATCCATACACAACCTAAAACTTGTTTCGTTGTTCCTTCATTATTCGTTAGATATACATTTCTGCTTCTTTGGCTAGCAATCGATACTACTGTAATTTATCATATCATAAATAATCTTAAGAAAACTCGTTAAATAAATCCTATCAGTATTTCAAACCTAATTACAGCCTGAAAGTATGCATTACTTATATTTTAATTTATACATAATCCACACAAATGTAAACTGAAAGTACGAATATCTTATATCTACATATATGCATGTTGTTTTTCATTTTTAATTCTTAATTTATCTTTTTTCACTCTTCACTAACCTAACCATTGTACGTGTTTCATTTTAAATTATTTTCAATATAAAAATAAAAATTTAATTTTCTTCTTATTAAAATATTTAAGCGCTTGAGTGGTAGCATCAAGTAGATTGAAATATTAGCTGTTGTCTTGTCCTAAGTTAAAAGAGGTAAAATGCACAACTTTAGGGTAAATAGTTTTCTAGAATGTTAAAATTATCATAAATTCCAGGTATTTGCCATGCCTGCCTCACAAGCAACAAAATTAATGTTTCTTGTATTTTTTGCTCCCCCATTTTTGGTGGGTTCGAATAAAATATGCCAAGTTGTTTCTGCAAGCAAACATATTGGAAAAGATTATTTTGTTTGGATAAAAGTTATTTAATAAAGAGTTTGCATTTTGCTCCAACACATATTTTGCCGTTTGAATTTTCCCTTTCTTCTATGGCAGCACATTCCTTCTGTATTACCAACATGTTAATATTTGTTAGTGCCTTTTAATTTGTCTGTGAGAATATTCAATTTTTGTTGCCTGTTGCTTGGTGTTTATTTTTTGATGATAGAATACAAAATACTTTAAATTGCCTAAGAACATTCTTTTTGATCAAAAACACTCCTCTAGGGGATTGAAACGAAATTTTTTGTTTTGTATTTATTTGTTACTGTTTCTGCGTCAAACTTAGCCACAAAGGGAGTAAGCAAGAACACTAACACCAACGTAAAAAAACAAAAATCGAAAAATACACATCCCCACATGGAGTTTGTTTATAAATAACATGTGTCTGTGAGTTTTTTGCATGACAATCAAAACCTTGTTAACAATGTATTTTGAGTTGTTTAAGTTGTAAACAAAATTTAAGTGAGTCAGGCTGTTATACGGAAGTAACGGTACAAATATAATAGAAGAAGACCTTTATCAAATGTTAAACAAAAAAAGCGAAAGCAAAATAAATAATTATTTACCCACCAAAGCAACAGGAAAATATTTGAGTACTTTAAAAATATTTTCGGTAAAATATGTTCGAACAATGTCCAGGTTTTAAGACACGAACTTAAAGGCATTTGTATAGGTATTTGTATGCTCTATGTATGTGTATACGTGTATAGTATATCAACAATTTTTCGTAATGATTTATTTGTACTTAAGAAACTAAGCAGGAAATCGGAAGGAAGTTCAGGTGATTTGCCTATAATAAAGTAAATATTTAAAATTGCTTTTAGTCTGGTTGTTTGCCTTTCTGTTTCTTACATTTTTAAAGAACATTTTTACTGTTAATATTTTTAAAAGCAGGTTTTGTTAAAGTTTAACAACGTTTACGTATTTGTTTCTCATAAGAAAATATATTTTCAAACAAATGTGAGTATTAACGACTTTGTGAGAGATGCTTCTTTCGGCACTTTGCAGCTTGAAGAACATTTTATTATTACAATCAGCTCTGTGTTATAAATGCTATAAATAGTAAAATTAACTTCTAAGTTTTGTGTAAACATTTATAATACTTTAAAATTAACTGATTTTCAAATCTTTAAGACCATTATTTAAAAAAAAAAATTCGGTGTATATGGACATCAAAATTTTAAACGTAAGGCATTCTTTTAGCTAAGAAAAATATTTGTGTTTGAGTAATTGATTCATCAATTTTATGTTACAAAATTTTTATAAAAAAGGTGGTAAGCGAAGCACTGTAAAATATGAGCTTCGTAATTAAGCCATCATATTAGTACATTTTGTCATAAGTTCAGAACGTATTAACAAAATTAAATAAAATCAAATAGAGATGCAGTATAAAGTTATCACAAAGTTGTTTTAACATAACTTATTTCTCACTTCCATAGTGTCCAAATTATTTGTAAATAAAATTTAACAAAAAAAAAATTTAAATTAAATTTTTAAAATCCAAGATTTTGACAAAATAAAATTTGTTTATGGAATAGTTATATTATTATATAAAATTTGTTTCTGCTATTAACAAATATGTTAATTTTATGAAGGAATGAACTAAAGCAAAGTATGTTTTTTTTTTTTTGAAGAGAAGTAGCACTTCAGGCAACAATGCCTATTTAGTCAAGTACCGTGCTACATTCTTTAGGAAAGAGATAGAAAAGAGATGCGAAAGGTGGTGAAAGAAGGATAGCTACGGAAGTTAACTGTCGTATAAGACAGCTCAGTGACCAGTGACTTTGCCCCACCGACAGAGAATTTTTATTTGTAGTGGAAAAAAAAACAAGGTCTTTGTTGGGATTCGAACCCACAATCCCCAGTCATGTAAGCTAGCACACTACCTATTAGTCTACAGGGCCACCTTAAGCAAAGTTTTGTGATGCTTGTGTTTATTAATTTCTTTGTGCCCATTTACCATTTTACTTATAATATAATAAACTATAAGCCCAGATAAGGTGAATTTAATGAACACTTATCAAAATTATCATTGAACCCAACCTTTTAATCAAGTAATCCAATATAATGAGAATTTTTAGCAAAATAACATTAAATCAAAAGAAGTTTTTAATTGTGTTTTCCTATAGTGGCAACACCAACAACATGATAGTTTTGACATTTAGTTTTTTGACGTAGGTTACGTTAGTAATTGTTCCACTGAATTTCGCACGAAAATCGCATTAAAATAATTAAACTCTTTTTTAAAATGGTGGTTCTATTAAAGTTACATTTCATAGAATTCGTAATATTTTCGGAAAACATAATCGTGCTTGCAAAACCGCTATTAAGAGTTCGGTAGTTAAATTTGAGTCGACATGCCTCGGTACAAAATGTGAGAACATCAACACATGTTCGACCAGGCCGTTCAACTGAAAAGATCGTAAAACCACCACATGGCGAATTTTGCATAAGGATTTGGCTTTGAATTCTTACAAGGTTCAACAGATGCCATAGATTCGCTAAATTCATTCGGGAACAAGCGGCTGGTTTTTCTGAAAACATAATTTTTTCAGACGAAGCCCATTTTCACCGGTCAGGGTATGTCAACAAGCTAACTTCCCAGACTTGGTCTTCTGAAAATCGTGGAGCGATTATTGAGAAGCCTTTGCATGCTCAACGTGGAGGGGTGATTAGGACTTTTTTTTTTTTTGTTGAAGATGCGGCTAGAAATGCAGTCAATGGATTAAGCTATTGCGAGATGCTAACAACTCAATTTTGGACTATTATTGGCGACTTTGGTATCACTGATAGGGCGGTACCACATGTCACACAGCCAATGAAACGATCAATTTATTGCTAGCCAAATTTCCAGGTCGCATTATTTCACGACAATCAGCAGTTAAGTGAATGACGGCTTAAGGTTAAAGAAGATTCATGCAACTAAGGCAGCTTCAACACATCTTTATATGCTTAATGTAGTAGGATTTGCTGCAAACCATCTTACAGTTGTTTTTGACTATTATTGTCGCATGAATATAGTTGCTATCTTTATCCTTTTTAAATAATCGAGCTGCTAAAGAAAGATTTTAAAGTCTTTTATTTTTACTTTCAAAGTGAATTTGAAAGTTTTATTTATAGTAAATAATTTGTAATAATTATAGTTATTTGTCCTTTTTAATATTTTACAAGTAATTTGTTGATTTAGCACATGGTCTTTATATAAAGTGTTACATTATTTGTGCTACAATAAAGTTTGCGTGAAATCCAGAACCTAAAAGTCTTCCGATTCAAGTGAAACGGTGTGCTTTTTTATGGTTTATTTCAATGTGTATGTATACTACTAAAAGAGGATTTCAAGAACAGAGGGTTCTTGATATATGAAAAGTTGAAAAAAAGGAATGAACAATATCTGCAATATTTTAACGAAGCAAATTTGACATATTTAAAACATAGCATTTGAATTGTATTAGGGTGATATCAACTCTTAACATAAAGTTTATCTTTTTTTATTTTAGTTTTCGATATTTTGCCGCACTACTGACTGGTATCTTCTTGGAGAAATATCGCACACTACAATAAAAATAATCCATAAATTACTTGTAAATAATTTGTTTTATAAAAATTAATTGAACAATTTTACACTTTTTCCATAGATCACGACTACATATTTTTTGTATTTTTATAGATTTATTTTTTTTTTATTTATTAAAAATTAAATAAATTAAATTTTTATATCTACTAATACTGAAATTTCAACTGAGATAATTTAGATTCTTTTAAATTAATCTCACAAATGTTTTTGTACAGGATACCCAAAAAAGTAATTAAATATAATAATTTTAGTTTTATACAAATAAAAACCAAAAATTTTATAGTTTGTTCTCTTGATGAAAAATAATAAAAATAATAATATTAATAAAACAAATTTAACATGTGTAAAAATAATCAAGTTATTTTATTTAGTTTTGTTTCAAAAACGTGATTGTATAAAAGTTCTGGAGATTTTGTGAAAGCAGTAATTTATTATTGCTTTTATTTCAATTTCCTTTGCAGACATTTCTACAATATTTGCAGTTTCCTAATGATGGATAAAAGGAAAGTTAATGATTTCGTATAGAAATTATGCTATTTTTTGTTCGTTCACAGTTATTGCTAATTAAACAGTGATCATATTGAAGTTTGAGGGAAAATATTAATTATTTTTAATAAAAATATTTTATTAAATATGAGCATATTTTTATAAGATTTTTTAAGAAAACAAATTTTTCTTAAAAAAATTAAAAAACAACTGAGATCTATAAAGTGTAAAAATTAAAATAAGTTGTTTTAAAATAATCGCTTTATAATTTCATATACGGGGTTCTTTTATTTTTCTCAAGAGAATTTGGTCATTTGCTTGCTCAAAAAAACTTGATTATTTGCTGTCGCTTAATTGGCGAAGTATTCAGAACAATCTTCTGTTGGCATTAAGTATACCTGTAAGTTTGAGGCTTGAAGCCACCTTACAGCGTTCACCGACCATATTGCCATATTGAAATAGAATAAAACAAGAATGAGTTTTGTAAAATTACATGAAATTTGCTTTTTTCTGAAAAGTACTCTTCTGGTTTTGTAATATAAATATGACTTCTGGCATATGATATAGTTTAATATGGAGAATCAATTTTCAATCAATCATTTCGGGCTTATCAGCGTAGACTTGCTGCTTTATATATTACCACAGGAAGTAAATTGTGCGATTGTGCCCTCCAAGATCCTGCTCCGAAACGTGAAATTATGTGCTTAGCAAATATTTTCTTCAATAAATCAATTACCGTATAAGCTGTGTGATAGCTCCTGTACATTACGGCTTAATTGATAAACGAAAAAGTCAGTAATTATGGCTCTATAATGGTCACCGGTGACTGTAACATTCTGAACAGCAAAGTTTTTAAAGCAGTAGGACCCAGTGATTCCCACAGCCCATAAACAGTCAGTAATGTTGGTGTCTTAATTTAAACTCGAAAATTATCATCACTCCAAATAAAGTAATTTTATTTAGTGACGTAGCCATTCAAATCGCAAGACTCCGTTCTTTCTTCTACTCTATTTCTTATTTTTCTAAACGACCTACCTTGTCGAACTTTCAACCCTATATATTCTTTTGCCGATGATAGCGCCATTTGTCACTCGTATTAATTTCGTAATAGACCAGGCCATTTGGAGGTTAGTTCCAAAAGGCAGAACATGAATAATACGCTTAATCACGATCTCGCGACAATCTTGGAATGGGGTCGTGTAAATAGAGTCTATTTTAATGCCCATAAGACGGAATGTTGCATGCTTACGCATAGATCTACATTCGGTAGTGGTGCTGCATCTGTTACTATACGTGAGATAGGTATTACGGAATCGGAAGCTCTTGATGTTCTTGCCATGAAAATTCAGTGTGATGTTCGATTTTTCAGGTTTCTAAAGAAGCTTTCAAATGCCTCGGTTTTCTAAAACGGTGTAAAAAACACTTCACTCCATCCGATCTCCGTACTATCTATACCACCTATATCCGTCCAAAAATGGAATACAATTTTCATGTATGGGCCGGCGCTCCAAAGTCTATTTTGTATTTACTCGACCGCGTACAGGAGAAGGCCAAGAGGCTCATTGGGGACAGATGGGCATCAAACTCTATTGATTCTCTAGAGCATCGACGCAAAGTAGGGTGCATTTCACTGTTCTATTGTTACCACAATGGTAAGTGCTCTAATGAAATTAGGGAACTTGTTCCCAATATTCGCACGTTTTCGCGTTTAACACGATTTTCGTTGAGAGCGCGTCTATTTGTGGTTGATTGGCCAGTGAATCGCATTACGCATTACAGGGAAAATTTGATTTTTAGCAGAACAGTCCGTATGTGGAATAAGATCTCTCCGGAAGTCTTTCCTGGGAATCTGGGAAAGTTCAAGCTGAATGTCCACAGACACTACTCCCTCTTTCCTCCTTCCCGCAACCTAATTTCCTAGTTCTGAAATGCATTGAGTGCTTGTCCGCAAAAAAAAAACAAAAAAAAAGCTTCATGTTGAATGCTAAACCAAAATAAACATAAATTATATCGCAGCTGACAAAAGTATTGCCAATTAAAAACTATATAGAGGTATATAGTTAAATTTTAATTAAGTACCATATATTTTATAAAAATTTTAAAACTGTGAGTGGTTTTATACTATAGAAGATATATAGAAAAACCTTTCAAAAAATTTTTAAATTTACAGAAATCAGATCCTATACCTTGAAATTCTGAGTCTACTGCGAAGCTAAAGGCGAAATTCTGACGAATACTTTAAAGGAAAATTAAGAATAATTATTTTTAATAATTAAACATTCAAACCAAAATAAGCTTTCTATTGAAATCCCAAACCAAACTAAACATCAGCTGACAAAAGTCTTGCCAACTACAAGTTCTATACCCCTATTTAAATATCCTATATTTCTCTGAAATGTAAAACTATATTTAAAAGCCTTTAAACAAAGTTCTTGGAGATTCTAAAGTCAGATCGAAAACTTTACCATTCCATGTGTAAGGCGAGATTCTGTAAAATAATTTAGAGAAAAATTAGGAATATTAATAAAAATTAAGCTGAAAGAATCAACTGGCAAAAAAGTCTGCTGTTGTTATTCGAAAATCATTACTTTCTGTGTACATACATACATGTTATTAAAAATTAATTAATAAATTTGGTTAACATTATTTAAAAAAAGTCACGCCAAATTTAAATCTGAAAAAAATGTTTATAGTGAAGCATTGGCCCAAATTGTATTTTTTTGGGATGCATATGGCAATATTGGTCGATGAACGCGATAGGAAGCCTAAAACTTTTAACTTATAGCTAGTACATATGCTAGCTGAGGATTGTCCTGAATATTTCGCCAATAAGTGGACAGAAAATGATCAGGTTCTTTTAAGAAAAACACATATATATGGTTGCTTTGGGTTTATTGGGATTGTTAGTACTTTAAACTTAGGTTTGTGTATATTGTAATGTACGACCAATTAGAAAGAGACTAATGGAATAAGGCACGATTCGGTCGTCATGGATTTTATGGAATCCAGCATTATGGTAAACATTATCTATTCAGCTTACTATTTTACCGAAAAAGGAAAGAGATATTATTAAAAATTTCATATTGATAATTTAAATGCACAAAATATGTTTTTGCCTTTTTTGGTCACACTGTACATATCTGATGCTTTTCACAAAAATATTTTTTAAGAAGCTTATTTCTCTTTAATATTCTTTCACTAAAAATAAATTCAAAAAACAAATACATGTATGATTTTTGGTTTACGATTTTACTTTGTGAACTTAAAACGAATGTTTCATATCGAATCCATGCACTAACAAGTAAACTAGAAATCAATTGAAAAAAAAAAAATAAAAATAAAAAATATAAGAATTTTACACAATGTTTTATTTCAATATAATTTTTTCCTCAAGATCTTTTGCCAACAAAATCTTTGAGTTTATAGTTTTAGTGTTTAATTTCTTAACAATACTGTCACGTACTTTTATGTTTTAAACTCAATGCACATTAGAGAGTAGAATACAAAACTACATACATAAATATTTATGCTTATATATGTATGTAACCCAAAAAATATGTTTTTCTTCTTCTGTTCATCTAGCAATTGCACATAAATAAAATTTTAGTATAACACGTTCAATATCCCTACAATTTTTATTACTCATACGCAGTGCTAGAAATTTTGAATTGTTGAAAAAGGTACTAAGTCTATATACAAAGTTTTTTATTACTCTGCGGTAAGAAGGTTTCTTGCCAGCACGTTGCGAAATAAGGCAGGTCTTTGGCAATCTCAATTTATTAAACTTGCAGAGGAATACTTCTAAGAATAGTTTCATTGGTTTCATCTTTCATTTGTAAATCGATTATATAAAAGCTTAAGGACTTTTATAATTCATTAAGCTCTTCGTTACCTGTCTATAGTAGGTCGTATGTTTTGATATTTTTTTGTTGAAAACTAATATTTCGCTATCATAAAGATAGATTGCGTAAATTATAAGAACAATAACATTGAAAGTTAATAAAACGGTACTTTGCAGTTTCTTATTCAAAGGAAGAAAATATAAAACAATTGCTACTGAATTAGTTTTATTAAAACAACTTGCATTTTTTTTAAATTTTCTTTGAAATTTCTCCCACTTTATTAATATATTAAACTATTGGTGATTTAGGATTATAACTTCGAAATTAACATTAGTAAAATTATTATGAGAGATATTTCGAATATCCGATAATCTGATAATTAAAAAAATATTGAAAACTATTAAAGGAAGAAAAAAAAAATTCAAACCGAAATGAAAATTTTAAAAAATGTCACATAATTTTCCTTTTCAGTATCAGAAATCAGCTCTCAAGCTAAGCTAATGTGAAATGTGAAAACCTGATACTAAAAGTACCATAGCAGAAACCATCGCTTAGCAATGCAAGAAAAGATAATCAATACTAATTTAATAGAAAGAGATATGCCTGATATACTAGCAATAGGTCACATTGCTGGTTTGCGTGATATTTAATTCGATGATGAAAAGTTTAATTAAAAAGCTCAATTCAAGTGGCTACAAGCAGATATTTTACGACACATAACAGCGGAGAGGGCGGAGTTATTGTCTAGACCAAAAATGCAAATTAAAAATATATTATCTGTAAAAGTTAGTGATGTTAATAATTAGACTCCGTAGAAGTTCATTTTTTGGAATAATTTTTAATTTAATATATATATTTACATATTTGTGCTAGATTCCTTTAAAAATAAATGTATCGAAAGATATATCAAAAAGAATTGTATATATGAAATGTATGGAAACCATATCCACATGACCACATAGCTCATCAGTTGATTTGACCCAAAATTTTGTATAGATAATTCAAAAGTCTTATATCTCAAACCAAATTGATTAAATGAGAGCTTTTATTGAATCAATACAGCAAAAAGACAACAAAGCTCAGCTCATTAAGGCACAGCATATTATTTTGTGTGAATTATTATTAGACATATTTTTTTATTCGTTTTATACATGAAGCCTAATTAATGTTACATTCGGAATATGTAACATACAACATGTTTTAAAACCGTTTGAATTCAGCAAGGTCTAACTGTGCAGCGAAATTTCACACCTCGTTTTCTTTTTTTGACATTTGTAATCGATATAATGTGCGAAATGGTGACTCAATTGACGCCTAAGCCATGGAAATTCACTTTGAAAATCAAGCAGTACTTTTGATAACTTAGAGACGCACAATTTAGCTTAGACATGGATCTCATTTTGCCAAACTCGGTTTGTTTATAAACAAAATTGTCGCACAAGAAGTAAAACTAATCTACAGCAGATTCTGCAGATAACATTACTTGCAGAAAAGTTAATCCTTTGGTGCTGTTAGTGGATTTTTTTTTTCAAAAGAGAAGCAAGAGCTCGTGTTGCAAGCAATAATTTTTTGATGAAAACGTGGCTGATATTATTATAGGCGATATGTGGGTTTCACATATTGCTCACCCTATGATGACTGTAACTATTGGTTTAATCAAATTTAGTGATATGTTGATTTCGGTAAAGTGTTCAATCATTTCACTTCTAAAGTCATACGAATTTACACCCCTAAATTTTTCGTGTAGTGCTACGTTGTCATCGACAACAATTGGCGTCCTGGATGCCAAAATTATTTATGTTACTCGTGATATGCTTCCGGCAATGTTGCAAAGTGTTTTTAAATATTGGAAGTGCAAAATGCATTGTTTTGCGAACATCCACGTTGGCCATAGGCGCAAAATCTTTTGCAAATATATTTATTTAGTAATAAAACGAACCAGTTGGAGGTGAGTTCCAAAAAGCGAAACATGAATGATACGCCCAATCACGATCTCACGGCGATCTTGGAATGGGTTCGTGCGAATAGAGTCGATTGCAATGACCGTAAGACGCAGTGTTGCATGCTGACGCATAGATCTGTGTTCGGAAATGGTGCTGAATCTGTTACTATGGTAGATATAAGTATTATGGGATCGGAAGTTCTTGATGTTCTTGGCATGAAAATTCAGTGTGCTGTAACGCATATATCATATTGCAAATATACTTAATTTTTAAAAATTTAAATTTTACTAGAATTTTAAAAACATTTGCTATAGATTTATAAACTTCTCTAAAGCATCTGTTTGTTTTAATTATCAGCAAAAAAATAGAAAATGCAAAATAGTAACGTAATAATAGTTAATAGTTTCAAGTTCTTTACAAGAACTGTTTTAATGTTGTCTATTAAGAAATTAAAAGCCAAAGAAATCCATAAAATCACAAACTAATGGCCTTATTAAGAAAATGTGTATGTGAGCATGTGCATGTGAGTTTCAAACGCACGAACCCATACAATCACATAATTTTATATATATAATTGACTGTAGTTTTATTTTTGAAAAAACAGAAAACAAATGTATACAACAAAACAAAAATAAAAAAAACCTTTAATATCTTTCTGCCCAGTGTCTTAGTAAATCTAAATCTATTTTACCATAAAATAAAACACACATGTTACCTCAACCAGAAACTAAATCAAAAGAAAAAAAAAATAAATAAAATAAAGAAATAATATGTATCTAAGCCGATAATATTTGTTCTATAAAAATATTTGGAAAACCACAAAATAAATATGTGACACCGACATGACTCTGAGGTCAAAATCGTAAGTGTGGGATTAAATTGTGCCAGAAATGTTAATGTTTTGTGTCAACAGTAATTTTTTATAGAAATGTTGTGGGTTCCTGTATCTCATTTTGCTGTTTTGTTTTGTAACTTGACATCTTCATTTTTATAAATTGCAATTTAGAAAAGATTTTTCTTTTTAAATTTAGAAAAAAAAAATATTATTTTCCAACTATGATTACATGTGTATAAATGTGTGCTCTAAATTTATATGGAGCTCTCATTTTTTTCCTTTTTAAAGTTAGAAGAAATTTAAGTAACTTCATGTTTGGTTTCATAAGGTAGTTTCTTGATCATGTCTTTTCTTATTTTTAGTTTTATAAAAACAAAACTCTAAGCACGGCTGCCGTTTCTTTAGTTTACAATTTGACAATATGATTGGAACCAAAGTTGCATGGTCTTCCCAACGTTCACAAAGATGGTATACCATCAAGACCTATTTTTATCTGTAGATTTTTCACAATTTAACGTGGCCTCTTTATATGCCGTACACTAAGGTTAAACCACCCAGACATGATACCCAGTGAAGTCTTGTTCTCCCTACAAGCCAGGTTATATTTTGATGTGAATGCTGTGGAAAGTTGGAAAAGTGAAAAAAGTCCACTGAATTTAACTAAGAGGTTAGTTTTGCAAAAAGAGACGATTTGTTGATTTGCATTGAAGAAGAAAAACAAAGAAAATAGACGCTGTAGTAAACATGGTGACTATGTCAGAAGTGGAATAAAAAAAGGCTGAAAGCTTTTTAAAATGGGAATATGGCCACAGCTCCTGCCGAAATCTAGACGTACATTGGGTTTTGTGGCATGGTTAAGTGGTTAATGGGAAGTCATAAGTTGGAAAAGGTACTGTGAATTTATCTCAGTATCCTGGATGCAAATCCATGCAGTTGATGAAAGAAAATATACAGCACTTTACAACCTGATTTAAAGCATTTACTTACTTAAGTCCTACTCTACATATATTACGTTCACTCTGCCATCTTCCTTAAGAAGACTTGCAGACAGAGATGCATTGCATAATGCGCTATTATTGAATTCAAACCAAAGGCTGCTGTCATATGGACCAATTCAATTCATCCTTAAAACAGACAAATTTTTTTAAAATAACCAACGAAAAAAAAGACCACACGAGTCACAAAAAAATGGCTCACAGATCCAACTTCTCTGTTTTTTGTGCAATATTAAGCAAAAATTTAGTTTCTTTCGATGTAGTATTGTTATCTGGCAGTATTTCAGTGATTTTGGCAATTTATATAATTAGGAAAAAATGGGAATTAATTACTAAAGATTGGTTGTTTTTTTTTTTTTTTGATATTATTAAGTTTTGAATTAAAAAGAACACATACAGAGATCTCGCAGAAACGTGAACTTATTTTTACAGAGGGTGTTCACGTTTCAGATTACAATTTTTCTATAAAATATTTTATTCTCTTTTTATTTTTCACCTATGAGACAGGTTTTGATTCTACTTTTTGTAAGTACCTGCCATATTTTAATATATTTACTATACTACTATGGGAAGCAAAAGGGTTGTAAGATACTAATTTCTAAATTAGTACAGAGATCTTTCCATTTTTGGAAGCTCCGATGAATGCAGTGTTTTCCCTTCTCCAGGTCCCGAAAATATTTTATTAACACATTTTGAAATTGCATCTTTTTTGTTTCTTATGGAACAAATCGTCGATCTGACGACATTATACTTATTCGACTAACCAGTTGCAGGTGAACCTTTCCATAAAAGCTCTAAAATATCTGACTTTTCTTGAAGAGTTAACACTTTTAGACATATTAGATATATTTTCAATAAAAATATTTTCAGAGATCACTTGTTTATATTATTTATATGTATAGACAGCATAGAGAGATGCTTCCAGTAGAACTCCCGTGGTAATACCAAAACTACTTATCCTGCAACAGAAGTTGTTTACAACAAACAAACTATGGAATTCTTCTGCGGGGAATCCCAAAATGTTTGAATAAGCTTACAAAATTGTATTTTAAAGTTCGATAAAAAGTTCATGTTTTAGAGTAGTCAATGCAAGAAAAAAATGTTCATCTTTTTAGATGTTCATGTTACTGGGTGTACACGTTTCTGTATTTCAAATTTTAAGATAAAAATATGAGCAGTTAGGGTGTATAGTCTATAGGCTCACCAGCTTCATCAGTGATTGCAGAAAATGTCGTGGAAGCATGACAATACGATTGAAGGCTTAAAAATTCAAACCGAAACTCATGATGTTTTTGTTTTGCATACTGAGAAGAGATGATGTGGAAGTTACCTTAGAAGCCCTCAATAATTCCAAAAACAAATATGTTGTACGAAAGAGCTAGAAAATGATGGAAAGATGGCATAAATTATCTATAGACTGATATGCAAGACCAACCTCCTCCTTTTATTCTAACCACCCGATACAAATAAAACTTAGTACTGAACGGAATTTTGCAGAGAGAGTATTGTAAATTAATGACCAAAATTACTTATTTAATATAATATTCAGATAATACTGGATATTTACTTCATGCAGTAGTGATATCTAATTAATAAAACTGGCCTTTTTGAAAATTGGAAACACTGCTAGAATTATTTTTAAACACTCAATGATTGGTTGGAGGAAAAATCGTGAAATTTTACAAAAGCTGGTAAAGAAGCTGCAACATCTCAAACGATCATAGTTACCACTGATTAAGGGATGGTATATGAGTTACGGTATACTGGGGTACAATAGTAAAACAGCATTACAGAAAGATTAATTAAGCAGTTTTTGGTGCACAAAATAAGTATTAATTTTTGACTTTTTAAAATGAACCTTTATTGCCATCGTAAACTTATATTTCCCCGTCAGCTAGAATTTTCTAAATATAAAAAAATTATCATTTTATATTATGAATCTCATTTCCTGAACAAAAATAAGTCATGTTATTTAAAAATTAACACATGATTTGAAAATAATTTCTTATTGAATGTAGAAATTTCCAAATTAATAAATTTTCACAGAAGCCAAAACATTTTATTTTTGTATGATATAAATGGTTTTACTGATTTAATTTTATATAATAAAATACAAAATATCTACTTCGACAAAAATCAGAAAGGACATTTTTTAAAGAGTGTTTTGTTTTAACTTTACAACTTCAGCTTTCAACTTCAATTGTTGTATTCGTTCAAAAATATTAAAAACTTTTATATGAAGCCACTAAAATAATAAAAAAATAAGCAGCTTGGGGGAAATCGTTTGAGATTAATGCATTATCTACTTTTTATATATATTGTTACGAAAATGATTTGTTAAATTTTAAAAGAAATTAATTACGAGTAAAAAAAGTAAACGGAACGATACACAGTAAATTTTACAAACTGCGTAGTTTTCTCTACGAAATCTTATACACACAAGACAACAGCAACATGCTTATAAGAAATTCTCCCAAATAAGATAAACAACAGAAAACAAAAACAACTTACACGGAATAAAAACAAAGCACATAGCCAAGCAGATGCCTAAACTGAATGATACAAATAACAACAATATGGGGTGATGTTAAAGTATAATATTCTTGTATATGCGAGAACCTCTTAGAACAATTGTATAACCACCACTTGCTGGGCAATTCAATTACTTCAAGTTGAGTAACGACAATATGTTATCAGCGTGTTGTTTTTGTGGTATTGAAATCAAATTAATCGTTTAATTTAATTTAAAACTCTAAAGTGCTGTGTTATTATTTTGCATAAAAGAACTCAATATAAAAAAACGTTTATTAAAAGGCATAAATGTAAAACTATTTTATATTAAACAACCAGTAGCTCTTTAGACAAGTTATTAGAACTTTGCATAACAACCCCTGGAGAAATTTAACATCATCTGAAAGACCGCGAATTGTTGAAGAAAAATACATTACGCTATTTTAAGACAGGTATATTACTGCGCCATACGTCTGCATAATAGCAGAGAAATTTGAAATCCTATTCAAGATGGCTTGTTACGCATATTTTGGTACCAGTTTATTAATGTAGAAAAATAAAACTGCTAAAAGAAAAAAATTAACAAGATGTAAACCTATTTAAATTTCATTTAATTCCAGTTTATATTTTAAATAAATTCTGGATTATATATTATGAAACAAAAATCCAGCTGCCTTCAAATAGTTTAACTGGTTTCTCATATTTTAACTTTATTTATCTTGTTTACTTATTTTCAGTAAAAAAAGCTGAATGAACATTTAGATTGCATTAAAATATTGGCTTGGCCTAGTGTAAAACTTTACAAAAGAATGCTGTAATACATTTTGTATTTTATTACTTGTTGCAAAAAGAATTATGTAGCAACAAGGTTGCAACTTATTTAAGGCAACAAAAAATAATAATAATAAAGAAACAAAGTTTTAATAAAGAAATATTACAATAAAGTAATGTTTATGTTCAAAGTTTAAGATTGCAAAATATGCTGCAGCATAACTAAAGTTAAAATAGTTTGACTTAAAACTTTCTAAATGAAAATGCATTCTTTCCTTGTTTTGTATTCAATGTTGCATGTACCATTAATGCTGCTAAATGTAAATATATTTTTGTTAACCCTAACTAGCTTTTAATATAAAAATTAAATTAAAAACAAATTTTTTTAACACATAAATACTTTTCCTGTTTGAATAGTTAGCAAAATTCTTTTGGTCATATTTTTTATTAATTAAATAAATATTTTGTATTGCAATTCGCTGGTTTGAAGAAAAGAAAATTATAATGAGACACTTATAGTTATACTAAAATTTTGTTGCTGAGCCTTGCAGTTCTTAAACTAAATGTAGATAAGATATTTTAAATAAAACAAATTTTTTAACTCTTTTCTTGTACTTCTTTAGAGATGCGTGAGAAGATTTACATCAGTACCTAGCTGTGTAAGCTATAACCTGATTGTGGATCAAGCCACTTGCCGCGCCGTAGGAAGCTATTGGATATCTGTATCATCTAGTCACTCCTAGTTGCAAATTCGAGAGCTCGAAGCAGGGCCGCCACCTCCACTCCTTGCTAAAGAGTTGGAAACTATCCAACTTCTGGTCCAGAACACATAACAAGCATGCTCACTGTATAATTAGTCAGAGTACAGCTAAAAAGCTGAACTCTGGAGCTTACTGTTTCCCGTGGAAATAACCTGGAGTTGCCCAGTTGGCTCCGCTAGCCTTTAGGGGACTAGACTCCCTTTTACTCCCGGTGATACATGTAATGATGGTGAGATTTCATCAAAAGATATTAATGTGCCCCTGGAGGGACTGCTTTAGAGATGTCATAAAACTTCCATAAATAATTTATTTATTAATTTTTTGAGTTGTTTAAATGAAGTTTATACTTCCCGTTGTTGCTACAATGTATGTCTGTCTGTTTGTCAGTTGTTTAGCTGCTCTAACAAAAGCTACTAAAACCAGATGGATGAAAAATACAAACGAATGGAGCGTAAATTTACATAGCTAACAGAACAAACCGACAATCACAATAGGAAGGAGTTTCATTCACGCGTCAAAAGCCTCACAGATATACGATTCAATGAAAACGAGACAAAACTAATGGAAAAAGGATTGAAACATAATTTACCTTTTGACAGAATACAGAAGACGATTGAAATACAGATTGTAGATGCTGAGGCAACTATCGCTCAATTAACAACCGACCGCCAAGGACACATGAGACACAGAGTGGCCGACATACTCGAGAAAACGATAAAAGAACATAATAAGGCAAGAACGAATCCAAACGAGCAAAAAATTGCTAAACAGATAAGGGCAAAATTACGGGACAATGACCTAATAATTACAAAGGCTGACAAAGAAAATACGACAGCAATAATGCACAAAGAAGATTATATAGACAAAACACAACAATTTATACAGCAGACCAACTGCACTAAATTCAGGAATGACCCAACTGAGTCCTTTCAAAAGGAAATACGCAACCTATTAAAACGCTGCAAAACTTTGACTGACGGAAAAGTATACATGTACATGAATCCAGGACCACCGACGCTCAAAGCACAATCAAAAATACACAAGGAAAACATATCAATGAGATCCATTATAAATTACAGACCTGCACCGGCATACCACCTAGCTAAACACCTCACCAGAGTGCTTAAACGATAAATTTACAGAACACATATACTATACGTAATACACAAAACCTCACTGATAAACTTAAGGATATAAAAATAACCAAAAACACGCGACTCGTTTCCTTTGATATCAAGGATCTATATACTTCAATACCAATACATGAAACCTTAGATATTCTACGCAACAGACTAGACAATTTTTACGAAAGCCAATACATCGCTGATTTTATAGATATTGCAAAAACGATAATAAAACAGAACTACTTTAGATTCAATAACAACTTTTACAAATTACCCGACGGACTCGGTATCGGAAACCCAACTTCCGCAATCTTCATGGAAATTTTCATGCAACATCTCGAATCACTACACGTAAAAACACTCATGGAAAAACACAAAATAACTCATTACTATAGATACGTAGATGACAATATATGCATCCTCGAGCAAGACAACGGCGAACAAATTCTAGACAACTTAAACACAATTCATGATAAGATTACATACACAATGAAAAAAGAACAAGACAGAAATTTACACTATCTTGACATCACTATAACACGAGGAACTGACTATTTAACATTCAACATCTATAAAAAACCAACAACAACGGACACTACCATCCACACCACCTCAAACCATCCTACCTAACACAAACTAGCAGCATTTAGACATATGATACACAGACTTAAGGTAATCCCACTTACTCCAGATAAGAACAGCAAGGAACTCGACACAGTTTACACCATAGCTAAAATATAACGGCTACAAAACCACTACCATAGATAAACTACTTAGACAATACAACACTAAGAACAGAAATAGAGAAGACAAGGAGACAGCCGATACAACACGACGGCACACCTTTACTTACACAGGACCAGAAATATACAGACTAACTAACCTTTTTCACAAAGAAGGAATACTCACAGCATTAAAAAGTGGAAACACCCTCAGACACTATCTCAGAACAGCGACAGAAACAACTGACAAATTCAATTCCAGCGAGGTATACAGACTTACCTGTACCTGCAAACGAACCTATATAGGGCAAACTGGACGAACACTAAAAACAAGGTTTACAGAACACATACGCTCATACAAACGGAAAAGAGAAGTTTCAAACTTTTCATTACACCTTGACACTCACGGACACACACCAAGGGAAATAGATGAATGTATGACATTATTACATCCTAGCAAAAAAGGACGAAGACTAGACATTCTTGAAAATATGGAAATCTACAAAACAAAAACATTCAACAACGACATTATAAACGAACAGGTAAACATGACCCCAGACACAATTTTCACACCATTAAAACTACTCATGCAAACGGGCAAACGAAAAACACCCTCAGACGGACACACGTACCTAAATAATTGAAAAAAAGGAGGTATCGGTAAGTTCACTTTGCATATAAATGCCAGGTGGCCGGTATTCTGCTTACCTGAATATATACGGACCTAATAACAGAACTACCTGAACGCCAACACTGACTCACCAGTACAAACTAAACCGCGGCTTGAGAATGATGCATTCGCATCGAAAGCGCTCACCATCGAGCACAAATCAGCCAGTTAGACGGAAAATGGCAATATTACTACTAAAACTTATATAGTGTCCTGAAAGTAACAAAAAATTAAAAATAAAACAAATATAAAGGGTGGGTCTAAAGATTGGTGATTAAAAAATTATATTTTTTGTTTTCTAGCCGTAGTAGGCAGGCATTAAAAATTTACACAGTGTATTTAGAAATATGTCTGCTATAAATTTAAAACTTAATCTAAAAATTGTGTTCCATGAAGATCGTGATTTTCATTTTTTGTAGACAGACGTTGAAATCTGCAAACCGAATGAGCTGGTGTATATTTGCTACAAGAGCGAGAATAATAATCTTAAAAAAATGACTGGAAGGGTATCGAAATTAAGTTATTATCTGGATACTCTTTCATTGTGCAGTGGTATTTTTACAGTTAAGTCTTTATGCCAGTTTTGCTTAATTTGTAATAAAATTTATACGCTACTTCCTTCAACCTAATCTCTTCCCTTACGATACATTGCAAATCATTTCCTGTGCAAAAACTAATTTTTACAATTCGCAATAATTTAACTTATATTCTTTTACTATTGAATATCAAATTGCTTTACTATGGGTTAACTAAAGAACTGATCATTTACCCATTATTTTAATCTTTAATAAAATCCTTAATTTTAATTTTTTAATTTTTCTCATATTCTTTTATTTTATAATAAAACAGTCCGTTGTGGCATAGTGTTACATATTTTTAACTCCAGTCTATTAAAATTATTTGACTTCCGAATATCTTTGTCTATTTCGTGTGCTTTATTTGAATTTGATGCACCAAAATAAACGAAATTGCTTGAAGTTTTGCATCAACAACTTAATGAAAATGTACATTAGTAAAACAAGAAAAAGTTAACAGAAGTTGAAGCAGAAAAATTGTTTTTTCATATAGGCAATAACGAATTTTATACACCCATCTCTGCAAAGTATGATATAGGAGTTTAGTATTAAGACAGCCACTCTGATTAAAAAAAAAAAATAAGTAAATAAAATTAATTGATATTTTCTTGTTTTAAAACCATTTTATTTTTCGAAAATCACATGCACGGATGGCAATAAATCTGTGACTTGAGAGGAGATAAACGTATGCTGTTATATCAAATATTTAAATATTATATAAAGCCTACAAAAATTTATTTGGAAATTACTTTTCCAAATTATCTTCCAGTTTTAGCTTAAATTCGTTATTAATTGTGACTAGTTGTAAAGAATTAAATTTAGATCCTATCAGAAAAGTATGCGTTTCTTGCTTTGCAGTAATTTTCGTCAGTTTTCTTCTTATACATATATCTACAAGTAAGCTACAATTGAGTTCCATAACAAATATAATATAAAAATCAAACAAATTAAAATGGGACAGTTAAGCAAATTTTGAAAAATTAATAATTTTATCTTTCATTTATTTTCTCTACTAAGTTTTCATTCAAAGAAAGTAATAGAATTATTCCTAAATATTACTTCCTCTTTAAAGATCATGCCTGTTATGGTTCTCCTGAAAAGGTTATTTAATATTCCTTAAGCTAATAACTCGCACTCCCATAACGGCCAGTAAGAAGAAACCTTTCGGAATAATCAAAAGTTTTAGATGATGATTAACTAGGTCCTCTTTAAATTTGATGCCACCATCCTTATGAACTTCTTTACCTGTATATAAAGCATGACAGCGTAATTAAGCATAAAAAGGACAGCGCATGTAACATAGTGAAATAGTTAAGGAATTATTTGTATCGATAGAAAAAGAGCAACAAAAAGGTAACTGTTTATGGTTTTTTGGGGCTTCTTTTTGGGTATCGCGTTCTTGATACCTTTAGCAATAAAAAAAATTGGTTTGGCAAGAATGTAATGCTACCAGTCAGAAGATAATTTAGCCAACAAGTTTGATTAAATTCACTTGTTATGTGACTTTGAACAAGACTTTAAAAATTTAAAAAAAATCACTGAAAGTCTTTGTAATGTATTTTGTAGTAGACTTTTGTAAAAGCCCTCAATAATAACACAATATTGGGGGTCCTTAAAAGCATTAAAACAAAGCAAATGTGTTCCTGCTGTAAACGACTGGGATATTGAAATAATGAATAAAATGAAACATTATAAATCGATTTTAATAAAATACAGCTTATTTTACTTCTTTGCTCTGTATGGCCGCTAAAAAGAAAGATATTTTTTTTTCAATTTTCTATCCTCATTAAATTGTCAAATAATAATTATATTTTTAATGAAATTTATTTTTGCCACAACTTTTTCTCTTAAAATACTGGTCATAATCAAAGATCTGGGCGCAATTTTTTCTTTCTAGAATATTAGAATAGAAATACTCTCTGAATAATCTAAGAAAAATCTAAAGGTTAGTCTAAATTTCAAAGCTTCTAATATCTTTATATCAAGATAAAATTTCAGTGTATTTAAAATCCCCTCTTAAAATTCAAAATATTCTGCAATGCAAAATAATAATTAAATGTCAGATAATTATTGCTAAAAGCAACAAACGAATTGTCTTTTTTAATATACCCTTCAAACAGATTTCGTTTTTTACAAAAATAATGAAAGCATACAGACTAACAATTGTTATGGTTTAACTGGCAGAAAAATAAAACAATAAAACAATAAAACATTTTAAGCGTTAATAATTCACAAAGTTAAATTAACTTTAATATAACAATTCTTGCAAAATGTAATTACGTACCTACAAAATATTTTGCTGTATGTGTACATATTTACAAACCAAGTCATTCCATTTTTATTTGCACTCGCATGAATGTTTGCTATTTGTTGCTTTTATATTTATGACTACGTTTGTATGAGCGTATCCTTGTTCGGTTGATAAAAAAATAAGAAAAAACAAACAACAAAGTATGAGTACAAACGAAACAAATTATCACCAAAGGGGATACTATTTTTATTACAAAAACATATAATTTAACGCATTCGAGTACACGCTCCCACGTAGACATATTGTATGTAAAAAAGGTGTATACTATTGTATGTATAATGTTATAATCAATTTACTTTAATTGTCCGAAGAGAGTTTCAAAAGTTTTATATTATTAAAATGAAAGTATAATGCAATCATTTTCTTTAGAATAAATCTTTTATACTTTGTAAATGTTATATACAATTATTAAGCATAATATTCAGATAATAGTGGATATTTACTACATGCAATAGTGGTTTTAAATTAACAGAATCGGACTATTGTAAAATTGGGACCACTGCTAGAATTACTTTTAAATACTCAGTGATTGGCTGAAGGAAAATTTGTGAAACTTATATAAAAGCACTATCAAAACTTTACTGCAATATCGCAAACGATCATAGCTACGTCCGATTAAGAGACGGAATATCTGTCACGGTTTACTTAGATACAAAAGTAAGAAATAATTACAGAGGAATTAGTTATTCGTTTTTTGGTGTCTGAAATAAGTTTTAATATTTTATTTTTATATTATGAAACTCATTTCTTGTATTTTTGGTTTAATTTTTGTAAGCTATATCTAAAAGTGAGATATTTGTTTTAGCAAGAAATTAATCTGTGCACACAAAAATTACGTTGAGGTTAAGTGATTCCGGTCCTTGCTTTAGGACATCTGCTAAAATTGCAAAGATGATATCTTACTATCAAAAATAAAATTGCAATATCAATTTTGAATGTTTTGTGCATGGAATAATGAAATAAGATCCCTGTTCTACTTTCATTGGTTTTTAGCAAACAATATATAAAAGTAGCTTTGCATATACCGCGCATCATATTAATTTTCAGATCACTAAACACACATAGTTATTTTGTATGGCTGTGTTATTGATAGCTCAAAAAAAAATATAAATAAAAAATTATTCGTTTAAATATTAAACCAAAAAAGGAATACAAAGTCTCACAAACATTGTGAATCAATGCCTAAAATTATGTTACTTAACTGAATGCTGGAAAGAAGCAAAGGTAATACCAATATGCAAGCCTGGTAAAGATCCGTTCCGCCCGTCTTCTTATAGACCCATTAGTTTGTTGTCATCCATAAACAAAATTCTGGAAAAAGTTATCAAAAGAAAATTTTATGTTTCTGTGATGAGCACCATATATTTCCTTCGCAGCAATTCGGGCTTAGAACTGGACATAACACATCTTATCCCCTAATCAGAATTAAGAAAAGCATAACTAACAATATTAGAGCCCGAAAATCCACGGGAATGATTCTACTTGATGTAAAATACGCTTTTAATTCTGTATGGCACGATGCCCTCATCTTTAAAATGATAAACCTCCGTTTCCCACCCGAAATTGTAAAAATAATTCAGAGTTTCTTATCAAACCGTTCTTATAAAGTACATATAGCTAGCACCACATCTGCAAGGCTCATATCTATCACCCATTTTATACAATGTATTTACATCGGATTTTCCGGTACTGACCAATTGTACATCGTCAATATTCACTGCTGATACTGCTATTATATGTCATGGAATACGTGCTGAGGATATAATAGATAATCTCGAAGACGCACTCATTACTACAGAAAAATATTTTATGAAATGAATCCACAAAAAACTCAGGCAATGTTTTTTACAAGACGGCGGAAACATCCTTACATCCCTCAGAGAAATATATGCATTAATAATACTGAAATTAACTCTTCGAACCAAGTGAAATACCTCGGCGTTATACTCGATAAAAAAGTAAACTTCAGCGAACACATTTCATATGTTGTTAGAAAGTTAAATAATGTCACGAGACTTATGTATCCGTTTGTTAATAGAAAATTCACGTTAAGACGAGAAAATAAAATATTAATATTTAAAGCTATTTTCATGGCTGTAATATATTATGCTGCCCTAGTTTGGAGCAATGTAGCTAAATGTCATGTAAACAAACTGTAAATATGTCAAAACAAGCTTCTAAAAATGATATGCAATCTGCCATAGTATTTGTCAACATATCGTCTGCACTCCATTCATAATATTGATATGGTTTATGAAAGATTACTCCAACTAACTTTAAACTACACTACCAGGTGCGAAGAATCTGAACATCATCATATTAACGAACTGACCGTTAACAATTAGAGTTAAGTTTTATACAACGTTCCAAAATTTTTTTTTTTAAATTTTTTTTTCGATCAAATAGGTTTTTGTAAATTTTTCCTTATGTATATAATATTATTATTAAATTACAAGTACCAATTACCTGTAAATATTATTTCTAAGTAGAAAAGGCTAAGCTGTCTGAACTCTTTATAAGTTGTATATTACATTGTAAATATTATATTACTTACTTAAATAAATTAAGTTGAATTGAATTGAATTGTTTAAATATTAAATGCTGCAGTCCTAAAATGAAAAACATAAACTGGTTTAAAAAAGTTCCAAAGAAGAGGATTCTGTCATGTCGGTTATAAAATCATAAGTCGATTTTGGGAATTTATTATATATCCTCCTTTAACGCGAACGTCATAACATGATGATGCTTGAAGCCATTTTTAGAATATGGCACTTTTCTATAATAAAAGTTACTCTTACATAGGTAAGTTTGAGGTTTTCCCTCGTAATAAAATTTGTTTTGTAATTATTTTAAATGAAAATTTGTAATCTAATGAATTAATAATTACCAACATAAGTTTATGTTTTGAAAATAATAATACTTAGAGTTTAGTATGAAGATTGCTTGTCTATGTTGTGTTTCATTTTCAAATTGAATTGGAAATGCGAGGAGACCACTTTTATTTCCTAGGAAAGAACTCAACTAACTTTTTAAAGATTTCTGCATTTGTTATACATTTTTGATGCTGACACATATTGATTCCATTCCATTCCATTTCAGTGTATAGCAAATTCAATTTTTGACAATAAAAAAAAGCTGTTGATTTCAGTGAAGATAAATATCCAGTATTATTGTTCATATTATCGCATTATCATTATTCCATAAAAGAAAGCGTTAGAGAAGGATTTTAAAATGTAAAAATTTATCGCCAACATATTTTTTCTCTCTCTCTCTCTCTATCTATCTATCTATCTATCTGTCACAAATCGGTTGTAGATATTGCGTTAGATATGAGCGTAAGATGAGACAAAATGCCTGGTATAGATCACACTATAAAACGTGCTTCAATTTATTAATAAAAGGTCCGCTAAATAACTTTCTGTTTGTTTTAAATGCTATAAACAAAACTGCTGAATAGTTTCTAAAATTTCTTTTTTTATCTGAAAGTGCAATCCTTCCGGTTAAAAGTGGAAAATAACTTCATTCAAATGGCTGCCTCGACTGGCCATGCAGTAGCCTACACGAGCGGTCCAATTTTTAAGCACATTATCGATTGTGTGCAGCTGTGCTTCATCAATGGCTTCATGAATATTGTCCTTTAAAGCGTCAATTGTGTCTGGTTTGTCCGCGTAAAACTTATCTTTAACGACATCAGCTATGCGACCGATAATGCGATCTTGTGTGGCACTTAGCGCCGTCCTGTTGAAACCAAATGTTGCCAATATACTCCTTTTCAATTTTTGTGAACAAAAATTCGTTTAACATGACCCGATAACGATCGCGATTGACTGTATCGGCCACTTCTTGCTGAATTTCGAAGAAAAATGGCCCAATTATGCCTCTGGACTAAAATTCGCACCAAACAGTGACACGTGTTGGGTGCGTTGGCTTTTCAATGTTTGCGTGAGAGTTTTCTGTGCCCCAAATGCGACAATCTTGCTTGTTTACATAACCGCCAAGATCCAAATGAGCTTCATCTGACTTTTATGCAAAATCGGCATCTTCTGTAAGTCGATCGCAGGCCCAGTTAGCGAAGCGAAAACGCATTGGATGGTCACTTGGCTTCAACACCTGAAGCAATTGTACTTTGTATCGTGTCATATAAAGGTCTTTATGCAAAATTCGTCTCAACGATGTTTCTGAAATGTTATATAGTTGAGAATGACGGTGAATTGATGTTGATGGCGCTTCACGCACACTTTTTGCTCAGCAGCAATATTCTCTGCTTTTGGCAATTTACGCTTTGGTTTATCAATAAGGATGCCAGTTTCTTTCACTTTCTTCACAAGATAATGAACATACGTAGCTGACGGTGCTTCTCTTCTTCCAAAATCCGTACACATTACCATGATTTTCAAAGTAATGTCGCAATATTTCCCAGCATTGTTCAAGCGTATACACAGCCATATTCGTTCAGCGGAAGGATAAAACTAATTATCTGTCAAATGAAACATGAGCTAGGTGTTACCATTCACGAAATAAGCACTAGTTGAAAAAAAAAACGTTAGATGGGGGACCCTTTATCACAATCATTTTTCCTAATTTTATATTAACTTACATTATTTAGACAATAACAAATAGCTGTTTTTAGCTCATTCATCTAATAGTTTCAAACCTGACCACCATTATGTCTGGCAAAAATACACTTTATTTTAAGTAATATTTTTAAAATTAGGCAAGAACATTGAAACTGGCGGCCTAAACTAAGAATAGATTAATAAAGCTTTTCCTTTTCAACTCTAAAAAAGTTTCTCAGAAATTAAGAAGTAAAGCCTTATTAATCTGTTGGTAGTTTAGGCTCCCAGAAATGCCAAATTCTAAACGATTTTATATTTTTAAAAATACATATTTGCGTATCAAATAAATATTTTAAATATAAATAAAATTGCATTATAGCTTACAGCTTGGCTTCTACACATTTGACATATAAAAAAGGAACGAATGGTAAATTCGTAAAGACAAGTTTTTTTGTAGCATCTTTTAAGGCGAAATACTGTCAACACAAAACAATATATTCGTAAACAAAATACAACCAACATGTTCAGGCAAACAACACATAAATCTACGCTCCAATTATTGTGGCAATGTCCACTTAACAAAAAAAAAAAAAAAATGGAAAAATCACAAAAAAATGCACTGGAAAAAATAGAAACAAATTTCTAATGCGATAACATGACAGCTTGCATCACAACAACAAAAAGTAAAGCAACAATACGAATACAACAAAAAAAATGTATTTAAACAAAACGACAGTTGAAACATTAGAAAGCAAGCAAAGAAATTTATATACAGAAGAGGCAAAGAAAAAAAAAATAAAACTGCTGACAAAAACAACAACAACAACAACAAAACTGGGAGATGAGTACAATACGTAAGCAAAAGAATATAAAAATAAAATCCTTTCCTTTGGCTACAAATGTCCTGTTTTTTATTGTTCAAACAGTTTTGTTTTGTTTTTGTTTTCATTGTTGTTTATTCAGTGATGCTTAGGTTTCAAAAAAAAAAAAAAATTAATAAATAAAAAAATGAAATTTTGTATCGTATTTCAGGCTCACTAGAAAAAGTATTAAGAACGAAACTGCAAATCGCTTGACAAGTGTACAAAAAGGCAATGAAAGAGTAAGTGTTTGCCTCATATTTTATGACAATATTTAACAAAAAGCAAAACAAAAAAAAAAAACAAAAAAAAAATAAAACCTAAAACTTGCAAAAATAAACCGTCTTTACTGCTATTAAATATTATGCCGTTATACTCTGACCAACCAACCGACCGAAAGACCAACCAAACAACCAACGTGTTAATATCTTCGTGCGCTAGCTTTTACTACTGCATCACAAAAGTTTAAAATTTATTTTTGCCTTTGTCAAAGTATTTCTCATCTTTATCATGCCGTTTTATTTTATTGTACTTTAGTTAGAAATTCTACAGTAAAATTGTGTTTAATTGTTACTGCAGGACAATACGCTTCTGGACATAAGTGCCTGCACATGTTTATGTCAGACACATACATTCATACATATCATATAGGGAAAATGTATAGATGAGCCAGCGTTTAAAAAATAAATTTTAAAGCATTTTTCGGCAAAAATAATTTCTATTTTCTGTTGTTATTTAAAAAGGTAAAATTTAGTTTGCTTTAGTTATGCGTTTAAAATATTGAAGAAATTGTGTTATGTTAAGGTTACACAATTATATAAAATTGTTCATGCTGCTAAATAAGTCTTGTTCTATTCAAAAATAAAATAAAAAAATTTATATTGGCACTTATGAAGCCATATTATTTTTGAATGATTTTAGAATAAATGGGATGACTTTGTTGAACGTCAAATTTTTTGCAATGGCAAATTAAATTTTATTTTGCAAAATTCTGGATAAACCACGTTAGTTTCTGCTAGGTTCCTGTACCCATAAATATTTTAAGATATTCTCATAAAATATTTCTTATTAAAAAATTTTTTTAAATCTATTACTGTGGGGCATATCCACATGGTCATTTCACTACTGGTGAAATAGCTCATAAGTGGATTTTATCCCAAATTTTGTATAGAAACCTCAAGAGTCTTATATCTCAAGCCAAATTGATTGAATAGGAATTTTAATTAAACAAGACAACAAAAATACTTTTATAACAAAATACAATAAGCATTTCGCATAAATTAACGGAGCTTAACTTAAAAGTGATTCCAAATAATAAAATTGTTTATTCTGGGAGAATGTATTAAATTTTTTGTTTCCGGCGAGTTTTTAATTTTTCTATAGCTTGTAAATAAATAGGTCTTTATATAAAAAATTAAGTATAACGTTATTTTTACAGAAATGTATAGTTTTATGTATTCCTAAGTTGTGTGTAGAAGATAACAGATATTTTTATTAAAATGAAAAGATATATATTTAGCAAAATGGACTTCCGATGGGTACTTCAGCTATTGTTATTTAGGAATTTTTAGATAATGTTATTTAAAAATTAAACGTTAAATAAAAAATTATAACAAAATATGTTGTTGAATTATTTTTTGTATTATATCTGAATCTGCAATTAAGAAAATGTTAGAAACATTAAATGAATTTGGCACTTCAATATAATTTACAATAGAAAGGAATGACATTCAAAACTTTCATATAATAAAAAGAAAAAAGAATTAGTTGTAGATTGGCATCAAAAACCAACTGATGCAGGTAGAATTATTAAATAAAGTTTATTTTGGTTTCATTTTTATTTAAATGTAAAAAATATAAAAGTAACTTATTTAGTTTTTACACTGAGACGTTCACAACAAGAATGAATATGCACTATATGTTGTACAGGACTTGCCATTTTATCATTATTAACTATTATTCTAAATACAGCCAAAAATTTGATACAGAGGATTTTAATAAAAAGTGACACAGAATTCAATAGCAAGAATAACGAAAAGATTAGAAATTTATTAACTGAAAATTTTCCAATACGATTAACTAATAGGTTGATTAACCAATTAATAATAGAATGAAAATTGTGATAGGAAATGCAGCAGAACCCAAAATTTTTAAATATATAACTTATATATCTCTTTTTTCTGAAAGAATAGAGAAATTAAAAAAATAATGATAGCAATAAATAACAGATGGCATATAAGAATACTGACACATTAAATAGATTGCTCGTTTAGTATAACTAAAGATAAAATTCAAAATTTAATATGTCTAATGTCAAAATTCCTTGTAACGGTAATGATAAAAAGAGAATTGCAAAAAGTTTATGTAGGCACAACAAAAAAAAAATTAAAAACTAGACCAGCAAAAAATAAGTCAGATCAAAAATACAGGAATAATACTAGTTCACAAAAAACAACATTATTTTTACATTGTTTTAAAGTTAATCACTATCCTAACTTTGAAGATGTTTTAATTTTAAATTTAGAAAATAATTATAAACGAAGGTACGGTACATGTTATAGATATTACAAATAATTAACATAGCACCAACAAACCGAATAAACTTTATAGCAGATACGGAATATGATGCATAAAACTATAAAATAAAACTCTGTATCTATACAACATTAATAATAATTATTATATTTTTTTGTAATGTTTGATCATTAAAATTTATGTTTGAATATACATAGGTGTGTGTAAAATAATATTATTTTGTAAATTTGATATTTTCAAAATTTGTTTTTGGTTGAAAAATTTTATTTAAAATAATTAGTATTTGATAATTTTTATAGTTTTTAAACGATCTTTTTTATCTTAAATAAATGTTTCTTTAAGTTTTTTTCTTTTTTAAGATCTTTTTTTATATATATTTTCCTCTTTTCAATATTTCGCTTTCCTTTGGAAAGCTTCTTCAGGAAAAAAATTTTTTATATATTTTTGAAAACAAAACAAAATTATTAACAAATTGAAAAAATGTTTTAAAACATTTGACAAAAACATATAAAATATTTTTTCATACATACATACATACAAAAATTTTTAAATTTTCAAATATTCAAACATACAATAACAAGGAAACGGAAATAACAAATAAATAACAACTAACAAATAACAAATTCTCTCTTATGAAATGATTAAAACAAATTATGTGTCTTTTTAATTAAGTACCTATAATTCTGTGCTAAATTGTCTGTGTCTGTCTTGAAATTTATTCTCCTTACATTTGGTACATTAACAATTTCTAACATTTCCAACATATAACGTCTCTTGTAGTTTTTTTCTATATCTAATACTGATGTTTCATCAAACTTTGGATAATGATTATATTTCTTACAATGTGAAGATAAGAATGTCTTCTGTGTTGAAATATTCCTATATTTTTGGTCACACCTGTGACCAGCTAATCTCGTTTTAAGTTTATTTTTTGTTGTCCCAATATAAACTTTGTCACAGTTCACCTGGTCATTTCCTCCACATGGTATCCTGTATACTACATCAGATATTTCCATTTTTTCTATTTTATCCTTCATACTGCTAAATAATTTATTTAATGTGTTATGTGTTTTGTGTGCAAATATATATTTATCTGCGTCATATATTTTACACTTTCTTAATCTTTCTGATATTCCAGGAACATAAGTTAATGATTTATAATCTCTTGGCTCTGCTGTAGAATTTCCTAAATTATGCCTATAACTACCATATTGTCTAATTAATCTGTTAGTTAATTCTACTGGAAAATCATTGGCATTAAGTATATCTCTTATTGTATCCCTATTCTTCAAATGAAATTCTCTATCACTTATAGTCAATATTCTGTCTATCATATTTTTCGCTGTGTTTATTATCATTTTCCTTGGATGTTTTGAATAAAAATTAATGATTCTTCCAGAAGATGTTGGTTTCTTATACCAATCAAATACTAACTTATTTTTCTTCCTTATTATCAATATATCTAAATATGGAAGTCTAGATTCTAATTCTCTTTCAATCGTAAATTTAATATCCGGATGGAAACTATTCAATTTTGACAAAATGTCATCCACTGCATCTTCTGAAGTTATACAAAATAAATCATCCACATATTTTGTGATTATCTTAGGTTTAATATGCATTTTACTAATACATGAATTTAGTAATTCCTCCATCACAATATCAGCTATAATTGGAGATGCTGGAGAGCCCATGGGGAGGCCCTCCTTCTGTTGATATATCCTATTATCAAATTGAAAAAACCTATTGTCTTCAATGCAAAACTTAAGAATACGTAAAAATAATTCCTTCTCAATATTCGTATTTTGTTCTATTATCTGCCATTTTTCCTCTATAATACTTAAAGCTAAACCTACAGGAATACTTGGAAAAAGTGAAACTACATCAAATGAAAACAATCTATCCATTATCTTGTATATTTATTCTCCTGGTTTTATCCTTAAATTCCAACGAATTTTTAATATTATATATCGATTGTCCTGTTATCACCTTAAGAATATTCGTTATATACTTGCACAGTCCATAGGCCGGGGAATAAATGCAACAGCAAATAGGCCTTAAAGGAAAATTCTGTTTATGGATCTTAGGTACTCCATACAGCTCTGGAGAATTTGATACATTAGTCTTAAGTCTATTTCTCTCCATTATTGAAATGATTTCTTTTTTAAAAAGTTCATCAACTAAAAAATTGTTTGTTTTTTGCAGTTTAGTAGTCGGATCCTTATTCAATATTGAGTATTTAGCAGAATCGTTAAGAATGTCATTTATCCTCGAATTATAATCGTCTCTGCTCATAGCAACAGTAACATTACCCTTATCAGCATTAACAATTAATATGTTCCTATTAGTACTCAAAAATTTTTTAGCGGCTTTTACTTTATCTAATATAAAAATATCCCTTGCTGTAGGTCTAATATTGCTAATGTGCCTATCAATCATCATTGTTAGTTTTGTCCGCGCTACTTCCTGGTCCTCTTTTTCTTTTATAGTCTGAATCAAATCATCTCCTGAAATTACCTTCATTATAGGAAAATTTTTCTTTTCAAGTGGTAATGCAAATTTCTGTCCTAGAGAAAGAATCCACTTAACATCCTCTGGAATATCTATGTCAGTCTTATTAACAAACCATTCTTCATTAACCTTAATTCCTAACTCCTTTCTTTGAATATCAGAAAGATTCTTAAATTTCTTCCTATGTGTTTCCTTAATCTTTTTTTCAAAAATATAAGTTAGTCTATCTATACATTCTAATAATTCAGTTATCTCATCTAATGTCAAATGTCCTTCCATATTATATATTAACATCTCTATGTTCCTATTTAAAATTTTTAGTAAGTCATGTTGTTTCCTAATTGCTAAATTTAACATTCTTTTGTGTAAATCTTTTGTGTACCTCTCAATAGTGTGTTGATATTTGGGAATTTCTTTATTATTAAAAATGTTAACTAAATTATTTGTTGAGTTCCTAATAAATTTTGGTGTAATGGCAGCTTTTCTACATCTTATCAGAAACGTAATGGACGCTTTTACTCTTACAATTTTGTCCATGGTTGCCTTGTATTTGTTGATTATTGCTGCAATGGAATTATTTTTCTTGAATTTCCTGTAGCAAATCATCGATTTTGAGTTTTGATTTTCCTACTGCTTCTGAAACTTGCTCACAAATGTTTTTATAAATCTTTTTATCTAAATTCACTATTATGTAATGTACACCTTTATATTGATTTCTTCTTGATTGTTTTTTTTATTTTTTCTTTTATAATTATTTGATAATTTTTATAGTTTTTAAACGATCTTTTTTATCTTAAATAAATATTGAAAAGAGAAAAATATATATAAAAAAAGATCTTAAAAAAGAAAAAAACATATTTATTTAAAATAATTAGTATTAAAAAATTGTATGTATGAATACATACTCATCAGGAGATTAAGGTACTAGTAATATTACAATTACTAGAACAAAAGGCACTAGGGCAAAGGGAGTTAGTGTTTGTATATAAAAAATACTAGTGCTAATGAGTACTAGTAACTGATGTATTACAAGTGTACCACCTCTTGTGCCATCTTTATTAAATTTTCATTAAAATGTGCTTTGTTATTGAACACGCTTGTGCTTAAAAAAGTTTATTTTATTATATTTATTAAAAAGGTATTTTTAAAATATTTTAAAATGAGTAGATAGATTAAAAAAAAAATTTAAAAAAAAATAAGTGAATATAAACCGAATATTTTAAAGGGTGTGAAGAATTTAATGTTGTGAATAACATTAAGCCTCAATCGTGTTTAAAAAACGAATGCAAGATTCCAGAATCACCATAGCTTACCTTGCAGCAAAAGTTAAAAATGTGGTTCATTAAAACTAAATTTACAAGAAGCTGTGCTGAAGAATTGTTTGCAATTTTACTAGAGGAAGTCATGAATGTTCCGCTGTCAGTAGAAAGACTTTTAGGAAGAAAAAAAATTAAAGTTAGGAGTGTTCCAGCAGGCATTGTCGACTATTTAGGATTGGAAAATCAGCTTAAGAGAGTGGAAAATACGTTAGAAAACTATCTAAAAGTGGAACTAGATGGCATTCCAATATTTAAGAGTTCCACATTGTAGCTCTGGTCTATTCTGATTAAAAGTAGTAAATGTCAAAAAAAAAATATTGCCCATACCAGTAGGAATTTATGTTGGACCTGATAAATCACTTTGCATTGAGGGCTATTTAAAACAATTTGTTGTCGAAGTAAATTTGTTAAGTGGTAAACTGCATATTTTAGGTACAACATTTGACATTTAATTTCCGAAACTTGTGCTGTGATACACCAGCAAAGTCTTTTGTTTGCTGTGTTCCTGGATATATCTTCTCACGCCGGTACACAAAATGCACTCAGGTAGCCACTAAAAAAATAATAACATATTAACATACAGCACTGTTCGTTGAAATCAAATTTCGGTTGAAGATTTTCCAGCAGGAATATATTACAACCAAAAATTTTTTGCGAAAACAAACTTCGCTTGAAAAAATTGGCTGCAGAATGATTTTACAAACACCTTTAGACAGCCTGCACCTAATTGATTTAGGTGTAACAAAAAAATTCCTCTTGGGATTATTAATTAAAAACCGTTAACAAAAACTCTAAAAGCAAATATATCTCATTCTTCAGATGTGCTAGTTAACATGCGCAAATTAATTCCCAAAGAATTTCCATGAAAACCAAGAATCACACTGAAAAATCGACTTAAACAAATATAATGATATTATTTTTATTTTAGGCGAAACTAAATCCTTGTTTTAAAACAACATTTTTGGTGAAATTCTATCATAGCTACAGCTTTTCGTTAAATCCAGAGTGAAAGAATTTCTAAAACTTCTTGAGCAGAAGTATGAGAAAAATTAAAGCAACATCTGTGTCACAAATTGTTAATTTCGGGCCATTCATACTTATCAAGTATCACTTTGGTGTAATAGAATTTGCCTTGAAAAAAAATTTTTTTTTTTAATTCCAAATTATTACTATAGCGTGATAGCCGCCCGTCGAAAGAATACTTCACATTTTATTTCTGTGTGTTTCAAAAAGAGTTGGATAAAAATGGAAACGATTTAACCATGATATTCCCTACAAAACAAACTTTAGATAAAAAAGATGACTTAAAAACAAAGCGACTTATGCCACTTTTAAAACAAACGGCTTAATTAGTTGTAGGTTTAAAGGAGGTTTTTTCCTACTTTAAAACAATACATACAACTAAAAGAAATTTTGCTTAACAGCGGCAGTTGAAATTTCAATATCCTAGGTGTCCTGGTAAACGAGTTGCAGGACAATGCGTATAGGCGACATTGGGCAATGGTGTTATTAATTTAAATACAAGTTGATTTTTTTTAAATGCCGTTTAATTTAATTTACGTATGATGCAATACGAAACAATTTTTTTGAGGATTGGAGCACAAGTGCACATTGCATTTGCTTCATTTACAGCTTGTAAACCCAGTGTTGCATATCCTTAATCTACCCCTTGTTCCCCATTCCGGCCAATGATTATAACCATCAATGCTAAGTTCGTTTAATCACATATTTTTTGCCACACAGTTCACAGTTTATCCGCAAAAAAAATACTAAAATATTCACCATATTGGTGCATAATTTTATTTTTCCAGCTAGTCTCGTTTTGGATAAACTCTGCATTCCTCCACTTCAAACTCTGTGAATCAATTTTTTTTCACCTCCTATGCAACGTTTTCATTTTAGTTCAAAACTTCATCATTTTCGGTTGTAATAAATTGGTTAATTAAACCAACTTGCATATTTTCAGCTCTGCTATAAGAAATTTTCAAAGTTTGTTCTATAATTCCTCGTCAGCCGAATCATCCTAATCAAAGATGGCAAATTTTTCAATTTAAGCCTGAGTCAGACCTCTTGAGCGCATCTTAGAACGTGCATACAAAAATAAGTTTTCATTTTTCGAAAATTACCACAATAGACCAATGTTGCATATACGCAACCCTAAATTTACAAATTTTTTACAGACAAACTAAATAATTAAATTATGTACTCACTTACCTTTAGTATTTAGTTGTTGAACTTGATTTTAGGATGAATTTATTATATTTATGTTTTTTAACACTTTTTTGAAACAACCTTTTTTTGCACAATGAATTTATCAACTACGCTCTCGGGAGAATATCTATTAACGTGCACTGCTGACTATCAACCAAGTAGCTGCAAGCTTAAACAACACATGAGGCTATATTATTGCAAAAGGTATAAACAAATTTAAAATAGCGTTACTTAGACGCTCATAAACACAATGTTGCATATACGCAACATCGGGCATGAGACGGTTAATTTCATGAAAGGTAGTATTATTTTTTTGGTTTGTTTTGTTTCTGTTTTTGTGAGATTTTGTCGAGAAAGTTGTATTTTAGTGAAGTTGGGACTGTTTGGTGAACTCCAGATATTTCTGTGAATTTTAGTGGAAAGAAAACAACATCCGATTAATGTAATGAACGTAGATGCGCTCGTTTTTTATTTTGTTTATATATAATTTTACTATATATTTTCCGATGTCGGTGAACGGCTCTCCTTTTGAAACAATGCCTGAAATACATTTTTGTATTTATGACGAGCAATATCATCTGACTTTAGAATTTCAGACTTCCTATGTTGGGGCTACTTGAAGTAGTTAACGTTATGTACCCAAACAAACGCTGCCCTTAAGGAAAATATTTGATAGCAGTTTATACATAAAATTTTAAAATTGCAAATGAGGATTTTTTCAACATAATTTCATTGTTTTTATTTTAGCATTTAAGTTTTTTATAAACAAAATTGGGGGACTAATTTTTAGTATCGGGAATTTTTTATATTCTGAAGCTTTAATTTTAAAATTAGAACTTTTAAACTTTTAAAATTGTCAGTGTTCGTGTGTCTTTAGTTCACCATTTCCAATATTTGTTTAAGTTTAATCATTAACTTAAAGGTTTTGAAAAGTATTTATTAATTTTTATCCTGTATTTTAATAAATAGTTAATAAATGCCATAATAATTTTAAGCATTAAGTATTATACGAAGTGTGTTAAACAACATCCAGCACTATGTTACTGGAAATGGGAATCTGTTTTTCGCTTATGTACCTATAATAGGATCGTACTTCGATTTTATGTAAAAGTTATAGTCTTCAACAATTGACTATGTTAGAAGTTCTAAACTCTCTTTGTCACTAAAACTGCTTAAATTATTGAAGCACTAGCTATTGGTTGTACTAATGTGACGCCGCTTAATAAGCTGAAGATTTTACTTAGAAATTCAGATGAACTAAGAGTGCTTTTCCGAACTGATGTCAAATCAAGCTGAATAATTAATAAACTAAAATATCTATATTTATGAGCAATCCTCGTATTGCCAAAATACAACTTTCTTGAGTTTTTTTATATAACAACTTTTTTTGTTGTTTGTTTTGTTTTTCTTTTTTATTGTTTTACATCCGTAGCTTGAAATTTCATTTATAATTCCTTTATTTCCGTAGATGCTTGTTTGTTTTATTATCTTGCTTTTTTTGTATATTGTAGCGATTTCTCTACCATTTTATTATGGAAAAATGAAAACAAAATACAAACTTAACTATTGACAATTCAATGGATGTTTTCCTATTTTCAACTTCCGGTACTTTGTTTTCTACATTTTTTTTTTTTTGGTCATATTCTTTTCCAAACTTTTTTCTACATTGATTAATGCTGATTTGTGTTTTGGTAAATTTGTTGAAAATTCATTCGAATCAATTGTTTTGCTGTTAGTTGATTCCTTTCTTTCATTTCATTTCGTTTTATTTTACTTTTATTGTATCTTATTTTAATGTATACTTTCATTTTAAATGGTAAAAGAAATGAACTTTTTAGCTTTATTATTTATAAATGAAGAGCAAAGGTCGATTTGTTCTTTGTGTTCCTTGCAAGTGTAAGAACACATTTAATAGACTTCAATTTATCTGAGATTTTGAAAAAGAAATAACAAGAAGAATGTAATAATAATAATAAATTTGAAACAAATTTAACAGCAAAACATGTAAATTCTAATAGGTGAAAAAGGTGAAAATTTCATCAATTATTTTGTTTAACATAATCGTAATGTAATTTTTGTGAACAATTCGGCTTGATAAAAAAAAAAATTTTTTTTTATGCAAAAATTGTTTTATCTGAATATCTTTTTTAAATTATGTTACTTAATGGTAATAAATAAAGTTTCGATGGCTGATATGAGGCTACGCACTCGAAGGATGGTAAAATTGGACCCAAAGCTGACATACTAGAATCAAATCCAACACTCATCAAAAGCGGCAAAGATAACGGCATGACTCGGTCGACTCATGGCGAAATAGGCGAAAGCTATTGTTGAAGGCCTATAACAGCATTCTAGTATACGGCAGTGAGTTATGGGCGCAGAAATTAGGTGTCCAATGCGGGGCAAAAGCTTTACTGTCATTGCGGAGATCAGGGGCATTACAAGTCGCTTCTGCTTGTTGGCACTTGTTCTTGTCGCAATAGCCGGAATGAGGCTGATAGATTTACTGGCGATAGAGCGTAGGAGAATTTACTACACTAGACGGAACAACTTTCGAAGTAGCTACCATAAAACGGGAAACCATGGAGAAGTGCCAGACGTGATGGCGGTGTAAGGACAATCGGAGATGGACGAACCAAATTAATTTAATTTAACAGCAAAAGAATAGACAGAAAGAACAGAGAAGTGAATTTCTACTTAACGCAAATGTTATCTGAACATGACTGCTTTCGCAAGTACCAGTACGATATGGGGAAATGCTGCACTTGCTTTTACGAGGAGGAGGATGTAATATACGACGTTAACATTTTAAAATTTTAAAATTTATATTAATTTCTTGGACGAAAATATAGAGGGAAAATTTCAAACTATTTTTGAATGGATGATTTTTTGATTTTAAAACGCTTTATGATTTTAAGTGCTTTGTAATAAAATTATCTGAAAATTTTACTGATGAGTTTTTTCTACGTACACTTTATCCCAAATATTCCTGCATTTGTCTAAATGGGATGAAGAGTTAAAGAAAATTAGGTAACAATAGCAACAACAACAAATTAATATAATTAAGTAATTTCTTCAGCATGACTATTTTCCCTGCGCCGTTAGAAATGCTGTGCGTATAATAAAAATAAACCAAAATGATTTTTTTAATTTTTATTTCTTTATTGCTTAAAAATCTTCAACGAAATCTGAAAAAAGATTATCTTAAAGAATATACATATATATCAAACTCTACCATTGATTCAAAATATAAAAAACTGCTATTTCCAAGGGCTTAGAGCGAGATTATTGCAAAATAATTATTTGTGTCTTTGCAAAATAGTCCAACACACCAAAACTGATTTTTCAGAAACTATTAAATTTCTTTTAAAACACCTTGTAACTGTTTTTGTGTTGGATGTCGTCTCAAATTTTAAAATTTACAAATAATGTAGCTTTTTCAGTTTAAAAAAAGTATATCACATTTTCCAAGCCAAATTATTTTAATTCTACAAAATTTATTTAAATCTATATGCCCTTAGTAAAATAAAAATATTTAGGAAAATGGAATAATTTATTTTAATTTATTTAAAGTGACTTACTTCATGAGTATTTATTGAACAACAATATTGTTAATGAGCAGATTTTTCTTGATTTTTTTGTTGTCATACAATTTAAAAAAAAATAATTCATATGTTAAAAAATTTCTGTAGTATAGCCATACTAAATTATTCATTTGGATATATTATTAATTTAAAAACCATTAACAATATTAATTTTATAACTTATTTAGAAAAAAAAGAATAACCAACAATTCCCAAATTTGCTACAACAAGATTTTATTTAAAGTTTTTATAAATCATTTTCTAATCCTCAAATAATTTACAAAATTAATCGTAATCTAAGTATGGTCCTTAAAAACAAAGAATAATAAAATAAATATAAAAATCCCTTCCGAAATGTGAGATTTACAAATTTTTAACATATAAAATAATAAAAAATAAAAAGTCATTGTCTGCATAATCTCTAAATTTATGCATTGAAAACGAAATAAAGAGAAACCAAACAAAAAAAAAATACTTTGTGGCGGCATTTAATCAAGTTTATGGCGGCAACAAAAATAAACGAATATTTTCCTGCCCAAATAAAAAGGGGAAACACAATGGCAACACAAAATCAACTATATATTGAAAGCAAAATGTATGTAAATTAATGCAAGATTTTTTTTTTTATTCAGAACAAAAATAAAATAAAGAAAATAGGATCCAAAATAGTAACGTGAATTCACTTGTTGTGGACAATATCAGAAGGATACTTAAAATTCATCAGCTACAAATTTATGGATGAGTCCTGCTGTTTATTTATTTTTGTTTAGTTTTTTGTGCATTCTATATCATATTGTTTCATGCAGTATTTATTGCTGTGCATGTATGTGTTTTTGTGTATTTTTCATTTTGAAACAACAAAGCTTAGCTCCCATTGAAATATGGTAATTTAAATAGCCATTTTCGTTTTTCCTTTGAAAATTAAATTGTGTAATGGTTGTTTTACTTCAGGGCAATAAAAATGGTTGAGAGAACTGGTTGTTCTTTTTACATCGGCATCTATTGGTGTTTAATATTGGGATAATACCTGTGTTGGATATTTTAACCCTTCTTGCAATAGTGTAAACACGAAGTATTTGTAAGCTACAAATATTTCTACCGTTAGTAGAAATATTAAATACAAATTATTGAGCAATTATACTTTTAATATGTGTTTAAAAATTTCGCGAATATTGCAACCTAATCTATTACTGGACTTTTGTCTACTTCAATACTTCTAAGATACATGGCTTTTTTTCCCCATATATAAGCTGCACTGTCTGCCAAAGTTTGACAATTGCTTTAGAAGAGTCAATTTATTTAGGATACTTAAAGCTGGACGGTTGGTATAAACGTACATTTCCTATATTTTGAATAAAACAATTTCTTGAAAAATGTTTATTTCTGAAATGATTATTTATGGAAAGTTTTAGCAGGGAAAAAAGCAGCCCAGTTTTGTGGAAAATGGTCAAAATTTTGTTCCCTGTAAAGTTGTTATTAGTTGTAGATGCATTGGCAATTGTTGCAATGAATTCAATATCGCACGAAAACCGCATTAAAATAGTTAAAATCCACTATGAAAATGGTGGTTCTGTTAAAGTTGCATCTTATAAAATTTGTGATAATTTTGTACAACATAATCGTCCTTCTGAGACCGAAGAATTTGGCCATGTACAATCGGGTCGTTCAACAGAGAACATCGCAGATGTGAGCCACAGTGTTAAAACAGATCCAAATTTATCAATTTCTCGACGTCCCCAAATATTGGAGTTATCCAACACTACTACATGGTGAATTTTGCGTAATGATTTGACTCTGAAGCCTTACAAGGTTCAACTGGTGCAAGAATTGAAGCCGACCGACCATTCACATCGCTGTAGATTCGCTCAATTCATAAAAAGACAACCGGCTGGTTTTTGTGAAATAATAATTTTTTCTGACGAAGCCTATTTTCACTTGGGCTTCTGAAAATCCTAAAGCCACTATTGAGGCTTCGTCACTCTATGGTGTACAACGTAGTCTGGAGGCTTGATTAGGCCGTTTTTTTTCAAAGATGAGAATGGAAATGCGGTAACGGTTAATGGATCACGCTAACGCTAGACACTAACAACTCACTTTTGGCCTATTATTACCGACGTGGATATCACTGGCATGTGGTTTCAACAGGATGGTGCCATATATTACAAACTATATTTCTCAACCGCATAATTCACAACAATCAACAGTTCAGTGGCTAGCCATATCGTGTGATGATTTAACATCACTAGATTATTTTTTTGTGGAGCTATGTTAAGGACAGAATCTATATGGAGCCAATCGAGTTGATTTTAGCCTTAAGACCCAAATCCGTGAGGTGGTTAACGAAATAGAAAAGCCATTGTGCCGTTTTTTGTTATGTGCTGTTGGTTCGAACCTGAAGGAAGGATCGCAACCTTCACAGGTAAAAGCTTGTGAGCCGTAAGGAGTTCGTTTATACGTTGACTATAAAAGCAAAAGTAACACAAAACAAAAAAATTGAATAAAATTTTTTAACAAATTTTTATTAATAAAAACTATTAATTACCCCAAAAAAGGTAAAATATAAAGAAAAAATTATTTTGTTTTTTTAATGAAAAAATAATTATAGAGTGTTGGAAACCAGCACATGAAATAATATAAATTAACATCACAAATTAAAGATAAGGTGAACAATTCGGGCATAGATTTAATAAAATTTTCTCTATTTTATTGAATAAATATATTTTATAAATTATATAAAAGAATGCAGGCTAATAAAGGAGCTGAAAAGTTAAAAAATATTCTGAACATAACTGCATATAATATAATTTTAAATTACTTATTTATTATGTGGTATAAATTTATAATTCAAAGTATTTTAAGTTGGATAATCACCCCTATTCTGCGTTTCGATTTAGTCTCCGAATTGAGTTCCATTGCGATCGAAAATTGGTATTCTGAAGAAAAATGGAATCGAAAGAAAAAGAAGAAGACAACAATATTCACAAAATTATAGCATCACTGTGGAATGTCAAAATGATATAGCAAAATAAGCAAGTTTGTTATCATTTTTATAAAAAAAATGTAAAATTTAATACAAATATATTTAAGGACTTTTTTTTTAATTTTTTATAGTTCAAATAAAAACAAATGAAATATTAATTTTAATTCAATATAATAAAATAAGCTTTTATTTAATAAAAATAAAATAATCACACATTTTTTGTTGGAGGACCTATGGCATGGAGGACTGCTGCAACTTCTTCCCAGAACACTGCCACTTCTTCCTTTGATCGCTGGTGGTGTCCACATGCAATGTCTGCTTTAGATGCCATTAAATTTGCCAATTATTCATACTGCTGCGGTGTTGTTTTTAACCAGTAACACATAAAAAACACATCATATTCGGGTACAAAAATTAAAAATTTAAAACAAAAACAATTAATTTAATTAAAAAAATTAATTAAAAATAATTTTAAGTGTTTTTCATCGTTTCTGAACATTTTATTTTCTACTTACATTTTTTCAATTTAAAACTTTTTAACCAAAAAAAAAAAAACACTGATAAAGAAAACCCCTTCGTTAACTAAAAAGCAACTGAGAAAAACGGAGCTCCGATCATAATGCAGAATACATACAATCGAAAGAAACTGAGCGGAATCAAAACCCAGAATACCAAAGTTGACAGACGGAGAAAATTTCCATTCGAATCGAAACGCGGAATAGCCCCAAATAAATTGATTTTTTCGCGATTCGCTTGGTGTATTTTTCTAAATTAAAAAAAAAAATTGTAATATTTAACCAAATCAATAGCAACAAATTATATAATTAAAATTTCGAAAGACAGTTTTTAAAGGCTATAATTCCAGTTTATTAAGAATAAGCACTTACTAAAATTAAAATCATTTTATTATACAGTTTCGTCACCACTTTTTTAGTTTCAGCTGTTCAATAATTATTCTGATAACTAAGGCTTCCAGTAAAAATATGGTGGTCAAATCCAGTATCTACATCAAGTTCACTATGAACATAAAATAATCGTATTGTTAATTATACAAACAGTGATCTACATGCTTTTCAGTTGTCTTGAAAACTTAAATAAATTCCTGACATTTTTTTGAGAATTTCTGGCGTAAGCTGAAATATAAACCCCGATACGCTCATTGATTTTATAAAACTTTTATATTCAATCCAAGTAGCAATTTCATCATAAAATAAAACTTACTTACACCAGCCATTAGAAACCTATATGAGCGGAACATGTACAGATTAAATTTTGATTTTGTTGTGTTCGTTTAGCTATTAGTGATAATAATTGAAGAACATAATGTATATTTTATGAACTTCCCTTGACTGCAAAATAACAAATTACAAGCTGCTTAATAGTTTATGTTGTTATTAATGTTACTGTTTTTGTTTATTTTGTTGTTTCCCTTCTTATTATTCGTGCGATAGGATTTGCGGATAATGTAGCCCATCATCAGGTCATTTTCATAGACATTTATAAGCCGAATATGAGTTGAAACAAACAAAAAAAAAAAAGAAAATATAAGCACGCTATACAAAAAGGTCAGAAATCTCTAGTTTAAAGCATCTCTTTCATTAAATTTGTTTGATTTTGAAAAAATCTTTTCCATTAAGCATTTTCTGCTGGGGATTTTAATGACGGTTGTTGGTTTGTGGCTGGCCGATGATATAAAAACAACGGCAACAACAACAATATAAGATTAACATACAACTGATGTTACTTATTTTCGACACTTTCCAAAACAGTCACGTAATACTGTCAGTAATAATCACTAAACTTTTTGAATTTTTCGTTGTTAGGTTGCATAGAATGTTAAACTATTAATGGAGGGGTCTAGCTACATGTTGGTTGCTAGAAGCAAGCTTATAAATATTAAAGGTGGTCCCATTACTTAAGGAGTGAGAGGACAGCAAACAAACCAAACATAAGTAAATGTATGTATGTATGCAGCATTAAAGCCAATGCAAAGGGAGTAGAAAATATTCACTTAAGGTAAAAAATGATAGTCATAATTCGGCAATATTCTATGCTACCCATTTAATAGAAGAATAATAAGAATTAATATTTTATTTTCGATAAAAAATATTTTTATTTATCATACAACCCTCGCCATATATTAGATTCTCATGGGAAAGGAAAATATTGCTGTGCTTTCTTAACGAATTATTCGCTTAAATACAGAAACACTACATTACTGTAAGCAGTATATTGTTGAAAAAAATAAATATAAATATAGTACTTTTGCTGATGTCTTCTTTTGAAGATTCTATTATTTTAAATTTAGCTTGTAGAAAAAATTAAGAAAAAAAAATAAGTTTAGCTTGATCAAAAATTGAAAAGATGGAGATACTTTTATTAAAGTATTATATTTCCAATCTTAAAATATTTTGATTATTTATTGTGCTTTTTTACTTTAAATTTCCAATTTTATTATCAAATTAACAATTTTATTCCAGCTCAAATTCACATTTATTTTAATTATTTATATTAATTGCAAAAGAAACCTAAAAAGTTAGACACTAGAATAATACAATACATCAGCATTTTTTGTGTACGTTGTAAAGATCATCTATGACCATACTAAAATACGAAGAATAATTCTTAATTTGACTATATAAATTTCGCTGTTCTCTTTATTAATCGTCACACACATTTATTTCTTTTTTCCTATAGTCGCCGGTTTAGTATCAAAAGCAATTTTTCCTTTAGTTACAGTAGATCCTGTTTAAGTATCATAATGTGTGTTTTAAAGGCAGTAAGAATGTGCGGTGCCTTTTGTGAATCGTTAAATAAAGAATTTTGCAGGGTCACCACATGCAAGGCAATGAAATGAAAGCCTAATTAAAATGCTTATTGTCGCAACTGCAAGGATAGGAAAAGGAAAAAGACAGTCTTTCGCCTTTTCTGCGAATACTCAAATTAATTTCCGACTATCCTTCTACTTTCACCACCTGTTTAATCTATTCTCTATCCCTTTTTTTAAGAATGTAGCACGGTACTTGACTAAATAGGCATCGTTGTCTAAAGTGCTACTTCTGTTAAAAAAAAAAAATTTATTAGACACGAAACACATATTCCTAGGAAATTATTTTGAACTAAAGATAAGCAAGCACTGGGTTGTTTTTATTAAAGCAGAGATTTTTCATTCATATCTTACTATTCCGATCACAGATAGAAATTTAATGTTCATAATTCACTGGCTCTATAACCGCCTACAGACCTTTTAAAACTCTACTTATGGCCCAATTTCTGGTTGGCAATAACATTTATTGTCTTTAAATTATAAAATTAATTTTAATGAAAAAAGAAAAATTATATCCAATATTTTTCATCAACTTATATAACAGCGCCCTCGGCTGTAGGGTGCCGAAAGGTAAAAAAATAATTTAAGAAACATGTTTATACGTTTCAATGAGTTGAACTCCATCCAATTACCTGTTTTCGAGATTTTCCCTAAAAAACCGTACGCATACACACACTTACCTAAACAAGCAGATATACAAACGTATAGACCGTGGCTTACAAATACACCTAAAAGGCATTAAATTAACTATATTTGTGTTGTGGAGAAGTAGAGTGCTTGCGGAGAATAAAGTCCTGGAACTTAGTTTTTTTTTGTTTTTGCCATGCGAACTTTTTTTTTTGTGTTTAGGTTGTTTGTAGGAATAAATTATTAGCGTTGTTTGATGCTTAACTAAGATTGCGTTTTGAAATCTTTATTTACATTTCATGAGCATGCACTGAGCAGTGATTTACTTTTTAGCTTAATTTCATTACCGACATTATTTTTAGTGAAGCATGTCGTTTGTCTTTTTTTAAGTACTCATGTCGGATGCAAAAACGTAATTTTAACGTATACGAATATTAATGTTTTTTCTTTTCTCTTTTTAGCAGTAGAACAGATATAATTTCAGTTAGTACTTGATTTAGAATACTTGTTAGCTAGTCAGTTGGTTAGTTGAATATGCAGTACACTGCTCACGTTTTGAGAAAACGTTCGTTTTTCATAAATATATTTGGGGTTTTAACTTAAATTTGATTATGTATGTGGAAAAGTGTCTGTGTCATAAAAACTGCCACTAAAATATATTTTCAATTCTACTACGCGCTGCAGAAATATCATAATTTATTATAAGAAGATGAAAAATGAATTTAATTAATTTTTAAGATATAAAAGTTTTACGTATAGTTACATATGAAAAGGTCTTTTCTATTATTATTTGTCAGCAAAAATTAGTATATTTAAATATTCTACCAATGGGTAATAAAGCAAGAAAATTTTAGTAAGTGTGAAATGGTAGTTATTGTATTGTAAAATAGGTTTAGAATTAATATTCTTAACCTATTTTAGAAAGTACAATATAAAAATTATATCCTAATTTAATGCTTCAAAGTCTATTCAATTTTTATAGTAACATGAGTAACGAAGATATTTTCTTTTGTAAATGCATAAATTATTCTTAAAAAACTGTACACCAATGTGATAGTAAAAAAATAATATCTATAGCCAAAAGAATAATTTTAATTTGTCCTAAATTTACTATTATTATTTTTTTTTTGTTTCAATATTTCTTAAGAAAGTAATCTTATTAATTAGTTTATGTATTAATATATAGAAAAGAATAAAGAAAATTATTTTTTACTTTCTATTAATAACTAAATTTTTCTGATTTAAAAAATAATTCCAGGGTTGTACTTTAATCCGAAATACTAAATTTAGTAAAGCCCAAGTACGTATACTTATTTAAAGAAAGAAAGTAATCTTGAGGTGGTGGCTAAACTTCATTTTTACAAGCTTATTTTTGTTAATAAATATTCATAGAATAGAATCATGATACTCCTAAAAGAGGAATATACAATTAGCGAAAAACCCAATTATAAAATATCCAAAATTCTGCTAAATAAATCTTTCTGCTTTAACTGCTATTTAATTTTTTGTGTATTATATATTTTTTTCTTAATAATAAAATAATAACATTAATAAAAGTAAATATAAGTTTAAAGCTGATTAGAACAAATAATATTTATAAAATTTAGGGATCTTCAAGATATTTGCTTTAATTCATTGATTTTAATTTAAACTCACTTATAATAAAAATAAGCGTTCTGCATGCGAATGATTAATAATTTTCTTTTAATAAAAAATTGATTTTTTAAAATTATTTTTCCACATTTAAAATATTCGTGGCTATAAAGAATATTTATGTCGTTGTCCAAGTTAGCTTTTTTTGTCTTCATAACTCTGCGAATCTTACAATTAGTAAAAGAATTTTTTATGTGCTGGTTGGTAAATTTTAGTCTACTGGAATATAATTTAAATATTTTTTAATAAATTTTCCAAGCAGAAATTTTTAAATAGATTTTAATAGACTTTTTAGACTTTTATATGAATGCTTCTAAAGAGTTTTTCAACAAGAAGTTAATTTTCTAAAACTAAATAAAACCAAAATCTTAAATTACAAATATTTAAATTTTTATTGTATTACGAAGAGAAAGCTCGGCAATTATGAATAAAAAATGATATCTGGCAAATGTCCACCATGGCCACGCTAACTAATGTTGATTCTTTCATTAAAGTTTTTGATCAGCTTTTGGTAAAATGGCAGTCCTATTTCGGTAATCACATCACGGATTTAAATTTTTAAAGCTTAAATTGATTCGATTGGCTCCGTATAGACTCCGTCTTTAGCATAGTTCCACAGAAAAAAGTTATCCAGTGGTATTAAATCACAGGATCTGGCTGAACACTTAATAGTTGATTGTCGTGAAATCATGCGATTAGGAAAAAATTGATCGTTTCATTGGCTGTGTAATAAATTTAACATATCAGGGATATCGACGTTGTCAATAGTAGGCCAATATTGAGTTATTAGCATCTCGTGACAGCATGATCCATTGAACGTTACCGAATTTCCAGCCTCATCTTCGAAAAAAAAAACGGCTCAATTATGCCCCCAGGCCAAGTAGCGTAAAATTTAGTAACACATTAAGCATGCAAATGCTTCTCAATAACCGCTTTGGTATTTTCAGAAGCCCAAATGCGGTAATTCTGCTTCTTCACTTAGCCTGACAAGTAAAAACGGGCCTCGTCTAGAAAAATGATTTTATCAGAAAAACCAGCTGGTCGTTGCTGGATGAATTTAGCGAATCTATGGTGATGCGAATGGTCAGTCGGCTTCAATTCCTGCACCAGTTAAACCTTGTAAGGGTTCAAAGTCTAATTTTTCTTATGTGCTGGTTTTCGATAACGGCAATTATTGAGAATGTCGAGGAAGTGGAAAATTATCTAAATTTCAATGCTGTGGCTCACTGCTGTGATGTTTTCAGTTGAATGACCCGGTCAATTACCTTTTGTTTGGGTACGGTTTTTCGTCGACCCTCCTCAAATTTGGTTAGTGAACAAACCGGTTTCGGCCGTCTGCCATCTTCAGTGTTCTTTTTGTACTAGTTGCGTTCTATTGTCAGTTGTGTTTATATAGTTCGTGTCTTCCTTCATGTTATTGCGTTCGTCCCTTTCTGTCTTTTTTGCCTACATCTCTCTCTCCTTTTTTTGTTTGTCTCTTTTTACCTAATTTGTCGCTCCCTTTTTCATTCGTCTTCTTTCCTACCTAAATTCTTTTACGATCATGCTTGTTGTCCGTTTTTGTTTATGTGTGAACCTATTGGGTTTTTTCTTTTTTCCTCTTTTATGTGACATAATAATCTGTAATTGTACGTTTATGATGTTCTTTATTGCCTTGGTCTTGCGCACCTGCGTAACGTTTTTGTGCTGGTGTAGTGTTTGTTTTCCTGTAAAAATGTTTCAACGGTTCAAATATTGTGTCGGCAGCAGTGTTTATTTGTTCATTTATTATTCGTCCGTCAAACGTTTTTTGTTTGTATATTTCCATGTTTTCTAATACATTTAGTCTCCTTCCTTTGTGCTGTGTGTGAAGCAGTTTAACCGTTGTCTTAATATGTCCTGGTGTACAATTACCCTTTAGTGTTCGCATATTTTGTATTGAACCTGTCGACGCCTATTACTTTTGTTGGCTATCAGTTCAAACTGTTTAGGATGATACAATTATTTCTCAATTGATTAGTAGTATATTTTTCCTAACGTTCCTTAGGCTTCCTTCAAAAATATTTTCAAAAGGCTTAGTGCCATTGCACTCGATGAATTAATTGTTATATTTTTAGTAATAATTGCAGGAGAAAAAGATTTTGTTGTGTAATAAAAAAACACCATTATATAAGATTTATTATGTTGCATTTCTTTTGTGCAGCTTCTTAAAAAAATACTATTACCAATTATTTCGCAATTTAGCCATAATTTTTCATTATAAATTTGAAAGTTGCATTATTATATTTTAGGCGTCAAAAATTTAAGAAACAGATTTGACAAGAACTTTTAATTGCCAATCTGAGAGACAGCCATTCTCATATGGTTAAAACTATTTTTAATTTTTATTTTATACAATCTATATAGATTATTGAACTTATAAAAAAATTGTTCGACAAACAGACTATTCTAGACTAATTCTATGATCATCATGCATAGATGGACGCTACCCAATTTTCTAGTTTGAAAATCAGTAATTCCTCGAAAGTTTAAGACGATTTGGTATTTTTATAGCGCATATAATTGTCTACTTGGATAAGCCGTCCATCGAAGGATGGACATAAATGATATAAAAATCGGCACTGAAATGGAAAATTGTGAAAGAAGATTTAAGGTTATGGATTTGTCAGGAGTTGAGGATCTGTTCGTTTGCCCAAATATCTTGACCTTCTATTGGGTTTTAAAATCGTTCTTTACATAAACTTTAGTCTGAATTATTAGAAAAAATGTGTTATGATCACATTATGATCAATAGTCGAAGTGAGATCGCTTCCGTTAGGAAATTAGCTATTTTCAGAAAACGATTGACAAAATTTTAGAAATACTTAAAAAATTTAAAAGTAGAATGTTTTGTACTTTGTATTTGTATAAGATCAGCTTTGTTAATGGTGTTGGTGTACTTCATATTGCCATTAGAAATAAAATTAAAAATTGGAGATTCTGCAGGAAAACAAAATAGATTATAATGATAATACAGAGTGTGTGATATGTTTATATAACTTTAAATAATTTTCAAAAACTGTTTATGTTAAATTATTTTAATTTATTTAGTGTCTCAAAAAATTATGCATTTAAGAGTTGTCGTTCGTCAACAAGGTATTTAAAAACCAAAATTTATGTCATTTATATATACTATGCTCTTATTGCTGCTTTTTAGTTTACTTAAAAATAATTTTAAAATAATTTTCATTTAAATTAATAAAATATTTATAAATATGTTTAATAAATTGCCTTCACTAGCTTTAAGATTTATATTTTGTTTTTTAAGTATTTTGCAGTATATTTATTTACACACAAAAATTTTCCTCAAGAAAGTGCTCAAATATTCATAATATTTAAATCATAAAATTGTTTCTTTAAAATAATAAGGATATACTTATTGTTCAATATGTGAAATGGTTTTCTAGATGCTTTAATAGGAAAAAATGTACAATTTTGAAAAAAAATTCCAAAAGATATAACAAATGTATTACAGTAATAATTTTAAATAGTGGAAGCGATCTAGAAGCAAATGTGAAGTGTTGCAAAAACTCACTGGCTTATTTCATTAAATTTATAACACAGTTTATAAATTTTCTCTAAGGCAGCAGCTGATAAACATCCTTAATTGTTAATTATAGATATATAGAAAACATTTTAATAATATTCTGGTAAGATGTTTTGCATATGTGATATCTTTGCATAAGTTAAAAATAAGATTCACTGTAAATAATGCATAACTTGTGTTATTCATATTTATAGCTGCAAGTTACAAAAATAATAGAAGGACAACATGCAAAGGTATGACAAATAAAAATCAGTTGGGATTATAATAGTCTGAGCGGTGTCTGATTTTATTTCATGCAAGAAATAAAATTCTATACTATTAGGATTAATTTAATTGAAATAAAACAAAAATGTGGATTTGAAAAAAAGAGCTGCAGAATCGAATTCTGCAAGTTTCTAAAAGAAGATGTAATTGTTGTTGTTTTGAATTAACTGCAAAATAGTTTTTTCTTATTTTCTATTTACAGTATAGTTATCTACATATTAAGAATATTAAAATAATATTTACAAATAAACCTTAAGGCAAGAGGGAAAGCATTTAAAAACTATAGACAATTATATCTATAACTAAATGAGAGTTATATAAAAAAACCAAATTAAAAAGACTAAAATTCTAAAGATTCCTAAAAGAGTACATATAAAGTACATTTTTGGAAGAAAATTTTAACTAAAAGTTTTGTGTTTTTTTTGCAGTTCGAGAATAAAAGAACACGAATTAAATTATTTTTAAATGTAAACAAGTCGCTGATATCGTTTTTAACGCAAGTAGCTAGAAATTGATATGATTTAAATTTTTTTGTTTGCTTTTAACTAGACAAGAGAAAGGCAAATGAATAATTTCAAATTGTTATTAGAGCTGAACTAGAGAAATCAACAGAATAAATCTGGTCCAGTTTTATGGACTGCTGCATTTTAAAATCAAGAATATATCCCTTTTGTAGCTCTGTAAATTTATAATAAAGCAAAAGTATAGATAATAGCCTTGATTGTGCTGATGCAAAGTATAACAATTTTGAGAGCGTTACAATCATATGTCACGTAGCATATGTCAATTGTTTTCTGTATGTTCATGTGAGGTCATTATATTGTGCTGATTAATCAGTAGCAAATAACGGTGGCATTGTTTCTATTATTCACGATGTACCGTCAGAAATACTTGATTAAATGCTCCGAAATTGGACGTTTAAAATACTTTTCTTACGAAAAACTGCGATGTCCATATTATCGAAATAGTTTTTGAATATTAATGTCATGCATTGATCTTCCGGATAAATATTTTTGTGTTTGATAAAATTAATTAAACTTCTATTGGACTCTTAAAATCGTTAGTATAAAATGATGAATGATTTGCTATCATATCTCGACGAACGCCATTATATATATATTTAATGCTTTTTTTTAAATTATTCAAAAATTCGATTTTCCTAAAAATTTTAAATAATTATGTATCAAAAAGATTTTTGTGAATAAATATTTTATATTAGCTTTTTTGAGCGTGGTAATAACCCAAGATTACTGAAACAAGTTATTCGTGGTCAAGGTTGTTTTAATAACCACTTCATTAATAGCTCATCTAAACCCATTAGAGAATTTTTAAATAAAAATTTTAATCATTTACTTTAAACAAGAATTACTCAAACAATTTTTAGAAGCTACAAAATCTACTCGAAAAATTTTCTTTTCATAAGGTTCTTGGGTCCAACCCAGAAAACTCTCTTTTGTTTATTACGAACTTTGTTTGTTTGTTTATTTATTTGTTCATTTCCTGTACAACAAGACTTAATCTTATAATTATAGTACAGGAACGCATCGCGCTATACTCAAAATTAACAAAAAACAAATACAATATTTTCAAATAAGATTAGTATAAATAAATAAATATGTAGCTAGAAATCATCCAAAAAAAGTAAATAAAAATTTAATAAAGCTATTAGCGTTGCTGTTTTGTTGTTGATATGGTGGAAGACTATTCCAAATGCGAGCAGCATACAAATAAAATTGCCACTCAGACACTAGATGTTGATGTCGAGGTATTATAATATTTCGGTTTCTAGGCGATTGGGAAAAACGTAATTTTTCAAACAAGTATCTAGGGGTTTTTGTATATATTATTTTGTGTAAAAAAACTAAAGTACGGATCTTTATCAGACTTTCCAAACTAACCCCGTAAAGATTATTTAAAACAGATGAAACATGGTCAAATCTACGCAAACCATAGACATATCTAATAATATTATTATAAAGAACATTCAGTTTTCTTTTACTAATGGCGTCGCAATTACCAAATAGTTCACATCCATACATCAAAGTAGGAATTAAGTATGTTTTGGCGAGCAAGATTCTTATCCGTAATGGAGTGAAAAACTGCGTGGCCCAGAGAGTCCGTAACTTCACATATACTTGTCCGACCAGAGCGTTTACATGGTCCGACCATGTCAACCAGTTGTTAAAAATTATGCCCAGATTTTTTGCCTTATTAACAATTTCGATTTTCTCGTCATTTAAGACAATTTCACCTGAGAAAGTCGATGCTAAACTTTTCCTGCCTATTACAATACATTTAGACTTACAAGGGTTCAAGCAAAGTCCGTTTGCACAAGCCCAGTGATAAATTTTCCTCAACTCGTTATTTAAATGCAATAGGCCATTGGCAACATTTTCAACTGGGGTACCTAGCGTAATCTGCACATCGTCTGCATATAGGTGGATGTTGCATTTTGAAAGAACCTTTGGCAAATCATTCACATATATTGAAAACAATAGTGGACCAAGAATAGACCCCTGTGGTACGCCTCTGATAAGTGACAATTTGTTCGACCATACTTTATTTACAAAAACCGATTGTGTGCGATTCGATATATATGAATCAATTAGCTTGGCCGAAGTGTCTGAGAATCTGAAAAAAAATTTTAATTTCCTTATTAGTATGTCATGATCCACGGTATCAAATGCTTTAGAGTGGTCTAGAAGCACTAAAAAACATATATTTCCACATTCCAGTTCTAGTCGTATGTTCTCTATTACTTCTGCAAGAGCAGTAATACAGCTATGGTTTCGACGAAAACCAGATTGCACACTGGAAAGTAGATTATTGCCGTTTATGTAAGACAACATTTGTTGGTATAAAATCCTCTACAAAGCTTTCGATAAAAAACAAAGAATGGCAATTGGCCTGTATTCACCATTTGCCTTCGGCAGAGGTAAAATTTTCGCATGTTTCCATATCGACGGTAACGTCGATGACATGATAATATTATTAAAAATATGAGTGACGTAAGGAAGAATCAAAGGCAGAAGCACTTTCAAAAATTTCGGGTGTATATTATCAGGCCCAATAGCATTTGATTTTATTGAAAAACACGATAACATTACATCACATTGAGTGATACAGGAAAACCGAAAATGATCACCAACAACTCCATCACCTAAATTTAACGGGTCTGAGGGAAAATTAAAAAAATTGGGATCTGATTTGATCATGGGAGCACTAGTAAAAGTTTCATTGAGAGAATTTGGATCAATATTGCAGTCAAAATTTGCAACATCACCACCACTGACAATTTCACGAATAGTATTCCATGTTTGGCGATTGTCAATTGCATTGCCAAATCTTTTCGAATAATACTCGCCTTTTGCAATTTGAATGTACCTATTTACATTTCTCCTTGCAATTCTATATTGAAGATGTAGTTCAACAGTTCTATATCTCTTCCATCTAGCATACGCCAAGTCTCTTTGTCGCATTGCTGCTTTTATTGTATTTGAAAACCATGGTTTCTGTCTAAAGGCTTTCGTCTTATGTTTGATTGGCACAGACAAGTCGAAAAGATACTGAATATTGTTATTTAGGAAATTGCATTGTTCATCCACATTGGGCATAAAATAGATATCACTCCAGGAAATATTGGATGAATATTCGCGAAGATGATTAAAATTTAGCTGTCTGAAATCACGATAGCTAATGCTCTGATGATCAGTTTGATGAAAATAAAAATCGTAGTTCAGAAAAATAAGATCATGCTTGGAAAAACATGATGCGGAAATTTGGTCATACAGATTTATTTTAGATGTATTAGAAACAAAGAAAAGGTCAATTAATGTACTACTTGAAGATGTAAAATGTGTTGGATTTACTGTGTTTGCAGGAAATAGTCCGAGAGACAACAAATTATCAATTAGGTCCATCTCTATCAATATATTCGAGTTGAAATCACCAGTGATTATAATGTCACTATATTGTGTGGTGAGAGTTTCTAGTAAGTTATATAACATAGAAAAAGGTACTCTTTTATTAGGTCGGTATATGCAACCTATTAACAACTTATTCCCAAAGGCGAAAACTTCCACAAATAAAAACTCAATCTTCTCCTCATTTGTGTTATTCACAAAAAATGATTTTCCCACTATCCTACTCGTCATACTCTTTTTCAAGAATATGGCAACACCTCCACCATGACTCACTCTATCACATCTGAGCACTTTATAGCCATATGGACATATAAAGCTATTCAGAGTTGTTTCCGCAAGCCATGTTTCCGAAACGCAAACAACGTCAATGTCAGAGTTTTCAAAGACAAATTTAAATTCATCAATTTTGTTATTAATGCTTTGTGCATTAATATGAACAATTTTAAAACCTTTTCTATATTTTGACAAAATTTTTACCAAGTTCATTGTTAAATCTTTGGAACTTCCACGCTCATTGTTGTTGTCAGCCATTATCTTCCATATTAAAACATTGTGCAACGCTAATAGGAACAAAAACAATACTAAACATTAAATCACAATAAAATCCACAAATAATGAAATTATTAACAAAATGATATGCAAAAATAATAATATAAGAAATTGGAAAAAGTAATTCTATTATTGGATGATAAAATGACTTGCAATAAATAGCATAAAAATTAAAATTAATTCGTCCCGGCAATAGGTCGAAAAAATTGGTCCAACTCTTCAGGTAAAATGATATTAATTGCCTCATCACTATCATTTTTTCTGACAAAGACAGTACCTCGCAGCGTAAACACTGACTTTAGCAGCTTATCCTTCTTTAGTCTAAGAGCAGCTTTAAAAATTCCATAATTATGTGAGGTAAGATTTTCATTTATGTAGAAAGGAACATCACTTTGAAAACCTGCATGACGTAATAGTAATGCAGATTTCATATTCCGGCGATATGTTGCAATGAGTTTCAAAAAATGGTTTTTGTCATATGGCGTATTGAACCTTATTATAATTGGCGGGTCATCAACACTGCGATGGGGTTTAAAGTGCTTTACCCGAAAAATAGATTTAATCGGTGGCATATTCGTTTTTAATGAGGAGCAAATGTTCTTTAATAAATCATTTAAATTCTCATTGTTATTATAAGGTATACAAGTTATTCTTATATCTGCCGCAACCATAGAATTTTCCTGACTTAAACATTTCATCTTCAAAGTCTCAACATCAGATTTTAGCTTTTCTATTTCTATATTTGCAGTCTCTAATACTGTCACTTTATCATTTAACTCCTTTATTTCTCTTCTTACGTCTTTTATAAATTCCTCTTTAAAGTTATTAAATTTTAGTTCCAACTCACTTATTAAGCATCTCTTACTTTCCGCGATCATATTCTTTATTAATTCTGAATGCTCCCTTAAATGTTGAATTTGTATCCTTGTTTCATTAAATAAGCAATGAAAACCCTTAATGTTCTTCACACAATTTCTTTCTCCTTTACATATTATTTTGATTAAACTAATAGAAAACATTTTAAAATTGGATATTAGATTGCAAGCAAAAACACATAAAGGATAATAACAGCAAACAGAAAACATAAAATTGCTTTTAAATTTATTAAAACCAAAAAAAAAAAAAACAGAAACACATAAATAATTGAATAATTGGAACAACAAATTCATTTAATTTAAAGTACATTTAGAATGACTCCTAGTTTGCTTTTAGTATTCTTTTATGAATAATTTAAGTTATGACAAATGAACACGAAAAATTTACTTTGTAAGAAAAACCAAACATTATATAAATTTTTAAATAAATTAAAAATAAAAATAAAATACTAACAAGTAAAACGGAATGAAAATTGTAAAAAGGTCGTTGTGTTTTTCTATGATTACCATATGCAAACTGAATCTCGTAAATCAGTGTAAATATATCTCTAACGAAAGCTTATTGCGGCAGCTTATCTGCTTATGACAGCTTTCCGCCCTGGTAAAAACAAAAAAAAAAAAAAAACCAAAGAAAACATCATAAAAAATATTTATGTATGTTTGGTTTGGTATAATCACCAGTAACAAGAGCAACAACCATAATATTCATTCATAGAAGGAAACTCATTTAGAATCATATACAAGTACGGGCAGAAACACATAACGTTAGCACACTGTTGTGTGGCATGAATGAATCAACTATGCAACCAAGAGATAGGCGGACAGACTGCTTGCTAGACAGACTACATAGTAGACTTATTTAGCCTTAGTATTAACTTACGTGAAAAACCAGCTTTCTTTCCATTTATTTTTTAAAGTTTTAAAGAAGATTATTTTAAAAGAACATAAATAAAATTTTATTTTTATCTAAAAAAAACAACAACAACAATTCATTGTCATCAGCAAAAATAAAAAAAATCGAAACGTAGATTTTAAAGACAACAAAGGAAAAAGAATACGTAGTGCATATTGTAAGAAATATTTCTTGTAGTGAAAGTTGTAATCTTCACCTTTTTTCTTTCCTTTTGGCATTTTAAAAGAAATTATAGTCAACTGTCAAGACAAGTATGTATTATTATGGATGAGGGTAAACAGCAGGGTTATTGTAGGCTTACATTGCCTCCCTTTTTCAACGATAAGATAAGATAATTTGATAAGATTTAGACAAAGGTAAGCTAAATTAAATTTGTTTGAAATTTTTCCTTTATTAACATGAATAATTAAAATGTTATTTTTTGTTAAAAGAGTATTACGAAAAGTAGGTGTACTTGATTTAAAAATATCATTCTGGTAAAGGTCGTTACATTCGACTTATCAAGAAGTTATTGTTTTATCTGGTGTGCCCTAGGGTAGCCATCTGGATTCTTTATTATTTACTCCAACGTTCTATTATATGCAGACGACGTGAGGATTTTTCGGGCGTATAATCGCCACGCTGGTCAAGTTCACCTGCAAGGGAAATTGGATGCAATTAATTCTTAATGTAATATTAATCTAATGGGGTTGAACCTTTAAAGGTTGAATATGTTTCTTCTGAGGATGTCATGCAAACATGGAATATGCTTTAAACTGCTACGAACTTGAGAAATTGAATGTGGTTGCAGATCTTGGTGTTTTACTGGAAGCTAAGCTTATATGGCATATTTCGTTAGCCACTAACAAAGCTGGTACAATTCTTGGATTTATAGAAAGCTGGGCGAAGGGGTTTAGTGATACATATGTCGAGGAACATATTTATACTTCTCTTGTTAGAGCTGTTCTGGATTTTGGCTTTGTATTTAGGATCTATTTTATAGGGTCCATAGTATGGAATCGGTGCAGGGACAGATCTTGTCATTTTATCTTCGGGGTTTACCTTACGACTTCTCTAATAGGGCTGCCTGTTCTAAAAAGTCTAGAAATAATTTTAATTTCACCTCATTTAACAAAGAGAAATGTCTGTTCAGATTTTTTGGTTAACAATATTTCATTTAACGTTCCATTTCGTCCTACGCGCTAATTTAATCTACTCGTAGTTAAAGTATTCCGATTAAATTATGCTAACTCTGACGTGTTTTTAAGAATTTATACTGAGTTCAATGAATTTCATAAGCACATAGATTTTCTTTAAGGGTAAATCCTGTTAAATGCCGTCTAATTTTATATTTGAATAATTAAATTTAAGTTTTATGTGCAATTATTATTTACTCTTTTAATGTCTGTAGGGATCTGAAAACCATAGACTAAATATAAAATAAAATCATATGCATATCATATCAATTTATACTTAATATAAAAATTTTTAATTCTTTATACACAAACGAAAAACATGGTTGCGATAACCATAATCAAGAAGAACTTTCTGAATGAATTATAGAATTATAAACAAATCATATTGTTGTTATACATTCTATAGATATTGTTTAAATTAGAAACATATTTTTTAAAGTAACAATATTGCAAAATAGAAGCATAATTATGGTTAAAGTATAAACATTTTATAATATATGAAAGACTATAAAGTTACAAAAAAAATTAAATAAAATATACAACGAAGATTTTAATAATTATAATTTTCTGCACTTTTCTTAATTTTAATAGAAATATTTGAATAAAAAAAGCAGGCAGACCGTTCCTTTTTAAATATATTCGTTGTTATTGCCACTGTCGATGATGTACATATTATCCATACTTCTCACCTGCGATAACCAATTATTCTAAATACTGTTTGTAAAATTAAATAATTATGATAAAATAGCGGACAATTTTACTTTTAAAGCAGCCAAAATCACAAAATTTTTTACATGCCAAAGAATTTCAACATGGAAATAAAAAGCTGGAGGAAATTTAAATTGTTATTTAGTATTTGATGTTAATGATATCATAAAAACTGAGGGCTTGAGCAATATTATGCGCCATATTCAATTCATATTAAAAACTTATACGTGTTTGTTTTTATTTACTTTTATATATGTACATGCTTTTAACACAATGGTAAGCGTAAGCCTGGATAACCTCCAGCAAGAAGTTGGAAGTCGAGTGGTTGTTATTATTGAAGAATTTTTTTATAGCATTTACTTTAAAGGGGATATCTATTAAAATATAATAAAAAAAAATAAAAAATAATAATCAATGTAATTTATAACAAATTTATTATACTTTTAATATAGTCGTTTGTTGTTCCATATATTTTTTTGTAGACATCTTATAATTTTTTCAAATTGTTTAAAATATCCCCAAGTTATACGTTAATAACTTTATTATGAAATTTAAATTTTTAATTACAACTAAATTAAAGTTTTTGGCATTTAATCCCAAAAAATTTTGCCCCATTTTAATACGGCGGCACTTGTTAATAACTTTTGTTAAGTTTAATTTAACAAAGTTTTAAATTTCAATTTTTTTTATACAATCTAGTACGTACTGCTCTTGTGTTCCCATTGTTTTTGTTATTATTGTTGTGATGATGTGTTTTTGTGTTATTAACCAATATTGGAGTTTGTTGGTTTTTAATTAACTTTTGGCTGCAGGTTAAACCATATAGAGAAAATTAACGCCAGAAAAATACAAACATGATATAAAATACCTCTATAGTATATATGTATATGTACATACATATGTATATGTATGAAAAAAAAGTGGGGAAGAATTTTTTCAGCTTTTTACATACATACATGCATACACAACGCTTATAATAAATGTATACATTGTATGTAGTCATGTATACATTCTACGCACTTGCAAAAAAAAAACGTCCACTCAATATCACATGCAATGCATTCATTGTATAACAAGGACATAATAGATGAATTTGGTACATGTGTGTGTATGGGTGTTGGTAATGTATGTGCTTAGTTGTTGCTAAAATAAAACGTAGTACAGGTTTGCATTATATGAATGTTTTAATATGAAATTAAAAGAAAAAGATAAGCGCTATTTACAGACAAATCCGAACAAATATGACCATACACGTATTTCATTAAATACAACGTAATAATTTATCTGGGTTGAAGTAAAGTTTATTAAAATTGGCAATTCTTTAATATAAAAAATTTATATAAAATTGAAAATTTAAAAAATTTTTCTAAATAGTCAACAATTAAATTTTGATTTCAATACATTATTTTAGATATAATAATTATAATTAGTAGTTTACTATTAAGCACTAGGTCTTTTTTTATAAAAAATTTTTAAACTTTATTTTTAATTATTTTTCAATATTTCAGTATTTTACTTTTTTGTTTAGCCTGAAGATACCAACCAATGGTTTGGCGATATATTAAAAAGTAATAAAAAATAAAGTTTAAAAGATTTTTATAGAAAAAAAAAACACATAGTGGGGAATAATAATAAACTACTAATTAAATTATACATTATTTTAGTTTAAGTTTTAATATTTTCGTAAAAGTTTCACTGAAAAATTTACTTTCAAAAAGGAAAAACGAAAATTTCTGAATCCAAACAAATAATATTAATTATCAATCTCACCTCGTACTTTTAGAAAAATTGGTATCCCTCAAAATTTTATGAAAGCAAAGGAAAAAGTTAATTTTGGTTGATTGTTGGTACAGAAAAAATTTGCTAATTTTTTCACATGAGTAACGAAAAATTCTATTTCATATTTTGCTGTTCCTTCTTTCTTTAAGAGAAACAAAAAGTAAACAAACATTTTGTTTTTATTAAAAAATATTGGAATCCCAATATTGTCGAAAGCTCAATGAATGAAATGTGATAATAATTTCATTCAGAAGATGAACTTTTGTTCCTGTTTTATATTTTTAGGATCTCTTATTAACTTTTAATTTTGCTGCAAATATTAATGAATTTGAAACTGCAGGTCATAGAGAAAGTAAATTGAAGTGCTGTAAAAAGCAAAGTAATTGAGTAAAAATAAACATGTAAAATATATCAAAAGAAAAGTTGATTTTTCTCTGTTTAACAGTTTGCGGTCAATGGTTTGCAAAAATATACTGTTCTCAATTTGTTTACTATTAAAAATATTTCAATTTTTGTTGTTTTAGAAATTATTTGTTTGTCGGTTAAAATCATAATTGGCTGCTTCTTGTTTAAACGGATCTGTGATAATATACAACACAATGCTTGATAATATGCAACACAAGTATTTTGAAACTTCTTGCAATAAAACGAAAGTGTTTTTTTTATTGCTAATTATTTGTAATGTGTAACAATTATAACGAAAAAACTATATATGTTGTTTATAAATATTGGAATTCTAATAAGATGTGTCATAGTTTTTAAGCTTGGATGCTTGAAACACTATTTATAAAATTCCTTTTTTCAATGGCTTTTTTATCCTAGCATATGGAAATAGATGTGTTCTCATGTTTTACAATAAGAAATAAGAGATCAATGTTCATTTTCATTACACATTCTAAATTATATGTACCTAGCGTACATTTAGGTAAAAACAGATTTTATAACTCTTTTGAATAGAACAAATTACTATTGGTTTAAAACATCTTCTCACACTTCCTACAAAAGAAAGAAATCATACTCAATACATATGTATATAACGTTAAGTGAAGAAAAAAAGAAGCTACACATATTTCATGAAGAATGAATATTAAACAATTCTTGAAATAATGTTTTCGCTTCTTTAAACGATGAATTGTGATCGGTTGGAAAAGCAAACATTTATGAAGTTGTAAAATAATAAGAGAAAGAACAAAAATGTACTATTCGTGGTAAAGAAATACGTACCCTATTCCTGGTAGTTAATCAAAAAACAACAAAATTCAAAAACAGTATTGTTGCTACATAGAGGTGGCAACCCTTTAAAAGTCTAGAACAACAAATATTACTGTTTTTGTTGTCCATGTGTATGTGCAAGCATTACTATATAAGCTGATAAAGGGGTGTCTGTTTGCTTATTAAATAGAAGACCATGAGTTCATAGCCAAACAGAGTCTTGAATAGAGTTTTTAACATCCAGTATAAGTGTGCAAACGAAACAAAAATAGCACCATTTAAAAATCTAAGAACTGCCAGGTTTGACACAACCGAAAGTAATAATTTTAATCATAAAAATCAAAAAAGTTTTAAAATTAACAACTGCTTTGGTAACTCTAACTCCCCTCTAACTTTAAATCAAGGAACTAACCTCAAAAAACAACAACAACAAGAAAGAAAAAAGAAAATTGATATTTATAATGTAACATTGGAGATTTTGCGTTTATGATTATTTCTTAAGGTGGTGTTTGTTATGACAGCTTCCTAGGATTGAGTAAATTAGTGAATAAGTTCATTAAGTAATAGTCTAGCTTTGCAATCTTTCAATCGGTGATAATTTCTACAGATTTTTATCGACTTTTATAGATGGGATTTCATCATATAAATTTGAGATTATTTTGCGGGGTACCGCAAGGCTACATTCTTTCTCCTACCCTATTTCTTATTTTTAAAAACGACCTTTTTTGCCAAACTTTTACCCCTATATACGTTTTCGGAGATGACATTTTTCATTCGTATCGCTGAGTTCCAAAAGGCGGAACATGAATAATACAGTAATGCCCGTAACACGCAATGTTGCATGCTTACGCATACAACTGTGCAGCATCTGTTACTATTACGGAAATGATAGCTCTTGATGTTGGTGGTATGAAAATTCAATGTGATGTTCGATGTACTAAGCACATTATTCCGGTTTCTAAAGAAGCTTTCGAATGCCTTGGCTTTTTAAAACGGGGTAAAAGGTAATTCACTCCATACGATCTGCGTACTATTTATACCAACTATATCCAAAAATTGGATTAAAACTCTAATGTATGGGCGGGCCGGCGCCGCAGGGTTTATTCTGCATTTGCTCGTCCGCGTACAGGAGAGGGCCAAGAAGCTCATTGGGGACAGTAGGGTATCCAACACTATTGATTCTCTAGAGCATCGACGCAATGTGGGATGTATTTCACTATTTTATCGTTACTACAACGGTAAGTGCTCTAATGAAATTATGGGATTTGTTTCAGTTATCGCACGCTTTTGCGTTTCACTCGATTGTCATTGAAAGCGCATCGATTTGATTGGCAGTGAATCGCACTAAACATTACAAGAAAAATTCCAGAGGTCTCTTGTAACTTTAAATTTAGAAAAGTTCAAATTGAATCTCCACAAACACTACTCCCTCTTTTCTCCTCACCATAACCTAATTTCCTAGTTCTGGCACAATGCATTGCATTTCACACACAATATTTTTGCATGTTAAAGCAATTGTTCTATATTTAATACCAAACACTTAGAGCAAATTAAATATATGAAAAAAAAGATCTGTATGAACTGTTTATGTAAAATAAACTTAACAATTATTTATGCTACTATAGTGTATAATTTTTTTTATTTAGTTTAAACTTTTAATTATTATGCTGACGCTGTGTGATTCTGCGGTGTTGGTCAACTTTATAATTATTTTTACTGTGTGTATATTTTTTACATAAATTTTTGTTAATATTATTTCATATTTTGGTATCCACATACAAAAAAGAATTATTTTATAAAACACTGCAATTACATATGAAATTAAAAATTTAAACAATAAATTTAAAACTTTACAAAAACTTTAAACAAATAACAGTCCATAAAGCAACAAACAATAAACAACAAACTATTAGTTAAAAGACTTTATAAACTCCAAAATAAATCATAGTAATAGTCATCAGTTTTGTAAAAATTAAAAAAATAATCACTAGTGATATCCAACACCAATAACAATTGTATTAATTTTACAATTCAACTTTAAATTATAGGTGAAGGATTCATTTCCTTTAATTATATCATTATTGAGACGATTGCTACATAAAGGGTGTTTTTTTAAGCCCGATAGAACTTGAAATTGTAAAAAATAACACAAAAAATTAAATTTTAATAAAAATTTCTTTTTTATTCGAAGGACCAATACGTGACATTAACATTTGAAAATAATTTTGGGCATATGGGCACCGCGGCTGTTCTTAACGAAGCGCATTCTGGACGTCCAATTTTGGGCCACTTTTTCGAGCACTGCTGGGCGTATGTCACGAATAACACGAACAATCCTGTCCTCCAAGGCGTCAATTGTTGCTGGTTTATCAGCATAAACCAGTGACTTCACGTAGCCCCACAGGAAATAGTCGAGTGGTGTCAAATCGCACGACCTTGGAGGCAAATTGACAGGTCCATTTCTCGAAATCAACTTATCGCCAAATTTTGATTTCAATAAGTCGATGGTTGCGTTCGCTGTATGGCACGTAGCGCCATCCTGTTGAAACCACATCTCGTCCGGATCAATGTCATCCATATTTTCAAACAAAAAATCATTGATCATGGTGCGTTAACGATCTCCATTGACCGTAACGCGAGCTCCGGCCTCATTTTTGAAGAAATAAGGTCCGATGGTGCCACCAGCGTTAAAACCGCACTAAACGGTGCATTTTTCTGGATGTGATGGAGTCTGTAGGGTCTGTTGTGGATTGGTCTCACTCCATATGCGGCAATTTTGCTTATTAACAAACTCGTTAAGCCAAAAATGCGCCTCATCGCTGAACACAATCTTGCGATAAAACAACGGGTCAGTTGCCAACTGCTCTAGAGCCCAATCGGCGAAAGAAGGACGCATATAATGGTCTCGTGGCTTCAATTCCTGCACCAGCTGGATCTTATACGGGTGTAGGCCGAGATCTTTGCGCAAAATTTTCCACGTAGTGGACGGACAGAGCCCCAATTCCTGCGACCGGCGACGAATTGATAAATTTGGATCTTCTTCCACACTTTCGTTTACAGCAGCGATATTCTCTTCAGTACGCACATTCCTTCGACGTGTTGGTGTTATTGCATCCTCTAGAGAGTATGTGGTACGAAATCTATCGACAGTTCGACGAATGGCTTGTTCAGATGCACGATTATGTACGCCATAAAAATGACGAAGTCGTCTATAAGTTGCGCGAATCGACGACTGATTTTCAAAGTAAATTTGGATAATTTCGTAGCCTTGTTCAAGCGAGAGTCTATTCATGATGATTTGTCAGAGTATACTGAAACAAATAAAAAAAATGTTTTATCAAAATTTCATTTTTTGTGTTACTTTTTACAATTTAAAGTTCTATCTAGCTTAAAAAAACACCTTTTAGGAGAAAAAGCTTAATAAAGTAATGGATACTGAAAAATCTTGAGCGCTATGCTTGGTACTATACTTGGTATTTTTTTTGCTATCATTAAAATTTAATTGATTTATAAAAAAATAATGGAATGATACAAAACGTTCCTAATTTCTATTTAGTACTTTTAGCAATGATATTTTTTTATAACTATATTACGAATGAGTGATAATTTTCTGATCAAGGAATAGCAGTTCTTATTGCTAGCAGCTAGCAGTTTTTGTTGCTAATAGAAATATAACAATATTTTTTTATATCATCTCATATTTGTTGCTGTCGATCATTAATGACAATGCTTTAATCAATGAAAGTAATTTTGGTTTTTTAAAATTTTATAAATTAATTTCCACTTAAAAGCATTAACATTACTAAGAAAGCGGTAATGCTAAATATCACGCAATGCTAATAACTTTGGAAATTCAGCCATTAATTACCATGTCATATGTACATTGTGAAAGAATGGTTACTTTAAGTGGCTTTTATTTTTCGAACAACCTAATTACAGTCTTTCAATTAAAGCGGCAAACAATATGTATTTTGAAGAAATTGCTAACGTTATATTCTAATTCTTTCATACCTGCTAATACGTCGTTGTTAATGATGACACTTTGTTAGTTGTAAAAGAACTGTGCCGCATATATCTAGGGTTAATTTTAATATATTTATTACTTTTGCGTTTTCATGAGTGTAGTTTCTATATTCGCCAAAAACAGCAATATTTTGCAATAATATTTTTTAAAAGTTTCCGTTGCCAACGCATTGTGAGTTTACGAATTTCCTGTGGCTATCTCTAATGGTTAGTTTGTATTTTTAGTTTTTATATTTTTAGTTTCACAAAAAAAAATGTCATCATTTTTTTAGGAACAGTTTGTCATTTGTCGGTTCTTTGATATTATTATAGTTGTGTTATGCGACCATCATCGTTATCCTTGAATTGTTTTATAATTTGTGCAATTGTTTTAGTCATTACTTTGTTTGTCAACATTTTTCTTAGTTTTATAATCAACATGAAAGGTAGAAAAATTTTCATTTATATGATAAATTTGTTGGTTACGCTTCCATATAAAGACCTTGTAATTCCTCTTTTTGTTGTATAAGAAAAATTTACTAAATATCAAACTTGTAATTAATATGCCTTAATTTGTGAAGCATAACTTAAGAGAGCTTTAAAATGGTGTATGAAAATAGTAGGTAATGTAATATTTCGATCAATGAGCAATAAATATTTTATATTTTTTTTTTATATAGCACAATCTATAAATAAATATTTGTATTTGTATTAATAACCCCTTTTTATATTACGCATGAAGTTTTATCTGTAGATTTAATAAATATTAATCAAACGATTAAATACCAACACATTCTGGCGTAGTAAATCAACTTGAGTATAAGTTTGTGTGCGGCCTTAATGCATGGTCTTAATCGATAAATTTATAAACAATTTATTATTACCGCATTATAATCGTAATATTTAATTTTATGCTGAGCACAATGCGGTTAGGCACAACGAAAGAAAGAGCCCTTTGCCAGCCTACCAGCCCACAAAATGACACCAGTTAAACAAACAATGAAAAAATAATCAACACTTGATTTTAATAACAATCTCCCTTTTTCGTTTACACTCTCTTTCTTTTACATCCAATCGACATACATACATACATACGTATATTTACTAGAGGTTAAATGGTTTATAAGATGACTTGTCACAAAATCTTTATTTATTGTTTTCAATAAGATGCCGCAGAATAAAAATTTGAAAATAAAAAAGCACGAAACAATTGCTGCTATACATCCCAACAATTTTGCCGTATTTTGAAGTGAAATGTTTGGAACTACGTAGGACCACGTACTCGTATGCAGAACCATTAAAGAAACGTTTTATGTGGTGGTTTTTCTATTTATTTGTTATATTTTGTTGTTGTTACTTTTATTTTTTGTCATTCTTCTGTAAAATTAAAAGCGATAAATTTCCAATGACACCCGACTGAGTATGTGATATTTTGAAAAAACGAAATAATAAGAAGAATATATTTGTTTATAGAGTATAGAGTGAGTGCATGGTTGTGTATGCAGTTTTAATGGAATAAATGTCACTTGTATTTTTATAAACTGAATTCCCAACAAAATGTTTAGATCCAATTTTAAGGCATAAACTATTATTTATATAAAAAGAATAAATATGATTTGAATTTGTATTTGGAACCAGCTAGAAGAAATAGCGTCTTGTTATCTCCCCGATTTTATTTTCACAAAAACAAAAATATCAAAAAAAGATTAAAAAAAATATCAATTAATTTGAAGATTATTTCGAGCATATGGCCGACAACGCTGCTGGCAACCACATTCTGGTGTTATGTAATACTTATGGGTCATATATCACAAACATATTGGTGTCCCAGCTTATCAGCATATATAAGGGAATTCATGAGAGTTTAAATTTTTAATTCAATAACTTGATGAATTTGTTCGGCGGGTAGCACATAGTATTATCGTATTAAAACCATCTCCTACTCGACATCATTTAAGATAAAAAATCATTGATCATTGTTCGGTAATGATTTTCACTAAGGTGAACTCCATCCTTATTTTAGAAAACTTAATAGTGAATTATGCTACAAGCGTATAAACTTTAGCGAACAGTGCATTTATCTGGATATCGTGGAGAATTTGTTACAATATTGTTCATTATCACTGTACAAAGTTTTTTTTTATGTAAAAAATGTTTTGCTGGGTGAATAGCAGCTTTGAAATAAATATTTTTCACGCTATAACTTTAGAGCTATTTTATTCAAAATAGAAATGTGCTCTAAAAGTGATATTTACCAGATAAAATTTCATTAGAAAATGCTATGCAGCAGTAGCAATTATTGCGAAAACAAATATTAAAAACATTAGTCGTAGAACACAGAAGACTATTGCGGTGAGTTAGATAACTTTAAAAAAAATAAAAAGTATTAAACATTTTGTTATTAAAAATAGTAAAAAAAATTTTATATTAATTTTTATATTATTAATAATTAATTAATAATATATTACATTATTTTTATATTAATTTTTTCATCGATAGTCAAGCCGCCATTTTATCATTATGCATGGGTTGATTAAGTTTAAGCTGATACTACAGATTTCACAAAAAACCGTGAGGCCCTTTGTGAACAGCATAATATTTAAGTATGCTGAGTTGTCAATAAGTTAGCAGGAATAGGAAAATTTCTGCCGCTTGAATTGAATTTGAATACTATATCTCTATCTTTGCCACAGATAATACCCTAAGAACTATGGAGAATACACTCCATAGCTGCACACAAGCAAAATTCAGTGTCTGCTAAAATAACTGAACAAATAAACTAATCGGTTATAATTTTTCTATAAAAAAACTTCATCACTCATAAATTTTTAAAAAAAAATATTAAATCACTCCTACGTAAGTTTAAAAAAAATTCATCAATCATATTTTTTTAATGAAACAAATTTCGTCAGGCTAAAAATAAATTGCGTCAATCATAATTCTTCTACACAAAAAATTTTCATATCATATTTTCGCTATAAAAACTTTTTTTATCAGTCATAATTTTAGTTTTATAAAAAACTTTCATCAGTTTAATTTTTTTATAAAAAATTTCATGAGTATGTTATGTTTTTATTATTGTTGTAATACCATATAATATGAAAAAAAAAACAAAAATTACAATGAGTTTCGTTAATTACATTTGAAATAATTAGTTAAAAGATTTAAATTTTATTAAGCCATTTGCAAAAGGCATTAAAAATAACAATGCAGATATTTGGTAAATAACTTTGGATAATGTGTTCATTGTTTAATTGTTTCCCCACTTGTGATTTCTCACAGTTTTTGTTACAAAAAGAAATATGATGCAAAATAAATACTGTACAACATATTGTCACGGTGGTTGATGCTATGTCGCCGGGTTTAAAAATATATAAATACCAATAGGATGTCATTATCATTATTTTTTTTTCAGGATTTAATATTATATTCTTTGTACTAATTTTAGTATCAAATACCACTAAAATTAAATAATTCTTTACTTTTTGTGACATTATGGCTATTGAGTTGTGTTTTTAGTCAACCTAGTAGTGTTATATGGGGTGTCCAACTTATTGAGTTTTAAGCCATAAGACTTTTATTTTTGTTGCACAGGCAGTTCTAGTTTTCATTGAGGATTTCCGTAAAAAAATCATAATATAATTTATAAGAGATTTATTGCAAAGATTATTATATATATAAAGATTTATTTTGTTAATATTTCAAAGTGAATCATTTGTTTTGTAAATAATGCTCGAAATTTAAATTTGAAGAAGCAATTAGTTTTGTCTATACAAAAAAAAAGTTTCTAATAAAAATTATCAAAATTATTTATTAGGTTTCTTTTATCTTTTTAGAAATTACTATTTTCTTAGAGAAAAGATTTATCAGTGCAAACTATAAAAGTAGTGAATAATCTTTTTGTGGGTCCATTAAAATGCTTTATTTCTGTTTAATAATTTGTTGCAGCACTAGCGAAATTTGCGGAAATGGCCAAATGAAATGGAAATGGTTTATCATATGTTTTCGTTTTCATATGTTAAAAAAAATTTTTTCGATACAAGTTGGCTATAGTTTCTACAATAACCGTCCAATTGTAAGCACGAAAAGCATCTGTGATTTGTCATATTTTTTTATAAAAAAACAAATTTTTTATTTTCGCATATAAATGCATTTAGAAAAAAAAATTGGTTTTACTACAAACGAATTTAACATAATTAATAATTTAAAATATTGTTATATTTTTTCGCTTAAGATCTCAGCTATTGTACAATGGTGTTCTTAAAAGATATTTTTAACCAGTAAGACTTTACTGTAAAAAAATGACATTTTTTGACAGCAAGAGTGAAATCGGCTGTTTAGCTTCTCCCAGTTTTGGATTTATTCGAATGACTAAAGCTTAAGCCTTCAATAAATAAAGGGTCCGCCAAATAATTTTTTTCTTGTTTTAAATGCTATAAACAAAACAACTGAATTTTTTCTCAAATTTCTCTTTTTATTTGAAAGCACAATCCTTCCGGTTAATAATGGAAAATAATTTCATTCAAATGGCTGCCTCGGCTGACCATGCAGTAGCCTACATGATCGGTCCAATTTTTAAGCACATAATCGATTGTGTGCAGCTGAATTTCAACAATGGCTTCACGGATATTGTCCTATAAAGCGTCAATTGTGTCTGGCTTGTTAGCGTAACACTTATCTTTGACGACACCCCACAAATAATAGTCCAACAGTGTTAAATCGCAGCTCCGAGGTGGCCAAACGACATCAGCTCTGCGACTGATAATGCGATCTTAAAAAATAGGGCGCAAAACATCGAGTGAAACTTCGGCTGTGTGGCACGTAGCACCGTCCTCTTGGAACCTTTTCAATTTTTGTGTGCAAAAATTCGTTCAACATGGCCCGATAACGATCGTCATTGACGGTAACGGCCACTCCTTGCTCATTTTCGAAGAAAAATGACACAATTATGCACCAAACAGTGACTCGTTTTAGGTGCATCGGCTTTTCAATGTTTGCGTGCGACTTTTCTGTGCGATAATTTTGCTTGTTTACATACTCGCTAAGGTCAAATTAAGCTTCATCTGAAAAGATGTTTTTTTTTGCAAAATCGGCATCTTCTGTAAGTCGATCGCAGGCCCACTTAGAGAAGCGAAAACGCATTGGATGGACACTTGGCTTCAACTCCTGAAGCAATTGGACGTTGTGTGGCGTCATACCAAGGTCTTTCTGCAAAATTTGTCTCAATGATGTCTCTGAAATGTTGAATTGTTGAGAACGACGGTGAATTGATGTTGATGGCGCTTCACGCACACTTTCCGCCACAGCAGCAATACTCTCGGGTGTACGCAGTGTTTTTAGCTTTTCACGCCTTGGTTTATCGATGAGGATGCCAGTTTCTTTCACTTTTTTCACTAGACAACGAACATACGGAGCTGACGGTGCTTCTCTTCTTCCAAAATCCGTACGCAACTTTCGCACACATTCTGCAACATTACCAAGATTTTCAAAGTAATGTGGCGACGTTCAAGCGTATACAAAACTATATTTGTTCAGCGGAAGTATAAAACAAATTATCTGTCAAATCAAACAAGATCTAAGTGTTACCATTTACGAACTAAGCACTAGTTGGAAGAAAAAAACGTTAGATGGCGGACCCTTTAGTTTATATATTCACAATATATTTTTAACTGAATACAATTTTGATGAAGTTACTGTTGTTTAATTTTCAAAAAAGGCCAAAATTAGAATAAAAGGAAACTCCCTTCTAAAGTAAAGTTAGGAAAAATTATTCTCAGTGTTGCAGCAAATGTTTACATAGAAATAACAATAACATTTGCACAATTATTGTGGTATTTTAACAATTTATCACTAATAGAACAGGCTGTAAATTCTATAGTTGCACAAATTGCATTCAACGGTTTTTCAAAGGTCAACAGTGTTTAAAGTTTTTGATTTTAAAGCACAATGAGAAAAATTTAGAAAAATTTAAGTTTATTTCTTTCAATCTAATATTTTTTAAAATAAATAGCTCTATTCAAACTAGTTAGCCCCTACTTGAAATGATATGGGTCTTAGTTTTTTTTTATCTGTTATCTGATTTAATTATTTTTCGTATATTAAATCCGCAAAAGTGCACATAAATACTTTACCAAGTTTTAAATATTCTTTTGCCTGCATTAGCCATTATTCGCATACTTGCACAAATGCCAGCAAAATCCTTTTAAAGCTGTGCATCTATCAAAGGATTTTGTTATTGGCAGGATTTAGCCACCCAAATTGCTTTAGGCAGAATGCTGTCAGCAGTAACTGAAAGTGTGGTCATGTTCAATTGGCCATAGTTAACCCAAAATCAAACTAAAATCTAAATCTAAATTTAAATAAAATCTATAACAACACTCTTGCATACACATACGACAGAGATACACATACATACACATACGCTAAAAATATTTAAAAACCAAATTATATACAATTTTATCTAACATGAAAATGCCATCTCATGAAAATATAGAATTTTAGCTTAAAACGCATTTTATATCTACAGCAAATGGTAATTTTTGTATTAATAAAAAACAAAAAAAAAATGCTTCAAATCTTTTTATTACTTTTTTCTTCGCATATATTTACACAAACACTTATGGAAACTCGAATTTATAGAAAAATCTAATGCATGATTCTGTCGAACAAACAGGCGAATATTGACCATAACCTCAGTACATTTATATGTACATGCAATAAAATCTGTGTTGTTGGCGTTGGGGAGTTGGTGTTTACTTGTATATAAAATATATAAAATGCTTGTGTGATTACATTCAATATATGTTGGGTTAGCACTTGCAAGTATATTTTATAGATTTATTTTTACATACAGACAGAGTTCTCTTTCAAAGAGACCACAGCATCAGCTGGTGTCAAAATCAAAAGTGGTTAAAATAATAGAACATTAGCCAAAATATAAACACAACCACAATACCAACTAAACATATATAGATTTTAGATATATTAACACACAACTGCATATTTTTTTTTTTTATTACTATTTTTAAGTAAAATTTTATAACTGAAAATATAATTGCATGATGTTTTTATTTTTATTTTCAAATGGTTATTTCTCAATTATATTAAAATATTAAAGAAACTTTTATTTTCTATTTATTTTTTTATTTAGTCCTAAATATTAAAAAATAAAAATACTTTGAACCGTAAAGTAACATCAAATTAAATTTAGTTATTAGTTTTCTGAAAATGACACCTCAATCGAAACTATTTGTGATCTATCTATCAGTCATTTAAATGTGTTGATGAATTACAAGCTTTTAGCCACTTTTGCGGTATTAGTACACTTAAGATGGCCTTAAGTTCGCCGGGTTGGATATTTATAATATATACATGTCATGTCAACTGATGAAATAAATATATAATAATACAATTTTCAAGAGGCAGCTATTTATGAATAAAATTTTTTTACTATTGCTATTTCCTGTCCTATCTGGCTGGTTTGAAGTCAAAGGCGAGCGCTTTTAAAGCGAATGTGGTGAGTCAGTGTTGGCGTCCAGGCAGTTCTGTTGTTAAGTTCGTGTCTATTCAGGTAAGCAGAATGCTGGTCACCTTACGTTTTTATGCAAAGTAAATTTTTCGATACCTCCGTCTTTTATTATTATCTAGGTAGGTGTGTCCGTCTAAAAGTGTTTTTCGTTTGCCCGTTTGCATAAGTAGTTTTAATGGTAAGAAAATTATATCTTTGGTCGTGTTTACCTGTTCGTTTAAAATGCCATTGTTGAAAGTTTTTGTTTTATAGACTTCCATGTTTTCAAGAATGTCTGGTCTTCGTCGTTTTTTGCTAGGATGTAGTAATGTCATACATTCATCTATTTTCCTTGGTGTGTCCGTGAGTGTCAAGGTATAATGCAAAGTTGGAATCTTCTCTTTTCCGTTGGTATGAGTGTATGTGTTCTGTAAATCTTGTTTGTGTTGTTCGTCCAGTTTACCCTATATAAGTATATTTGCAGTTGTTTCTTTTGATGTCCTCAGATGTTACCGGTTTTTAATGCTGTGAGTAAACCTTGTTCTGGTCCTGTGTAAGTAAAAGTGTGCCGTCGTGTTGTATCTTTTGACTCTTTGTCTTCTTTTTCCTGTTTTTAGTGTTGTATTGTCTAAGAAGTTTATTGATGGTAGTCGGCTTGTAGTCGTTATTTATAGCTATGGTGTAAACTGTTTCGAGTTCCTTGCTGTTCTTATCTGGAATTATCTTAAGTCTGTGTATTATATGTCTAAATCCTTCTAGTTTATGTTGGGTAGGGTGGTTCGAGGTGTTATGAATAGTAGCGTCCATCGTAGTTGGTTTTCTATAGATGTCAAATGTTGAATATCATTTCCTCGTTTTATAGTGATGCCAACTTCTGTCTTGTTCTTTTTCCATTGTGTATGTAATGTCATTATGGAATGTGTTTAAGTTTGCTAAAATTTGTTCACCGTTGTCTTGTTCAAGACAAGGCTTTAAAGTTAGTAGCTGATCTCCCGTTGACATATCCAACGTTGCTGTTATATACAAATGTGTTTAAAACAATTTTGCCAGTTCATGCAATTTGTAAAATGCAACTATTATTGTATGTTTTTAAAAATTATTATCGTATTGGCCATCATACTATAATATTTTCAAATAATCAACAACACTACAATACCAGAAATAATAGCAATTTGATCGTTGCAAGGTGTAGGTTAGAGTTAACCAAGCAAAAGGTTCAGTTCATGGGTAGTTATGAGTTTAATAGATTGCCTCAACATTTGAAGGCAATAAATAGAATTTCTTTGTTTAAAACAAAACTTAAAAAATATTTATATGGAAACCTGGAAGAACTTCTGATTTAGTGGAAATTTTGGCAAATATGTACATTATATCTTATATTCTATTAAATTTTGGTTAATTTGATTGTATAAAGAAGCTTTAATACTTTAATGATACTTATGTATAAAATTATTGCAACTCGCCTCTATAATGCCTATTGGCGCTGGGGCAAACAAAACAAATTTTGTATTGATTTGTATAAGAAAGAATTAATAATAAAAAAAAAAAAAAAAAAAAAAAAAAAAAACAATGTCCACCACAACCACAGTGATAGATGTCGATTCTTTCATCAAAGTTTTTAATCAATTTATGGCCCTATTTCGTTAATGACATCACGGATTTTGTGCCTTAACGCTAAAATGCATTCGATTGGCTCCGTATAGACTCTGTCCTTAAAATAGCCCCCACAAAAAGTAATCCAGTGGTGTTAAATCATATAATCTCGCTGACCACTTTTCTGTTGATTTTCGTCAAATTATGCAAACGGGAAATTTGGTCTTTAATAAATTGATCATTTCTTTGGCGTGTGACATGTGGCACCGTCCTGTTGAAACCACATGTCCACATCGTCAATAGTAGGCCAAAATTGAGTTGTTAACATCTCGCGATAGCGTGATCAATTGGTCGTTACCCGCATTTCCAGCCTTATCTTGGAAAAAAGAAACGGCGCAATCACGCATTCAGACCACATACCGCACCATACAGTAACACGTTAAGCATCAAAAGGCTTCACAATAATCGCTCTAGGATTTTCAGAAGCCTAAATGCGGCAATTTTGCCCTGACGATGAAGAATGGGGTTCGGCTGAAAAAATGATTTTTTCGGAAAAACCAGCAGGTTGTTCCAGAGTGAATTGGGCAATGTGAATGGTTGGTCGGCTTCAATTCTTGCAGAGCTTCAAAATCAAATCCTTATGAAAAATTCGGTATGTTGTGATTTTGAATAACTCCAATTTTTGAGTACGTCGAGGAATTGACGAATTTGTATCTGCTTCAACACTGGGACGTTCCCAGTAGAATGACACTAAACACGTGTTGCCGTTGGCACGTTTGTCAACTAAAATTGAACAACCAAATTTTTAATAGCGGTCCCAGAACTACGATTATGTCCGAAAATATCACGAATTTTACAAAATGTAACTTTAGTAAAATCATTATTTGCATAGTGGATTTTAATTATATCATTGCGATTTGAAATCGAAATGAATTCATTGTTACAATACGTCAAAAATTAAATGTCAAAACTATCATGTTTTTGGTGTTACCAGAATTGAAAAATAAACTACTTGTATAGACGCTTCTCTTTAAATCAGCTGATTCGATTTATGTAAGTCAAGGTTTATTTGTAAGGCTAATAAGTTACACCTTAAATGATACTTAACATGCTTTCGGTGGTTGAGTATTTAAAAAAAATTTTTTAAGATTTCTTGTCGAAAAAACCTTAATTCCATGAATTTTAAAAATAGTTACACTTTCATTATTTTTATGAATAGTCAGTTTGGTTTCGAAAATTCCAAAAATTAAAAAGCGATATTGGAACAAAAATTAAATTCTTCGACAAAAAAACATTAGCATTTAAGTGATACTTTGATCATAAATTCACCTAAATCGCTGCCAAATTAGATTTGTCGAGCGTAACGAAGAAGGCCTGCTTTATAGTTTTTATAGTTTAAAGAACAAAACCAAGACTACAGTAAACACACTTTAAAGAACAAAGTTTAATTTTTTGAATTTCCACTCACCCAGCGTGCCTTCCTAAGTTCGCCCGCATATTTAAAATCCGTATTAATTTGTAAAACAAAAAACGTGCATTCATACGGAAAATTGTAATATTCACACAATTTAATTAACTAAAATAAATATTTTGACAGTCCTTTCTTTATAAGAGACAATAAACAACAAAATAAAAATCCATACAATAAAACAAAGAACAACAGCCGAAGGAATACGACAATCAAAACAAAACTTTATAATATGAATAAATGTATATACAAGCAATTCACCACTACAGAAGCAGATAAATTTGAAAATGTTCAAATTAGAACGGCAAAAGAAGAAACAGGATGTCAAAGCCTCAATACAATAATGATTTGTGTTTGATGACAGGCTGAAAATGTTAAACATTAAACATTAAATATTAAATCTGTTTTGTAAGAGTCTTAGCACGACATTGCTTTTGTTATTGCTAATTGAAAGGAAATTTCATATTTTGTTTACAAAACATCACAAACTCTTATTTATTATTTAGTTGTTATTTTGCTTTGAAGATATTTTCGATTTTAAAATGAAATTGATATTTTACCTAAAAGAAATCTGTTTCTGAAAATATTTATTTTGTCGATTTATATTTTTTTTTTTTGTTAATAATTTATAAGCTTAAAAAGAAATTCATCAGATATCATTATCTAAATATTTAATATTCTTTATACTAGTTCGTACATTGCGATGCGCAAACGTGTGTAAGTAAAAGGGTTGCTGTGTTTTTTCTTCAGCTATTTGCTGCTTGTTGTTAGTTTATCAGTAACATGATTGCCAATGACACCAGTAAAGTTTACAGGAAATGTAAACGTTTGCAATTTGCATGGCAATATTTAAAATCAATTTACTGACTCAAAGCCATGCATATAAATAAATAATATAATAATATAGCAGGGATGTTAAGGAGACACGATGTTAGGTCGTTTTCCTTTACTTTATTCAAAAAAAGTGTTCAATTGATAAAGTGCTTAGTTATTTCATTTTTGATTATTAATTAGAAAACTTTTAAACAATATCTCTCTTTCATAATTCTATAATATCAGCTTTAGGTTTTTAAGAATTTTTAATTTATTGGTAAATATTCACAGCCAAGAAAAGTGGATTTTGATATATAAAAAAAAGCTAAAGGCGTCGAAATAAAACTTTACTAAAAATAATTGCAGCCGCTTGTTATATAAAAATTGGAATCTCCGAAAGGCTTAATAATAATAAGTTTGAAAAAGTTTTAAAACCATTCCAACTACCTAGCCAGCGACATGATCGTATGATTATGATCGTAATTATTCTCGACCCAGAAAGAGGTATTTGTTTCCTTGCCTGAAAATCAGAGTGATTAATTATTAAATTTGTATAGTGTAGGATTAAGAACTGGCTAGATATTATAGTTGATAATTTAATATTTTTAAGGATGCAATAAATAATTTCAACATTCAAGGATAGTAATGCTTAATAAGATTTACTTCAGTACCTAGCTCTGTAAGCCATAACCTGACGGTAGATCATACCACTGTGGATAAAATGAAGCGTCACCCCCGCCCTAGGAAGCCTTCGGATATGTCTATCCTCCGGGGCAACGCCCCCACTCCTTGCTGAAGAGTTGGAGACAATGCAACTCCTGGACCAGAACGCATGATGCTTAGTAAAATTTAAGACCACAATCACAATCATGCTCACTGGATCTGGACCATTCTTTGTGGTTATTGTGGATGATCCGACCCAAACAACTCAAACTAGGGCCTCGAAACTACAACCACCACAATAATCCCAAAGGGCCAACCTCAAAAATCAATCAACAAACAGCTAAAAGGCTAAAAAAACCAAAAATCTGAACTCTGGGGCTTTACCGATTCCCGTGGAAATAAAGTGGAATTGTCCAGTTGGCTCCTGCTAGCCTTTTAGGGGACTGGGTTCCCTTTTATCCGCGATGACACATGTAATGACGGAGAGATTCCGTCAATACGTATCAATGTGCCGCCGAGGGGGTCAAGTGAAATCCAACAATGAACAGGAAAAAATCCTTGATGATACCGACGATGAGTTTTACAATGTAATTCAATGGGAAATTTCAGAATTATCGCAATTAATGTAACCGAATATAAATCGAAAAGCCAAGTTAATTCGATGCCTCATGAAGCGGAAAATTGAAAACATATTAAGGATGCTGTCTTAAATGAAAACTAATTGTCTAAATTTTAAAAAGTTTTGAACAATAAATAATTTCGATTAAAGTATTTATCAAATCATCAATTGAGTTGTTGGATATGATATTATTTGCGCGTACGCCTTGCTCGAACTGAAAAAAGGACAAAATTTAATGGAAAATTATTAATCGGAATACAAAATAGTTTTACGATATTATGGATGTACCCTCAGCAGTATAGCAGTGCTAGTACTAGTTACATGGACATTGTAATTGTCATCTATCGAGGATGACAATAATAGAAAATTCTACGTGAAAGACGCCTGAACGGTGAGCACTGCCAGATACATAACAAATATCGATTATATAGGGGACCTTTGCTTAAACAATTATTTGCAATATATTCTGTAAAATTATTCACAGTTACCGCTTCACAGTTTAAACAGAACATTATGCATTATTTTCTTAAGTTAGTGGTTGGAGTGGATGCTAAGTAATTTCTTTATGGCATCATAAATCGTATTCAAATATAGATCATTTTAAGAAACTGGAAGTTAAATTTACTCAATATATAAATGTGTAAATTTGGCAGTACCTCAGTTTATCATTTTGAATAAGAAATATTTCTTAACCAAACTGGCGTACAACTCTGTGCTTCAAAATTTGAGTAATATGTGCTAAAAGAGAAATATAATTAAAAGATCAATCTGACAGAACTTTAAATAACCAGAAGAACATATAAGTTATTTCTTTTTTTTATTCCCTAAATTATCAGTTTGTGTTTGTTAACCAATATGTCACATTTCTATTAAAGAGTAAATCTAAAACCAAGTAGGAAGAAAAAACTTGTATGTTTTTAGTAAAACATTTTCGAACAGATAAGTTAGTTCCTTTATACAAACATTCTATTTATTTTATTTGTGTGTGTGTGTGCGTGTTTGGTTTTTTTTTATTATATTTTCTTTTGTCAGGTACTTACAAAATTTACCATTATGACAACTAACTTATGCTGCAATCATAATCATTTATCGTTTTCTTTTTTCAATTGACTTGTAAAAGTTGTGCGTGCACTGGTACTCATATCCTGTTATGTCTGTCGAGCATTTCTGTTTGTCTGTCAATATGACTACCTTAAGGGTTTTAGTTCAATTGGAAAAGTCAATTGTATATTTTGTTGTTAGAAATCATTATATTTGTTTGTTGCAAAGATGTTGATTTCTGTTTCTCTTTGTCATTTTCATTGAACTGATACTTTTAAGGATTTTCTCTCATTTTACATTTGCAGTTTGTTTGTTTGTGTTAAAGTTTTTTTTTTGCCTTTATTCAATTGAACAATGTTTTCATTGTTTCCGTTGTGCAAAGTGCGTGCTAACTCGTTAATGTTCGTTTAATTTTTTTTCTATAGCGTTTAAAATAAAATAGATATAAAATCGGAATTGAATAAAGTTTTTATCGGTAAGTGTTGTCTGTTTATGTGTCTTATCGTGAATTTTTGGGAATGAAATTTTTATTATTTTTAATGGCACAACAACAAGTAACAGAAACAGCTGTCGTAATATAATCTTTCAGAAAAACTAATAGATTGTAGATTAAAAAAATTAATATAAACAAGATAAATTTGACAAAAAACGGATAAACATTTTTATAAATTCTTATTTTTAAATTAATATTTTAAACAGGTTTCCAAAATATTCGCTGAATATTAATTTTATAATAACAAATCAAATCGAATCATACAAATCATTTTCATTTTAAGTCGGATAGCAAAAATGATACACATATTGATGCGGACGTTTTTGAAAGGAAACAAGAAAATTAGACACCACCAAAATGTAATAAAGAATTTTCAGGGTCGCCGCAACTGTCGTCAGTATTCTTCTCATCTATTTGGCTAACTAATTTTATAATCTTTCTTTGTTCTCTGCATTAATCGTCATATATATTTGTTCTTGCTTAGCGATTATTTTTATTCTTTCATACTAAACACTGTCTCTTGAGTATAATTTTATTATTATTTTTTTAACTAATTGAGCTATTTGATATTATAATAAATTTAATATTTCTTATATTAAAAAATTGGAAAAATTCATTGAAAATCGTTTATATCGGGCTTTTCAACAAGAAGTTTGGTATTCAATTGTGCCAACACTATCAACATGATAGTTTTGATGAATTTACAATACGATTCATTGGCAATTATTGCAATGAATTCCATTTCGCACGAAAGTTGCATTAACATTATTATAATCTGCTATCAAAATGGTGATTTTTTTGGCTAAAGCCCATATTTACCTGTCAGATTATATCAACAAACTAAATTGCCGCATTTGAGTTTCTGAAAAGCCTAGAGCGATTATAGAGAAGCCTTTGCATGCTCAAAGTGTGGGTGTATGTATGACATTATTAAAAAGTACATCTTAATAAGATTTTCTTTCTAAAACTGAAAAATGTATTACTTATCTTATTTGGTAGAATTTCTTATGAGCATGTCGTTGTTGCTTTGTGTGTATAAGATTTCTTAGAAAGTTACGCGGTTTGTAAAATGTACTTTGCTTGCTGATAATTACTTTCTTTTAAAATTTAATAAGTCATCTTCATAACAATATCATCGTGTTATACGGTTGATTAACAGAAAGATTTTATACTTCCGAAATTTTTTGTTGTGTTATGAATTGCTGCGTTAAAAATTGGCTGTACAATAAAGTGGCTGTTTTGGGTAAAATCCACTGATGAGCAGTAATGAAACGGCCATATGGATATTCTTTTTTACAGTAATACATTTAAAATTTTGATTAATGAGAATATCATAAAATATTTAGGTTTAAAATTATTAAGAACAATTATCTCATATAATAAGGTTGGTTATTTTTTATTATTATTTTTTATGCATTCATTTAAAGTATTATTTTAAGCCTTTTTAATTCTTTGAACACTTATACACTTCTTAAAATCAAAATTTTAAGTTAATCATAGTAAAGAACATCAGTGCATTTGTATGTTTTATATATAATTTGCTTAGCACTATTGTAGGGAAAGATTTTCAGACTAAAATGAAAATTTATTTGCTGCAGTAAATAAATACTTTTGAAATTTTCTTATATATAAATATTCTTAACATCTTAAGCCCAGGATTTTTTTAAAGTGTTACAAGTGCCTTAAAAAAACGATAAAAAGATGACACTTTTTTTTATTAAACATTTGTACAACAAGAATATTTAGCAAATTAATGCAGTGGTTTGCCACAAAATCCCAATAAAAACTTTAGTTATATACGCTTTCAACAAAGACACACAATAATCATGCATATTTTAAAAGATATAAAAAAGAAATATCTTAATTGATTTTTATACATAATTTTGTTACAACGTAACTGCATTTACAGCAAAAAGGCAAATGAGTCTGTCTGACCGCAATAATGGTGGCAAAAAACTAAATTAAATTTCATGCTTTTTCCCCAAAGAAAATAGAATTATCCTTTAGGTTTAGCACTAAATTGATAGATAAAGTGAAAAAATTATAATACGAAATGTAACAAAAAGTTTTAAGTAGCGCCATACTGGCGACCAAGCTGGCGCTTGAAGTAAAAAAAGAAAATTTTCAGCAATTTTTTCAGAAAACCAATAAAGAATGGTGTAAACTAAGTGAATATTAGATAAGAAACCAATTTCCAAATACTAATATAAATACTTGTCACATTTGCACTTTCAAATAAACACATATTTAACATGATTTTAGTTAAGATATTTATGCCAACAAAACACTCAATGGAAAAATTTAAAATAATGTTTATATATAAAAAATTTTTTCAGTCATCACCTTTTTTAAAAAGAGTTTTTCAAAAAAAATTTCAAAAATGTCTTCAATCATAAATTTTTTAGCAAAAATTCCATTGTTATTTTATAAAAACATCATCAGGAAATGTATAAAAAATTTCTGCAGTCATATTTATTTATAAAAATTCCATCAGTCCATTAATACAAAATTTCTGCAGTCATACTTTTTTATAAAAAATTCCATCAACCCATTTTTAAAAAATTTTCTTCAGTCGTATGTTCGTTTTAAAAAATTATATCAGTCCAATTATAAAAAATTTTTATCAGCCATATTTTTTTGTTATAACGAATTCCATCAGTCCATTTAAAAAAAAATTTCTTCAGTCATATTTTTTTTATTAATATTTACATCAGTTTATTTATAAAAAATTTCTGCAGTCATTTTTTTTTATAAAAAATGCATCATTTCATTTGTAATAATTTTCTTCAGTCATATTTTCTTTATAAAAATTACATAAGTCCATTTATAGAAAAACATCTTCAGTCATAATTTTTTTATAAAAAAATTTCTGCCGTTATACTTGTTTATAAGAAATTCCAGCCAGTCCATGTGTTTGTCAAGAATTTTAAGAGTTTTAATTTTTTTATAAAAAAAATTTATTTAGTCATTATTATTCTACAAAAAAAAAAGTAAAGTGTCATTTATTTTCTAAGTCATTATTTTTCTACAAAAAATGATGTCGTTATTTCTCTGTGGGAAATTACTTCTTTTAAAAATGTCAAAAAGTCAAAATTTTCCTATGAATTATGAATTAAAATTTTTTTAATAAAAAAAAAATCGTTAGTTATAATTTTCGATAAAGAACTTTTATCAGTCATAATTAAAAAAAAAATAAAAAATACATTTCGTTATCAATCACAATTTTCTTTTAAAAATGTCATTAATCATAATTTTTCGTTAAAATAATTACATCAGTCATAATTTTTCTATATAAGAAAAATGCATCAGTCATAAATTTTATGCAAAAAATTTCAATTTTATAATTTTTCTATAAAAACTTTTTTTCAATGTTCCCTAACAAAAGTCCTTAGCTATTCGGAACTAATGCTGAATAAAATAATTTTGTTGATGAAAAGATGTTTTAAAAATTCTATCAATTCTGAATTGTAAAATATAAAACACAGCTAAGCATTTCTCTCAGTGCTTTTGGGAAAGTATTTAAATTTAATTATAACTACAAACCAATATTTATTCAATGTAAAATTGTTTGTTGAATTTTCTTTCATTTTACAACTTGATAATTTTCAAAAAGAATTTCTCATAAAAGTTTCATAATTTCCCTAAAGTATGCATTTAACATAAGATTAGAAAATGACAATAATAGTCGTTCAGGTAAATGTAAGCTATTTACAACAACACAGATACCCTTAACATATTATTGTACATTTTGAACAAGTAATTTAAGTGTCAAAGTAAAACAAGAAACAAAAGTAATAAGGATAAGCAACTGTTTACCAATATTAGCTGAATACAATACCCGTAGGACATTGTCAAGTCATAACTTGTGTATGGCAAAGCAAAATAAAATTATAAAGAACAAAGGACTTAATCATATGCACAAAAGTTTGTAAACGAGGGTTGCAAATAACTTCTATTTAAAAATGAATTTTCAAATTTAATATGCAGCTTCAATTAAGAAAATTTGAAAAATATTTTCATATTTTCGTGAAATTGTTTTTGATTTTGTTAGGTCCATATTCCAAAACGTAACACTAATAATATCTAGGGAACCGTTGTAACTAGGCAGTTGAAAGTTAATTTTCTGGCTGCAGAAAAAAAAATAAATAAAAAATTTAGGGGTTATCCCATATAAATATGACTTTTATTATTACATAAATATATTGGAAATTACCACAGGGTACGAGTCCAAAAAAAAAAAATTATAAAGAAATAAAACTAAAGCTTTACAGAAATCCTGATTTTGCCATTAAGTTTTAACTGCAATAAATGTTAATAGGTACTCTGAACATTGTAAAAAATCATTGGTGCGCGATTTCAAACAGTGCCTGGAGCACTATTATTTATTATTTGAGATACCAAAAATCGTTGACAAAATAATTTTCATCTTTCAGCAAGATTAAATTCAGTTCCACAAAACGTAGTTATTATTTAGTGTGAGTTATATTGTGTGTTGTTTACGTTTCCTCTACATCACTATTCAACTTAATTTGTTTTGTCTTCTCTGGAACAAATCTGAGTTATCTGAGTAGCTTCAAAAGAAATAAAAAGTACCCCAATTGGGATTCACACACAAAATATTCCGTAACATGAATGAGATCATATAATTTTTAATTTAATTTTGTTAAACTTTTTTAAGCTGACAGAGAACAACATTATGTGGCCTTGTAAAAGAGCATAATCTAATGGAACACCTTTTGTAGCAATACATAGCGTGAGTTTAAGGTCTCGTCCTATCACAGTTCAAAAAGTAAAGCCATGTATTTTATTCATCCTGATAGTTGTCATAACACCACTTGCTCTATGCTAATTTTAAGCTTTTGCCAGAACTAGTTTTACGGATTTTATATTTTTAGTTTTGTTGTTAATTTTCATACTTAGTCTTGTAGTAGACCAACTTAACAAAACTGCCTTTTTGTGCATGGGGAAAAACTTTCATTAACAGGAAAAGAAAAAAAAAAAACAAAAATTAAAAGCTTTAAAAAGCTTAATACAAAAGTTGATTTTGCTTTTTGTATAAAGACAACAAATAAAGTTTTGCTTTTAAAATTACCTATTTCTTTTAATGTTGAATGGACAAAGTAATCTGAATGCAAGTTCATTTGCTTTTAGAGAAAAGTACTCATTTCTAGGTACGAGTAATTGATAATCAAATCGTATTTTTGGCTTATTGTGTGCCCTTAAAAAAGTTTAATACAACTAATTTTTTTAAAGCTACAGCAAGAAAACAATTATGGTGCTCAAATGTTGATGGATGTCCTTAAAATTATATTTAATTTTTTAATATTGAAATTCCTTTGAAGCTTTAAATAAACAGTTCATAGGAAAAAAATTAAAAAAAGAATTCACAGTATTAAGTATCTGCAGAGAAAAAAATATCTAAAGTCGATTAAATATTTTAGTTAAAATTTTTATTCCACTCTTCAACTTCATGGAACTGTATTGTTCTACAATCTTGCCGGTATATAGTTGCTGTCGGCATTTCTAAATAATTTATTTTTGTCTAAAAGTTCTGAGATAAAAATTTCTTACAAGTTTTAGAAAAAATAATAAATAAAAAATTTTATTCAAATAAAAATCTTTTACACAACGAATTTTTATTTAATTGTTTATTGTGTTAAATAACACATTAAATGTGTTTAACTTAACAATTTATTTTTGAAAATCATTAAAAGTATTAGTATTTATCGTAAAACCCTCGCATATGTATATGGAAATTGGTCTTTAAGTTCCTCTCAGAAAATTGATCCCAAAGCAATGTGTTACAAACAAAAATAGAAAATGAGAAAAAAGTAAAATAATAAAATAATGTCATGCATTTTGTCTCTATTGTAAAACACAAAACAACAACAACAACAACTCACAATGAGGAAATAGAAAAAGAAAATTTTGTATCTTTGAGTGGATAATAAACGTAATGCAACACATTTCATTTTTTGTTTGTTTGTTTGTGTGTTTGCTGGTTTGTTACGGTTTTTGTTGCAGACGTTTTAACTGAAAAATAAGTAAAATGAACGTTAAAGAATAATGCAAAAAGTAAAGTTTCCAGAGCTTTTGTTTCTGCTTAAAGCCGCATAGTAAATGTATGAAATAACAACAAGGACTAATTCAACTACAAAATAAAGTAATGAAATAGTAGCAGCAAAAAGAAATAGCAACAAAAAACAAACAACTCTTCTCTCAAAGGACATCTGACAGGCTAATGCATGCTTGCATTTTAAATGACAATAATGTATTTTCATTTTCACAAAGAACTAGAAGAAAATAGTGGAACTAAAAACAACTGCAACTAAAAACAACTACAACTATAAAGAGCCATTTTCTGAAACAGAAAACATTGAAACACTCAGCTGAATACGCATACACACAAGCACACACACACAAACACACTTTTATTTAATGGCAATTTTTGTAGTATTTGCAGTTATTTCATATTTATAGTACACTAAGACGATAGAAAACTTTTTTGTTCATTTTGTTAAACTTTTTGAAATTAAAAGATGTTTTCTTAGATCCCTTGGAATTTAAATAAATCTAAATTCGTATAAATTTTCATGAAATTTATGTTGTTGTTTGCTTTTTTTTGTTTGTTTTTTTTGGAAGACGCAAGACAATTAGAGATGAAAGTTAAGTAGACAATGCTTAAGAGGTAGTCAAACGTGAAATCATTTTATTTTATTGCTGATAGTTTATTTTTCGAAATTATTGAGCTTTTTATTGTTTTACAATATTTAAAGTGCTATTTTATTAAAGATACTAAGTTTGGGAATTGAGTTTGTTTGCTAACCATGCTTTTGATTTAATCGAACGTTATTGTGATAGAAATTTTATTTTTATATTGAAAAAGACTTTACTTGGCATATATATCATGATTTGTAACTTTGTGAGGCTATTACGCCTCACAAATGCGGGCCCTTTGGATCACACTTTTCATTACATTCTTAGCACTTTCACGCGGTATTTCATTAATTTTATTAGGAATATTTAGTTTGAGTTCCTTTTGTTTAAATAAATCGTGCTTTTTAAATATCGCCACAAAAAGAAGTCGGGAGCAGTCAAATCAGGCGACAATCGACATCACCATTTTTGGAATAACTTGTTGTGGAAAGAGGTCTCGCTGTAATTTCGTTGTAATTCTGGCCGCATACTATGTGGCATCGCCTTGTTCATACCACATGTTCATCGAGCCCAAAGCATGCAGTTGTGGCGTTAAAAAGTTTTCAATTATATCACGATATGGCTTCGTATTCACAGTTATCGTTACACCGTTTTCAATTTTGAAAAAGTAAGATCCAATATTCCTCTTGACCAAGATGCACATCAGACTGTTACTTTTAATGGATGCAAAGGTGACTGTTGAAAAATTTGAGGGTTTCCTATTCCCCAGAACCCACTATTCTGTTGATTTACATATCCATTCAAATAAAAATGTGCTTCTTCATTCATTATGATTTTTTTATGAAAATTGGGATTGTCTTTGGCGAGCTATTGGCATATGTATGGTGGCGTAAATGGTCTTGTGGAAGAAGCTCTCGTGTCAATTAAATTTTTTATGGAAACAAATCCAAATGTTTGTGCAAAATTATGGCCAAAGTTGTTTTTTGAAAACTAAGCTCCTGAGCACGGCATCGAATTGAGGTTGAGGGATTGTTATGATAACTTTCTTGAGTAGCAGTAATATTTTTATCCGATCTTGCAGTACGTTGTGGTCCATACTTGATATCATTCATTATACGATAAATAGTGCGTTTTGTTGGCACGTTGATTCTCCCATATTTTTTCATCGTCACAGTAATCGATAATTGATTTTGATAAAATGTTTTAAAGATAAAAATACGTTGGTTTTTCGAAGATTTTTCTAGAATAAATTTAGCCAGCGATAGAATTTAAAAATTTAAATTGAAATGTTATTGGTTTAATTGGTAGGTTCAGTGCAAATAAAAATTTATATACAAACAAAGTGGGAATATAAATATTAGAATCAACCTTAAGGAAAGGACTTTCTAGTGCTATAAATAAGTTTAAAAAAACGAGGCATTATATCGGTACGTAATACTCGTAGTTAGAGTTATTAGAAGCGTATTTTAGCATTTTAAAATTATAGTTTTCAATTTTCAAAGTTTTCAGGTTCTGTGCGATTATATTTAATTTAATTTATATGGATACTCGTACTAAATTTAATCAGCAGTGTTAACACTTCTATCAATATTTTTTTTTTCTAAATCAAATAGTGAAGTGGCCGCTTTATCAGATGATACAGATGCATAATTATTACATTTTGGGTCTTATATGTCTTATTTTCTTATTGCGATTCTAAAACAAACTGACATAAATTTGAGGAGGACATTAGCTACTTTTTGCAAATAAAAAGTGCTAAACATATCAGGTATATTCGAAATCCAATGAAAGATAGGAATCAAAAAGAAGACACAGTCTTGTTTTTTTCTTAATTTTCATTGAATCATAGTTTTTAAAGGATGTAGTTATATAGCTAACAAATTGCCTCCACGCCTTTATTGGCACGAATATGCGCTTTATTATCATAGCTTTTGTTAGTATATATCTTTGTCATCGAAAAACCCCATAAGAAGAAATTGAATGACATTAAATTACACAATCTGTAGAGCAAATTATGATCACCCAACCAAGATCTCCTACTATATTTCTTATTTTTCTAAACGAACTTCTTTGTCGAACTTTCAACCCTATATATTCTTTTGCCGATGACAGCGCCATTTGTCACTCATATTCACTTCGTAAGAGACCAGGCCATTTGGAGGTTAGTTCCAAAAGGCAGAACGTGAATGATACCCTTAATCACGATCTCGTGACAATCTTGGAATGGGGTTGTGTGAATAGAGTCTTTTTTAATGCCCATAAGACCCAATGTTGCATGCTAACGCATAGATCTGAGTTCGGTAGTGGTGCTGCATCTCTTACTATGGGTGATATAGATATTTCGGCGTCGAAAGCTCTTGAAAATTCAGTGCGATGTTCGATGGACTAAACACAGTTTTCAGGTTTCTAAAGAAGCTTTCAAGTGCCTTGGATTTCTAAAACGGTGTAAAAAATACTTCACTCCATTCGATCTCCGTACTATCTATACGACCTATATCCGTCCGGCCCATACAACTCTCATGTATGGGCCGGCGCTCCAAAGTCTATTTTGGAGTTACTGGACCGCGTACAGGTGAGGGCCAAGAGGCTCATTGGGGACGGTAGGATATCCAACTCTATTGATTCTCTAGAGCATCGACGCAATGTGGGGTATATTTCACTGTTCTATCGTTACTACAATGGAAAGTGCTCTAATGAAATTAGGGAACTTGTTTCCGGTACTCACACATTTTCGCGATTTTCGTTGAGAGCACATCCATTTGTGGTTGATTGGCCAGTGAATCGCACTACGCATTACAGGGTAATTTCGTTTTTTAGCAGAACAGTCCGTATTTGGAATAAAATCCCTCCGGAGATCTTTCCTGTCACTTTCAATCTGGCAAAATTCAAACTGAATGTTTACAGACACTTTGATTTGCATATGTAGGGGTCATCCCCTGATTGCTGGTCCGAAAAAAAAAGATGGTGCACGACAAGGAAACGTCTTATGCAATTATTAAAATCAATGACTACATGGCATATGTAACCATCTTGATGAAACCACGCTTTAAGATAGGTTGTAAAATAGGTCTTTTCAAAAATGCCTACTATTAACTGCCATACTGATATCAGGTTTAGTTTCTGCATTTTGTCGAGGACACCTATTATATACAAAATTCTTCAAATTTTAATTTGCTATTAAAAAAAAATATGTTAAGGAATTGTATAAAACGAACATGAAGCATAAAGAAACGATTACATCTTTTCGCGCGGTATAATAGCTAATAACCCTTCACTCTTATTTATAAGCAGTTATTGAAAGATTGCAATATCGATACTCTTACATGGTCTTGTAAGAGTACGATTGTTAAAATTAAATTTATCATAAAATTTATTTCATCCGACATTACCTTTAAACAAGAGATCTATAATAAAATATTATTTTAATTTAACTAATTTTTTCTAGAATATACAACATTTGCAGAGCACTATTTATTAGTAAAATAAGGACAATATAAAAAAATACCAATTTTGCTTGATATCCTGAAGCAATAAATTAAAGAAAAAAATTTTTCAATAAATTAAAGCAGCAACTCTAAAAAACGTATTCCATTGGTAAAGTAATTATATTTTTTTAAAACAAAATTATGTTATGTCTGATTTTTTTCGTTTGCTGCATGATTTTTTTATCTTTGAAACAGCTAACGCAAAAAAAACTGCACAACATCTGTTAATAAAAATTTAGCCACAAGGTAGCAAACTTATGATGTAAAAGGTAATGAAAAATAAATAACCAACTGAAGTCTTAACGACTGTTTATAGCTCTTCACTTTTGTTTTAATACAATTTTCTTAAGTTGCTTTAAAAAATTATCGTTTTGCTTAAAATTTTAATTTACACTTAGAATTCTATAGCTGGCTTTAAAAAAAGGGGAAGAAACTAGTCTCATCCTAGAAAAATTTATTGATTTCCCCCACTAATTTTAGATTCATTAACATTTATTATGCGTGCTTGCAGAAAGCTTTTTAATTTGTAAAATGGATTTGGAGAAATATCGAACAAGTCATTTGCGATATACATCCATTTATTTAAGAATCGAGTTCTATTAAAAAAAGGTATAAAATAAATATCTTTTTTTTTTCTTTTTAATGATCTTTTTCATATATCGAAATATCGAAAAGAAAAAAAATATATAAAAAAGATCGTTAAAAAGAAAAAAAGATATTTATTAAAAAAAACTATAAAAATTATCAAAAAATTATAAAATCTAAATAGTCCAAAGATTACAAAAAAAAAAAAAAACAAAATTAACTTTTCAAAAACTGTTTCCAAAATTCAGAAACTAATTTCGATAGTACAAAAGAAAGAAATAAAACTCTCTTATATAAAAGTATATAATTAAGTGATGTGTATTTACTGCATCGCTACAACCTTTTTCGAACATTAGTCTGTAAACATGGTTAAATATTTTTGTAATATTTACAAGAATTTTGTACGATTCAAGAAATATAAAATTCCAAAAAGATATTTAACAAAAATATTCTCAATCCTTTAACATTTTTTTTGTTAACTCTCAATAATTATTTATTGTATCTTCAAGAAAATGAACTAACAATAATTATTAAAATCTTAAATTCTAAAAAAAAAGTTACATTAGTCCCGACCATGTCAGACCTAATCTTTTGGGTAAAAAAAAAATTGTCATAAAAAACAAATATTTCTAAGATGTGTCGTCTGTAGCATTGAGGATTAAATCTGCGGTATCCCTCTTTTTTAATCGGCTATGTCCACTATAATTTAAGATATTGCGAGCAAGGGGGTTAGGATGGTCTTCAAGCTTCATCAAGTATTTGCCTGCGTATTTGATGATTTCTGTAGTCACCAGAGGTATGTCTTAATCACAATTTATGTTTGAATTTCTGATGTACCATGGAGCGGAAGTTATCAACCGTAAAATTTTATTTTGAATACGTTGGATTCTATCCACATTTGAAGCTGAGGCGGAGCCCCAAATTTGGATTCCGTAAGACCATATTGGTTTTAAAATAGTCTTGTAAATTATAAGCTTACAATCTAGGCTATGTTTTGAGTTCCTGCCAATAAGCTAATGTGGTTGTGTTAGCTTAAGTTTCATTTGTGTTAGCTTTGAGTCAATATGATATTTCCATGTAAGGCAATGGTCAAGGTGTATACCAATATATCTCACATAAGTATAGTGTGGAACAATGTGATTATTGATTCGAACGGGTAAACAATTATCTCTTCGCAGGGTGAAGGTCACATGAATGCACTTTTGAACGTTCACTTTAATTCTCCATAATTTTAACCACAACTCTAACTGAGTTATATGTTGCTGAAGATTTATGGGTGCTTGATGGGAGTTTTCATGCGAACTTAAACACATCATCAGCAAACGTAGAAGTGTGGACAGATTCACTTACAGGCATATTGCAGGTATATATCAAATGTAAAACTGGTCCAAGAAGGCTACCTTGTGGTACGCCTGAGAAAATTGGTTTGGATAAACTAACGAAGTCTCCTTCAACAACAACAATTATGTAGCTTTTTAATAGGTTGCTTATATTACAAGGCAAGTGAGCGGTCAGTTTCAGAAATAGACCCTCATGCCAAACTTTGTCAAAAGCCTGAGAAACATCAATAAAAATAGCTGAACAATACTTCTTCTCTTCAAAAGTCCTTCTTATCACCTGAACCAATCTATGGGTTTTTTCAATTGTGCTATGTCTACTTCTAAAACCAAATTGATGGTTTGGGATACACCCACTATCCCTTAGCATCGGAGACAATTTATCCATAAGCAACTTTTCGAAAACCTTTGAAATAGTTGGTAATAGACTTAAGGGCTTATATGACTTGGTTTTGGTCAGATCCTTACCCGGTTCTGGAATCATTCTAACTTTAGAAATCTTTCAGTGGTCAGGATAGTTTTCAAGCCGTAAAATAGCATTAAAAATGAATAGCATGATTCTGACTGCAATACTGGGAAGCTTCTTCAACATTTTGTTACTTATGCCGTCCATACCAGGAGCTTTTTTCGGGTTTACTTCAGAATTAACTTTTGTACCTCACGCAACCTCTAATGCAAGGGTCGAGGGGGTAATACAACTACGCTCGGCAAATTAACATCATCAGTACATATGTGTCGGGTGAATACATCTTTCAAGTAATCGGCAAATAAGTTGCATTTTTCAGCGTCCCTTCTTGCCCAATCACCACTGATATAACGTAGAAGTGGCTTGTACTCAACGGGCGTTTTAAGGTTTTTTGTAGCAATCCTTTAACATAATATTGTTTTTTAAGAGACAATTAAATCTCTAAGATTTTACTTAAACAAAATTATTACCATTTTCACGATAACTCAACTTTTTTATCCATATTTAAAGAATTCTATTCATTCACTTTCAAATTATATCTGCGAGATTTATTTTATCAGATTTTTGAAAGTTAGTCAATATTGATTTTTTTATAACTATGGCTAAATCTATTAACTGACAGTTGGAAAATTCCATTGATTATTTCAGACATGCTTGAAAACTAAAAACTTTTGAAAAAATATAACAATGACAAAAACCATAGTTTAGTGACCGATTTCTGGTCATTTCAACATTTTAAATGTATGTTAAAACAATTATGATCTGGAGAAGGAAATAAAAAGTCAGAAAAAAAATTGATTTCAAGTTATGCAATTTTTTTGTTTGCCTTACGTTGAAGATCTTGTGAAAAACAATATCATTTGTATTTGATCGATATCAAGAGTTTCAAAATTTTAAAGCACATCATTGGTTGTCAGGTTTAAGCCTACATTATATAACAAAATATATTAAATTTTATTCGTTATGAAATCATCGAAAAACCATTTTTATATAATTTTGATGGATTGTTAAGTAAAAATTCTTAACTTATACCAAAGCAAAAAAAAAAAAAGTATTAAAACATAACTCTTTATTCGGAGAATTCTGCATATTGTTATTATATTATATAAAATGATTTTTTATGGCACATATTATATATCCTTGGTATGCTAATTGTTTTCTCTCAAATTACATCGAACGTGAATAACTTCTATTTAAAAATAGCATCATTTATAAAGAATATAATGCTATTATTTTTTATACTCGAAAGACTTATTCCAATCAATAGGCGTACAGATGGAAATGGGTTTGACACTCTTATGCTATTTTATTCTGTTTACCTTTAATCATATGATAAGCAAATCAATCATATCGGTTCTAGTTGTTTAAGCTCGATAGAACAGTTTATATTTACGAGATCTTTATATATTTTGTGTAAAAATTCAAAACACTTGATTAAATAAAATTATATTTCTATTACGTAGGGCATAAATGGCGTATAATTTTATAGTGAGTGCATAATATACATAAAATGTTACATCATACATATTATGCTTAGTAAATAATTTAACATATAATTTTTGAAACGTAAAAAGAATAGAGTTGGAAACTTAACGGTTTAATGCTTTTCTTCTTATAAAATTCCTGAATATTTATGCGTTTAATTTATTATACATTTTGCTTTGTTTGCGATTTTTTTATTTTTATTTTGTCGTTTTTTCAATTTTATTATTTGGATCTACATAAAAGTATAAAAAATAATTTCAATTACGCTTAAACAAATACAAAAATTATGAAAATAAAACATGTTAATATTTTGGTAAATTGATTGCATAAATGACCACAGGTGTATAGTGACTTGTAGCTGATGTGCTTGATTTATTTTTGAAATATTTGAAAGAGAACCCAAACTAGTTGAAACAAAAATTTTAAACATAAAAAATAAAAACTACGAAATTATGCGGTTACTTTTTGCTTAAAACTTATTTGATTTAAAAGTTTTTAAAAATACTATTCACACACATGGAAAGATATTTATTAAAGTGGAAGGAAAAAAGGTTTTTTATAAAGAAGATGGTATTTCATAATAAGACTTTGTTTATTCGATATGTGTTTGGATTCTACGACGGGGTAAAAATTTCTTTTGTTTGGGTACGGTTTTCCGTCAACCCTCGTCAAATTTGGTTTGTGAACAAACCGGTTTCGGCTGTTTGCCATCTTCAGTGTTCTTTTCGTACTAGTTGCGTTCTATTGTCAGTTGTGTTTATATAGTTCGTATCTCCCTTCATGTTATTGCGTTCTTTACTTTCTGTCTTTTTTTTGCCTACATCTCTCTCTCTCTCCTTTTTTGTTTGTCTCTTTTTACCTAATTTGTTGCTCCCTTTTTCATTCGTCTTCTTTCCTAACTAAATTCTTTTACGATCATGCTTGTTGTCCGTTTTTGTTTATGTGTGAACCCATTGGGTTTTCCCCTTTTTTCCCTCTTTTATGTGACATAATAATCTGTAATTGTACGTTAATGATGTTCTTTATTGCTTTCGTCTTCTGCACCTGCGTAACGTTTTTGTGTTGGTGTAGTGTTTGTTTTCCTGTAAAAATGTTTCAACGGTTCAAATATTGTGCCCGAAGCAGTGTTTATTTGTTCATTTATTATTCGTCCGTCAAATGTTTTTTGTTTGTATATTTCCATGTTTTCTAATACATTTAGTCTCCTTCCTTTGTGCTGTGTGTGAAGCAGTTTAACCGTTGTCTAAATATGTCCTGGTGTACATTTGTTGTTAAATATATGGTTCGCAAAGTTTGATTCTGGAGTTGATTTTGGTTCTCGTAGTTTTTTGCTATAGTCTCTAATGTGTTCCCTAAATCTGGTCTTCATTTTTCGTCCTGTTTGTCCGATGTAGCTATAATGGCATGTACAAGTTAATTTGTACACTCCTTGTTTGTCTAGTATATTTGCCTCGGTTGTTTTATTCCGTAGTATTCTGCCTAGATTGTTCCCTGTTCTGAATGCGGTATTGATGTTGTGTTTTCCAAAGAATTTCGCCAGTTTGTACGTTGATTTTCCCACATATGTTAATGTAGCCCATTTTTCTCCTTCCTTCTCCTGTTCTTTGTTCGTTCCAATTTGTTTCTTGATGTTATCTACGAGGCGCTTTTTGTATCCGTTGTTTATTTGTTTATTATCTATACTGTTGTAAATTTTTCTTTATCCAGCTAGATGGTGGCCAGTCAAAATAATCGTTAAAAATAATAGTTTTTTGTAACTGAGTCTAAACTTAATTTTAACTTTAGGCAGAACATATAGAAAATTTTAGGGTTCAGATATCATTTCTAGTATAGTCGGAAATAGTTGAAATCTAAAACAATAAATAATTATTAATGTTAGTAATAGTCTTTTTTAAATAAATTAACCACTATATTTTCAATATTTCGCATTCCTGTGGAAAGTTTCTTCAGGAAATTATTTTTTATAAAAACAAAAATTATAAAAAATAATTTCCTGAAGAAGCTTTCTACAGGTAAGCGAAATATTGAAAATATACTGGTTAATTTGTTTAAAAAAAACATTACTAAGATTAATAATTATTTATTTAATAAAAAAAAGAGGTCAAATAACAACAATAATTAAATCTAAAACATAGTATTTTCGGCGGTAAAGTATACTATATGAACTCTGCGTACCTAAAAGAAGCTGGTAAAAGTTTTAAAAATTTGTCCAAGTTTTATATTCGTCTTAGGTTAGATATTCGATTTATGACTTTCTATTGGCTTGTGTTTGTGAAATCAAATTTTTCGCTGTAGTATAGGAACTTAAGGACTTAAGAAATATGGAAACAGTGAACAAAAATCAAATACTAGGCAATTAGCAGAGGGAAGATACAGATATAAGAATATTCAAAAAGCGAGCATTAAAAATCTGTTTTCACATCGTTAATTTTAGTTATGCTAAAGTCATTAGAAACGAGATATTGCAATCAAGGTGAAACATTGTGTCTCCTGCCAGGTACAAGTTATATTTTCTAGGTTTTATTTCCTGTTAAATCGTATTATTGAGGTTGTTTGGTAGATCCCCAACTTACTTGCATATCTGACCAAAAGTATCAAAATCCTTAGTATGATATGTCATGTTACGCTATCATAATCCCAGAATCTACACCGGCTATTATTCTCAATTAAAAGCCTGCATTGGTGATTCCTTAATATGCGAGGAAGTCGGGGCGATTCTCTATTTTACATATGGGAATGAGGCCGGTATTTTTAATTACACGTCCCAATAACTTTTTTCGCATCGATTTCATTTGATTCAAGTCCACAAAATAGGGCCGATTCAACCTAGAGCAACTTTCCCCAGTTAATCTATCTAACATTTCATTGCCTTCTTCACCTCCCTTTCTTTTTCTGCTCAGGCCAGTACTCAGGGATGACCCCTACTCGTGCAGTAAATTCTATCAGAACTAGGAAAATAGGTTATGGGGAGCAGGAAAGAGGGAGTAGTGTTTGTGGACATTCGATTTGGATTTTCCCACATTGAAACTGACAGGAAAAACCTCGGGAGGAACTTTATTCCACATATGAACTTTTTCGCTAAAAAATCTCTTACACCGTTTTAGAAAACCGAGGCACTTGAAAGCTTCTTTAGAAACTTGAAAAATGTGTTTAGTCCATCGAACATTACACTGAATTTTCATGCCAAGTACATCAAGAGCTTCCGATTCCGTTATACCTATATCATCCATAGTAACCGGTGCAGCACCATTGTCGTACACAGATCTATGCGTAAGCATGCAACGTTGCGTCTTCCGGGCTTTAATATCGACTCTATTCACACCATCCCATTCGGAGAACGCCGCGAGATTGTGATTGAGCGGATCATTCATGTTACGCCTTTTGGAACTCACCTCCAACTGGTTCGGTCTATTACTAAATAAATACGAATGACAAATGATGCTGACGTCTGCGAAAAAGCATATAGGGTTGGAAGTTTGACAAAGAAGGTCGTTTACAAAAATAAGAAGGGTAGGAGAAAACACCGAGCCTTGCGACACCCCTGAATTAATCATGAACTTGTCTGATAAAATCCCATCTATAACTACTTGTATAGTGTGATTCCTGAGAAAACTTGATATAAATCTGGAGAAATTATCAGCGACACAGCCTAACTTAATATCGTAGGAGGTGTGAGGTTAGGAAGGACTGGTTCCTATTATACAATGGCACACTAGCCGCTGTTATTTTACCAGGCCATGCTTTGTGGTACTTAGCTTAACTCGGATCAAGCTTCCAAGCTTGTTATTGTAACAATATTCTTTCATTTCATCCACAAAGTAGTACAATAAAATAAATTATCGATTCTATATATGACTTTGTTAGAATATGTTAAAGTTATACAATTTGTTTTTAAATAAACGATTTAGCTGTCAGTCATAATAAAATTTTACCTTTCAAATATTTTTCGCTTAAATTTATATAATTTTTTTCACATTTACATTTTTTTTGAATACCCTTTTATACTGGTATATTTAAAATAACAGAAAACTTTCAGTAGCAAGCATTATTACCCGAAGGCTTAAACATAACAAAAATAACAAGTTCTCATCATATATAAAAAACCAAATTAAAATTCAAAACCAATCATATTTTTGAAAGGTAATAAATATGAGAAAATAAAAACGAAACAAAATATTTGCATACAAGGTAATTCAATATGATTGAATAAACAATTGATTGCAATCGGTTTTATTGAGCTAGAAGGGAGAAAAGAAAACAATACATATAATAAGATATACATACATATATACATACACACACTTCTATAGATAGCACATATATGAAAATACAATAAAAAATTATTTGTTCATATTTTACGGGTAAAACTTTATTACGAAAACAAAAAAGCAATTGATATTAGAATTTTTAAACGTGTACCATTTATTTATGCAAAATGAAAAATCTATTATAATAAAATATTTTCACCACTAAAACTATGCATTTACTTTAGCAGTTATTAATTTGCAAATGTGTTGTAAACGAAAGAATACCAAGAAGAAGCATACAATTTATACTACAAGAGCTGAAACAAAATATAGCTGTAGAAGCCGAAGATGTTGTTGCTTATTATTTCTTCGGAAGCCTGATGTAATATTTTAATTATACAAAGCAAATCAAAATAAGTATAAAGGCTTGTATAAGTAAAAAGAATAGTTTACTGAAACTCCTAGCATATTTATACTTAAATTTTATTTGTTAAATTTTTGTTACAATTTTTTGCAAGAGAATTTTCAGAGTAGTTGTTTTCTTTCTTTAAATTTCATACTTTGGTAGTTACAATTGTTAATGAAATTCTCAATTTTTTAAATTTTTATTTGAAATTTACTTAACGTACATAAAATATTACGTTAATTGTTAAACAAAAGTATGAATTTATCAAAACACGTGCATTAAAACTTTGCACTTATTGTAAAAGTAATAAGATGCATTAAATTAAAAATAAATACTAATTATCAGCAAAGGAGTTACTCAAGTTTAAAGTTTTAATTAATTTTTTGTATTAAATTAAAAAGTTTAAGCTTATTTCTTTAAAATATATAATTTATTTTTGAAAAGATAAATATGTGTTTTGGTGTGAGTGTCTTTCTTAAAACGTAAACTTTCAAACATCCGTTTTTGCGATTTCTTTGTCTTAGCGTGACATTTTTTTATTATTCTTAAGCAAATTATGCAAATAAGGATGTTTAATGTAAACATTTGTTTAATTTTTAACTTGCTACACCCACAACTGTTTTACATTCGAAATGACGGCAGGGCTGCCATTTATAAATTGGATATTTCATGATGAAGTAGTGTTGAATCCATAAATGAATATAAATGATTTTGTCTGTCCTATAAGCATTTATTAAAAGAATTTTATCTTTATAAAAATGCACGAAATATATCTATATAGATGGTGTCTGCCGGGAAGGTATACCACTTTATTTTGCCACCATTTTGGTAAGCGTTAGTATTTACAGTTCATATTTGGCAGTAGAAGTAGACACAGGGCAAATTTATTATAGAAAAACATTCGATAGATCAACATGTTTTAATCAATCATCGATTACTATGACGATGGGGAAGTTATGTGAAATTTTTGGAAGAAATAACGTGTTAACAAAACGTACTAATTATCGTGTAGTGAATGATTTCGAAGAAAGAGGGCCTATAGGTGATACGCCAAAGTATAGATAAAAACGTACTGCAAGATCGGCTGAAAACAACACTGCTGTTAAAGACAATATTCAAAACAACCCCTCAACCGTAATTCGATGCCGTGCTCAGGAGCTTGGGATTCAAGAACAAACTTTGGCCACAATTTTGCACAAGGATTTGCATGTCTTTTCATATAAGATTCAGTTGTTACAAGAGTTTCTTATACAAAACCATTTACGCTGCCGTACATATACCAACAGGATGTTACAACTCTCCTATGAAAGCTCCAATTTTCATGAAAAAGTCATAACATATTCATTTTCCTTTGAATGGATATGTGTATAAACAGAAAAGTCGGTTCTGGGGAATAGGATACCCTCAAATTCACAATTGCATCCATTAAAAGTGACAGCCTGATATGCAATTTGGACCTTACTTCTTTAAAAATGGAAACGGCGTAACGGTAATTCTGAATAGGAAGCGATATCGTGATATGGTTAAAAACAAACAAAGTAGTATACCTTCCCGGCGGACACCCTGCTCTTTCAATGATAGTAGGAGAGCAAACCAAATTTTTCCACAAGGGCAGGAACTTTTAAAAACCTCCGTGATTATCGTTATCTAATAAGCGTGACCATGGTTATTTTTTCTCTTTTTCTCTACTTAGGACTTCCCCTTAAGGGAAGGCTTCACGCAAACTATTCCTTACCGCCCTAGCCTTTAGCCACAAATTGCGGATGAAGGAAGCGGCTTAAGAAATAAAGTTCAGTTGAAAGCTGGTCTACGTATAGTGGCTAAGTTTTGCTATTAATTATTTAACAATACTTATGATAGTAAGGGACAAAGATGCAAATTATAACGCGAGCATTGAGAATATTATTTTTTTTTATCTAATAAACCCCTGCTTTTGTTGATTTAAGGTGCAAGATATTTCTTGTATACCAACAATAAGCCGAATTATCTTTATCAGACAACTTTACCGTCCATCACAGTTTAGTTTAGTTTTTTTACACAATTAGTCATTTAAACTACAAGCAACCACAAAATGTAATAATTTTTAAAAATTTTAATAACAGCGTTGGTCGTTTTTTGACTAGAAGAGCTGCCGTATCCTTTCCATAAGTTTGTAGTGTTAATTATTTAATTAATTGATCATTAACCCAAGCTGGGCTTAGGATATAGAGGCTCTATTAAATCCTTTAATTGTAGAATCGGCAACGATTTTTGCTTCTGCTTGCAAAATATATAAAATGTTATAATGTAACATAACATAATTTAAAAATAAGTCACCTGTGGGGACTTAATTTAAAATGACCTAATACAAAACCAGTCCCACTTTAAATATTTTATTTTTTTGATTTTATGGCAATCGTTGTAGAATATCCGCGCCATTATTCTCTCTTTTATCAGCTGCTTTCATTAAGGTGTCTGGACGCATAAAATTTCTTCGTATTCTTTTTCTGGCGTTTTTGTTAATTGTCTTGTAAATTAAAGTTTTATTTTTTGCCGTCTACCATTTTTTCTTTAATTCATTCATATCGTATGAATTTTTATCAGATGCTTTAATTCTTTCAGGCAGATGATACCTTTTAAAGAAAAATTTTTATTTTTGTTATTTTATATTGAATTTGTGTTTTTTTTTTTTTTTTGTTTCATTATTAGCACTTGAAATTGTATGCGGAAATTAAAAATAAACACAGATGTGAAAAATTTTATATTGATGTTAAATCAAACAGACAAACCCATGCAAAATAGAAAGATGGAGACAGAGTTCGAATAAACACAAGTTCAAACTTCTATTTCACAAACTTATACATACAACCTTAAACAAAATATTTTTAAGCGTTAATAATAAAAGGAATCATATAAACGATTACTGCCACTGCCACTGCTACTGTTACTTAAACAATAATAGCACAAAACCTGTGAAAGTGATTTAGCCATACTTTGACAGCTATAGAAAATTTCAAAGCCATAGACGGAGAAAGATAACAACTGAAAACTGAAACTAAATGAAAAAAAAAATTTGTTTGCAACAACTGGAAATTTGCAGAACTCGTTATTTTCTTTCTTTCTCATATTTTCGGTACATGAACACTGAACATTGAATATTTCTAGCCAACTACCAGACATATGCCAGACTAAAGTTATTTTTCTGTGCATGTGTTAATATGTCAGTATGTATTATTTCAATGTTGGTAACAATATGCGGGTGTTGTTACTGCTGTTATTGCTGCTGACATTTACACAGGCTACTAAACAATAATAGAACATTCATTGAAGTAGTTGGGAGGTAATGTGAAATTGAAAGGGTGTAAAATGGAAGGTGTTTTTACAATATGACAAAGAAAAGTTGATACAAAAACAATGGGCAAAATATACAGCTTTACCTTATAATTTAAGTAAAAGTTCGGAAACAACTGCTTTTTCTTAGAAAAATTATACCAGAATGGGTGGTAGGAAAGCCAGTACAGTGGCTGCAATCAACCTTCAATAATTTAATTTCCATCGGTATTAAAAGCGCACTCTAATGTAGACATTTTTGAAAAACAATTTTTAAAAATTAGTTTTAATTTAACGATAAATAAAAAAAAAAACATACAAGTTATCATTAAGAGGCGGATTACTGCTTCACTTAAATTTTAAACTTATTCTAAGAAATTTGATTTTTATACCACAGTTGAATGCAATAACCTTAACAGTCAATGTTTTATTTATATATGTAATTAATTTAGTATATATTTAATTCAATATATATCTAAAATTCTTCAGCACATGAACAAAGGTTAATTTTTTTAACCAGCTCGTAAAACATGTTCTTCAAAATAAAAAAAACAAATTTATTTAAAAAAGGCTATCTTAACAATAAAACTCTCAGTTTACATGCTGATTACAATAGATATAAAATAACAAATTAAATCGAACACTACATCAAAATTAATTATTTTGTATGAAATAAAACCTATCACCCTATTATTGTATGTAGAGTTTAAAGACAGACAAGTAAGAATTAATGTTTTAATAAACCAAACATCTACGTTAAGTAATTTAGTGCATATTTTGGCTGAGATTAAATAATCTCGGTTTATTAGTCGCAGACAATGCTAAAAAAAATTATTATGTTTACGAGTGCATAAAGAAGGCAGAACATAAAAATAAATCACATATTTGAACAAGTAACTTAAGATTTAAATAACTGCATGCAAAAACAGCAATGACAAATGGCAGCCACTTAGTTAAATAAAATCTTATTATAAAATTATTGTGGGCAATTAAAAAGTTTCAAAAGGTTTTAAATATTAAATTTCTTTACACATTACTTAAGTAACTGCTTTTCATATCACTTATAAAGTGATATGAATGTCTCAAATGACATTTTGCAATTTAATAAAAAAATTGTATATTCTAAAAAAAAAAAAACAATGTGAAATTGTGTTAAATAATTTTAAAATTATAAATAATTTTCCTAATTTCTTTTTACTTAATAGTATCTTATACCAGTATCGCTTATTTTTTTATGAAAATATATTATGTTAGAAATAATTGATGTTTCCGAAGAATATAAAATTTCATAAACGACATTAGTTTGCTCAAAATTAAAATACTGTTCTCCTGCTTAGTGCAACTAGATGGTACGTTTTTTTATTAAACTTTAATCGATATTAAGCCCAGGCTATTCTACGGAAAATTGGCAGAAGTCAAAAAAATCTAACAAACTTAAAAAACTGGAAAACGTTATAAAGCCGGAATTCCAATCTGAATATCTGATATTAAAAAAGAAACAAAAAAGTTTTAATTTTGGAAATACTTCAGTAATTTATGAACCATAAAAATAAAAATTGTTTTAGAAAAACCTAAAAACATAACTCCACCCTCGCAAGCTCTAATCTATTTGCTATTAAAAAGTGCCTCTTTGTTGCCGGTGTTGTCAAAATAATAATTGTAGACATTTGGCCTATCGAGACTAAATTTATTATAATCATTAAAAGCCACATTAAGATGGCATATATCTTGTGTTCCATCACATACTTTATAGAAAATCATAAGAGGTTGTCGAAGCGTACAATACTCAGCAACGCACATGGGTTTGAAAACGATTTATTTTGGTAATGCCTCAGTATCTCATGAAGCACTTAAGATATTCTAGTTAAATTTCACAAAGTCTAAGCAAAGATATTTTGGAATGAACTCGCGGACGATCGGTCTGCTAGAGTAAAGGAGCAACTGGGTATGCCCTCAAAATTGGCTACTACGGGCATAATTTTTTGGATATGTTAAGAGTTTTTGAACTTAATTAGACTTTAAAAATATCTACAAACAATATACTTAAACATCTATATTACCTCTTTTAGTTTAAAATAACTTAGAATTTGCTATGGGTTTTCCTTGAAATAGTTCAAAATATTTACAAGTACTGAAGTAAGTTTCAATTAAACAACCATTAAAATCGTGTCGCTTTTTTGGGAAAATTCTAAAACACGGTAAATTTTACATCTTTCCAATTCAGAGGCGTGCAGCTTTTTAACGAAACGCTATCAGAACCAAACTTATAGCCAATACCTCGGAACAATAATCCGAACATAAATTAGTACACCCACCAACTGAAACACACTTAGTTAAGGTCGGCCAAAATTTAAAAAAAAACAAAAATTCCAAACTAGATTTTTGTAGATATTTCCAAGCTCTACTTCAATACACAAACTCTTAACATTTGAGTAAGACACTAAGTTTTTACGACATTTTTGAAAAATTGTATAACCGATACCGATTGTAAATATAACCATACCCAGACGGCCCCCTTTATACTAAGAGGCCAATTAGTTGCAACTTCTTTTTTTGGCCTCTATGAAATTTCATTAGAATATCTTAAGTGCTTCATGAGCTGCTGACGTATTTCCGATATAAAACGTTTTCAAACGATTGTGCTTTGCTGAATAATGTACACTTAGACAACCTCTTATAATTTTCAATTAAGTATGTGACGTCACACAAGATATATGTCATCTTAATGTGGCTTTTAATGATGTCAAAAAATTTAGTTTCGATAGCCCAAATGACTACAATTATTATTTTGACAACACCGGTAACAAATAAAATAGAGCTTGCAAGGGTGGAAATATGCTCTGGGCTGCTAGCTTACTTCAGTAAAATATTATTATCATAATATTTTTATCACAGAAATCTCTCATTTAAGTCACAGAGACAAAGTCTTAGAATTAAGTTTCTCTGTGGAAAATTTTAAGTCAATTTATGATTCAATAAAATCAGTACATTTGAAAAAATTTTAAAAACGAAGGCTACCATCAACTATTAAAATATCCAAAGAAAATATTAATAAAGAGATCGAGAATATGGTCATGTGACAGTTCTGTCACTGGGACTTCTTATTTTATGTATGTTATTCTGTTAAATTTGTTTTTTCAAATACATTTTCTATCTTCACAATTTTGAATTATTTTTTATTTTGGAGCCTTTGACAATTATCTAAATTTGAAGTTGAAGTAGTTGCAAATTATAACACCATATAGGTTTGAGGATTGAATTTTACGATAAAAGTTTACAAGCTAAGCTAAAGTTAGCTAACTAATTAGCAATCCTTTAAGTTTCATCTGTGTTAATTTTGCCTACATGTAACTTTTCCAGGTTAAGCGTCGGTAAAGATTTTTGCCAAAAGTATTTGACCTCTGAATGCCGAGTGCAAGAGTCTCTGCGAAGTGTGGTACAATGCATTGCATTAGTAGGGGTTATCTATCCCCTGAGTACTGGTCCGAGTGAAAAAAATTATGTAATGGGTCCGCCATCTAAAGTTTTTTTCAACTAGTGCTTATTACGTGAATGGTAACACTTAGCTCATATTTGATTTGACAGATAATTAGTTTTATCCTTCCGCTGAACGAATATGGTTATCTATACGATTGAAAACGCTTCGCTAGGTGGGCCTGCGATCGACTTAGAGAAGATGCCGATTTAGCAAAAAAAAAATCATCTTTTCAGATGAAACTCATTTTGATCTTGGCGGGTATGTAAACAAGCAAAATTGTCGCATTTGGGGCACAGAAAACCCGGATTTTGGTCCAGAGGCATAATTGGGCCATTTTTCTTCGAAAATGAGCAAGGAGTGGCCGTTACAGTCAATAGCGATCATTATCGGGCCATGTTTAACGAATTTTTGTTCACAAAAATTTAAGAGGAGGATATTGGCAACATGTCGACGTGTGGACTCGGGTCCCAAAATACTACTAAAAAACTTCTTCTTTAAGAATAAAATTGCGGCCAGTTAAATAAATGGTTAAAATGTCAACAGGAACTTTAAAAGATTAACTTTTTGCTAAAAATTTCATCTGCATAAAGCGCTTGAAAAGTGTACAGACCGGTAACAGCAGAATTAGTTGAGAATGATTTCTAGGATTTCAGTAAATATTCTACCTTTTCTGAATTCTTTAAAACTTAGAGGTTTCACGCATTTCTCCTGCGAGGTTATAAAACATTTGTTTTTAAAATTAGAGGGAGAAAATATTTTATAATTTCAATGCATAAATTTTACATATACTAATATCCATAACCAGGCTTTTTTTTAAAGATAAGTAGCACTTCAGGCAACAATGCCTATTTAGTCAAGTACCGTATTACATTCTTTAAGGAAAGGGATAGAGAATTAAAGAAACAGGTGGTGAAAAAAGAAGATAGTCAGAAATTAATTGCCGTATATAAGACAGCACAACAATCAGTGACTATGCTGAGCAGCCTCACCGACAGTCAATTTTTATTTTTGTATTAAAAAAAAACCAAGATCTTCGTTGAAAATCGAACCCACAACCCCCACACTTACAAGCTAGTACTACAAGCTAGTAGGTAGCTACTAGCCTACAGGGGCACCTAAAAAGGCTTAAGTCTTAAGCCAACTTAAACAGCTGTGCAAAACCTAATAATCATATATGGCAAACTATAATGTACTTAACAAAACTTTTTGTCAAATGTCATTTGCTTAAGCAAAGAACGAAATCGATCGCACATTCCGTACGGAAACAGTTGATTTTGCATTGTACATTGTGTTATAGATACATTAGTAAACAAATTACAATGGTAAACAAAGGAATGATGATGGAAAGAAGTAGCACAAAAATGCAGTAAAAGTGGCAGTAATATCTTGAAGAATTTTGTTTGCGTTTTTCATTTTCATACTGATATGAACTATATAAAGCCGCGGAGTGCACACACAGATGGAAGTTACTACGGGAACGTTTCTTCAAGGAAATGAAGAGGATGGAAGCTCCATCAGGCAGTGGAATGTACTATATTGAGGAATGGGCACTGTAGCAGCCTATGATGTTTTTGAAAAGCTTTTTCGCACCCCGCCGGTATAAGCATTTATATTGAATATTTTTTACTTTTTTACAATGTGAATCTTCATTTTATAATATTCGTGTTAACGTTAAAGAACTAGACTCCAACTTGGACTTTAATAACTTAAGGGCCTTTAAACATTTTAATTACTTTTCCATTTTTTTAACACACAATTTGCAACAAAATTTAATTTTTTATTGTTTATAAATTCAATGAAGCACACAGTTGCATTTTTTTTAGTACTTTTGGCCCAAATAATACAAACAGCGCTATATAAGTGTAATTTTTCTTTCGTAATTTTCTCAAAACCATTAACAAAATATTGTAAATTTGTATAACGATAGTATTAAGTATACAAAATATGATTATTAAACACCTTTTTGCTAATAAAATTCATTTATTTAGAAAGAAATTATTTTTTTGCAAAAGTACTAATGAAACAATTGTGCAGTTATGTATAATAATTTCTATATTCATGTAAGTACATTATATTCACCTAAAACTTTTCAGTGATTGATGAAGATACTTAAGGGATTTGACAGACTTTTCACATTAGCTTAAGCCAGCTTATGCATATTAAAGTTGGGCCTTTAACTAACTATCTAACCACTCAGATGCTTTCTTTTTTAATTTTTCGCTAGAGGTCTAAAAATATAAAGAATTTTCTACTTTTTTCGAATCACATTTTGTTGTTGCTATGTTATTCATTCAATGTATAGGCGCCTGTTGGTCTGTGTGTATTTGTGTTTTTGTTATTGTCTTGCTTGTTTCTTAGAAAACTAAGCAGTAAGTAAACAGAAAGTAGTTGTTGTCTTGCGTGTATAAGATTTTTATGCAGTTTGTAACTAGAAAGTTGTTGTTGTCTTGTGTGTATAAGTTTTCTTAGAAAACTACGTAGTTAGGAAACAGCATACCGGTTATTTCATTTACTTTATTACTCAATTATTTTCTTTTAAAATCCTAGCAAGACGCATCCATAACAATATGTTAATGGAAAGTACTGCATGTGTCTAATAATTCATAGGATTTTCAATTGAGGTTTAAAAAAAAGATCTTTTGTTGAAGAAATTTAGCAAATGGCAGCTCAAATGTATTTTCTCGTAGGTTTTCTCATGAACTGAACTTAATTTTAGGTATACTAGATTCCTCTACGGACGCACATTATAAGTATTTATGGATCAAACAACCATCTAGACGTTTGTCTTGCGGGGGTAAAAAGGAGCCTAGTCCCTAATAGGCTAGCAGGAGCCAACTGGACAATCCACTATATTTCTGCGGAAATCAGTAAAGCCCCAGAGTTGCGCTATTTGTCTCTTTAGGCATTTAACCGTTCTCTGAATGGTTATTGAGGTTGGCCCTTCGGGAGTATCGTGGTAGCTGTGTGTTTCGGATCATTCACAATGAACACAATGAATGGTCCATGTACAGTGTGCATGAATGCCGTCGTGTTTCTAAATTATATTTAGTTTTATGCGTTCTGGACCAGGAGTTGAATAGTCTCCAACTTTTCAGCAAGGAGTGAAGGCAGTGGCCTGCTTCGGGCTTTTGAAGTTGCAACTAGGAGTGGCCGGGGGAAATACGTATCCGAAGACCTTCTAGGGCGAGGATGAAGCTATATTTTATCCTCAGCGGTAATGATCCACCATCTGATTACGACTTACAGCCAGGCGCAGATGTAAGTCTTATCACGTAATATCCTAGATTTTAATATCAAATCTCTATTTAATAATTCCAAAAAATGAATTCCATCAAAACTTTTTCACATAATTTAAAATTAGATAGATTTCCATACTAGTTGCCATTAATCATTTTTGCTGTATATTTTTTTATGTCAAAACTCATACTGTGAAAATTTCAAGGGTGTACTTATAATGTTTCGAAAACAAAGGCATATAGTGAAACTAAATTAATTACTGTTGTAGCGCCTACATTTTATACTTATTTTACACCTTATGTCATATCGGAACAGAAATATATATTCTGCATAAATTTCAGGATGTGTTTTTATAACGATTTAAAAGATAAGGCCATATACTTTAAATAATAAACATCATATATAAGTTCACCCTTTAATTTTTAAACATAAATTTTTTTAAGTTTAAAAAAAATAATGGTAGATTATATTATAAATTATATGGTGTACAGGAACACTCTTTAACTATTATTTTTTGCATTATATAGCGATCATAATAATACATATTCTGGGTTAATTTTAGGAAATTGGTTTTTGGGTTTTTAATACTTGTTATTTGTAATATAGTAAATTTCCAGTGAATGTCTAAAACAATTTAGAAGATAAGGCTACATGAGTCAAGTAACATCATCTATGGATATGTAGTTCAACAGTATACAATCTGTGCAAATTTTAATTATTTGTCTATAGCTGTTTAAATCAAATTCCACCGGCTATGCTGAGACTCTTTAACATTTAACTTAAAATACTTGTGCGTATTGTTATAACGGATAAACAAGTATTAATTTTGTTTAATTTTCTAGTTTTTGACTTTAAAGGTAGAAAATCGTACAACCGTATATTAAAATACAAATTAAAATACCCTTTAATATTAATATCTATTTTGTATTGCTTTCGCTTGGGTAAGTAATTGGTAAAAGTAAAAATCAAATGCTAGGTAATGTATTCTATAATGTATAATGTTCTACTTTTTTAACAGTATATCTCAGATAATAAAATGAAGTTATAATAAAAGCTTAATAAAGAAATTAAAATCCAACTTCAAATGAGTACCTTGATTTAAAATAATTTTAGCAGAAATGGTAGCAGAAAGAATATTGCGAAAAAATCTTAAGTAAAGTAATACAAGTTGCCAATTAGCATAACCTAATTTTTGCATTTTTTGTGTTACAAAGGAAATGAAAAAGGCCTTTACATATAACCAAATTTCTATATTAAAGACAACATGTTGCTCTTATCTACGCGGAAATGTCTGAAAAATTTACAAAATTTCATTCAAGGAAAACTGCATAGAGATCTTAACTCTGCACCAGAGAAATTTTCAAACTAAATCCTTTTTCACGTTCATTTATTATTCATATGGGAATGACTGTTGAACAATCGGTAATTGAATTGATAAAATTCAACTGTCATTTTTGACGCCGGTAAAAACAAAAGCATTTATAATTTTTCAGAATCAGTCCTTACAGGCAATAAACACGTGTAGTCTTACTCTCACTTTTTACTTACAGATTTTTTTGAAGAAATGTAAGCTTGTTTGTGTGTATTTTATTTTATTAAACTAAAAAAGGAATAAGAAAATAACGATACAAGCCGCAACACATTTTCTGCTGCTCAGTTGATGTTTAACAGTATTAAATCGTACGCTGATGACTACTTGCCACGGTAGTTGGGTGTGCTAACGTTTTGAGCACTTGGCCATGCTCTGTAGTTAAAAGAAGTAGGTTGTTGTTGTGTATACAATTTGTTGCTATTTTTTTTTATTTAAACCTACTTGTTTATGAATAAACAACATGTAAACAATGGCCAGTGAGGGAGAGTAATATTTATAAAAGAAGGGGCCTAAAAACTGTGTTATAAATTTAAAAATATTTTGTTAACTTTTAAAATTGCAATAAATTTTCTATAAAGAAGGAATTAATATTTAAGTGATTAACAACTGATTCCGGTCGCTTATTGTGTAATAGTCATACAAAACTTAAGAACCTCCCCTTTCTGTTTTCACAAGAGTGTATATAGTTTTAAACTCCGCCTCTGTTTTCCATGTGTTTGTCATTCGTTTACCAATGTTAGTACTTGTGCTTTAAAGGAGAATTGTGTGCATGTATTTTTTTTTAAATATACAAAAAAAAAATTAATTCTGCATGTGTAAGTGCAGAATTCTGTACAGAGAGAATGTTTTGTGATTTTTAAGGGGTCTGTTAAGAAAAGTTTTGACTATTTTCATTAAACAAATTTTTAAGACAGAAAATAATATAATAATCATTAAAAAATTTAAAATGATAAACTTTTTTGGAAAAAATTTTCTTCTTCTTCTTCAAAAAAAAAAAAAAAATTCAAAATTTTGGATTGAATGTGAATTTGGATTTACTATAGAAAATAAACACAATAACATGTTTTTGTTGTTTGTAATGTTAACAAGGTTTTCTAACGCAAGTTTGTAAAAATTTTCAAGAGTCAGTTTGATATTAGATGGCATTGATATGAGAAATCTGTTGGAATGTAACAAAATTTCATAGCACTGATATAAAAATTATAATTCTTTTAAAACAAAATAACTGTCTAAATTGTAAAAGAATATTTAAATTCACAGCCAATTCAGTAAACAAAATATTAATAAACATCCCGTTGAAAATTCAAAATATTTACTTACAAATTTGTATGATATTAAAAAAGGGTTAGAATGCAGCTTGAGAATATTGACTGTTTAGTGAACCGTACTCAATCCTACGTAATTGCGCCTACTTGATATTATTGTTTTTGCAAATTCCAAACTTTTGCTATTTTTTGTACAAATTCCAAAACTGTAATTCAGAAAACCATTTTTGGAATAAATACAACAACAACAATATTTACGCTAGAAATGCATAACAGGTAAACAGGGTGCCTGAGAAACTTCCAGCACAGGAAATTGGCTGAAGCAAAACATAATAAATTCAAATAAATTTATTGTTACCAGTAGACGTTTAGTCTTAATACTAATGATTACAGCAATCATATTAGAGTGCATATTCATACTTAAAAAGTGTCTAATTAAATAAGGTACGTTACTTTATTGTGGATATTTTCACAGCCGAATGAATCAGACTGTTTTTTCCGTTTTATTTTCGTTGGACCTATATACTTGTGGACACAAGTGAGCTCTACTACTTATTTTTTTTAAGTATAAAAGTAAAATAATATACTGCAACATATATATTTTTAAAAGACTACTTATTGATTTGAGCAATATAAGACCATAAAATTATTATTTTAATGCCTCACATTTTACAGAATTATATTTTATTGTATTAAATCGCCCTTTCAATTAGCACCTTTAGAAAATTTTGGTAGGTTTAGGTGGAAATCAGCTTTAGGGATAAATACTTTTTAAGAGTGATGAAATAATGAAAACGTGATCAGTATTTAAAATTTTTTTTTCAGAAACATAACACATAATTTTTTAATAATCCTGGTCGAATAAAAGCTTAAGCTAATGTGTAGAAATAGCGTATGAGCAATATGAAATAAGTAGTTATTGATGATACGTTCAGTCATTACGTTTTTTCGGATTTTTCAAATTGTAGCAACACCAAAAACATGACAGCTGTGACGTTTAGTTATTTTTTTGTGAAGTATTTGCAGCAGATGCATTGGCAATTGTTACAATGGGTCTCATGCATAAAAACGAGTAAAAGCGCTGAGTTGTAGCAGGTGAGCAATTACTCGTAAGTCGAGTTCAACTAAACAGCAACAGCTTTTGCTCAATTTCGTATGCATAAAAATGAGTTCAGTCCAATTGTAATTACTTGAGCAAAGGGAGATCAAATATCTAATTGTTATTGAAGTGTAAACATGGCGTCAAGTGAAAGTGAAGTAGAATCAAATAATAATAAAATAGATACTGACAACATTTCTAAATTTTTAGTAGAAAAAAAAAACAAAATAAATATTTACTCGAAAAGTGTCAATTGCCAAGCATTAAAAATATAAAAAAAAGAAACAATAGAAACATGTGTCACTGAAATTAAGCAAAAATTTGGCATTGACTTAACGGGGAAAAATATAATAAAAAAAATAGCTAACATGAAATGTCGCATAAAAAATAAAATAGACATAAATAAAACAGGCAATAAAAAAATTATTTTAAAAAACTGGGAAACTGATTTGTCACAATTGCTTTGTGCTAATTCTAATCCCTCAACAAACAAACTTCCAGATAAGTGTACCGTTACCGAATTCAAATATTGTTGTTGATTTCGCTATTCGTTTGTTTTTTTTAAAGTTCATCTCTCTCTTGGAACCAGTGATGGCAACTGCACATTTGATACATTGGAAGAGACAACAACAACATCAGAAACAAAAACAACAGGAACATCAGTATCAAAACAGCAAAGAAAGCGCCGTTGCACTGATCATGATGACCAAAATGTAAATTTTTTTATATATTTTTTTTTTACATTTTGCTATATGTTGTTTATTTTTGAAGGTTAACAAAAGGTCAACAGCAGTTTTGAGTCGTTATGAAACTGATGAGACAAGGGAGTTGAATTTTCAAAGTCTGCAGAGGCTTGTTTTGTTAAAGCAAAACAAAGTATTTCAACAAAAATGCAGATTTTGCAAGATAAACTTGCGGAAAGAAACTTGCAGTTCCATGAATTTTGAATTTCATCAATATGTAATTAATTAATATTTAATGCCTAAAAGTGAATTACATTTACATATGTTAATTTACTTGAAAAAGAGAATTATGTTTTTGTTCATACTTACATACTTACATATATTATTAATATGATTTTTATAAATAAAATAGTGAATTACGTATATTTTATTTTTGTCAAAAAAAGTGAATTGTTTTTACGTTTATTATTTTTATAAACCAAGAAAAATTAAATATTATCATTTACATATATTATTTTAATTGTAAACTAATTTGATAATAAATTTGCGATCATCCTCCTTTGGTTTTTTCCAGCTTCTGTATTTCTTGCTGTTTGTTGTCCGATATCATATCCTAATTGCCATACATCATTATTGTTGTAATCGTCATTGATACCAATGTAATCGTCTTTTAAAAATTTAGCTATGTTGTGCAAAACGAAACAACTGGCTATTACGTGGGGTGCTAACTCTGTCGATACACGAATTTTGTATTGAAGTATCAAAAATCGTTGCTTCAGTTGCCCAAAACACCGTTCTATAATGACACGTTCCCTTGTAAACACTTTGTTTAATGTTTTTCTATGCAGTTGTAGGGTTCCGGAATGGTGTCATTAGCCTTGGGCATATTCCATAGCCTTTATCCCCGAGAAGTAATGCATCGTTTGTTGCATTTTGCATAATTCTACATACCTCGCTGTTTCGTAAGATGCGTGCGTCATGAACTGAACCAGGCCAGAGTATGTCAACGCTTGTAACAAGTTCTTTTCCATCACAAGTTGCCTGTACATTTATAGAGTGGAAACCCTTTCTACAAATATACTCATCGCTTTGATTTGTGGGTTTTTTAATTTTTATATGAGTACAATCAATCACTCCAATTGCAAATGGAAAGCAATAATATGCTTGCCATTTCATTTGAGCATCCTTTATTTCATCTGGATCTTTCGGGAATTTTATCCACTCGCTTGCTTTGGAATATATAAGTTTCGCAACTTCCGCAATAGTTCGCGATACAGTTGATTGATGTACTCCAATATCAGTGGCTATACCATCTTGGAATCCAGGATCTGCACAAAATCTTAAATATATACGAATTTTATCAATGTTGCTGAGGGCACCACCACGTGTTTCTTTTGACTCCTTAAAAAAATAATTAGCCAACCAGCAGATGCTACTATCATCAAACCTATGTAATTATAATTTTATTATGAAGTATATATATAAAAAAAATTAATAATTCAAAATACAAACCTGTATAATTTTTTATCCTCACTTGCTAAATTTATTTTACGCTGTTGATAACATTTTATATATCTTTGTGGCACAAAATATTCAGCCATCCTTCCTTTTTGGTGCACGCGAGTCAACTGTAATGCGGGCTCAACAAAATTTGAGCAAGAGCTCACAAAAAAAGCAAAAGCTTGTTTTTATGCATATGCAAATGAGCACAAGCTCATCTAACTTATTTCGAACTGAGCAAGACGAGATCAAACGTGAGCAGTGAGTTAAAGCGAATACATGAAATTTTATTTTGCATTCAACAAGCACCTTTTACTCAAAGAATCGAGTCCGAGCTCAAGCTCACTTTTTATGCATAAGACCCAATGAATTAAGTTTCGCACGAAAATCGCATTAAAATAATTAAAATCCACTTTGAAAATGGTGGTTCTGTCAAAGCTATATTTCGTAAAATTTGTGATATTTCTGGGCAACACAATCGTCCTTCTGAGACCGCTACAAAGAATTTGGTTATTAAAATTGATTCCACATGCGCACACCAACGTGATGTCGTTAAACTGAAAACATCGCAGCTGTGAGCCACAGTGTTGAAGCAGATTCAAATATGGTAATTCCCTGACGTCTTCAACAAATGGGGTTATCCAAAACCACCATACAAGGTTCAGGGAATAGAAGTCGACCGACCAATCACATCGCCGTAGATCGCTAAATTCATTCAGGAATAACCGGCTGGTTTTTAAAGAACCAAAATAGCCGCATTTCAGCTTCAGAAAATGCTACAACGATAATAAATTATATAATAAATAAATTAATTTAAGCAAAGATCATATTGTTGGTTTTCTTTTACAGTTACTTGGATAATCGTTTTTCGTTTTTATTGTTAAAACTATTAAAACAAATACTTTCCTTCAAACACTTTGCTTCTATTTCATAAAACTTTCTTTGTAGCCCTCTTAAATTATTTGCAGAGGAAATTTGTGCAGAACAATAACGCTGCTCTCTTGTGTTTGAGCACTTAAGGGCACTCTGAATAAAAAATTAGTTGCTTGCACAATGGTGATGAAAAAATATTGCCGCATTTAATTTTTTTTTAATCTAATTGATTTTTTTTTTTTTTTTTAATTAACTTCATAAGAATAACTTACAAATAACAAATATATAAATATTAACTTGAGATTTGTTTTTCAAATAGTTTTTTATGGATTAAAAAATCCATGATATCTATATTTTTATGCATCTAACGACATGTGCTTTTGAGGTTTTACCCACCTCTGGTGGATAAGGTATTTGAAATGTTGAAAAAATATATAATGATGCGAAAATCGAAATATATTTTTTTCATATCAAGTACTTTATTTCTCTTAATAAAATTAACTTATCGTTTGAAAGTAAGTGACTTTCTTAAAATTTCGAAATGATAATAAAACATGACTAAAAATGTTTTCTTAGGTGATACCCTAAAATTACTTGTGGAATAATGAATAATTTGGTATGCTTTTATTTCTCAATTAGAAACCATGAAAAAGGGATAGTGAAATGTGATATAACTTCAATTATAGTTTTAGATTTCTCTCATTTAAATTTTTTTTATTTAATATTTAGTAAAATTATGTTTTATGAATAAAAGTTTGAACTGAGTAATTTGAAGGGAAAATGTTCTTCTAAAATGCACAGAAAATCATCGTATAATGCGGAATTATTATTTTCTTCCAATCATTTCTAGTTTTACTTCCTAAGTGATGTTGTGTAACATATTTAAAATTTTATATTGCTGCACTTAATTTATAAAAAAAAAAATCGCCCATAGTGCAAACATTACACTTCACTACTAAATTGCCTTGTATGCGATAAAGAGAGAGTTTTGTTAAGTTCATTTTATATATTTGGTAGCGCTCAGAAATGTACTGTGTGGTTTTCAGGGAAAATCGACTAGTAAAAAATTAGCATATTAAAAACACTTAAAACGGAAGAGAGTGCTTAAGTTTTTGGGAATCCGCTCATAATTTCTTGAATTAAAAAACTTGAAAAAAAGACAATTGTTTTAAATATTTTTTGTATATGCAGCTTCTTTCCTAGATAAGAGGAATCCATAAATGATATTTTACTCTTTTAAATAAAGAGGCGGAATTTGCTTATGTATCACATATTTATAAACGCAGCAATATACAAGTTCTATGCATGAGAAAAGTTTTTATTCGATTTGCAATAATTCAATGCAAAGTTGTATGTTGCTCTCTGCTTAAACAATCCTTGGCCAAAACAAAAAAAAAGGATTTTTTTTTTTTATAAAATTTGTTATTCTTGCAACCGAGTCTAGTTATCATTATGGCTTGGTAATAGAATTTGGCATAAGATAATGGGTGTGTATTTTCTAGATACTATATGTATGCGTGCAGTCTTTTAGGTACATGGTAATGTCAACCTTATGCAGGTTTTCCCTGTCACTATAAAGCAGTATGCCGTGCAGCGTGTGCTCATTGTGGTGTTATTTTTCTATTCTTTATTTTAATAGTCATAGTTGGGGTATTACTTATTTGCATTGGGGTTACTATTTGTTGGATAATTGTTACAATTTAAGTGTGTGCGTTTAATATGTTTAAATGTATGTATAAGCGTATGTATAATTCTTCTGCACAATCTGTGTTCGTGTTTGCTATTTTTTTTTTCTATTTGGGTGCTTTTTTTATAATATTTTATTTTACTATAGCATATAGTGGTGATTGTAGTGGTAGTATTATGATACCCTTTCGTCGTCCGTTTCAACGCATAACCAGTCATCAAAACATTGTTTTAGTGTTAAATTGACATTACAAGGCGGTGTTTTGTACGTAAATTACGCTGTTTACCAAGAAACTCCTGTTTAAATGCTGGATAAATGTGTAAACAAAATAATTAGTGAAAAATTAGTGCTAATAAATAAATGGAAATCTTGCGCATCAAGTGTTTTTGATCGGTTAAAGTGTTTGTTTTTGTTTTTTTAGAAAACCGTGTTACCATTAGCGAGCAAAATAAGTATTTTAGTGTTTACATTTCCCTCACTTCCGTTGGTGACAGTTGCTGAGAATATTCGATACAAATTGTTGTTATTTTTTTTTCTGTTTCGTTCGTACTGAGAGCGAGAATGTGAGTGCATTAATTTTATTTTTTATGTAGTTGTTGTATGAAAAGGAGTGCAATAGTCTGCATGTATTGCAGTTTGTTGTTATAACTGTTTATATTTATGCAATTTGAACTTGTTTTGTTTCTTGTTATGCGCCTTCCTATATTGCTCACTTTTAATATAAAATATGCCGGTTAGTAGTTAAAATCATTCATTTCAAACCTCATTCGAAAAAAATATATCGTTTTTAAATGTTTCACTACGCTGTCCCTGTAGGGTGATGGAGAAAAATAATAAAATAATATGATAAAAATAAGCATAGTGGAACTAGAACAGTAAGGATACTTCTGTGGCTTGGAGAACACTATTTATTGTTAGAAAACTTATTTGTTTTGCTCTTTAATTTTGCTAACACTTAGTACTCCTAATACTCCAGAATAAAGCAAACGGTTTGTATGCATACGACAAGATTTAAACGTATTTTTATTATTAACTACAGTATTTTTGATAGAAAAAAAAAATATTAAACTGTATCTTCAGAGTTCAAAAAATTAAATACCTTAAAAACAAAAGGCAACTCGTTGGTAAGGAGCAAGAAAAAGCTATTGAGACAGATATCAAATATTTAATCAAACTGATGTCAGTACTATATTATCTAAGGATTTTTCTTTTGCATTAAATATTCATGAATAAATGTAAGAATTTGATATGAGTTAATTTAAATCATCTTATAAATTGAAATAGTTTTAAGAAAAATAGTGACTATAATTTTTTTTTGATAAAATATTCGATATTTCTAACTGCAACTTAACGTAAAGTACCAAAATATTATGTTTCCTGCGAGTAACCAGTAACTTCGAAATCATTTGAAATAACAAATTGATATACAAATAAAAAGTTTATTTATCGATGAAAGTAATTAACGCCAACCGCTTTTTGTTAGAATTTAAACTACTTTATAATCAATATTTATTTTAAAGCGGTATTTATTAACAAATGATTATTACTAAAATAGATTTCAGGTGTTTTTAATTACGTTGAAACCTGCAAATGATTAGCTGTCAAACAAACTTTGATACTGCGCTCTCCTTTTGAGGTTTAACAGACCTCAGCAAATCATGGTGAATAGACTGACACTTGAAAAGCAAGATTAACTTTTAAAAGCACCTAAAATTCGCCCAATATATAGATGCAAAATTATGTTCAGCAATGGATAATATATAGTAAAAAATGTTCGCTAGATATAACAAATATACGAGTTCATTACGTCGACTTAGTGCGGCTGACACAGTGTAGCACTAGAATTCTTGGACCTTGTTTCTTTAGTAGTTCCTTACCTTATCAAATGAATTTTCTTAAAATATATAACTGACATTAAGATACGATGTAACCACAACCATCGAGTTATTAAAATAAAAATTGGGGATAAGTTTATTTCAAGAAAATTGTCTATCAGTGTCATGCTAATTAACAGTTTTCGATTATATTTTGAGGGCTCAAGTGAAATCACTAATTTATGCTGCTTAACCAGCAACAATATTAATTGGCATTAGCCTTAGAGGCGAAAATCATTCGTATTATTAAACAGTCCTCAAATAAAAAATAAGACACAAGTCTAAGTGCCATGTATTTACCTTTTTGATTTATTTTATTTAAAAATTTATCTTCTTGTATTTTAACCACTAAAACTTTGATCGGGCTTAAAAAATAAGTTCTGCATAACAAAGTAAAAATTCTAACAAATCTGTAATAAATTCTAAGCTCGGTATAATGTCCCTTTTATTATATTAAACTTGAGTTTACCTGAAAATTCAAAATCACTTCTACTAAAATACTCTCAATAATATAAAATATAGAAAATATTAGATAGAAATTTACAGAATAGATGATGTGTTAAAAAAAGCATTTTTGTATAAAAGAATATTAAAAAAATTAAATGCTAGAATTGTTAGCCAACTATTAAGTAAAGGCACTAACCATCTTGATATAAAAATGATGCTATAATTTTTGCAAAGTTAAAACCCAAATAAACTGAAACCTCTTCATGTGTATTAACAACTACGATAAATTTAATTTATAATTTTGAACTGGATAACGACAAAATAAATACAAATTTAATCCGAATACTTGCAGACACTAGATTTAAAATTTTTTTGTATGATTACATAAAAAGTCAAAAGTAATATTTTATAAGAATTTGATGCCTGGTTACATTTTTAGTCCCTCTTTGGCCATCCTTATATTTTATTGCTTTCGATAGCATATATGCAATTCCAAATTATTTGAAAACCACTGCTGAAATAGTTTCTAGTATCAAATTTCCTATTCAGCTGCATACTGCTAGAATTTAGAGTTCTACAATAGCGTTATTTTCAGTTATTTTTTTACATATGAAGGGTGTTTTTTTTTAATAAAAAATAATTTGGCATTATATTTAAAATACTACTTCTGGCATATGATATTCATATGCCTGACGAAGTCTAATGTAGAGGTTGAACTTTCGATGACTCTTTCCAGAGCTTGTGGCCGTATATCGGTAATAACGCTGCGAATGCCGAACTCCAAGTGGTTGAAAGTTTTGCGCTTTTTGACGTAGACTTGCGACGTATTCTCACAGAAAATAGATTGACGGCGTTAAATCGCACGATCTTGGAGGTAAATTCACCGGTTCGAAACGTAAACTTATACGGCTAGTAAACGTTGCCTTCAACAAATCTACTGTGACTCGAGCTGTGTGAAATGTTGCGTCGTCTCGTTAAAACCAGAGCTCCTTCACGTTATGACTGTTCAATTGATAAACGAAAAAGTCATTTGTCATTGCTACATAGCAGTCACCATTGACAGTATCGTTCTGACCAAATGATTAACAGCATTTTTAGCTCTTTTGTTGTTGTTATAGTTTGAAGTTTCACTTACGTGTACAATGCTACTAGCCCAGCTCTACAATACATGATGCCAGTTTTTCTGAATGTAACGATGCACAGTGGGTTGAAATCGTTTTTTTTTTTGTTTTTGGAAATAATTCGGTAGCTCATGAACCATATAAGCTATCTTAATGAAATTTCACAGAATATCTGAGAATATCTGAGTCAACAGGCAGACGATACTCCGTGTAGGGTAAAGGGAGGCTTCTGGGTATGCCTCCAAAGTTGGATACCTCGCGCATAAAATTTTTTTGGAAATGTCATATAATGTTTATTTATAACTCGTATATTACGAGTTTTTGAACTTAAGTAGACTATGAAAATATCTGCAAAAAATGTACTTACATGTGCTTTATTTTGGAAAAATATCGGGCTAGAAATTTTTTTCTAATTTTTGACCGACCTTAAAATAGTATTTTTGACGTGGTTTTCTTATCTATAATAGTATTATTATTATGAAATATTAGCTGCATTCTAGATAAAATAATAATAAATAATAAAACAGAGGTTAGCTTCGTTTTATAGCATGTTTCCTTAAAAAGTTACAACACTCTGAATTTGGAAAATGTAAAAAACAGCCATTTTTAATGATTTTCTCCAAAGAGGAGGTATGTTTTTTGCTTGTATAATTAAAACTTACGACTAGTAAATTTTTTTGGACTATTTTGAAAACAACCTATACCAAATATAAATAAAAGAAAAATTGCGTAAAAAATTATAACGGTTCACCCTCCATCCATATTCAAAGCACCGATTGAAAAATTATAAACAGATTAGCAAAGCTCCATCTCTTGGCTAAATACTCCAAAAAGGGTTTGACAGGCTCGCAGTTAACAAAGTCAGGCTAACCAGTTTTAAAAAATAAAACAATTTTTTTGGAACATTTTTCCCCGTTTAAGGAATTTATGTGTTAAAATTAAAAAAAAATTTCATTTTATTTCACCGTTTCATAAAAGGCTACTTTGTGTATATTGTTTAAAAATTTTATAAGAATATCTCAAGCCGTTGGAGTTTTGTGGCCATTTAAATGCTGCATTTTATTTCCCAGACAATCACTTTAAGGTGAAATTAAGAGTTTTAAAGGAAAATTACATGTAAAAACGCGACCCGAAAAACGTTCCAATAAATCATTAATCTAGAAGTTGTAAGTTGTAGAAGCCGGGCAAACCTCGTCTTCTTATGAGGTTTTTCTCTTTTTATATATAAAAATGAAAAATGTCTTCAAACACATTAAAAAAAGGAACGCTGTATTTTTTACCGATGCACTCTAAAAATTTTTTTTCTGCACTGTGGACCACAGTAGGTGTTTGTAGGCAAAGGTTAGATAAGTTAAAAATTTTTAACTTAATATTTCTATTTGGTGTATCTATTTTCCTATGTTTTAAAGAGTAGTTTTTTATTTTATAATATTAAGAAATCATTTTTATCATGTTTTTTTATTTTCTTTTTTTCCTTTAAAAGCAACATCTTTCATATGCAATAAAACTGTTATTCCACTTTTTCTAATAATAGAAAAATGACGGGATCAGAAGATAGGTCAAGGTAATACATAAGATCCTGGCTTTGAGCCATTCTCGAATATTTTCTTGTATTAAGTAGCTGCATGTGTCTGAAATCTGAATTTCTAGCTTTTATGCTTCGAAATGCATAATCGTGTTAGTAAATGAATGCCGACCAAATAAGACTTCTAACTAAATTTCAAAAAGTGGTCTCTTATGAAACATTTTCCTATATTTGATGTAAGATTATATAAGACTTTTTGAATACAATGAAACAAATTCATGCAAAAAAGAGGTATTTCAATGCGACTTATTTAAGAGATTTACTTGATTCAAAAATAAATATTTGCATTGATACAGCAACGCACTGCAACTTGAGAACAATCCATGTTATATCAGAAAATTGTAGTTTAGAGTCTGTAGCTCAATTTTAATTAGCTATTTTATATGGCTCTATATTGGAATATAAGGCTTTGTATTGACAGACACAGTAGTTCCTTGATTTTATACATTAAGTTGTAAAATTTTTAAATCGAACTGTAATAGCCACTGAAGTCAAACCAGATTAATGTTATTAAGGAGCACCTTTGGAATACAACGAATTAGAATTTCGGTGATCTGTTGCATCGTTAGTGAAGTATTACTTGTTACTCGATTAAAGGCTTTTGGATCAACGCTTGCTTGAGAAAACAACCCAAACAGCTAGAAATAGAAAGCTAAACAATTTGATTCTTACAAAATGACATTAATCAACAAATCTACTAAATATATTATAATACATTAATACTTTTTGAATTTGAGATAAAATTATATTAGTTTTTTAGAGTATTTTTAAAGCCAGTGTTTGTGGAGGAAATGGAAACAACCAAAATCCAATTGTAGTTTTTTAACAATAAGAACGATATATGAGGTATGTAAATTAAGAAATGAGACTGATTATTTAAATTGTTTAATTCAAATAAAATTACACGACGATTCTTTCAGTCCTCTTGGTAGTGCTGGAATAGCCTTCAGACGGTCGGCTACAGCCACTTAAATGTTTTCGATTGCACCAAAATGAGTTCCTTTGAGAGGATTTTTCAATTTCGGAAAGAAAAAAAAAATCCAGCGAATCCAGTTCGTTTATTGAACTGGCTGTATGATAAGGAGCATTATCGTGATGGAACACCCAGTTATTCTTGATGTTTGATCGTATACGAATGACTTTTTCGAAGTTTTTTAAGAAATTCCCGGTAAAAGTGTTTGATCTTGAGGCGCATATTCTTTGTTTACGATTCCGTGGATATCGAAAAAATAGATGAGCATACATTTGATCTTTGACTTTGCCATCCTCGCTTTTTTGGGCCTTGGAGAAGTTGAAATGTGCTGTTATGTGCACTGGCGTTTGACTGCTAGGTCGTATTTAAACAACCAAGACTCGTCACCAGAAAATGGGGGTCATTTTCGATTGAGTGCAAAAATTTAAGGCAACATTCTTTTCTAATGTCCTTTTGGTTTTACCAAAGGTGTTTTGAAAACATTTTTGCGCCAATTTTTTTTATTCTTTCTCAAATTTATTGCGCAAAATCTGATAAACGGTGGTGTGAATCAAACTTAACTCTTCCCCGCATTTTCATGAGTTCTTGAAGATGGAGGCCTTCAGCTTCGTGGTTCATCTTCACCCATTGCCTTTCCTTCTTTCAAAAATGCCTTAAACCTCCGAAAAATGTGGGCTCTTGACAAAACACTGTCTCTGCAGGCCTGCCTGTGCCCAAGCCTGAAGCAACAGCTGAAAGCACCATCACTCATTTTTAGAACACAACAGAAAAAACGTTGCCAATATTGCTTAAGTTTTAAAATAATTAAGCAATTAAGCGAACTACTGGTTACAAACTGCGTAGAAATTTTATACACACACAACTACAATTTGATATCCTGTTTACTAACTGCCTGGCATGCAAAAAAAAAAATACATGTATGCTGTTTACCATATAAACGCGCAATTTTACAACAACAAACATCCATGTTGTTTACCATCTGCGTAGTTTTCTAAGAAACCCTTTTCTACAAAAGACAACAACAAATGTGTTGAAATAAATCCCAAGCAGGAACCTTATCAGCATAAAAACAAAAACAACTATTTACACAGATATACAGGCGCCTATACATCGAATAAACAAAATACAACAACAAAATGCGATACAAGGGGAGTAGAAGATTCTTAAATCTTCTAGGCTTTAAATGGACAAGTATAAATAGGAAGACGTCTGAGTGGATAATCAATAAGTGTAAAATTAAACCTCATCAAGTAAAGACGTGCATTTTAAGTCAATTGTTCTGAAGTGTCAAATTTGTGTAGTTAAAGTAAATAAAATTGTTATAGATTTAAAAATTCTAAAAACTGATGTTATTTATTTTGCAATAAAGAACTCACAACAAAACGTTTATAAAATGTATAAAAGTCTCAAAAATCAAGTTTGAAATTTTATATCTTAAAATAAAACGTCAACACGATAGTCGGCACCTATTACAGACTGACATTGTCTGTTTTTTAAAATTTCTTATAGAATAGTTTAACTAACTACTCCTTTCTTGCTTTCCTCAGCCACTTTCGTATACTTTTGTCTTGCTCCTGCCGACAGCCATTAATAATGAATTTTAAATTTAAGACCGGTAAGCAAGACACCTAGACTTGGTCAGACGATAGCCTCAAATCTTTTCATAACATGGTATATTGATGCGTTATCATTTATAATACAACACATAATTCTTAAAAAAAAAACTTGAAAACACTTTCTACTTATTTTGGGATACCCGTATTTAACGTTTTAACTTTTTTAAATATTCCATTATTCCCCTATGAGCATAAATTAAATAAAAGATTTAAGTAGCATTAACCCTTTAAAGGTTGAATAAAGTTTTTGTATTGTATGAATTTTGTTGGTCCCATCTCTTCATAAAGAAAACAACAAACGAAAAAGTGTCAAAAACTGTTGGTCATAAAGCATGTGGCAATTATTCAACTCAATTGAATGTGAAGTGTGGTAAATGAACGACAACAAAAGCAACGGCTATAGAATTTTTGCTATGCAAAATAAACAAAAGCAAAACAAAAAAAATCTGTGTTGGAATATGTTTTTTTGGTAATTTTTATTTTAACATGTGCCAACTTTGAACTAAGTTCAAAACATTTTTTGTTTTCTATTTTTCCAATTTTTCAATCTTGTTACAGAAATTTTTTGGTAATAAAATATTTAAATTTAATTAAGGCCACCGGACAAACTGGTTTATTTGTGTCTTTGGTATTTTTTTATAGTTTGTTTGTATTGTGGAAAAACCAAATACTCGCCTGAGCTAAAAGTTTTGGTAGTTTGTTAAATTTACATATAAATCTATACATATGGAGAAGAACACGTGTATCCTAACAGGTTCAATAAAAAATTAATTCTTTTTTCATTTCTAGAGGAATTTAATTGTGACTTTATCGACAAAAATATAAAAATGTTTGCCTTAAATATATCTAAAGTTCTTTTAATTTAATATTTCACCACAGTTAAGTAAAAATCTTACCGTCGACTCTTTGAAACAGAAAGAAGATTTATATTATAGAATTAGATTTAAAAGTTTCTTTTAAAAAAAGAAACTAGAGTAAAATCTCAATCTGATTGTCAAACATAGTGATGTCTGCTGCCAAGACTTAACGCTAAATAGAGAATTTCGAAGTTGGTTTATGAGTAGTAATAATTGCAGTGACTAAATTAAATGTGTTACTTTTCCAATATAATTCTGCAATTTCCCAATCAATTTTATTTAATTTGACTTTATTAAACTTATTTAAGTAATTTTAAACTTAACTTGTGAAAGATTTTTTAAGTTATTTTTTCATATTTCGTGTTATTTTCTTATATCCAGGTTTTTCTAATATTGACAGACAAAGTATTTAAAGAAATATTTGCAATATTTCAGTATTTAATCCTTCATATTACTGTGCATCTAATTATTAGAATTTAATTCTTTCCAACAGTCTCTTAAACTTTGAATGCTCTAAGTTAAAATTATCTGCGTTCTAAGAGTGTATAAAGTGATTCATGGTATGTAGTTATTCGCTCACTTTTATTATCTGCTTATTACTTTGTTACGCAAAATCTCCATCGCTCTTTCTGGTAGAATAAGCCCTTATTTAATTTTTATGTTCTGTACGTTATATACTATACTGTACATAGTTATGAGCTGCCTATCTACTTGTCACGAATAAGCTCTTTCGATCTGTCTCTTAGGAGATTAACTCCAAAATGACCTTTGGAGCACCTATACAAACATGGAAGCCCTATAAAGGGATAAAGTTTCAAATATCAGTGCAATCAATTAAATTCGTACTTATTCTACCGGATATCACATTAAATTTTCATGACAAAAACACTAAGAGCTTCTAATTAATTTTAATGATACCATACATCATTATAGATCAGGTAATACCTTCAGCTATATGCCAATACTAAAATACACATCACTGTGTTTTTCAGCCACTAAACTGAACCTTGTCTAGATGGAAAGGAAATACAGATGCGTCGAGACTTTTTATTTATTATTTGAAACCCAGTTAATAGGTGTCACGGCTTTTTTTCAATTTTGAAAAAGAAACATTACTGAAATTGAACAATTTTGAAGAGTTTTCCTTAAATCAGATATAAATTAGAAAGTGTTCCAAAAAGGAAGTGAACTACATTAAATAGTAGTCTGATTTTTTAAATTTTATAGACAGATATTTGAAATTTGCGCAGTGTATTTCAATCGAATAGCAAAGGGATATTCAAACCAACAGCAACGCACACAATAATACACAACTCTTCAGATCATCCCCAGCAACACAAAAGCGCAGCAATCGGGCAGTTAATAACAAGACTCGAGAGAACACCACTAACACGGCAAATGTATATGAAGGAAATGGAAACAATGTACACCATAGCGGATACAAAAAGCGCCTCGTAGATAACATCAAGAAACAAATTGGAACGAACAAAGAACAGGAGAAGGAAGGAGAAAAATGGGCTACATTAACATATGTGGGAAAATCAACGTACGAACTGGCGAAATTCTTTGGAGAACACAACATCAATACCGCATTCAGAACAGGGAACAATCTAGGCAGAATACTACGGAATAAAACAACCGAGGCAAATATACTAGACAAACAAGGAGTGTACAAATTAACTTGTACATGCCATTATAGCTACATCGAACAAACAGGACGAAAAATTAAGACCAGATTTAGGGAACACATTAGAGACTATAACAAAAAACTACGAGAACCAAAATCAACTCTAGAATAAACTTTGCGAACCATATATTTAACAACAAATGTACACCAGGACATATTAAGACAACGGTTAAACTGCTTCACACACAGCACAAAGGAAGGAGACTAAATGTATTAGAAAACATGGAAATATACAAACAAAAAACATTTGACGGACGAATAATAAATGAACAAATAAACACTGCTTCGGACACAATATTTGAACCGTTGAAACATTTTTACAGGAAAACAAACACTACACCAGCACAAAAACGTTACGCAGGTGCACAAGACGAAAGCAATAAAGAACATCATTAACGTACAATTACAGATTATTATGTCACATAAAAGAGGGAAAAAGGAAAAAACCCAATAGGTTCACACATAAACAAAAACGGACAACAAGGACAATGAAAAAGGGAGCGAAAAATTAGGTAAAAAGAGACACACAAAAAAGGAGAGAGAGAGAGATGCAGGCAAAAAAAGACAGAAAGTGACGAACGTAATAACATGAAGGGAGACACGAACTATATAAACACAACTGACAATAGAACGCAACTAGTACGAAGGGAACACTGAAGATGGCAAACGCCCGAAACCGGTTTGTTCACAAAACAAATTTGACGAGGGTCGACAAAAAACCGTACCTAAACAAAAGATATTCAAATACGTAACCTTGCTTTTGAACGGCAATAGGCAGACACTTTAGTGTTCGCTATAAGACAAGTACGTAAACTTAAAAATCACTTTTAATTTAAAATATATAAAAGGTATTCCTTCAGCAATGTGAATTTGACATATATGGCTTTGGTTTTATCCAGGCAAACAAACAACTGCTATACGCCTAGAGTACGCATTGCTTTCTATACTATAACGAAAAGTACAAAATAAAAACAAAATTTTATGGAAGGTAAGAAGATAGTAAGACGATTTTAACGTAGACTTCTTTATTTTTTTAAACGTATAGACAGATATATATATATATATATATTTACGAAGTATAGAATATTAAAATAACGTTATTTTCGTAATAACTTATTTAAAATCTTCCTATAGAAATTCATACTAAAATCGTTATGAAATAAAAATTTAAAATAAAAGGGTGGCCCTTATATGATACTGAATGCTTTGTTTCTAACTCAAATAGGCATTGTGTAAAGGCAAGCTTTGAAGTTTAAAATTTTTAAATAAAAAGTATCAGCTTATATTAGTATTAAGTTTTTTAAAGTTTTATTTAACCATATTGAAAGTTTTAACACGATTTAGGTATTAGAAATTTAAAACGAAAAAGAGTCATTAAACGAAAAAATGAAGTGATATATTACATATTTTAAGTTTTAATTATACAAATAAAAATTAAAGGCAATTTAACGAGCTAATTGTCTACCCAACTTATTAGATGCTGTAAGCGCCTTGAAATGTAACTGTTGCCAATTAATGTGCCTTAATTTTTGCAAGCATCCATTTGAATTATTTCTTTCAACACTTTTTTATTTGATCTTTACTTTAGTATTTGTTGCTCGGCATATGAATGAATGTGCGGAATACAATATATATAGTTCCAAAATTCATTTATTTTTATTAAAAAAACGTTAGTAAAAATACAAAACTTGCAAACAAATATAAAAATACACATCAAGATATAAGAAAAGCCGGGGGTTTGATTTCTTTTTTAAAATTTTTCTTTTCCTACAAACCAAAATCAACAGTGAACAAATTGAAATGAATAATTCATAGCTTCTTTTCTTTGTAGTTTAATAGTAACAACTGAAAACACCTTAAGACAAATTTGTAAAGAAAGCCTTAACATGAATATAAATGAACCCAACTCCTTGGGGTTGAGCTATTTAGGCATAATGCCATGTACATGTCAATGTTGGAGCGGACCAAAAGCTACAAAAACATCTACAATGGCTAGCCAAGCTCGAGCAAATGCTGTTCCCTATCTTCTAAATTCAGCAAACATGGCAACCGGCTCTAGCAGAACATGTCTGCAGTGTAAATTGAAAATGGATCAAGAGCAACAACTACGCCAACAACAGCAATTAACGCAACATATAAACTGTTCACATCAACATCATAATCATCTTCAGCAACAGCTGCCAGCTCAGTGTCAATGTCAGTCTGTAAATCTTATTAACCGAAGTATAAATGTGCCGAATTTAATGACATTTCCAGTACCACCTCCGTCTCTGCCATCTTCAGTTCCAACTTTTTTACCTACAACAACACAAACATCTTCATCTGCAACAATGGCGGCTAATAATCAAATGTATTTTGTTCCTTTTAATATGCCCAGCATGATGACTGGTACAACGCCAACAATTACTACCAATCAAATGCCTACAACAACAAACAGTTCGTGTCCGCATCATTCTGCAATGCAACTACCTGCAATAAAAACATTCCCTAAAAAACCTTTGAGCAGCAATGTTACACCAAGTGTTCCGACTTTAAAGCCAATATCAGCAGCTGCTTCTGAAGACTCATCAAGGCAAGAAGCCGTAAGTGATAAATATTTTAAAATTTATATTTGTGTTGTAATACATTTGAGGGTCATACGACTAAATTAAAAATTATTTTGGATTTGTTAAACCATTAAATCATTACTTGAATAATTGAAAATATTATGTTAGGCAATTTAATTTACAATAATAACATAATTAAAACATCTTTCCATTTACCCTTTCTATGATTTTTTTTTTATATATAAAAGTCTAAAACAAATCCAGTCTCTCCTCGTTTACAAACTTTTAGCTCAAACAAAGAGGCAAGCAGAATCTTATATGTGTCTTACGATTATTATACTAACTAAATTTTTAATATTTTATTAAAACATAAAACAAAAACACTGCCAAAAACTTGTTTCTAAATAAATGTAAGTAATTTTAGTAAGAAATATTTATTTCTATTCAACTCATAAACGAAAACTTTCTAAGCTTCTATCTATATAAGTGCATGCAAACAAGCATATAAACCAAGATAAGGAATATTTCTATAAACAAAATCATATAAAGAATAAAAGATTATAATAGACAAAAAACAATAGCTAATGTTGTATATGAAAATGAATTACAACAAATCGTACATATAAAAAGGTACTATTTCATGAAAGATTTAACATTTAAATGTGCAGGATAGAAAAATAAACTATTTCTATTCTTTTATTTTCTTTTATGTGTTAGGTTTTTTAGAGTTTTGATAAATAAAACTACTTAAGTTAAGTATATGTGAATAAATATTGTGGGTTTATAAATGTAGCGATAAACAGAAAGAGAGGGAGAGATTATAGCAGTGATACAGCCAAAAGGACTTAAGTGCCAAAAATGAAAACCTTTCAAAATATATTGTATTTTTATTAATTTGATCTAAGAATTATGTATTCCAACTTAAACCTGCTTTTGGTTAAATATCGCTTAATTTCCTGTTTAACTTTTAAACATTTTAGTATATTATATGGCTTTTCAATTTCCAAGGCTTCCTTTTTTTCAAATCAAGTTTCACAGATAAAGTCAGACTAAGAAAATAGATAAATTTCCTATCTTCAATAAGGAATCATTTGTCTTTTTCTATTTTTCTTTAACTCAAATTGAAATACTGCACTTTATTGCCCATATTTATTTTGAAATACCAGTGTCACTGGATTGAGTGCTATTGGTGGACAAACCACTTTGTATAATTTGGAACGTTATACATACATCCTAGATAGCCGAAGACATAATTCTAAGCAACAGAACCACCTAGTTGCAACTTGAATAATTCCAGGGCAGGTCTGCAAACTATCACACCTTGCTAAAGAGTTGGAGACTTTCTAACTTCTGTCCAGAACATATGTCAAGCATGCTCACTGGACTGGATCATTCACTTTGCGTGTCATTATCAGTGAAATGATTCTGGCCACCATAATTTTCATACTTCCCTTATGGGGCCGCAAAACCACAACCACCACGATGCTCCCATATAGGGGCCAACCTCAATGATCAGCCAGAGAACTATTATAAGTCTAAAGAGACAAATAATGAACTCTGCGAGCTCACTGATCCCCGTGGAAATAAAGTGGAGTTTCCAGTTGACCACCTGCCTGTCTAGATAGTGGAATATTCTATAAAGACCATATTTATATGCCCCTGGGGGGTGGCAATTGTTACAATCAATTAAATTTTGCACGAAAATCGCATTAATATAATTAAAATCTCCTATGAAAATGGTGGTTTTGTTAAAGTCTTCTGAGACCGCTATTAAGAATTTGGTCATTTGATTTAGGTCGATAGACTCGATACCAAATGTGCGCGTTTTTGACCAGGTCATTCAACTGAAAACATGCCAGCCGTGAGCCGCAGTGGTGAAGCAGACCCAAATTTGTCAATTCCTCGGCTTTCTCGACAATTGCGGTTATCCAAAACCACCACATGGCGAATTTTTCATAAGGATTTGACGTTGAAGCCTAACAAGTTTCAGCTGTTGCAGGAATTGAAGCCGACTGACCATTAACATCGCCGCAGATTCGCTCAATACATTTAGGATAAACCGGCTAGTTTATCATAAAAATCATTTTTTCCGGACGAAGCTAATTTTCACTTTGTCACTTTTCATTGTCAACAAGCAAAATTGCCGCATTTAGGCTTCTAAAAATCCTAAAGCGATTTTTGAGAAGCCTTTGCTCAACGTGAGAAGCCTTTGCTCAAGATGAAGTTGGAAATCCGGCAACGGTAACGGTCAATGGATAACGCTATCGATTCAGTTTTGGCCTATTATTGACTACGTAGATATCACTGACATGTAGTTTCAACAGAACGGTGACACATGTCACACATCCAATGAAACGATCAATGCATTGCAAACCAAATTACCCGATCGCATAATTTCACGACAATGAGTAGTTAAGTGGCCAGCTAAATCGTGTGATTTAATACCACTGGATTTTACGGAGGAGGACAGAGCCTATACAAAGTCTATACGGAGTCTATACAGAGTCTATACGGAAAGAATCGACATCAGTCTGCGTGATAGATATTTTCCAGATATCATTTTTCATTCATTCGAAAAAGTAAAAAAAAATCTGAAATATTTGAATAATATGCTAAATAAAGTACTTCAGGAAAATGCATGCAAAATAGTGGTTGGAAATAAAAAAAAAAACACTAGGAAAAGAAATGGTGTAAATACAAATTTACAGCAGCTGTTAACAGAAATGTCATATTCTATCATTAACTTTAAAACAAAATATTTGTACTCACAAGATACTTAAACGAAATAAATACGATCACAAGATTAAATGGCTATTTTTGTTATATCAGCTAAGCTGATATTATAAGTCGATTAATAAGTCAGCCAAGTTCCAATTAGATTCAGACATGAAGGGTTCTGTATCATGTATTAGTTATCATTATTTTATCCTTTTTTATAATTTTTTTGTTAAAAGTCTCAGGGGTTCAAAACAAAATAAAAATAAATACAGGGTGTTCGCCAGGAAGTTATACTTGGCATTTATATCGGCAATTATGTATGGAATAGAATATCAGATAAATGCCCGCTTCTGTTAGCCTCATAAATGCGAGCCCTTTTAGGACATTTTTCATTACATTCTGACATATTTCACGTGGGTTCCTCAAGCGTTTCTGGGTTGTTCGCATAAACCTTGCTTTTCCACTATCCCCGCAAAAAGAAGTCCGGAGCAGTCAAATCAGGCGAAATAACTTGTTGTGGAAAGAGGTCAATTGTAATCCTGGCTGTATGCGATGTGGCACCGTCTTGTTGATACTACATGTTAAAAAGTTTTCAATTATATCACGATATCGCTCCCCATTCACAGTTACCCTTATGCCGTTTTCATTTTCAAAGAAGTAAGGTCCAATGATTCCTCCTGACCAAATTACACATCAGACTGACACTTCTTATGGATGCAAAGATGACTGCTGAATAATTTGAGAGTTTCCCATTAACCAGATCCAACCATTCTGTATCCGTACAAAGGAAAATGTCTCTCGTCACTCACTATGATTTTTTGTGAAAAACGGCGTTGTCATGGTTGAGCATATTCGTATTGGAAAATGTACGGTAGCGTAAATGGTCTGGTAGAAGAAGCTCTTGTGTCAACTGAATTTTATATAAAATCAAATGCAAATTCTTGTGCAAAATTGTCACCAAAATTGTTCTTTGAAGACCAATATCCTTAGCACGGTTTTATGGAATGTTTGGAACACTTTCTTGAGCAGCAGTAATGTTTTCAACTTTCTCATCGTCACAGTAATCGATGATTGATTTTGATTAAATGTTTTAACTTTTAAAACATGTTGGTTTATCGAATATTTTTCCCGTAATAACTTTGCCAAGTATCTCCTTTACGACAGCCAAATATGAACTGTTAAGACTAATGTTTGCCAAAATGGCAGCAAAACAAATTACTATACCTTCCTAGCGAATACGATATATCCAGTCTCCTGTATGTTCCAGTTTTATGTTTTATACTTTTCTTCGGAGTGGTCACACACTCGTTGTATCATGTGCAGTTTTGTCTATTGCTGTACAATAAAGCCTTAATGCGTGAAAGAAAAATTTGTTGAGGATTCCCCATACACATACAGCATATTGTTGGCAAATTTAAGATGACTACCAAATAGGTTTAGAAAAGTTGCATAGTCGTATAGTCATGTTTTTCTTTTTTTATTCTATAACTTAAATAAAATCTATAACTTATATTATATTATTCATTAAATAGTATTTTATAGAAAAGCAAAAAGGAAACGGTAACTGCGAATATAAAATTAATATAAAAAGAATTGAAACATGACCACTGGTCTTTTATTCTCATCACAGCCAGTTCTTTAAACCAATATCTACAGTTTAACTTTAGGTTTACATAAGCTAAGAGTTATTTATTCCGTATTAAAGTTATATTATGTTATCTGTTAGGTAGCTAGAAATATTTTATAAAAAGAATTTATTGCTAGTCAAATTTTGGCAGTTGTGGGTATTTCTTGAAATTCGGTTATAATAATTGCATGAATGTGATATTCGGACACTATTTTGGAAAATGATTCGAGAGAGACTAAAATATATTTTTTCATATTTATAATAATCGGAATATGATTCTATATTAAAATTTTATGGCACCTAAATCAGATCATACCTACGTCATAATATCGCTCGATTTCTTTATTTTTCGTTCAGTTTAAAATACTTAATGTTTTGTAAATGCTAAATATGTCGATGGTTTAAAATCTGCTTTTAGCTTCAAGTATTACTTGCACCTATTTTTGAATTAACCTTTCAACAATAGTAGGGAATATGTTTTCCTTTCAGTAAATCCTTGTAATTAGTGAAAAATATTGCTAACATTTTTTTTATTATATATATAAAACATTATTTTAATTATGTAATAGAAGTTTCTAGATATAACTGGTGAATTTTTTCGCTTCTTACTATAACTCTGGTCTTCAGTACTAGTGTGCGCATAACTTTTGTGGTAAAAATACAAATCGGTCAGGTAAACTTTTTTGCGATAAAGTTCCAATAACAAATACAATTGTATGGCTGGTAATAAACAGAATACGGCAAGATATCACTTTATCAATAATAATAGTTAAATTAGTTCAATTTCAATTAAGTTACGCTTAAAATTATTTTACGAAAATTGGAGGAGATAAACTTGAAAATATATTCGAGATAATTAAAATTAACTCGGTTTAATCTGTTGTTTTATTAGTGGCTATATGAACAAAGCTAATCAGTAGATTTAGCATAAATTTTATTTAGAAAACACACATACTTATGGATAAAGGGCAATTAATTATATGTATTAAGATTATAATACTACCAATATAGCAAAAAAACCTTCAAAATATAAAACTTTTTCTTTTTTGAATAAACTAGTTCTAATTTCATCAATTTCATTTTAAATATAAAAGTTGGATAAAAGAAATGCTCTCTTTACGTTTTAATTGTGGATTTTTTTTGCGAAAATATAAAAATGTTCTCTTTAATTAAAAAATAATTCATTTCGGAGATCAGAGACAATTAATGTAAGTTATTTTAGGCAATGATAGCAGTTTATCATTCAAATAATTTTTTATTGTTTTTTTTTCAAAGCATCAAATTAATGTGATGGTTAAAATTGCGATCACAGCTATTATCATAACATTTCTTTCATATATTTTTAGCAAAATATTTTAGCAATATATAAAAAATTCTTTCTAAGTGCCTTCACTTACAAAAAAAAAAGAAAGTTTATGTCCTTTTTCAATTTACCATTCAATTAAAAATATGAATATAAACCGAAATGAAAATTATATAGCAGGATTTAGGCAACTAGTAAAAGCAAAGTATCTAAACCAACCAGGTATAAGTATATAATCAAATGGTTAGTTATTTGGAAAATGAGTAACGTGTATAAAGATTTTATTTTCCTTTTCACTTTTAAATAGAAACATAAAAAGTGCAAAATGAAATAACAAAAAGCAACAAAATAATTCAAAGAAAATATGAAATATGTTTTTATTGCAGAAACTTATTATTTTATGTATATGTACTCATACGTATCAAATGGTTAAGTAAGCACAATGAATAAGTACTCAGGTTTTATTGTTGTATTAAAATTTCTTTTATACTTTTAGGATCTTTTATAATTTTTTTTCTTTATATATTTGTTGAACCTTCGGAATTCTTTTAGAGATGTTTTAAAGTTATAAAGCATGAATAAATCATAAGCAGATTTTATATGCAATTTTCTTAAAGTAGTTTCTGCATTTTTTTGTAACACAAAATATCTTCATTTATTTGTTGCTGGTATTTTTAGTCCCTTTCGAAAAAAATAAAGAAAATAAAAAACAAAAATAAATAAAAAATTAAACAAAATGTAAGTGATGAAAAAAATATGAAAAAAGAACATCAACAATATTGTCATCAACAAAAAAATTGCTCAGAGCAATTTTATGAATTTTTGTGTTTATAATCTCGCGTTTATATTGTACAGTGATTTCATAGGAAGTAACATGTTGTTCACCTTAGAAATACTGAATTATATAACTTGGTTCTAATAATAGTGTTTTTAATGTAAAATTCTAGATAGTTTATTTGGGCTTTGTTATACTTATGAAAATCTTTAAAATTCAGCAACAATTTTTTAGAGAAAAGGGCGTTATTATAATCTAGTTCTATTTAAAAGTTGAAAGCAGAGATGCTAATTATTATTCGAACTATTTCAGTTTTACAATCAAATAAATAATTGGTTGAGATTAATATGTTTTAATCATATTTTAAAAGGCTTATTGCATATATTACTCTACTACATTTTAAAGTTATCATCAGTGAAGGAACAAATAAACGAAACAGCTGTACCAACCGCGAAAACTATTACGCCCCTTGTTACCAGCAGAGGTACTACAGAATTGTTTAAAAAATAATGTGCAATTTCAGGCTTATGCAATAAACTTCAATATATTATTCACCTCACTACCTTTCTCTTCCCCTCTCTTTGTATATAAAAATAGGATAACACAATTAAGAAATAGGCATTAAAGTTTACTTCACTTTAACAAAAAAGCAAGAGACGTATTTTTCCACTTCAAAATCATAAAATAAAAATTCCACTACAAGAAATTTTTATATCGGTGTTCATTTAATAAATTAAAAGAATATTTTTAAGCAACAGTGCCACAAGCCACAAGCTTCCCATTTACTTAGTATAATTCACTAGCGTTTTCTTAAAACCAAATATAACTATTTTTTTTCATTTATACCTTTTAATGAAGCTTTTTTTATCTCAATTAATAATGTTTGTTATTTACGAAAACAAAAAGAAAAAACAGCAAAAGGCATTTTCTGGATCGCTACAACCGTCATCAACATTCTTTGCATCTATCAAAAAGGTGCCACTTGAAGTTTTCGGCTTATATTATAAAAAAAAAGCCAAGTTAATATGTAGATACAAAGTATTAAGGTAAGTTCTGTTGCAAATTAAGCACTCTAGAACACTGTATACCCTGCTATAAAAGTTCATACTCGTGTTGTTATAAATATTTTCAGCTGACAAGATAACTTCTTGTTATATATTTTTTTTAATGATTTTTGTTTTTGTTTGTGAAGAATTCCTTTTCGTTTTTATTTTTTTAGGACAGTTTTTACCGTTAACATAATATTGTTGTTATTGTTGTTGTTGTTATTGTTACTTGTTTATTTCGGTACAAGGTTTGTTGCTTCTATTTTATATCTTTTCTTTAATCAGTATAAAGTTATCAGATATGTACGTACAGTATCCCTGTCAAATAAACGAACAAAATGGACAGTTGATTCAACAAGCAGCAACAACTTGCTTGTTAAGAGCACAAAATAACAACGACTTAGTTGGAAAAAATCGAAACAATTCAAAAGACTTTTTAGAGATTGAATCTGCTTAAAACGTGAAACAAAATAGAAACAAAAAAAACAAGATCTTCAAATGTTGTTTGTAATATTTTTTTTTTTTTTGTAATTTTTTCTTGTTAAAACAAAAACGAATTTCACGTGTCCAACAAGAAGAAAGTTGATAAGTTTTCAATTATACATACATACTTGGAGAGTATAATAAAAGAACATGTATTTGCAAACAAAAACCTAATTTTAAAACCATACAAAATCTTGTAACAAGTTTTGTAAAGGAAAAAATATTCTTTGTCAATACAATTTGAAAACAGTAAGAAAAAATAATAAATGTAAAAATTATTAATTATAAATACAAAAATTAGAAATGTTTTATCTTATGTTTGATAACCTTAAATACAACATTATTTTAAATTCAAAATATGAATGGTAAATAAATTGAATTTGAATTAAAATCCAAATGTCAAAATTAGTGTTTAATACCAGACAAAGTTCACAAAATCTTTTAAATTCTGTATGTGTAGAAAATGGAGACCATTTTTAATACTCACGAAAAAAGTATATAAAGTAACTTAAGTGCAACATAAATAATAGAGATATTGCATTGAGGAATAATAATAAGAAAAAAAACAAGAACAAAACATGTGCTGGTGGTCAGGCAGGGAGTTTGTTTCGAAAACTCATTGATACATACGGATACAATTATATAAGTCTATAGGAAACACTGAAACATACATCTTTAAGCAAGGATAGCATTGCGAGGATACATAAAAAAACAATATTTAACATTGGATAGGAGAGAAAGTAAAGGGATAAAATGAAAAATTGAAGTTGATGAAGATTTTGGGGACATGATTTTAACTCATTAATGGGAAATTAATTTATTTTAAACTAAATTTTGAAGTGTCTAAAATTAATTCGAAAAATAATTTCGGTAATTTTGTAATGCGCTAAAGCAATTTGCATTTAGCTAAAGAGCTGCTTAGTAATTAAACACATTGAAGTAGATGACATTTCTAATAATTTTATAATGCATGATTATTTATGCACAAACCGTGCTGGGTACACTTTCATCGTTATGTAGCGCTAAAAGTCCAAGCAATTGTTTTTAGCAACACAACATATAATATCATCTTTGAATTTTATAAGTATACTTATAGTTTTGTTTTAATACGTATATATGTAGTCTACCCAGTTTAAGATTTATGGATTCCTAATTTTGAATTAAGATTTCAATTTAACGGGAGCTTGCGAGGCAGCGCCTTCATTGGAGCCACCAGGTGTTTTATACAGCAGCCGTAGAGATGGTGTACATGTGTGTCTAGTTGTGTATGTAGTTATGTGTGATGGTAAATGGGAATATAAAGAGGAGTCTTCGCACAGTTAGTTAGCGGGCAGGCCGTCTGCATATAAGAGATAATATGTTGACTGGAGCGTATCGTCCAGAAATACGTATAATTATCTCCAGCTAATACTGTGAAGTCACAAACTGGTGTAGTGGTTTTTACTCAACACGGTTTCTGCCGACAGTCGCCACTGAAAAAAAACATAGCAGCTTTTACTCGGCACCGTTTCCGCTGTAATATTTTATGATCGCCAGGTAATAAATTAGGATTGCAAGGTAATAATTTAGCTTTGTATTTTTAATATAATTATATATTTTAATTTATTGGTTTACGGCTGTATGCATAAAAACTTAAAGTAGGTTTAACTGCCGTTGTTAAGCACAATTTTCTAAAGTTGTATTCATTAAACGTTTTTACCTTAACATACCTTTGTTAACTTTAAAGTAGGAAAAACCTAAGCTAAACCTACAATAAATTGACAGTTCAATTTTATTATTGAAAGTTCAAAAACAAAACAAATTTTGCTTACAATAAACCGAGCCGTTTATTTTAAAAGTGGCATAAGTTACTTTGTTATTGTCATCTTTTTTATTTTAAATTAGTTTATAAAACATTTTAATTTTTAGCCATTTCAACTAGTCTGTATTTAGTTTTCTTTCTGAAACGGATTTTTCTAATGATTGAGTTGAAATAAAATCTTTTTTCTCCATGTTGTGTACTGTGAAGGATATTTTCGACAGGGGGCTATTACTACTATTACTATTTTGTCCTTTACATAAGTCACTATGTGCAATAATATGCTTTTGAGTTGTGACATTCTTAAATATTTTATACAACACGAAACAACCGCATGAGAATAAAAAAATACCAAAATAATGCTAATTATGTGTAGTATATTAGATATCAGTATAATATTGTTCCGTAAACTGCACTATTCTTTCGAACTAATAAAAATAAGTCAAATAATCACAACAATACTTCACACACACTTATTACATGTTTCCATTTCTTTCACACTAAACTCCGTAATTAATTTCCTAAGTACAGCGACTAACGCCACTTTCAAAATAAGCATTTTTGTTGCACCGTTAATTATCAACACTCCTCTCAAGCAAATCTCAATACTTCTTAACTTTTTAATATCAAATTTATTAAAAATGAAAAAAAAACTGTTCAGTTGTGACTTATGCCACTTTCAATGTAAACGGCTCAATTGGCAATTATACTTTGTTATTCCAGAAATTTTTAAAAATGTTTATTAAAACAAATTGTAGTATACAAATAATAATAAAAACTAAAACATAACATGCCATTCAATATAAAACATCTTAACATCTTTATTTTATATTTTACAAAAATATAATTATAATTAATTATTTTAAACAAAAGTTTTATTGATGTACATATAATCAAAACAAAGCTCGTTATCCGAATAATTATTTTTTTAATATGAACAAATTCTTTGTAAGTTCTTCACAAGCCTTGCAAATTAACCTTTTTTGGGTGGTTTGCTTTTTATTAAAAAGATTAATAAAAAAACAAAAACAAAAATATGTTGATTTTGCTGAAAACAATAAAAACATTTTTTATTGATCTAACTACCCGGATAAATAATATTCATTTTTATACATCGTTAACTACAACGTGACAACTGAAAATAGTGCCATTGCCAGAAGCAAAATACTAATTTTACTAAAGCATACATTAGCTGAAGTACTGTTTATGAATACCATTTTTTAACAAACGTCTGTTAGCCTTAAAGTGTTTGTTAACTAACGTGTACTTTAAAGCTCAAGTAAGCCTTTTTTATGCATACAGCCGTTAATCTTTAATAGGTTTTAAATATATTGGAGCTCAACGTGGAGCTCACTTCTTGGTTCATTAATGAATAATAATAATGAATAATAATATGTAATTTATGTGTAGACTCCAAGCAGTCCAGGATAAAGATATTTATTATTACTTGGGCGAAAAATGTAATGCGATCTAATTGTTACTACATTTATTTTGACATTGTTTTTCTACAAAATAAATGTGCTAATATAAATGCATCGATCAGCACATGTAGTCGGAACAACAACAACACAAGAGCAAAAGCAATGTGAAACCTTTTGTTACGACTGCATGTGTGTGTGCATATTTAATTAGGGTGGTTCCGCTATACCGCTTATCGGGATATCTCCCTCGGCCACTAACTGCTCTCATTTGATTTGGAACAACACCACCCTGGAGAAAGTGTCGTTAAAGTTTTCGCCCAAAAATAAATAAATTTTTGCAATTCTATATTTTTTTTTATTTCTTATCGAATTTTTGCTTAAGATTTTTATATAACGTTTTGCTACCTTTTTGAATATAATATTCTTGGGCTCTTCTAAAAGAATAAAATTCCAGACATACGTTACTATTCGTTACAAAATTTGTTGAAATTGATTTATATAATAGAATATCTCAATTCATTTTTAAGAAATTCATAATATTAAAATAACATGCAAATACCTTTAAGGCAATAAGTAATTATTTTTTTGATATGCTTTTAATAAAAAAATACTTCCAAAAAAAATCAAAATTTTGTTTTGTCTGCTAAACGGCCTGAATAAGACACACTTTTGTAACTGGTGTTCGATGACGTCCTTCAGAATGTTTTGGCACCCCCTTCGAAAACATCGCATTTCTTTTTTGTAAATATTTGTAGCAACGATAATTTGTGTAGCTAAATTTCGTTACGAAAATAGGTAACATTTGAAAGCAGCAAAAAGCAAAAAAATATATAAATAGTATATTCGGAATATTTTAAAGCGCATTTATTTTGTAATTAAATGATTAAAAATAATAAGTTTATGCTTAAATAAACTTTGAACTTAGCAAACGAAATTTACTGCGTAAATGAAATATTAAAATTATTATTTTTAATAAAAGTCGTTAAACTTTTTTTTCGTATCTTTCTTAAGAGCTTTTTCAGACGTACCTTTAGGCTTATTATGTCATTAGCAAAGTTCACAGAAGGGATTTAAAAAGCAACAAAATAAAAGGCTTCAAATAGCAAGTTATATGAAATATCTATGTGTTATTGTGTCTGCTAAATGAGTGTCTAAAAGTATAACCATTTATAACGCTGGCCATATTTGACAGATATTTGCATAACATATTCTTTGAATGTTGAAAATTGGATGTGTTTTGCCACTAATTTGTTATTAAACTTTAAAACTATTTGTTCGATTACCATTTACTTTAAGTTGCTGATACTTAAATTAAATTTCGAACAAAAAATTTCTTAGATTAAAGTGTTATTTTTAATTATAAAATTATTATATTTAAAAGCTAAATTTTACCTAAGAATTCATGTGCAAAATAAATAATAATAAATAAAATATTCAAATAAAGTCAAAAGGCAAATCTACTAAGATGATAATTATTTATATAAAACAGTTTCAATGATATATTCCTGCAAATTTTGCTAGACTCTAAGGGATAATATACGTAGATTATAAATAAATAAAATTTTTTTCGTAATCTTTTGCGACTCCCACGGGATTCTACAAGATAGTATATGTAGACTGTAACATATAAAATAGAGTGTGGGAAGGGAACAGTTATAAATGTACGTATATAGAAATTAAAATCGATATACAATCCCCGTAAATTTGAAATAATCGATTTCTTGGTTGTTTAAACTTAGATTCCTTTTAACTCCATATAACTTTAATGCTAACTACAGCTTAGTATATAATATCGCTAATGAAAGGTATATAAATTCATAGATGAAAATTTTTATCCTACCCAACGTTTGTGTTTGTCCCATGAGTTTTCCTATTTTGTCTACTTATATTTGTACATTTTTCGGACAATATTTTGACTTTATGTATGTTTTTTTATGTGAAAATATTATGTATATACAGTAGCAATCAAAACTGAATCACATTATTCATATTAAATAAATATTAGTTGCATTATGTTTGATTCAAAGTAGTTTAAAGTATGATATCAATGGCAAATGGAAGATAGGAAGTTTTTATTAAACGCAACTATATAAAAACCTGAACAACTTTTAAAAATTATTAAGCTGCTATTGTCCAAAAATACTTTTTTTCTGACTAAACGCTGTTCGAGGCTCTTGTAATTATATGTATTCGCTATTAAAAAAAGAAAATTTTTGAAGTTTAGCAAAAAATACAATAATGGACATAGCTTCAAAGCGTAAATCAAAAGCTTATACTGAATAGTGACATTATTTTATTCACATTTTTTCATACACTTCACAAATTTCTATTTGGTGAAATCGAGTCTTATTACCAATAAACAATAAAGATTAATAACATTTTTATTATCTTCAAATATGGTTGAAATGCTTAATAGTAGCCGGAAAAGCTTAACTACTCAGTAAGGTGGAACCAAAATGGTGAAAAGATCACATTGTGAAACCAAACCAATATATTTTGTCCATTCCTTGTAAAGCTTTGGTAACCGAATAACTAATTACTAAAATAAAACTATTTTAAAATTTTGATTGAACTTAAGTATTGTTTAAAATAAGCATAATTTATGTATCTTAACCATATACTTATTATACAAAAATACTATAGTTATTGTAATCATGCTACAATCATAAGGTTTCTTTGAATCTACTTTGGCATATTTAGTTCATAAATTAAACATCGGTATTAGGTTTAGGCACGCCTAAATATTACACATAAACTATTTAACGAATGCAGCTAAAAAATGAAGACAGCCAGCCCACTCGATGATTATATTCTTGTGAATCATAATGAAATGGTTAAAATCGAAATAAAAAAAATTTATGGTACAGGAAACTAAAACAAAAACCTGATATTGGCCTTTACTGTATGCAGCATAAAATTATTAGAGTGGTGAGGCAAACCTTCTTCAAACCATGTGCAAATAGCTTTTTGTTGTTGTTGTTACTTTTGGTTTATACAAAAATAATAAAGTCCAACATTTATTTTCCATAGAAACAACAAGTTTCTTTTCCTGATAGTTCATGCACTTACAACATACGATTGCTAGTATTGTTAGTGTTACTGCTGATGTCCATGTTGATTTTTATTTATTTATTTATTTTTATTACTATTTTTTTGTGTTTTTGTATTGTTTGTAATGCAATTTTGAGTGTATTCGTTCTTTTAGCAGCGGCAATAAGACAAATATATAATTCCAATATTTATATATAAGTTTTTTATTCTCTTGTTTTTTTAGTCTTTTAAAAAGATGCGCGTAAATTTTTTGTGGGTCTGTTCATGTGTCTTAATGGCCTTGGGCGCACTGTGATTCTTAAGTGAAATCATATTTCATATTCACTCATCCAAAGTGGATAATTCTGTCTACTTGTTTTTCTTGCTTTTTAATAATATATTCTTGTTTCTTCTTATACTTGCTGTTACTTTCCCTTTACAAATGTTGTTTTTGCAGTTTTCTTTACTGTCGAAGTGCAAATAAGTTGTTATTTTTTATCCATCCGATTTACAAAGAGAATGATGGTTATCAAAGGAGTACTTGTAAGTGGATGTTGATTTTATACTTTTTTTTGAAAACCCCTACGGCAGTGTCAGCTGTGCACTCGTATGGCACAGAACTTTTAAAGAACCCATTTTATCTATTTTAAGTACACATATCGATTGGTAGACTTTTTATTTATTTATTTTTTTGTGGTCAAACTAACTGTATAAAATGTCACAAGTGACGATTGCAAGTTACAATAATAATTGGTTTTGGTTAAATAGTTATTTAGTTTTTGTTTATTTGTCTATACATGTATGCATCGTTCAAAAGTAATCGTAACACGTTGTAATCAGATTCATTAATTTTTTACAGGAGGTTTAATATTAAATAATAACAATCTTGAGTACTCACATCTGTATAATTGGGTGTTTTTAGCCACTACATTTTAGCATTTCACAGCTAATTCAATTTTAAATTCAGTAGTCAGTAAAAGTTTCACTGGTAACTAGAAAACATCCATCAGTGGATAAACGTTATGTGTTTCCACAAATTTTAATTATAAAAGATACCATATTTTTATCTGTTTATTATATTCTTCTACAAGAAATTTAGCCATACAATTGTAAGTGTTTAAAATATATTTACGGTAATTTTCACTTCGAAAAAGTGATATATTTTCAACTACAAACATGTCTTTATACAGGTGTAGAATTTTATTCACAACAATTTTTAACCGACGCACAGTGGACCATTTTACGAGAAGGCGGTCAAAAATATATAAATTTTAAATGGATCATAATTTCGTAGGCTTAATAATACATTCTAAGTTTTAGCTGATTTTTGATAAATCGAAGGTAAAGTATTAAAACTTGCTTAGAGTTTGTTTTACATAAAGTCATATATTTTGATTTACGATTAGAACTTATTAAAAACCCAAATTTACTCTGATAGGGCCAAGCTTTGGCCGCCGTAAAATTTTTAGTACGAAGGTCAAAGGTTAGTTTTTTTAAACAATTGGGTTAAAAATTAGCTCATTAAGTGGCAAACATAAAAATATATTTATTGGTTTAACATTAATTTAGATAAGGAGGTATTTAAGCCCAAAATACTATACTACTCGTATATGTGAACTTTTGTTGTAAATTGATTATTAATTTTTTTAATGTACCAAAAATTTTAAAAGGATGAAATACATACAGATAAGTCATGTGTTTGGAAAAATTACACAATTTTAGTAAATATTTCTTTATATAGCCGTCATCTTCTAGAAGCAGTTTAGCTTCTACTTCTAGTTAAATAGAAGTAGTTTTCCATTTTTGCCGTATATTGGACACATAGTGATCTAAGGTGCATAATAAAAAAACGATTAAGTTATGCTCGCGTAAGAATCTTATAGTCTGTGTTTCGTTTTTCTTGCGATTCTTCAGATAGATTTCCTATTGGTAGCATATTGTACCCCATGGTACAAAATCTAATGAACTGTGGATGGCATATATCTCCAAGAATAGTTTTCGTTGTCTTTTTTGGCGTACTCTGCAAATTTGCATTTTTCTCTTTGCTACTTGCTACAACTTGTAAAATAATACTGAATCTCCTTATTAATTCGAAATCTACTACTGTGATAGAGGCTGCACTTTTTGGATCTGAAAAAAATCTTCTTGCAGTGTTTCCATCATTTGGATCCCTTCCCCTTGCTTTTTCTAAATATTTTTTTGAATTTGCTTTTTTTGGTTTCTTTTTTATCAATTTTCCTCATTTTTTCTCACTGTTTCGTCTAACGGACCAAAATCCAAATCATAACCCAATTTAAGAATATGTTCCATAAAACTTATTCTAGTATGAAGAGGAGATAATCCAAATTCAAATGCTTCCTCAAAAATGTCATCTTCTGGAACTGAATGGCTTAATTGACTTAATGGTGATGCTTTTGTATAAGCTTCGATTTCCTGTTCATCAACGGTAAATACTACAGATTGAAGTTCTTTAATTTCATCTTTTATTTTTGGGATTTCTTCAGTTATGACCTGTTTTGCTTCACTTTTTATTAAGCGCAACGGAACGAATGATATCATAAATAAATCAGTGTCTGATGAATTTTTGGCATTACATTGCTTGCACAATCAGTGAAAATTGTTTTAAAAAGTAAAGTCCTTTTGTGACCTAAATCATATCAATTTAGGTTATTTTAAGTAGGCAAAATATTTATGTGACCAACTGTGGATGAATTTGAAATTAATTAAAAATTTTTGTTTTCTTTCTAAAAATACGAATGTTCATCTAAACAACGTTTCGTATAAAGGCGATTTAAAAAATAAATAAAATGCTTACAAAATAGCAAAACAAACAAATTTTTTTAATTCCATTCCATTTTACAAAAAAAATGTTCGACCTTGCGTCAGAAAAATTATTCTGGTGCTCACGGTCTAATCGTGCCGGGTATACAATGGGCGTGTAGGGTACATTTGGTGCTATGACGAACTTTAGAAGTTATGCTCTATTAAGTAAGAGAACTTAGAAAAAATTTGGATCTCTAAAAAAATTAATTTCTAAGATCAAAAATCAATCAAAAACATTTTAGTTGTACTAATAGCTAACGATTTACACTATCATACGAAGTTTGTTTTGTTAAAAAACCTTGTACAACAAAAGAGTAATAGATGTTTAAAAATAAAAAATTTAAGCAGCAAAAAAACCTAAGTGTCTTATATCCAATGGCAACCCTTATGTAGAAATTGAAAATAAACAATGTTTTTGTTGTTTTGAAATGTTTTGTAATGTTTGTATGGAAGTGTTTTTGAGTCTTGATGTCTAGGCTATGTTGATTTTATGAAAAAATTCTTATAAAATCAATTTGGCTTTGGATATAAGACACTTAGGGTTTTCTATACAATATTGGGGTAAAATTCACTGATGAGCTTTGTGAGCGACAGTGAAATTGCAATATGGACGTGCTCTCCCCCATTACAAAACATTTCAAATATTTTTATTTGAAAGAATGTTTTATGAGAATATCATAAAATGTTCATTTTTAATGAAAATTGTTTTATAATAAATATTTTGTGAGAATATCACTTAATATTTATTTGAAAAGGAATCAAGCACGAATAAAATTGCTGCTTATATTGATAATGATTCCGAATAATTATAAATTACTTAATAAAAAATTTACTAAGAAATTTCTCATTTTATCAAAATACTGAAAATGCTCATTTTAGTTTACCCTGTTCAGTGTGATATAGTTAAAATAAAGTTTTAATTATTTGGCTCCCGAGGTATACAAAAATGTACTTTCAAATCAACTTTAAAATTTTACAATTGGGGACCATCAAAAAAGGGATTTTTGGCCGCCTTCTCGTAAAATGGTCCACGGTACGACGGTCTTTTTGTTAGCTGTCAAGTGATTTATGTTAAGCTTAGTTTTGCATTTCAATATGATAGATTGGCGTTAACTGGCGTTTTCAGAAGCGAATTTTTTTTAGTCTTATTTCAATGGATATGTCAATAAACAAAAGTACTGTATTTGGAATGATAATAATACTCCAGTGTATTTTAAGACATCATTACATCCAGAAAAACTAACTGTTTGCTGTGTTTTATGGGCTGGTAGAATAATTGGTCCATACTTTTTTAAAAATGATACTGGTCAGAGCGTGACAGTTAATGGTCTGTGTTTTTAATAAGATGGTGCAACAATATGCAGCTCGTGCCAGAATTGATTTATTAAAGGAAATGTTTGGGAATCGCATAGCTTTATATTTTATATCTGTGAATTGGCCTCCAAGGTCCTGCGATTTAATGCCGTAAAACTATTTGCGATTGATCCCTTGGTGCTGTGTTGTTATCGATATACTGTCACAACTGTAGTAAAAAGTTATCAAAAATTGGAGCTGCAGAGCCAGCCCTTATGGCAATGTGCCAGAAGTTATGCTTAAATTATGATGCACAGTAGTTTGAAAACATTTCTCTTTAGAAATAGGACGATCGGCCTTCTAGCGTAACGGAGGGCTTCTGGGTATATAAAAAGCTTATTTATTACTCCAATGTTAAGAGTTTTTAATTTTAAGTAGACCTTGAAAATATCTACAAAAAGTGTGCGCATTTGTCTACGTTTTTATTGTTTTTTCTTTGACTATAGAAATCATAGTTTCATAGAAATAAAATAAAATTCATATTAATGTTTCAATTGTTTTCATTTTTAATTCAAATAATTCACTTTTAATTGTTTTTATTTAAAAAAAAATGTTAACTAAATGAATTTTCATACTATTTTCATTTTTGACATTTGTAATCAGTATACTTTGGCAAAGAAACATCATAAATAGGTTACCTCTTGTATAACGCTAAGACCATTTTCCACTTAATAAGTTTTTTAATAAACAAATTTGATGATCCACAGCAGATTCTGCCGGATCTATGGAAAACATAAAACTACTCTTAAAAAAGAACTAAGTGATAAAAGTTATAAAAGTTAAACAAAAAAATGCTGTACATATTTATGGTAACATGCGTAACTTAGCACATAAAGTCACATAATTTTTTAAATAAGAAACTTTTCTACAGAGAAAAAATCTACATGCAGACTTTCTGTAACAATTCATTATTTATTCCAGAACGCTCAGATATATTCAGTATCTCTTAACTTTATATTTCTTTTTTTACTATAATCCATAGCATAATTTATGTGGAGGTTTACAATAAAACAAATTAACATCACATAATCTGTTTTTTTAATATATGAAGAATAAATTAATATACGGTAATTTATAATTAAATACAAAATTAAATATAAATCAAATAAAATATTTTTCCACTAATTTTATTTTGTTGAAAGTATTTGTTTTAGTTTATTTTGTAACTGACAAACAGTTATTCATCGTTATGTGCTTTCTTTTGGAAATATACGCAAATAAAAGACAAGCTTGCAATGTAATGTTGCGTAATTTAATTCAATGCCCCGGGGCAAAATTTTCCTGCTTCTTTTGTGCTCTTTTAGTTGTCTTTTTCTGCTTTTGAGTTTCTTTTCTACAATTTACTCTTACGTTTATCATATTACGTCCGTTAAAAATAGAAAGAATTAATGCATGATACGACATCAAAGTAAAATCCGTTCAGATATTGTTGCAGATAATCGTTTTAAATTTTGTTTCTTTTTTTTCTCTTTTCAGACTTTCATGTAAAATATGATATTTTTGCTGAAGGACACTTTTGCAAAGAGGTCCTTTGAATCTTGTAAGAAGAACTCCGTGTTCAAATGACATTTTAAAATTAAGTAGAAATACAAAGAAAGTTGCACTAATGCTATAAAAATAACCAAACAAACAAATAAAAAAATAATCCTGGCATTAATTATTAGTTATTTTTAATAGCTTTACTAAGTTATACTACAAATAATTTAAATTATTTATGAAGAATTACGTTAAAATTAGAAGAACCAAGAACTAGTAAAAAGTAAAGCAGATTTGTAATTAAAGTCTTGCACTCAATTTATAATGGGAAGTGGAGTTTTTATAACGAATTTTGTGAGGATATAAAAATTTGCAGGGTTGCAATTTTACCAGCCACTAGTATAGCCCCATTAAAAAAATAAATGCTTAATAATTCTTAATAGTACTTAATAGTTAAACACTTAAACGACTGTCAAAATATCACTATTAATATAAATTGTTGCCGTTTAACATTTCTACGCCCACAAAAAATTATTTAACTCAAGGACTGCCTTATTTTTTATACTGTAGTACTTTAAAATGTAAATTTCTAAACCATAAACGTAAGGAAAAATATTTACCATCTTTGATATCCCGCAGTGGAAAATTAAAATGTTTAGAAATTTATAATTACTAAAATTCTCCTTAAACAATTTTTTTTTTCATCTGACAACTACTATTAATATATTTCTGTATATATTATATTTTAACATATTTTAGTATATTTAGGTGTATTTTAATAAATTATTAGTATATTTTAATTTATTTTAGTATATTTTAATACTTTTTAGTATATTTTAATATATTTTAGTATATTTTAATATATTTTAGCATATTTGGTCTATTTTAATATTTTTTTTAGTATATTTTAATAATTTTTAGTATATTCTAATAATATATTTTAATATATTTTATATATTTCTGAATATTTTAATTTATTGTAGTATATTTTAATATATTTTAGTATACTTTAATATATTTAAGTATATTTTTTAGTATATTTTAATATCTTTAAGTATATTTTAATATATTTTATAATCTGGAAGAGAGTTAAAATTTATGTTTTAATAAATTTTAAAAATTATACAAAATTTGTTTTCAATAAAAGATTGATTATTTAGTTGTCTATTAGTGAAAAGTATTAGAATTGTTTATTTTTATCATTTAAGAAATCAGTCGCTGCGAACGTAGTATTAAAAAACGATATGGTTCTCTTCCAAGCTATTTCAGCCCTTAATCAACCGGAATCAATGAAAGTTTACTTTTTGTGGAAGATGCTTTTGTTGACAACTAGTTAGTCCATATTTGGCGGTAATCAAGAATTATTTTATTTAAAAAATTTCAAATAGACCTAGACCTTTAAAGCTATAATAAGCTATAATAACTATCTTCAAAATTTTCATATAAATGATGTGGTAAATATAACATACATGACTTTAGTATGGCGATTTCATCTGTCATCCCTTCACCCGCTCAGACAGTCATAAACCAAAATGCGCTTAAACGAATACTTACATTTATTGGCAGCTTCTGTTAATTTAATATCAAATTCATCCTCTAGTTGGCGTCAGTGTACTCGTGTTTCCATTTATTACAATGAATTAAATTTCTCCTTTCTTATTCTGAGCATCTTTTATTTATAACAAAATTCAATGTCATTGTGTGCGTGTGTATACTTTAGTTTCACAGATTTACATTGTATTTAACACTTTGGCAACGAACAATATTCATTTTACTTCTATTTCTTTTTTTTATTTGTTCTGAGTTCATTTTGTGTCCTTTTGCTTTATTGGTTTTAAGGAGAAAAAAGCTTTTTACGGGGTTTTACATGGATGAATAGTTACTTGATTTTACTTTATAAGTAACGGTCTTTTTGTCACCAAATTTTTACAATTTGACTCTGCGATAAGAGCTTTTGTAGTGATTAGGTTATGACAAAATTTTTAATTTTTAATTTTTCATAACAAAACTTGCTAAAATTAATTATTTTTGGGAATAGTTTTTTCCAATTTTCAGCTTACTAATTGCTTAACTCAACTTACCAGGGAACCCTTAACCACATTTTAGGTGAGCTTTTTACCAAAACATTTCAAATAGCTTTTGCTTATTTACTTTTAAAGTAAAAAGACCTAAATGAGTTTTTTGTAAACTAAAACTTTATTTATACTTTTATTTATATTTTTAACCGATCATATCAATCCGACTTACGGCAAAAAGAAAAAAAACAAATTTAAATAAAACATACTACAAATTCCAACTCGATAACAATTTATAATTTTATTTAAATTTTAAGATGTGAGTAAAACATGTGCGTACAAATAGTTTCTAATATAATAACTTTTCACAAAATTTCAAATAGGTTTTACAAGAATGTAATTGTGTATTATATAGCTAAATTCTTTATTATGGATCTACTATTTCTTGTACAGAAAACAAGTAGAAAAAGAAACCTTTACAACGTTTAAAGAACATTTTTGTATGAGATGCATTCAAAGCCGCAGACAACACTATTTACTCAAATATATTTCCATACCTTATAATTTTCATTGAAGTATATTTTTTCATAAAAGCTTTTGATACGTTTACAATTTAAAAAAAAATTTTAACATTTACACTGTTTGATAGTAAAATTTTCGTAGTTTACTGTGAAGTAAATCAAGATTTATACATTGATTTTAGGACCTAAGTTGCGCAGTTTTTAATTTTTTTTTTCAAACTTTCTCAAAGCAAAAATCCTTTTACACTACAAATTGACAAATCAATTACGAAACTGCTTACGGAAACTGAACTGTTGAAAACAACTCGTAAGAAATTTGTTCCGCACCTACTATTGTTTCCTTTTCCCTAATCGAAATAATTTTTCTCGAGTTATATTGCAATGTACAGATAGGATTGGTCAGTTGAGCAATTGAAAAATTCTATGCTGCGTCCCTTTAAAAATGTGCAGGTGATTGTAATTAATTAAAGTACTTTCTTGTTATGTACAGCCAAGTTCTTATTTGTCTTTAAAGTAGGAGAATGATTTTTGTTTGCAGAAGCTAGTGGGCTGGAATATAAAACTAAATTAAAAAAATTGGAAACTCATAAAATATTTTATTTTAAAAAGTGTTTTTATATCCGTTAAGATTAATGGTATACTTTGAAAAATCAACATGTATGGATTGACGTTTAAAAAAGGTACCAAAGCTAACACCAAGGCATTATCATTAAGCGTAAATCTTCAAAAAATAAGTCGAAACTCTTTAAACTGTTAATAGAGTTCACATTCTTCTTGATGAGTGCGGTAATTAATTTTTTTTTTTTTTTTGGAAATGATATTATCATGGTATTCGTGCGATATGTGGTTTTAACTGAATGTCGCTACGTTCCACATAGCAACCACAACCATATATTTATTGAAATTAATATTTGGTAATAAGTATATTCTGAGAAATGAACTTATCGATTGGCAACTAGTGTCACACGATTGCACACCGTCTAATCATTTCTGTGAAGCTACGGTAAGTCACTGCTATACGACGATAAACCAGCAAAAATTGCCACCTTAGAGGCCAACATTGTTCATGGTTTTTGTCACATACGTCCAGGAACCCTTAATAGTGCATATATAAAATTAACTTTGTAAAATACAGACAAGGAATCCTTATATTTCATACAACTTTTAAATTTTAACGCCATATGTACTGATCTTTCGAACAAAATATTTTTTATAAAAATTAAATTTTTCTGGTATTTTTCAAAATTCATTTTCATTTCATCGAGTAAATTATGTACACTTATTGATTGTACACTATTCAAATATGTACACTAATTTAAATAATACAGGGTGTCCACCGGGAAAATATACTATTTTGTTTTGACGCCATTTTGGTAAACATTAGTCTTGACGGTTCATCTTTGGCAGTCGTGAATGTTTATGAAAAAATATTCGATAAACAAACGTGGTTTAATCGTTAAAATATTTTATCAAATCAATCATCGATTACTATGAGGTTATTGGAAGAAACAAAGTGCCAACAAAACGCACTAATTATTATGTAGTAAATGATTTCGACGAAAGTGGGTCTGTAATTGATAAGACCAAGCATGGACTACAACGTACTGCAAGATCGGCTGAAAACATTATGCTGCTCAAGAAATTGTTCAAAACAATCCATTAACCTCAATTTGACGCCGTCCTCAGATGCTTGGTCGTCAAAGAACAACTTTGCACAAGGATTTGCATCTGTTTCCATATAAGAATCAGTTGACGCAAGAGCTTCTTCCACAAGACCATTTATGCGGCCGTACCTATGCCAATAAGATGTTAGAGTTCGCCCACGACAATCCCGATTTTCATGAAAAAATCATTATGAGCGACGGAGCACATTTTCATTTGAATGGATTGAGAATAAACAAAATAGTCGGTTCTGGGGAATGGGAAACTCTCAAATTATTCAACAGTCCAATTTGGTTCCATTACAAGTGAGATTCTGGTGTGCAATTTGGTCAGAAGTAATTATTAAACCTTGCTTCTTTGAAAATAAAAACGGGGTGACGGTAACTTTGAATGCGGGGCAATATCGTGATATGATTGCTGTGGGCCCGATTAACGTGTGGTATCAACAAGACAGTGTTACATCGCATACAATCAAGATTGCAATGGAATTACTGTGCGATCTCTTTACTCAAGTTATTTCAAGAAATGGTGATGTTAATTGACCTCCACGGTCGTCTGATTTGATTTCTCCGGACTTATTTTGGGGGGGGGGGGGGGGATATCTAGAAAGCAAGGCATATGCAAACACACCAGAAACACTTGATACACAAGACAGTGTTACATCGTATACAGTCAAGATTACAATGGAATTACTGTGCGATCTCTTTCCCCAAATTATTTCAAGAAATGGTGACGTTGATTGACCTCTACGGTCGTCTGATTTGACTTCTCCGGACTTCTAGAAACACTTGAGCAACTCAAACAAAATATTTGTGATTAAATTAATGAAATAGCTCATGAAATATGTGAGAGTGTAAGGAAAAATGTGCTCGAAAGGGCGGGTAATTGACTGATATTATATTCCATACATAATTGCTAACATTACATAAAACATTTATCAATATGAGATCCATTTTCTTTCACTAAATCAAAACTGATAAACAAATAAAAGTATATACTTTCCCGGCGGACAGCTTGTACAAAAACAAACCTTTTAATTAAACACATAAAGTTTGCATGGAAAGAATGTTATTTAGACGTTTCTTATTATCGCTGTTCAGCAGGCAACTCTGCAACATTGCTTAACAGAATTGGTATTTTTTCATGAAGGTCGATATTAACAACTCCAACACCGTGCAATTCGTCATGGAATATTTTTACCTTATCGAAGGAAATATGACTCAATAAATGAAATTCGTGTAATTCGAATATAATTAAACACAATTTTTGCATTCTGACGGCTGGTGTATCTCTAAACGTCTGTTTCTATATTTTTACAAAAACCAATTCATTTCTTAAGTTTGTGATTGAAAACCATTACACACTAGCATTTTCCCCTAAATCTAGTTTTGTATAGTGTAGTATAAAATTCTTTGTATACTAGCTAAAAATAAAATTATTACCAAATTTTGTTTCTTCAGCTTCCTTCAATTTATTTTATGCCACGCAATATAATATATGTTTTTTTTCTTTTTACTATTAAAAATCTTTTACCTCTTTAATTAACATTTCTAACAGAGTCTGTATTTAGTTTCAATTAAACAAAAATTGTTATACGAAAAGTTTAATTGAAAACAAATCAAAATATTTTATTTTTATTTGAAAAACTCTCTTGGGCATAAATATGCTTTATATAAAAAGAAAATAGTATAATAAAATTTAAATATTTACAGTTTTTCATTCCTTTTTTCTAGAACACAAATTTAAAAACAGAATTAGTCATGCATATTTTCTAAAAGAAAAAAAAATTAATTAAATATAAATAATTAAAAATGTGCTGCAACAAATTCAAAAACAAACACTTAAATTTCTTGTAAGTGTGGTAGTTAAAAATTTCATTTTATGGCAACAATGCGTATCGTGCAACACAAAACCATTAAGAAACAGGAAAAATATTTGATTAATTAAATTCTTGTTTTAATTTCTAAATTCAAATAAATACAAAGAGTTAATAAGAATTAAGCTGGAATTAAATGAAAAAAAGAATAATGCCTCAAATGTTAATTTCTATTAACTAACCTAAAAATATAATATTAAATAATATATAAATAAATACAACGGAACTGGGTGATTCTGAATGCATACGTAAAACAAGCTAGCACTACAATTATTGCAATTAGTATTATTTGCTTTTTTAATATGACCACAAATTATAAATGGAAGTACTTATTTACATCAACAAAATAATTGTCAGCATCATTAGCATTGATTTATTTTTATTTATTTATCCATAAGTATCATCCCACACACAAGACCTTTAGTCTTATATTTCAGTGTGGAACTGAATTAATTACAAAATTACTAATGTTAAAATTATTAAAATTAAAATAAAATGTATTAAAATCGAACATAATGGAAGATAATTCGAGTAAATATAATAATTCATATAACACCAAACAATTCTACATAAACAAAACAATAAATACTATCAAAGCCGAGAAAAGAATTTCAAAATATCATTTTTAAATTTTTGTGAGTTACCTAATATTTGTAACCTATGAGGAATCGAATTCCAGAGAGATATTGCAAATATATAGAAATGCCACTTTGACACTAAGCTCCGGTACCCAAGTGTCCTTATTCTCCTACCTCTACAACCTTCTGCAAAAGTTAATCTTCTATAAAGATAATCCGGCTGGTGTGTGTGTATCATTTTATGCAAAAAAACTAATACCCTAACATTAAGCAAATTGCAAAAGGAGACGCCATACAATTCTCTCGAAAACATTGAAATTCTAGAACGTCTATCCAAATAATACACATATCGAACAACGTTGTTAAAGGTGACCATTAGCTTCCTTTTACTGACTGAGTCGCAGCTGGCGAAGAGTTCACATCCGTATAACAATACTGGGATCAAATACGTTTTCGCAATTAGTGTTCTAATTCTCAACGGGGTATAATCTCGTGTTGACCATATTATCCTCAGCATGGACGTTGAACGACCACATACGTAATTAATATAATCAGACCAAGTGAGAGTACTATTAAAGAAAACACCCAGATTCTTAGCGTATGGAACTATCTCAATTCTCTGATTGCCTATATAAATGTCAGGTCTAATTATCAATCGTGAAAGTCTCTTCTGTATAACGACGCATCTAGACTTGAAAGGATTTATAGTCAAGCCGTTTGCAGAAGCCCATGTATTAATATCATGTAATTGTCGATTCAGCGAAGTTATGCATTGCTCCACCATATCAATATCACAGCATGTTTATAGTTGGACATCATCAGCATACATCCTGATTTTACAATCCGTCAATATGCCGGGAAGATCATTAGAATACATAGAGAACAGTAACGGTCCAACAATTGACCCCTGCGGAACGCCTCTGGACAAAGGCTTAAGGCTTGATTTTTTATCAAGTATTTGCGTATATTGGAATCTGTTGGACAGATAAGTTGATATTAGCCTAATAGCGTAGGATGAGAAATGGAAGAAGTTATGGAGTTTGTAGCAGAGAAGGTTATGCTCGACGGTGTCAAAAGCTTTAGAGTGATCTAAAAGAACCAAAAACGCAATATTACCCTTATCAATTTCCATCCGGATATCCTCGGAGACATCCAGTAATGCAGAAACACACCCGTGATTCCTTCTAAATCCAGACTGCCTGTCCGTTATCAAATTATTCCTATCGAGAAACCGAGTAATTTGGTTATGTATAATTCTCTCAAAGACCTTAGAAAGATATGGCAGTATGGCAATTGGTCTATATTCAGAACCTGACTTTGGTATCGGAATAATCCTAGCAACTTTCCAATTAGTGAGTCATAATTATAATGGTAGTTTTTTTATAGCATTGCCAATATTTTGGGTAATGCTAATATTGCTAATCAAATATTTTAACTGATGATTAATTAAAAGGCAAAAGTATTACTCGTATCTTTAACAAATGATTAAACGGTTTAAAATCGTTGCAATGGCTAGTGAAAGCTATATAAAGCAGGCAGAAAAAGAGTTAAGGCTTCTTTATTTATACTTAGTTTCTTTAGAGCTACTTCCATTACAAATTTATGTTTTATAAAAATATATAATTTTTCCGATTATATTAGCATCTTTTCAACTTTATTTTTAATTCAATACCATTAGTAATATTATTATAATATATATAAAAAATAATAGCATTAAATACTAATTAAGTTTCTGCTATTGTAATATAATATAAATCGCTATGAAAATGTCTGTGTGATAATATTAAAATAGGTAGAATCACCATATGAACCATTGCGCCAGAGCAAGGAAATTAGGTTTTGGAAAGGAGGAAAAAGAAAGTAGTCTTTGTGGACATACAGTTCAAACTTTTCCACTTTGAAAGTAATAGGAAAGACCTCTGGAAGGAGTTTATTTCACATACGGTCTGTTCTGCCAAAAAACGAAATTTCTCTGTAATGCGTAGTGCGAATCACTGACCAATCTACCACAAATGGAAATCGAAAATCAACGAAAGTCGAGTTAAATGCGAAAGGTGAGAGTAGCGGTATCAAGTTCCCGAATTTCATTAGAGCACGATAAAACAGTGATGCGTCGATGCTCTAGAGAATAAATAGGGTTGGATACCTTACTGTCCTTAATAAGCCTCCCCCGGGGGCACATTTATCGGTCTTTATAAAAATTGACTATCTAGACCTGTGCTGCTGGGGGGTATAAGGGAGCCCAGTCCCCTGAAAGCAGCAGGGGTCAACTGGAAGCTCCACGTTATTTCCACGGGAATCTGTAGTCCGGAAAGTTTCCGCTATTTGTCTCTTTAGGCATTTAGCTGTTTCTCTGACTGATTATTGAGGTTGGCCCTTCTAGAGTATCGTGGTGGTTGTGGTCTTGTGGCCCCATACAGGAATTGTTTTATGGTGGCCAGGATCATTTCACCTACCTGGTAAATGATCCTAGATCCAGTGCGCATACCAGTCATGTGTTCTGGACAGACGTTGGATAGTCTCCAGCTCCTCAGCAAGGAGTAGTGGTTTGTAGCGCTCCTTTGGAACCGTTGAAATTGCAACTAGGAAAAACCTGTTGCTAGAATTAGTCCTCGGCTTCCTAGGACGTGAGTAACGTTGCTTTTCATTCACAGTGGGTTGACCACCATCTGATTAGGATACACGGCCAGGTGCAGATGTAAGTTTTATCACGAAATGTCCTCAATGAGCTTCTTGGTCCTCTCCTTTTCGCGGGTGCATACATGAGAGTTGTATTCAATTTTAATTTAAATTTAACCTGCCCTATTTGTTTATTAAAATGAAAATACAAAAAGCAATCAAAAAGTAAAAAAATACTGTTGTCCATTTTAAAGTTCAAGATCTTTTTCTTCCAATATACATATATGTTAGTGTGCTAAAAATAGTATTAGTGAAATATTTAATTGGGGTGCCTTTCCGATATTATAAATTTTTCTTATGCTAAAGGCATTTTTGCAAAAACTTAAATATAGAGTTTTTTAAGTTCCTTGCAAGTGGCTAAAGGCTTGCATTCAAGTTAATGAACGACTTCCGATGATTCTTTTTCCAAATAAGATTATTTTGTTGTCTTAGTTAAAACTTTTCACAGTATCCACTTATTTATCGTTGTAGAAAAATCACTATTTTTAAAAACTAGCAAAAATTAATTTAAAGTCAAATTGTCAAAGTCAGAAAAAAAAAACAATTTTACTACATTTCTTTTTGGGTAGACTATTGTATAAAATTGGATTTTGAAATAAACATCTAAAAGACAATAATTTTAAAAGTAGCAGAAAGCGTTTTAATAAAACTGTTTAAACTAAAATTATATTGCCAAATTAAAGCCGTTTTATGTTTGTATATAAACGTATGATTTTTCCAAGAGAATCTTTTGGATTAAACTGAAATGTCACGCATTAAAAACTCAATCTGGTAAAATATTTTTTAAGAATATGAAAAAGACAATATTACCATGTTAAATAATATAAAATTAATTGAAATAATACAATAGTTTTTTTAAAAAGAGCTAGCAGAGACCAGCTAAAAGTTTATAATTATTTATTTATTTATAATTTGTAATGCTTTTCCAAAATTTTATTCTAAAATAGAAAGTTAAAAGGACAAAAATTATTTTTCCTTTCTCAGCTGGCATCATCCTAATACTATTGTACCATGCTCTAAAATGCTTTTCCGTCTCATGCTAAACTCCGATTTAAATAATTTCGAAATCTTAACTTATAAATAAATAACACAATTATTCGTTTGAGGTTTAAATGAATATTTTTTGTTTCAAGTATATAGCCAACATGGCTCTAATTAGTACGAGTAGTAGAATATTTTATTTTTAAAATCAGAATTCAATACTTTTTGGCAAACCCCTAAGCTTTTTTTGTCCTTTGTCATTATTTACCATCAATTTGACTTTAAGCTTTAAACTGTAAAACAATTAATTTGATTTGCTTTCAACGTTGTTACTACTACAACAAATATTTAATATATTTCTAGAAAATTCAATTTTCTTAACATCAGAAGACGCAAATTCTGTTACATTAGTGAAATGGGCGTAGGGAAGAATGATCATTGCTAACAAAAAATTCTTTTGTATGAAATTTGATTTTCTTATATATAAAATTCCTCTGCCTTTTGTTTGACAATAAAAATATTTTAATATAATTATATTTCGAGCAGGACCCTCTTTTGAAAAACAATAAAAAGATTTTTTTTAAGATACTCAATATGTAATAAATGAATTGTAACTTTTCATAACAATTAACATGTGTTAAATAACCAAGGATACATTTGCCAAAAAAACTGTCCGCTGAGAAACTTAAAAAAAAAGAAACAAAAAAAAGCACTTACGAGAGAAGGCTGCAAATTCATTATAAAGATTATTATAAAGATTCATTATAAATATATAAAAGTATTTTCCTTAAAAAAGTTATCTTTCATTGTGGCTTTAAATTTTTTTCTAGACGATAAGATCTTTGTAATTTTTCCATTTGGATAATTTCGTTAATCGTATTTATATATAATAAAAATATAAGAAATAGGAAGCTTTAAATTTTCTGTTCATGAAAATCTACTACGAATTAATACATTTTTTAAAGTTTCAAAAAGGGTACTTCAATGGCTTTAGTTGTGTGAAATAGCATATGAGATACCTTATATCATAGGATCTGCTTACTACTGGCATTTCTACCAACTATGTCTTTCTTCCTCTCTCTCTCTCTCTTTGCACTGCATATTAATAAGATGAGTTTTTAGCACGAATAATATTACGAAAGTGTAAACTGTTTAAGGAGTTGCCTTACTGCAGAAACTTTTTGACATTTATGATCAGTGCAGTCTGGCTTGAAAACGCTTTTGAATTAGCCAGATTTACTTTAAAAAACAGTCAATTAAATTTATCAAGTTATTGTAAAATTGGTTTAGTGAGTTTGTTAAACAAATTTGGCACAAATTGAGCGAAGCTAATCCACACTTAATCCTCATAGAATCCATCATATCTAGAATATGTACCGTTTATATTGGTTGGTGACATCATTGATTCTTGTTACTTAAAATTAGGCTGTAGCTTGTATAACAATTTATGGACCGTACCATAATCAGTGTATTTTTTCTATAATAATATGGATGATATTCATCCGGACGATATGTGATTTTAACTCAATGACGCTATATGCTACATGGACATCATTGGCTTATTGAAATTAAAAATTTTGGTGACAAATTGCTTAAATTGGTAATACATTTGTCAATGCTCGATTATTACCTGTTGGGCGAAAATATGTTACTGGTTTAAGCTGATAAACTAACGTCAATTGACATCTTGGAGGCCTACATAGTTTGGACTGCATATTGGACTCCATAATACGACCCGCCAGAAACAGTCAAGGTAGCGATATGTGTTATCTGTTACAATTTAAAATTCTATTTAAACAATAACAAGAGAAAGACAATTTTTCTGCGATGATCTTTTTAAAACTGCCTACGTGGTCGTCCACTATTTACGTTTATACGCTTTGAGTTTACAAAAACATCATCTTAAATGAATGGTACGAATGTAATACAACAATAACCACTTGACATCAAATTTTATATTGTCAATTTATATTTGTTTGTATATTTGTGTTAGCAAGATGATTAACTTGAATGAACAAAAACAACAACTTAACTTTTGGCCATTATTTATCTTGACATTTTCATCGCTTTCAGATTATGTTTTTGTCTAAATAATGACTGCATCGTTCAATAATTGATGAGGTGTCAGGCAAATTATTGTTTAGTTTAAACGTTTATGTTACTAATCATCAATCGTTTAGTGGTGTGCCTTGTCACTAATTAAAATTTTTAATTAAACCACTAAACTATGAATAGAAATAAGACGAAAACATTATTATATCTTTTACTTAAAAGATAATTATATAATTCAAAAACTTATTGTTCGTTATATGCTATGTTCTATTACTTTTAATTCGTTAATTTTTTAATCCTTGAATTATATATTATGTATACATAATAAATAAGTTTCAATTGTTTGATTAATAATATGAGTTTCCTGCTAGGCTAACGAATAGCAAAATTTATATGAGAATAATTTTGCTTACCTGTTTTATTATTTGTAATATAATTTTTTTTTATTAAAGTTCTAAAGAAAGAATGAGTTTTTAATTGCAAATATTTTGAGGGAATATTAATAGCATTTAATTTTGTTTGATTATATTTTTTTAAGCAATAAAATATATCTGCATTTAGCAAAGCACAAATTTAAAATGTGTAATTTATTACTTTTTAGCATATTTATAATAATATTTTGACAAAGTTTTTATAATATTTGTGTGGTAGCGCAAGTCGAAAGTGAAAAAAAACCATATTTGATGTTTTCTTAAGTTTCATACGCATTGTCTGGTGACTATCAAATTATCTTAAGTCATTTCGAAACTAATGTATCTGACATGACTCTGATTTGAACACAAATGCTTTAAGCTGAACAAATGCTTACTGTGTTTTTGAATTAAAGTTTTAGTTTTGTTGTCTTTTTGCCGTATTGGTTCAATAAAATTCTCATATAATCAAGTTGGCTTAAGATTTGTTTTCTCTACATAATTTGAGGTAAAATCCACTGATGAGCTATTTAACCAGTAATGAAATTGCCATATGGATATGCTTTCCCCCACACAGTAGCACATTTAAAATATGTTTTGAATAATAAATATTTTATTAGAATATCTTAAAGGAATTCCAGCACAAATTAACCTTATATAATATATATAACATATAAAGGGTTTTTCAAAAATTAATTTTGTTTTCTAAAACAAAATAAAACAAATATTTTGTTTGAGATGATTAAAATTTTTATTGCATTTTGAAGAGAAAATTTCGGCAATTATGAATGATATCTGAAAAATGTCTACCACGTTGACAGATGTCGATTCTTTCATCAAAGTTTTAAATCACTTTATGGCAAAATGGTGGTCCTATATCGATAATCACATTACCATTTTATGTTTTAAGGTTGAAATCAATACAATTGGCTCCGTATAGACTCTGTCCTTAACATAGCCCCATAAAAAATAATCCAGTTGTGACAAATCACACTATCTGCTTGATCAGTGAACTGCTGATTGTCGTGAAATTAAGCTATCGGGAAATTTGGTTTGCAATAAGTTGATCGTTTCAATGGTTGTGTGACATTAGGAACGTTTCTGTGGAAACCACATGTCAGTGATATCTACCTCGTCAGTAATAGGCCAAAATTGAGTTGTTCGAGTATCTCGAGATGGCGACATCTATTGAGGGTTATCGCATTTCCAGTCTCATACAGTGACACGTTGAGCATGCAAAGGCTTTTCAATAATCGTTCTAGGATTTTCAGAAGCCCAAATGCGGTAATTTTGCTTGTTGACATACCCTTACAAGTAAAAATTCAACCGGCTGTTCCTGAATAAATTAAGCGAATCTACGATGATGTATATGGTCGAATGGTCAGTCGGCTTCAATTCCTGCACCAGTTGAGTTGAACCTTGTATGGCTTCAAAGTCAAACTCTAACGCAAAATTCATCATGTGGTGATTTTGGGTAACCCCAATGGTTGAGAATGTCGAGGAATTGCCATAATATGGATCAGGTTTAACACTATGGCTCACGGCTGCAATGTTTTCAGTTGAACGATCCGGTCTCGAGTTGGTGTGCGAACATTTTGTCTTGAGCCTGTTGAATAAAATTTAACAACGAAATTCTTAATAGCGGTTTCAGAAGGACGATTATGTTGTCTGAAAATATTACGAATTTGACGAAATGTAATTTTAACTGAACCACCATTTTAATAGTGGATTTAAATTATTTAACGAATACGTCAAAAAATTAAATTTCAAAAATATCATTGGAGAACAAACTTTTTGTTGAAAACCCCGATATAATTTTATATTAGCCCACTATTGTTAACTAAAATCACTTAAATTGGTTATTGTTGGTATTGTAGCTACTTCGTCAGAGAACTTTAATCCCATATTAGATAAGCTTTAATCGCGTTTTATATTTAAATTTGTTTTTTATCAACTGAAAGGTGGACAAAAAGTAATAAACTCAAGCCCTACTTATTAGTTGGGACCTTATTTTCGCTTGAGTTTCTTAAATTTTTGAAATATAATTTGTAATAAAAAAAAAATTGAAAAATCTCATTTACGAAAACCATCACTTCTCTAACGTACTGAATGTTTAATTAATAATTTAGGAACTAAATTCCTAAATAGTAATAATAATTATACAATAGCTTTTTTCGTCTTGTTATAGGACATTCAAAGAACAAATTGAACAATGGATTTTATTTATATTTTTTTTTATTGAAACAAAGGTTCCGTTTTTTTTTTTTTCGTATCCCAGTAGCATTTTAGTAAATGCCACTGACAGTTTAAACCCATCAAATTGTTTAACTTTGGTGCTATTTGGTATTTTTCAAAACTTTCAATTGGAACATTGGCAGCAATAAAAATAACAAATAACATGTGTACAATAGATGTTATTTTTTCTTTTTTTTCAAACAATGTAGTTTGTTTGCGGTATAATTTTATTTATTTTTTTTTCATGTGTGAAAGATACAATTCTGAAAAAAAACAATCTTGAAAATTCAGTTGCATTCACTCGTGTTTATTTGAAAATATTTGTGTGTTTTTATGTACAACTGTTTGAAGAAGAAAGGTTCTTTTTCTATTTTGGATTTTGATAGTTTTTGTACATTGCACTTCCTTTATTTGACAGTGAATTCCCAGGGCTGTAAGATCTGTTAACATTTTTGTTTTTTGTTTTTAGTTAAGTATTTCTGTTACACAATTGATTTCTATTTCGTGGTTTCTTATTTCTCTGATTTCAGTTTTCGTGGTTCTAGTATAATATTATTATTTTTCTTTTATTTATTTTATGTTCTAAAGGTTAAATATAGTATTTATGTATTTTCAAGCTTCGGGTTTTATATGCTTTAATGTTTGTTAAAAGTATGTATGTGTGTGTCTATGTGTGTTTGTGTGTGTGTCATTGAGCATGTTTATTTGTGCAACATTTTACGGCATTTTAGGATTAAGTTTGACAGGTTTGGTAAAATTGCAACTGTCAGTTGCATTTAATTCGCTTTACTTAAAATGTGCTGGCGGTTTGACCTTAAAATTGACAAGTATACGACATTATAAATATTTTGTTATTCTAGAAAGACTTCACTTTAGCATTTATTAATAGCATCTTAAAAGTTTATAATCTTCAAAACGTGCTTTTTTATAATTGCAACATAGTGAAAGATAGATTTCATAAAATATATTGGATAAAATTACAAAAAATATATGTTTACGATAAGCCAATAGTAGTTTAATAGAAATTAAAAACAGATTTTTAAAAGAAAAATTGATTTTTTATAACTCACAACTATTTATAATGAAAGCTTTTTATTCCCATTTTTTTATGGTTTTTGTGTTGAAATAATGAAATTTTAATGCAAATTTCGAAATCCAGAAGATTACATTTCCAAGAAAAATTACTGTAACCATATTATAGAATAGTTTGTTTTTTATTTCTATTTAAAGGATATTTACTTTTGAAACCTGTATTGAGTCAGTGTAAAATTGTAATTGAACTTCTGATCGATTGGTAGCAGCCAGCTAATAAATCAATTTTTTATTTATTTATAACAGCTAATTCTAATGTATATGGAAGCTTTGGATAACCAGGGACAAGGCTGTCTAGATTTGTAAATGTGAACATAAGGGTATCACGAATATCTTAATTATTAAAAGCCTTTTTCCAGTTGGTTTATATTTCAATTATGGCTAAACAGGTGAACATAATTTGAGAAACTTGAACCAAGGAGAGTTCTTTATGAAAAATATTAATCGTTTTGAATTTTAGCCGGCTTATAAAAACATTAAAATCATAGCTCTTTGTGTTGCTATTAAGTTGTTTTTTTTTTTCTTTTTTTTTTGTTTTTAAAGAGAAGTAGCACTTCAGGCAACATTGCCTATTTAGTCAAGTACGGTGCTACATTCTTTAGGAAAGAGATAGAGAAGAGATGAAACAGGTGGTGAAAGCGGAAGGATAGTCGGAAATTAACTGCTGTATATAAGACAGCACAGCGACCACTGACTATGCCTTCATCGCTGAGCAGCCTCACCGGCAGTCAATTTTTATTTTTGTAGTAAAAAAAACCAAGGTCTTCGTTGGGAATCGAACCCACAACCCCTATATTTACAAGCTAGTACACTACCTGCTAGCCTACAGGGGCACCTGTTGTGATTGAGGAAGGACATTCCAGCAATGCGGTGCATATATAAAAAGTGTCATTCAGATATAAGAGAATGGTGTAAAGATTTTTTAATTCTAGTTTCCCTAACTGAGCTGGAAAACCTGACAAAAAAATTTTTTGGTATTTCTGATGAAATGATTTTATGAAGAAATAAGAGCCACCTATAATATTAAGCTTCGAAGAAAATTGGGAAACATAATCAATCTTCTCAATTCGTAACCATATCTAATGATATTGCTGTATAAGACGTTTAACTTTTTTTTACTAGTCAGATCCGGCAAAAATTTGACAATCGTTTATCTAGGAATGAGATGAGATTTTGCAAGAAAATGGTGTATAGTGCTGTGATGACAAAAGGCACCTCAGCTAAGTATAAGTTCAAGCCACTGTTATTGACACTGTTATCATTTTTCTGTCGTTTCTGGCTGTTTGTTCTGTATAAACGGCGAACGCTGTCAACATGAAGACAAAATCTTCAAGCCGTTTTGTAATAAATAAATTCAATTAATTTTTTCATTCGGTCTTGAAATATTTTCAGGAATAGAGACGACTAGATTGCTCAAATACAGCTGCACATCATCTCATTTTTGCATTGCAGAACACGCTTAGGAAAATTATTAACATACATAGAAAAAAGGAGTGGTCCAAGGATTAATTCTTGAGGCGCTCCTCTAGATATATATAACACCTAAGATTGAACATTGTTTAACTACACAAAGTGCGAACGACTACAAAAATATGAGGATAGTAGTCTTAAGGAAGAGAAGTTAACAAAATGTAGAATTTTTAAAGTGTGTTATGATCAATCATGTCAAAAGCCTTAGAATGATCAAGAAGTACCAGAAAATTTATTTTTTCTTCATCAGGTATACATTGTATGGTCTTGCTTATATCCAATAGAGCAAAAACTTACTACCTGCTTAAGAAAAAAGCGTTACTTTCTATATATAACATGACATTAATTGTAAAAAAAAATTACAGAATCCTTAGATAAAAAGTACAAGATAAAAATTGGCCTTAATTCCGTGTCATTGTTGTCAATTGGCACAATTTTAAGACATTTTTCAATTTTCCAAATCATCACAATCACAAACATCAATATGTTGATTTATTATGCTTTATCCCATTATTTCCAAAGTTATTAAGTAGTTTAATTTTAATTAAATAATTTTTAAAATAAATAAAAGTGAAAAAAGCTAAAGAATTTAACTAATACATCACCGACATTATAGATATTACAAAGACGATAATAAAACAGAACCACTTTTACAAATTACCTGACGGACTCGGTATGGAAAACTCAATTTCCGCAATCTTCTTGGAAATTTTTAAGCAACATTTCGAATTACTACTTTAGTGGAAGAACACACAATAACTAATTACTATAGATACTTCGATGACATCATATGCATCCTTGAACAAAACAACGCTGAACAAATTCCAGCAGACTATAACACAATCCAAATTAATATACAGTGGAAAAAGAATAAGAGAGAAATTTGTATTATCTGGACATTACAATAACATGAGAAACTAACTGTTTAACATTTGACATCTATTGAAAACCAACTACGATGGACATTACCATCCACATCATCTCGAACCACCCTACTTAAAGTAAACTAAAATTATTTAGACATATGATACACAGACTTAAGATAATTCTACTTACTCTAGATAAGTACAACAAAGAATTCGACACAATTTACATCGTAGCTAAAAATAACGGCTACAAACCCACAACTATCAGTAAAATTCTTAGAAAATACAACACCAAAAACAGGAATACACAAGATAAGAAAGACAACCGATACAACAGAACGGCACAATTTTACTTTTACACATGACCAGAAATATATAGACTTACTAACCTTTTTTAGGTTTACTCACAGGACATCGACAGAAACAACTGACAAATTTAGTTCCGTCGGAGTAAACAGACTTACTTGTACCTGCAAATATACTTTTATATAGGGTAAACTGGACAAACAATAAAAACATGATTTACAGAACATATACGCACATGCATTACACCTTGACACTCACGGACACCTACCAAGGGAAATGGGTAAATGTATGACATTATTATTACCTAGCAAAAAAGGACGAAGACAGACATTCTTAAAAATATGGCAATCTACAAAACAAAAACAGTGGCATTATAAACGAACAGGTAAACATAATTTCAGATACAATTTTCAAACCACTAAAATCACTCATAAACTGTCAGACGGACACACGTACCCAGATAATCATAAAAGACGGATATAATGAAAGTTAGTTTTGCATAAAGTGCCAGGTGACTGGCATTCTACCTACATGAGTAGATACGACTTATCAAGAGGACTGTATAATATTGACACTCCAGTAAAGATTAGAACATGGCAGGAAACTTATGTCTTCGCATCGAAAGGGCTTGCCATTCATACCGAAAAAACAGCCAGAAAAAACAGAAAAGAATGACAACAGTTTTGGGATTAAATTGGGTTTGATAAATAATTGCGGAGTAAGATGTTCTTTAATTAAATCAATTTCATTATTATTTAATTATTAAATTTTATCGTTGCTGATAAAAGAAATCTGCCGATGCAATATTTTGTGAATAGAACTGTTCTCAAACAAATTAACATTTTTGTTTAATCAAAAGCTGTACATCATATAAACTCCCTCAACAACAATTAAAAATTTGCACGCACCTTTAGCCAGTTGAGCGAAAACCGCCTGTGTTTGTACCACCAGCAACAGCACCACTATAATTATACGAGTATAAATTAATAACAACTTGTGTACCTGAATAATAATGCAGCCAAACAAAAAATTTTGAACAACTATTAGCAATAAGCAAACTGAAAGTTGGAATGATATAAGCTAACGCTTGATGGATGATTTTCTACAAAAAAACTGCAATGGCGGTTTGATTTGTTTGCAACAAAAGTATGAAAATTATGTGTATGTGATGCAAATTTGTTAATGGATGTACATTGGTTGATCAGTAATGAGTTTTTTTTTCGTATATTTTAGTAATCACATAGAAAGTGGTACCACGGTGCTACATTTAAGCCACATCCAAGAATTTTCAATTTCAATGGTACAGGAAACCATGAAGTGGCATTCATTTCATTCAGGCGAACTCTTTCATATTTTCAAGTTTAAAATTTCCTTTTAGATGACAAGGTGTTGCATAACATTTAAAGTATGAGACAAAACTTAAACATGTTTTATAAACAATTTTTCATTTTAATTTTGTAACGTGTGCAAAGATTTCGAAATTTAGTAAAGTACCAAAAGAAAAGGTTGTTTAAGCAGTTATGTAATTTTAATTCTCTAGAATAAATTAATTTTATTATTAGTTTAAAATTTGTTATTAAGAAAGAAAAATTATTTTTTAGAAATATTTGTAGTTATATTTGGCATCACCAAATCGATTTGAGAAATAAAAAAGGCGAGAAATATTTATTATCAGTCAATGCCAACTTGGTTAGACAAATTATGCACAAAGTTTTTCTATTTTCTCTTTACTAAATGTCACCTACATGCATTCTTGTTTTCCGCCAACACTCAGTTTAAGCAAGAAATGCCATTTATTTTTTAATTATTCTCTTTTGTTCTCCTACTGATCGTTTTGATGGCAGAAGGAGTGCGCGGTGCAATGCGTGTAATTTAATGTTTTCATTTCTGAAATTAAAAATTTTAAATAATATTTAAAGAAATAGTTTTTTATGTAAAAGATCAGAAATGCAACGTTAACTTGCAAATTCCTTAAAGCTTATTTGACTGCTTTGTAATTATAATTCGAATAAGTTTGGCATAATATGACTACTAATAACATTTTATGATAATAAACAGTATAAAAAATTATTTTGTCAAGCTCGGTTATATTGTGTTTTTAATTCTATTAACCATATTATTCTTAAATGTTGAATGCAATTGTTTACTACTGATGTTATTCTCGCGATTGTACTGTATCACTGTCAAGGGATATTAAAATATTTGGACTTTTTGCAATCTTTTATCAATTTTTGATATCGTATTATTATATTCAATATTTTCTACTATAGTTTCGTAGTTCCCATCATAATACTTGTTACATGCTGGCCAAAGGAAGCTGAAAAATTCTAGACTCTTGCTTCATTTCTTTTTAAACTTTAAAATTAAGAGACGAAAGACGAAACATGTAATGAAATTCGTTGCATTTTAAAAATAGTAATACTCCTATTTTATTATTCAGTTTCAGCATATTCATCCATGAATTCTTCCTTGCATCCATTGTTGTTGAATCATTTTAGTTAAACATTTTCTTCTTACTATGTGGATATCTTTTGTTTTTTTTTGCTTGTGCTATTTCTAAATAGTAATCGTTCTGTTTTATTGCCTCATAAAACTTTCAGATACAATTTTCTTCTATCAACTTGTATGAATTTATTAGATCGACAAAGTGTCTGCTCCTGTTTTTAGTGTTTACTATTTTATAGTTATTTGTGTTTATACATAAATGATACATACGCATGCATTATTACAATTACACATGTACTTACAAGCAAAATGTTTCCCTTTAGCTACACCCAAGTAACCAATTCTGAAACTAATTACAGCGCTTTTAATCCATATTGCAATGGATATGCATTAATTATATATTTTTCATGTATTTCTACATTAGTAAATGTGGCTTTGGCCAAGTTTTATTTACAGAAAACTTCTTGACGACCCTAATTATAATACAAACACTTTTTAGTTTTTAGATTTTATTTTCTACGAATGTGATCATAAAGTTTCAGAATAAATTTTCGTAGACTGATCTTGAGGCAGGAAAGAAGTTGCTTTTGTTCAAAGTATTGTATGGAAATTATGGTATGGAATTCAAAATTACTAAATGTACATTGTACAGGTTTTTAAAATTCAAAGTTAATTTTTTCCCAAAATTGCTAAAGCTCTAGCTTCAAGCGAAGCTAAAATCCTTCCGACTTTTCTTCAACTTATTGTTTTTTGAATCCTAATAGTATTGAGAAAAAATATTGTTAAAAATCATTTCTAAATCAATTAGTGTAATAAATTAAAAAAGGCGATATTCTTATATTTTATGATGAAAATTAAGCGTCCACGTGTTGTTAGTTATTCAAGAAACATTTAGTTAAATGTTTAGTTTAGTTTCAAAAACGAGTTAAATCATTCATAGGTAAAGAAATATAAACTTCTAAAATTCGTTAAGTTCCTTAGTTAGCTGTCGTATAATAGAATTGGAGTATATGAGCCCAACGAATAGTCCGAGTAAAATAATATAACCCAAACCACCAAGAACTATACTTACTTTAGTGAATGAGTAGAATCATCAAAACTGTTTCTTTCAACATCTAACTGAATGTAGAGAAATTTGATGTTTTGTAAGTTTTGCAAAGTTTTTCTAAATCGGTTTGTTTGATTTAAGAAATTTTTTAAAATTAATTTTTACTGCACAAACTTTTGAATAATTTAAAATTTTTGGCACGATGGGTGACAGTACAATTATTATGTTTCTGTAAGCAAAACACTTGTTCTCAGAGCTATGCAATATTTTCATCTTGGTTTGCTGGGTGTATTGTCTAAATAGAATAGTGAATGTATATTTTCGCTTATATAAAAGTGTAAACCATATGTTATCTCACTTAGCATACGCACATGCATAAGCATTCATATTTTTGTATTCGCATTTGTGTGTATAAATATGTGTTTATCATTTTTGTTTTTCATTTATGAGATTGCGTATGCATACAAATGTATGTTAACAAGAGAACAACAAACTTCAAAAACTAGTAGTTGTGCTCTTATGACGATAGTTTAATATTCCGTATTTGTGTTTTTTTTTATTTATACCTTCCTTTCATATCCTGTGTCAATAAATAATTCTTTTTCTTATTCTATTGTAAAGATATAATTTAGCAAGTATGATTATGTTTACAATTTTCCTTCGTTAAATCCCTCAATAATGTAGAAAATTCAAGTTTTGCATTGTTGCATAGAGAAAAGAAGCATTAAATTCTTTTTACTACAAATATACTTTAAGGATTAATACCGAAATCATATGCATTTAGGGGTTTATTTAGGAAATCAATATTAAAAACAAAAAAAAATTATATATTTTGTAGAAACTAAATTTTTAAATAACCAAATGTAGAGTTGAACTTAAAATTAACAATACAAATTTTCTTGTGTGAGTTAAATCTGATTTTAGGTTGCTTATTTAAATTTAAATAAAATATTGTCATTCTCTACCTTTTTGTTAGGAATAGCTCTTCATAAAAATATGTGGTAAAATTTGCTTTTAAAATTAGGTGCCATCCAAAATATGAATATCTATCGTATATTTTTTTTACCTTGTTAATTTTACAGACATCACCACCAGACATGATAGTTTAAAGAAAATTAGTGCAAGAGTTTTAGAGTTCGCTTTTCAAATAATAAAATAAATTTAAGGGAAAATAGGAAAAAAGTTGATATATGTCATTCAAATTAAAATAACTATTTATACTTTTCATTACCTGAAGATGGAAGTTTCCTTACACATTTAAAGTTAAAAGTTTATGAATTAATATTTGACAGCTGTCTGCATAGAAAGTTAACATTCCAAGTAATTAAAACTTCATATACTGATGTCATAATGTCAAAAACTTACTTAAAATTCCTGATTATTTTTTTCTTAATTTTAATAATTTAAATATATTGAATAAGTTAAAAAATAAATTTTAAAAACAATTCTACGTATAATAGCATGCAATATAATTTTTATTGAAATTAATCATATTATTAATCATATTAAAGCAGGCATGCTTTCTTGGAAAAGCCAACATTCTATAATATAAATATTCCTTTGCTTACCAGCTAATGAACTCCAAGTATTTTACTTTAATAAAATATAAAAAAAAAACAAAAGAAATGCAGATTCGAAAATAAACTTACAGTGTATTCGTTTTAGCTTGAAATGCATGTGAATTGTAAAATGTAAAAGTTTTCTAACATTTATTGCATTGAGATTTTTTATTTCTTTATTATTTAATCCAGTTGTTAATTATTATGGAAAAAGTTGCATTTCATTTAACAACAAGAGTTTTTTGTTGAATTCACTGTTAGCGATAATAAATCATACGCGATTGTTGTGAAATGAAAAATATGGCCAGTAGGCACGGATATTAAATGGATTTAATTTGAATTGTTTAAAAAATAATAAAATATGTAAGCAAATAAAACAGAAAATAATGCATTTATTAACAAAAAGGAAAAAGAAAAAAGTAAGTATATTAAACAGTCAAGGACGAATTAAGAGAACCCTGTAGCTTAATCGGATATTTAACCACACTTAATTTAAACGGATTAATTTAAAATGACTGTAAATTTAATAATATAAAATGTAGCTTTATTTAAATTTGTCCCAAATAACCTGCTTAATATACTCAACTGATGAAACATTTCCTTTTTTTGTGGTAAAATCTAAAATTTCCAACTAAATACATAAAAAATTTTACATCATGCAATCTATAATTCAAAAAGCACAAATGTGCGTTATAGAACACGAAACATAAAACAAGAAAATAAAAACGAATTTCCCAGAAGTATGTTTAGAAAATTTGCATCACAAATACTGAGTTGTTTAAAAATAATTTTGGCTTTTTAGCACGCAAATTATTTCACTATATTTCTTTCTCAATCTAAATATCAGTTTTTCATGTAATTTGCACATACTTTTATCAATTGTAAATGTTTTTAAAAATTAAAATGTTTATTATAATTTATGTTTTTTCTTTAAACATTTATATACTCTATCGTTGTATATAATAAATTTATTTTGGCAGCATTGTGTTTGTTACTGTTACAGACACACACACACACATTTTTGAGACCATCAATTTGTATTCATTTGATGGTTTTAATTCAAAATAGTTTATATCGACAAAGAAAAATAAAAAATATCAATTATTGGTATTTTTTATGTTGATTGTTCGTTAAAATAGTTTAATCTTGATGATAACAAATTGTCTAAAATTGCAGAAAAAATCTGCTGAACTGCGCTAATATAAATTTCTGAGTTTTCTTATGAGGCTTCACGATATCAAGCAGCTCTGAAGGGATTAAGGCTATTTTTTAGATTTAATTAGTGGCCAACTTTTAGATAAGTTCTTCTGTGATTTTATTTTTCTGTAAATCAATGAATTTTAGTCATTTAGCTTTAAATTTAATGTTATTCGGATATAAACCTTGTTGATTGTCATTAGTAAGAAAACCGAGTCAATGGAAAAGGAGAGGAGGCAAAAAGCTGATTTTGTTATGTTTTTTTAGGAACAGAAAAAATGTATCATCTCATTTAGATTTCAAATACATAAGGGTACTACTAGGTCGTATGCAACGAATGCATAATAATCTATAAACTGAATGGGACTAGGACTTAATACAGTGTTGAAAAACGAATCTTGATTCTTGCTGAAACATTAAGTTGCCGAGAAACTGTTAACGCAAATACAGGTCCTTCAAAACTGTCTTTTAATTGGAGTATCATTTTAAAACTATCTCAAAATATTTAGCAGATTTCAACGTCAACAAATCCCCTGGGCCGGATTGGATACCACCAATGTAACGCCTGAAAATTACCGCCCAATTGCAATTTGTTCTGCACTATCTAAAGTAATGGAAAGTATGTTTAATTTTCATCTTGTGAGATACCTGGATTCCAACAGTATTATTTCCGTAGAGGGACTTGCTGGCTTATATGACAGCGCTATTTGTCATTCCTATTTATTTGGTAATAGACCGAACCAGTTGTAGGTGTATTCCAAAAGGCGGAACATAAATGATACGCTCAATTACGATCTCGTAATGGGGTCGTGCGAATAGAGTCGATTTTATGCAATGTTTCAGGCTTATGCATAAATCTGTGTTTGGAAATGGTGCTGCAAGGATGACATAGATATTACACCTTGATGATTACAATTTGATCTCAAAGATTGAGCAATAGTTTAATAAAACTACATTGTATCAAAACCACCCCAGACCAACTGAGCTCCTACAAAAGTTTTGCTTTGCCTCTTAAAGTTATATAAAATTTTTGTTTAGAAATAAACTCACTTATACCCACATGTATGCGTGTGTATTGATGTTAATGAAAAAATATGTAAAACCATAAAACCGTTATTATATTAAAGTAATTTTAGCATTTTGGAAATTTCTGCCTTTTGAAGTAGTAAATATGTTGTTCATTATTTTATAGTTATACGGTGAAACTCCTGTCTATATGTTCGTTATTATGCAGCTACATATAGAAACAATATCTTTATGTGTTAATGAGAGGAATATAACCACAAAAAGGGGATAAACATACTTATCGTTAAACAAAATGTTAGTGCATATCTCTGTGTTTATGTTTTCCATTATAAAGAGTGACTTATAAAAATAATTTAAAAATTTATTATTACGCATAGACTTTTTGAATTTTTGAAATAATTCCATTGACTAAAACAACGCAGGAAGAATTCACATACACTTATCTACGAAAAAAAAGGATTCTTTAGGCATTCTACATATTCTCATTACTTTTTAGATAAAAGGCGCAAGGGAGCAAAATATTTTTACCACATATTCATATGTTTTTTGTGTACACAAAACGAAAAGATGATTTTAGTTCACCTTTATGCTGACATGCACTAAACACCCTATTTGTTTTTAACTTATAACATGAAAAAATCAACACAAAACATGCATTAATGGCAGTTAAGTCGTACAAATATTTTCAGATGCTGGCATTAAAATTTCGATCTAATTTTGAAGCTGCCCTAAGTTTTACCCTAAAAGTTTTCTTTATTTTAATTTATAAAGGCTGCATTTTTAGCTTTTAAAATAAAAGAGAAAAATAATATAAATCTTTCAATGCAGAAAGATTTATTTGTTTTGCCATACTTCGTGTTCCTGAAAAAGTTTCTTCTGGACAACTACATTTTATTATCTTTTTTGAGTATTGCAGGTCGTACGTTACGAATAACACAAATGATATTTGCTTCAAAAACGTCAATTGTTTCTAATTTATAAGCCTAAGCCAGTATAATATTGCCATTTCCCGTCGTAACTGGCCGGTTTGTATTTGATGGCGAGCGTTTTCGATGCGTATGCATCATTTTCAAGCCACGGTATTCAGTTTGCCCTAATTAATCATTGATAGGTGCCAAATTCTATTGGCAACTTTATATCCAGAAAAGTATTTATCACTTAATTTTTATTTAAATTTATTTATGATACGTGATGTTGAAATCACATTACTCGGCGATCAATGTCACTCATATCATTGGTAAAAAGTGACAAATAGCCCTTTAATAAGTTCTATCGGATTTTAAAAAATATCCTTCACCAAATATAAAGGGTCCGCCATCTATCGTTTTTTTTTTTAATTAGTGCTTATTTTGTGAATGGTAACACTTAGCTCATGTTTGATTTAATAGATAAATAGTTTTATCCTTTCGCTGAACGAATATGGTTGTGTATACGCTTGAACAATGCTGGGAAATATTGCGACATTACTTTGAAAATCATGGTAATGTTGCAGAATGTGAGCGAAAATTGCGTACGGATTTTGAAAGAAGAGAAGCACCGTCAGTGAAAGAAACTGGCGTCCTCATCGATAAACTAAAACGTGAAAAGCCAAAAAGATAACATACACTCGAAAATATTGCTGCTGTGGCAAAAATAGTGCGTGAGAAGCCATCAATATCAATTCACCGTCGTTCTCAACAATTGAACATTTCAGGGACATCATTGAGACGAATTTTGCATAAAGACCTTGGTATGATGCCATACAAGGTCCAATGTGTTTTCGGTTCGCATAGTCGGCCTGCGATCGACTTACAGAAGAGGCCGATTTTGCAAAAAAAATCATCTTTTCAGATGAAGCTTATTTTGATCTGGGCGGGTATGTAAAAAAGCAAAATTGTCGCATTTGGGGCACAGAAAACCCGCACGTATACATTGAAAAGCCGACGCACCCAAAACGAGTCACTGTTTGGTGCGGATTTTGGTCCAGAGGCATAATTGGGCCATTTTTCTTAAAAAATGAGCAAGGAGTGGCCGTTACAGTCAATGGCGATTGTTATCGGGCCATGTTGAACGAATTTTTGTTCACAAAAATTGAAGAGAAGGATATTGAAAACATTTGGTTTCAACAGGACGGCGCTTCATTCCACACAGCCGAAGCTACACTCTATGTTTTGCGCCCTATTTTTAAAGATCACATTATCAGCCGCAGAGCTGATATCGTTTGGCCACCTCGGAGCTGCAATTTGACACCGTTGGACTATTATTTGTGGAGTGCCATCAACGATAAGTGTTACGCCGACAAACCAGAGACAATTGACGCTTTAAAGGACAATATTCGTGAAGCTATTGGCGAAATACAGCGGCACACAATCGATAATGTGCTTAAAAATTGGACCGATCGTGTAGGCTACTGCATGGCCAGCTTAGGCAGCCATTTGAATGAAATTATTTTCCTTTATTAACCACAAGGAAACCACTTTCAAGTAAAAAAAGAAATTTGAGAAAATATATTTGTTTATAGCATTTAAAACATTTACTTTGCAATAAGCATGAAAATCCAATGTATTTTCCAACTTGGGAGCGATCAACAATGATGATCTAAATACATGATAACAATTTTGCCCGCCCAAATTTAACAATATTCATATAGATATCATGGAGTTACAGCAAAATGACTCTATATTTACATAGCGAATTCTGTAATTGGTATTCTGCATAAGCGACAGGAAGATGATATTTGGATTATGTATAATTTAAACTCGTTAAGCTTTTGTCTGTACGGTTTTCTGAAAACAAGGCTCTATTTAAATAAAAAATCAAACTTTTCGATATGTAAATGAGGGCTTGTGAGGGTTCCATAACCAAAGTGTAAAACATTGTTTTCGCTTCAGTATCTATACGCCAGTCACAGCGCTCTATCTCAAATATTTAAAGGTGTCCCGAATGTGACGATCATAAAAATATTGTTGAAATTTGAATTATGATAAGCGGACACTTCAAATGTGTGCCAGTGTAACAATGGCCGCTACAATTATTTATAAATACAAAAAATAACATTTGAACAAAAAATGTAAAAATTTTTTCTACACAGGCCACGATTTTAACAAAAATAATAAATTTATTAATTTATTTTGAATATTTATAGACAGAAGTTAAAACTTTTAATAACATATAATTAAAACATAAAAATAAAATTTTATATATAACAAATTCCGAAATTATCATTCTTCCATTTATATCTGCAAAAATTTTTATTTTTCCTATTTCTGTTTTGCTTTAGTATGTTTCAAAATGATTGCACCATTGAAAGTTATCATTAATTTTAATATGAACGAAATATTTAATGTTTATCAAGCCGAAGCTAAATTTCTTTCTTCATTACATTTATGAAAAAATTGCAATTACGAAATGTAATCTAACATGATTAAAATTAATAAGAGTTTATAAAAACTCTACTAACTATAATAGGAAATTCATGCTCATCGTATTCTGTATAGAAATCCTTTTAAAAACGAGTATAATTTTCTGATTTTTCCATTAAAATAAAGTATGAATTTTCAAAAGCCATCATCATGACAATTTTGTTTCCTTTTAAAAACTTCTCATAGTATTCGTTTACGAAGAGTCAGCAGTTAATTAAAATATAAATAATAAAGAAAAAAAAAAAGATAAACAAACATTTGTTGGTACAGTTGTAATGTTACTTATTATTTCTTTACTCGGCAGAGACCAGGCCACATGAGCATTTCATTATATAACATGCACAATAGGGTTGAAAATTATTTAAGTGCATATTGGTTCGATTAAAAGTGAATAACAATTCACTGTGAAAAATAAATGACGAGCCCAATGATTTATCTACAGAGTGAACAATGTCATTGCCTACATGAATTTGACTCTTAAATAGGCGTTGTTATCAATGTTGTAGTTTTGTTATTAACAAAACTATATTTGCTACGAATTTTAAAATTTACTTTGAGTTTAAAAGAACATTGTTTACAAATATTCGCACCACCCAAAAGTGTGGTGTATTCAGGCAAAATAGACTGAAACTTTGGTAATAATTGTTAAACTGCAGGTCATGAGTTCATATCCCTTAAGCGAGAAAAACCGTGATCTTTCTTCTTAGAGTTATTAAAAAAGGCAAAGAAATGAAGCGCAGCAGTATGTCAATGGTAAAAGAATTGATGAGGATGCTAAATTCCAGAATAGCCAAAGAATAATTAAAGTGCCTATGCTATAATCAAGAGAGAAATCTGGCAGCATATTCATGTGCGGCAGCATTTTCTAAAGGTCCTTTGTGGGAAAACCGTTATTATGGAACTGGGTCTTCGTAAGTTCAAGTTTCGTCTATATTAAAGTAAACGAGCTGTTTTTTATCTTAACGAAACGTTTTCTCGTGTTTCCGGCATGTTTTAAACTGCAATGTTATTTTTTATGTAACTCAATTTTTATAATGAATATCTCAGAGGAGTTCGAAATAACAAGCGTTAAAAAAAATACAGGGTCCGAAAGCTAGAAAAATTAAATAAGAGTGAAAAAGAAATAATTTTTAGTATTATTTATAAATTGCTTAAGGTTTTTTTTTTTTGCTTTTTTTAAACTTACTTTCATGTTTACTAAAGAACTAATCCGAGGTAGTGGCGAAACAGTTACCAGAACTAGAACATCGCTGACAATTCAGTTTGGCATTACAATAAAATTAGATGAACAATGTCTTAGAATCGTTTATTAAATATTAGCGTGCCCGTGACTGCTTTGCAAGTCATTTCTTCGACATTTTTTGATCGATTTTGGTTCGCGGTATTGAAAAACAAAGCACGTGAACGTGATACATATAACTGACCGTGCAAAAAACAGGGATCATTTAAAAGAAACAGGTATGGGGAACTGAAGCCATTTAAAATCAAACGGCAAATCTGGAGGAATCATAGGAATGCGTGGTTTCAACACATCGCCCTTATATTTTTCTTTTACAATTTTTGCTTCAATCACATTTTTCATGACTTTTTTGACTACTAAACGTGTACCATTGCAAAGTCGTGGCTGGCAGATATTTCTAAGCAAAATAATTGGTACACCAACTTTTATTTGTAGGCGGTGGGGCGGCAGTCCAGATAACTCAAGCGTATTCAACATTTCGGAAGTTTTAAAATTTTGATATTTTATTATATATTAGTGAGTTTTTTTTTTGTAAATATCTTTGGAACTACATATCCGATTTAAGAGATTGATATCTCGTTTTGAAAAGCATAACAATGGCTTTAAAAAATAAAATAAAAAAGAAAAAAAAATAATAAATATGTATATGTCATTGGTGGGTTTTGCCACGCCCCTTCGCCCACAGACCGAAAATCAAAAATCGGACTTCACAGTGTCACCCGCCTGAATATTCTGAAGATTCTCTGAAAATTTCATCAAAATCGGCCCAGCCGTTTTCGAGTCCATTTCTTACATACATACACACATCCTCTTTTGTATATATAGATTTATTTCTATCAAAATTCGTTTACCCTATTAATCGAATAATTTTGTTATTTTTGGCTTTGTTTGGGAATGAATCTCAACCGGTTCGAAATGCGTACTGTGTTTTACAGAAAATAAGACTTCCTACTTACGCAATAATACATATACCTCTTCAAGTTTGCACACAATAAGGTAAATACGTACTTTTATACATGGTGCGGCAGTATGTGCAGCATTGTCATTGACTTGCAAAATAGTTTATTTTATTTTACATATGGTAAAGAGACTCCATGGCAATTAATGAAACAATTTTTATTTATGTATGTATATAGGCCTGTACGAAATGATGCGTTCACAGGTGCTTGTGTGCATGTGTGTATCTCTAGTAGATATCTGGGTTTTTGTATGTCTTTTCCTTAAACAAATTTTTTGTTACAATAAAAATCCTTATACAAAATAAGGATTGAAATGACAAAAGAAAAATAAATTTTTCTTTTCTAGTTTTTATATATGAGCCCACATACATGCCAAACAAACATATTTGTTAGATGTTTTGCTAATAAATTGTGTAAATTGTGTAATATATTTTTATGTTTTGTAAATATATTTGTGTTAGTCTCTTGTTCTTAGTATACTACAACAGAATTGTTTCATCTTGTTACAAAATTACTTTGACAAGGGCTAATAATGTAATTAAAGGACATTTCAGAAAATGAAATTTTCGTAATTGAACTTTTATGTTATGCCTCTGGGAAGTTAGTTATATTTGCAAGGTAAATATACGAGTATAATCAATTGTTTTAATATTTCCCTTTTCTTTTATGGCCTTTTTTTCTATAAAATAATTATGTTTTGAGTATAAATCTTTAGCAATAATAATACCTACCTATTAAAATTATACTTGAGTTAAAGAGAAAAAGGCATTTTATGTTACCGCTTGGGAGTCATTATAACTAAAAATGGAATATGTTAAATTTTCTAATGCTATGTAAACATCTATTAAAAAATTGTATTAGCCCTAGATAAAATTATTGTGAATTTACAAAGAAACGCAATTAAAAGCGAGGCATAGCTACAAATAGGGTACCAGTTAAGTTAAATTAAAAAAAATTTGGTCCATCATGTTATCACCACTGTGTAGTTTCTAACTTAAACTAAAAAATTTTCGATAACTTAGCTTGTATTACGTTATAATTGCAGTTTCTTTTAAGAAGTTTAAAATATATCAATTTGATTTTAAATGGCTAAAAAGCTATTCTTAATTGTTAAAGCCAGATGAAGATCATCGTTATAATATTCAAGTGTTTTGATAGTACTCTATTAACAATGTCACAGTAAAATGTGAGGTATGGCTTTCAAGTTCTTGGGCAGTTTTACTTATCGCTACTTTTACTTTTCCCTCTTAATATGTTTGAAAAGTTAAAACAATACTGCACTTATTCAAGGATATTCTTATTATCAGTTACACGGCAATGTTCACTACAGTTTAGGATTAAACTTTGACACTACTGTGACTAAAAACTGACGCTTATATATTTCCGTAGTAAAACTTTATCAAAGCATGTATTTATACCAGTAGAGGTGATTTTATTTTATTTTTAGATGTTAAGAATAATGATGACTGATGGGGATCTTCTTCAGAACAATTATGGCATGAAAATTTGTCATAGAAAAATCATGACATAAAAATCTTTTGCAGAAAATTTATGATTGATGAAGCTATTTTAATAAAAAATCATGGCTGAAGAAAATTATTTATAGAAAATATGTAAAATCATCACTGCATAAAGTTTTGTAGAAAACTGAAAAATTTTCTACAAAATAATATTGACTGCTGAAGACATTCTATAGAAATGAAAATTAATCTATTTATTATGAACAGATTCACCGAACAGTGATAAATAAATCTCGCTTTAATTCATCACTAGCTTGTCTTTAACATTCGATCGTCATCAGCATATTCCTTAAATTACTACCTCAGTTTTAGTATAACTTTTTGCTGCTTTTGCGTAGGCGGTTGGGGCTTTAGTGGCTTGCGGGTTATAAATATCGATGTTATTGTGATGTTATATAGAGATGGTCACGGCACAAGTCAAAAATCTTTGAGAATGACTGGCAGATGAGAGTATTGTATTTTTTTGCCATAAACTTCCATAAACTTCTTCAATATTTATGTCATCCATTTGGAAATTGGTTGTATAGGTACTTTTTAAGCGCATAGCGCGTATGAGAGCTGTTATTTTTAAAGCAATAAAAAGCATACTTCGCCATTATCAACGTCATTGCATACAGCAATGGCAGATTTTTCTTTAACTGATTTACTTTCTTGGCATAGCATTCCACTCAGGATCAGGTAGAAGAAAAAAGCGCTTTGTAGGTGCGGTTGTAGTAGATAAAATTAAGCCACAGTGCCCACCGTTCACTTGACGTTGATTTGTAGAATTTTCATGTAGTTAGTGAAAGACCTAAACGTAGTTTCCTCATCCATTAGGTGAGTTGCGATGAGCATTTGTAAAAGTCGTTGCTTGCATTCAATTCAATTTTAGTGCTTTTATTATATCGCAAGTGTAATGAGCGTCACCAGACATAGAGTTGAAACTGGCCAAATCAGAATATTGTAACTTTTTAAGATAAGTAATTTTCGAAAAACAAACATTTTGAAATTAACCCTTCTGCATCCCTTGGATATGTACCCTTCCTATAATCCTGTGGGTCAATATGACCCAAACTAAAATAATGATCAAAAGTACTTACGTACATAAGGTTTTTTTTTAATAATAATATATATTTAATACTATTTATATATATATATATATATATATATATATATATATATATATTTATTATATAAATTTAGAATTTGTGTGACATTTTATAATTAATGCAACCAATTGCTCTTTGCAAATAAATTTTTTACAAGAATAACATTTATTGGAATACTTATTTGAATTCCTTCCATGTTGACAACGGGCTATGGTTTAGTTATGCGCTTACAAGTATAATTTTAATATATAGTTACATGTGCTGAATGATTAAGAGAACTTATGAGGATATCGTAATTTTTTTTTTGGAACATAGGATACTATTATAGTCGAATGGCAAAATTGTACGTAGTAAAAAAGTTTAAAGAGGGTCTGCTATTATTAGCACCACTCTCTCAGCTAAATTTGAAGTATGGAAATATAGCAAATGTAATAAGAAGTGCAAAAGTCTCCCCATGTTTTTTATTTTTCTGGTTGTGCATTTGTTGCTTTAGCTGTGTACACCTCCATATTCTAGGCATATTTAATTGTGGAATCGGAAAGTGCCCAAATTTTTGTGTCTTATCCATTAAAGCTGAGGCACTTCGATATGCTCGCAAATGGTTTGAGACTCATTGTTGCTCGAAAAATAGGTGTTCGGGGTTTTTATTTCACAGGCTAGTGAGATTGCCCCCAAGAGATTTATCAACTCCTGTCATAACTTATAATTCAAAGTTTGAACCAAGGTTTATCATATCAATGTTTCGCTAATCATATCCATATACATACCTACATACGTATGTAATTTTATACCTTTTTGATTTGTCATTTAAATAGAAAATTTTTTATTTTTGTTAATATAAGCAAATCGAACGAAGACTTTATATCTCTAATATTAAATGTTGCTCTTATAGTAGGTCCAGGTTGATTCAATAAAATTTAATTTTTTCGCAACCCGCTTGTGGGTAGTGGTGGCCGCTCTTTCCATACTAAACTTTTGTCCTTAGATAAAAATTTGACTGAAATGCTGTTTGACTATTTGATGATGAATCTCAGCATAGCTGTCGGGTAAAAAAATTTCGTCTTTATCACAAGAAATTCATCATCTTCGTCATTTGCTGCAACTGAAGATCAACAAAAATCTAAAGTTATTTGTGCGATTATGTTAAAATACTAAATTAAAATAAATTGCCCAAAAAAAAATATATGTATGTATGCATGCTAATCACCAAAAATTTATTAGAACTCATTGAAGGAAAATACTCTAATGAGACAAAAGTTCACAGTTCTCTTTTCATATACCAAACGGGGATTAACCTCTTAAACTCTTTTGTTTACAATGAAATCAGTTTAATTCAATAGGAAAATAATGAAAAATCCCTTGTAGGGTCACATTAACCCAAAGTATATCAAATGTTTATAAATCGTGTTTTAAAATGTGGAAGAGGAAGAAGAAAACTTAATAATATTATTTTCTGTTTAAAGCATAAGTTTCATTTCTATAATGAAAAATTTCAAGTTTAACGTTTAATATAGTATGTTAATAAAAGGGAAAAATTTTGCTTCCGAAACCAAAGTAGGGTTAAATTGACCTAAGGAGAGCAGAAGGATTAATAAATATTTTCAAGCTTTATATTTCGGTTTCCAAGAATGGACTGCTAAAGCATTAAAGTGCATTGGAGATCCATCGCAATCGTCTTGCTTTACTGGCTACACTTACACGTCGTTGCCTATATTTAAGGAAAATCAATTTGATTGTATCCAACTGTGATTAGCCATAACAAGCTCAGTAAATTGTTTCTAGTCCATAGTGGATTTGTGCGGATGACAAAACTTTTATGCTGGGTTTTTAGAACAATAATAATTCCTCTTAATTTTATTAAGGAAAATTTGGGAATACATTCACCGCGAGAAAAATTAGAACAGGACAACTCATTCTCGGTTCATTTAAAAAATGTACATTCGGCAAACGCTTTCCTAATTGTATCAACATTTTTATCCAGGGTTGGGCAAAATGTCAATAACAATAAATTAGAATGCCATGGCGCTTTACTTATAGACAAACCCTATGAAGTTAATACAAAATTGCTGAACGACGTATTTATTTGCAATTAGAAAGAAAGAGAAAACACTTAAGTATATTTATGTAAAAATGCGATCAGCATATTTGATCGTTTACAAGGCATTTAAGAGAAAAATAAAACTTCTTAATTGATGGGTTTCTTTCTGCTGCTTTATATATATTTCAATTAAAAGGACAAATTTCAATATAACGTAAAACTGTTGATCACTTTCTTCAGAAAATTGTAATATATATGTTATATATAAATATTAGTTTTCTTATTTTTCTTCAGTAATATTTAATATTCATTCGAAACATACATTTTTTGTCTTTTAAGATTAACAGCAACAACAATGAAAACGACTGCAATGAAAATAGTGAAAATGAAGTCATCATGGCTTTCAACGATGATGAAGAGGTGGATGAATCTATGCCTAATAACAACGTCAAAAGTAAGTATATAAATCACCCTTTAAAAAAAAAAAAGTCGCTTACCAAAAAGCCGTTCAGTTCAAATAATTGGGCTTCATTAGCACCTTTATAAAAAACAACAAACAGAAATATAAATATTTTCTTATTAGCTATTCTTAAATACAACAAAATATTTCAGTTTATAAACACATTCCGAACAATTGCAATAATGTACCTCTTATTTCGAATTTTTTTGTTTAACAATTCGGTAGTAAAAATAGTATTTGGTTGACATTCGTATAATACATAATTAAATAAAGCGTTTGCAATAAATTACAATGTAAAAGTTTAAGAACATAAAGAATTTGGAACAGAAGCAAGAGAGAAGCAATACAAGAAAACAACAAACTTTTAAGCTCCATAAATTCAACAACTTTACGAGATTCACTTAAAGAGCCTCTCAGGGTGAAAACTTTTGTCCATATTTTTTATTTTGAACTTTTATTTCTTTTGGTGTATTTTCACCAACAGAATAAAAGATTTATTAGTAATGTAATCAAAATATGCCAGAACACAAAGACAGCAAGAGAACAGAGGTAGTAATTTGTTTCTATTCCCAAGGATTTGAGTATAGGCATTTTTTAATTGTCTGCATTAATTTAGTTAACAAATGCAAAACAAATATAAAGAGCCCATGAAATATTTAATATTTAAAACAAAGTACACTGAAAAACGTTTATTATTTTATATCTTTGTTTTTGCCATCATTTAATTAAAACATGATCTATTTATTAGGGTAAAGACCCAATTATAATATGCTTAAGCTGGCTTGTGCTAATGTCAAAAATTGAACGAAAAGTATGTCAAATGTTTAAGCGAATCATTGCAGACTTTTACGTGGCTATATTGTACTTACATGAATATAGAAATTATTATGCACAGTTGCACATTTGGTTTATTCGCACTTTTGCAAAAATATAAATTCGTTCTAAATAAATGAAATTTATTAGCAAAAAGGCGTTTAATAATCATATTTTGTATATTTAACACTATCCTTATACAAATTTCTAATTTTTTGTTAATAGTTTTAAGAAAATTATGAAAGAAAAATTACACATATATCGCTGTATATATTATTTGGCCCAAAAGTACTAAAAAATACAACTGTGTGCATCATTAAATTTACAAGCAATACAAAATTTAATTTTATTGCAAATTGTGTGCTAAAAAATGGAAAAGATAATAAAATGTTTAAAGGCCATCGTTCTTTTGAATTTCCGTTATAGTAAACCGCGTCTGTTTTGTCGTATAAGATATCTTTGATCAGTACATTTTGTATTAAATTCAGATAAAATATTTTTTGCCCTCCATTGGAATTTGTTTACTAAATGTATCTATAACACAATGCAAAATCAGCTGTTTCCGTACGGAATGTGCGATAAGTTTCGTACTTTGCTTAAGCAAATGACATTTGACGAAAAGTTTTGTTACGTACATTATAGTTTGCACATATGATTATTAGATATTTATACAGTTGCTTAAGTTGCCTTAAGCCAGTATATGGATAATATATTTGGGCCTTAAGAGGGAAACCTAGTAGACTCTGTACTGCTATCTAATTTTTACTATTTTAAAGAAAAATATTATAAATCTGATAAAATATTTCTAGAATACTTAAAACAGTCTTATTTTCATTTTGAGCTTGTCATATTTTAAGATAATAAATAAAACAAATGAATAAATTTAAAGTGGAATTTTCTATGTATGCTGTCAATTATAGTTGCATAGAGTTTTAATTGAAAGTTGGAGGTAGTCTCTCAGTAATTCTCACAAAGTATTTTATACTAACGCAAGGCGACCTGCCAATACATTTAATGAATTGAAATTCATCAATTTCAGAGGAACATTATTTCAATTGTTATTAAATAAACAAGAGTTTTTTTTTATAACATTTGTTGTCAAAAATACTTTGTATTTTTTATGCTGGAGTTTTGTTTTGATATTCCATAACCTGTAAAAGCACAAAAGGCTGCTCAACTAAGCTTTTGATTATTTATTTGGAGCATAACTCTACGCAAAATAAAATTAATATTATAAACGAGCAAAAACAAAAATAACAATCAGTCTTATTTTAATGAATTAGACAATAAACTTTTTTATCTATATTTATTTATTTTTTTTTTTTTTTTTCATAAAACTTTTTCTGTTAAATTCTTTTCTTATATTATTATTTGTATTAAATAAAAACAAAAGTTTTAAATGAAATTTAAATAAATCCGAAAAAATAAGAGAATTGAATATATATATGAAGGTTAATCGGCGATTAGAAATATCTTTCAAGGCTTTAAATTTTTTGTTTTTATATATAATTAAGAACGTACCAAGGCATACTGGATCAGAAATAACATATTTTGCTTATAATTTATTCTTTTGTGAGCGCCTATTATAGTTTTTTAATACATAGTTTTATACGTAAGAGACTGTTTTTTGTGTTCTTGAATATAGTATTATATAAATCCACAACTAAGGAAAACATATACCAAAGTAGACTAATTGTAATAAATGAATTTTTCTCTGAATAAATAATTAGTCAACGAGAATTAATAGGTAAACAAGTCTATAACGTTGAGATAAAGGAAATCCCACGATTCCCAAACAACGAACAAAAATCACAATTAAAATTTTGCAAGCTTTTTCCCATAAAGTCCATACTTATTTATTTATTTTTTCATCTATTATAATTAAAATTATAATAAATCTTAATAACTAAAGCACTAGTAACTATGACTATCGGCTACTAACTTATTTTGAAAATTGTGAAGCACTTTTAGATATTATTGACAATATGCGTAGCTTTTTTACACTAGTCTTCTTTTTCCGATCACATCTTTTAGATTTAAAAAATTAGATTAAGGATGGTCCTTATGTGCACAAAACAAAATATAAAGATAAATACTTTATGCGACTGGCAACTCCGGCTTAAAAACAATTCCTATTATTACTGATCCGGAAAAATAGTGATTAAAATATATAAATTTAGATTTGAAGTTCAAGCTTATTTTGGAAGTTTTCAAAAATAATAATTTTTACAATTAGAAATATCTCTATTTCCTATAAAAATTTATCGCAGACTGGATATATCAGATTGGATTAGTATATCTGAGATCTATTGCGTTTTATATCATCGGTTTTCTGCTATATAAAGAGCGGTCATATTTCGCTAAAAGTCGCTGCAGTAACCTTTGTAGTAAAAGGAGGCAACGCTAATTTCATAGTTATAAACTCTGTATTATTTTGGGAAAGTATTTCTTTCAAAGAATCATCTGCCAATTTTTGTTGGTAATAACAATTTAACAAATATTTGGTTATGAAAAATTTATTTATCATTACTAGAGTATTATTTAAAATATTTACATGAGTGACCGGAGGATTTACGTATCTGAAGGCCTTCTAGGGCGAGGATAACGCTGCATTTCATCCACAGTCGTTCCGCCACCACCAGGTTATGACCTAGCGGTCGGTACTGGTGTAAACCTTATACGCATTACATTCTCACACATTTCGGGTGCTATTTCATTAAATGCATCACGGACATTTTGTTTGAGTTGCTCAAGCGATTGTGAGTTATTTGCATTAATCTTGCTTTTTAGATATCCCCACAAGAAGAAGTTCGGAGTAGTCAACAACAATAACGCAAAACAAATACTAGACTTAAAAAATAAAAAAAGATGTTTGCACTTATTGTAAGCAGTATGCAACGGTATTTTGTTCTGTAGTTTTAGAAATCAGTGTACAAGCAAATTTTTTCCGAAGAACGAAAAATGCACAAAATTTTTTTAGCGTTTGTGTATATGTGTACGCAAACAAAATACCGTGTACAATGATTCTTGGCTAATGAACATAAACGCTAAAAGAAATTACCGGTTTTTTTTTGCGTAGTTTAGTGAACTTTTTATGTATGTTTACTGTCTTTAACAGTTTACGTAGTGAACTTTTGGTGGTTGCATTGTTTTCTTTAAAGTGTTTTTAGTGTAGTTTTCCTAAGTGTACTTTTTAGTGCTTGTGTTGTTTTCTTTACTTTATTTTTTAATGATCTTTAGTGTACATTTTTAGTGATCCTTTGTGTATATTTAAGTATACTTACATAAAATGTTCACTTAAGTATGGTAAAACAAGATCCGTACGTTGTTTAGTGTTTGTGTTCATCAACTAGGAATCGTGGTGTACGCTATTCTGTTTGCGTAGACATACACAAATGTTAAAAACAAATGAAACGTTTGAGTGCTTTTTTCGAACACTGGTGGTAAGTAGGGGTTGCATTGAAAATTCAAATTTAAGTTGATTCTTTTATTAATAATCATGTATACCCATTTGAAAACAGATGCATTTACATTTTTATATATTTCTTTTCTTCCACGGAGGTAACCGATTGCAATCTTTCAAAAATAGAATACATTTGAGTATATAAGAGTGATAATTTTTTGGTCGTAGCAACGCAACAAGGCTAATTTTGTCGTTATACTCCAATTAAAATAATTTCTACATTTGTTGGCTACAGGAGATGTCAAGATAAGATAATATGTAGAAATATTTTATTCTAAAGAACAACGAGAACATTAAAAATATAACAGAAATATTGTGTTATCTATTAAAAAAAATTTAAATGTATAATTTTTCATTTTATTCCTGAAGTCTTGTTCAGTTTTATTCCGGAACTATGTTTTTAGTAGTGGCAAATGATTTTTATATTTCTTATGTTATATCTCACAACACTATAGTAGTTATTGATTTTCAGGTATTGGAAAATGTAAAATTTACATGGCCGTCAAAAAAACTATTGTTTTACTCCTCTTATAGCTTTTTACACAATGATCGCAATGATTGAAGTTTGTAATTAATTATAAATTGACACCACTGAAACACAGTTAACAACTTTTCATATTTTTTTAATTTCATTAAACAGAACTGCGTCTATAAGAAAAATCCTTAAGCAGTTAGTGTGACACCACTTAAATATTTAAGCAGCTGTTTATATTTTTTAATTTTTGAAACACATCAGGTGTTTTTACAATTGTACTTATGTAGTGTACTATCGTGATTGTGTTATATGCAACAATCTGGCATTTGGATAGTAAATAGAAGAGTCTGATCTATTCTTTAATAATATTTGTTTTTTTCGTTCTCGATAGATTTTAGTTACATTCAAACAATATTTTGAAACTAAAAAGTTTTTCAACAAGACGTTTGTTTTCTAAAACAAAATAAAACAAAATATTTAGATTAAGATGGTTCCAATTTTTATTGCATTATGAAGAGAAAAGATCGGCAATTATGAATGACAGATGTCGATTCTTTCACCAAATCCTTTAATCACTTTCTGGCAAAATGGCGGTCTTATTTCATTAATTACATCACGAATTTTGAGTTTTAAGGCTGTAATCGATTCGACTGACTCTGTCCGTAACATAGCCCCACAAAAAATAATCCAGTGGTGTTGAATCACATGATCTGGCTGGCAAATTAACTCGTGATTGTCGTGAAATTATTTGATCGAAAAATATAGTTGACAATAAATTGATCGTTTCATTGGGTGTGTGATGTGTGGCACTGTCTTGTTGAAATCCCATATCAGTGATATCCACGTTGCCAATAATAGGTCAAAATTTAGTTAGCATTTCGCGATAGCGTGATCCATTGACAGTTACCGCATTTACATCTTTATCTTACCACCATGTAGTGACACGTTGAGCATGCAAAGGCTTCACTTTAGGATTTTTAGAAGCCCAAATGTGACGATTTTGCTTGTTGACATACCCCGACAAGTGAAAATGGGCTTTGTGTGAAAAAATGATTTTTTCAGAAAAAATAGCCGGTTGTTCCTGAATGAATTGAGCGAATCTAAGGGGATGTAAATAGTCGGTCGGCTTCCATTCCTGCAGTAGTTAAACCTTGTAAGGCATCAAAGTCAAATCCTTACCCAAAATTCGCTATATGGTGGTCTTGAATAACCTCATTTGTTGAGAACGTCAAGGAATTGACAAAATTTAATTTGTTTCGACACTATGGCTCACGGCTGCGATTTTTTCAGTTGAACGATATGGTCGATCATGCGTTGGTGCTCGCACATTTTTTATCGAGCCTACCAACTCACATTTGACTATCATATTCTTAATAGCGGTTTTAGAAGTACGATTATGTGGTCCGAAAATATCACGAATTTTATTTTCATTTCACGAATCACCATTTTCATAGTGAAATTTAATTATTTTAATGCGACTTTCTGGCGAAATTAAATCGATTGTAACAATGACCAATGCATCTACTACGAATGCGTCAACAAACTAAATCTAAAAACTGTCATGTTTTTGGTGTTGTCACAATTGAAAAATCCAATATTAAAAGGCTTCAATGGAAGTTGCCATAAAGTTGGAATATTTTTAAGGCTTACATAACAAAATACATAACTATAAAAATAATCTACGATTGCTGATGAGAGTAACGTCAATGACAAGATGAGTAGCAAAAAATCTTAACGATTATAAAAGTCCTACTGCTTACGATTTAAATTGCATCAATATTGTTTTCAAATAGAAATAATTATTCATATCATGGTAAGGCATAAAACTTATAATGACATGTTCATGCGTGCAAATAAAGGTGTTAAATGTGGCTGACATGGCTCAAAATACAGTGAGGATATATTTTAATGAAAGAGATTTTAAATATTAAATTGAATACGAGTAATAATTTCGTTTGACGTAATTAGTTACTTGAAGGTTATATGTTAAGTGAAAAAATTAAAGTTTTCCTTACAAATAAACAACAATTTTCAAAAATCAAAATTTTCATATTTTAGAAAGCTCTCGGAATATTCCTAAATAATTTCATATTTTTTTTAATAAAATAGCACTTTAGTATATATTTAAATTCCTGGTTAATAAGATAGCGTCAACTTTTTGTAAAACAAATATTTTTTGCTCTGATTAAACAGGCATTTTTTCAACAATCCCATACGATAAGGTCAAAAAGAGCTTTCAGGCTTTTTGACGCCTTTAGCGTTTCAACCGGATACTTTTTTATGTGCACATATAAACATACTCGTACATGCATGTAGTATGTGTGTACTTAATAAAATAGTTATACACTAAATCTTTTTTTTTGCTTTGTCCTATGCCAACAATACTTTTTTTAGCCCTTCTTCTATTGTTTCAAGCAAATAAGAACTCCTTTTGTTTTTTTTTTTTTTATTTTAACATCAATTGCAATTTTCTCCACTTTTAGTAAAACAAAAACAAAATTAGTTTTCTTAAGTAAAGACAACTGGTGAAAAAAACTCAGGAATAAAACAATGGCCTTAAACGCTTAAATAAGAAACAATGAAGATTATAATGGTGTTGATACCAAACAACGAGCCAAGTAACCAATATTGTTACATTTGGATTATTGGCACTTGAAGATCTTTTGTTCTCTTTTTTTTATTTTTTTCTTCATTTTTTTCCCATTTCGTATTTGTGTCTTATTGGTGTCATTTTTTTTTTTTTTGAAAGCTTTTATAATGTTATTCTTTATGTGGATTACAGTCATTAAAATGACAATTGTTTTAAGTTTAAGATGACAATCGTTTTAAAATTGTTAAAGTAAAAAAAAACAAAAAACAAGTTTAGAAGTTATTGAATTGTCATAATTGATATTTTAACATGCTTTATAATTTTTGACACATGTAAATGAAACAGTTGAACACTTTTTTATTTTAGCTATATAATATCATTTATGGCTATTGTATTGTTTTAATTGATTTTGCTTAATTATAGAAAATAATTAAATTCAAGTCAATTACAGAAACATCTATTTGCAATTTACATGTTAATAAAACAAAGGTTATTTACATACATACATATTTATTTTGATTTCTAAGAAACTGCAAAGTTGGTTATGTATGTAGATACAATATTAATAATGTTCTTTCGAAAATAGTCGTAAGTATAATTGATCTTGGTCTTTGAACTTTAAACAAAATAGCATTAGAATATTTGATTGTAATTTCTGTTATGCTTTTAAATGCACTACCTAACTTATTTTAGGACTTTATATCAAGTTCCTAAGTTCGCAATATAGCAAACATAAAATCATAACTTAAACAAATTAATATTTAAGAAATATTTCAAAATATTCTTTGATGTAGGCAAATTGTGAAGGGCATAGCATAATTACATAATTATTTTGTACTTAGGAGTGAGTAATGGTATTAGTGAAGATATTTGCCGATATTTTATTAAAGTTGTTTCTATTCAAAATCGATCTTATATTTACTTTCATTTTTAGTTTGTTAATCTTTAATATAGTTTTATATATTGTTTTTTGTTTTTAACATAGAACGAAAAGCTGGCAGAAAATTTTAAATTAAAACGTCACAAAAATACTTAAGGCTTAAAATACGGGTTTTAAAATTTTTAAATACAATGCAGCGTTTCGGGTAAAAATAGTCACATATTAACTAAACAAGAACTAACTAACTTTGATTATCTTGTAAAAGAATACGCAAGCAAAAAAACAAATAAACGTTTTTCGAATTGTAGATTGATTTTTAATATTTTTCCATATTCACTTCCATATTCGCTTCTATATTCATCATAGAAAATTTTAGTAAGAAAGTTCCATTTCGTTGTTGTTAATATTATAATTACCTTAAAAACCTTTGCCGTTTACATCAAAAACCCATGAGGCAAAAGCAAATTTAACTTAGTTTGAAAGTTGGTAGGACAAAACTTAAGATTTTATACAAATAGCTAGAGTTTAAAATAATTCTATTTATAGAAAATAAAATCAGAGTCAAAGAATCTCTTAGTATTGTTTGTAGTAAAAATATAAGCAGCTGAGAATGTTTTAATGTTTGATATATGATAGGATATAATTTAGATAACAAGCGAAACAAGGGCAGCTTTATCGCTGATAATTTTGATAGAGTTAAATATCCATGGTGTCGCACAGTTTTCTTGATATGAGAAAATAAAAATAGAAATAGAAAAATAGAAAAGAGAACGTATCGCTCTTTCTATTGAAGAATGGTTTGAAAGAAAAATAAAAATTCTGAAAACCTTAAACGAAAAAAAAAACATCAGAACATTTTCTAATAAAATTTTACACAAGTTATTTTACTTATTTATGTTTTTGTTTATTTATTTATTTATTTTAAACCAAATCAGAAACATTTCCTTGGATGATGAAAACCAAGAGTACGCGTAGAATTTACTCTATGAATAGTCGACGACAAAACTCAAAACACTCTTATATAAAAATACAGGAACCATTATGGAGCTATTATTTTCATATTAAATTTTCTACATAAAGCCGGTCACATGTAATTTAAAAAATTGTCATGGACACTCACAATGAGTTTATTATTTGGAATCATTTTTAAGTTAATCTACGTTAATTGTCCTTTCAAAATATTTATTTATTTAATCAATTTGGCTTGAGAGTATTTTTTGAGTTTTCTGTACCGAATTTTAGTGAAATGTCAAATGACCATAAGGATATGATTTGCCTTTAATACAATTTTTGAATGATAAAAATTTTTTGAGAATATAATATAATTATGTTTAACTTTTCTATTTAAAAAATGTTTTTTCTTGATTTAGTCCTACGGTAAAAAGAAATTTCTAAGAAAAACATTGATAAAATCGTAGCTCTGATTTTAAATGGCTATTATATGCAATTCTAAATATGGAAGACGTTGTCATGGTGGAATTTTCCTCTAGTGAAATGGACAGAAGTTGATTTACATGTTTGTATACCACTAAAGATTTGGACTTGCTTTTGGTTCTATGTCTACTATAGTTCTATTAAAAACTCTGGTATTTCTTTAAAAATATTAAGTCGATATGTTTGTAAGAATCAGCATAAAATGGCGAGCTTTAGTCAGAGTAGCTGCCAGCTAACGTTCTACAACTTTTTTCGAAAATGTGTTAGTTGGAAGTAAATGAACAAGTTACAAATTAAAACAAAATAAGAAGGCTTTTTTTAATAATAAAAATAATGATGAAGTAAGGCTAGATAGTTATAACATTGAATCATTAATGTTAAATTGCCATATTTAAAAAATATAATTTATATTTAAAATTTTAGATAAACTTTTCATTAAAAATTCCTTTGAAATAGATATGAACTTTAAATAAATTTTTATATTGTTATGAAGATGATTTGTTAAGTTTTAAATGAAAATAGTTATCCGTAAAAAAGTATAGTTAACGAACCAGTTTGCATAGTGCGTAGTTTTCTAAGAAATTTAATATAAACAAGAAATTCTGGGAAATAAGATAAACAACAGAAAACAAAACCAACTAACATAAGAATAATAACAAAATACACAGCCAAGCAGACAACTAAACTGAATAATAATAACGCAGCATTTTTGAATTTTGAATTAAGTCAAATTATTTATTTACTTTCAATACACACAAATAAACACGATAGTAACTTTGTTGTCTTAACTAACTGATGTTTCAACTTGAATAAAGACATTTGCCCAGCATTTCTGCTGCTATATAGTTGTTTTTAGCGGTTCTTGTATATACAATAATATTGTTATTATCATTTAGTTTAAGTGTTTGCTTGGCTATATATTTTGTTTTTATTCTGTACTAGTTGTTTTTGTTTTCTGCTGTTTATCTTATTTCTAATAAGCGTGTTCTTGTTGTTTTATATATATAAGATAAAATGCACACTGAGTCGTTGCATCGTAAAGATCACAAAAAGCCAAGATATCAACTCAATAAATGTTAAATCTAATGCAAGAGGTAACTATGTTCATGTAGACTTTAAATCAGTTTAAATTTACTGCTAATGAAACCAAACTCATGAAAAAAGTGTTATATTACACTATAAAACATTTAAGGCATTGGAATTATAATAATGTTAAAAATAATGTAAAACACAAATCCTCGCAAAACCTTTAAAGTATAAATAAATGCCGCAAAGAAATTATAAATCCGCCAACAGAATCTACTATCACTATTTTGTTTTAAAAAATCGTTAAGAAAGGAGTAGTGTGAAAATCGCTTCCTCTTGTTAGGGACTAATGCTGTTTACAACAAATCAGTTGCGTTATTCTTCTAGTAGTCGCACGAAAATTGTATGATATTAAATTTTTACCGAAATTAGTTAAAATTTACCTTTACTGAATCCACGTATGATCAAATTTTAACTTAACCATTCTGGATTGTGTACAGTTAACAGTGTAAGAACATTTTTATTTCAATATTTGTTCTGTGTTAAGTAGCACAGTAATTTTGAGTAACACTTTCTCCATATATTTATATAAAATAAATTGATATACACCGCAAAAGTGTTCTACTAGAATAAAGAGAAAACTTGGTGGTATACAAGTGAAAAAAAAATATTATACTTGATTAAAGTATTATACTCGTTATCAATAGACGCTATAAAACGTTAAGTATAAAAAATTTCCTAGTATAAGTGAAGTTTTACACCACAAACGAAAATTTATTTTTAAGTGGCATAAAGGGAATGTGTCTTGGATAAAAGAAGTTCGAATTTCGTATTTCGTGTATGGAAATTCGAGAAGCATGCCAACCGAAAACAAATTTGGTGATTATTAAATGCCGCTTTTATATGAACACAGAGTAAGCACTCCTATTAAGCAGGCGTGAATATGAAAGGCAAATTTCAAAATATTTTGTTATTCAAATTCGTCGTTAGAGAAAAACGAAAGGGTGCGTTTTGTTTTGCGAGCACAAATAAATGAAAGCAAAATATTGAACTGAAATGTAACAAAACGAATGTGTAAGAAATAATGAAAAATGAGAAAATAAATAAAGTCAGAAAGAGAATGAAATAGTGTATTAAAGAGCATTTAATGGAGAGTGGTATTAAAATGAACGACGTTATAACGTTAACGGTAGTTTTAATGCTTTTTCTTCTAAGGAACATATATATTTCTTGCTGTATGTGTGAGTATTTCTTTATAAATGAGCAACACAATTTAACAATAGCCAGTGACAGAAGGATAATATTGAAAAATCAAACGATGTGTATGACTATTTGTGAAGCCGACGAATTAAGTTCGCATTCAGTTTGAATTGTGTCCTCGTAATGAAAGGATATTCGTTACATTGTTATTAAGTTGTTATTATTTTGTTCAATCTAACAAAAAGAAAAAAAGTTTAAGAAAGCAAATATATATGTAAACCCGAAAGAAATCTGTATGAAAATCGAATAAAAAGAAAATATTCTTTGAATAAAATTAAAAATTCAAGATTCACGCAAAAAGTTTTTTTGTACTAAGAAAAAAGAAATAAGCATCTTTAATATTAACATTGCAACAACTAGCTACCAAAAGCCGTATACAAAGAAAGTTCAAAATTTCATTGAAACAAAAGCAATTTTGTTTTCTTTAGTCTAAAAAAAAATAAATTAATAAATAATAATAATTAATTAATTATGTAATTATTAAAATAAAAAAAAAAAAAAAATTGTTAATCAAAACGTACTGGAAAATAAGAAAAAGTGAATTAAATAAAATAAACTAAGAATTCTTAAATAATTAATAAAAATCCAAAAAATTAAAGGTTAAATAAACACAATTAAATTGTTTTAATGAGTTAAAGTTAGTGTTATATTAATTAATATAATTTTTCATTTTCATATTTTTTTATACTTTATTTTTATTAGAAAAGTAAAATTTTAACACAAAGAGAAAAATCTATTCTTTAGCACACAAATAAGATTCTGTAGAAATGTGTGTGTGTAGCATGAGTTTCAAACTGATGTAAAATGCTCAACTATAAATTCGTTAGGTTTCGATTTATTTTTATTAAATTATAAAGCAAATTAAAATTTTATCTTAAATTGTTAGCTATAAAAAACAAAAACTCCACTTAAAAGTAAATCGATTTCTGCATTGAAAATTTACAAGCAAATTATACACATATGGCATATGTGTGAACTTTTTTGTACAAATATATGCAATGCCAACTGATTGTAATGTACATAAGTACTATATATATAAATATAAATATGTACATTTATACGTACATATGCGTATACCATGAAGATTTTATATTAGATTTTAATACACATACAAATATTTATATGATATGGAGTTGCTATTTATAGACAAATTTATATGCATATATGATTGCATATGCTATTGTAAATATTGGAAACAAAGTCATTAAACATTTAAAATAGCATGGGTGTTGTTGCAATTTGGTTTTTTTTTTTTTTTGTTCTTGCCTTCTCTTACCATAATACGATATCAGTCTTTGTTCTTACTTTCAATGGATTTTCTTACTTGATATTCCCATTTCTTTTTCTGTTTATATATGTATGTCTGAATTATATGGATTTTTCCATTTACTCGCACATAAACATACATTTTTATATACATATTTGCTCACTTGCTTATATATACTTTTATATATTTAAAACCGACTGATATACTTATATATAAAAATTTTTTTTATTGTGTGTACAAAAAACCGGAAACGCACATATCAATGATTTCCGTTAAAAATAAAAATGTTTGAAAAAATCATAAATATAAATACTACCATATTGTGGCGTAACAGCTAAATATTTATTTTTATTAAACACATGTTTCATAACATTTCACAGCTTTAGACAACCCTTCTTACATTGAAAGTTGTTTGTGCTATTTTTAAAATTTAAAAATAATATGAAAAAAAAAATGCATGTGTAATCATGTGGCGAAACATATTATAATAACGTTTTCCAGACGCACTTTTCTCATACTCTGGCTTATTATATTCAGCCGATAAGTTGCGATTTTGTTTATCAGGATCATATTATTGTATTTCTGTACGTTTTCTTTTTAAGTTACTTAAAAAATACCACCGACTATTAACATTTTGAAAATGCTACCATTTTAAAAATTTTAAGCTAAATTTATGCATTATTCAAAATGTTTTAAATTATTTACGTTATAATTTGTATGGAAGCAAATAAAATAAATTTTGATAAATTTCTGATTTATTTTTTAGTACCGTTTTATGCATAAAGTGAAACGTGCCACAAAACAAAACTTTATTTCGCTTTTTAAACACGTGAAAAACGTTCAAAGATCTGTAGCTTTTATTAAGACGATTATAGAGTTCTCATGTAAAAAGCATCATCTATAATGTGTTACAAGTCCTATTGTTAAAAGATCTTTTAATTGTTACTAGCACGTTTTTACACTGAACCAAAAAATAATATAAAAGAAAAACAATTTATTAATTGTTACAAATAAATACATTTTAATTAATATTTATTTTAGTCTTTTCATGATTGTTGTAAAAAATCAGTACCTTGAAATTATTTTCATTAACACCCTAAAAGGAAGTTAAATTGTATAATCTATCCCTTGGTTAACGTAAATTATCCTTTATATTCTAAATGTTTCAATTTTACAAAAGACATGCATAAAAAGTTTTCTAAAATTCAAATTATTTATTTTTTAGAAATACATATATTTAATTTTTCAATGAATAAATATATGTTAAAAAATTTTTAAATTTAAAGAAATTGGATTTAAATTTATTTAATTCAAAAAAGGTGAAATTTAAAAAAATGTTCTTTAAATTATTTGCTTCCTATATTTTTACATATTTTATAACTTAAAGCTTTTAAAATGTGACAATAAAACAATTATTTTACGGGTACGTTTCGCACGTTTCGCATAGAGTCAAAAGCGCTAATTAATTTTGTGCAATGTATTTGTTTGCGTTTTTACGTATAATAAATTTAAGTATAATAAATTTTACAGATCATATTTAACATACAAATAATTTGTTAATTTTTTTAAAATATTTTTTAGTTACAATAATTAATGAACCCCAAACTTGTTCGAAAATATATCTGGTTTAACCAAATAGAATATATTTTTAAACACTATTAAGATTTGCTAATATTTATTTATTTTATAAAACAAATCAAAACATACAAAATTTTACAAATTAGGAAATAATTAACAAGCCTTTTTTACTGCGTGTTTTTTAATAAAATAAATAATAGAGTAAATATATATTTTACTTAACTTAATTTTCATTATTTTAGCTCAACTTTTTAATTTTAAATTTCAACAGCAATTTTTTTCACAAATATAAAAAACAATTCTTTGATATAGTGTTCAGCATCATAAGAAAATAAATTTTTGCAAATAACATGTGCGATTTATGAGATATATGAAATTGTTTTCAATTTTATACTAATAGAACTAGAATTTTATGCTTTAAATAATACACACTTTGCTGTGAATTAAGTTTACTTTTTTTAATAAAACTTGGAAAATTAATATAAAAAAATACGCAAAATTAATTATAAATAAAACAACTTTTGGAATAGGAGGAAGTTATAAAGGAATTCTTTAAATATAAAAAGGTGTTTTTTTGTAAATAGTTTTTGTTCAAGTCCAAGCAAGGTTTTAATATAAAAATTTAAATTTAAATTTTCATTTTCGTTTTGGATATTTCGCTATACCATAGGGTGGCATGTTTGTCAACAATTTTTCATTTTTTGATTGATTTGTTCAATTGTTTATAAACTTTTCTTTTCCCGAAGATGCCACCCAATAGTGTGGCGAAATTTTGAAAACAAAATTAAAAATTTACTTAACTTTTATGTTAAGACCTTGCTTGGGCTTGAAGAATAATTATTTATAAAATATTAAAAAGTTTTATTAAAAATAATAATTTAAAAAATCGTAAAGTTTTCCTTTTACTTAAATTAAATTTAAGTCTCATTTTATTATTATTTTAAATATACAAATATTAATTTAAAATAATATTTGTGGCGGTTAAACATTATTTTAATTATCTGTTGTAAAAACCAAACATAGCTCGAAAGAAAGTAAAAAATAAATTTCTATACGATTTATTTTCTTAAGGAAAATGAAAATAAATTCAGTATTTTTTATAATTCTCTAGAGAGAACAGAAACGGAATATAACTTAAAAGACCATAAAAACTTAATGATAACAATAGTTTAAATTTTATTTAAAGATTTTAAAATAGAGTTTTATATATATGATATGATAAAAATTTTATAAAACAGTTTTAATACATCAAAAACATTTACAGATCATATTTTAAAATCATTTTATTACCTTTATCCTCGTGAACTAAAAAAAATTAATATACATTTTAATTTTTTTTATTTTGTTATTTTATGCGATGTATTGTAAAGACAGCAAAATGTTACGTTGTTTACGTTTATTTTCGAATAAGTTTTCAGATGAAAATATTATTTATTTGCCTATTATTTCTAAAAAAAATAAATGCCAGGTTTTGCTATTAATATATTTTTGTAAATTTTTTAATTAAATATTTAATTAAACAAGCATTAGGGTTTTTTATTTATTTTATTTAAAAATATTTTGTACTAAATTTAAAAATATTTATAATCAAACCACAATAACGATGACGATATAGCTTATCTTGCAATATTATCGGCAACCAGTAGAAGTTTTTATAGAATCTGGCACATATTAATATAAATTTAATTAAAAATTGATTCAAAAAAATTTAATTGCTAATTTCCATTTCACATTGCGTTTTTCTAAAATTTCTTACAAATATTTTTTGTTTTCTTTGTTTTCCAAATTACATATGAATGGTTTCCAAAGGAAAGTCTTATATAGAAAGTGTTTTTATTTTCGAAATGTTTGCTGTGTTTTTGTATAAAAGTTTTTTGGATTTTGTTGTTTGCTGTATTGTTTAAATTAGAACTCTCATTTAATCAATTTGGCTTACGTTGTAAGACTCTTGTATTTTCTATATAAAATCCACTGGTGAGCTATAGAGCAGTAATACATTTCAAATATATATTTTTTTGTATTTTGAATAATATATATTCTATGAAAATATCATAAATATTTTATGAGAATATCATAAAATATTTATTAAAGGAATCTAGCATATATTAACGTAGATTAAATTACATTTACCTTATTATTTATTTTTTTCGTATAAACAGGCTCAAAAAAGTGTGTGGAAGTAAAGATAAATTTTTAAATAAGTGAAAAATAGTGCGCGTATATAATTCGTTGGAGCGGCAAATACTGTAAGTGGAAAATGTAAAAAACAATGATGATAATCTTAAATAAAATTCGAGAATTACTTAGTTTAAATATATTAATACCAAAATAGATTTCATGATATTTCTTTTTGTTTCTTTACAATTAATTTCTAATGAAAATTATATAGTATCCAACCAAAAACTGCAATAAAAAATATAAATTTATTTCAAGAATGCATATGTAATTTCGAAATTAAAAAAATTTTAAAATTTAATGAAATTTCTATGAAAAGTCATTTTGTAAAATTTTTTAAATAGCATTATTTGCATACTTTTTTTGTAATTTGTTTTATTTATTCTAAAGAATTTTCATTATTTTATAAATTATATTAAAGGAAAAAACAATCCAAAGGGGCAATGGTTTTGTTATGGATTGCATAAAAAGCACAAAATAAACCTTAAATTTTTAAATGGGTGGTGCTTTTTTTTATTAAAAGTACACTGAAATTGTAATTAGTTTATCGGTATTCTAATCGCAATTCTTGTTGAAATTATTTTTTTTTATTATTATCAGTTTTATGGTTAATCAATTCTAAATACAGGTTTCGAATAAAAAGCTTTCGGAATTTAACTCAAATTAAAAATTGTTTGTATAGTAGTAAATTTATTTTTGTAAAATCATATCAAATAAATAAAAAATAAATATGAAAAAATATATCATTTACTTACTAAAACTGGAACACCATTTTCCATATATTTTTCTTATAAATACTTATATCATTGTAAAATTTTGTAAAATTCAAAATATGTAAAAAATTTGTTTATAATAGCTTAAGTTGGTAACTGAAAGCAACTATTGAAACCAAATTATTATTATTTTATTTATTTTTAAATTTTTTATTTTATTTTTTTTTTAATATTTCTGTTCAAGAAATTGTTTTTTTTTTTATTAAAATAATTTAACGATTGAATTGCTTTTTTGTTGTGACTAAGTGAAAAAATAGGGACTTACAATTGTGTGCTTCGTTAAAAAATTCAAATCAATTTTCATTAATTCTTTATGTTTTAAAGTTCACGTATCTTTTTAATTTTTTTTTTAATATTTATTTAAATATACAAACCAAAATTTAATTATTGACTAAAATTTTTAAAAAATAAGCACAAAAATTCCAGGTAAATCTTAATAAATTTCGAGTTGAATGTTATTCATTTTATAAAAGAAAGTTATAAATGTTATTAGCTTAACACATTTTTTTAGTTTAAGATAGTGTCTTAGCAAATATTCGCCTTTCCTTGTATTCTAAAAACTTATTTATGTTCTTCATTTATCAGTATAAAAAAAATTACTTAATTTCTTTTTCAAAATTTTTAAATAGACAGTTTGAAAACTTCAGTCTGTAAATTTGATTTAGTTTGTGTAATAATAATAAACTATAATTTTTTTTAAATAAAAATATAAAGCTTCTATACACAATTTGAGTAGAATCCACTTAGGAGAATAAGTAATAGTGAATATATATTTATTCTTCTCGCAGTATAGTTATCATATAGATATCATATTTTAAGTGTTAAGTATAACAAATGTTTGACAATAAGCCTGAAATATAATACATAAATTAAAATTAAAATTAAAAAAAATTATTATTAATTATTATTAAGCACTAGGTCTTTATTTAATAAAAAATTTCAAAACTTTATTTTTTATTATTATTCAATATTCTGCCACACCATTGGTTAGTATCTTCAGGATAAACATAAAAATGTATAAATAATTAAATAAAATTTAAAAAATTTAATTAAATAAAGACCTAGTGCTTAATAATAAACTTTTCAAAAATATTTTAAAAGTTCGAATAACTATAATTATTATATATTATTAACTATAATAATTATAGTTATTTGAGCTTTTTAATGTTTGATTAGTACTTTTTTATTATTAAGCACTAGATCGTTATTTTATAAAAAAAGTGTAAACTTTATTTTTTATTATATTTCAATATCTCGCCAAACCATTGGTTGACATCGTCAGAATAAAACAAAATTATATAAACAATTAATAAAAAAAAGTGAAAAAATTGTTGACTAACAAATTCAAAATAATCAAAAATTTTTTTTATAAAATAAAGACCTTGTGTTTAATAATAAAAAACTACTAATTATTAACGGTAACACAAAAATTAATTTTTAAAGAAGAAAACAACGATTGCTCCGGAATACCGTGTCACTAAAAAGTAAAAATTTTATCATATCGTCGAAATGTCTTTTCAATGAGTAATTAACGGTATAAGTATAAATTTATAAATATAGAAATATTAATACAGATTCATTAACTACTTCAAAAGAAGGATGTTGTTGTAATTATCAAAAAAAAAATTTTTTTTGTTTATTGTAGGGGTGATGCTTTAAATGTGAACGGACATGTCCTTCGAATATTTATTAAAAAAAAAAATAAAAAAAAATCTTCATTCGCATCAAAAGAAGCCAAGCCTGTATAAATTTGAAAACAGGGCTTATTGTTTTGAATAGTTAAACTACGACAAAAACCCTTTTATTCGCTGATCCTACTTTTAAGGCATTTTTGTTTTTTTATTTATTTATTAAAAAAAATATATACCACGTTATCGGTGTCAAAATATTCACATTCTTTAATTTAATAGCAAACGGAAACCTTCCAAATATCACATAGTTTTTGTGTGTAAAAATTTTATGGATTTTAAAAAATAATATATCATAATGATTTGGAGAATTAGACAAAAATCTGACGATATAAACAAAAAAGCAAAAGCTGAATAAGAAGTACGAAATAGGATGTACTGGACACTGAATTTATGCGAACAAATTTCTGCAGTTTCTTCAGTTTTTTGCTTGCCGTGTCTATTATTACTCATTTGAGTAAATTGGAATTGTGAAAGTTACAACAAAAATTTTCGCTTACGCCAAGATTTCAAAGAAGTCAGTGAGACGATAACTTCATTTTTTTAATAAATATTTTCAGTTTAAAGGATAATTTTCGTTTATGCTCATTGCACCGTAATTAGAAAAAATTTCAGTTTCATCCATAAATTAAAAAAAAGAAAAACGCTAAATATAATTTTAGTAAATATCATTTTCATAACGTGTTAAAATTATCAATTCTATTATTTTCTTAGTACTCAAGCTTTTCAAAACTTTTTTACTTTTCCCCAAATGTTGTTTAAGCAATATTTTTTCTTTTTTTTATAGAAATAATACTTTTAAAAGGCAAATATTTCATTGTACTTTGAAATATTTTATTTATCTGAAAAAAAAAAACTCTTAACTATTTCATTGGTCTGTGATAAGTGAAGGTCAAGCTAAAATATTTTTGTTAACAGTATCTATAAAACAAACAAACAAATAAAAAATTAACATTAAATTTTGCCCCATATCCTCTTAAGACAAAAAAAAAAAAAAAACAAAACGATTTATTAGCAAAATTAAATATTTATATTAATTAAACATTTATCCATTTAACACAAGTGCGGTTTCAGTCTCCCAGTTATCTAACAAAAGTGAAACAATTTTGGAATTATTGATATAGTAAGCAAAAATATTTCCATTAATAAATGAAACAATTATAAAATACACAAAAACCACTTTGAAAACAAATTTACAACAACTGCAGTAGCAACAACAGAAAAACCAATTTGTTAACCTTTAAAAAAATTGTAAAACCAACAAATTTTTTTTACAATAAATATTTAATTAACTGCCTAAGCAAAAGTGCAAATTATCCTCGGAAAAAGGAAAAATCATTTAAAACTTTAATTTTTTCAAAAACACGAAATTGTTTTAAACAACAGGAATTACAACCTCAAAACAAAAGCAAAAAATAAAAAAAAATAAAAACAGAAAAACGTAAAATTCTTTTGTTTTATTTTCGTATACAAATAATTTGTTATTGCCATCAACGCGAACATTTTACCACTTTGTAAAACCACAATATCCACATCAACATCAACTACGAACGTACATACGTTCGTTTGAAATACATAAAATTATACTTCTTATAAACACATTTAAGTATACGTTTGCATACATTTACATGTTTAACGTATACTTGGACCTACACCGCCACCACTACTGTTTCGACTACGAGAGTACTACTACCAATTTAGCTACTAACTACCACTGCTAAATAATATTACTACAGCGACCATTGGGTGACGGACAAAAATAATAGAAAAATAATAGAAAACATTGTTACAGGAAAGCACTTGTTTAATCCCGTCTATAGTAAAAATACAAATACAGCCTTACATTCTCACTAAAACAAGAAAAACAAGAAGAACTATTAAAAAAAATCTGCAGTTGAATATATTAGCATACCTTGACTATATTAACATACGTGAACACTATAAAATTAACATTGTTGTACGATTATATGTGTGCATGCTAAATGTAACGGTATATAAGTGTCTAACTGTGACTTGACCGCAAAACATCAAAAGCATTACAAACTAAAACATCAAAAAAATAGTAGAATTTACATCTCTAAACAAAAATAAAGAGAGCAAAAACGGTTAAGCCAAATAACAGTAAAAACTAACACCAACAGTAACTGTACACAGAAATCAGCTAAAACGACACGGCATATAGTGTATAGTGTGTGTAGTAAAAAGAAAAACAACAAAAGCAAACACAAAAACTAACTGAGATAACAGAGAACCCCGTGTTGTTTAGCAAAAGCAAAGCAAAAATGTTGGCAATGCCCACACTCATGATGCCAGCCACAGCACAAATGACGCTTAGCAGTCAACCACTATCAGTTGGTGCTCCACATGCTAAGCCATACGAAACTAAATTGCTGGCCATACATCAGACTCACATAACACAGCAGCAGCAGCAGACGCATCAGCAGGCCAACAATACTAAGCAGCAACAGCAGCAACAACAACAGCAGCAGCAAATGTCGGCCAATAGTCAACAACAGCAACAAGCGCAACAACAACAGCAGCAACAGCAAGTCGCTGCTGCACAACAGCAAGCTGTACAACAACAGCAACAACAACAAGCCCAACAACAGCATCAACAACAACAGGCAGCTGCCGCCGCTGCTGCTGCAGCTTGTATTGCCCAACAGCAGGCTGTCGCTGTGGCTGCTGCTGCAGCCCAACAACAACAGCAACAATATCAAATCCATTCTCAACAGCAATCACCACAACAGGCATTAAGTGCTTCACCCAAACAAGGTAAGTTAGTATCGTTAGTATGGTTGTGTAAATGTTTTTCCTTTTTTCTCGTTATCGTTGGCGAAACACTTTTTTGATGCAAATGAAAACAAACAATCAAAATAACTCTACAGCCCAGCTTAAACAAGATTTGGCAATTCTGTCAATATGATTTCAGTTTTGTTAATCCGGTATTTTAAAGAATGTATTAATTCCCTCGTCATGTTTAATAAAAAGTAAAAGCAAATTTATATTTGCAGCAGGAGATATTTTTAAAGTTATATTGAAATAACTGTGTATATTCCTAAAATTAGATTAGAATAGATTTTTTTAACATGGAGTTCTCCTTAATAAAGAAATTATAAAAGAAAAATTGTGTAATTAAGTGCTGAATTGATTTTGCAACTTTAGCATGATTACCAAATGAATAATTTTTATCTGGCTTAAGAGCGCGTATAATTAATAAGGAAATTTATTACGACATAAATTTATTTGCAAATTTTTGTGAGAATATTTGTAAGAAAGCATTAAAAACTAAACACGAGTAGATAAAAATGCAGTATTTTCGCTAACAGGTTATTTTCATCCATCTAAGTTATATAAGTTGAAATGATAGTATACTTAACCGAAGACTTTAGGAAATATAATAAAGCAATGCTAAACAGCAATAGTATATAGCCAATATAGTTCACTTGGAAAAGAAACTCATTTTTTGTTACTCAAGCAAGCTTCGAACTAAAGTATTCCGTCGTTCAAGGGGATAAAAAACTGGCTAAAGAGTTTGGGAGTTTTACTCCATTTAAAAATAAAATTTTAAAACTACATGTTATATGCTATAAACTAAATAAATGTTAACCCTTTTATCTTTGTTTTAAAATAAATTACTAAAGATGATTTCAATATTATCCTGACGATTTCTGTCTAAAAAATGTATGATATCGAAAAGAGAAAGCCAAAATAAATATACTTTCGCATAGCTTTTTTATGGCTTTATACCATGAATGGCTTAGCTCCAGCCTAAGTGGTAATCAGATTGTTACCATATGTATTTTTTTTTTATTTTTTATTCTATTTTTATATTTGTAAATATTTATGTAATAAATTAAAATTTGTAAATAAGTAGAAAAATATATATATATTTGAACAGTTTTTACATATATACTTATGTTATAAAACCGAAAAATGTTGCACCGACAGATACACCTACTTCGATAATAATAAAAGGCGGAAATACTAGATTAGCCCCTATAGCGGGCAATCTACTTACATGAGTAGATACGACCCTAATAAAAGAACTACCTAAGCCCCAACATTGATTCACTAGTACAGTCTAGAACACGGCTTGATAATGATGTCATCGCATCGAAAGTGTTCGCCGATCTTACCACACAAACAGCCAGCACTGACGGTTTATACCGAAACAAATGACAACGTTATTTATATTAACTTGTTGTCGGTAATCTGGACAATCTTTCAATTATACTCTTTTATTTACTTCGAAATATAGTAGATTACTTTTTGCATCCCAAAAAAAGATAATAATTTTTTTTAAACAAGTAATTATACTTTAGATTATGTGGTTTTCGAAATATATTTTAGATTCACAATTTTTCTTTCTTAATGTTTAATTATACTTAAGAACTAAAATTTCTATTAGACACAAATGATCAAAAATAAAATTTAAATTTCAAAATTTTTCTGAAATTTGTTCTAAAATATGAATATATAAATAATCTTCTTTTACATCACTTCCATAGAGGTATAGGGGTATCTGTTGGTAATGAAGAATGTATACTTTTTACCTTGCGCTTAACAATTAAAACTAAAATTATTCATTTCAATACAATAACATAAAAAGAAATGAGTGTTACTTATTTGAAAATTTTAGATATTTTTTGAACATATTAAGAAGAAATTAGGCTAATCTGAAAATAGGAACAAGCAATACAGAATATAAAATTATTTTGACATTTAAAAAATTTAAAAATTTTAAACAGTTCAAAGTTTTATTTAAATGTGTTAATGCCTTTAAACACCTGCTTCACTCTATTACTAGTTCAGCGTAATGACAATGTTAATGTTTATATGTATAAACAAAAATACCAGCACATGTTTACTGTACACTGAATAAATGAGTATTTATAAAACAAAAATCAAAAACAACTATGATTATAATGAAAAAGTAAATAAACTAAATGAAATTTGAAATTTTCATGGTTTTAGCTATAACATTTAATATCAAATGAACTTAATACCCAGTATGGTGGCATAAAAAATTATACACGAATGCATTTTAAGGTAACACCGTACATGCACACATACTTATACTCATATACACACACACACCTGTGTATATATAAACCTTTGTACGCAAGTATAAATGGTAGAATATAACCATAGAAGTGGTAACGTATAAACAAAACTTTAATAATGTGTATTCACTTTTCAAAGTAAAAATATGTTGTATTTGTATGTAAACTGAACCGTATTCAGTTCGACACATGAGTCATTATTATTATAAGTATGTTTTAGAGGGCTGCATCTATCTAAATAAAATATAATATGATTATGTATATTAAAAATATCTATTTAAATTACAATGCGGAATTAATATCGTTACAAAAACATGGTATAAAATAATTTTAATTATCAAAATACTTAAAATAGTAAAATAGTTGTGGAAAAACAAATTCCTAACATTTTTATTATATGCATGATAGGAAGTAATGAAAAGGTCATAAATGAGTATGAGTAGTGAATTTTATGTTATAAATTTTTAGAAAAAGATCTATCCATCCTTTTCTGTTTTTATTTATTTAAATTTGAATATAATAATAATATTAAAAGTAAAGGTGAAATAAATTTAAGAAATTTTTTATATATTTTTTACATTCACTCAAAATATGTGTATGTTAAATTTTTTTAATTTAAAATTATTACGCATTATAAAGAAAATACTGCAGGTTATTAGATAAACATTTTAACGAATATTCTAATGTTTCATTCAATACAACAATAAATTCGAATTTACTAGTAGCTTCATTGGGAAGAGTTTTAACCAAAATTTGGTAATGAATTGCAGATCTTTATCCGCTATAATACTTTTCATTGAAAGTCATTATTTAGAAAAATTAAAGGATTAAAAATAATTTTTTTCTAGTATTGCGTTCTTTATTTAGAATTTTCGATTTTGGCTGATTTTAAATATTGAATAATAATAATATTTTTTGTCGCAAATTTTAGCTGTTAAACAGATGCCTGAGTCAATACCTTTTCTCAGAGCAAAGACAAAAGACCTTTCATACTTTTCTACGTGTAGAACCATATTGAGTTTCTATTCAAGGAAAATTCTTATGAAAGTGCAATGTAAGCTTGCAAGATAACTAGAAATATGACCAAATACTTCTGAAGCTCGTCAATCTTGTCTTGCAAGCCAAATGAATTGTTTCCCATAGGAAAAATTATAGCACTTCTCTAGCGTTGCCAACATGGGACGAGTGATTAATTGGCTCGCAAAGAAATCAAGGCCCATAAGAAATGACAATTATTCAAACTGTGGAGACAGTCTTTCTGTACGATGGCGTAGCTGCGTATGGTTACTTCTCTTATATTTATGTAGCTAATAATCTTTATTAAATATCTTTTTTCTTTTCTAAGATCTTTTTTATATATTTTTTTTCTTTACGATATTTCGCTTTCCTTTGGAAAGCTTCTTCAGGAAAAAATTTTTTATATTTTTGAAAACAAAAAATTATTAATTATTATTTGTTAATAATTTTTTGTTTTCAAAAATATAAAAAATTTTTTCCTGAAGAAGCTTTCCAAAGAAAAGCGAAATATCGTAAAGAAAAAAATATATAAAAAAGTACTTAGAAAATAAAAAAGATATTTAATAAAGATAAATAAAAAAAGATCGGTTAAAAAAACAATAAAAATTTAGCTAATAATATAATTCACATTTTTATAGCTTTTTAAAACAATCCTGTTACTTCGCTGGGTAGCTCCCACTCTTTCAGTTCCCTTGCTATAAAAATTGACTATAAGGTCTAAGTAATTCTAATGTACAGCCCAAAACAATATGATAAAATAAAATTCATATAAATTAGCAAGTTATTTAACAAAAATTCAGCATTTAATAAAATAAGTACTGACTTGAACTATATTTTTAATCATACCGCCCAGCATCTAACTAAAGATCGTTTAAATGGAACATAACAATCATATTACAAGCTAAAAGTTATTTACTTCTATTGTTAAACAATAACACAAGTATGTTTTGCTAATATGATCTTGAAACTATATTTACAAAAGTACATTTATTTTTATAACATCTAAATAGTTTAGCTAATCACTGCCAAACTATTAAAAGCTTTAAAATATATCATTCATTACGAACATAACCGGAAACCCTTGTTGATTTGTTGCTTTATTAAATCGAATAGACAGTTCTTACTAAAATCAAAATTATTTGTTAAATACACAAAATATTCTTTTTTAGTTATCCGCTATAAGTTATATAGTATTCGTTATAAAAATGTATTAAATAATAATTAAACACCCTTTATAAAGTTTAGTCATAGTCCTGCCTTCTTTTATATAAAAATTTAGTTTAAAATACTTTAATTCTAAAAACAAGGAATTTATTTTTCATCGCCAGGTAATTCTACATAAATCTTTAATAAAGAAATCCTACTTATTAACTGCTGCTAAGATTTATAAATATGTACTTAAAGCACATCTGTTTTTATATATTCTTAAATACTTATCATTTTATTTCATATTATATATTTACATTTTGTATACCATAACTTTATGTAAATAAGAATAGCAATTTCCTATCCAACATTGAACTTTTACTTAAAGAGAATCTCACATACATTTTTCTTTTCTTATTGTTCAAGATATTTAAGCTGGCTGATAACAAATGCCAAAAGCAGTAACAATTTTTATTTGTTTGCAAAATGGAATATATGTTGAATGTATGTTTATGTTACATATTATATAGTACTTTTTTAGACAAATAATATGAAAAAATCTAGTGAAAAGAAATATATATATATATATATATGTATATATTTATATATATATATATATATATATATATATATATATATACTATTTCGTAACAACATCAGTCAATGTCCTTAAGGTTTTCAATTTTATTTGTTGTTCAAATATTATCATACTTCTTTTTTATAGGTACTCTACACTATAATGGTACACCTATTGTGTGCATTATAAGGTTTGAAACAAACAAATAACCATAGCCTAAGATGGTATTTTCAAATTGAAATTTTTACTTCCTTTTGTTAGAATCTTTTGATAAATATAAATACCAGAACTATTATTTTTCAACAAAATATATTCATATATCTAAACCGATAAAGAGCTTTTGCTGCTGACGTAGCCGTTTTAAAAATATACTTTTTCGAAAATTGCGACTTCACTTTTTGTCTTTGAAAACCGTGATCTTACTAATACTTGTTAGACGTTTAATTATTTGTTACCTTTGTTTTGTATTATTTCTTTTGGTTGCTGATTTTGTAGGTTATAAAAGACCAAAAACTACATTTTGCAGTTTATTATCGAAATGTTATTTTTCATATGCAGATACTTCTCCAGATCCCAGTACTTTTAATAATATCAATAAATCTTTTTGCCAAAAATATCTTTCCTTCCAATTTTGCGACAATTTATAAAACTATTACCCGTCTAAAAGTAATACAAAAACTTGTAAATAGTATTTTTTCACAATTATTTTTAATTTTATTCGACCTTTTTTTATTTTTATTAAATATGAACTAATCTTTTAAACGGTCTTTTAAATTAAATTTTAAGGATTTATTTTTTCCAAAATAAAAAAAAAAAAAATTAAATAAAAAATAAATCGTTGAAATTTAATTTAAAAGACCGTTTAAAAGATTAGTACATATTTTTTCACAATAAATTTAGAAATTAAAATCTACGTAAACTTTAAACTAAATTATTCATATAGTTATAATCCTCGTTATTTTTGCTAACTATGTACATTTTCTGAAGATAATTATTTATTTTATATAAATGTTTGTTTTTTTTGTTGGTTTGAGTGTTTATTGCTCAATCACCCCTAAACGTTCAAACTATTTTGATAAACTTTCGATCGGAACAGGTAGAGTTTATACAGAATTTCATATAACATAACGTTTTCTTAGCATACTTACCGTATTTTTTATAAAAATAAATAAATGCCTGTCGAAACTTCTTGAAATTTTAAGCAAATTACTTTTGTACTTTATACAACATTATATATGAACACTACATAGTGCGCGTTATGATATATAATGATACTGTTATGGTATATACTCCCACTTACTATACACATTTAAGGAACTTTTTTTATATTAAGAATTCTTGTGAGCAGACACAAATATATTTATGTGATCTATGACACATCACTTGTATCTGGGTTCATTTACTAATTTTGTGTCCACTTTTTCGTAAGGTGTAAAACAGATAATTTTGTCTCTCCTTTCTCTGCCTTTTTAATTGAGAAATTTACCTACTTTCTCGTTCATTCCAAAAGATTTTTTTGTAACTAATATCTCCACATCGTTCTTAGCATACATAATAATATTTTCATTCCAATAATATTTTCTCTCTGGATCGCATGGAGGAACTCGGATACTCGCAAAGTTTTATGGCTCACCCGGTTTGGTTTACTGTATTTGGGATTTCCAAATAGGTATTCCGTTATATGTATTGAAGTATCTCATGTGATTTCGATATATTGATATCTGTGGCTCAATGGCATAAAGTTAACACCTTGGCTTTATGTAAAATCAATAGAAAAATTATGTAATGAATATAATTCGTTTTAAAGTTAAATTCTAGATTTGCGATATAATTTTTTCATTTTGTTTGAAAAGTATTTATGTGTTAAGGTGTGCTACTGTTATCGTACTTGAGTTAAATAACTGTCAAAAACTGATTAACTGCAACTTATATCATGTTTAACTTGATACTTTTTCTTTTTTCAAGTTATATGTGGAAACAATTTTCTTTTAAAAGTTATACATTTTTAAAAAAGTTATAATGAGTTTTTAATGTTTCTTTTACTAAATATACATATAATTATACCTATCAAATCGAATGTAGTTATCGAACTTTTGTCTACTAGTGAACTTTATTTATTTTTTTCTTTCAATAATGTTATTTGTTTTTTTTTTTTGCTTTTCCCATCACTGAATAAGACAAATTCATTGTATGCTTTGTTAAGGAAAATAATAATAATAATGTATTGTTGGGAATAAAATATATACGAAATTTAAAGAAATTATTTATATGTTTGTATGTGTAAAAAAATAATAAGTATATGGTTGATTTGTTCGAGTACTTTATAAAATTATATATATATATATATATATATATATATATATATATATATATATATATATATATATATATATATGGGAATATATATCATCTTGTAAAAATGTCTAGCCTTAAAAGAGTTTGAAATTGTTTAGAATAATAAAAAAGAAAGTATTCATTGAACATTTTAAAAGTGATTAAAAATTCTTTAATTTTTTAGACAATTTTTATTTTTTTTAATATTGAATAACAATCAACTTTATACATTTCTGCTCCTTTCAGTAAATAAATATTTTATCGAAATCCAAAAATGCTTTAAGCAAAATTTTCTTTTTTTATAACATTTTGGTCAGTAAAAGAAATACTTTTAGTATTTAAATAATGCATAAGTAAACCTTAGCGAAGTCATAAGACTTTAATGGTTTTTTATTAAAAACTTTTCTTAGAGAAAAACCAATTAATGGCCTTAAAAATTAAGAACAGTTTCAGCACAAAAAGTCGAACTTAAAAATAAAAGATTTAAGGTAATATAATGTTTTTTTAATCTCCTCTCCTTTAACTTATATAATAATTTAAATAGCTTAATAACTAGTACTGTGTTTGTTATTTCTTTCCTTTTGTTGTTATTGTAGTTTTTTAAATTATCATCTGAAACCTTTTAAGAACATTATTATTTTGTCATAAAATTTTCATTCATCTCAGGATGCAAGAATATTTATAACCTTATTATGCTATCTTAAAATACAAATTTTGCTTACCATCCAGTATCGGGTTTTTCAACAAGAAGTTTGTTGTTCAATTATGACAACACCAACAATATGACAGTTTTGATATTTAGTTTTTTAACGTATTCGTAGTGGATGCATTGACAATTGTTACAATGAATTCAATTTTGTGCGAAAATTTTATTGAAATTATTAAAATCCACTATGAAAATAATGCTTCTTTTAATATTAAATTTCGTTAAGTTATGGTAAACAGCCTTCATACCAAACGTGCGAACATCAATGCGTCTTTGGGTGGGTCGTTCAACTGAAAACATCGCGCCTGTGAGTCTCAGTGTTGAAGCAGAACGAAACATGTCAATTCCTCGAAGTTATCCAAAACCACCACACACGGCGAATTTTGAGTAAGCATTTGATTTTGAAGCTTTAAGAGGTTTAAATGGTGCAGGAATTGAAGCCGACCGATCATTTATATCGCCGTAGATTCGCTCAATTCATTTACGAACAACCGACTGGTTTTTCTGCAAAAATCGATTTTCAAACCCCACCCATTTTTTCTTACTGGTGTATGCCAACAAGCAAAATTGTCGCATTTGTGCTTCCGAAAATCCTAGAGCGATTATTGAGACGCATTTCCATGCCCAAAGTGTCACTGTATGCTATGCTATATGGTTTGAGGCGTGATTGGGCCGTTTTTTTAATATGAGGCTGCAAATGCCGTAACGGTCAGTGGATCATGGTATCGTGCGATACTAGCAACTCAATTTTGGCCCAGTATTAACGACGGGGATATCACTGACATGTAGTTTCTACAGGACGGTGCCTCATGCCACACAGCTAATGAAACGATTAATTTATGGCAAACAAAATTTCCCGATCGCATAATTTCACGACAATTAGCAGTTAAGTGGCCAGCCACATCGTGTGATTTAACACCACTGGATTATTTTTCGTGGGGCTAAGTTAAGGACAGATTCTATACGGAGCCAATCAAATCGATTTCAGTCTTAAAACTCAAAATCCGTGATGTGATTAACGAAATATAATCGCCATTTGGCCAAAAAGTGATTAAAAGCTTTGATGAAAGAATCGACATCTGTCAGGGTGGTCGTGATGGACATTTGCCAAATATAATTTTTCACTCATAATCATCTTAATCAAAATTTTTTGTTTTATTTTAGAAAACGAATTTCTTTTTGGAAAATCCTTTAATTGCTAATTTTGAATATTTATATTTATAAAGTATAGTCGATCAAGGAATGGACTATATTTTCATTTTTAATTTTGTTTTCTTATTATTGGATGCTTAGTGATATTAGCTTTGGAACGACAGGGTAAAAGATATCTAAAAAGCACGTTCGTTGTATCCTCGAATTTTTAAAATTACGAACTGTTTATTTCAAACGGGACCAATCCGTAAGTTTAATTAGAAGTGACTAAATACGTATTTAAAAATGTTTTCCTTTCCGGAAGTCAGTTAGAAAGAAGTTTAATCCAGTTGACACATAATCACGAGGGTTTTGGGCTTAACTATTCCAAATAATGCGAGATAACAAAGATTATTGGAATTATGTTTATTTACATTTAAGCAAACGATTTTGGCTTTTATTATTGCGGTATTTCTTGATGAAATAAAATTATACTAAAATTTTCCAAAAAACGAAACACCTTAACTGGCAGTCAACATAATAAAAAAAATATTTTGACTAAACTATAAAGAAACCTTAATCAAATCCATAATAATAATCAGATGACGTGAAAAAGGCAAAAGAAAAAAATAGTTTTTATTGTTGAAAAAGAAAACCAAATTATCAAGCAAAATTGTATGGCAATAAAAACACCAGATAATCGCTATAAGACAATGAATATTGCAAAACAAAAGGAAAAATAAAAATGTAAAGATATCTGCGGAGCATAATACAAATTCGAGATTCCATATATTTTTACAAAACAAAAAAAAAACGTTTTTAACAAATAAAAACAATACAAAAATAATAAGAAAGCAGGAGCTCTAATAAATGCAGCGAAGCTAAGAAAAAGAAAATGCAAAAACAAAAAAAGAAAATACTTAAATTACTTAAATTAGTAAATGTGTAGAAAAATCAAAATGAAATCAAATTGAAATTATTGACAATTTCTACATGTGCATTGATTTTATTTATTTTGGCATCGCAAGACTAAAACGTAACACAAACACAAGTAGAAGTGTAATAACAGTGAAAGAACTAAAACCAATAGGAAGGAATGTATGTGTGTGTGTGTGTGTGTGTGTGTAGAGTATATGTTTGCAAGATTGTAAGTTTGATTATAAAACAAATATAAGAAAAATAAAATATAGAAATAAATTTTCTTACTTTGTAGTAGTTGGGTGGCATTTTAAGATTTGTAACGAAAGGTCTATTTTGAATGCCCTACTCACGAATGAAGTGTAAAGTCAATGAACAATATTTTATAAAATCAAAAATCATAAAACAGCAAACATATTCTCTCTACTGTGGTTTATTTCGAAAGCTAAATCACAAGTCTTGAGATATTTGACAAAAAAACATGGAAATTTGTCGTAAATAGAGTTTCTGTACTCGACAATTTTGTAACAGAATAAATACTATTTCTGTGCTAATGTTTTGGCAGCAAAATTCACTTCACATTATTTGCAGAAATAAAATTGAATAAAGTTGTACCATCATTTTGTGAAAATAGCTGAAATTAAAAAAATGCACGTGTGTGATCGTCCTTAATATTTCAAGTTGTGTTCCAAACTAAATAACCAGCGACAGCATTTAAAAATTAAACGGAAATAAAACATGTTTGTAACTAAAGCGAAACTGAAAATATAAGTTTGAAGAGAAAAATAAAGATTTAGGTAAACTCATGTTTGAAACAAGAAAACAATGAAGGACGAATACTTTACGTGATCCAATAATATGTACATTAAGCATTGACTGCAGAATTTGCTGCACTTAAAATCAATTCAAAATGAGAAACAGAAAAAAAAAACATAAAATATAATCGGTAACAAGTTTCTTAAATTAAAACTAACAAAAACATCTTGTACCACAATCACTTAAAATTTCAAACTGTTAATTTAGAAGAAGGAAGAAACAAGACACTTATAGCTAAAGGTTATAATTGCTTGATTAGGTATTTTGCAATAAAAAATTGTTCATTGTTTTGCTAAAAAGTACTTCCTATTTTTTGGAAACGGATTAACTTTTTAGTGTATATTTTTATATGCCGTGTATATTTTTATAACGAAATGTATTTTCACCACTTTTTTTAATATTTTTTTTCCTATTTAGTCAAGTACAGTGCTACATTCTTTAGGAAAGGGATAGACAAGTGATGCGACAGGTGGTGAAAGTGGAGGATAGTTTCGGAAATTAACTGTCATATACGACAGATCAGTGACCAGTGACTATGCCTTCATCACTGAGCAGCCATACCGACAGTCAATTTTTATTTGTAGGGGCAAAAAAACCAAGGTCTTTGTTGGGAATCGAACCCACAACCCTCAGTCATGTAAGCTAGCACACTACCTACTAGCCAACAGGGGAACCTGTATAAGACGAAAACAAATTGCAGGAAATAGTTTATACCCGTGTCCTTTCACAAGTGCTTATCGCACAATTTTTTCATACATTCGCATAAAGAATGCACTCTACTCTAATTGCCTTTGAATAGTTAAAGCGGAAAAGTCTAAGTTTTGTGTGTTATACTTATACAAGCAAAAAAGATCAACCAAATCATATTTATCAGTTCTTGACTTGACTTTTTCCATCAACCAGTTAATAATTAATTATTATTACCTAAACCAGTAATAACAAATGTAATTGCTTAATTAAATAAAGTTGTTGATGCTACTATTTTTCACCACAATAATGGGCAACAAAACCACGGCGTGTGTATTGGTAAAAGTGTCTACAAAATTGATAAATTAGAGTTAATGATATTAAGAATGTTTTTAAGGTGAAGTAAAAAGTAAATAAGTGGGAAAGGCCAGCAATTCATTGTGTGTGTTTTTCCAAATAAGATATACATAAGATGAATATATATTGTTACGTTTATACCTTTTATAAACATTTTGTTGTGAGTTCTTTATTCCAAAATAAATAACACCAGCTTTTAGAGTTTTTAAATTAATTACAAATTTGAAAAGTTGACACTACAGAACAATTTACTAAAATGCACGTCTTCACTTCACGAGGTTTATTTTTACACTAACTATCAACTCAGATGCTGTCTTTTTTTATTAGTCCACTAGAAGTCTAGAAAATTTAAGACTCTTCCACTCCCTTTTTATTACATTTTGTTGTTGTATGTTGTCCATTCAATGTATAAGCGCCTGTATGTTTGTATGTATTTTTGTTTTTGTCTTTATGCTGATAAAGTTTCTTTCTGGAACTTATTTTAAGATATTTGTCGTTGTCTGATGTACATAAAATTTCTCAGAAAACCTCGCAGTTAGTAAGCAGCTTATCAAATTGTTGTTGTTTGCGGGTATAAAATTTCTACGCAGGTTGTTACTTAATTATTTTTTTTTAAAACTTAAGCAAAACACTTCCGTAACAGTATATATATGTATGTATATAATCGATATCTGTCAGTGTGGTTGTGGTGGTCATTTGCCAACTATTATTTATATATATAAAAATTAAGCCCAAAAATAGGTGTCCGTTGGTTGCCAGTGTTTGACGAGATGCGCCGTCAGATTTCCACCAAATTTTCACAGTACCTTCGTAATGGTCGTTCGCTTGTTTGTTGTTGTTTCATGCCTTTACGCACAATAGTATGTTCACAGTGCGTGTTTGAAAATTTTTCAAAAAAAAATCAAAATTTTTATTCTATTGCATACTTTGACTCAATGTTTTGTATCAAATGAAATGTGTGTTTTCGTTTGTTCGTTGCTGTGTGTGTGTGCTTGCACAGAATGCGACGGCAATACAAATCGAAATATACTCATGTTCATAGCAAGTGTATGTGCAAACAAATAGAGAATTTTGTTGTTCATATTCTGTTGCATTTTCTGTGTGCGTGTGTGTAATTTGCGTGTTCAATTGCAAAATGAACGTTGACTGACCCCACCACAAAAATGATTACGCTTTTAAATAATTTTTGTCACTTTGCACAATCTAAAAACTAGAAATGGTCACAAGCGTATTTCCCGGTTTTGCACAAAATTTCAGAAGCCATGATTGGCTGGGGGAAAGAGCTATCTTAGCTGCTAAAAATGCAGATGTTTCGGATATCAATCTGACAAATGTGAATGAAATTCCCGGGGAAATTTTTAGCTACAAATCGGTTGACTCTGTTAGCATACAAGATGATGTTGTAAATTATCCAGTCGAATTCTAAAATTCACTTGAGTTACCGGGACTGCCGCCCCACCGCACGCAAGTGAAAGTTGGTGTACCAATTATTTTGCTTAGAAATATCTGCCAGCAACGACTTTGCAATGGGAGACGTTTAATAGTCAAAAAAGTCATGAAAATGTGATTGAAGCAAAAGTTTTAAAAGAAAAATAGAAGGGCGTAGTATCAGCACGCATTCCTATGATTCCTTCGGATTTGTCGTTTGATTTTAAACGGCTTCAGTTCCCCATACTTGTTACTTTTGCAATGATCCCTGTTCTTCGCACGGTCAATTGCTTTGTTTGTCTTTACCGCGAACCAAAATCAATCGAAGAATGTCGTATATGTAAAAGCATTGCAATAGAATAAGGCGTCTTATATAAGCAGACAAAAATATTGAATTGTGAAAAAGATAAAATTATTAAAAAAACATAAAAACGAAAAATAAGAAATTGTGTCCTTTCTGATTAATTTTCTTGAATGATTGAATTTTTTGGTGCACACAAAAGGAACGCTGCAGAATAAAAAACAACCACAAATGACTTGAAAAGCAGTCACGGGCATGCTAGTTTATATAGTATATACATATATATACACAATGACAGATGCCGATTGCTTCTTCAAAGTTTTTAATCAGTTTTTCGAAAAATGTCAGTCCTATTTCATTAATTACATCACCGATTTTGAGTTTTAATGCTAACATCGATTCGATTGGCTTCGTATAAGCTCTGTCCTTAACATAGCCCTACAAAAAAAAAATATATATATGACATATATATATATATATATATATATATATATATATATACGTTCTGTAGGGTATCTCGTTATTAGCTGTAGGTGATACGGATTAGTCACATGTGCAGTAAAAATAAGAAAATCATTCTCTAACCATCATCGCAGCCTTAGTAAGAGATAAAACAAACAACAAATTCGTGGCGGAATTGGATGAATGGCCTGGCTGGTAAACAAGACATCGTGAACTCAAGTCGAACCAGTATCAGAGAAAATTGTTAAAAAGCAAAAAAAAAGGTTCGATATAAAACTAACCAGATCCACTGCAAAGAGATGCGTATCTTTTCCAAGAAAAATTTCCTTATTTCAAATAGCGAAGGAGTTCCAGAGTTATTTGCGGTAGACGGCTTTTGAACTTGAAAAATAAAAACAGGGTAACAATAAAAATGGAAAGTTATATTGTAAGTAAATAGAATTAATCCGATAATAATTGGATTGCCGATATTGGCAATCAAAGGAAATTCGATTTTCTTCTGAATACTTACAAAATCAGGAACCTGTTAATTTCATTTTAAAACATTTTGACTTTTACTGCTCCTCTTGTAAAACAGCATGAATACCACATCCCTGTTACTTTTTTTAACAATAAAAGTTTCCACATATTTTTGCTATAAGCAATAAACTAATTTATATTTATAATTTTATTATTACTGCAAACATTTTTTAACAATGCATGTACAAATGTAAGATATTTGTAAAACAAAAATATTTTTACTCGATAAATTTTAACGGAAAATTAGCACAACAATCAATTTTAGTTTTTATTTTTAATTATGTATCATTTTTGTTTTTCAGTTTAGTTTTGTTTTTTTTTTATTAAGATATAAAATCTAAATTATGTTAATTTGGTTGTTTTGTGAATTTTTTCGATTTAATGTAATTTTTTTGGTTGGCATTAATTTAAATAAGTATAAAAAAAAAACTTTTTATAAAGCAAACATTTATTCGTGTTTTAAATAAAAATTAAACCAGATTTGGTTTGTAATTGTAAATTTTAATAAAAGATTTTTTTATTTTTTACAGTGAATAAATTTATGCATGTATAATTTATAGAGGAAAATTAAATTTTTTTTTTTTTGATAAATGTGAACAAAAAAAATCTTGTTTTTGACTAAAAAAAAGTAACGATTATTCATGCAGAAAATTACTTTAAAAAACATGTATAAAAAAGTTATCCAAATATAAAATGAGTTCAAATGAGTCAAATTGTAACAAATATAGGGTTAAAAGTCTCCTCCAAAGATGTCGGAGGCTATATAATTAAAGTATCTGTTATCATTAACTTTTTAATATTTTTCTTTATAAAATCGAATTAAAGCAATCATTTGTGATTGGATTTAATGCTGAGATCAATATATTGTTATAAAAATTATATTTTGGGATAAAGTGTTATTTTTTTATTATTTTTATTTGACATTTTTTTCTTCTTTAAAAAATAAGTATTAATCTTTATATAGGTCGTTTTAATTAACAGATATAAATTCAATATTTCGCTTTCCCTGAAGAAGCTTTCCAAAGTAAAGCGAAATTTTGAATTTATATGTGTCTAAGTTTAATTAAGAAGACCTAAATAAAGATTAATACTTTTTTTTATTGATAAAGTGTTATAGTTTAAAGCTTTAAAAATATTCCTGATAAAGCTTACGAAACGATTAACTATCCAAGGAACGATTCAAACTGCTTTCGCTCTTTGACCGTGGTGTTCCCTAGCAAATCGTAACAAGATAACTTATGATGCTTTCGTAAATTGTCGTCTTTGGCGATAAGATTTGTTAATGAAGAAATTTGCCCCTTTTGTCTAATGCATAGAAATGTGGTGAGATATTTGTACACATGTTGGTGTTATTTGCTGCAATCATTACGAGCAACGGAGATTGTTACCTCTCCAAAATTTTCAGCTATTATTATTTGCTTTTCAGAAATTGACTTATCAACTGGCCGCTGCCTTTGTGCACCTTTATTGGGGTTCAGACACGGTCACTTTGCCTTACTGATATACCAGCAACAATTGACGTCTTAAAGGCCAGCATTATTCGTATTAATTGTAATGTGCGGCCACCGTCGCCCAAAAAGTGGGCTAAAGTGTGTGCATGTCAATTTTTGCAATAAAAATATATTTTTCTTAATAAATCATTTTTTATATGTAATTTTTTACAACAGAGTTAACGGATTTAAAAAAAAAAACAACACATTTAAAAACAAAAAGTTTAATAACTTTACAAATGCCTGTATATTTCAATTTGTGATATTATAATCTGATGACATATGAATCTGATGCTATTTTATAGATTTTATAGATCCTAGTAAACATATAATATACAGAGGTATTACTGTTCAGATTTGTTTAAAAATAGTTATATTATAGTATATATAATAGTTGTAATTTTTTGACCTTTTTTAATATTTTTTAGTAATTTATTTAATAAAAAATTTTTAAAAAACTTTATTTTTTATTATATTTTCGATATTTCGCCACACCGTTGGTTGGCATCATCACACAAAAATAATCATAATAATAATAATAATATTTATTTTTGTTTTTCCTGATGATGCCAACCAACGGTGTGGCGAAATATCGAAAATATAACAAAAAAAAAATTTTTTTTAAACATTTTTTATTAAATAAGACCTAGTGCTTAAAATTAATTACTAAAATATATTATAGTATTTTATCTAGAAAATAAAATAGAAAATAATGAACTTATTATAAAATACAAATTTCATTAATTAAAAAAACCGGAGGGGGGTTAAAAATATCACACTATAAAATATTTTGTGATATATGCGTAAATTTTCCAACTTGGTTAAATTTACTTTTATTTGGGTACGGTACGAAGAGAGAACACTGAAGATGGCAAGCGGCCCAAACCGGTTTGTTCACAAACCAAATTTGACGAGGGTCGACGGAAAACCGTACTCAAATAAAAATAAAATACTTTACTTAATATCGCGTCTTTCAACAAGAAGTTTGTTTTTCAATTGTGGCAACACCAGCAACATGATAGTTTTGACATTTAATTTTTTTTAAATATTCGTAGTAGATGGCATTGGCAATTATTACAATGAATTTAGTTCAGCACAAAAATCGCATTAAAATAATTAAAATCCACTATGAAAATAGTGGTTCTGTTAAGGTTACATTTCGTAAAACTCGTGATATATCCGAATAACATAATCGTACTTCTGAGACCGTTATTTAGAATTTGGGCGTTAAATTTGGAGTTATCCAAAACCATTACATGGTAAATTTTGCGTACCTTAAAAGATTCAACTGGAGCAGGAATTGATGCCGACTGACATTTTTTCAAACGAAGCCTATTTTCACTTGTCAGTGTATGCCATTAAGCAAAATTGCTGCATTTGGGGTTCTGAAAATCCTAGAGCAATTGTTGAGCAGCCCTTGCATGCTCAACATGTCATTGCATGGTGCGGTAAGTGGGCTGGAGGCATGATTGGGCCGTTTATTTTCAAAGATGACGCTAGAAATGTAGTAACGCTTAATAAATCACGCTGTGGCGAGGTGCTAACAACTCAATAATGGCCTATCATTGACCAAACCAAATTTCCTGATCGCATAATTTCACGACAAACAGCAGTTAAGTGGTCAGCCAAATTGTATGATTTAACACCACCGGATTATTTTTTGTGGGGCTATGTTAAGGACAGAATCTATACGGAGACAATCGAATCGATTTGAACCATAAAATTCAAAATCCGTGATGTGACTGCCATTTTCCAAAAAGTGATTTAAAAATTTTGATGAAAGAGTCGACATCTGTCAGTGTTGTCGTGGTGGACGTTTGCCAGATATAAGTTTTCATTCATTATTGCCGAAATTTTATCTTCGTAATACAAAAAAAAGTATTAATCATCTCAATCTCAATTTTTTGCTTTATTTTGTTTTAGAAAATAAATTTCTTCTTGAAAACTTCTTATAAGAGATTTGATCTTCTATTTAGCTGTTTTGTTATATGATGATATTTTTTTAGTGTATTGCGTTTAATCAATAAAAATTTAATATCAAGGATAAAATCTCTTTCCTTTGAAGTTCTCGCTATCATTACTGACATTTTCATAATTTAAAAAAAAATATCAATTATGGGCAATTCTTTGTGCTTTTTATTTTGTCTGCACCCATTTGTTTAAATAAATTCTAATCTTAACTTTTAAATGGCTTTTAGTGATTTATACGATAAACCCTAATATGTGGTTAAATTTATTGTTCTTTTATTTCATATTTGTGCTCGTTTCACTTTTTTCTGTTTCTGCCATTTTTCGCTTTTTTTTGTTTTTTAATTTAACATTCATTATTCTTTGCTGTGTGTTTAAAAAATAATCTTCTTCATTATTTGTTCATTCTGTAGTAACTAGCTAAATGTCTTTTAATTCGTATTTTTTTTCCTACCATTCTCAGTGCAGAATCTATAGTTTGCCTCGTTTCGATGCTGGATAATAGTCAACGATAAAATACAAGTCCTCATTACAAGCATACAAAAGCAACACATGTACTATACACATGTTTACATATACTTACGTATAATTAAAAGAGAAAGAACTATTTAGATTGGTATATGAAAACATTTATACGGACTTGTCTTAGCTAAGGGGCCGGTTGAAAAGTTCTTTAATTTTGTTTAACACAAATTTTTTCTTTATATCAACATCAGATACATTAATAAGAATAACGTTCTGAAAACCTAAATTTAGATTTTCACAGTTTATTCATAAATTTAAAATCTTTAAATTAATATTTTGATATGTAAACTACAAGAAGAAAAATATTGAAAACATAATTTTGTTGTTTTCCGTAAAATAAACGTTTTCCTTAGGCATACGTAGTTCTCAAACTAAAGATCTGTCACTGTAAAACAATTACAAGTGTGCTAACAAACGCGCAGCTCCAGCAGGAAAAAAATCTGTAAAGAGATTACAACTATATATACATATATTTTTAAATAAAGGCTCTATAGATGTACTCTTTATGATTATGATTTAGCTGGAGCTAAAGTCTTATAATATCATGGTCCTGCGAATGGAGAAAAAAAGCAGATGGCTACCATTAAAAAATGTCTAGATGCGAATAATAGTCCAAAAGCTGCTATTGTAGGTGTATTCAAAGTAAAATATTTGGACGTTGTAATGGAAATAAGCTAAGGCGGGAGACAATCCGATATATACAACTCCGCTCCTATCAATCGCTAGCTGATAAATAAGAAATAAAATAAAATTAAAGATTGTTCTACTTTGGTAAAGCTTTTCATAATAAAAGATGTAACCAATTTATGTAGCGCTAGTCTTAAAATTCCTTTAAATTTTAATAAATTTCGCTGTGAAATTTTATTACTTATGCGTAATAAGATTTACGTCGGTATCCATGTATGCCATAATGCGATGGCGGATCAAACCACTTTTGTGATATGATGCGTGCACCCACGTCCTAGGAAGCTTTAGACATAATTCTAGCAACAGGTCATTCCTAGTTGCAATTTGGGAAGTTTCGGAGCAGGGCCGCCAACCCGTACTGCTTGCTGAAGAGTTGGACACTATCCAACTTCTGGTCCAGAACACATGACAAGCATGCTCAATTTCATAAGGGGCGCAAAACCTCAACCACCACGATGCTCCCGAAAAGGCCAACCTCAATAATCAGTCAGAGAACAGCTAAAAGGCTAAAAAGCTGAACTCTGGGGCTCCCGTGGAAATAACGTGGAGTTTCTAGTCGGCTCCCTACTAGCCTTTAGGGGACTGGCCTCTCTTTTACCCCCGGTGACACATGTAATGACGGTGAGCTTCAGTCAAGACATATAAATGTGGCCCCGTGGGGCGAGTCGTACTTATATTTGTATTACTCTGTTTAAAAAATCTTTCAAACTCACCCTTGTTATTAAGTTAACTAAAGCTTTTTCATTGTTTTTGTTTTTCGCCCTTAATAATGTTGCTGCTTCTGCTGCTTTTGATGATAGTTGTTATTGGAATAGTATTTATTGTTAATGTTGTTTCTATTGTCTTATGAGAGTATGTAGTCTACTGCAGTATTGGTATTATAAAAGAATTGCGTTGGTGGACCCAGTGTATTTAATCATACCAGCTTTTGTTAATTTTTTTCATTTACTGTACAATTTTTTTGGATCGTTATGAGTTTGTGTACTTGTATAGTAAGTGCATTTCATATATTTGTCGTTTTTATACTGGTTTCTGCCGCATTTTCCAATACACATTTATATTTTTATATTCTGTGAGCCAAAACGACCATCATCAGTAGCAGTAACAACATCATGTGTTTTATGCGTTGCATTAAGTTCATTACGTATGTTTATTTGTGGAGTTTTCTGCCATCGTTATCATTATTGTCGCCATTAAGTTTAGCTTTTAGTCTATTTTTTTTTTCTTTTTTTCAGAATATTTGTCTTTGTTTTGCCTTCCATTTTTTCTATGCTGCCTCCAATTTATTCACGTCCTTAAAATTTTCGATATGAAGTTGATTGTAAGTATGTGTTTTTTGGTGTTGTGGTGGTGGTGCTTGTTCATGGTTATATTTTAGTCAATTATCAACAGTGACCGTATGTATATTGTATTATGGGGGCCTGACAAGGACGTGATTTAAATTTTAGATTTTCTTATATTGTTTAATAAAAAAAATATATATATATAGTGATTAATGTATTTTGCACTCATAATGAAGGCGTTTGGCCTAAGTCTTATTGCTTTTAAAAGAAACACAAAGGGAAAATTACCATGGTTTTTCGTGTTCTTCTTAAACATTTTAGTTATGTAAATTAAAGATATTTATATTTAAATTCCAAAACTTTGATATTAAGTTGTTTGGAATAAAATACTGTTGTCATTACTTTCGCGGAAAGCCAGCCTTACTGGCTGTTTGCTTGGTACGATCCACAGACGCCTCGTTAGGATGACATCATCACCAAGGGCTTGTATGATTACAGAATTTCAAGAACTTTTCTTACAGATACGTACAACATTTTTTAGCATTTTTTTATTATATCGATATCACCCGAAGGTCAAAGATGTACTTTTTTTGTACTAAAATAGCTAATTCTAGCGAGTTTCAAAACTTTGACGGAATAATGTGATGATTTAATTTCACCTCACGATAGACTAAACTAAAAGTTCTTTACAAAGATACTTTAGTTTAAATAAATTATGAGTGGCTTGTGACCTTATGTAATGCTGATAATCTCTATGGTATATTGCTATCGTTTAAATTAAACTTTTTTAAGTAATTTATTCATCGGAAATGAAATGATTGAAAATAAACAATGTTTTTTGTTGTTTTGAAATGTTTTGCTGTGTTTGTATAGAAGTGTTTTTGAGTCTTGCTGTCTATGCTATGTTGATTTTATGGAAAAATTCTCATGGAATCGGTTTGGCTTTAGATATAAGACTTTACGGTTTTTCTATACAATATTGGGGTAAAATTCACTGATGAGCTTTGTGAGCGAAAGTGAAATTGCAATATGGATATGCTCTCTCCCGCAGTAATACATTTCAAATATTTTTTATTTTTATTGAAATAAATGTGTAGCCGATAGTCTTAGTCACTAGTGCTTTAGTTCTTAAGATTTATTATAATTTTAATTATAATAGATGGGAAAATAAATAAATAAATAAATAAAATAAATGTTTTATGAGAATATCATAAAATGTTTATTTTTTAATAAAAAATTTTGTAATAAATATTTCGTGAGAAAATCTGAAATATTTATTTAAAGGAATCAAGCACAAATAATAAAATTACTTAGATTAAACTTTTTTGCGGGAATCTAATCTAGAATTATCTAATTTAGAATTACAAGTTCGATATTTAAAATTTGCACAGTGTCACTAAAACTATGTGCATTATAGGATCGTCTCTTTAAATTAAAGCGATGACCATGACGTGATAAGGTTTACATCTGTAACTGGCCGTGAGCCTAAACCAGATGGTGGCCATTACCACTGTGGATGGTATGTAGCGCCATAATCGCACTAGAAGGCCTTCGAATACGTATATCCTCCGGTTACTCCTAGTTGCAATTTCGCAAGCCCGAAGTAGGCCGCAGCCTTCACTCCTTGCTAAATAGTTGGAGACTATCCAACTCCTGGTCCAGAACGCATGTAGCTTAATATAATTAAGAACACGACGGCATTCATACTCACTGGACCTGAACCATTCATTGTGTTCATTGTGAATGATCCGACTCACAAACTCTCACGGGGCCCTCAAAACACACAGCCACCACCATACTCCCAAAAGGGCCTACCTCGATAATCTGCCAGAAAACAGCTAAATGTCTAAAGAGACAAATAGCGGAACTCTGCGGCCCACTGATTCCCGTGGAAATATAATGGATTTTCCAGATGGCTCCTACTAGCCTTGAAGGGGTCTAGGCTCCCTTTTACCCCGCAAGACACCAGTCTAGTTGGAAGTAGTAGGATCCATAAAGACTATCATGTGCCCCCGGGGGGAAGCGACGACCATGCTTTAGAAGAGTGCTTTTAAAGTGCATGGCCTTATTTTAAGCGGCAGTAAATATATATTATTAATTTAGGTGTTTTTATGTCTGCCATAAACATAAAACACATAACTAATATAAAAAGTGCAGTGTACAGTGATGTTATTCAAGTCTATGTGGTTTCCTTGTCTCGTGTGACTTGAACTGTTATTAGCAGACGCTTGTAATTTCCACAGATTATGTGCGATATGTCTATTAAAAGGAAGATTATAAAAACTTAAAATAGTAATTTAATTTTAAGTTAGTACCTTATTCTTTACGTAGGGTATGTATAACGAAATCGCTATGCAAGCAAACATCAAAAATTAGAATAAAAACGTGTCCCAAAAATACTAGCTTTTGACTGCTGTAACAAGTTGAAAAAAAATGAAAAAATAAAGGGTACCTCATACAAAGCACCGAAATCTTTGTGTTCAAGTTCACCACGTTCTTGGTAGACTTGTTTTCTTATCTTACGATACGGTTTATTGTGTACTATAATACTATATAAAGGAATAACTAAAATTTAAAATTTTCTCTTTCAAAACAAAAATTAAGCTGAATATTGTGGTCGACAAAAAATTTTAAAAATTCTATATATAAAAACTTTAAAATTTGATTTCCTCTGCGCATTTATAAGTTATGTTTTTAACACATCTTACTCCAAACCCCAAAATTGCCATTTACTCATATTTTTCATAAATTTTCCGTGCACAATTTCACGTTCTCCTGGGGCCATAGATTCATTCCAGGTCTATGAACCTAATGTTAATCGTGTACACTATGCCACATTCACGTTTAAATATATATGTGCGAAATTGTATGTGTAAATATAAATATATATAAAAACTCTAACATTCCAAAAACTAAAAAATACAAGTTAATCGAGTTTGTTAGTCTTTTTATTAATAAAAAGTCACTTAAATATAATTGAATTGTCATTGTCAAAACTTTTATCTTATAGGTGTCCATTTTGATTCATCATTAATGAATTTCCATTAAGAACATACTGGAAAGACACCATCACCACTACCACCACCACAATACATGTGGTGTTTACATCGATCGGATTTTAATAGATTCATTAAACATTTAACAAAATCCAACTATTTACATTAAGATGTGCAATAAATTTATCGAAAACTTGTATAAGTTATATTTATTGCCATAAATTACAATGTTAATTTCTAAAAAGAATTGACAAAGAATTGTCCATATTATGATATATATTTTTGTATTAATTTAGGTCCATTACCACTTTTCAATTTTACCTTAATTCGCTGTAAGTAAGGTTTTACCTTCTAGACATATCTGCGAGCTTTAACTATAATTGAGTCAAAGGTCATACACTTTCATTAATTATAGGCTGATCGATATATATGTTTGTGTGGGTATGTATGTATATGTATTACGTTTTCATTATTCTGTTAAAACTATTAACACTATTGGCTTCACTAAAATTTTCAATATTTCTTCAAAAGCTGACCGTAACAATAATTTTTTGTTCCTTTGTATAAACTGTTCCTCTCTATCTGTCCACCTTTAACATAAACAGCTTCCCATCACTCTACTGACGTTTTATTTATCGTATCTTTTTTCATTTAAATCTTCGTGATTCATAGTCTTTGTTATATTAAGGCTAAAGGATTTTTAAGCTCTTTCTGTTTTGGTGTGGTATTTTTGGCTTTGTCTGCTTGATTGTTTGTTTGTGTTCATTAATTTTTTATTCCTTAAGTGTTTTACTTTGAGCTTTAAGTGAAACTATATATCAATTGTTAGGCCATAAGGATTTTATTGTATAAAACAAAAAGTGCTTATATGTCTGCATAATATTTATGAATTTTTCTCTTATTTGTCGTTATAACAGTCTTAGTCGCACATTGCACTAAAAGCCGTTGTTCGAGCATGATTTCCTTTTTCTTCTTCTTTGGTTGTGGCATACGTTTGTTTTTTTTTTTTTTTTGTTTTTTATTTATAAAGAAAATCTTTCATTTATTTGCTATTAACCTGTCATTGTTCATTTTTATTATGTGTATGTGTTTGTTGTTATTTTATTCTGTGCTTTTTTTCTTCTGGTCCTTTGCTTTCCTTTGGGTTTTTGTTAGTGTAGTTTTCTTTAGATATATTGTTTTTGTGCTGCTTTGCATTATTATTATTATTTTTTTTTTTATTGTATGCTTGTGATGTCATTTCATTTTACTTTATTGAAATTCATCTACACAGTCTTTAGTATATTGAACACACAAAAAATCTATTCTATATGCAGCGGTTTCTTGCGCTTAAACCAGCCATATTTGCTAGAGGTTTTTCTTTCTACTTCGCTGTCAGTACTATTCTACAGCCAGCAGAAGAGAACAACAATGACACTTACATACATGTTGGTAATAAATTGTTATTATCACTTTTCTGCAGTATATCGATATATTGTCTGCTTTAAAATATATATGTCTGTCTGTATGTGTATAGTTATATAAAGATTTATTATAGTTATTATTATAACGGGTCACAGTTCAATAATATTTTTTTTTTGTTATATTTTATTTTAATATTTTATTTAATGTTTTTGTAAATACTAAGGGAGGATAAAAATATGAAATCGCATTTTATTTAATGTGTTTTTTTTTTGTTAGTGCCTTGAAATGTGTTTTAAATAGTTAACAATAAATTTGAATTGAAACACAATATCGTGGGAAGTAGATGATGAGTTCTTTACATAAATTTAGAGTAAAAAAAATAAATAAAATATTTAATAACAATTTAACATTCGCTGTAAGTTATTCTTAAGGCCTAACTATAATATGCATAACCTGGCTTAAGGCAACTTAAGCAACTGTGCCAATACCTAATAATCATATGTGGCAAACTATAATGTACTTAAAAAAACTTTTCGTCGAATGTGCGACCAGCACATTCCGTACGGAAACAGCTGATTTTGCATGGTACATTGTGTTCTAGGTACATTAGTAAACAAATTGCAATGGAGGACGAAGGAGAATTTAATAGAAAACGCATAAAGAAAAAATTGATTGTATGACATAGGAGATGCGTTTTATTACAACCGCAATTCAAAGATATGAGTATGGAAAAAAGTAGCAGAAAAATGCAGTAAAAGTGGTGAGTAATACCTTGAAGAATTTAGTTACTGAATTTTAATTCTGGTATGAATTATATAAAGTCGCGCTGTGCAAATACAGATGGAAATTACTACTGCAACGTTTCTGCAAGGAAATGATAAGGATGGGTGCTTCATGAGGCACTAGACAAAATATGATTATTAAACATCTTTTTATTATTAAATTCCATTTATTTAGAAAGAAATTATTTTTTTGCAAAAATGTGAATAAAAAAAAGTGCAACTGTGTGTAATAATCTATATTCGTATAAGTACATTATAGCCACCTAAAAGTCTGCATTAATTTGCTTAAGCATTTGACAGACATTTCGTTCAATTTTTAACTTTAGCTTATGTTAACTTATCCATATTATAGTTGGACCTTTAGTCTTTCTATTCTACGATAAGAAAATTTTTATCTAAACAAAGCAACGCAAATTGCTTTGCGAGAAATTATGCTAGAAATTATGTAATAGGTTTTGGAAAGAGGATAAAAAAAGTATTGTTTTGCCAACTTGAACCTTTGCATATTGAAAGTGAAGGTAAATACATTTAGAGCAATTTTATTTCACATATAATATATTTGGTTAAAAAGCTAGTTCTCTTGCGTAGTGCAGTTAATTAACAAATCGACTACAGAGTGTGATTTGCTTTACATCCGCACCTGGCTATGTAGCCTTAATCAGATGGTAGACAAACCACTACAGGCGTCCTAGGAAGCCGAACACATAATTCTAAGCAACAGAACCACCTAGTTGCAACTTTAATGATTCCAGGATAGGGCTGCAAACCATCACACCTTGCTAAAGAGTTGGAGACTTTCCTACTCCTGTCCAGAACACATGTATAGCATGGTCACTGGACTGGATCATGCACTTTGCGTGTCATTATCAGTGAGATGATCCTGGCCAACATAATAACCATTATACTGTTATGGGGCCGCAAAACCACAACCACCACGATACTCCCATATAGGAGCCAACCTCAATGATCAGTCAGAGAATTATTAAATGTCTAAAGAGACAAATAATGAACTCTGCGGCTCACTGATCGCCGTGGAAATAAAGTAGAGCTTCCAGTTGACTCCCTGCCTGTCTTCAGGGGACTGGGCTCCCTTAATACCCCCAGTTGCACAGATCTAGATAGCTGTTACGTCCTATAAATACCATAAATGTGCCCCCAGGAGGGGCTAATCGACTACAAAAGGATGCGTTCTTAAAGAGCAACGTGCTGTATGCATGAATTTATCTTTTTCAGAAAGAAATTCATTTTATCACATCAAAAACCACTGAAGTAACGATAAATAAAATAAACAGTGAAACATATTCCATAATGCGTCGCTACTTCTGTAAATAAATGAAGCTCGATCGACTACTAGGATTGTTGAGTTTTTTCGCTTTCTTCCGCATGCAGTTAAGTAAAATAGCAAAATAGCCTCTGAGATACCGACACATATAAAGCAGCACATAACCTATGGAAATATTTAGCGTTACCGACTTAAGATATATGGTCATATTCATTAAAATCAGGGCTCTTTGAAAAAACCTTTTAATTCGTAATGTCTACCTACCGCGATTTAAACAACCATAAATATAAAATATAAAATCACAGTAGCAACATCCTTTATTTTTTACCTTTACTTTTAATTTTATTATAGCGGACATTAAGTTACTTAAATTTCAAGTGCTGGCCTTTTACGGTAACATAGGCGAAATTTATATTACCGCTTTTAATTTAGAATTTTATTTTCTGTATTTGTTGCAAGAGCCGATATTGTTATCGCACACGCAGTGCAAGGTTGACGATTGTGCTTGCCATAATTTAAAAAAAATATTTTAATAAATAAAAAGCACTCTCGAAATATTGTAACGCTTACAAAAATAAAAGGATAAATGATACACACCTTTGGATACAAACTTATTTTTTTTACTATTATTTTTCTAAGAAACTGTAAATAAAAATAAGTTATTAAAGATATTTGAAATGAAGAGATATGAACTTTAAGGTTTATCTAAAATCTTTGCATACAATCTATTTGAAATAAAATATTTTTTTGTATGCTTTGTACTTTTTATTTGATATCAATTAACCCTGCTTTTAGGATCAGACCATTTTGCTTAAATTTTTTTTTTACTTACTTAAACTTTAAAACGATTAAACATATTAATTTAAAACGCCAACTCAAGTGATATGTTTTTACTAAATTCCAAATAATATATGATAAAATAAAAAAATTGGGGACCATTTTGGTCCAACATAAATTTTCCTTTTATTCCATTAAAAATTGTATACAAAAGTAGGTTATTTAATAAATATTATCAGTACAAGATAATACGATTATTTTCCGCTGTTATTTGCATATAAATTTGGTGCATATAATGCGCTTATTATTATATTTAAATTTGCAACAGCTACATGCCCCTCCTTTTCTAGTAGATGATACTTTTGTAACACCGCTGGTAAATGCTATACAACTAGAAGCAGATGTTCTAATTAAAGTCAGAAGCTCCACTGATATTTTGTTTTTTGGTAGGTCACATGTACTCTTCAGCCAAAAACAGATCAGCTGCCGTAAAAATTAATTTCTCTTACGATTCGAATCAACTGGTGTCCATGAAACATCGATTTCAGAAAATAATGTACACGCTTTCAGTGCGGATATGTCAATCATATAGGAAAAGACAACATTTTAGCCATCGATTTGTTTGTCGTTTGGTACTGCAGTAGCCAAATATTTGGTAGACAGTATCTACATCTTCTACGATAAAAAAAAATTATAGTCGGAGAATACACAGCTTGTCAGCTTTCCTTCTAGAAATTTTTTTTCCCAATTCGTAAGATGAAAAAAAATTATTAGCAGTGATATTTTGATCTTTCAGGCCTTCTGTAAGATCCAAAACGAGGCGCTTCCCCTGATATTTTTCCTGGCTGTTTATTTTTGATTTTCCGAGGTAGAGTTTTATTTGCCATACATATCCTGTGTCAGAGTCCACAGTCAACCAAAATTTTAGGTCATATTTAGCAGATTTTGCGGGCATGTATTGCCTAAAAGAACATCGTCCTCGGTAAGCCACCAACTGTTCGTCAGTAGTAACTTTTTCATAACAGTTGTAAAGCATTGGAAAATTAACTTTGCAGCGATTTCATAAATCGTGAATGTGGGCGAATTTGTCTCTGCCTGTGGGTCTTTTGCATCATTAAAGGGAGGTGTGGAAAAAATCCTTAATCATAGTTGTCCGCAAGATAGAACGAGCAAAACGTGCTTCAAATAAATCATGTAAGTCTTCGTTTTTTGAGTGATAAACGACCGCAAGAATAAGCACGACAATATAAGTATGCGTGCAAAGTGGATTTCTCTTTCTTTCCACTTTTTCAAATATTACTCTTTCATACTTCTGGGTGTCTTCAGTTATTATTTTTTCCAATGCTGGGAGAAAAAATAACAAAAAATAGGCCAATATATTATGGCATCTACATGTTGCAAATCGTGTTGACGCTGGTTGTACAAATATGATATCCTCTGCTGAGACTCTAATCTGATAGTGGAGTGCGTGTCCTAACACTCCGTTGCAATTTATTTTTTTGCAACATACAATGAAATAATATCATTAACTTCTGCAACATCTTCTTCACTTTCTGATTCAAACATATTTTGCAGTGCTTTCACACTTAACATTTTTCTTCAAAAAACTGGCAATTAAAATATCAGAGTTACTTTCATTTCAAATTTCAGCAATATCATCCGAATTTAAATTATGTCGATTTTCCACTTTTTTAACAAAGCAAACACTTTAAGGATTCAACACCTACTAAGGTAAAACTTATTACAGAAATAACGCAAACTCAATACGATGTGATAAAACGATATTTCTGTAAAGCAAAAAAAATTGAGGGAATCACAGAATTTTCAAACAGACTTGCCAATAAATATATTTTTCCATGTAATTTTTGTTTTTATTCTAAATTTTTATATTTGAAGGAACCAAGCATAATTATAAAAGAATCCAAATAATAAATTTCATATTGATATTTTTATATTAAAATGAAAGGGTTAATTGAATTTTACCTTACAGCAGGGTTAATGTCGTAGCCTCAATGGAAAATAGCCATACATAGCGAAATTCTTACTTTGCATTTAACCATGCCTTGTTAATAAAATTATCCAGAAGGTCTAAACTCTTAGAAGAAATACTTAAGTTAAATCCCAAAAGTTTTTAGTTTCGAGAATAGAAACTTAAACAATTGCCAATTAGCAAAGATAGTTGGTTAGTTAGTTATAAAACTTATTTCTATGTAGACGAAAAAAAGAGTTTCAAATAAATTTAAGTTTAGTATATAAAATTCAATAAATATTTATCCTTAAAACTTGTAGCATTCGTTCCCTAAGACAAATGCTAAACATATTTTGCGCTTACTACGTGTCTTTTCTTAAAGAAAGTGCATGTTATTTTAAAAGTATCTTAAAAAAGTGTAAAAAAAGTTTGCATGTTTTATCAACAATTTTACTTACACCCTTTTGAGAACTAGAATATTTTTTTTTTATTTTTATTTTTAAAGTTTTTATTTTATTGTTTTAAATATACATGGGTACAGAGCATTAAATTTTTTCTGCAATCAGCATAGATTTAGCAAGAAGGCTTTGGGTTACCTTTTGACTGCAGTCGTTTAATGAAATTATTTATTTAACTTGAAAATAATAATGCGTGTTATAACTGACTTATAAATGGAACGTTTGTACTTGTAATGCAATAAAAATTACAATAACATTTTAGTAATTTGCTTTAGAATTTATTGAATATTGGCTGGGTATACTGTACCGAAAATTTTATGCGGCACCAAAAAAATTTCCACGATTAATTGTAAACTAAAACAAAAGAAAAAAAAACTGCTGATTCTCCTTAGACATGTGTACGTTCATGGATTTTTTACTTAAAATGAATGATACTACAAAAAATATATTTTTGTACATAATTTAAAATAAGAACTTTTACATTTACATTTAAACTGATTTCCTTCAAAATATAAACAGTCATTAGCAAAGTTGGTAACAATGAAAAACAGCAAGTAACTAAAAACAGAAAATGACTAAAACTATAAATCTGTCTGAGTTTATTTTTTTATTGTGCGATTGTATGTTATTGTTTAAAGCTAATAACATTGATTTAGTTGTGTGTATATATATGTATGTATGTGAATGTCCTGTCTATCATCATTTAAGAATGTACGTGTTAATGTTTAATGTCATTCTGGTAGTCGCTTGTCATTTTGCTGTCATATAAAATCACAGACTATATGTGTATAGGTATATATATATATTTTTCTTCTTATATAAAAATTTTAATTCAGTTTTTGCTGGATTTTTCATTGTCCCCAGTTAAACCAATCAAACAGACGCTGTGTTTCTAACTTTAGCAAAAGAAAACAAGTAAAAAGTAAAGAGTAGAACAATATAAAGCATTAACTATATACACAAAGTTATAGAGTCAAGTACCTTAAGCTTTTGTTTAATACTACAGCTAAATAAAAAAGAATCCTTTGCAAAAGGAAACCGTAAAAAAGGACAATACATAAAGTTAAAAAGTTTTGTCATATTAGTCTTTGAAAGTTTTACTTTTCATTTCTTTTTTTGTTTCTTCTCTGAAGTATTTAATCGCCATATAGGATGTAAATACGTTAATAAAAAAAACTAAAACAAAATGAAGATAATAAAAGAAAACTTGGGGAAAAAATAATATTGAAAAAAAACAAGGAAAATTCTAATACTTCCCAGCCATTGGTACTTTGCTGTAAAGTGTTTTGTTTAATTTTAGTTCTTTAAAAATGAAGATAAGCCATTTTTAAGCTTGAAGACCGTTAATGAAATCCTTATTGCTATCAAGTTGATCTGCCAAAGTGCTTTACACATCCCTCAGCTGCTAAAATTGTTGTCGTTAAAAAAAATTCACATTAGTAAAATAAAGGAAATGTTGTTGGGAAAAATTTGAAACGAAAAATCTGCAATAAAAATAAAAACTGTAAAAAAATAAAGATAAAATTGTTTAAGAACTCAAATAAAAATATCATGTTAAAGACAGTATAAAGTAACATTAGTGGACAATTTCCTTAACGGACATATTCACTTTAGACAATAATTTCATATCAATGATACGAAGGACTTTTATATGGGAGTTGTATGTTAAAGTTCAGAGCTTAGAAAGTGTTTTATTTCGTTGTGAGGTATATATATATATATATATATATTACATATTGTAATAAATATTATTTACGTGAGACTAAACTAGTATATTAATATATAATAATGTTAAAATTAAGTTAAATATAACGCTATGTGTGCGTTGAAACAAAAGGTTTTATATTTTATTTTTAACTTGTTTCCATGTTGATTATTCTTTACAAAGGAAATATTTTTGTAATTTTATATTGTGTTACAGAGGCTATATTTCTCGTTACATGTTTTTGTCAATAAATCTGCCATAAAAAAAATTAATAAAGGAGTAAGTTTTAATCTCCGGATTCTGCACTTTTTAAAAATAAACATACAACTGCACTCAAAGCTTGAAGATTAAAAAAAATTAAGCATGTAAAGGAATTCAATGCACAATAACAACGATAATTACATTCTTCAGAATTTAGGAAGTTAAGTGGTCAAAAATATTTTTTATTTTATTTTTTCTGCAAATTATATAAACAATTTCATAGCAGCTTAAAAAAGCTGATTAAGAGATATGTCTAATATTTTTCAGAAAGCCTAACCACTTTTTCATATACATAAATACTTATTCAACCTTACGTGACACGTCTGATGACAAATGGAAATTTGTGATGCAGTAAATGTGATATATTTTGTTGTCAATGTTAGTTTTAATGCTATTTTAATATCATTTCATTGGTTCCACATATATGATCGTACCACTAGTTAATCAGTTAAAGATAGCGAGTGATGTAGTCGTTGCAAAAATTAGCAGCAACAATCAAATATTTTATACCATAATAAAAACTATTGCATTGACAATTCGAGGTGCGTGAAATAAGCCTGGGAACCCATGTTAAGATAGAGACAAGATGTTATAGTAAGCACTGAATAGCCAAATTACAAATTATGATTATTCTAATTTAATGATTAAAAAGATATACTTTCACTTCGATAATGTATACAACATCAAAATAAAAATATATATAAGAAATGAAATTCCAATCTCACGTTTTAACAATAAAAATTACTGATAAAAAAAAAGTATTCATAATCTAAGTATAAAAATTTAGATTAAAATTAATATATGAGTAAGAAACTAGAAGCATACATTTCAGTGTAGCGATTAAAAATTATAAATTTTTTGACTCATTTCTTAAATAAAAAAAAAGAAAAATTCGGGCATGTAAAGTCGTCGTATTCTATAATAGTTGCACAAATATTTAAATTACTTTTTTAAGACATTTACTACAATGGCTATATATTTTCTGATTTTATTTGAGTGAATAAATATTAATATATTTTCGTAAACATACTTGGATGTCAAATTTTGAATTATTTATTTGCTCACTGTAAATAAGTAAAAAAAGCAATAGCAAAAAAGTACCCATGATTTGTAATGTAATGTTTGCGTTAGTTTCGGATTAATTATATAAATGAAATAGCACCTTATAAATCCTTAAATATAGAAATAATTTATTCTACAAAATCAAATTAACGAACTTTTTTAAATTTGTTCTGCATTACTGTTTTATATTTACATAAAATTTACCTATTTTTTTAAATTTTATCCCAATAAGCACAAATTGTTTGTGAATTCCAATGTTGGATTTCCAGTGTGAATTCAAACTTGAATTACATTTGAAATCCATCCGCCTTCCAGTCTGTTTGAAGTTTGTTAAAAAATAGTCAGAGTCAGCTAAACGTCAGTCATAACATATTTTAATATTAAAAAATAAATATTAAATATTATTAATTAATGGTGAACAACTTTACAACGCGAAAGTCGCAAAATTTTTAAAGTGAAAATAAGCAAAACGAAAATAAGGAATAAAGAATCGAAAATTAAACGATATAAAGAAATTTGGAATTAATAAATATAAAGGTATGTAGTCAAAGCCAAAAGCAGATGCTAGTAAAATTTTTGCACTGCTTACCCAGAATCAGCATATTCTGGGAAATGAACAACCAATGGGAATAGCTTCCAACGATGTCCACGTCGCTTTGAACGATGAACCGTCTGTTTGTAAGGGCACAATTATAGAAGAAGATGGTATATCTGATACTAATTAATTCTGTGGGAGACAGGGACTTAAAAATACAGCTGGCTGTATGAACGATCCAACATAATATTCCGAATGCTGCAATTAACAGTTTAGTGCAAATCCTTCCCCAGCATCATAAGGATTTGCCATCGGATGCCCGAACTTTGAAGAGCACTCCGAAATGTCCAGATATTGAAGCTATGGGTTCGGGTGAGTTAATGTACTATGGCCTTATAACACTATTTAAATACTGTTGGAACATTGCTTGAATAACACTGAAATTCCATGCTTGAATTCAACGGTAAAAATAGGTTCGGTTCGACTTGAATTCCACTGCAATTTCATGGTTGAATTCAATTATAAAAACATGTTCGGTTCGACTTGAATCACATTGTTATTCAAGGCTGGAATTACACTGTAAAGATACTGTTTTATTCGACTGCAATTCAATGGTTAATTTTGCTGGATTCGCTATTGAATTCAACTGTGTTTCAACCGTAATTCAACGCTGGAAATTAGAAATTGTGACTGGATTTCAAGTGTAATTTCACTTTAATTCCAGCCAAAATGCTTATTGGGATTATTTTATTAAATTAAACAGTTACAATTTAAATGTTGATATTTAAAAATTTAAACTTCAAAAACAAAATTATATATCAAAATTTCGGATTGGAATTACCTGTTTATACATGCCTGTGTTTGGCAAAAAAAATTTTTCTATATTTATAAACAAATTTTGTAATGAATTTTGCATAAAAACTTTATTTCGAATTATATTTTATATCTATGTTATTATATTATATATATAAATAAAATACAAGCAAGTTAAACCTTTTACTTAAGGAAATACACAATACCAAAGCCCGCATAACACACCAAATATAATTTTGCTTAACAGCTAAAGCTAAAGCTAAACAAAAAACCTCTTGGACAATATTTACATTAGTTTATGCCAATTTGGCCCTGGTCATGTTTTACAAAAGATAATAATAATTGAAAAAACCAACTACAAAAATTCATAATGCAGCAGAAAAAAGGATAACCAATATATATATACAATATATATACAACAGTAATAAAAAATAATAATAATAAACAATGATATAAGATATTTTATTATATGCACAAGACGATGAAGAAAAAAAATGAAATGAAAATGAAAAGAAATGAACAAGGATCAAAATAAATCAAAAATGTGCCAAAATTAAAAAGAAAATAAATAAAAAATTCAGAAAACACATTTGCTGTCATAAAGACCCTACTGCCAAGGAAGGGGAAAGAGGAAAAATTATATATATATATATATATATGTACTATATATATATATATATACTAGCAGTAGCATGTATAAAAGAATACTTGTACACGTATACAAATCCCCCAAAGGCAAATGCGGCGAACGACCCATAAATGCAAAGGCAACAAAATACAAATACTGAAAGCCGGAGTACAAAATGATGACTTTAGCTGTGTCACATAGGGAACAAATAATGAATAGACCAAAAAAAAAAAAAATATGATATTTTTGTTAAAAAAAAATTTAAATGAAAATAGATGTTGAGACGCCAAACCAACATCATCTGGAATTGTGTTTGCATCAACCATAGCAGCATCACAAAAACAACAATAATAACGACAAAACCAGATACGGCTGCAAAAATATGAACACAATGAAGGGAGTAAAAGGACATAGTGCCATACACCGAAGAAAGACGACTGGCCAACCTACGGATATGTCAGTCAGTGACTGACCCCGCAAAAACATAATAACGCCACCAGCATTTTTTGTTAAAACTAAGCAAATACATATACGTACGAACACCAACACAATATGTACGTACAGAGCAACTAACCGAAGCAACAATGACGACATGACAATGAGAAGAAATAAGAGAAGACAAAAAAAACAAAAATTAAATCTAAGACATGCTAAGAGTAAGAGTCGTAGAAAGAAATTTAAATTTACATAAAAATGCAAATTTAAAACTATGATGAAAATACAAAAACAAAAGCAAAAAAGAATGCATCTAAACCCAGACACAACAACGAGATTATGTAGCAAACACATAACCAGCCAGTCTTCTTGCCAGCATCCACTAACAGCAAACGATTCTGTGTGTAAAAATGGAAACCATGGCCGCAGAAGAAAACTAGCAAGTACTGAAGACAGAGCCAAATCAGCTTGAAGTTGTTAGTGAATTAAATGAAATAGAGCAATAAACGTTTCTCTATTATATTTCTTGTAAAAGGATACCGTAATGAAAAAGTATTTTAAAGAAATATTCACACTACAGAAAATTTTTTATCATTTTATTTTCTGTTGCTCATGTCAATCCAAAGAATTCAAATTGTAAATGTGTTTAAGAAAATAATGAATTGTTTATAATTGAAGTTGATTTAGATAAAATAGGTATAATAGAAAATAAACGCTTTACTCTGGAACAAAATATGCGATTACTTGAACAGATAAGAGTTTAAAAAATTTAATTAAATTGCGGCACTCGTAGTATGAAGGATTTTAATTGTAATCGAATCTGTTGCAAATACCTGCAATTTGCATCTATAGCTAAGGGAGGAAAATAAAAACTATTTGCTTAAAAGTAATTAAAGTTCTTTATCCGGTTAAATTAGTTAACCGGAAGGTTTCAAACTGTATGTGAGAGATACGCAGTTTTTAAGAATTGTTGGGGCCTGAATTAGGATAAAAAGGCTAATAGATGGTTTTAGAAAACCCCTTGCGAAAGTGGAGAATGTCACTTTGTACCTTAACACATAGGTATTACTGTTTTGAAGGGACACAGCATAAAACTAGAGTTAGTAAGCGAATGCAAAATATTTGCGACTAACTTCGTTGAAAATAAATTTTTATAAATTTTCCATTATTTTATTTAAAAAAGATATGCCCAACTCATTTCTGCCTGGGCTGGACATGTACCATTATACCATTATTATAATATAAATAATAATAAAAACTTATTCAGAATTTGTTTTAATTTCATATTTTCATCTTTAAAAAAAATAACTGCAACATTCTTTAAATTGCTAAAATTTATGTAATAACTGGCATCAAAAGGAGAAGTAATGATACAATTTCCATTCAATTGTATTCGCCAAATTTATAACCAAATAATATTTTATTGATTAGAAGACAACACGCTATTCACACATAACAAATTTTATATTATGACTTAGCATGTCCTTGATGATGTACGTTTATTCAATGGCTATATAATGAATAAAATATCATACATGTTTGCATGATTACACATAAATTTAATACGTGTAAATATACAAAGACAATATTTTATATATGTACATATGTATGTATGCAAGTACTGTATATGATTGTATATACTTGTTATTACTATTGTAAATTTATATTTAGAATGAAGAACATTTCAAATTCTCTCTTCTTGCAAAAAGTATAAAAACAAAAACGAAAAAAACTAATAAAGAAACCAACACCCAAGGACAAAGTACAACTGTGCGTTCTGTGTTGCTTGTAAATTTGTCACAGTATGTCACAGCATCTACACAGATCGTTTAAATTGTTGCTAACGTTTTATGGTGCAGCTACTGTGCTTACTGTCTTGTTTTATTTATTCTATACACTTTAATCGTAGTGAAAGACGTTACATAACTTTTTTTTATGTTTTTGGCATTTTCGTAAAGTAAAAGTTGTATGACCTCAAAAGCAAACAAAGCTTAACACTTTACTAATAAACACTTTTATTAACATTATTTTTAAGACAATAAAAAGAGTAATTTGACAAAAGTATTTGCATCCATAGAGTGCAACTGTACGTTTAACTAAAGTAATAAAAAATTTAGTTACCCTTATATTTTGAAATGAGTTTTTCCCGTGTAATTTTGTATTTTAATCAATTAAGAATATTGTATTTGCATCGCTAAAGTGTTGTTTTCATTACTTCTAAAGAATCATGACTTTTATCAGATTTAAAAAACTCGCGAACTTGAGCCCTAATAACATTATGCATATGCTCTTAAAACTAATGGGTTTTGATTAAGAATTAGTTTCAATAAAGTATGGAAATAAAATATTAATTTAATTTTTTAGTAATTAATTTTAAGCACTAGGTCTTATTTAATAAAAATTTTTTTTAAAAATAATAAATAAAAATAAAATAAAAATAATAAAGACCTAGTGCTTAAAATTAATTACTAAAAAATATTAAAAAAGGTCAAAAAAATTATAATTATTATATATTAATTTAATTTATTTTTGTTAATTTCTGTATTTGCTAAGAGAGAGCAAAAAGTTAAATTTTGTGTTAATTTTTCAAAAGAAAATACGATAAAATTTGTTACTTGGAAATTACAATTCAACATTTGCTATATCGCTTCCAAAAATGGGTAAAAAATTAAAATATTTAAAATAACTGATTATCTTCTAGATCTATCAGATCTAGTATAATTATAACTAAAATGATCAAAATAAATTAATTTAAAAGAAGATTATGTTTATAAAATTTTTACACCATATCAAAAAATTATGGTACACTTTGACTTGTTTATTCCTACAAAACAGAACGGACATGGCGGCACCTTTACGTATCTAAAAAACTACTACCAATTTTCCTATAGTTTATATAAGTATTTTGGCAAATATAACTGCATTAAAATTGGGTCACTTAGTTCGAATCTGCACTCCGTTTTTGTTTCCCTTTTTTATTCGGTTCTAGTTTTCGAGATATTAAATAATCACATTTTTTAAAATTTTTTACAATTAATCATCATTTTATTTATTAAAAGTGTTAAATTAGAAATGCTGATCGGCCAAAATGTGCTACACCTTCACATTGTGCTCCATCTTATAATTTCGGTTTTTAAAAACTTTTTAAACTTTCTTAAAGAACTCAAAATTAGATACATATTGCTTATTTATTTGTAAAAAATATTTATCAGTATACCGCAGTAGTCCACACTTTTGTCAGTTATGCGTATTAGTTAAAATTTCATTGTTATAAATTAAATAAATAAAATATTGTGGTCTTCACTTTTTTGAAATTGATTTAAGAGTCGCTATGGAATACTATTGTGAACAAAATAAGTTGCTATTTTTATTTCACCAATTAAACTTACTACTGTCTATCAGTAGATGTTAGAGTATGCTATTTTTGGTTACGTTTAGGAAATAAAACATTCTAAAATTATGTTTATTGATGTGTGATTTTTGAATAACTATAAATTTAGCTTTCAGCCATATTGTGGAATTTATTAATTTCTTTAACTAAAATATTGTTTGATTTTAGTTTTACTTGTATTATGCCAATAGATTTTTATCATATAACTTAGATAAGTTTCAGTTTAATATACTAATTAACATAATATATTTTAAGAAATACAAAAATCGGTTTGCCTACTATGTTAAAAGTTGCTCCGATTTACTTTTTAAATTAATTAATATAAATTATATATAAAGGTTATAACATCATTTTTATATATAAATTTATCTTAATTTGTAGTTAAATTGTTAATATGTTAAAATACTTGTCGTAACAAATATTTAAAAACATAAGTAAAATTTTGATCATTCTTCTTACTAAAAGTAACTTTGGGTGTGGATTTTATTTCTAACAAGTTTTCATGATTGTGTAGATATTTAAATAATTTTTATAACTTTTAAAGATATCTTCAAATACTATCTTTTAATATTAATGTTAATATCAATTTTGGTTTTAAATTATTTCTGAAAATTTGTTATCTGTATATTATACATTTTAACGTCAATATTTATTACTTTAACTTTTCATCCTTAATTCGAAATATTTGTTCTTTTAATTTTTGTTTTCATTTATTTTTACTAAACTCACCACAATTTATTGATTGAGTATCATCTGTCTCACTTATATGTAGATAGCGACAAAAACTTAGCAAATTTGAGAAGAGAAAAATTTAAATAGAATAAAATTTTGCTTTCTTTCTTTGTTTCATGCATACATTTTCCAATGTGTTGATATACAAAGAATTGTAAAATAAATATGTATACGAGTATTTAAAGGCTCCTCCGCTGCTTGTTAGAGCATACAACACTGGGTGCAATTTAAGTTTTTATTTTCAATATTTTTAACACATTTGAGTGTATTTGATTGTAGCTTGGCTTTGTTTTCTATATCAATTTTCCAATTTTCCTTACCTCTGATGAAAACAATTGTGGTCAGTTGTAGAATTTCTCTTTCGTACTTTTTTACTATGTTTTTTTTGTGTTTTAAATCAAGTTTTGATTTTATTTTTTTACTTTGTCATCCAATGCTGAACAAAAAAATTAACCCAAAAAAAAATGTGTATGAAACTATTTCCTCTCGTGATTTAAATTACTAGGTTTTGTTTTATTGTGTTTTTTTTTGCTTTTTACTGGTATTGGTTACGCTATTGTCGTTACTCCTGATAATGGTTGAAATAAAGTGGGAATTAAAATGATGTGATGTAATTTTTTTCCTTTTAGTGGTTAAAGTAATACAAAAAAAAATGTATAATAAACTAATATAGAATTTATGGTTATTTTATGTCACCGCCTGTCTTACTTCAGAATGAAAACTTCGTAACTTCTTTGCTATTTGACATGTCGTTTTCTTTTAGCTATTACAGTTTTATTTTTTAATTTGCTGTGCTTTTTTTTCTGTTTGTTTCTCTAATTTTAAATTAGAAATTCATTAATATTTGATTGTGATTTTCGTTACGAAAATTGATACTAAACTTTTGCACGGCACGGCGTCTATATTTATTGGCCACTGCATAAATATTACTGCGTCTTTTTGAAGCATTGTTCTCTTGCTCATTATCAATTCTTTCCGTCTTTAATGGTTGATTATTCAGTATGAACCGCGCGCGCTCTCAATCATTCTCGAGCTGATTTCTAAACTGTACTACCATACCACTCCTTCAGGCAGACACACGTATCTAGATAATAATTAAAGAAGAAAATATTATAAACTAGCCCCGAATAAAATGCCAGGTGGAAGGCATTCTACCTACATGAGTGGATATGACCTTGACAAAAGATCTAAATCCGAATATTGACTCACCAGTACAGCTTAAATGACGGCTTGAGAATGATGTATTCAGATCAAAATTGCTTGCCGTTTATAGCAAAGAACCGCCAGCAAAGACGGAGAGGAATGAGAATAAAAATTCCTTCATTTACTGGCGGAACAAATCCAAACAACTTATCCTATCTTTAGTAATAAGACGTATGATTTATATTTATTATAAAATAAAATTCATCACCATGCTTAAACAAATTTAAATTACAATTTTATTCCACTTTTGTGGTTAAGTTTTCTCTCAATATTTTATTTATTTTTTTTTCAATTATCATAGCATTTAAAACAAATTTGTTATCAAGTCTGAATTCATACAAAATTCCTTCAGTTTAGTTTTAAAATCAAAATTTTTTTGTTCTATTTCAATGTGTATGCTTAAGCTTTTGTCAATTGTAGTCAAAATAGTTAAATACATATTTTTGTATAATACGCTTTAACAAAAATTACCAACACTAACAAAAAACTGCTTATAATCTGCATTTAACATTAATGTAAATTCCACAATAATTATACACCGCATCTGTCATTTGTAGCTGGAAAATGTGAAATCATTTATTTTACTACTGAAATTGTCTAAAATGTAATTAATTTAAAAACTTTTGTTTATTTGTAAACTTAAATTAATTTTTGGTATCTTAGAGATGTCTACATATATACATTTGTATAACAGAAGATTTACTGTAGCACACTTATAATAGACTAAAAATTAATAAAAATTTTAAAATTAATTTTAAAAATATTCAAATAAAATGTGGTTTACAATAAGTAATTTTTACTTCAGCCAAGAAAACCACATAAACCATCAAATACTTGAAATGAAGAATTCAAAACATTTTCAAATTCATTTATATAAACAGCTTTTGCAGAAACAGTAAAGTTAGGCATCCTGCATGTAATAATTCCTTTGACTTAACTTAGCACCTCTTTATACATTTAATGGGTTATCTTACAGCATGCATGGGTGGTGGTGGTATTATATAATTTCTTAGTGAATTAAAGTTAATTATATCAAGTTTTACTGACATAAGAACATCGAAGAAAACGTATATACTACAGCAACATTTGTGTAACAAATGTTTGATTTTACTGCTTGAAATTTTACACGTAGAACTGTGTACAATATACCAGTTTTCTAGTAAGATATACTCTGTTATTTACAATGTAAAATACTCCAATTTTTTATTTTATTTAATAAAAAATTTCGATTACAAATTTAAGGACTTGGAAAATTTATAGATTTATTTGAAAAATTATGTCAAATAATTGTTAAAATTTTCAAAATTTTTAAAACAGTTAAAAAATATTAATGGAAAATTCGAGAAACCTGCTTGTATTTAATTTGATTAAACTCATTGCTAATACAGCGGATATTAAAAGAAAAACCTTTATATATGAAATAATTAATATCAGATCACCTAGAACGAAAAAAAAAAGACATTTCAGCTTAAATTTTTACGTACGTTTAGAAGCTTAAACGCAGTCTTCTTATTCTACTAAAAAATTAATTCTAGTAACTAATAATTCCAATATGTAAGGCTGCATAAAGTGGCCTAGCCATATTAAAAATACATATATAATACATATATATGCTTTGCTGCACGTACGGTAAAGGGCCTATTACCTGTTTTTCTTGACAAAAAATTGTCTTCCTTTTGTTGTTTCTTTATATAATGCCATTAAAATTAAAAATTGGTATCTTCTGAAGTATGGTAATAATATGATATTTGATATTTCAACCAGTATCACCGATGTAACAGATACCTGTATGTTTTTACAAATAATTCCAAATGTTTGACAAAGATTTTGATAGTGCTTAGATCGCTTAAGGCAAAAATATAAAGTTTTTTAAGCACTTTACGATGATGAAAAAACCCATAGGAAATTATCAAAGCAAAGTGAAAGCATTTATCAAGATAATATTTATTTCTTATTCATTTAAAATTAAAACTCAAAAAATTAATTTAAATAGCAGAATAATAATTAATTGTAATTTAAATAACAGAAATATAAAACAACCTCATTACACATTACGAAAAAATAATCTTTCTTATTGCGGAAGAAAAACGTACACATCGGTTTAATTTTATCTTATGATATATGTCTTAAGATTTTATTGGTAGGAAGCAAAATGAGATTTGTCGTGACTATCTAAAAATCGAACGTAACACTGCATTTTTATCCTACATAATATAAGACGAAAATAATGATTAAAAAAATAACTCTAATAAAATTATTATGCGCTGTAAAGTTCACCCTATCATTACTTGATTACACTTCATTCATACTATCACACATTTTTACAGCACTTTGATAAATTATAGTGTGAAATGAGCTTTAAGTGCATTAAAGAATTAAAAATTAAATGAAAGAATTTAAAATTTAGTTTTAAAAACGTAAAGGAAAAACAATAAATTTAAGGAAAAGATTTTTATAACATCTGTACACTGGATACCTTATGTGCACTCTATAAATCACTCAAATTTATTTTACTACTTATTTATAACACTATGTTTGACAAGACTTTAAAATATCTAGTTATTTACAGCTCAATCGCTTTAAAATATAAATCATTATTCCAGTGTGTTTTTAAAAATTCACTTGTTTTAAATTTTAGGTCCTTAAAGAAACATAGCCAGCACAAACACATACTTGTACAAACATATACTTGTTTGTTTACATAAAACAGGATATAAAATTAAATTAAATTTCTTCTAAAAGGCTATAAATTCAATTTTAATATCCTAACGGATGTAAAAATACATACAGTTCCTTCATGGTGCAGATAGATGAATTAATGCAAAATAGAGAAAAAGTATTTTCAAGCAGACACAAGTATGTGCATACAATTATGCCTGTAAACTTTCAAGTAATGTGTTAATACATGTTCATTATATCATCTTTCATAAATAGCACAGACAGCAGAAACAGTATACACAATTTTCCGTCTGTAGGTCAAATAGTAAATAATACCGGTACCGTATATAAAATATCAAGTGACGTTATTAATGCATATACCCATATACCTTTAATAAAACAAGGTAAAACATTAAATAGGATTCAATTAATTTTCTTAACGAAAATAAATATGAATAACTCAAAAACAGCAACTAATTATTACATTGTAGTGCAAAAAACATTTATCTAGAAATACAATGCTGCAACATGACTAGTAGCAAACAACTAATCTATTGCAACCACTTTCCTACTCCGACAACTACAAATAACATGACTGCTATGATTTTCACCCACTCCTCACAACCAACCACTAAAACGTTTATTCAATGTCGGAATTATTACTAAGGCTGTAACATATTTTTTAAAAGTAACAGCAACAACAACAACTAATTATATAAAAAAAAAAAAACAAAAACTATATAATATATTTAAGCCAACTAGGTTTTGTATATAATGTCAATCTTGGTAAATAAAAGCGAAAAATTAAGAATGAAAAATACTACTCGTATATTTTTCTTTTTTTATACTCTGAAAATTTCTGCAGTCAGTGTGACAACGTCAAAATTCTTATAATTTTATATGAAGAGCACAAACAAAAAATAGTAATAACGGATCAACCGAACTTCCAATACTACTGCTTCGTAACAACCTACTAAACACTTTTTCTTAATATCTGTTCGTAGTAAACACTCGTTTATATAGTACACACACACACAATTACAGCTTTTATTACTAGAGAACCTATACAGAAATAAAAACGAACTATACAACAATAATATTAATAAATAGTGTGCATCATTAGTGTTGTCATACTTTATAAAGTTTATACAAAATATTCAATGTTTAAGGAAATTTTAATGAGAGTTCTTCGGAATGGTGGCATTTAATATCACATTTAAAAGATGTTATAAATAAAAAATATTTCAAGCTCTTATTGTCACCTTATAATAGGTGGAAGAAAAAGTTAATTTATAGTTTATTATGTTGTTTATATCCCCTCCGCCAGTTAATGAAATAATATTGCCATTTTCCGTCCTAACTGGCTGGTTTGTACACGAAGGCGAGCGCTTTCGATGCGATGTACTAAGTACAAATTAAAACGCGGCTTGAGAATTATGCATTCGCATCGAAAGCGCTCGCCTTCGAGTACAAACCCGCCAGTTAGGACGAAAAATGGCAATGTTATTATAGTTTATATTTATAAATGACTTCTGGGTATTTAAATAATCCTTAATTTTAGTCGAAAAAGAGGACAACGATTCTAGATTTATGTATTTTACTAAACAAAGTTGATAAGGAAAATTTAGGAACAGAAAGCATAAATTAAAAAAAATTATTTCCACTGGATGTAAAAAGCTTTCATATCCGCTTTAAGACATATACACGCTTTTTAAGTGCACGGTAGCAGGGCCATGCACCCACTCCTTGCTGAATATATGGAAACTATCCAACTCATTGTCATGTTGCAAGCGCAAGCTAGGACATTAGTTGGTAAACCTGCATTTAAATCTCTTCAGAACTTTTTCCAAAGCCCGATGAGACATCAGCGACCACGTTAATACTCAGTCAATAACCGGAATAAGGCCATAACCCTGCCTGTAACTTGTTCCCTTGGCACCAATATATTTCTATTAAGTTCACTGGTCGGACTTTGAGCGATCTGTACCTCTTCAGTTTGGGGCTCCTGCTAGCCTAGGCGACTGGTGCCGCATTTTTCCCCCGAAAGCAAATGTCAGGATGGGGAAGAGATCCATGTAGGCTATATACTCCCGGGGGGTTAAGTACAAGTTGATATACGTGATAAGATTTACATCCGCAGATAGCTGCGTAAGCCATAATCAGATGGTGGATCATATCACTGTGAGTGAAATGTAGCGTCATCCTCGCCATAGAAGGCCTTCAGATAAGTATATTCTCCGGTCACTCCTAGCTGCAACTTCACAAGCCCGAAGCAGGCCGCAGCCTTCACTCCTTGCTGAAGAGTTGGAGACTATCCAACTCCTGGTCCAGAACGCATGAAGTTTAATATAATTTAAGAACATTACGGCATTTCGTGATAAGATTTACATCTGCACCTGGCTGTAAGTCTTAAACCACTGGGAATGAAAAGCAACGTCATCCACGCCGTACGAAGCCAAGGACTAATTCTAGCAACAGGTTTTTCCCAGTTGCAATTTCAGCGGTTCCGAAGCAGAGTTACAAATCACTACTCCTTGCAGAAGAGCTGGAGACTATCCAACTCCTGGTCCAGAACACATGACTAGAATGCTCACTGGATCCTGATCATTCACTCGTTGGTGTTATTAAAGGCGACATGATCCTGGCCCACTAAATCAATTCATGCTGGGGCCGCAAAACCAAAACCACTACGATACTTCCGAAGGGCCAGCATCAATAATCAGTCAGAGAACAGCTAAAAGGCTAAAAAGACTAATAACGGAACTCTGGGGCTTTACTGATTCCCGTGGAAATATAGTGGATTGTCCAGTTGGCTCCTGCTAGCCTATTAGGGGACTGGGTTCCCTTTTACCACCGAAGACACATGTAATGAAGGTGGATTTCCGTGAAAACATTTAATGTGCCCCCGGGGGGGGGGGGGGTACAAGTTGATATATGAGTTTCCAAAACTTCGCACCATTTACATAGGATATATAAATGTAGAGGCTTTTATATTCACGTTCTTATAAATGGATTCTACGACATCATTGAAGGCGGCTGTAGTTATTGTATCTCAGTTTACCCTTTTCGCATAAAACTACTGTATAATTTAAAAATAATTCTTTATTCCGCATAAATTTAAATTTTATTTCAGACAGAATTTATAAAACATATTTGGCACTGATAAGTGTGCAGGCATCAAAATTCGTTTCTTTAACTGATTATATCGGTTTCTTCTATGTTTTATAATATAAAATATATTTTAATATTTAAAATTATTTGAAAATCAATTATGCCTTCAAAATTTGTTTAAAAACTCAACTTTCATTCAATGAAATACTTATAGATAACAAATTTTGAAACAAGAAATAAATTATAATTATAAGATGTTATGATGAATTAGTATAACATTTTAAACAAGAAAATATTTTAGCAATTTTAATTTTATTTAAACTAATGAAAAATTTATTCTTTTTATTTTAGGTAAGTTGACTGAATTTTTATGATGAATTATGAAAGTAATGTAAGTATTTATTAAAAATAAAACGATTAAATTACTTATATAAAATATTTACCAAATATTTGCAACTAATAATAAAAATACTAGAAGAAGACTTTGCGATGATTATTTTTAAATAGAAACTACTCTGATTTTTATAAGGCTTTTCGAGCATTTACATCATAACTAGCTACTCAATAGTGAACGGAATATTTTATACCGCTAAAAAAATTTGTAACCTTTTACATTTTTTGTACAGCTGATGATTTTAATCTTGACACAGTCAAATCCATTTATGGAATTGAAGAATAATTTCGAAAATAAAATTATGGATACGCGCGCTTGTATTAAAATAGGCTTTATGGAGTCCGCAAACTTTGGTTAAAGTTGTTTCTTAATATATAGTTTATACGAATAGTTATTTTGTATCGAAAATGACATGCCTATTGGTGAAAAGTATGAAAAAAAAACGGTACCTGGAATACAGTCGGGGTGATTAGAACTTTAAATAGAAAAAGAATTGTTCAATGGACTTCCCAAATAAAGTACAACATATTAATAATATTTTATTAACAGCATGTTGGTGAAGTCAATCTGAGTGCATAAGATTTGAGTTTTCAATTAAGTGCAGCCAGAGCAGGAATTCATAAATCACAAACCTATTGTTTTCATTACAATTTATATCCATATGCCGCGGTAGACCCATCCTTTTAATCGCTATAGATAGGCTCCATAAACTAAAAGGAATAGTTATGTCATTTCCAAGTAGGTGCCATTTGAACCGCAATATGCGTATTCTATAATAATAGGTGTAAGTAATGAGGTTTAAAATTGAAGAGTTTTTCTATCTATATAAAAATAGATAGAAAATTTGGAAAAGGAGCAGCGCCTAATTATTAAGTATTTTTGCTTTATTTATTAAGCCGTTATAAATGGACGCTTTAAATTTCCAACAACTAAAAAGAACAAAATTAAACTTAAAATAAAGTAAGCCTGAACTTGGTACGAAATTCTTCATTTTTAAGTTAAGCTTGCGCTTGACGAATTTTTTTAATTTTATTCATTCACATTCAATTCAAATTTCAAGTTGATTTAAATGAAAAACAAATATATATTTCTTATATCTTAACTGGTTTCTATATTAAAATATTTAAATAGTAGCGAGAAAAGAAGTACACAAGTCATTAATTTAGTGAAGAAATGGTAACCCTTTTTTCCATGTAACTTTTGTATATAAAATTTAAACCAGTTTTATATTTGCCGCTATTTCTAGATATAAATAAAATATGCATTTTCTTAGTACGTATATGTATATATATATATATGCTTATGTATTTTTGCTGTTATTGTTTTTTGTTATATTGTTGGTATAGAGTTCAGTATTTTATATATTCGAGTAACAACAATTGCAAGTGACTTTATGCTACATCTGTATAGGGGGCGTTAGAGCTTTTCTTAGCTTTCGTTTAATTTTGTTTTTATATGTGTGTGTAGGTTAATAGTTAAAAGCAGTAAATATAGCAACAATATTATAGTAAAAATACTTGGTATATGTAGTACTCATACACTAATAGATATTGGTTGCATGTGGCAACAACAAAATCCGGAAGCAGACTAAATATATCAAAAGCCGATGCTTCATACTGCGCTTGTTGCAACAACACAAAGAAATTGAAATAACATTTCACATATACACAGCAAGTTATTGCATGTTGATGAAACTGGGCAGAATCTTAGTCTCATGTGTATAGAATGCAAGCATGAAGTAAAAAAATATTGTGTATCGAAAATGATATATTTTTTTAGCAGTCGTTCATTTTTTACCCAACCCCATCATTCGTACGTTCACTTGCATTACTTAAGGAGCTTTTTGCTGCAGTTGGAACTCTAGCGCGCATTATTGACGCAGCATATACAGCCACGATAACATGTTATTGTATTGGTTGGTTTATGTTTGCTGAATTCTGTAGTTAATAGTGTCAGTAGGAGACCTCATAATGCTACTGCTCTTAGTATGCTGTGGCTGTAGCGGTACAATGTTGGTATTTTTTCTTTTATTTTAATATTTCGAAATAAGAAAATTGGGTTCTTTCTTTCCTTATTATAATAAAATTTTATTATATTAGTTTTCAGCCCGTTTCAGAGCAAAATAAATTAAAATTTTTTCTGGTTAAACCGTGTGGGAAATTCCAAACGAAAGTTTTTTTTTTTCTATTTCACGTAGCAAAATGAAGTTTTATATTAAAATTTTGTTTGTTTTCATAACATTTTTTAACAATTGTTTATTATCAAATTGAAATTGTTTGCAAATTTCATTTAAAAAAATTTCTTTAATTTTGAAGTGCAAATTCTGTAGAGGTTTGTGAAAGCTTTTTACTTCTGTACATATTTAGGTTTCACATGGAAATTTGTATGTATACTTTACACTCGTATATAACAGTTGTGATAAAAGAAAACTAAAAACGAAATGCCAAAAGTTTTAAAATTTTATGTGGTATAGTTTTAATTTGTCAAAAGTTTTTGTTGTTATTATCTCCCCATGTATTTTTATTTTCGAATACATACGATATGTGGAATGCACATGACTATAAACAAAAAATTTAGACTATAATATATATATATACCCTAAGACAAAATTATACTGTTGTCCTAAAAGTTATGCTAGTTGTTGTCCTTAATTTTAATAAATGTTTAATTTGTTTAAAACAATTTTATTTGGAAGCTTTCGATTCAGCGTTTCTCTCTGAGATGTCAAAATGAAATTTTAATGCTAGATAAAAGGCTTTAATTCGTATTCTGTTTTATATATTTTTAATTAAAATTGTATTTAATATTAATTTTAATTTAAAATACTCTCACATAGACAGTTTTGTGGGAAAAAATATGAAGGTACTTAAGTCTATGTTTATAAAAATTACTGAAAGAATTTGAGACAAAGTTATTTAAGTAAACGGTAGTTTTAAATACACAACAGAATTGTGGTTATTTGCATTTACTTTGCCATAAATGATTTAAACTACATATAAATGTATTGACTTTTCAGGAAATATTTTGAATCGAAGGAAGCTTATAATCTGGGTATTAAACATATAAGTATTATTAATAATTTGGATGTGATTTTACGTCAACCCGCGTCAAATTTGGTTTGTGAACAAACCAGTTTCGGCTATTTGCCTTCTTTGGTATTGTCTCTATTATTAATTTTTTTTTTTAAAGAGAAGTAGCAACAATCCCTATTTAGTCAAGTATCGTGCTACATTCTATTAGGAAAGGAATAGAGAAGAGATGGACAGATGGTGAAAGTAGAAGGATAGTTACGGAAATTAACTCTCGTATAAGACAGCTCAGTAACAAGTGACCATGCCGTCATCACTGAGCAGCCCCACCGACAGTCAATTTTAATTTGTAGTGAAAAAAACCAAGGTCTTTGTTGGGAATCGAACCAACAACCCCCAGTCTTATAAGCTAGTACGCTACCTATTAGCCTACAGGGGCACCTATAGCGTTTAAAATTTATTGCTAAAATCGGTAAATTTGGAATAATTATTATAAGCAAACAAGGTTTACCTCGTCATTGTTACCTAGAACATTATGTAATCTTTAACGTGTGTGTTTCCTTATCTATTCTACAGGGTGTCCGCCGGGAAGGTATACTACCTTGCTTGTTTATAATTTTTGATTAAATTAAGAAGAGTGGATCTTATATGTATAAATGTTTAATTATATGTCGGCAATTATGTATGGAATACAGTCAATTTTTATTTGTAGTGAAAAAATGCCAAGGTATATGTTGGGAATCGAACCCACAACCCTAAGTCATGTGAGCTAGCACACCACCTACTACCCTGCAGGGGCAGCTATTATTATTATTATTATATTAGTTTGTTATAACCATATATTACTTCATATGTGGATTTAATTTCAGTAAATACAGTTTGATTCAAACCTTTTCCTTTTAATTAGAATTATTTTATGATCATGTGTTAACAAACTATTGTTTAGTATTTGAAGCAACTTTAATTATTTATGACCACCATATATAATGCAAATGTTTCTTACGATCATATTGCAGTCCTTTTTTATGACTTTCTTAAGGAAAATATGACAAAACAAACGAAGAGTGCATAAAAATATTAATTTTTGTAAGTTTGTTATTACTTGTTTCATAACATTTTTATATTGTTTTTTAATAATTATTTTAATCTCAGGTTAAAATAATTTGATCGTGTTTTTGTCTTGCATAAATAAAATATGACAAAATGAACAGCTATAACAATATAACTTACATTTTTCATAGCCTTCGGATTTTTGTCCCTTGTACTGCCTTAATTGTCACTATGATTGTTTAAAAATTATTTAATTTTCAATTTATTACACAAATTTTGTAACATAACATTATTAGCAAAAAAAAAAAGTTATGAATAATAAAATAATGATTTATATGTGTTTTGTAATACAATATCTTGATTTATTTCAAAATTTATCATAAATTTAAATAAATAAAAAACACATTTTCCTTAAAAAATCAACCTCATTGATTATGTTTGGCAGTTGTTTGTATTTAAAAAACTGTTAAGCCTTTTATACTTATAAAAATAACAATTAATTATGTTATGAATTATAAATAAATTATATATTATCTTTTGTTCAAAATTTATTTCGTTTCCTGATAATTGCAAAACACTCATACGCAACAGTACCTTATAAAGATTGTTTGTATGAATATAGATGAAATGAATCTGTATATATACATATAATATATATATATGTATGTATCTATGTAGTATATTTGTTTATATATATGCTTACTAACGTATAATAGTTTATTTAAGAACTTATTTTAATATGTTTTACAAATAAACACCATTAACATCAACGAGTTTTGTTTTAATGTCTGTTGATATATTTTTTGCCACCCTTGCTGTTGTCGTATCTTGTAATTGATGTTGTTGCTATTTGTGATGAATCGTGACTGTATATGTCTGAATAATTAAATATACTTGACAACCTGTAATTTTCTTTTTAGTATATTATATGCTTGTTATTGTAATAGTTGTACTAGCTGATGTAGCAGAATGCTTATAAAACTTCTAGCTTTAACAATCTCAGGCATGTGCGACATTTATTATAAAAACAAGGAGGAAAAAAAGTTGCAGGCATATCTTCGCAAGAGTGAAAGAGATATAAATATATTTAAATGAAAGAACTGTTTAGAGAATAATTAGCTAAAATTATAGCTGGAACGTGTTTTAAGTTTATTAGAAAAACTAAAACATTTACAGTAACTGAAAAATTAATTATATTTTATGTTAGGGTAAACAGAATTATAAAAAAATATTGAATTAAAAACTATATCATGCATTGAATTGTTAATATTTAAATAATTGAAATATTTTTAAATTATTGAAGATTATGCGTTAACATAAGTACAAGAAAGCTTTAGGAGATTAAATAAATTGCGATTGAATTATTTGTGAGCACTCCACTTAAGGTGAACATTAGCTTATCATAATTTTTAAATAAATTCCATCAACCAAAAAATAAAATTAAGCGTTTAATTTTAAACATGCACAGAAATCTTTACTTTAATTGAAGAAATCCTAACCTATTTATCATAGCAACCTAACTGGTTTTATGAAATAGAAAAAATGCTGCAAATATACTAAAAATCTAAAAAGCTAAAAATCATTTATGACTTTGATGGCCGTTCTTATTATGTGGGTTGTTTTTATTAATAATGGGATTGTCGAAAGCATTTGTTTTTGCAATATGTTATATTAAGAACAAATTGAGAACTAAAGTGCAATAGGAACCTTTCACTTTATTGGTAAAATATAAATAGCATATATTTTTTTTCCACGGAAATGATATCCAGTAGGAGGTAAATAAGCATAAAACTATGATTCTATAACATATATTTTCTTAAGTATTTATTTTTACTAAAGTGTTTTAAAACATAATTTTGACCTACATAACCTCTAACTACAAAAATTACTTAAGTCCTATATATTAAAATTATCTTTCAATATTTTTTTATTTTTTATACTCTTTTTAATTATGCAAAATACATATATATATTTCTATATATTGACAGTATTTCGATAAGCCACATGATAAAAAAAACCCGAACATTATCTACATGATACAAATATCTTTTTTAATTATAAATAAATTCATAGCTTTACTGCGAAAGTTTTATCTTTAAACGTTTAAAGATTTGTGGATTAAGCGATTAACCTCACAAAATTATTATAGCTCATTCCTTTCCAGCTTAGCACCTAACATTTGAATAACATTTTTGTGTTTACTGCTTGGCATTTGAGTTTCTGTAATAAAATCGTACATATTTAAAGCGCTTTTTCGTGTACCTTTATCCGAATAGTGGAATAAGCAAAATTAAGTTTTTATCTCCGTTAGAGGTGTCAGTTCTCTGTTAAAAACCCACAAGTTTCAATGGAAACCCCGTAAGCTTTAAACATGATTAAAAACTAGAAAAACAAATTCATGGTTAAAACAAAAAACAAAATGAAATTTTAACTTAGTTATAAAGCAAACTAACGTAAAAGTTATAAGGCGTTTACTAAATAATTAAAGTCGACAAATTAAAAGGAGTGAACACAATTTATAAAGTACAAAAAAATTCAAATTAATTTTTGGATTTGTTATTCTGGAAAGATTTTTTTATATTGATCAAAAGAAAATCACAAAATAAATATACTTTATTGAAAAGTTGTCAAGTAAAGCAAAAAGCAGCAGAAAGTTAAATAAGTTCAATGGTAAACAAAGTATAAAAACTGTGACAGTAGATGAATCGTTCCCTTTCTATGGCGTAGTGGGAGAGTAAACAGCAACAATAAACAAACAAGAAACTTGATGGCAATTTAAAAGGCAAACAAACGTAAAAAGGATATTAAATTCAATACCAATACTTAGAAATAAACATACAAATACATACACACAGTTTAAACGAACGACATTAAAAAAAAAATTAAATGATAGAACAACAACGGCAAGGACCAAGACCCAAAGACAATGACAGGAGAAGCAACAAATGATAATTCGGCTTTAAAAACAGACAAAAGAAATATAAAGCATACACAGGAAAACAAATTAAATTAAAGTATGAAGAGGTTTATAAAAAACAAAACAGAAGACGTGATGATGATAAGAAAACTTAAAACTCAACCAAAATCATAAAGGCAACAAATATGAATATAAATTATGAGAAAAGTTAAAGAGAAAATTATCAGCATCAAGATAATGACGAAATTAGAAAATTTTTTATACAAATTTTTTAATAAATTTATTAAATTTAATGAATTGTTAGTGCAAATAATATCTGTTTTATAAATTTATACACGCGTGAATTTAATTTAAATTTCAGTTTATATGTACTAGAAATAACTTAAACTTCTTCAATATAAATAATTTTCTATAGTAAAATTTATTTTAAATACGAAAAGTTTGTTGGCTATATAATAACCAACAATAATAATTAATTCTTCATCCTGTTTTACTGAATTTACTTAAATTATTAGTACAGTGCAGATGCGTAACGTTGATTGCCAGCAATTACAATTTAACCAATAGCAGCCCCATTTCTTCTCTTAAGAAGTTACTATTCTTTCACTTTTAGAAACTGAAAAAAAAATCAACCCGGCTACACTACACTACACAGGTGGCCAATGGTTTTCAAAAATTCATAAAGCAAAGTTTTAATAATTTATTTTACAGCCCTTTAATACAGATGGTTGTAATTTCGCTAAAAAATTGCCCTACCGGTTTATTAATTTCTTTCATCGAATAAATTTTACTAACACGACAAGTGTGAAGTGAAAAATTTTTCTAACGCTCTTATTTTTAGATTAAATATAATTTATTTTCTACGTATTATAATTCTTGCCTAGAAAATAACTTTAAATTATTCTTCCCTCCCTTGGTGCTGGAAAAACGATATTTTGGTTTTTTCTACTCCATTCCACTTGTATGAGTGTCTGCTGATATACTTTGTCATTAATATTAAAAACGGTTGTTATGCTACATCATGCCTGCTTTTAGTGCCTTTATCTGTTGATTTGTTTTCTTTCTGATTTAAAATACTGATACACATATAAATTTTCAATACACATCCACATAAATACAAATATATAATTTTCTTTTGAAAAATTTTATTTCTTTTCTTTTTGGTGAATTGATTTATTTGATGTGTTCATAAAATAAGCGTTTCTGATTTTCTGGTCTGTTTTTATTTTTGTTTTTCCCTTTTCTTTTGTATATTTAATTTATTTTCTGTTGTCTTTGTAACTTTTGTTATTATTTTATGTACAGATTTAGCTCTAATATTGACACAGGCCTTTGTCCCCACTTAAGTATGATTTATGTTAAAATGATGGAATGCTATTAGGAAGGAAAGAGTATTTAAGGCGCAAGAAAATAAAAACTGAAAACGTTTTTATTTAAAGTAAAACATAAGAAAACAACTGATAACCAAACAATTTACTATTAAAAGATTAAGCGACTAATTTTGATTACGGAAACCGTTATCAATGTAATAGAAAACCATTTGAATTGTTTTCCGTTTTAAATATTTACCAACAAGATTAACCGTAAATATAATATTTAGATTTAACGGCACACTCAGAAAAGGGTGACTGTCTAAAGTCAACTGTTTAGTAACCAAAAATAATTAAATTTTTGTATTTGTCAGATGTTACATTACTGCTTGCCAATAATATTGTCATGATAAAGTCGAATGTAATATAACATTTTAAGCTCATAGATTTGGGCCGCTTCTATTTTTGCTATTTATTAATGACTTGCCTGATGTCATTCAATCATCCAATATTTTGATGTATGCTGACGATGTAAAAGTTTTTCTTAGTTATTGTCAAGTAACTGACCAGCAACGCCTCCAAAGTGACCTTAACTCTTTTCACAACTGGTGTAGAATAAATCGTATGGAGCTAAATCTCAAGAAATGTAAATATATGTGCTTTGCTAGAAAGAAACCGATAACTGCATGCTACTATATCGATGACCATCATTTGGAGGAAGTTGACAAAATACTTGATCTTGGATTGCTACTTGACTCCAAACTCAATTTTATTGTACATATCAATTTGACAGCAAACAAAGCTAGAGGTGTACTTGGATTTGTAAAACGTTGGGCTAAAGAGTTTGATGATCCATACGTTACCAAAAGCCTTTATATGTCCCTTGTCAGGCCTATTCTAGAGCATGGATCCGTCATTTGGGACCCTATATATAGAAAATACTCAGATGTTCTCGAATCTGTTCAAAAACAGTTCCTGCTTTTTTGCCTCCGTGGTTTGAACTTTAACCCATTGGACTTACCTGCCTATTCAGCTAGACTTAGTCTTATTAAGCTACCAACTTTAAGGAGTCGTAGAACAGCTCTTAATATTTCGTTCATTTTTGGTGTGATAATTGGCGATGTTTCTACGCATTCACTTATTAACAGGATTACTCTAAATGTACCGCAACGCCCTACACGACATTTTATACCTTTAGCAGTGGAATTCTTTCGAGCCAATTATGCTAACGCGGACCCTTTTAGGAGAATTTGTGCAGATTTTAATAAATATTATAATTTCGTAGATTACAATTTGTCAGTAAGCGCAATAAGGAATAACTTATTAGTTTACCTGAACAACTAGGTGTTTGCATTTATGTATATTGTTTTTTTTTTTTTACAAAATTTGTTTTTATTGTATGTATGTTAAATTTGAGCAAATTTTTATGTTGTATGTTAAGCTTATTAATTAATTTAAGATAATTTATATTGTATTTTAATTAAAATGTCTGCAAGGATGTTAAATTCCGTAGACAGTTGATGATAAATAAATAAATAAATAAATAAATAAATATTAGAAATAAACTTCGCATTAATTAGTATGCTTCTGAAACAGTGTAAGTTGTAATATGATATCCTTATATTATTAAACATAATGTTGGTTCTCCATTCCATGAATGCAAACTAATTTTAGTGTTGTATACTTGCTTTTCTCATATCATAGTATACGCTTTTTCAGTACCATACTTTACTATAATAATATCGCAATCAGTAATGTAATATCTGACAAATACAAAATTTTAATTATTTTTAGTTAATAAATAGCTGAGCTTAAAGACTCACCCTTTTCTGAATGTGCTGTTAAATTTAAATATTATAAATACGGTTAATCTTGTTGGTAAATATATCAAACGCACTTCAACTGTTTTTCAATTATAATGATAACGGTTTCCGTAATCAAAATTCACCGCTAAATCATTTAATAGTAAATGGTTTGTTTATCATTTGTTTTCTTGTGTTTTAATTTAAATAAAGCAGATTCCAGTTTTTATTTTCTTATGTATCGGGTTTTTCAATAAAAAGTGTGTTTTTCAATTGTGGCAATACCAACAACATATAATTTTTTGACGTATTCATGGTAGATGCATTGCCTATTGTTACAAGAGATTTAATTTCGCACAAAAATCGCATTAATATAATTAAAATCCAGTATGAAAATGGTGGTTCTGTTAAAGCTACATTTCGTAAAATTCGTGATATTTTCTGGTAATCCTATTAAAAACATTATCATTAAATTTGAGTCGACAGCGTCAATACAAAATATACGAAGACCAACGCGTGTTCGATCGGGTCGTTCAGTTGAAAACATCGCAGCCCTGAGCCACAGTGTTGGAGCCCATCCAAATTTTTCAATTCCTCGACGTTCTCAACATTTGGTAACTTCAACCAAACTTTGCGTAAGGCTTTTTGACTTTGAAACCTTATGAGGTTAAAATGGCGTAGGAATTAAAGCCGACCGGCCGTTCGCATCGCCGTATTTAGGAACAACCGGCTGGTTTTTGTTTTTCTTAAAAAAACAATATTTTCAAACGAAGCAAATTTTTAGTTGTCAGGGTATGTCAACAAGCCGCATTTGAGTTTCTGAAAATCCTAGTGCGATTATTAAAAACCCTTTTCGTGCTCAACGTGCGACTGTGTGGTGCGCTTTGTGGTCTAGAGGCGTGATTGGGTTATTTTTTTTGAGGATGAAGCTGGAAATGCGACTTAATTTTGGCCTGTTTTAACAGCAATGTGATACATCTCACATAGCCAATGAAACGATCAATTTATTGCCAACCAAATTTCCCGATCGCACAATTTCAGAACAATCAGCAGTTGGCCACTTGTGTAATTTAACACCACTGGATTATTTTTTGTGGGGTTATGTTAAAGACAAAGTCTATACGGAGCCAATCGTATCGATTTCAGCCTTAAAACTCAAATTCTATGATGTGATTAACGAAACAGGACAGCCATTTTGCCAAAAAGTGATTAAAAACTTGGATGTAAGAATCGACATCTGTCAGCGTGGTTGTGGTTGACTTATCTTAACCTAATTTTTTATTTTATTTTATTTCAGAAAACAAACTTCTTGTTCATATATGACGATTAATAAAGAAGGCAATTAAAACACGTTGGGTTTTGTGTTAGCTGGATCAAAAGAAGTTAATTTTAACTGTTTATAAATATTCATCGAAAGCAATTATTCGGTTTAGTAGCTGAAGATCCAACGTACCTAATTCTAAGATAGATAATGAGAAAATGCTGATGACGGATATGGGATCCAGAAAATATTGCATTCTTTTTCTGTTGTATTTTTAAAATAACACAAAAATATGTACAGAGTATTTCTTTCTAAATTAATTGAGAACGTAAAAATACGTGAACAAAAGCAAGATTAGCAATTATGTATTTAATTATAAAAATTTTTAATATTAAAAAAAATAAGGATACGCCATTAATAATCACACGTTTCTTACTGACTACACTCAATTGATAGAAATTTAGTTCTCCTTCGCAAACTTGGGAGTTTTCCACGGCACATGAAGTTTGATTTTACGTCCCTCTTCAGGAACACTTTATTTATTATCTATCTTTTCTAGTTTTGGGTCAGCTGTATGAATTATTCCTGACACAATCTCGTGTTTATTTATTATACACTTTGGCGTTCATTCGCAGCAAGGCTTGAATGTCTGGATATTTTGGATGACAATCTCATATTTTATTGCGTTGTCTTTAGTGTACAGGCGTCGTGCCTAAGCTATCACATTCCTTACGGCAAGACAAAAATAGTTTTCATAATATAGATAAACTGTTGATCTTTAATTTATTCGTAATTTTACACAATTTATTATTTACTTATTCTTATTATATTATTATTTTGCTTGATGATAAAATATGAATTCAAATCCTTTTTAACGCCGTGCTAGCTCATCTACCGATCCAATCATGTTGTTGATTAATTATCACTAACAAAATTTTTATTTAGCAAAGACACAAACCACATGTTATTATTTTCTTAATATTATATTCTTATGAAATTATCCTTCCGCATAATTTCCTAAAGCGCACAAACTAATAAATTTAGAGCATTTAAAGGAGTTCATTTCCAAAGGTGGTTAACTTTACTTTTCCGTGTAACGTGTTCGTCGTCGAAAGCAGTTTTTTATTTTTCTATTAATGTTACACAGTGACCCCTACTGGCTTAGAATGAAGATGACATGATGATTTAAAGTGAGCCTTCTAGAAGAAATTTAAGCGACAGATAAAAAGATAGCTAGAACTCTACTAAAAATATGTCGTGCCAATGCGGCAAGCAAAGCATAAACTCGACTTTTTAATTTGTGAAACACACGAAAATAATTTATAGTTATAAACGTATACTGAACAAAATTATTACTGCAGATAAAAATTATTTTACGGTCTTCAAAAACTCAAGCAATGTTTTTAAATTAACTATTTCGTTTAAAATATAACTCTACTTTAACAAGCCTTGGCGTTGTACACCTTTGTTATACGACAAGTTATAAAGAAAATATTCTATAAAGTAGAACATTAAGTGCTAATTATGTGTAATTAATGAATAATAAAATTATTGCTGCAATAAAAATCAAAATTAAAGAGGATATCAAATTAAATATTATTATTTGTATCTAATTAAGTAATTTAATGCCAGCTGAAAATCAAAATAATTTCTCATTTCCCATTTACTAATAAAAATTCGACATTATATTTTAGGCCGAAAATTAAATGTTAATTTGTGTGGTGTAATATGTAAAGTAAACAATATGGTTTTTAAATCAAAAGCAAATAATCATCAAAATTTATGTCATCGTACTTTAAAACCTTATTAGTTATGGCAAATAGCATGGTTAGACACAAAACATAAACATTTACAAAACATTTTGCACATATACACTCAAAGAAATAGATGTTTTAGCACTCATAGAAAACAATTTCTCACACTGAATCTCATAGACCGTATAGGCAAATGTAAAACTAGATGTTGTTATGAAGTAAAATAAAATTTGTAGTTAACTATTTTAGTAGCTATGACTGCTATATCCATGTATGTAGTGACACTACTTCTGCTACTAAATGTCATTTAAACATGCCCATAAGACTGACGTACTTAATCGTAATCATATCATTGAAACTGTTATAATATTTTTAAGGGCTGGATGAAAAGTACTTTTGAAATGTTTCTGTTTATTCATATTTTCTTCACCCATTTTATCATCAACATGCAACTGTCAGAGATCCGGTTACTATAACACGCTAAAGCAACTAGCGAGCGATACTTTTCCATCTGGCTAAACTTCTGTTGGAAAGGCTTACGGAGTCCCGCAGTGAATATTTGAATATCAAATTGAAAAAAGAGCAGAGTAGCTGCATAAATGGCTGTTAAATGTTAAAAATAGTGAAACGTTGCTTTATAATACCATGAGCTATCTCCTCAAACGATGCAGCAACTTAAACAGACAATCGTTTCAACATGGCTACTTCGTTTTGTATTTTCGGTCTACCGGATAGTCAAACACTAGAACTTTATACATACATATATTATTTCGCTAGGTATGATTTCATACAAATTTAACGTTATATCAACTTCCTAGTAACCCTTTTTCCAAATGTGCATAAAAAATATTGAGCATGTGTTATGAAATGTATGTTGCATATAGATTTCAAATTAGTTGAAAGAAGGCGTAGGAGTCATGCATATCTAAAGATAATGAATTTGCTCATTATTTGGTTGAGCGACAGCTAGGTCTACATAAAAAGTGACGGGTCTCGTAGGGCTGCGCCATCAGAGAACAAAGCTACTGCTGCGGAAAATTTTAAAATGTATGTAAAATGTATACCATTTGCTAAGCAAAATACTTTCTGTTAAACACGATAAAAGAAGAGTAGAATTCCGTACTTAAAGCTGATTAAATGGCTGCTTTTAAATAACAAGTTTATATTGCTGGGTTACTAAAAACCTATTTGATATGCAAGAGTCATTGCAATATTTACAGTTTGGTATAAAAGGATTTATTGGTGACTGGTGATTTCAATAAGGCCGAAGTTAAAAAGATATTAAAATAGTCTTTTTCTTCCTTATGTGTTTAAGATCTTGAACATTAATGATTGGGAGATGATGGTTTTTGGTGCTGAAATAGAAGTCATTTCCTTGAAATAAAGTCATCTATTTTGACCACGGCCACATATGTAATTTTCAACTTAATGTCCTCAATTTATATTTTAGTAACTTTCTCTCAAAAACTAAGCTCGGTTTTGCACTTATTAAATTTCAGATTACGAAATCATTTTAATTATCATTTATGACTGAGTTTATAAAAGCTACTTGTGCTGTTTGTTTGGATTTTGCCAAGTTTTTAAAGATTAAATTAATTTAGGAGTGTTTAAAATAATATGTCTACCTCGAAAAAACTTCTGTTCTGTTATCATGACTATATATATATATATATATATTTCCTCTTAACTTAAAGTGACTAAAATTTCGCAAAGTAAGTAGATTTCGAAATCAAAGCAATAGAAATACAAATTACGGAACAACATTTTTTATAAAGTTATCACGGAATAATATGCTTACACGTAAAATTTCTTATTAACGTATCTAGCTCAAATTTAGCCAATTAAAACTTAAACGAAAAAGGAGGAGCGGGCAAGCATTACACCCAAGATTATTTGTGGGAATTTGTAAAAAATTTTCAAAATAACGATCATTTGTTGCATAACATATAAGATTATCCTCGTTCATAACGAAACTGGAATATTATCATTGCATCAGTGAGTGTGTCAGTATGTGCAAAAATATTTATATTCTTCGTTTTAGCTTTTTTTACGCACAACCATGGAGACTCATATCTCTTTATCAACCTCAAAATGAAATTTACAAGTTGGGAGATACAATTTCGAGTAGTTATGCATGTATGAATATACGAGTATATATCTACTTATAAGTATATTTGTTTGTATATAAATATAGCTGAATATATTTGTGTATATTTGTAAATATACGTAACATATTTCCTTGATGTTGCCATTGTTACTGTTGTTAGAATTTTCTGGTTGATGTGTGTAATGTCGTTGTTGCTGTTCAACGAGCGTGGTTGTGTTAAAGTAAAAAGATGAAAAATTAAATTTGTCTCTTGACTGACAAATGTCCCCCGAGAGGCCGAATGCAATGCAAGACAACGAAAACAATAATAAAAAACAGTAGAAGAGAAATGAAAAGCAAAAAGAGAAACACCACAACTTTCTGAAACCAAAGAAAATTTGTTGCTGTTAACTTTTAGACGATATGAAAATGTCAAATCGTTTCATCTTTTGCATAAACCGTAATATCCAACATAAATTACAAACGTACAGATACCAATCTTTAATCTACAGTTAAGATTAACAAAATAGCACAGTGATGGTTGCTAAATAATTTCTTTTCAAGAAGGATGCATGTAAAACTTCTGGATTGATACTATTACGAAAGTTTGCGGTAAAAATAAGATATAAATTTTCTGTTATTTTTTTCTAGTGCTATTTCTTTTATCTAATTTTAAAATTATGAAATCTTCTACATTCTACATTGTTTAATTTATCCACAGAAATTGTGTAGATAATATTTTGTTGTTATAAATAAATCTATTGACAGTTTATGTACCCTTTAGTTCTTAAATTGTCGATATTAATTTCTCTTGTAAAATATTGTTATGTTATGTATGCATCGTATGTTGGGGATTATGATGTATATTATCCTAATCTAATGTATAATAAACACAAGTCCAATATATATTAAATAGAATTATAAAGGACTGGCTTCACTAATAATTACCATAACTATGCCGCGTTAAAGGCTAAAGCTTGGTATTGTCTTTATAAAATAAACTAGTCCTGTTGCCATTTAAGTGTTTAGATTCAAACTATGTCTATAATAAATGATTTTTTATTGTGTTATTATTATTTTTTATAATATGCCCAATTGGTATGGTATTTTTATTTACATTTTTGTTGTGAATACTTGAAGACTGTTTTCTAGCCAACTGTATCCCAAACCTTATTTAATATTCAGTCAACGTATTAAGAAATGTTCGGTTAAAACTAGTAAGAAAGTATCCCAAGATTAATGGGAATCATATTGTGTAGGGATGAGAATATGAGAACTTAACAAATATTTATCAAATTCTGAGAGATCCTTTTTAAAGCCTGAAGCCAAAAAAGAATTAAATGCCAATCGGCAATAGCTTAGGTTTTTAAGAGGCTGTACTTTATAAAACATAAATTGTGGTAGTCCATAGTACTTTTTTTTAATTTATAAGACTGGTCAAAGGTCTTCTGTTAAACGACCACACATATTCAGTACACTTTTCTTTTTATTCTGGTCGGACACACACAGGTTATGGTAAAAGAAAGAGATCATTCATTTATGTTATGTTTATTAGCAAGAACACAATCCAACCTTTTTAACTGACATTAGCTGTTTTTGCTACATATATGTGAGGGGTTGCCAAATATGTTCTAAAAACAATATGTATAGGTAAATAAAAATCTTTAAGTTTTAAACTTTGACCAACTGATGTAAAGCCAAGGGGTTAAAAAGAAAAATAAAAGCAGCTAACTTCAATACTAACATTAAAATTTCGAATTTAACCGGTTCATGTTTACTATTTAAAAGATTTTCTCTCTAATTGAAAAACGGGGCAACTCTTAAGATCTTAAAGAAAATTGTTAATCTAGGAAAAAAAAACACCCTATAAATATATAAACGGATAACTATTCGCAGACAAACTCAACCACAAATAAATATATCTTTAAACATAACTTATTCAAAAAATATAGATACTCGTGTATACTTAAAAATATTTATGCCGACTTGAATCAAAGTTTATGTTTCTACGTAGATCTACATGGCTTTATACTTACAGCTATATATTGACATAATGTTTATATTATTTAAATATTACAAATGTTGATATTTGAATGTCTTTAATGTGTAGATGTATATTTGTGTGTATTAGGACAGTATCTAAAATCTTATTGAAGGGAATAACATCTCGGTACTTTATGTTATAGCAACATTCATAAGTCAACATATAAAATTGTAAAGCGTTACAAGATGCTGACACAAAAGACTCACTCAAGTTTGAAGTCTCTTGTCTCTTAACAAGCGCCCAATAGCACCACCAACCTCTTACACCTACAATTAATTATAACTATAAACGACAGCAACAGAAGCAACAATAAAATCATCGCCCTTATTTTCTACAAAACTCATTTATGTTATCTTATAAGATATAAATTTTTATTATTATTTTTCTCTTTTAGAGAGTTACTTTAATAATTTAAAGTAAACGAAAGTACATTTCATTTGGTTTAAATTTTAATTGAAATTATATTAATATTCTAAAATATTTGCTGATTTCAAATAAACAAAAAAAAAGAATAAATACAAAGACATAATTTCTTGATTGCAAAATTTAACTAGGTGTATTATAATTAATTGTAAATAATATTCATTTTCCATAGAAATGGCAATTAGGCTTGTTAATTATTTACAGTATTTAATTGCGTTCTTACTTTCTCATATTTCATAGATATTAATAATGCTCGCTATTTTTTGAGGCAATAAATCTATTTTTAATTGAATATTTAATGATCGTCAACGAATAATTGGTTTACAATTACGCTTAATAGTAGAAAAAGTATATTTAATAATTAATTTCTTAAGAAATATGATAACTTAAATAACACAAATACATACTTCTAATTAAAGTCTTTTTGTATAAATATCAGTTACAATGCAAATTCTAAAAACATATTTCTTTAAAACGTAAAAAAAGGCTTCAATGTAAAAAAGAATATTATTTACCAAATGTAAAGTGGCTTTATATAAGCCCGCCAGAAGGATACACAATATACAGTATTTGAAAACATGTTTCGTTATAAATAAAACCGAATTTTTTGCGACACATAAAAATTCTTTTATTGGGTTTTTAAAGAAACATTATGCTTTTATTAAAAAATAAAAAAAAAAATATGTAAAAATATTAAATAAATAATTAATTTGACGATTAAACTTGTGCTTGCTCATCATCAGACTTGTCTTATAAAACTTGTCATGGGTCTTTAATAAGCTTACACCTCTGATGATAGAGTTAGCGGACCGTATGGTTACAGAAGATACTCTTGAAGATAACATCTTTCATAGGTATACAGATGAATCCTGAATGGATTCAATAATTGATATTAATTCCATTGAAGTATGTGCTAAGTGTGCGTTAACACGTACAGTATGAGGAAGCAGATAACAATTCGCTATGATAGTTAATTAGATGGTTGATAGTTAGATAAAGGGACTTAATTCATTTGAGTTGACATAAAAGCCGTCGTATAAAACGCAAATGGTTAAGTGACACTGACGGGGTTACTCTCTGCTAGGTTTCTGGATACGCTGTAGTGCAGGATATTAAATGGTAGAGTGTTTAACCAGAAGGAAACCGGAACCTTTTTGTATATTTTTTAACAAGGAGAATTCAAAAGAAAAACGCTAGGAATTACAACAGAGTTAACACATTAGGGCTAAGATGTGTTAAGCTAGCAATTGCAATACATGGGCAATATCATTTTAAAACTCTAATAATTCTAAGAACAGGACACCTCAGCAGCTTAGGCATTAAGACCAATAGCCGAATGCAGATATTGTGAAAAAAACCAAGATCATATTCTCCGGTATTTAGAAACTTTTGGTCATAAAATATACAAACAGCTGGACAAACACCAGATCTACTACATAATTTCAAGGAATGCAGAAATATGCTCGCAGTTGCCACTTCTTACTACTTTATGCAACTATTGACACAGGCCATGTCTTACATTTAGGCACTTAAGCTTACATTTATATAAAGTTTATAAAGAGCAATGACTATAAGCTTAATTCCATTGTAAAACTAGCTGATTAAATTTATAGCTTAGTATTTGATTATTCTAATATTTTAATAGCGAATGCCACTTAATTATTGTTTGCTTAAGTTTAATAGCCGTCCACTAACTTCAACCAGATGTATTTAATTTTAAAATTTTCAGAATAATGAAGCATTTAACTTTAAAATGAATATAATTCTTTAAAAGTATCGTGCAAATCATACAAGTTTTATGACAAAGGCAAATAATTGTCACGAAACTGATCCATTATTATAAAAAGAACCTGCTTCTTTAGCATATTGTTGTCATTGTACTTAAATTAGTACTATATATGTACTCTGTTTGTTAAATATACAACTTTAACGAGCTTGTGTTATAATAAATATTTAGAATTAAAAAAACAAAACATCTGAATGCAACTTTCACTACAGATCTTTTAAACTTTAAACATTAACAAAGAAATGTAATTTTTTTTTTTTTAAGAGAAGTAGCACTTCAGGCAACAATGCCTATTTAGTCAAGTACCGTGCTACCTTCTTTAGGGAAGGGATAGAGAAGATACACAGGTGGTGAAAGTAGAAGGATAGTCGGGAACTAACTGCCGTATAAAGACATCACAGCGACCAGTGACTATGCCTTCATCGCTGAGCAGCCCCACCGACAGCCAATTTTTAATTTTTGTAGTGAAAAAAACCAAGGTCTTCGTTGGAAATCGAACCCACAACCCCCATACTGACAAGCTAGTACACTACCTACTAGCCTACAGGGGCACCTAATTTCTTTTCAAACCATAAATAAATGGCATACAACCGCTTTCGGTTATATGACCAACGTGAGTATTTTTTTCGAATCCCATTCTGCACGCCCAATTTTAGAAGTCAATACTATTGATAACAAAGACTTTCGGTAAGATTTGTTTTCATCAACTGAATGGCTATGGTCGCTACGTACGTGCAACCTATCAATACACAACTTTTTCCGATTAATATCATCTATAATCCTAAATACGTAGCCGTAAGCATCTAAATCTAATGTCGTCCGGCGTACCAGTGTATTATGTTGTAATATGTTTGCAGAGATCATCTGATTGGTTGTCAATTTTCGGTAATAATAAGTCCGTTAAGCTAAAAATGATGACCGATATTCAAGGTAAGACGAAAAAATTTGTAAGCACTTTTCAAGCTTCAATCTATTCACAAAGTTTGGCAAAGTATACTAAATATAAATGTCAAAACGAGAGCTCAGTACGCTCGTTTATTTAAAAGTTATCCGTTTTGTAATTTCTATGGCGCTTAAAAAATACATTATATGAATTGATTTTAATGTAGGGATAACAAGTTCGATAGTCAACTTTTACACCAAAAAACGAGATACATCCTCTTTTCATCAGTTCAAATGTATAACTTTTTGTATCACTCACATTTCCTAGTGTGATACGATAATTAGGCTTAAAATAATTTATCGCACAGATTATCTTAATAAATAACAAATCGATATGATGGAAATAAAAACTATTTAAGCAATTGTTCAAAGTGGAAATATTTTGTGACGTTTAATTAACAAAAAAAATTTATTCAAAACTTGGTTAAAGTATTGCACAACGTTTTACTATGGAAATTTCATTGAGTTTGCTGAAATATATTTGAAAATTGGAATAAATAAAAATTAAAAATCTTCTCTGTTTTTTAAATTTGTAGTTGCTTTACTGAAGTGATGGCAATTAATTTACCATTAGAAATGTTTAATTAAAAATCAATTTTAAAAAAGAGCAAACATTTAATTTGACAAAAACATGCAGATTTTTATTTTACCAATTCAAAATAAACTCTGGCCTTAAACATAATATTTATTACCCAACAATCAATTAATAATTTTTGTGTTAAATTAAATTCTCTGTTTTAAATCGATTTTATGTCATAACAACATACAGGCAGGCATATATTTGTATAGATGTAAGTAAATTAAAAAAGTGGTATCAAATAAAAAAGCATATATGTGGGTATATAATTCAAGGTAATAATAATTAAATAAAAATATTTATATACAGGTATACAATCATATAAAAAGTAAAAGTAAATAGTAAAAATCTATACTATTCAAAAATCTAACAAAACCCAGCAGCAAGGGAATAAAATGCCAACTGAATTGTAAAGTGATGTTTTTAAAAATAAAATAAAATCAAGCTAAAATTTACACAAGTTTTACGTGTCAACCCATTCTAAGAATTTAATACAAAAATAACCAATGCCACTTCTACTGCCACTTTATACATGCATGTATGTAGCATAGATAAAATAAAACTATGCATATAACTACCAAAGGCATCTGGTATATGAAACTTTAACTGCAAACTATAAATGGTAAAAAAAACTTGTTGGCTTGTAAAAAAATATATATTTATTAACAAAAAAAAAACAAAAAAAAAAGAACTAGGAAAAAATCATAATGGGAAACACGGTCAACAAATATGGAACTCTTTTTTCATCGTGTTTTTAAGTAAAAAAAAAATGCACCACAAAAAAAGCATACAAAAAAATACTCGCAATCTAGAATACAAATCGAAAGTAAATGACCACACTTGTATACAATTTAGAAAGCAAATGAAAAAAATAAGCAAAGTCAACAACAACAAATACTACAAAATAAATAACACAACAAACGGCAAATATATATGCATACATATGCATATGTATATAATTACACATAAAACGGCAAACTTGCAAGCTTTTGGCATAAAAAAGACTTATATTTATCCCAATAACCTCAACTTATTTTTTTCTATGTATTATAAATTATATATATGAATAGGGAAATAATCATTAAAAATAAATTAAAAGGTTTAGGCTCAAACAACTTTTTAGATTGCACTCGTACGTATACAAATGTCAATTTTGTAGTTATCCAAACAAAAAAAAAACTATTCTGTACTTCAGCAATACATACCAATTTTCTCTCTTGTACCAATGAACAAACTGCACAACTATAAATGTCAATTGTACAAGTGTTTGTAAGGCATATTCAGCATACAATTTGTATCTATATCTACTCAATGTCCACTATCATTTGTTCCTTTGTGTATATACGAACCTGACAAATGCATGAACATATAAACATACATACGAGTATAACTGACGGTCTTCATCAGCTACATGGCGTGCGTGATAAAATGGATATTTTATTTCAATTTTATTTATCTTCAACATTTTAGATGCCACAATAGAATTGACTAAAAAATACATGCATAAAATTATACTAAATAAAATCATTTATTTTAAAATAGAATTGTTTTAATAAACTGTCGGTTTTACAGCAGTAATACATCAAATTTGTTTTCCAAAAAAACAAAAAAAAATAATATTGGAATTCAGTAAATGATTGCCTTTGAAAATGTTGCATAGGAGGAGAAACGGTTTTTCAAAATAAAACTTTTTTTTTTGTTAAAATGATTTTATAATTAAATACCATTTGACCATTCGTATATATTTTTTTAATCTTAAGTTTTAAAAGACTATATATCTTTATATATATAATATAAAAGGTTTTTAAACAATATGTTTGATTTCTAAAATAAAATCAAGCACATAATTTGTATTAAGATTATTCGAATTTTTTTTTGTGTCAAGAAGCGAAAACTTCTTTGAATAAAAATAATATCAATCACGACCATGCTGACAAATGTCGATTTTTTCATCAATGTTTTTCACCATTTTTGACGAAACGGCGACCCTATTTCATTAATCACATCACAAATTTTGAGGCTGAAACCGATTTGATCAGCACCTTCTAGAGTCCGTCCTTAACATAGCCCCTTTAAAAATAATCCTGTAATGTTAAGTCACACGATTATCATAAAATTATGCGATCGGGAAATTTAATTTGCGATAAATTGATCCTTTCATTGGCTGTCCTATTGAAAGCACATGTTGGTGATATCCATAGACCGTTATCGCATTTCCTCATCTTCGCAAAAAAAAAAACGGTAAAATCACGCTTCCAGACCACATAGCGTACCAAACAGTGACACGTTGGCATGCTAAGGGTTCTCAATAATCACTTTAGGATTTTCAGAAGTCCAAATGCAGCAAATTTGCTTGTTGACCTACCTTGACAGGAGAAAATGGGATTCGGCTGTTCCTGTATGAATTGAGCGAATCAACGGCTATGTAAATGCTCGGTCGGGTTCAATTCTTGCAACAGTTGAACCTTGTAAGGCTTCAAATCCTTAAGTAAAATTCGCCATATGGTGTTTTTGAATAATCTTAATTGTTGAGAACGTCAAGGAATTGACAAATTTGGATCTGCTTCAATACTGTGGCTCATGGCAACGAAGTTTTCAGTTAAACGACCCCGTGGAATACGCATTGGCGTTCTCAAAGTTTTCATCACCTGTTGACCAAATTCTTAGTAGCATTTTCAGAAAGACGATTATGTTGTTCGAAAATGTCATGAATTTTAAGAAATGCAAGCAGAACCACCATTTTCATAGTGAATTTTATTTATAATTGTATTTTTTTATAACAATTGACAAAAAACTAAATGTCAAAACTATCAGTTGTTAGTGTTGTCACAATTGAAAAACAAATTTCTTGTTGAAAAATCCGATATAATTATGGAATATTAGTTTCTCTATCAGTCTAATGTTGACATGAAATATTTTAAGGAAATAAATAGTTAGTTAGTATGGGCTTAAGACTGTCTTGGGGATAATAAAAGAATTGCATGACGTAATTCGATTAAACCTAATTAATAGTTTCACGCCTAAAGTTTTCCAAATAAATGATGTTTTTAGTCTCTTCTGTGGCTCGGTGTATATTTGCGCATGTGACAGTTTATTAAACATACGTTTTATGCTATCTACATTATAATAAAATGTGGTGTTGATTTGAAATGAATCGACGATCTCCTATTTACCAGCAAAGATATTCGACTAGCTCAGACATTAACAGTATTCCTTAACTAAAACTTCTTATATTGCAGAAGTAACTCACACTCAATCTATCAAGTATATGAAAAACTTTTGTATAAACTATTCATCTTTGTATTAACTTAAGCTTTAAAAATCTAAGGATCATAGCCAATGCTGGCCTAATTCCAATTTACTTTGTATAGGCGAAAGTTTGAGTCTCTTAAATTTTTATCTTGAGTATTCTACTTGAAAACGCTTTACAAATTTTAATGTGCTTAGCTAACGTTATTTTAAGAGTTACAGTAAACGTTTTCTGTTTCTGTAAGAAGTGTATCACTTTTATATGTTTTCTGTCTCATTTTGTCTGAAAACATATATTAATGGTGGACTGAAGATCAACCTTAACATTTTTCTCAAGTGCCACTTACAAATTTTTTTTATTTTCCTTGCCATAACAATATTCCTTAAACAGACAAAATATTTGGAAAAAAACAACACATAAGCCCAAGTTAGAGTGTTAAAAATGAATGAAACTCGTTTCATATTTAGTTTTAAATAAATAAATTTTTCTATAATTTTTCTATTAATTGACATAAAAATTTGATATTTATTGACTATTCATTTATTTGTATTTCAATACCAAAGAAAATAATTGTTAAAAAAGGAAGGTATGAAAAATGGAATGCAGGATATAGGGTACAAGCAGCATCTACTGTGCAATCGATAGAATATATGAAAAATTGTATAGTCCATAACAAATTTCGGCAAATAGATTTCTTTTTTATCGCAAATCAACTGTTGTCTAGCTACAAATGAATTTTTTTATTTTTAATACTTATAAATTTTTGCCGCAGTAGATGCTGCTCCGTTATCACACAGATCGCTGTAAAGCAAAGAAAGTTAGATAGAACAAACATCACTCTAAAAAGAACAGAAAATTATTAATCATCTAGTGATCATATGAGTTTCACAGGAGGGTTAGCATAAAATTACTTATACAAAAGCACAGCCTAATTCTTCTATTTGGATTCAATACTTTTAATTATTTGTCGAGATTAGCGCAATAAACATTTTTAATACGTTTTCGGTTTTATAGCCTATTTATTTGTCATTTGCGATGACAATCTATATTTCGAATACGTATAATTACTACTTGACAACTACAATTCGAATTGCTAATGACACCGTTTAATGATGAAGTATTTTACTCTCATCGTAAAAGCCTATTCAAAGTCGCAATATTGTAAAAAGATTTTATTTATCTGAAAAACTATAATTGATAAATGTATTAAAGGACCAGATTTATTTAAACATTTTAAGTACGTCCTCTTTTTTTTTTCTTCCATTCTATGCACATGAAATCAAAACACAATTACAATAATAAAAATTATTTGACAAAAAGTTATATTTGGTTTTAAAAATTTTTTGTCTATTTGTTAAATCACCTCTTCCTTTTCCTTTTCTAATTTTTGTAATTTTTTTTTCAGGCCAAAATCAGTCATTTGGGACAATTTTCATACAAATTTTATATTACATTGTTTCTTTTGTTATTAAGTATTTGAAAAAATAAAATAAAATAAAATACTGTCTCTTTTTACAAATTCCAAAGGGACATCAATAAAACATACGCATCGTTGGAGTACAACATGTTAAATCTCTTTATTTTTTATATTTTCATTCACCAATTTTTTTTTTATTTTGTTGTGCTTAGACAAATTTGTAATATAAAATAAAATTTATTTGTCATCTATATGCATATTAAAGTTCTACTTTAGCAATTGCTATTGATCATAATGTTTATAATGTTGAAATTATATTTATAATCCCATTACTTTGGGGAAAGTTGAAAATATTTAACAAAACATTTCGTGCAAATTCGAATATTTATATGAATTTAAACATGTGAAGAAAAGAGTACAAAAAATAAATAAAAGTCATAACGATAAAATATAGCAAAATTTTAAATATAAAAAATATATATTAATGCCAGTCGTGTGTAAAATTCCAGAAAGACAAATATATTTATAAGTATTCATTTGACAAGAAATTATTAATCGATTGATGATTTAGGAGATGATACCCAGAATGATTTAAGGAAAATTTATCTTAACAAAAATATTCTCCAACAACCCTTTTTAGTTTATTACAAAGTTCAGAGTAATAATGACAGCATTAAAAATGGCAAAAAAGACCTTTTGCAATATATTGTTAGTTTTATCCCGCAAAACTATTAGTTCAGCATAGACTATGAACTTTTGAAAAGCTTCTGGCACTTAGAAGTTGTTATAATTCCTTTTTTAAAGTTGGTTTAATAGTAGAAAGGTGCCACTAGCATTTCGTGAGCAGAGTTGAGTGTCCTACCTTTACTGACTAATAAGTTCACCCGATGTTTTTATTTCTTTTTACCTGAGACGCACTGAAAACTAAAAGTTCGATACACTTTCACATTCAACTAAACAAAGTTATTTATAAAAATATGTTCCGCTATAGCTTAAAATTAAGGACTTGATAAGTATATTACTGAACTTAGATTGTTATTTTAGATAAATTAAAAACGGGCCAGCCACTTTAACTACAATTTAAGAACAGCATCGGCTTAATTAAAGAACAGATATTTAAAATTTTTTCTAAGTGTACGGTATGTGCCCCTTTCAACTTTAAAGCATAATATAAAAATATCCTTTTGATGTAAAAATGTATTTTTTTCATTTTTCCTTTGGCTGTCTAGCAACAATTCATTTTTTTCAGGAAAGTTGGAATGTTTCAGCCATATAAAGTTTGTTTCGTTTAAAAGAAAGCAAGATGTGGAAATAAAATACATATTTAAAATAACCAAGTGTAGGAGAAGGACCATGATTTATTTATGATGTTTTCAAAAGTTAACACACTCGTTTATTTTGTTGTTTCTCTTTAATTCTATATTTTTTTATTTTCAACGTTACCAAATTTAAATGTCTTTTGAAAAGTTTATTCATGCCAGCCTCCTTTATGCTGATTGGTCTTTTATGATTCCTTGTGCATAATATGTTTCAAACTATATGTAGTTCATATATTTATATACAAATATACATACATTCGTATAGACAAGAGTTGTTTTAGTATTCTAAGTATTTGTATTTCCTTTTTCACCGATTTTTTGTTTTTATTTTTGGTTTACACTAAATGGCATATTCTATTTTATTTTATTTTACTCTTGTTTTAAATTGAAGTATGAGCTGTTGAAATCCTGTCCTAGGGGTGCTATTATCCTTTCGATTTATGTGGTCATTCATGAAATTGCCTTATTTTAGACACGAAAAATCCTATTGAATTGATATAAAATATACATATAAATATTCATTTATATTTTATTTTATTGCATTTGATTTTGATTTGATAAGAAATACTGAATTGGGATTTATTTTTTTTTGGGACTATTTTGTAGGCAGTATTTATTATGGTTAATGATTTTGCACACGAGATTGCTATCTTATCGATTGCAATCTAAAAATGCAAATTTGGCTTATTTTAATAGTTTATATACATTAAAGTTTTGGAAAATAAATGATTTTACTCTTAAAATGCAGCAAAATGAAATAAAAAATGTCTTATAGTAATTACAAGCTGGAAAATAAAATGTATTTACATAATAATAATTCAGTGTGTAAAAAATATATATTATACTCTTTCTTCAACAAATTAATTAAAAATTTAATTTAAAAATTGTTTAACATTATCAAAAGAATAATCAACAGTTTTATGGGAAAACTTTGTATAATCCTATAATCTGATCACAATTATTAAATAGTGTTTCCTCCAAATATTTTATAAAAATTTATTGGTTTACGTATCGTTTAATTCATCATTATTATAATATATGCGCGCAGTTCTTATGTTATTAGATATAAAATCTAACCAGATCATTCTTAATCTTCTGTATATCTGGTCACCTATTTAGCATTAAAAATAATTGCTAAAATACGTTGCCATCATTTCTTTTTGTAACTAAATTTCTAACAAACCAATTAGGAAGTAAAAAAAAAAACGATGGCATGATACTTGATGCAAATTATATAAGACATAATATAGTATATACATCAATATATGTTGTTTGTAAATTCAATTTTTAAGTTTATTGTGGCAAAAAATTGAAAAATGGAGCATGAAAAATGCAACAAAAACCTTAAATAATTTAGAATTTAACTCTCCGGTATTACCTATCACTCGGCTTGCTAATGATGCCATCACATCGGAAATTTGTTTTCTAAAACAAAATAAAACAAAAAACTTTAAATTAAGAAAATTTCAGTTTTTCCATAATTACGAAAAGAAAGGTTCAGCAATTATGAATAAAAAATGATATCTGGCAAATATCCACCATGACAACTCTGATAGATGTCGATTCTTTTATTACATTTTTTAATCAATTTTTGGCAAACTGGCAGTGACATTTGCTTAATCACATCACAGATTTCCAGCTTTAAGCCTGAAATCGATTCGATTGGCTCCATATAGACTCTGTCCCTTATATAGCCCTTCAAAAATTAAGCCAGCGGTGTATAAATCACACGATCTGGCTGGCAAATTATCTGCTGATTTGGTGAAATTATGGTTTGCAATAAATTAATCGCTTCATGTGGCACAGTCCTGTCGAAGCCACATGTCAGTGATATTCACGTCGTCAATAATAGGCCAAAATTGAGTTGTTAGCATTTCGCGATAACGTGATCCATTGACCGTTACCGCACTTCCAGCCTCGTTTAAAAAAAAAAACGGCCTAATCACGCCTCCAAACAATACCGCGCTCCTTACAGTGACACGATGAGCATGCAAAGGCTTTCCAATAATCGCTCTACGATTTTCAGAAGCCCAAATGCGCTAACTTTGCTTGTTGACATATCCTAAAAAGTAAAAATTGGCTTCCTCTGTTATTATTGAATGAATTGATGTGATGTGAATGGTCGGTCGGCTTCAACTTCTGCACCAGTAAGGCTTCAAAATTAAATCAAAAATTTGCCATATTGTCGTTTTCGATAAACCCAATTGTTAAGAATGTCAAGGAATTGACAAATTTGGATCTGCTTCAACACTGCGGCTCACGGCTGCAATTTTTTCAGTTTAACGAACAGTTTGAACATTTTCTATCGAGCCTGTCGACTCAAATTTGACGACCAAATTCTTAATAGCGATCGCAGAAGGACGATTGTGTTGTCCGAAAGCATTACGAATTTTACCAAATAAAACTCTAACAGAACCACCATTCTTATGGTGAATTTTAACTATAATTTAATTCATTGTAATAATTGCGAATGAATCTACTACGAATACGTCAAAAAACTAAATGTCACAAATATCATGTTTGTTGGTGTTGCCACACTTGAAAAACACACTTCTTGTTGAAAGCCCAGATATGAGCATAATTGAAACAGTGTTGCATACGCGATAAAAACGACAGTTTTCTTCTAACCCATGCTCCATAGTTTTCTTCGCAAATTCAAACTGAGTACAAGAAATCATTACGAAATAATCAAATATAATGTTGCTGTTGTTAAACTCTATGTTTCTAGCTTCATGTTTATAGAAAGCAAAATTTTCTCAACTGCTAAATATTATGAACATCACTTGAAAAGTTGTTCAAAATTTGAAGGGAAATAAAAGTTGTTAAACACTTTTCACAAATGTTGTAACAGTTAAAGAAATTATGTTATTTTCAAATGGAGGCTGTGAACCGAAGCTCGGCGATATATACAAATAGTTGAAATAATATCGGTTAAGAAACAGAGGATAAAAGGGTAAGTTTTTTTAAAAATATATTATTATCTGGCTAATTTAAAAAAAAAATTTATTAATTTAAAATAATCGGCAAAATTAAAAACTTTAGTTAAAGCATCATAAACACAGTGCCAAAAATAAACAATAAAAGAGAAACCGAAAAGTTAAAATTATAATTTTAAAGAAATTTTAAATTAATAAGGCCAAATTTTTCACTGTTCTCCTACTTCAGTTTTGTTTAAAATGTGGGGACACGAAAAACTTTTTTATACATAACTTATTTTCATTAAATTAAATAAATGGATAAGGACATGTAACTTAAAAAAAAAACATTCCCGTAATTTTTTATTGTTTACAACTAATTATAGTTAATTGACCTTTTTTATGAAACGTGTTTTTTTCATGAAATTAGTTTTAAAACAAAAATTAAGCATATTTTTGGTTTTATTTTTTGTTTTTACTTCAAGGAAAGAAAAGTGTATAAACAATTGATTTATTAATTTGTTATTGTTTTTTTTTCTAAAGAAGCCATCAAATGGTGTGGCGAAATATCGAAAACAACTTAAAAATTTAATTAATTTTTATTTGAAGACTTTATCCTGGGAGAAAAAACTTATTTATTAAATTATTTATTCCAAAAAAATAATTTGGAAAGGCCGATACAACAAAAAAAAATAAAATTTTGAAATGTTTTCCAAATAAAAATATTTGGACAAAATCATTTGATAATGATCCCAAGATAATTGGGAAGATTTAATGCTTGTATTCTAAGGTATCCTTGAAGTTATTCATAAGTTTCATTTTAGTAAATTAAATAATTGAAAACAACTAGCTTAAATGATAATTCAACTAATAAAATTCACAATATAGTTTTTTAGTAGTTTATTATTAAGCACTTTATTTTTTATTTTCATTTTTTGTTATTATTCAATATTTCGCCAAACAATTGGTTGGCATCTTCAGGATATACAAAATAAACAATTTTTTTTTCAATTTGTAGTTTTTATTGTTTGTGTTTGTTTGGTTTTTTTAAAAATTTTTTGAATATTTTAAATTTGTTATTAAAAAAATTTTTCAATTTTGATTAATTATTTATACATTCTTTTTGTTTATCCTGAAGATGCCGACCAATGGTTTGGCGAAATATTGAATAATAATAAAAAATAAAGTTTTTTATTATTATAAAAAAAATATTAAAAAGGTCAAATAAATATAATTATTATATATTTACAATTTATTTTATTCAATTTGATGAGTTTTATTGTTTTAAAAAATGTCTGTAGAGTTAACAAAAAAGTTTTGCTTGTTTTTTTTTTTAATTATTTTTAAAATTATTTCAGTTTAATATTTCGTGTCATTTAGGAATGATTTTTATAAGCAAAGCAAAAAGTCAAAAATTTAAGGCAAATTTTAAGATAATTTACACCCAGATTTTTTTAATGCATTTTTGTTACAAAAATATAATTAAAGTAATTTTTTATCAGTTTTACAAGCTTTTTTTTTTTTGCTTTTAAATTTCATTAAAGTTTTTTGATATAATAATAAACACTGCAAAAAAACTATTTCCGGCTTATTTCAAATTCAAAAAGCGTCGTATACACTATCTCGTAAAAATAATTTTAATAATATAATTCATTTTTCTATTTTTAACATTCTTCTTTTAAGCATTTGCAGTTTCTCATTTTTTTTTCTTTTTTTTTTTTTGTATATGCTTCTTTGCTATTTTTATTTCTTTATTTTTCTTTTCCCGTTTAGTGGTTTGAATTAACTTTCTTTTGTTGTGTATATTAAAAGCATTTTTACCATTTAGTTATTTTTAATGAAATTTGTGAACAAAAAAGAAAATCAAGGAAAAAAGCTAAAAGACAAGTATTAAAATAAAATCATGGGAATGAATTTTATGCTTAAAAGCAGTGGCTCATAAAATGTAACTATGTAAACATGCTAACGATCTAGTAGACATAATAATAGCGTTAACTTCCGATGCTACATTGTAGGATTTGCTTAGTTAAAGACATAATACAACAAACAGTAGCATAAAATGGGCAAAGTAGTGTGATAAAAGGTCTATTACCAGCCCGCACATCTTATTATAAAGTCATACATACACGTATCTAATATTTACTCTTTGCTGTAATCAACATTTTCAGTGACAATAGAGTCGACGTTTTCTTAACGTATGAATGTAAAGGTAAAAAAGAATTAAATACTGTTGTGGTGTGAAATTTCAAAAAAGTAATTTTATGGTACATGAATTAAAATTAAAGAATTAATTGTGGCAACAAAAGGAAGTCTGTGGCATGGCAGCATTAAAATTTATAAATTTAGTTGCGAAATGCAAAGAATTTTTCAAGGTATTCATTTGCGTTCATAATAATGCACTGATGACTTTGACACCTTTTCATTTACCTTGAGATTGTAATGGGTATATATTTTATATATATATATATGTCGTTCCGTTTAGAATATTTCGCAAACGCCCTAAGAACTAAGTATATAATATACCCTTCGAAACAAAATAAAAAATGGTTTTCTTAATTTGAAAACGTCCCAAAATTTATTCTTAAACAAATGCCTTAGCAACAATAGTGCATGTAAATAAAGCCAAGAGTTTAATTAGCTATCTTTATTTTAGAGTAAATCTGACCTGTAAACGAAAAAATCAAATTAGATCACATTTTATAGCATTTCTTATTTGTAACATAAATTGAATGTAATTTATAAAACAGTTTATACGGTTTTTCTGCCATAATTCCTACAGGAAATTAAAAAAAAAATGATAGTGTTAGTAATTAATCTACTTTTTTAATCAATTATCTTTAGTATTTTTCCGTAGTTTTTTTTTTGTACACTCATTTCATTTAGCAATTGTAGAATAATGGAATTCTCTAAAAGAACCAGTGATTCTTACTTGGCTTTTGGTATACATTTTGTGACGCATGTTTTGCGCAACACTGTACATATATGTTTTAATGTTTGCGTATAATTATCAGGTTGCCAAGGTTATTATCTTATGTGTTAATTTTTTTTTTTACTCATTACGATAAGTAAAATTATTACAAAATAAATTTACTCGCATGTGCAGGTCTGTACATTTTAATTTTATGCCTGCTAAGCTTTAATGTTTAGTTTATCGTATATAAGACCCATAAATGCCTTTATCCTTCTTATTATGTCATATCTACGTTAAAAGAAGTAAATACACTCAGTTCTTAAAAACTTTGTTCAAAACAATGACTCATTAAGACTCATCTAAATTCTAATGAGATTCAGTAACCATTAAAAAGGGTTTTCTTCTTTTGTTTATTATTGTTTTTGTTTTTTTTTCCTTTTTCATAGTTTCTTTTCCAGTCAGTTATTCCTTTTTATATTTTTATTGTTTTTATTTTATATTTGAATAAAAGTTAGGTTTCTTTCGTCCCAACGTCAACTTTTCTTGATTTTGTTTCTTTGCAGAGTTTCTGTTATTTGCACAAACACTCATACATACACAAACACCATATTCATAAGTATATTGTTTTGAAGTTTTCTAGCTTTTACTGCTTCATTAAGTTATTTTTTCCCTGTTTTAACAGATTTAGCAATTTTTATTCTATATTTTTTTGCACATTTTTATTGAAATGTAAATTTTGTGCAAAAGTTGCTCTTTTTTTTAAGTACAAAGTCATTGAATTAAAGATATTTAACTTAAAGTGGTCAAACAATGTAAAAGCAAAGTCAAAACAAACTTTGTTGAATAAGAAAAATGAAATTATATTATTGTAGACAGATTAGCAACGTATAACGGCAATGCTATTAAAATAATGGCAAGAGATACTGAAACCTTTATTGAACCGCAATAGTTTTTCAGAAACCAATTTCAGTCATGTGGTGCTGTCATTATTGTTTAGTTACCAGCAAGTTTTCTATCCGCCCAATATCAAATGCGTGCTAGATTCTGGAGTGGTTATATTAATTCAAAGCAGCATAAAAGATAAATCTATAAAAATTATTACTTTGGCCAACTTATTCATGTTAATATTCCAGAAATGTAAATAAAATGCTCAAAAAAGCGTAAATAAGTATGAATAGAAGATAGCAGCAAGGACAGTGTGGTGTCATATGTTAACGGATATTATTTCTAAATAAATCGAAATTTATCCAGAAATAAATATATATTATTTACAATTAATTTTACTTTTGATAATGTACTAATTTAATCCTAGTCTTAAAATTGAACCCAAATAGTTGTCATACAATTAATAAATATTAAGTTAATGTTACAGAAATTAGTTCTTTAAAAGAAATTTCTTTAGTAACGACAATTCGCACTTCATCTGAATCCTGAATACAATGTAAAAGTGATGAAAATTTTGTATAAGTGAGTAAAATAAATAATAAAATAAGCTGTTAAATTTAGTTATTTATGCAACATGTTAAAAGAAAGCAAATGTAAAATGGATAGCAAACTTGAAAACAAAAAAACTGAAAACAAATTCCGATCTTTCAATTTTACTTGCGGGAACTTTTAATGCCACTGATTTGGAAATTTTTAATAAAGCAAATAATCTTCTTGAATGAAACTGTAATACTGTTTACTTACGACTTGACAAATGCACTAACGCATTAGCAATTCATTAACAAATACAACGAAAAATTAAATTATGTGGCATCTCTACTGTTGCTTGTCAGAATATCGAAAAGAACAAATAGATATGAAAAAATAATAACCACAAAAATGCACAAAAAATGTTTTATTTAAAAGCAATACGTTTTGAAGTTCAACATAGCAGCAGGATATCCGCTTGCCTCTCTCCTTATATAATCTTTATACCTAAGAAAGTTGTACCCTATCGGTTTTTGCTGATGATGCTGTAGTATGCTTTACTATGCTCAGACCTACCTTCTTCTAATATTATTTCAAATTTACAAATGGCTCTGGACAAGCTGACACAATATTTTAATAAATCGAAATTTTGCTTGAATGCTGACAAGACGCAGACAATGTATTTTTCAAGGAAAAGAAAATCTTGTTATATTCCTCAGCGAAACATATTGTTTTTAATTGAGGAAGTAAAAGATGTTTTTTTAAGCTAGATAGAACTTTAAATTGTAAAAAGTAACACAAAAAATGAAATTTTGATGAAACATATTTTTTTATTTGTTTTAGTATACTCTGACAAATCATCATGAATAGACTCTCGCTTGAACAACGCTACGAAATTATCCAAATTTACTTTGAAAATCAGTCGTCAATTCGCGCAACTTATAGACGACTTCGTCATTTTTATGGCGTACATAATCGTGCATCTGAACAAGCCATTCGTCGAACTGTCGATAGATTTCGTACCACATACTCTCTAGAGGAGCAATAACACCAACATGTGCATGCTGAAGAGAATATCGCCGCTGTAAACGAAAGTGTGGAAGAAGATCAAAATTTATCAATTCGTAGTCGGTCGCAGGAATTGGGGCTCTGTCCGTCCACTACGTGGAAAATTTTGCGCAAAGATCTCGGCCTACACCCGTATAAGATCCAGCTGGTGCAGGAATTGAAGCCACGAGACCATTATATGCGTCGTTCTTTCGCCGATTGGGCTCTAGAGCAGTTGGCAACTGACCCGTTGTTTTATCGCAAAATCGTGTTCAGCGATGAGGCGCATTTTTGGCTTAACGGGTTTGTTAATAAGCAAAATTGCCGCATGTGGAGTGAGACCAATCCACAACAGACCCTACAGACTCCATTACATCCAGAAAAATGCACCGTTTGGTGCGGTTTTTACGCTGGTGGCATCATCGGACCTTATTTCTTCAAAAATGAGGCCGGAGCTCGCGTTACGGTCAATGGAGATCGTTACCGCACCATGATCAATGATTTTTTGTTTGAAAATATGGACGACATTGATCCTGACGAGATGTGGTTTCAACAGGATGGCGCTACGTGCCATACAGCGAACGCAACCATCGACTTATTGAAATAAAAATTTGGCGATAAGTTGATTTCGAGAAATGGACCTGTCAATTGGCCTCCAAGGTTGTGCGATTTGACACCACTCGACTATTTCCTGTGGGGCTACGTGAAGTCAATGGTTTATGCTGATAAACCAGCAACAATTGACGCCTTAGAGGACAGCATTGTTTGTGTTATTCGTGACATACGCCCAGCAGTGCTCGAAAAAGTGGCCCAAAATTGGACGTCCAGAATGCGCTTCGTCAAGAACAGCCGCGGTGCCCATATGCCCGAAATCATTTTCAAATGTTAATGTCACGTATTGATCCTTCGAATAAAAAAGAAATTTTGATTACAATTTAATTTTTTGTGTTATTTTTCACAATTTCAAGTTCTATCGGGCATAAAAAAACATACAATGCAAAAAGAAAGTTTAATATCTGGAAGTAATACTAGATCCCAAAATTAAATTCAAGGACCACATACGTTATGTTGTAAAGACATTAAATATTTTGACATGTATTCTTTATCCTCTTAAAAATAAAAATTCTAATCTTAGTTTACACACTAAAATGTTATTTTTTAAACCAATTCTTCAGACTGTAATATTTTATGCAGCAAATTGTGCAGTTTATTACGATAAAAACCTTCAGGTTGCACAAAACAGATAGCTTAAAATAATATTTAAGCTTCCTTTGTTTTTTTTTTTGACATCTAGCCTTCACTCTATTTCAAACATAAAATTTGTTGGGGTAAATTTAAATAGACTGAGCACTAATTTTTACTCCAGATTCTCTAGATCTGATCATTCCCATATCAATGAATTGTATTCAACTTAGGTAGTTTGCATAAGTTGTTTTATTAAAATTAATTCAAATAGATTTTTTAAATTTTGCCTCCAATAGTTGTTATAAACGTATATACATTTTATAAGTTATCAAAACTTATTAATACTTTTAAGAAGAAAAATTACACAACTTGAACTATTTACATATAAATTTAAACGAAATTGTAAATTAGTATATTATTATGAAGACAAGTAAATTAAAATGAAATGAAATAAAGTAAAATATGTGTTTCAATTATTATTTATATACCATTGACAATACCATTACAATATACATTTAAGAAGCCGCGCCTCAATCGAAGAAAACGAAGGACTTCTGAAGTTGCACAACAAGTTAGCAAATGACAAGAAAAGGGGCGAGTTAGCAGCTTTGTAGCTGGATGCTCACTTTGAATTACTGGAAATCTCAGCTTTGTAGAAAAGATGGTATAATTGATTGTATCACTAACATGGTGAATGCAACGAATTATTGACGACTGCTTAAAAAAAATTCCCTACAGTTCTCCTAAAGAACGTTGGTAACATCCGGTTTAAGGAAGCGCAAAGCAGAGAGCTCCTACCAAAATAATGGCTTTTAACATTTATGTAATGATTTGATTCGCGAACCTTTTAAGTGTGTTTGGAGCTCTTCTACCAAGTCCAGAGTCAGCCGGCATAATTTCCGAAATTCGGTGACTGACAAGTAAAACGGATTATCGAAGTCTAGGAGATTACCTTGAACAATTGGAGTACTAAACACTCTCTCACCCTGCGACAAACTGTATGCTAAATATGCAAAAGCCATAACACCACAAAATATTACGTTTTCTTTTTTTTTAACTTTTTATATTGGTTGTCGTTAAATTAACAGCAAACGACTAGCTGAGAAAAATAGCTGTGTTAAGGTAACATTAAATGTTATTAAAAATCGTTGCAGAATAGCAAAGTCTGCCTTACTGGTTCACCATTTATATAATAAAAATTTGTTTTTTTTTTTGGTCAATGCTATTTATATTTCCAGGGTGAAAATAAAGGTTTTGGCAGAACTAGTTTTCCTTTTAACATTCTTAAAACCATGTTAGCATACTGTCTAAAGTCAATTGTAATGAATTTTTTTTATGGCTGCAAATCATTTATCAACCTTTTTATTGTATCTAACTGTGACGTTTAAAATTATCACCAAAAAAAACTCTATTGTATACACAAATTGCTTGTTTGTGGAATTTAATTTCTTTTTTTATAATGATTATATTTATTATTTAAAGTTTATTGACAATCAAATAATTTGGCTGAATTTACCAGTTCATCATAACAGTTTTAATTTTCGCAATCGCTTATTTATTGACGCAATTTATGATTTTTAAAATCACCTCCAAAATCATATAAAACAACTAGAGCAATTGGAAATCAAATATGAACACAAAAATTTAAAATATTTTCTTAAAGAATTCATGTTAACTATAACTAATAAAATAACTGCATATTTTAAAAATTTCCACTTTTAAAAACTAATCAAGATTGTAGAAAAATTCTCTTTTGGTTTTTGATTTCTTTACTTAAATTTTTAATTCCCATAACTTTTCATTTCAAAAAAGCTTCAAAAATATAATATTTAAGAACTAAATATAACATTCATTGCATTGTGTAAATGCACTTTACATTCTAATACTCATGTATAAGCTGTTAGCAAAAAAAACCTATTGAAAAGAAAATCACTTTTAAATACTCTAGATTTTCTTGCCACACAATGCGTATGTACACACTTTCGAAATGATTACAAAGGTAGATATTTAATCTAAAGGATACAACATAAAATAAAGTTGTAAGTCGATTGTAGTTGTTGCAATTGCATAAATTATTCAACATTTAAAGGAAGCATCAAATTACAATGTGTCGGTAGGAAGAAATTTGAAATTTAAATTTAACAAAAATGAATATATTTAAAATATGCCAGCAAATGATTTTTAACGAAGTAAATCTTTTATAAAGTATCTATTTAATATGCTTGTTATTGCAGGCTAAAAATATGTTGTTTTTTTTTTGAGGGCATTAAGATTTATAAAAATTTAAGTTTATTTTTGGAAATTTCCATTCATATTCTTTTGACGTCCAGACAAACTAAAATTAGGTAATTTTTTTTTCGATACATTATATTAAAGTTTATTCCGCATTTTTAACAATTTCCTACTGTATTATTCAAGCAAAAACTTAAAAATGTAATTTTTATTTCTTTATAAATTAAGAAAAAAAATAATAATATAAAAGGAACCAAAGCCTACCTTAAGTACGTTTATTTGTGTATAAACTATTTGTTCAAACTAGAAAAATTTTAAATTTTAAAAGCAAAACAAAAATCTGAATTAATAGAAATTAAACACTCAACCAACTGCAAACTACAAAAATAAAAGTTTAGAAAAAAAAAATGAGTCTCCTATAATAATAAATTACTCCACAAATATCAAAAACTTTTAAATTATTTACTAAGTCCAGCCTCGTAAGACGCTGGCAAAAAGACAAAATCTGACACTGATTTTCAATTTTATTTATGCATTGAAATATTTCGCAACAGTATCTTGAAAATAACTCCATAAATTGTGCTGTGTTTTTTTATAAACCAAATTTTGAACTGATTTTTTCTTATTTTTGCCCTTTTAAATATTGTATGGATGTGTCTTGCTTAAGTCTTAAACGAAAATAATTAAGCATTAAAATAAAGTACTGGGTATGTTATTTACTAACTGCGTAGCTTGCTAAGAAACCCTATGCACAGAAGATAACAGCAAATTTTTAGTTACAATCTGCGTAGAAATTTTATACACGCAAAAAACAACAACAATTAAAAAAGCTGCACGCAAGACAACCACAAATTTCTGTATATTAACTGCCTAGAAATTTTATACACGCAAGACAACAAAAAATCTGTATGTTGTTTATCATCTACGTAGTTTTTAGGAAAACTTATATACACAAGACAACAACAACTATCTTAAAATAAATTGCAGGAAGAAACCTTATCAGCATAAAAACAAAACTACACACCAACATACAGGCGCCTATACATTGAATAAGCAACATACAACAACAACATGTGATACATAGGGAGTAGAAGATTCTTAATTTTTCCAGACTTCTAATGGAGAAATATAAAAGGGCAACGTCTGAGCGGATAGTTAGTTAGTGTAAAAATAAACCTCATGAAGTAAAGACGTGCATCTTAAGTAAATAGTTCTGTAGTGTCAACTTTGTGTGTAGTCAAAGTAAATAAACTTGTTATAAATTTATAAAAGATATAAACGTAACAATATACTAGTCAGCGCCAACTTAGCAACAATAATTTATTTTTATAACTTTGTTAGGATTTGAACTCATGACTTTGTGTTTAACAAGCAGTCAAGCACAGATCTCATAAGGTAGTCATAGTTAGTGCTCAACAAGTTTTAGATAATTTTTCCTTTTATTTTCCTTACACACACTGCAATTTTAGTGGTGGAAATAATAAGTTAATAAGTTATGTAACCATATACAAATATTTTACTAACTGATCAGCAAAGTGAACTTTATTGGCAAAGCTTTCAAAAGCACTGTCAAGTTTCTTAATTTCATAAACATTTCGTTAACAAGATCCAAATTTAACTAATTATAGCATAATTCATTTTTCTTACCTAAACTCTTGACACATTTTCAATAATAAAAATTAAAAGATGAGACTATTTTAGTGAACGTAGATATGATCCATTTCTGTCTTTTATATAATTGTTTTTGTTACTTAGGAAACTCATCCAGAATAATTAACAAAATCTTTAAAAAAATCAAAATATTTGTAGCTATAGTTTTAGCGTATTTTTTCTAAATACGAGAATCATTTTCATGTAATAAAAGCCCACACAAAATTAAATTAATAAAAAAGATGTCGACTTTCGCAGGAGATTACCCAAAGGTAAATTATATTTTCATAACCTGATAAGGGTATGTCAATGGCTTTTTCTGAAAAAAACATTTTTTCAGCAAAACTAGCCGGTTTATTCTGATTGAATTGCTTGAATGGTCGGCTTTAATTCCTGCACCAGTTAAACCTTGTAAGACTTCAAGTTTAAATCCTTACGAAATATTCGCCAAGTGATTTAATGTGATCTTCGTGCGACATTGAATTCATAGTAACAATTGCCAGTGCATCTTTTACAAATACGTCAAAAAACTTAATGGCAAAATTATCATGTTGTTGGTGTTGCCACAATTGAAAAGCAAACTTCTTGTTGAAAAACCTGATATACATATATTTCAGCTAAGCTAAGCTATTTAAATAGCTATGTGATGCACATAAAAATATAAAATATCAAATTTTCAATTATCAGTCAAATTGTTAGCTGGGTTAAAACAGTTATATAAAACTAATTCATGCAAACCGACACATTCACATTTTATACTGGATTTATGATTAATTTATACAAGACGTTAAAATCATTATTACAAACAACAACCTAGATCTCTTCATATACAAGCACACACACACACAATCAGATACACACTTTCAAAGAGTTCACTCAGTATCGGTTTAAGTAGACCGGATTGTAATAGTAGTTGCTACTACAAAACTTAATTAACTCATTAAAAATGCTAGTTATTTTCCTTTTTGTGTTGTTTGTTGTTTTGTTTTTCTTTTTTTTTTTCTCTCTATTTTCTTTAAGTAATACATTTTTCTCCTCCCTGTGTACAGGGCTGAAGAATGTGAAATAACAAAAAAGGGTAAAAACGACTTTTCGCTTTGTGTTTTTTTTTATTTATTATATTATAATGGCATATAACACACAAAAGGATATTAAAGGAAGTGTTGCGTTTTTCTCTCCTCTCTGAGCTCTATAATGCAATATTTGTACTCGTATATAAGGATGTACATATTTATATATAAATATAAATAAATATTAGCAAATGTAAGCAAAGGTGCAAAGTGTAGTTTACGTGTAAAGGTGAACGAAGTTAGACTAAATAGTGATTCGATAAGTGCAAAAATAAAAACGCTTTATATCTTTGCATTATTTGTTAGACTTTTATTGCAGTTTTTTCTTAATACTATTTTTATTAGTGTATAAGAAATTGTTTCGTCTGTATTCTAAATCGCAAATTAATTATGCTGTGTTGAACAACTAAAACAAAAATACTATTTAATTAATTTTAATTTAATCTTTTCTATATAAACTTTAGCTCCTGGAACTTTAGCGTTAAACATTTTTTGCACTTATTATTTCATTATTAAATTTCAATTAAATTAAATTTTTAATTAACTTAATTATACAATAAATTGAAACAATTCTATTTTAAATTAAAAAAGAAGAAGAAAACTTTATTATTAAATAACTAATTGAATCAATTAAAAACATAATGACATATCAATCCGAAAATAAATGAAAAATTTAATAGGTTTGCAAACTGTTGTTAGTATTCCAAAGTACTTTTGCGTTTAATATCGTATAATAGCGTCTGAAGAGATTTTCTATAAATAAAACATTAACCCAAAGTAAGTTAATGGTTCAGGAGTTTGTTCGAATGTTGTGTTCATAGTCTCATGCATATATATAAACTACATTCCTATATATGTATGTACTCATATATGAATGCTTGTCAGTACCAAAGTGTAGCAAAACCTTCTGTCGAACCTCTTTAACATTAAAAGCTTCTTCTATAATCCGCGTATTTACGACAGTTTTTTTACGTCCTTGTAACTTAACATTACACCACCACCAGCCATGTATTTGTGAGTGTAAAATTGCTTGTAAAGATCTGGAGTTTTTTATAGAGGTATAGAACTTTGAGTTGCCAAAACTTTTTTTACTGTCAGATGTCAAGTGATTTTAGTTGAGTTTGGATTGAAATTTCATCATAAATAAATCGATGCCTAAACAAATCTTTCAAATCGTGCGTATTAAGTTAAAATCAAGAATGCCGATGGTCCCAATTTTCATAAGCGAATTTTATTTAGCAATGAAACTCACTTTTGTTTTAATGGATACATCGATAAACAAAACTTACGTAATGATAATTATCTAGTGTATGAGGATTATATCCAGAAAAACTGACTACTTCATGGGCTAGTGCAATCAGCGGTCTGTACTTCTTTAAAAACAATGCTGGCCAGAACTCTACAGTCATTGGTTAATGCTATAGACCCATGATTATTGAATTTTTCACTTTTCAACTAAAGAACTATGATATTGGGGAAGGGGAACTTTCAACAAGGCATCGCAACTCATACCACAATTGATCAGTTGAGGAAAACTTTTGTTGACCCCATAGTTATTTCGGGCCCGTGAATTGGCTTCCAAGATCGTGCGATTGAAAGCCGGTAGACTATTTTCTGTGAGGATATGCGAAGTCGTTAATTTACACTGAAAAGCAAACACTATTGCTGAGAAAATTTATCAAAAATTTAGTCTCCAGATAAATATACGCCTGAGCCAGCCGTGGCAGTCATATGTCAGAAGTTACATATATTTAAATTGTAATGACAGAAGATTTTCTTTCGAATAAAGTAAATTTCATATAAATTTAAAAATTTCACCTTTGCTGTATTCCATTTCAAAAATCTAGACCTCTATAAAAAACATACTTTGCATTTAAAAATTTTAAATTCTTTTTTGTATTTCCAATTCTTATTTCCATTTTATGTTTTTGTTGTACCTTTTTAACGTTTATGTTGGTATTCTTTTATCGTTTGCTTAATGCAATAGCTACTTTGCCTTCAATTAATGACAAAGCTTTAATCATTAATTCTTATTATAAATATTTTATACAAAAAACGTGTTTGTCATCATGTTTACGCTTGAGTATCAATTTTAATTCGAATAACTTCAAACGTTATAATATTGTAACTTAATTAAATGTGTTTTAATAAAGAGATATAATGTCACACTCCACCAAGATGTAGAACTCATATTAACCCTTGTGCCCAATTCAAGTAAAGTAAGCTTTAAAAATTATAAACGCCGCGGATAAAGTTTGTAATCAACCTTAATTATTTTGTAGGTAGAAATAAAATTCTAGGGAGATAAGACGGCTATTATCTTTGATATCTAAAAGGGTGACTATAATTAAGGGTGACTATAATTAACAAAACTTAATTACTGTGCGGTTGAAGAGTTAGAAATTTGGCAGTTGCCATGGCAGGTTGTAGTGTTTGTTAACTTTTTTGCTTAATTGGCTATTTTTGTTTTTCTCATTCGGACCAATTATCAGAGGATGACCTCCTCTCTTACAATGCATTGTACCAGAACTAGGAAAATAGGTTATGGGGAGGAGGAAAGAGGGAGTAGTGCTTGAGTATATTCGATTTGAATTTTTTTACATTGAAAGTAGCAGGAAAGACCTGCGGAGGGAGTTTATTCTAAATACGCACTCTTCTACTAAAAAACGAATTTTCCTTGTAATGCGTAAAGCGATTTACTGGCCAATCGACCACAAAAATGTACGAGCTTTGGGAACAAGTTCCCTAATTTCGTTAGACAAATACAACCTACAGTGCGTCGGTGCTTAAGGGAATCAATAGAGTTGGATACCCTACCCAATGGGCCTACAAAATAGACTTTGCCTGTGCCGTACGGTGGCACAATCTGTGAGTTGGCGGTCATAATTCTATAACTTTTGACTTGGTGGAAATTTTTTAATGAATTTTTTTTTGTTGGATTGAAGACATCTTATATCCATTGCATCTCCACTTAGAAATTAATGTTAGGCTACAGTCACCAAGCTTTTTAATATTATCTAAGATTCAGCAATCTTACTACCTTTGCTGCACTTTCTGTAATGTTTATAGAATTTTGTAGTGGTAAACATTCTTTTTTGATTAAAACCAAATCTATATATTCTGTATAAATGAAGCAATGTTTTCCAACTGCCCGCTTTCGCAATTCCATATATTTTGTTAGCTTTAAGTCCAGAAATTGTGGAAATTATTCTTCAGGTGTAACATCACTAACATCGGTTGGTGTTGGAATGTTCTTTAAAATCCTTTTCACACGCTTCGGACTCGCTTTCATTACATTTTCTGTTATATAAATTTTTAATTTTTTGCTGGTCATAGTTGACGAAAAAACGTACGATTAATTATTTCTTTAGAAAATTCTTGATTAATGCTTTACAGCTTTCGTCTTGGGAACCTTTTACTATACTCCTCAACTGGTCTGGCAGGTCGTCCAAAATTTGTTGATTTTGGTTGGCTTTCAAATACAAGTTCGGTTGTAAGGCATTGTTTGTTGCAGTTAAACATTTTTCCTTATTTCTATAACATTCAATATACCATTTATTTAATCGTGTTAAAAAATTATTAGTTTTTTTAAAATGGTCGCACAACTCAAAATAAGGGTCTTTTAAAATGTGTAATATAACATCGTTTTCGTTTTTTTTTTTTTGTTCAAAATAAATTTTAGAAAGATTTAGAACTCAACTTAGCCATCGTTTTGATAATACTGATCGTCTTTATCAATTTTGTTTGTTTTAATGTACATCTATCATATTTTAACCTGTATATGAGCCGCAGCTCATAGTACGCAATAAAGTACCTACTACCGCTTATATGTAACTGTACCTTTTAATGGCCTAAATTACAAAATTAATAAAAATTCTTCAAAAAAAAGAAAAACTTAGACACAATACACACACAAACAAGTGTAGATATACCGCACTCCCATGCCGAAAATATACAACTTGCAAGCACTAAAACCGTTGTAGTTCCTAGAGACGTAACTATAAATTAAAAAAATATACGTACGTACTATAATCGCGTTCCAATGAACATCGAGATTTAGGTATATTTTAGACCTTCCTTGGAATGCCCAAATCTGGGACTCGAGCAAAGCCAGGCACGATTTTTCTTTATTTCATAAGTTAAGAAATCATATTGTGTGAAGAAAGAAGAATTTTCCAAAAATATATAAAACCAAAAAAGTTATGCCCAATTGAAATTGAAAATTTTCTAAAATATTTAGAATTTCAGCTTATCTTAAAAAAAGAAATAATCGAAATAAAGACTTACATTTCTGGATTTCGAAGTGTTTACTTTTATATAAAAAAAAAAAAAACAAAAATTAAATCGGTGACACAAAAAAATATTTTATTAAGTGTTTTGGCCGCCATCTCTTCAAATGTGCCCATGTAGGCCGGCCCATACATGAGAGTTGTACTCCATCTTTGAAAGAGTATAGGTGGCATAAATAATACGAAGAACGTTGCTAAGTATAATACCCAGTGAAAACTTAGCTTTCCATAAACGATGGCGGGGACCATCTGCTATTGCATCAGTAAAATGATTCATACACTGAACTAAAATTTTACTAAATAATGGGGGTCCACTTCGTTTTACCGCAATTTTGGTAAACAAACTCATATTTGGCAGTAGTAGAGTATACATGTGGCAAATTTATTATAGAAAATCATTCAATAAACCAATGTGTTCTACTCGTTAAAACATTTTATCAAAACCTATCATCGATTATTGTGACGATGATATAGTTACGTGAAATTCTTGGGAAAAACAATATGCCAACAAAACTCACTATTTATTGTGTAGTGAATGATTTCGAAGAAATAAGGGTTGCAGGCCATAGGCCCAAGCATGGACCGTAACGTACTATAAGATTGTCTGAAAACATCACTGCTGCTCAAAAAAGTGTTCAAAACAATCCATCAATCTCAATTCGATGCAGTGTACAGTAGATTTTTCAAAGAACAACTTTGGCCACAATTTTGCACAAGGATACAACATTAAGCTGACATAAAAGCTTTCTGGTCTTCAAAGTGGTCGCATGTTATTCTGGTCGTAAATAATAAATAATGTTTGTAAATATGTTTTAAGTTGATTATGTCAAAGAATAAAATTATGGAAAACGCTGTAAATAATATATGTGTTCTTTAAACTGACCTTTTGTGTCTTTTACAAACTGGATAGTTTCTAGAAAATCTTATTAATACTAGACAATAACAACATGTCTTTAAAAAATTCCACAAAATAGCTTAAATAACGAAAAATAAAAACAAACAAAAAAAAAACACAGGTAAACAGTCACCTACAATTAATGATAATAACAGCAGCAATATGTGATGATGATAAAATAGTATATGCAAGAACTGCTTAAAACAGATATACAAGCACTATCTGCTCATCTGCTGGCTAATAGAGCTAGCTGAATTACAAACATCGTGGAATAAATACATAAATATAAGAAAGCATTCTTTAGGCGTGGTAACGTTACCATTCTGTCAATTTTGTGTGTATTCGAATTAAAAAAATCGTGTAATTTAATTTAAAAACTGCTTAAGCTTTGTGCTGTTATTCTACAATAAAGAACTCAATAATACAAAATGTTTATTAAAGGAATAAACATAACATTATTTTCCACTATTATAATTCCATATTTTTTATATATTTATATATTTATATATTTATATATATATATATATATATATATATATATATATATATAACATAAGCATATGTTACTAGCTTATATAATTAAAACAGCATTGTGTACAAAAAGGCAATAAAAACGGTAGATTTTTTGTGAGCTGGTGTGTAGTCATCATTACAAAATTATTAAAATTTTCATGCGAAATAATAAATGTTGCACAACAGTTTTCACAATTGCAAAGAAAGTACTAATCGTTAGTCAAAAAATGTAAGCAAAGTACTCTGCTGAATTCGCGAAAATTGCTTAGCAACTTTATTTATTTCTCTTAAAAATTTACAAGAAATATTATTATTAATATTATTGCCAACAAACATGCAACATTGTTGTCGGTTTTACAACTCCGATCAACAAACATGCTCCTCATATTATATAACAATTAGAGAAAATATTTATCAGAAACAATTTGTTGTGTATAACTATGAAGTTAGAAGCATTTCGTGATCTCACAAAAAGCACAGAGCATAACAATTTTTTTAAAGCATATAAAAAAGTTTTGCATAATAAATTTTATCATATTTTTAGCACATGGCGAATTATAATTTCTATAATATTGTTGTTAAAGTTTTGCAAAATTAAGTAGTTTTGTAGTGTTTGTATCGAAGTGTCTTTGAGTCTTGCTGTCTATGCTATGTTGATTTTATGAAAAATTCTCATAGAATCAGTTTGGCTTTGGATATAAGACTCTTAGGTTTTTTCAATACACTATTGGGGTAAAATTCACTGATGAGCTATGTTAGCAATAGTGAAATTGCAATATGGATATGCTCTCCCCCATTACAATGCATTTCAAATTTATTTTTTTATTTTTATTTGGATAAATGTTTTATGAGAATATCATAAAATGTTTATTTTTAATAAAAATTTTTGTAATAAATATTTTATGAGAATATCATGAAATATTTATTTAAAGGATTGAAGCACGAAATAAAATTGCGCTTGTTTTGCAGAATTAATAATAAATATAGCTTATCGACTTTTTTGTTATTTTATACACAAAAAAAATTTTAAAAAGTTTTTATAAATTTTCATTTGCTGTTCCTAATGATGATGTCATCGAATAGCGTCGCAAAATAAAATTTTTATATAATGGCTTTGTTCTTAAATTGTTTAATAGATTTTCTTCGTTACTTTCCGCTTTGATCTAGTGGAAGCAAATTCATTAAAAAATCCTCTACAGGCCCTACAGAAAATACCGTTTCTAATACTTCATTTTTTACAGCTTTTAAAAACGTTTTAATAAAAAACTTAAATACCCTTTTAAAGGCTTATTCAATGCCTACCATTATTTGGCATTCTTAAAGTTTCGCTCACATAATTTCTGTAATTTTTGACATTCGTAAAAGTAAGTCAAGTTTTTTATACCTTTCTAACTTTAAAGAGTTTTTCAACAAGTAGTATGTTTTCTAAACGAAAAATAAAGTAAAAAATTTTGATTAAGATTACTCAAATTTTTATTGTATTACGAAGACAAAAGTTCAGCAATTATGTATGAAAAATGATATCTGGCAAATGTCCACCACGACCACGCTGACAGATTTCAATTTTCCATCACTTTTTAGCAAAATGATCGTCCTATTATTTGCAATTAATTTTTCGCTTCATCGGCTGTGTGATATGTGGCAATGTCTTGTTGAAACCAAATGTCATTAAGGTGTTAGCTTCTCGCGACAGCGTGATCAAATGAAAAAACAAACGGCCTAATCGCGTCAGAATACATAGCATGTTAACCATGCAAAACTTTCTAAATAAACGCTCTAGGATTTTCTGAAGCCTAAATGTGGTAATTTTGCATCTTGACATACCCTGACAAGTAAAAATGGGCTTCGTTTGAAAAAATGATTTTTTCGAAAATCTAGCCGGTTGTTACTGAATAAATTGAGCGAATCTTCGGCGATGGGAATGGTCGCTCGGCTTCAATTGCTGCACCAATTGAACCTTGTAAAGCTTCAAAATAAAATCTCTATGCAAAATGCGCCGAGTTGTTGTTTTGGATAACCGCAATTATTAAGAACGTCGAGGAATTGACAAATTTGGATGTGCTTTAACACTATGGCTCACGGTTGCGATGTTTTGAGTTGAACGACCCGGTCGAACACGCGTTGGTATTTGCACATCTTCTAATTTAACGACCAAAGGACGATTATGTTGTCCGAAAACATTACGAATTTTACGAAATGTGATAACAACAGAGCCACTAATTTCATTTAATGCGATTTTCGTGCGAAATTAAATTCATTGTAATAATTGTCAGTGCATCTACTACGAATACGTCAAAAAAGTAAATGTTAAAAATGTCTTGCTGTTGGTGTTGCCACAAATGAAAAAGAAATTTCTTGTTGAATAACCCGATATTAATATATATAAATATGCATGAATTCGTACACATTCTAAATAATATCTCTAATCTCTATGCTTGTTACCGCCAGTTACTTCATGGTGGTCTCTCTGCAGGATTAAAACTATTAACTACAATAAATTATTCATTTAAAAAAGGTGTTTTTCATGGATTTTATGACACATATTTATATTTAATAAAACATGTTATTATTTATTTATGTGTGTGTATAGACATTAAATTAAGCATATTTATTTATATGCATATGTATGTTTTTTTCTGCGAAGCCATAAAAAATAAGTTTTTTATATGTTGAGGGTTTATATTCTTTTTGGTTTACAAAAATTTCCTGTTATTTAATTCCTTAATTGGAATGAAATGATACAACAAATTTGTTGTTGTTTTTCGATAGTCTTTATTAGATTTGTTGGCAGATTTTAAGAAAGAAAAGCCTAGAAAGGAAATGAAAATTGTTACTGAGGAAACAATAAAACCCGGAGTTACTATTAAATCAACATCAGCTCGATTGATTTACAATAATGGAGGCCATTTATGCTTGAGTGATCATAAAATATAACTTCGTTTCAGCCATAAAACACAAAAATGTTATGTATTTTGTATACTTATTAATATGTATGTGTGCTTGTTTCAAATGCTACTTAAATTTTACAGCATTAATTTCAATATGCTCAAGGGACACTTTGTTATATAAAAATGTTGCCTGTTTCCTTTAACATTGATTTAAAAAATGTGAAAATTTAATTTGTTTCATATTTAAATACAATTTATAATAAATTAACGATTTAAGGTGTCCGATAAGAAAATTATGCTGACATCAGCCAATAAATGAAGACTTATTATTTACGCTGTTTGAATTTGTTTCGATAGTAACTGAAATTCGTTCATATCGAACAAACAGACAGTTAAGACAGCTTATTTGCTGTAGATACATAAATTTGCTATAAAATTGAACTATTCTATAAAGTATTATGATATGTTATAGTTCTAACCTCATGTTTTGCTATTGCATAATTAGTAATGATTTTTAAAGAAGAAATAGCAACTTCCTCGAAAAGATATTCTCAAAAATATTGGAACACATGATAAAACTAATCACATTTGACTTCCAAACTCAAAATTGTTATCATCACCATATTAAAGCAGACACAATTGCCGTCAAAATACAATTAAAAGGAACTACGCCTAGTTATTAAAGAATATCCCTTCTATGCTTAATATATTTTTTAAGTAAAATATCTACTTCAAGACGAAAAAAAAAGTATTCATACGATTAATACAACTCATAGATTTTTTTTTTATCATAACATATATTGATACCTTCCTTTTCTAGTAAAATATAACCTCAATCATTTATGTTAGCGCTTTATGGTTATTTAGATTAATTTGCGTTACTGCAGGTTCCAATTTTGGCTTTTACGTTTGTGGAGGTTTTACTCTTTATTTTGGCACCTTGACCTTGACCTTGATGTTCGAAGCTGAGCACTGCTCCTCTGAATATTGAGAATTCTCAAAAATTGCTGTATTGTTACAAATTTTAAATGGTATATTCGATTGTTATTTGAGTTATCCGAAGTATATAGCAACAATAAAAAAGGACATAATATACTACCTTGGGTAAGTCCAGTTTCAATTGGCTTAGTTAAAATATTTTTTTTGATCGTTAAATAATTTTTAAAGGTTTAATAAAGTTTGCGTATGATCTTACGTCAACCCGCGTCAAATTTGGTTTGTGAACAAACCGGTTTTGGCTATTTGCAATCTTCAGTGTTCTCTCTATATGCTTCTGCGCACGGTAAACATTAACATATATAAAAGTAAAAAAATCTGTTCAACCAATTTGTAGATCTGTTACATTATAGTATATTTTCTGTTCAAAGTAGTCTGCTATTCCTTGGCTTAAGCTAATAACTTCAAATGTAACAATGCATTTCGCTCATAACATAAACTTTAATATAAAGCTGAATATTTTTAAACTTTCACGAATAACTTTCTAGTTATTTGCTGTCAAGGGATTTAAAAAAAAAAATTTTAAGATTTATATACACTTTTTAAAAAAATTATTTTTAAAACCTTATTAAGATTTTGTTATAAATGCAATAATTTTTTTTCACTACAGGGAAAACCACATTCAAGGAATCAACTTATTTCACCAGCTTAAAAATTAAATTTTTTTATAAATTATGGTTAAATTAGAAAATAAATATTTAGTATATATAAAGTGAAGACAAAGTTACAAAAAGTTATAAAAATATTAATAACAAACTTTGTCAAGTCGTTGAAAAGCTTAAGTGAACAGCACATCCCAACAAGCATGAAAACATAAAACTTTATCTTAACATTTAACTTCAAACGAACTATAATTATAGGAAAAATATTTATTCATACTTTAGTTGATTTATTATTTAACATTTGATTGAATTCTTAAATATTTAATTTCAGCGTTCAGTTATGGCTGCTCATGCCCCCTAAGAAAAATCTTGGAAACCAATTGATAGATTAATTTTGCGGAGTAAATTATAGGTTTACACTGTCAGCCAAAAATCATTTGTCATGACTAGATTTAGCTTCATATTTTAAGACATAAAGTTGAATGATAACGCCAGTCATCTCATATTCGGAAATTTTTTAAAAGACCAACATTATTTGATGACTGATATTCATAGCAAATATGAATAACTGAGCTAAAAGACACATCGCACCCTAAATACAAAAGGCTCACAACTCAAAATACTAAAATTTTTTAGAAGAGACAATAAACTATTTAGTTCATCGTGCAGAAGCAACACACTTAACACAAAAATGGATATAACTGTGTTTTTCCAGCTGAGGAAGCTAATAAAATAATAGTGATGTGAAAGTAGTTGTAAAGTTAGAGATGTGTACTCTGAATTAATTTATGGAAGAAAGAAAGTTTTGGAAACTTTTTAATTGTGACCCTATTGTATTTAGAGTGCGATATGTTATCACAATTTTTTACAGGTTTATGCAAAATCATAATTAATACAAATACATTTACCGCCTTTTTTTCGTTACCACCTACAAAAAATCAGTTAAAAAATACAGCGCTATTAATAATAATAATTTGCGTTATTAATATGTATAAGCGCATTAAAAATAGATATAGTAGTTAGTGATTAGTTTAGTTATTGACTGATAGAAATGTATATTTGGCCAGGAGAGTTCCGACAAACATTTACCTGTGTCGAACAAGAGCACCTTTCAGAAGTTTGGAATAAAAAAGGCTCAACAAAAATTGGCATACAGAAGTGATCAGCACTAAAATGAAATAATTAAGATAAAAAAATGTACTCTTTAAGAAAATAAATTGTTGTTTATTGGGATGTGTGTTAGAAACAACAAAATTAATTATTCTTGATGAAACGGTAAACATTTAATTTAACAAGCAAATCATGTATGCAAGAAGTTAAAGTTCACATGTTTTGTGAAAGCGGCTTTAATTATGTTATTTTATCTCTTTTATAGTTTCTGTGATTCTTAAATTTTTCAAAATATTATGCATAATTTCTTTCAATAAGAGGAAAGTAAGAGGATAACAGATAATCTTGATAATTAAATATCTATATATACTTATTCGGAAGGTGAATAAATAAAATTAACATTTGTTTCTCATGTTTAAAAATTGTATCCATTTAAAAACTGTGAGATGATCATAGTCGGGTTTAGATATGTATTCATTGCTTATATGAGTGGATATGATACTGTGAAATAACACAAAAATATAGTTATGGACTCAATTTTTTTAAGCTTAAGGGTGTTTATTTCCTTGTGGAGGGAAGTATGAAAGTAGGCGAATCCCATTATTTTCTAATTGAAGTCAAACAGCGATATGTTTCTTTTGTATGAGCTCAGATTTCAACGTTTTAAAGTTTGTTGTTTAAAATTAAAAAATTAAGTATTTGTCTAGTAAAAGTTGTGCAACTTCTATTATTAAAAGCTGTAAATCGAAAAATACGACAAATATATCTGATTAAATGATCTTTCGTTTTGTTTAAATTATCTATGCAGTGAGTAAGCCTGACAAATATAAATTTAAAGCACCGAAATGTTCATATTTTCTTACTTTCTTTGTAACACAAGTAAAAGCAATAAAAAATAATCTCGATCATAAAAATTACTTTTTTTTGGTAACGACATTAAGTGTATTTTATTTTGCTCTTATTATTTAGAAGAAGAGTAAAAATTTTACAAAATTATTTAGTTAAAAAAAAACTAAGAACAACAATTGTCATGATTTATATATTTCATATGTAAAATAAACTTACTACAGTTTTCTCTCCGTTATACTTTATTAAGAAAATGCGTTTTTGATTCAGATGGCATGATTCTCAAAATATTTAACTGGGGCCTAATTGTCTTTGTCAAGATCACTAATTACTGTATTTAATAAATTAATAAAAAGGTAGATAATATCCAAAATGTTTGCTACTTTAAAGTTTGACCTCTTAGTGGCGATGTCATTAGTTGAAGTTATCTTTGTATTCTTAGCGACTTCAGCTAAGTAGGCTTTAAATGTGTTTCAAAGCTTTATTTTGCTGTTATTGTCATACATATATAATTAAATTGTCAGTGAAGTATAAAATTTACAAAGTGGCTATTGTAGCAAAATCTATAATGAGTCTACTAAACAACCGGGGCATTACAACACCAAACGCCACTTGAGGCCTTTAAGACGTGAATTTTTCCATTAATTTTCTTTACTTTATTAACCATATCCTCTACTCTATTTCTCTTTAAAAGTGGAAGCAAATTTAACTAGTAGTCGTTATCAAATAGTATTTGTTTCTATCGCAAAAGAAAATAAACATATTAACTATTGTAATTATACTGAAAGTAAATGCAAGAGCAGTTCGAAATAGGGTTATATGTGTGTACTCGTTTGAAATAGCCTTTAAAATTCAAGATCGCAGAATATCTTTACCAAGCAAAATATCCAGATAATATAAATATATTAATAACTTAGAATTTTTTTCTTTTCGAAACTATGCCGGCATTAACAAAAATTCTTTAAAAAATCTGATTTGTTTGTAGTTGTCCTCATTATTAATTAAAATTTTAACGTTTTCACTTAAAACGAAAAAGGAAATAGTAAAAATAGAATGTTCGAAACAAATAGGGTATACTAATAAATATATCGCTTCCTCAAGGACCTAGTAAGTTTTAACCGGCAGCAAAAAAAAAAAAATACAATTTCACTATGTCTCCATCCATTCCATGTCTCGAAGCTATCAAAATTATATTGTAGTCTTTACAGCATAAAAATGTATAAAGCATAACTACAGCATTTAAAACAAGAGCAAATCCAAACATGCACACGTACACACACACACACTTAGCGGATGTATAATAAATAACGTGAAGTTGTAAAAATTTTAAAACAAGTACGCACAGTTAAGCAACATAGTAACAACTGTAATATATGTAAAAATTACATGATGCATAAAAAAGGAGTATATACATACATACATATATGCATATATACATACATAAAAACTGTTTGTTATTTACAAGCCAGTTTAACATGCGTACATTTGCAAATATTTACATACACTTATACAATCCAATATATTATTTTTGTAGTCTAAAGTTGCTCTTACATCGTTTTAAAATTTGTTGCACCGAAGTATACTTAATTTTGCCTTCTAGTATGGATGGTGAAATGCATGAATGACTTTGAAACCATATTTACCAAAACCTTTCATAAGTTTTCATGTCCACCGCCCTTCTTCACATTTTGTTGCGCTTTATTTACGACACATTTGCAATAAAATTTTCTTACCCTTATGAATTGCACAGACAGAGTGTAGTGATTGTGAATTATTATTAATTTAAGGAATGAAGTATTTGGGTTAGTGTATGTGTGTATATACTTGTATTTTCAATTCCATGAATCGTTTAGTTTTAACGCATAAACGTTAAAAGTTTTCCTTTTCATTTTCTATTCTTATACATACACAAACACACATACATATACACATACTCATGGGCATGCTTTCTTTTGTTTTTACAATTCAGCTGACATTTATTACACTTATGCAGTTGACGTGTATGTGAATTTTCTATTGTGCAAACTTGTTTTTATGATAAAATTAGTTTGTTCGTATGTGTGTCTATAGACGTATGAGTTTGGTTGGTTAATAAATGTGCAGGAAAAGTATACTTCAGAATTAAAAAAAAGCCACGACATGTTTCTTTTACCTTTATGTTTTATGAGTGCCAGCAGTAACGTAGAATCAGCTTCTTTAATTAAGGACATAATTTGTAAACACAAGTATTATTGTTGCTGTCAACTGCCAATATATAACTTATTTCGAAGAATATAAGCATTTTTAAATGGAATAAATCAAAAATAGTTTTTAAAAAGAAGTTGATAATTTCACTTTGTACTTTAATTAAACTACATCTCTTACCACTCGAATAATTTTTTTGCTTAATAAATCTTTTATATTTTTTTAAACAACATTTTAGTCAAAATTTAAAATTTGTTGAAAGCTGTAAATAATTCGAATTATTTTCTAAATGGACGATTATAAGAAAACAAGTACACAAATATATATGAAAATAAAGAGAAGAACACAACCTACTATATGCACAGAATGCTGATACAAAATGTAGTGAGCCAGAAAATGCTGCGTGTTATTTATTTTCTTTCTTTTTTTATTGTATTTACCTTTTTTCTAATTCGTTTTTTAACAAGTTTTTAGTAGACATATTTGTTACAAAACTTTAAATTTACTTATACTTATATATAATTAGTATACAGAGTATACAGTATAATTAATATATACCCGGTGCACTTTGCTATATCAAACAAATAACAACTTTTCTGTTTGTATGGGAAATGAAAGCCCCACTGTTTCACTGCAGCCAGTGAGTATTTTTCTATTATATGCAAAATATAATTTAATATTTCACTTCGTAGGAGAGGTACTGAGGTCACCACACTACTTTAGAAAATTTATTTCTGTCGCATGCTCATTAAGAAGAAAATTAGTTGTCCGGAATATCAAGATTTTGCCGATTATGAATCCTTAGTTAAATTTATGGGAAACTCATATTTCAAAAAATATATATTCTAGATATAATATGCCGACAAACAAAGAAACAAAAAACATTGTATTTTACATTAATACGAATGTATAGCAAATAGAACAAAAATATTTTTGATAGACAAAACGAAATTTAATTTCTTTCTAATAATTAAATTTTCTTACATTATCACGGACTGTTGGCTATACAATTAGTTTTGCTAAAAATAAATTAGGTTATTCATAAGGGATACTTAAAGTAACTTTAACAATCTGTTGCTTTCAAGTTTCTTAATTAACTGTCGAATTGTTATTGAAATTATATTTTAAATTATTTGATTTATTATTATTTTGTATTAATTTATTTCGCTTTAATTAATATTTATTTTGGTTTTTAAACTTTTATTAAAAATTCTAAATACAAATAAAAATAAAACGAATTAATTATTTTATTTAATTCTTAACTAACTTTTTTCAAAGAGAACTAATAGTCAGGCCATAATGACATGTTATTATTTCTATGCGGTGTAAAAAAGTATTTGATAGATTGCTTAATTAAAAGGGATCCTTTGTGTGTTAGTTATACAGCAGTAGGGCTCACTATTGGTACTTCCACCTTTTCCATATATAGTTCTCGTTGTACATGATTTCTTCACTCTGACAAATTTTGAATTACAATTAATTTTTACGTATTTTATTTTACACCTTTTTTTAGCAGAACAGTCTCTCCCTATGTGGAATAAAATCTCTCTAGAGGTCTTTCCTCTTACTTTCAATGTAGGAATATTGAAATCGATTATTCACAAACACTACTTCTTCTTTCCTTGTCCCCATAACCTAATTTTCTAGTTCTGGCACAATGAATTGCATGTGTAGGGGTTATCCCCTAAGTGCTACTCCAAATGAAATTAAACTTTAGAAGACGCTTAGGCTCCGATTTTCTCCCAAGAAAATTCAGAACCTTAAAAAATTTCTAATTAAAGTAACACTAAAATATTTACTCTAACTAAATACTTCTAGTCTAGTAAGAAAAGTGGATATATTTTAAACTTGTATTATTTACTACCAAACTTACTATTTCAGGTGATAACATCGTTTTCTTTTTGCTTTAAATGTAAATTAGAATAATAAAAATTTCTTTCCAGTATAACACTCACCAACAAATTTGAACTTGTGGATAAAGCTTCACTCTTTTAAAAAAATCTTTTATATACATAAAATATATTGTAGGAAACTTAAGTAGTAAACGAAGCAAACTTTTATAACAGCAGATATATAGGAGAGAGCAAGAAGATAAAAGAAATAATAAAACATATTTTTGAGCCTTTGAAAATTAAGTCGCTTTCCTAAAAAAGTGGCATTATTAAAAGCTCTTACGACGGGTACCATGTTGCTTTTGTATTTAGAAAGCTCAGCTTTTAAAAATGAAGACAGATTGAGAATTGCTAAGGTTCTTTTTATTTTGCAATGAAATTTATCTTTGGTAAAATTTTTTGGAAGGATGTAACTTAATAAATAGGTCAAAATAACGGAGAACATTACGTTGTTGCACTGCAGTAATTAATCAGTTTGCAATATTATAAAGATATTTTTTTTTTAATTTATATTTTTAAGTATTTTGTTGCATGTTTGTTCAAAGCTGACATAGGTATTTTGATATTTTATCATTTTGCATGTGTAAACATAGGGAAAAATAGTTCAATATCCATTAATTTATCATTGTAAGGTTTTTGTTAATTACTACTCCCTTTGCAAACATAATTTGCCTATAAATATACGCCCCTGCTAAATGGTATTCATATAACGTTTTTAGAAAATATTCATGCATATCGAAAACTTGCCTTACCAAAGTTGTTGATTAACATTTCCCTCTAAACGAAAGAATAGTTTTTATATGTTCATGTATTTTATTTATATATTATTTGTTCTTTTGTTTTGGCATATGATTTTCCCTACGCTTATTTAACTAAATATGAAAATAAATAAACATATAGCATCAACATATATAGCAAATTCCATAAAATGTAAAACAAAGATGAATATAAATAGCAGCAATAGTTTGTAAAATTAAAAACTAACAAATATTATTATGTTGAGAAAACATAAAGACTTCAAATAACACATCCCACTCCTTGAAAGACACACATACTGTAACAAATTTATAATAGATATGCATACACACACACACACATACACATACTCAAAGCAATAAATTCATTTACAAATATGAAGGGGTATAGAGAAAATTGTATTCATAAATAAATCTGTATTATAACAAGTTTTACCACCCACATCCCAGCTTCTTTTATTTGAACTCATTTCTACCCTTAATATTTATTAATTATAATTGAACATATATACAAATACACACAGCAATACATGTGTTGTTGGTATTGTTTTATATTGAAAGAAAATTTAAATCAAATACCATGCTGAAATATAAATGAAAATTAAGAAATGTGTTGAAGACAGTAGTCTTAGCAATTCTTAATATAGTTTTCATATAACAACATGCAAAACAAATATAGTCAGGGAATGTAGAGGATAGATAATTATTTGTTATATTCACGCTTTAAATAAAGCTGAATCATTCATGCTGTGACTTGAGTCGGTTTTATAAAGTAAACTTGTAGACAGATTAAAATGACTTGATATGAGTTGAAGAAATTTCTCATGACTGTACATTAGACCGGACTTAAAATTTTTTTTCTTTGGAAAAAAATTGTAACGTCCCTTAAATTGATCGTTTTTATGCTAAGAGTGAAATTCCAAAATTTTAGACTGATTGCCCTAGGTAAATGCGTGGCATGGCACATGGCCATTAAAGTGGCCAAAACTGGTTTATATGGACTTTTCAAGAGACAAGGCACAAAAATGTAAGTAAAATGTTTCATATATGTTTGTAATATATTATTTTGTTGAAATTAATTTTCGTTTTATGATGATTACTATTCTTGATAAACACTTAAACTAAATCGCAAAGGTATGATTTATTAATGCTACCGTACTTTTTCTTATAATCAGTTACTGTTTGCAAGATATATTGTTTCTCTTCTTCGGTTTTTGTTAAAGCTGCATTATATTCTTCCATTAGTTTTACAAAACGCTCAGCAGTATCATTAACAATACGTAAGTTTTGTACAATATTCATTCCCTTTTGAAATTCGGATTCATTACACCACTTGGAAGGATTAAGTTTTAGAAAGTTATTTTCAATATTGAATCTTTCGAAAAAGCTCAATGTTTTTTTTTTAACAAAATCTGAATTTTTTTTTTGGTTTTGGTTTCTTTTATTCTCATTATTTTGTCCTTCTTTAAGATATTCAACCAGTTTTCTCTTTTCTCCAACGTCTACAGCATTATCAAAACATGAAGGACCTGCTGCTTCTGGCGCCAGGTAACACAAGTGATTCGAAATCTTGCTCGTTACTTCATTGCTTTTATTTTATTCTATTCATTGAATTTAGTATTTTTAATAAAATTTAAATCATTTACGGATGCTTTCGCGGCAATTGGCGCTTCAATCCACGGTCTCAAATAAATTTTCAATATCAATATAAGACTCAATTCCAATAACTCCTTGTAGTCTGTCCTGGAATGTTGTATAATGACATAGTTATAAGCAAATCGAGCTGCAAATTTTTGTTGATTGATTTTGGGCCTATTTGTTTTTAAAAAACGCTGAAAAATATCTAATGATGGTCCACTTAATTTTAAATTTTAAATGATATTTCACGAACACTTTTCAGCAAGAGTTCACATATGTAATATATATGTGTTGACGGCAAGGGAGATATAACAATTCTCTATTGAGGTGTTGTTTTAATAAAATACAAGTACCTTGTAATCTATTGTAGTATTGAAACATAAAGCTTTTACCTTGCTTGGAAAGAATGTTGTTTATATTTACTGTTATAAGAATATTATGTTTTAAATACCTTTGCTGTTAGCTTTCATTCATTTAACAGTTTAAGTGTGACACCTGTCTGTTCCTTTCCAGTACCAGCTGATAAGGTAGGTACTCCCAGTAGATATTCAATACCACTTGTTGTTAGCACAACTGGTAATCTGTCCAGTTTTGCATTTCCTGTGATCGATGGTAAAATTTGTCCATCCCCAATGTACCGTAATTTGATTTATATCTTTGTTTTTAAAATCCATCATCAGATTTGCAGCAGTTTCCGAACGAAATTGTTTACGGCAAAGCCGAATCTATGTCTTACTGATTACTACTTTACTGATATTATGTTCCAATGCTAAAGACGCAGCTAACAGAATACGTAATGCGTTTCTGTCTTTTACCTTGCACTTGTCGAAGGTTGCAACAAGCTTGGAAGTGATAAAATATTTCATTTCTTGTTTTCTGTTTTTTTGTTGAGAGTTACAATTAGCGGTTTGATCAGTATTATCATCACTATCGTATTCATGAATTAGTTCTTCTATATTGCCACGCAAATCATTTGCTGTCAGGAATACTTGGAATTGTTCTTCATCCTGCTTTTCTTTTCGCCTTACCTCTTTCTCAATACGAATATTACTTCGCTTTTCTTTTTCAAATAACGAACAATCGCATCCCACCATTGCACCAGGTCTACCTTCTTTACGTTGATTCTTCAAAAACTTTTTATCTTCTTCTATTTTTTTTTAATCTAACGCATTTCCGTGCGCAATGTCAAATAAGTTTTTTATATTTTTAATAAATTCATCTTCTCGCCTTTTTTGAGGTGCTGTGTTTGCACTTTTTTGCAGATTTTTTCATTGGTGATATAAAGTTTCAATTGTTTGAACAATTCTATCAATTTAACGAACTGGAATACGGGCTTTATTCCAAAAAATTTCGGCCTCTTTAATAACCAGATATGCAGTTGAACGAAGATTCAATTTCACTTTGCACATGTTATAAAACATGACTTTGGCTTTCGTCATATTCTAATAAATACATTTTTTCACTAGCTCTTGTGTCCGTAAATAACAATCAATAACAATTCTCTTTGTAGCAGTAATGCTTCTATGATTCAAGGCTCAAAATAGCTACACTTCACTTTTTACACACTTTTAATTGCCACGTGGTTGACTTTACTCTGTTGTTGCCAAAATTTTATTTAGCAATCAATTATTTGTTTACAGAGTTGTATTTCATTTGTCTTGCAAGACACGAGTTCGTACGATAGGGAGTTAGACAAGCTTTGGTGTTGTCCGTAATCAACGTAAACAACAACAAATCGTGAGCATACAAAAACAAATCGAAGACAAATGTCTTGCTGTATGAATGCAAACTGAACTTCAAATCAGAAATCAAATGAAATCATTAATTTCAATAAAATAATATATTACAAACATATATGAAACATTTGACTTATATTTTCTGTGTCTTGTCTCTTGAGAAGTTTTAGCCATTTTAGTGGGCATGTGCCACGTCTTAATATAGGGCAATCAGTCTATGAATTTGGAATTTCACTGTTTGCGTAGAAAGTAACAATTTGAGGGAGCGGTACACATTTTTGCAAAAAAAAAAAACAAAATTTCCATATAAAAAGAGTTCGGTCTACTGTACATAGTAGTGATCATTACACACTATAATACAAATTTTAAAGTTTTTAATTGTGTTTTGTAAGAAAGAAATCGAATGACAATTGTGTATCGACTATCAAAAATTGTAACTTCAAGCCAAATAAAGAAAAATTTCCAAAGTAATTAACATTTACATGTCCTTTTTTTACTTTGGTTATGTTGGAAATAAAAGAAACGACCGTTGCGTAAAGTCATAGAAATTGGTCTCTCCTTCAGTGGGTAAGTTGGAATTTTCTTGAATTAGGAAACTCTAATCGAGGATAATATTTAATAACATTTCACCGTTATTTTGTAAAGCATATAAGCTGTCTTGCTTTTCAAATAGCAACGCAAAATTCGCTGAGTTTGCTAACTGAGTTTGATAACTAATACCCCACAGTTGGTGTGAAAAGTGTGACTGCCAAAATAAATTAATAAATAAATACACGGTATTAACAATTGCAAATGATTTTTGTCCTACGGCCGCGGTTACTGTTCTTAACCAAGCATACTGTGAACACCACAATTTCGGCCACTATTTCGAAAGCGCAGAGCTATTTTGTTGAAATTTATTTTAACAAAAAAATTATTGCCCATGATGCGGCAACGATCTCCATCCACCAAAAAGCTAACTTAATTTTTAAAGATATAAACCACAATGACGCAAATAGTTGTTAAAATTCGCCTGGTCTGTTGTGGAATAGTTTCACTCCGTATGTGGAAATTGTTTTTGTTTAACCACAAATACACAATATGCCAATAATTAAAGTGAAAACTTAGCGCAGTATAAGTATCAATACTCAATTGTTGTTTTCTTTTAATAACTAATAATTCTACTTAAAGTCTCTTATTATTATAAAATATTTTCAGTACTTAATGTGAATTGTTCCTATATACGGGCTATTTACTTGCTTTATATAATTGATTTTCTAATTAATATTTATAATTAAAATTTTTCTTTATTTATTTCATTGCAGAACAATTTCATATTTTCGTTGGCGATCTCAGTTCAGAAATTGAAACTCAGCAATTACGTGAAGCTTTCACACCATTTGGAGAAATATCGTAAGTATCAGAGTTTTAAATAAATAAAATTATATGTGAGTAAAAGCTAAAAGTAGTTTTAAAATGAAGAAGGAAAAAAATGATTTAAAACCTAGCGCCAAGGTGCAGTACTGCGCTTTCCATAGCCATGGAAAGTAAGCATTACTTCTCCACGACAGCCAATAATAAATTCAAAGAATTAACTAGCTTTTTAACCATTACTGAGGCGTTTGAAAAAGATTTTCATAATTTTCAAAATGTATTACTTTCTTTTGAAGGTATATCTTCCATTGGGAGTGGGATTGTACAAGTTGTGATAGACAGGATCTAATTAAATAAGTTCTTGATTATTAGAGCGTCTAATGTATTCCTTATTTATGTAAATTATATAGTTTGTATATATTTGCTCCAGATGATAGTACCGGGATAGATGAATTATCGACTCAAAAGGGTCGTAATACAAAATTGAGATTTTTACACTCGTAAGCCACAGCATTATGTGCTTTCGTATCGACATCGTACCTCACATGTTGTTGTAGCTTAATAATTTGTACAAGCATTAAAGTGTCTTGATCTTTCTGAAATGTTGTGAAAGATACTTCACTTTATCTGATCTTGTTATTGTTCTATCAGTTATCATCAAACCGAAAATGTAATATATGTTACTCGGCCATGTGCAGGAGAGGGCAAATAAGCTCCTTTAGTGAAGGTAGGCTCTTCAGCTCAATTGAATAACAAAAATATTGACGCAATGTGTGATATGATATGCAGTTTTAACATCACTATAATGAAATGTGATTTAGTAAAATCAGGGAATCATTAACGTCATCGGCATTTTTTGAGTCCGACATGATCATCATTTGTAGTCGATTTGCCAGCGTATCACAAAACGCGGTATAGAGAAAATAGTTACTTTTGATGTAAAGCTGATCGAAGAGAGTCTTATAAATAAAATAACGAAGTTACTGCCTGAGTGAGTCTTTGAAAAGATGATGTTTACGAAGGTGTTGATTATTATGATAATGTTGGCAACGAATTGTCTAGTAACTGGCGTCTCTATTCACGCTTTATTTACTTTCATCATGATGATTAGGATGTGTTGCGTCTTTTCGTTTCATTAAGCTCCGTTTTTTTTTGTTATCTTGTTTTCATTAACTTTTAGACTGAATACGGCATTGAATAAATATGTATAGATTATATACTATACTATATTCGTTAATTGAATGTAAGCTTTGCTACAATCCGTGTATCTGATTCTTATATTCACATATCCGTTTAATATTGATAAGATTTCAATATATACTATCAATATCCAACATCTATTTGTTGATTACAATACACTTTCTCCAGTTAAGGTTAAGATTCAAAAAAATATTCTTTAATTAAATGAACCTTCAGCAAATAATTTTGCAGTCCTGCAATTTTAACTTCTAAACGGATTAAGTTAAATTTCTTCTACTTATTGACAAAAACAAAAATATTACAATAAAATTTTTAAAACTAATTAAACTTTGAATAACGTACCTCCTCTTTACCATAGCAAAGCTTACATTCAATTACCGAATATAATATAGTATATAATCTATACATATTTATTCAATGCCGTATTCAGTCTAAAAATTAATGAAAACAAGATAACAAAAAAAAAAACGGAGCTTAATGAAACGAAAAGACGCAACACATCCTAATCATCATGATGAAAGTAAATAAAGCGTGAATAGAGACGCCAGTTACTAGACAATTCGTTGCCAACATTATCATAATCAACACCTTCGTAAACATCATCTTTCCAAAGACTCACTCAGGCAGTTGCCCATCTAAACTAAAGCATGAATATAGAAATCCTAGAGCATGAACGAAGATGTTGTAGAATAATGATATTCGTATGTATGGTGTAAATGTCAGAAGAGACATTAGTGTGTGAGCTTCATTTATAGAAACACACTTAAACACAACCATAATAAGAATTCATTTAATTTTTTTCTTTCGTTGATTACGAAAATCTATTCAGATGTAAAACGGTAAAAATAAAGTTACATTAACATGTAACCTTTAAATATAAATACAACAAGGGTTCAGTGATAATTTAAAGAAACGGTATAAATGTATCTTACAGATAGCTAAGGTACTCTAAATACTTTAGATTTTTTAAATTCATATTACACACACACAAATTGTTAATTGAATTTTCATAGATTTTTTGCATATCTATATTAATCGAGAAATTTATATGCATATGTGTGTTATAATATGAATATATTAATAATAAATACTTTCTATAGATCTTACATGCATTTCTAATTTATTCTATATCAGGAGAACGACAATAGTAAAAATTATATGTGAATAACGTGCATTTTCGTATCAAAGTTTGCCGGTATTGACGATGCCTACACAAGAGCGTTTATTTTATTCCGCTCAAAAAATATATTACAGATTCTATAGTTTATAAAAAGTTAGTGCGCTTCTATTGAAAATTTACACAGCAATAGCAGAGGTGTAGTCGAGTTTTATTTTTTATCTCTGAAATCGTACTACGATTCTTTACATTAGTACAGATCCTACAGACTTGATTCGATTCAGAAATGATTAAAATTAAAACCTAAGAGAAATCGTAAGAACACGAGGGTAACTTTTTAATTTGGTTAGGATGTAATAAGTAATGGGAGACTTCTTTTTCACGCAAATTTTTAAAGAATTTTTATCATACGTCAATACCAAATAATCTCTCAATTCGCTTAACTACATTTTTTTTGAAAATTTTTAGTTCTATACCATTAATTAAGTTTTAAGTTTTATACAAGTTTATTTTCGCTATATAAAAGTAAAGGCTTATTCAACAAGAAGTTTGTTTTCTAAAACAAAATAAAAAAATTTAAATTAAAATGATTCAAATTAATTTTTATTGTACGAGTATTATGAAGAGAAAATTTCGGCAATTATGAATGAAAAATGATTTGCAGCAAATGTTCACCACGACTACGCTGACAGATGTCGTTTCTTTTACCAAACTTTTTAATCACTTTTTGGCAAAATCGCGTCCTATTTCGTTAATTACAACACGGATTTCGAGCTTTAGGGCTGAAATCGATTCGATTGGGTCCGTATAGAGTCTGTCCTTAACATAACCCCACAAAACATATTCCTGTGGTGTTAAATCACACGAACTGGCTGGCCTCTTAACTGCTGATTGTCGTGAAATTTGGCTTGCTCTGTGATATGTGGCACCGTCCTGTTAGTACTACATGTCAATAATATCCACATCGCCAATAATAGGCCAAAATTGAGTTGTAAGCATCTCGACAGCTCGAGGATTATGCTACGACGACATACTTAGCTCAACATATAGTTGAGCATACAAATGCTTCTTAATAATCCCTCTAGACATGTGAAAATGGGCTTCGTCTGAAAAAACCAGCCGATTGTTCCTGGAATCAAATCCTTACGCAAAATTCGGTTTTGGACAAACTCAATTGTTAAGAACGTTGAGAAATTGACAAATTCAGATCTGTTGCAATACTGTGGATCGCGGCTGGGATGTTTTCAGTTTAACTACCCGTTGGAACATAAGTCAGTGTTCGTACAATTTGTATGGAGCCTATTGACTTAATTTTAAGAGCAAATTCTTAATAGCGGTCTCAGAAGAACGATAATTGTATGAAAATAATACGAATTATACGAAATAAAACTTTAATGGAACCACCATTTCCAGAGTAGATTTTAAATATTCTAATGCGATTTTCAAGGGAAATTAAATTTATTGTTACAATTCGCAATGCATCTACTACAAATACGGCGAAAAACTTAATGTCAAAACTGTCATTTTGTTGGTGTTGCACAATTAAAATACAAACTTCTTGCTGAAAAACCTGATAGTTAAAAGTTGGATATTTTGCTTACCAAATATTTAAAATATTTAAAATTGTGGATTGTTGAAAAATTACTGAAAATATTGACAGATGTAGTCATGTTACATTTTGCTTTAGGAAGGAATAGTGCTGACCAACATATTTAAGTGGTTTGCAATAACCAACGCCTAACTGTGCGAAGTATTAAAATAAAAGAAGAGTCGCAATTTGAAACAAAAAGAAACAAATGAAGTGGTTACTTGGATTCTAGTCTCAGCTTAGTCTAGACAACGAAATAAAATTAAATAAAGTTACTTTAAAACCCATTTGGTCATATGCCATTGATTTGTGGGGAACGGCCAGTAAATGAAGTATTGACATATTACAGCATTACCAGTCCAAAACTCTGAGGAATATTTCTGGTGCTCCATGGCTTATGACATATATTTAGATTCAAACAAGAGATCTAGAAGTACCCTTTATGCCAATAAATTTAGTTATAGATATGTAAATAGGCTAAGCAGCCATCAATATCTATTGGTGATTTCTTTATTAGATGAAGCAAATGAAATTAGAAGACAATAGGATTAATGTAGTAGTTATGAAAGTCTTAATTGATCTATATATAATAAAGGAAAAAAATGTGTGTTACTATACTGTAGTTTAGTAACACACATTTTTTTTCGTTTTAATTAACGTTTTATTATTTCAAGTTCTTTCTGATGAAAATAATAATACATTACTTAAGAGTTTTAAATTAAGTTAAACGATTTATTTACTTTCAATACACACACACTAAACACAGTGGTAACTTTGTTGTCTTTACCCACTAATGGCTTAACTTGAATTAATTTATTTGCCCAGCAAGTGTTGCGTATTTAGATGTTTTAAGAGGTTCTTGCATATACAAGAATAGTTTACTGCTTGGTTTTGTTCTATGTTAGGTGGTGTTGTTTTCTGATGTCTATCTTATTTGGTAGAATTTCTTATAAGCATGTCTTGTGTGTATAAAATTTCTTAGAAAACTACACAGTTTATAAAATAAATTTTTTAAAATACATCTTTCTTTAAAACCTAACAAATCATCTTCGTAAGAATATAAAGCATTTACAAGAAGGGAGTCTATATTTAAGATTTCTGGGTTAATTAATTAATTAATTGCTTTTCAGTTATATTCCTACATTTATTTAACTGATTTTATGTTTAAATGTTAGTATGCTATATATTAAAATGTCTCGTTATTTTCTAAAGGGGTTCAGTTTTTGTTTGTTTTTAAGTATGTCAGCCGAGCTTTAGCTTTAAAATATTTTTAGAATTTGGTTGTACAGTTGTTACGCTTTATTTTCTGTGTTTCATTTTTATATTCATATCGTATTTCAAAGAATTATATGCCATAAAAGAAAAATTAATAAATAAATAATACGCCGTGTTATAATTTGAAGTACCTTTTAAGTTAGCACCTCTTATTTTCATGAAGCAGCAAATAAGATCCTACTTCAATTTTAAAGATCTATTAAGTTTTAAACAGTATTTAAGGATTATTTTCTTATTCTTTGCCAAGCTATTTTATTTATTTAGCTTTAACATTCATTTATTTTATAAATGTTCGTTAAAAAGTTTTTCTATCATTTGAATTCAGTGCACTTAAGTATTTTTAGAAAATTTTAATTTAACTTTACTTCCATTCAGTTTCCCCCTCAAGTTTATATTTTTGTTCTTAAAGAAATTTGCAAAATGTAAAGTAGCAGAAAAAGAAAAAGCTTTAAGTGATTTTTATTTGAATATAGCGGATTTATTAAACCACCTTTATCATTTGTATTCTAAACAGGCTGGCTTAAATTGTTGTTGTTGTTGTTGTTTGAACTTATTTCTTTCATTTTGTTTGTGAATGCAAGTCTATTTTGCACAAGATTGAATATAAAACAAGCTGTTCTAAGGTATTTCGTTTTTAGTTATTTCATCTTCTGTTTTTGTTTAAAAATAGAAGAAAAAAAAACTGAAGAGTTGGGAAGGGAAAATGCCTGAAAAGCAACGAAATAACCATTTGAATGAAGTTGGTAAATTAAATTATTAAGATTGTGGCGCTATACATATTTTTTTCTGATTTTTTAGGTTTCAATTTATTTTATTTTTTTGGGGATTTATTATCGCTTCTGAATTTCACTATGTTAAACTTTATTTTATTACTACCTGTCTTTCAGTCTATTTTCTTTACATTTGTCATTTTTAAAGAACAGGGGAAATTAGAATCAGAACAGGCGGTTATTAGAAATTGATTAAATTTTTTGTTTATTTGTATACTTGAATTCACTCTGTCAGTTAGTCTTATTTACTTTTGCTAAGGGAAGGCTATTTATGTTTTAAAATCCAATTTACGCCAAAAATCTTAAGCCTTTGCTTTAATTAAATTTTATTAAGTTGTTTATGTAAACAATGTAAACGAAGGCTACTCTACCTAAACTTATAAACAAAAGTATTATTAAAGTATTTAACTTAAGGAAGATTTTCTTCTGTTTGATAAAATTTCAAGGAAATCTAAAAGTTAGATTTTTTTTTTGTTCAAATAACTAAGTTAATGACTTAACGGCAGCTTAAATATTTTTATTTGTATTTATCTCTTATTATGAATTTTTATTTTGAAAATAATATCTTTGAAATATTTGATATAGTTTACACAAACAACAAATGTTAAAGAAAGTAGATGAATTTAACTAAATTAAAGGCAGTTGGCATTTCCTTTGTTAAACGTTAAAAGGTTTCTGCCTTCTTTTTTTATACTTTCATTGAAAAAATAAATATTTAAAAATAAAAAAGAATCATCTTGTAAAAAACGATAGCAGCCGCAGAAATCGATAAAACGAAGATTCAAACATTTCTTCTCTCCGTTAAAAGAATATCAAATTAATTAGGGAGAAAAGGATAACTTGCCAAGTAAAAAATAGATATATTTTTTTTATTCTATAATTTTTGTCTAATTGGTTTTATTTTATCACCGAAATACCGAGCCTTTCAATGTATATTTATATTGAAATGTATTCAGTTATCTTTCCCGATAATTATACTTTTCCGATTATTTACTTTACCCATTATAAATTGTGGACTTTACAAACTTGAGTTACATTTTCATCCTCAAGTTATACTTGAAAAGCCCTGGAAATTTTAAAATAACTACGTTCAATATATACTAACCGTAAGTATTCTATGAACATAACTCATAGCATCTTTAAGTATTCTAAACAACTAGTAGCTGATGAAAAGAATGTGAGATTTATACCATTCTCCTTAATAGAAGCACAAGTAATTGCAATAAATATAGTTATAAAACGATAATGTTTTTTATATTTATTTTTCGATTAAAATGATAGATATCGAATTTTTCAACAAGAAGTTTCTTTTTCAATTGTGGCTACACCAACATTATGATAGTTTTGCATTTAGGTTTTTGACCTATTCGTAGTAGATACAATAGCAATTGTTACAATGAATTCAATTTCACACGGAAATGGCTTTAAAATAACTAAAGTCTACTATAAAAATTGTAGTTCTGTTAAAATTACATTTCGTAAAATGCGTGTTATTTTTGGAAAACAAATTCATCGTTCTGATCACTATATTAAAAAGTGGAACGTTAAATTTTAGTCGACAGGCTCGATACTTAATCTGCGAACACCAGTGAGTGCTCAACCGAATTGTTCAATTAAAAATATCGCAACCGTGAGCCACAGTATTAAAGCAGATCCTCGATGTTCTCAACAACTGGGGTTATCCAAAACCACCAAATGCCGAATTTTGCATAAGGATTTGACTTTGCAGCCTTTAAAATTTCAACTGGTGAAAGAATTGATTCGCTCAATTTATCCAGGAATAACCGGCTGGGTTTACTGAAAAAATAATTTTTTCACACTGTTCAAGCAGATCGAAATTTGTCAATTCATCGACGTTGTCAACAATTGGGGCTATCCAAAACCACCACATTGCAAGTTTTTGTACAGGAATTGAAGCCGACCGATCATTTATATCGCCGTAGATACGTTTAAATTATTTAGGAATAAACTGAAAAAACAATTTTTTCAGACGAAGCCCATTTTCACTTGGCAAGGTATGTCATTAAGAAAAACGCCGAGAACGATTATTGAGAAGCCTTTGGATGCTCATCGTGTCAGTGTATGGTGCGCTATGTGGTCTGGAGGCGTGATAAGGCTGGAAATACCGTAACTGTTAATGGATCACGCTATCGCAATATGTTAACAACGAACTGGATATCACATATCACACAGCCAATAAAACGGTAAATTTATTGCAAACCAAATTTCCCAATCGCATAATTTTACGAAAATCAGCAGTTAAGTGGCCCTGATGTGATTAATAAAATAAGACCGCCATTTTGCCGAAAATTGATTAAAAACTTTAATGAAACAATCGACATTTGTCCGCATGGTGAGGTGGTCATTTGTCACATATCACTTTTCATTCATAATTGCTGTAAAGTTCTTCATAATATAATAAAAATATGAATCATTTTAATCTAGATTTTTTGTTTTATTTTACAAAACCAACTTCTTGTTGAAGAACCCTTTATTATAAAATTTTTAAAAAATAGGTCCACCCTATAAAATCTTTTTAAGCTATTTAAAATATATCTTAAACATAAATTAAATTAAAATAAACCAAAAAATATTGAAAGTATTTAAATTTAAAATACATAAATCTCAGCTTTGTAATTCTGGTAATGTCTTCGTACGTTATTTAGTTAAAGATTTTATTTCTACTAACTTCTTTGAAAATATTTCTAAAATACAAACATCTTTTTTTTTCTTGTGCGTGGCAAACCCACCACTATTTGGATGTCAAAAATTTTTTTAGGCTATGCAATAATGTTTTGGCTAAAAATAACAAAATGCGAACAAGAAAATAAAAAGGAAAAAATGCAAATTTTCCTTTTGGAATTAAGGCATAATAATACTTGTGGTTAATGTATTCATTTACTTACGAACAATCAACTCCCTTTTAGGTACCCATTCCGTACACTCCCTTTTTTTCAAGACATTGATAAAGATGTTAATGTTATAATGTAAAAGTGTGTCAGCAGCTTCAACTAAAAGGGGGTGTAAATGGAAGGAAAGAATTAAGTATATAAAAAAAAAGAAAAAGAAATTTACTGTTTAAACTGGAAATATAACAGTAAAAACAATTTCAAATAATAAAAAGTTGTGTTTAACAAGGTCAGATAATTTCTAATTTCAAAATTTATTCACTTTTTTACAGAGTTTTTACAGAGACTAGTAAGATTTTTATTTTCTTTGGAATTTCGTTAAAAGGAAGACAATAATATCCTTAAATTTTTATAAAGTAAAGAATAAAAGTTTTTGAACAGTTGACAATTTTTTAATTTACAAATTTTCATATTCCGATTTTCTGATTTATGTTTCTTTATTTATTTTTATTTCTTTGTCAACCTGTTTGCTTTTCTAGCGTACAATTCAAACAAAAATGTCTTTCTACCAAAATAAAGGAATGCATATTATTTACACAGTAAAGTTAATAACTTTGGGCTCTCGTGGTGATCTTTGATCTTTCTTATTTTTAATGGCCTGTTTCCACGACAATTTGAATCTCGTGTTTCGCTCTCTGAAGCAAGTTTATGAATCATGCTGTTTACACGACTCATTTATCTGCTTCGATTTGACAGTTGTTATTAAACAGAAAAACATAAGTTGAAAAACAACAACAATAGTTGAAAAACAACAGAAGATATCCTTCTTGCCGCGGTAGCATTAAGTATATTTTTTTTCCTATTCCATTTTTTTTTAATTTTATAAAATTAAAATTAATTAACACACCCGCAAAACAATTATATTTTTCAAGTTTTCACTTTTAACTTTGTTTTGTTTGTAATTTTTCTTTGTTTTAAAAAATGTTTAATTTTGATAACTAGTGCAGATAAACTTACGATAAAAATTAGAGAAGAGAGGATTTTTCCTTGATTCGCAGCTAGATTCAATATGAATCTACCAGCTTCGTTCTCAAAATTTTGTATGGCGAAGCAGGTTGATTCGCTTATGATTGGGGTGTGAAGCAAGAATAGAGAGCGAAGCAGGTGCCGTGAAAACAAGCTATAATAGTCATGCATTTTGTTAATGAAGCTACACTTCTTTGAACAATAATTACAATTAGTTTTTTTATTTAGACATTTAATTTAATTTTGTCATATGTAAAAATCAAGTTCTAAGGAAAAGATAAAAATAGCATCGAGACAAACTATATTTTCGGATTTACGGAACTTTAAAATATTTTAAATACATTGGCGCTATCTGAAACATTTTGAGGCAGATTCGGCAATATGAGCTAATTTATGAGAAACTTAATAAAGTTTCTGTCAAGTGCGATATATGTTGCAAACAAATTATTAATTAATCCATTATGAACTACTAAGTTTGGTTTAACCCAGCTGCTGAAATGTGTAAATGTCCATAAACAAAATGTTAAAAAAAGAAGCAGCTGTGTTTCTTAATAATAAATAGTTTTAAACATTTAACTAGTTTCTAATGGGTTAACTTATACATATTTTAAAGCCTTTTCTTATGGCCTTCATATTTGCCCATGTGGCCTTAATAGCTAAATTATGTATAAAAATTTTAGGTGTTCATAACTGGGAAAATAGTGGGTTTGCATATGTTGTAATTAAATCCTTTAACCTTGCTGTTAGGTTGAAAAAAACTTACGAATCTTAGGTGAGAGACCATTTTGGCGCACTTCCGTTTTTTTATGAGTAATTTGATGTAAAACCCTTTTCAGCAGATATTTCTTTAAAAACAATCTGATAAAATGTTCAGTATTATTTAAAATGTTTGATGCACGTTTCCGTCGTCCAATATTCCGCTCTATTATGAGCGAAGATAATTTTCACATGATAACAAGGGCTCTACGCTTTGATGTTGTTACCAACAGAAGACAGCAAAATAACAGTGATAAGTTTACCCCTATTCACGAGTTATGGGACAATTGGGAAGCTCTTCTACTAATGTTATATAACTGTCGTGCAAATGTCACTGTTGCTGAGCAGCTAGTGGGTTTCAAAGGACGATGTTCTTTTAGGCAGTATATGCCTTCAAAGATGGCCAAATACGGGCTTAAGTTTTGATTAGAAGTTTTGATTAGCTGTAGGCTCCAAATCAGGATACGTATGGAAAATACAAACGTACCTTGGGAAGCCAAAAAATAGACAGCCTGTAATAAATCAAGGAGACCGATTTGTGTTGGAGTTGAACGAAGGGCTAAAGGGCAATATATTACAGCTAATAACTTTTATTCATCTTTTGAATTGGGGAAAAAACTTTTACAAAGAAAACTGACATATGTGAAAAAAAAAAACTTTTATCCCACCGAATTGTTATATTGAGTTCTTTTCGTGCAAAACAAAAACACAGTACGTTAGAGTTTTAAATTAAGTCAAGCGATTTATTTACTTTCCACATATACAAAATAAACGCAATGATAACTTTGTGATTTTAACTCACTGATAACTAAACTTGAATTAACTCATATGCCCAGCAAGTGGTGCTTATATAGATATTTTAAGCAATTATCGCAAATACAGGAATATTTTACATTAACATCACCCTATATAGTTGTTGTCATTATCATTTAGTTTAGGCGCCTGTTTGCCTATGTATTTTGTTTTTGCTCTATGTTTGTTGGTTTTGTTTTCTGTCTATCTTATTTCGTAGAATTTCTTATGATCATGTATTGTGCGTATAAAATGTCTTAAACAATTACGCAGTTTATAAAATGCGCAGTGGGTCGTCTCGTTTACTTTTTGCTGATAATAATTTTCTTTTACAACCTAACAAATCATCATCGTATACAGTTGGTAGTGGAATGGAAAAATATATACAGGTGAGAATATTTTCCCTTCCTCCATGCGATAATAAAATTTAATACCAACAGATCGTCAAAAATATAAGAAAATTTTTTAGAAATCATTTATAATAACCCTACGGGTGCACACAGTATTGATAAATTTCTTTCCCATCTTGACATATGCTTCCGGGAGGAAAAGGTGGCGCCAGCATTAGCAGGAGTCCCAAACTGGAGAGAGACATAGGACTCTCGGAGTTCGATCAGTGACTTTATAGACACACACTGGTACGACAGGAATGAGATGCCTGCAGGGCTACGGCCTTATTCTGGTTATTGGCGAGGCTCCTCGGCGAGTTACGTGGTGGTTGTTTGTTTTTAATCTGTTGCTTTAAAAAGCTTCCGAAAAGATGCTAGCGAAGGATTAATATTCAATGTCTTAGCTTGTGCATGCAACAGCACAAGGAGTTGGATAGTCTCCAACTTTTAAGCAAGGAGTGGGGGCACGGCCGTTCACTCGAAAATTGTTACTAAGGCGTGTATGCGTTTTGGGGCAGAGGTGGGTGTTTTTTCTACACCAGTGGTAAGACCACCGTCAGATTAAAGTCAAACGTCTAGGCGCTGCCGAGAAACTTATGACATGCATTCATAATAAATTAACCTTAAAATTATATTCACTATCGAATTTTCATAACAATTCTTTTCCCTTGCACAACTATATCTTCAAGAGCAGCTAAATAATGAAGTATTTTAAATTGCTGCAATTTTATCTGATTAAGAACCAACAACGTTGAATATCACAAAACTATATTTATAAAAAAATACTGTAACAATACCGTAAAAGGGTATTCAGACTTTTAGTCGTTACTGTAAATTTAAATGCGTATATTATTATTTTTTACATTTTAATAAAAATTTGGAAATAATATTTTTTTGATAGCAATAGCAATAACAATAATGAACAAATAAAAAGTTATATATGAATTTTAAATTAGAACAGGTGCATAAAGTCCGTATTGTTATATATTTAAGGGCGAAATATGTTGCCCTCGATTGTTAGTAGAAATTGTTTCATTCACTTTGCTTTATTATAAAAACAGTTGTATGTACACGCATTTCCATAAAGTTGAAATATTTCTCTGTTGACTTACTGCTCTTTGACTAAATAGAAACAAAATTTTTTTAGTAACAAAAAAAAAGAAACAAAAAATAATTTGGTACAACAAATTTACATAAATTGTTTAAGATTTTAACTTTGGAAATGTTAACATTATTTATATTTTGTTAAATAGATGCTGTAGCAAAAATATAACAAGAACTTGAAAGTATAATAAAGACATTTTATTTAAGACTTATAATTTTCAGATTTATTTAAATAAATTATACCAGCACAAAAGAAAAATACAAAAGTAGTCTTTTTGAAAAAATAATCATGGAAGTTTTATCATGAATAAAATATGATGGCAGGTAGCAACTAAATTGAAGGCCAATTACAGAAAGACGGCATTCTAATAAAGATATTTTGATCTTTTTATCACAGACTTAGCGACCCAACTTTGAAAAAATATGCTAAATGGTATTCAGTGAGTTTTTTTTTTATAAATTTAATATTTTTTTGTTATTTAATTGAAGACCAGAACAGAATTGGATACATTAGGTAATAAATAGAAAAGTAGCGGTAGCGGCTTTCAGATAAAATTTTTTGAATAGCACTGTTTGTTCACCAAAATGACAACTATTTATTTGTCTGATATACAAAAATATTATATTAAGTTCAATTGGAATATAAGTATTAAATTTTTTGTCCAACTTTATTCATTGGACTCCTTCTGGTAAATCGATGCTTTCCCCATCGGCTCTTTGCAATCTTCCTCTGGAATTTTTCTTTCTTTCTGTTCTCCTTCATAATCGCCTCCTCCACTGCTTGAGTATTCAAATTGGATGATGATCCTTTGAACCTCTTAAAGTAATCCCCCGCCGATTCGGAATGATTTCTTGTTCGCTTTCAGAAACCACGGGCGATACGTCCTCGTCAACTATTGTTTCTCGAAGTGTTACTTCTTGGAATTGTAAAAATAATAAATCGTTAAGACAATGATAACCCTACATTGGCAGAGAGGTAGCTGAAGATTTTTCCGGATCAAGTCGTGCTCAATCATGGTCCACGGCCGATAGCTGCCGATATATTATATCACTCATAATCTGCAGTATACAATCATAAAAGATTTTTTCAATAAAGTTTAGCATAACTCGATATCGCATGAACGAAATTCCTTTAGGATTACTGAATTCACCGAATTATTCGCATCTTTTTAGTGATGGATAGATAGTAACTTAGTTTTAGAGATGGGTGTTTTATAAATTGAAATAAAACTTGTAAAGCATAAAAAGATTAGTAAAGAGAAGAAATTGAGATGTACGTTTTGAATTAAGAATCTTAAAAACATATCAATTTTGTCTGTGGTGAGGTTTTTATTTAAAAAAATAATTTTTTCGATTCATATATATATTTTGCTTTTGAATGAAAGAATTAAGCATTGCTACAGAAATTATATCATGATAAGAGCGGATAATATTGAACACTCAGTGGACTTTTTGAATATTTAACGTCCACTATTAACTGTCGGCTAAAATGTGTTTCACATTTTTCTGTTATTATTTTTATTTATTTTCTCAGCCACTGTCTTTGGTTAAGTTAAAATTATACACGTAACAAGTACAAAATAAATTAGCATTATTATTCATAAAAGATTTTACTTTCTTTTGTTTCAGGGATTGTCGTGTTGTACGCGATCCTCAAACACTAAAATCGAAGGGTTATGGTTTTGTATCCTTTGTCAAAAAATCGGTAAGTTAAAGAGAAATTATTGCAAATGATTTTGTAAATATTTGCTGGCTAAAAGTTATTATTAAAACTTACTTAAAAATATTTAAAACTAATTAGCATTTTCATTTACAGGAAGCTGAAAGTGCCATCACCGCTATGAACGGCCAATGGTTGGGCTCACGTTCAATTAGAACAAATTGGGCAACCAGGAAACCGCCGGCTAGTAAAGGTAAATTGAATACAAATAAAATGAAATAAATAAATAGTTTTTCATAAAACTCAATAAAAATATTTATGAATACTCCTTCCTAAGCAATTTAATAATAATGTCATTAACTTTTGTAATACACCTACTTTTACAATCTAACGTGTAAAATTATCATACGAAACCCGTATTTTATATTTACATTATCAATTTCAAAGACACATTTTTTAAATATGTTTGTGAATATGTGTGAAACAAAATAAAACATTTTATATTTATCTGTGTATGTTAACAAGAAGAAATGATAATATATTTGATTTTCATACATACAGTTGAAGCAACAATATTAATTCTTGATCTTTATTCTTACATCACTAATATTTAGAAACTATTCAATAATTGTGAATTTAAAACACATCCTATAGGTCAAAGATAAAGGGACAAGAACTCTTAATTTCTTGTCCTTTCTCACATTTTTCAGTTATAATATGTTTCTTTCATTTGTATGAAAAAAAAATATTTTTTACTCTGTAATTAGTAAAACTGTCTTATACAGAAGCTCTCTGAAGGTTTGGCACTTCCATGTGTAAATTTAAAGCATGTGTTACAAAGAGTGTAAAATAACAGGCATTTTTTCAAGCCCCAAAGATCATTAATAGCATTAACATTTTAAAATAATCTCAGGCATATGGCTACGCGACTGTTTTTTGCTTCTATTCGGGATGTGTAATTTTGGGCCATTATGAGCCGTATGGCACGAATAACACGAAGAATGTTGGTCTCCAAGGTTATCAGCATATTACTACACTTGGTCTGGCATAAAATAATCAAAACGACCTCACACTCTGTAACCTTAGAGGTAAAATCATAAGTCCATTCAGCGAATCAACCGTCGCAAAAAATATTTAACATTTTCAAATGACTATTAAGTAACATGTTTTTTAAAAAAGTGTTCAATCAACAAATTAAATTTTCGCTAACCATCCCTATAATTGAGTTATTTTACTGTTCTTTCAATATAAACTATGTTTTGTGTTTGAATAAGATAAAAACTTTGCGCAAATGCTCTAAAATATTTCTGTCTATTGTAGTTATTGTCTACAGAAATAATTTCGTATCAATCATAGTTAACACATATTTGCATGTTTTAACATAATGTTTATTTATTATTTTATTACTTTCTTCTACTGCTTTTCCTTCGATTTGTTATTATATTTATTTTGACAAAGACCCTTGAAAATTTACTAATAAATACAAATGCAAAAATATCATCAAAAACCACCCACCACTCTTCACAAAAACTTTTTCATACCCATTATTATCAGCAAAAGCAACAACAAATACTGTAGCGTATTGCATATCACTTAACTCATTTCACTAATACACAAATACACATGTATCTGACGGTATATGATTACTGATGTGTCTGTCGAATCAAGGTTATAAATTTTGTCGTTATTACGACTATAATTTTTTTTTTTTATTATTTTTCTTTTTAAGTTTTACAACACGAAACTATTATCATAAAAAAGTAAACAAAAGAATCAAAAAAATCATGAAAACCAAATAATATATTTATTTAGAAAAATAAGAATATAAAACACACTTTTATACTATTACTTTTACATTATCACGAGGACTATGTGTAAAGTTGACAAATGGATAGCTAGTTTAATTTACCCTAACGTAAATAATATTTGGCAAGCTTTGAAGCATTTTAACCAAGAAATATGCACACTGGATCGTGTCTTTGATAAGAAACGTTGAGATGAAGAAGTTATTATTTTCACCATAAACAAAGTGTGGTGTATATTAACAGATTTTGTTGTCATGTTGTTAAACTTTCCATTAAATCCTCAAAGAAATTAAAAAAAAAAAAGTTTTTAAACATTAAAACTATTTATTTAATTATAATTAAAGTCTATTGAGCATTTCTATTACTTTATAATTAACTTTTCTTATTTGTTTTTTTCAATATTTCATGTATGTCATGTATAAAAATAAATATTTTTTGTTGTTATTTAAAAGATTTTTTTATATATTTCAATGGAGAAAATAATTTTTTTTTTTTCAAAGACCTTGTGCTTAAAAAAATATTTATAACCTTGTTATTTTATTTCAGCTGGTGCTACATAGAATACATCTTCTCCGATGGCACCTGCAATTATTAACTTAAATTTTCGAGGGCTGGCCTAAATTAAAATTATCTTTTCTTATTACACGCAAGTAAACATGATCGTTTAGTAAAGCGAAGTGTTTCAAGTTTCTTTGATGGGATGTAACATTTTGCAAGTTTAGAGCTTTTTAAAAATCCTAATTACCGGGGGCTGTAGTGATCAATCGTAGCGTTTTATTTTAGCGCCTTTGAATTTTTTACTAAGTTCAGAGCACAGGTAGTGCGTTGTAATTGAATTTCTTAACATTATATTAGCTTGATGATCTTGAAGTACAATCAAAGTTTACAATCTAAGTTTATATCATGTTCACACTGACAGCAAATATCGAGACAGAATCTTGATTGAAACAGCGTGCAAACGTATGACAAGGAATCTTATAGTTTCCTTTTTGAATCTTGCTACGAACCACGATAAAATACATTCTTCTCTAATTTAAAAAAAAGATATCGTTTGTTTATATGTACTATTTGTACAAAAAAATAGTACCAAACAAGAAAATCAAATCAAAAATAAAAGATAGCACAATAAACACCTATATATACAAAAAATAAAAAAATAAAGTGTTATTTTGCAGAATGTCTGCAAAATAACAATTTTCGATTATTCTAAAATTAGCATAAAATATAATACAAAAGGTCGAAAATCTTTTTTTTTTACAACGTGAAATATGTTTATAAATGATTTCATTTTAAAAATTTATCAAGCTAACATTTTCACGTTTTAATATTGATTTTGCTTAATGGGAACTTTAAAATATTTATAAATCAAATATTATTCTAATTACATTGTCGGCAGTCTCGTCAATTAACAATCAGCCTCATATTAATATGGAACAAAATTCGCGCGAAATATAAATGTGTATGCTTGTAACTATACGTAAAAAAGAAACGAGAAAAGTCTTATGAACCCTGCGGCTTTCTTTTTTGATTCAGAGGGGGAACAATTTTTTCCATCTGAACAAATTTTTAGAGTTTAGTATCTGCTTATAAGTTAAATTTTTCACCTTTCAAATTCAAATGAGTCGCCGATCAATATCTGTACACAGTAACTTTGCTTTCCAGGGCTGTGATATCATTTGGATATTTATGGGAGGACATTAACCTTTATTTTCCATTTTTGTATTTATATTTAAAAATTGTATTTATATTTATGTAGATATTGCTACAACTATGAGGCTTTTGAAAATGATTAGAAATACCCTATCAGCAAGAAACGCTGAAGGGCCGCGATGATCTCAAAAAACATGTAGCTTTCAGTATACTCTTTCTATCATTTAACATTAAAAAGTTTTAGGACAATTAACTTGTGCTTATACTTAACTTCTACTTTCTTTCCTTTTCCACTGTATTTGTTAACCTATGTGGTTGATTTATCGATTTACACATTCTTCTAAATTCTTTCTTGCTTAGAAGCTAACATATGGTTACTGGTTTCATCAAAGCTAAGGGCTGTCTTGTTATTTAAATTAATAACATAAAATCTGAATTTTAAAGGGATAAGGACACTAATATTGCCAGATGGAACTTCATCTATGTAATCGGTATTGATTTTGTAGGATGCCTAACAAATAGATTTATTTTTGATATAATTTTTTGCCTGAATAGAATGAGGTAAATTTTGGTATCATACATGGAGCAGACTCATTAAATGCGTTGTAAAGTCATAAGTTTAAAAACCTTTAGCGCCAGAAATAGAGTGTTGTTAGTCAAGGAAGGTGAAGGTGGCTGCATATAATAAAGATCTTGTTTTCTAAAGCGTGAAAGAACACATAAATTTGTAAAATTTAATATGTATTAAATAAATATGGTGAAAGAATCTAAATTTAAAAATAGAGAATAATAACAATTTCAACATAATTTCAGCTTAAATAAACCAAAGAATATATGTATATATTAAAAACCTAAAAAAAAACTAAAAAAATATATAACTTAAAAATCCTAATATACGATAAAAATAAAATTACTAAAAAAATTATTATTTGATTATTATTTTTATTTTTATTCGACCCTTTTTATTTTAATTAAATATGTTGTAATCTTTTAATCGGTCTTTTTAATAAAATTTTAACGATATATTTTTTCAATATTTTATTATTATTATTATTATTATTATTATTATTATTATTATTATTATTTGTTAATAATTTTTGTTATTAAAAATAATTTTCCTGAAGAAGCTTTCCATAGGCAAGCGAAATATTCATTAAAACACATTTAATTAAAAAAATTATGTGCAATAAAAATATTTTTTCTAGAGTTTTTATTTTACCACTTAAGGTTTCAAACTTTGAATTCGTATATAACTACTTTATATTAAAGCGTGTACAATGAATCACAATTCATTTCATAGAAATCCATTTATTACCAATTTTACTCTACTGTACATCGTAATGTAGACTTTAAAATAATATACTACGAGTAATAGTGACTGGCTAGTTTCTTTAAGTTCGATTGTCGTATTGCGCCCCTTCACACTCATAACAAGTATATTTTGGCTAATCATCAAGAATATATTAACACTTAAGAAATGTTAAATTTTACAATTTGTGAACGACTTTATTACCACTGTAAACAAAATCATAAAAAGGAACCATATGTATAGATTCGATTTACAGATTGTAAAAATTGAAACCGCGTCCATTTAGTTTACAGCTGTAAAGGATCCAGCCTATATAAGAATTAAAGCCACTGTGCGATTGCGAACTGAAAAACTGATCCCATGACCCTAAAATTATGTTCAGCTATTATCATAATTTTTGGTTTAAATAGTTTCTTAACAGAAAAATATATCACCGCATATGGTTAGTTAGTTAGTTACATAACTCACCTTTGGTGACATGAAATTTAATTTATTGTTTATAGTTCTATTTATAACGCGATCTTTTCTGCTTTATTTTTTTTTTTATTTATTTTTATTATTACATTGTGTAATACAAAAAGCCTTTCCCTATGGCCAAAATACATATTACAATTCTGAGTAAAGTAAGATTATAAATTTAAAAAAAATCACTTAAAACTAATGTTTGTTTTACTTGCAGCCTCAGTCTATAACACTAATTACTTTGAATTAAAAGACAGAGAATAAAAAACCTGAATAGTTGTCCATCATCAGGAGTAGATAAATGAAACTGTTAATGCAAGTTGTCGTTATAATATTTGATGATCTTTTTGCGATATGTAGGCAAGGAATAGGAAAATGTTCTCAGACCATTAGGCAAATAATTCCACGTATGACCAACAGTAATCAAAAATGACTTCTGATATACTAAACTAGTAATCAAGGGAACAAATATCTGCACATTCCTAGAAGAGTGCAACAATTTGAATTTTTGTGCTAGAAACTCTGGTGTACCCCTCTTGATAATATTATAAAATTTCAAAAAGAATCTTATAGTCAAAAATTGACTAAAGGAACATTTCAAAAACCTTCCGACATAAGGCGATATGGTGTCATAGTGGCCATTTTTATGTTTTCTTTGTCTTATATCAAACACAAACCTTACAACTTTATTAACCAAAAGTTTTATCCTATTAAGATTTCTGGCTGTCGAACAAAGATATACTTCCATACAGTAGGATATCCGAGACATCATTAATGCGTGAGCTACTTTGTATCGTATATGCTGAGGAAGGTACATATTAAGGCAGTATAATCTTCGAAGGGTAAAACAGACCCTCGAATATAAATTGTCGATATGATACGAATAATCAAGTCGTCGATCTATAGTTATACCCAAAATTTTCACTTTATTTTCAGATTCTAGCTTACATTGTCCTATGTGAATTCTTATATCGGTAGAATTTATCGAGCCAAGGCACATTGCTTTAGATTTCGAGGTATTCAAGGTTAGGGAATTTGACATTAACCAGCATTCAACTCGTCGTAACTTGTCATTGGCATCGCTATGAAATAATAATTGAATGTCGTCGGCAAAAGCATATACTGAGCTTTAAAAAATTATTTAAATTAAAAAAAAAAATATTTTGACAATTATTATGTTTCTCTCTTATTTTTCCCAATTACAAAAATTCTAACAGTTTAAATCAATCTTTAATTTTAAATGAATAATATTAATTTTGTTTAAAACTTGAAAGACCTATTTCAAATTTAACATGATAAAATGCTTGTAATTTATATTCAAGCAAAACAATAATAAATCAATAAATTTATTACTATTACTATTACTAACATTACTTCTCCGTAAATATTCCAAATTCAAGAAAAAGTTTTTTTGTTTGTAGTTAATTTCTTATTTCGCATTATTAAAATTCAAAAATATATTAATATCCTGTCTTTTAAATTTAATCCAAATGATTTAATTTTGTTAAAAATATTTTGTGTGGATACTTTTAAATTAATAATTTTTGTAGTCTAAAAGAATGTGGCTTAAAAACTGTTTTAATTTCTATTTGTAAACTTATAAATTTCTCATGGAATCCTCGTATTTATTAGAATTATACATTTTTGTGCTTGGTTTTGGTTTATTTAGTTCAAACGTTTGTTTCTAACTTTTTAAGGTTTTGTGAGCATGTAAGAATCGATGTTGTATTTATGAATACTAACAGCGATGACTAAAAGCCTTTGTAAGGATTCTTTTTTTTTAATACAGTTTACAGATTATTGTTGAATATAAAAGAATTTTTGATGGTTAACAATTTTCATGGTTTATGGTTGATTTGTTTATTTTCTTGTTGTTCTCATATACTTTTTCTTGATTTTTTATTCGCTTTATATTGTCGTAATAAAAGACGCCTTATAATAGACACAAATTTAAGGCTGTATACTCTAATTTTACTCTCTCTCCCTCTCTCTTACTTTACCAGTTCAGTGGTTTATGGCACGTTTGCCTCAATTACTGAAGGCTATATTTTTTAGGATATAATTCTGTTTAAACGTAAATCTTAATATTTTATTTTTATATATTTGCTTTCTGTATCAAAGGTTGTCGTTTATATGTATAGTAACCGGCTAAAAAAAAAGTGGGGAAGTTAACTCTAATTGGAAAGACTTCTAGCAAAAAGTTTTTGTGGGAGTATTCATTTGTTTATGGCCTGAATATGTGGCAATTAAGTGATATCTTTAGTTATTCAATTTTTGGTACAAATTTATTAAATCTTTAAATAGATTTATTTCAATATTCTTATTTTCAACTTTTAGGCGGTTAAGAACGGAAAAGAGATTTATCAATTAATGTATGTCAAAGATGGTTTTATAGCGTTAAAGTAACTATATAACAAAATAATATATTTTTTGTGCCATAATTCATAAAAGTTATAAATTAAAAATTAAATAAAAAATATGATAGATATTTTAATATTTTATTGGTGCTGGGCTTAATAACCTTTAGATTAAAGTAATTTTATTAATACAGACTTTTTCTCTTACATTAGTTTAATATATTTATACCCTGCTGTATAAATATGCGTTAAATTTTAGAAATAAATAATTTAGAAATAATTTTCCTTTCTTTACTCTACTTATCTTATTGGTTTTCATAACTAAAAATTTTAAATAGCCTTTCAAAAAAATTATGAGTATTTAGTTTCTAGACCTTCAGAATTATCAATATAGGAAAAATCCAAAAGTTTCTTCATCATAACATTGCAAATGTCATATCACAGTGTAAGAAAGACTTGAAAATTCAAAGGCACCCATCAGAATAAAAGCAATGCCGAACATTTCAGAAAAGCAGGTAAATGCACTGATTCTTTGTATTTAGAGCCAAACTTAATATTGGATTGAAGATTAATAAATTTTAGATATCACAATGCTGTAAAAAATGCAGAAAAAATCCGAAAATATTGGGGTTACATTAAAAAAAAAACAATACTCTTGTTGAATTGCAATTGCATATTTTTTACAACTTTCAGGTCAAGACTTTTATGTGGCTATATGTCAAGGTAATATTTAAGAACAATTACGAACATAAAAGACCTAAGAAGTTTTTTGTGCGGCAGTTGCATTTGCTGCTTAAAATTTGACGTCAGATATAATAGAATTTAAATGTTACGCAGTGTCCAAAAAATAGAGATTTTTTTAAATATATTTTGTCCGACGTGAAATCATACCACTATGAAAAAATTCTCTTGGATGTTAGCTAAACAATAATATTAATTTTGTACCCATGAAGCAAATCCATCCATTTCTGAAAAACTTCCCCCCCGGGGGTACATGATAGTCTTTTTGGAACCTACTATTCCATTTAGACTGATGTCTTGCGGGGTAAAAGGGAGCCCAGGCCCCGCAAAGGCTAGTAGGAGTCACCTGGACAATCCACATATTTCTACAGGAATCAGTACGCTCGCAGAGTTCACTATTTGTCTCTTTAGACAATTAGATGTTCTCTGACTGATTATTGAGGTTGGCCCCTATGTGGGAGTATCGTGGTGGTTGTGGTTTCGACACCCTCGTGAGAGTTTGTGGGTCGGATCATTCAAAATGAACACAATGAATGATTCAGGTCCAGTGAGTATGAATGCCGTCGTGTTCTTAATTATATTAAGCTTCATGCGTTCTGGACTAGGAGTTGGAAAGTCTCCAACTCTTTAGCAAGGAAAATTGCTACTAGGAGTGACCGGAGGATATACGTATTCGATGGCCTCCGAGGGCGTGAATGACGTTTGCAAATCATTCAAGTGGTTTGACCACCATCTGATTATGACTACCTAGTCGGTGCAGATGTAAATCTAATCACATCATTTCTGAAAAACTACAATCGTAGAAAAATACAGGAAGAGCATTCTAAGATAGGTGTCACGTCCTCTAAAATGGTAACTAAGCTGCGGAAAAAGTTTTATTTAACTTACTATAAGTTCACTCGCTCACTCTTTAGTATGGAAATGAAAATGCTCGGGTTCATACTCCAACAGGTTCAATGTCAAATTTTGTAGCAATATATTTGAAATTAATTTATTTGCGGTTTTTAAATATTCCAAATTATATCTGCACAGTAAAATCCAAAATCGTGATCTTCTAATTATCTCATTCTACTGACAGCTACCTCGTTGAAGAATCATCCGCTAAAATAAAAACCGAATTATAAATATTTGGTTAAATAATACATAAATTCATTAAAGGCTTTGAATTCTTCTAATGCTGCAAGAAGTGGTAAAATCACTTTACGCATATTCCGTATTTGCATATATCGATAGGTTTTTATCAAACTGAATTTTTATTTTTACTTTCTTGTTTCAATTTTCAAATATAAAATTTTCGTGAAAAATGGGTTCATATGCCGACTGCTCAAAAAATACAATTCCAAGGAAAAAAAACGAACGCGAAAAATTTGTTTCAGTCTTCATTAAATTACCCACACATACAACGCTCAAATACTTCTCAACCAACAAACTTGTGCTACTTTCATTGTAGCGGTTTTCTATAGAACTAGAATGCTATTATAGACATAATAATACGCGTTTGTGTGTGGTTATATGTACGCATAGGTAGTAAATTACCTAATTGTCTACAACTTAATGAAAAGTTTGATTTATAACACAAACTCAATCTAGCACAAAACATATTTTTTCATCTGTTTTTAAGGTCGACGGCTTTAATTTAAAAGTCAACTGTGAAAGTAGTTACCGTGGAAATTTGTCATTTTACCATAAGTTTGCCAGTACATTACATAAATGGTTGGTAGGTCATTGATTCAACTTAAACGGAATGCTGTGTTGGTGTAAAAATTTCAAATTGAAAAGAAGGATTTTGTTTTGAAACAAACTTTGTTGTTTTAAATTAAGTACAAAAGAAATAAAATAAATTCTAAAAAAAACATAATGAAGTGTCGCCAACGAACAAGAATTTAGCATACCGTTAGTAGGAGCAGGTTCATGTTATAGTCACATTCTTAAGTTCATACCAACAGGTACAAAAGGTTTGCTTTATATTAACTTGCCTACTACTTGACTACTTTTTACAATTTTAAAACAAAAGTTGTGAGTGTGGTGGTATTCAACAAAGAGGAAAGATTTTTATTATGAAAAGTTAAAACTAGGATAAAAATGTGTAAAATTTCATAATAAAATAAGAAAATTATTTTACCCGCCCTAATAATTAAATTGAAAGAAAGTGGTGTGATATTTTTCCTGTCTTTTTATCTTTGATTATATTTTTAATTGAATAAATAAGTTTTGATCTTAATAACGGTCTTTTTTTAAATAAATTTAACATTCGCTTCTTTAGGAAATTAATTTTTATAAACACAAAAATTAAAAATTGTTATTATTGTTAATAATTATTAAAAATATTGTTAATAAAAAATTAAAAATTATTATTACTGTTAATAATTTTTAATTTTTGTGTTTATAAAAATTAATTTCCTGAAGAAGCTTTCCAGAGGAAAGCGAAATATTGAAAATGTATTTGTAAATTTATTTAAAAAAAGACCGTTATTGAGATCAAAACTTATTTATTTAAAAAAAAGAGGTCGAATAAAAATAATAATAAAATTTTTAATTGAAATAATTTAATTAACGATATACAAGTTGAGTTATTGACTGCAAGATTAATAAACTTTCTAACATGCGTTCATCATTTGATGAACTTATAAATTCGTAAATTTTAGGTTTAATTTTTAGGCTGTAAGAAACATCTTGTAAATAATTAAGATGGCGTGTCGAACTTTAATATAATTGTTAGAGGAACCTGTAACTTTTAATATTTTAATTCTAACAACATTTGCGTAGTTTAGATCTGGGAACAGTCAGACCTTCAAATTTGACGAATGGCTACTGCCGTGATTAGAATATCATAATTCAAATGTCATATCTTCTCTTTCGTTACGATAATTAACGTCAAGTTTCAGTTTTTATAAATGAACAACTACCTTCAGGTTTTCAAATGTTATTTTAATTCAGTGGATACATCTGAAAAAAACAACTGTTTACATCCTCAAAATAGGAATATTAATTTTCCTTTTAGTGTAGAGTGTAAATGCTTACCACAAAAAAAATAAACATTATAAATGGGACCCCCTAGACGATATCTAAAATATTTAAACAAAATTTAAAACACTTTCAAGTACTTTGCATCGAAATGTTGTTGATGTGGATCGTCGTAATCTCTGTCGAAAGTTGTACTCGATTTGTAATGTGCTATGGAAATCAATTAAAATATTTGTATGAAGCAAAACAAAGGCACAAAAAAATTGGGAAAGGAAACAAGTAATTGAAATCATTTTCTATTAAATAACAATATTCATTTTCTGTTGGTTGTTGGAAACCGAAGTGTCTACTCATCCAACTGCTAAAAGTACCTTTTATATATTAAATAGTTTCAACATATTGTGGTATAAATGTCTCCAGGCATTGTCCATAAAATATTGCATGCAAATCCTCAGATTGATTTGGCAAAAATTAGATCATTTTGGAACGCCATTTGTTTTCTGTAGAACTTTTATCTCTTTTACAACTTTGCCCATAATAAGTTGTGCTAACCCAAGAAATAATCATTCTCGACATTATGCTGAATGCTGCCACATACCAAAACGGTGAGTGTAGCGGAAAGCTACAAGGTGGTACGGACGCCGCTATAAGAATATAAGTATTTATTTCGGAAGGAACATTTTGAAAAGCTTCTTTAGACAACCGATAACATCTTTTAAATCTATGGATATTGTAATATTCAGTATATATAATTTACTAAAAATAACACACTAAATATCGGGCAATGCTTTTGCCACGAATATTTCTTCTTATCTTCGATTCCGAAGATAACGAATATAATAAAAGTAGTTTAATTCATTTTAATTAAAGATATCTACAATTTTAACTAAATTTTTCTATTTTTCATCGATCTTTATTTTCAAATTCTTATTGCAACGATTCGAAAAATAGTATTAGGTAATGATGCGTGATAAGATTTACGTCAGTACCTATCATGTGTATGCCATAACTTTACTATGGATCGAACTACTTAGGTGATATAATGCGTACACCAACGCCATAGGAAGCAGAAAACTAATTTCTAGCAACAGGTCATTCCCAGTTTCGGAGCAGGGCCGCCAACCCCCACTCCTTGCTGAAGAGTTGGAGACTATAAAACTCCTGGTCCAGAATAGATGACAAGCATGCTCACTGGATTCGGATCATTTTCCCATTGTTCTGAGTAGAGGTAAGATGATTTTGGCCCTTAAAATTCATGAGGGCCGCGAAAAACAACCACCACGATGCTCCCAAAGGGCCAACCTCAATAATCAGACAGAGAACAGCTAAAAGGCTAAAAAGCCAAAAAGCTGAACTCTGGGGCTTACTGCTTCTCGTGGAAATAACGTAGATTATCCAGTTGGCTCCCTGCTAGCCTTTAGGGGACTGGGCCCCAGTGATACATGTAATGACGGTTTCCGTCAAGATATATAAATGTGCCCCCGGGGGGATAGTAGTAGTACTTCTAAATAATTTCATTCCAAAAACCTTCAGCGATAAAAAATTTATTTAACGAACGCGGTGATTTATCGCTTGGTTACCGAAGATGTTTCAGTTTTCATATATAATGGCTCCAAAAAATTCTTTGTAATTTACGATATCACTATTGGGATCAATTCAATCCAAAGTAAGGGTATCAAAATTAAAATTTTGCTTTCGAATACATTGACTGACTTTATCTAAAGTTTAACAAAAATTGGCATTTGTATTAGCAAATGAACAGCAATTTGCTATTGCTAAAATTTAACAAAAAAGCCAGGACTTAAGAAAATTTCACATAAAAACGGCAAACATTTGAATACCACAAATAATCAAGTTGTGTTTTAACAGAAACGGAAAATTATAAAATTTACCGAAGGTACGAAACGCTATGTAACTCAAAAGTCATAAAAAAATGTAAACAAAATGCCAATAAATTGAAATACATGCTGCATTTAAAAAGAGTTATTTTACCATTAACCTAAATTGTAACAAACAACGCTAAAAACTTAATGCTGTTTTAAAAATAGGACTTAAACAAACAACTCTAAATTCTGCTAATAAATCGAGTATTAAATAGGAAATATTGTTTTGTATTAAACACAAAAATAAAAAAAAAAAAAAACGAAACGAAAAAGGAAAAGGACAAGAAAATAAAAGAAAAATACATGATAACTTAGTGAAAACTCAGCTACTTACGAAACAAACAGTCAGAATCAAAGATTTTGCAATAAAATTCGAAGATTCACGAAGATATCTATCATGTCAAAGAATGTGGATGTTTAACGAGGAAATCCATAAGTTACAACTAATTAAGAAAAAATTTTATATAAGACCAATTAAATTAAAAAATTTTAAAATACATTTATTTGATTACTGCGAAGTTGTTGTTACCTCTTAACTTTTATCTTGGTTTGTTGTGTTATAAAATTAACTTGGTTTTTCTGTGTTAAATAAAAGTTTATTAAAAAATATTCATACTGTAGCTTTTAGCACTGATATGCTTATGTTTCTATACCTTTAACTTCAACATATAGATTTTGAAACACTTAAACTTATCTACAGATAGAAAAGGAAACAACTAAGAAGCAAATGAAAACGTTCAAAAATTCTCTAGGCTGTCACCAAACTTTTAGAATGCTCTATAATTATAAATTTTTTTATATTAAATAAATATATTCCATATGCATTAAGCATATCCATATGTATAACAGACAACCGTAACTGTGAATTTCAACATGTGTGTAACAGATTGTTTATATTTAATAAGCCTTTAGCCGGCAAAACCAACATAAAAAAATATTAATAACAAAATAAATAAATAAATATTTTCCTTTGAGCAATGACATACAAAAAATACTGTAAATATTTTTGTATCCATAAGCTAACAGCTTTGGTTAAGAGAAAATAATTACATTTTTGGAATATTAAAATTTTCAATTTGTGCCTATTTTTGTGCTTATCCTACTATAATCATTTTGTTTACTTTGTGGTTTTATAAAGACCATTTCACTAAGCGGTTTTATTGAACGGTTATTTATTTGACTTTGATTTACATTTGAAAGGAAAATCATAAAATTATTTAAAGTGTTCAGCATAACAATAAAGGTAATGTCGCTATATTTATGTTTGAGCTGTTGGTTAAATTGAGTAATAAGCATATAATATGATATGATAGCTGAAATTGCCTGGCTGTTATTTCTAACAGCTCCCAATAAACGCCTTATATTTAGTTTATACACAATTTAACGCCATTCTTTTTCTGTTTGGGTTTAAATTAATATAAATAAAATATTTAGTAAATTAATGTTGATGGAATTTTAAGATCTTTGTGAAATGTAAAAGCATGTGGTTTAATATACAGCAATATTTATTTGTAAATGCAAAACTATGTAAAACACGTGAATATTTCAACTTTATTTAACTTAAATATGCTTTAGTACGTAAGTAGTTCGCCGCCTGTGGTAATACAGAATAAATACAGTTTTTAAGCTAAAAACAAATAATACGCCTTTTTTGACAGATGTGGTATCGCAATTTATTTTTTCATTTTTGGAAGAACACAAAAAAAAAATAGAAGAACAAAACACAAAACAGTTCTGTGTACAGCAAGATGGTGTACGCCTCTTTGGAGAGTCAAGCATTTTTAATACTGTATAAAATATTTATTATCTGCAGTGTGTTTTGTTTTTATTATTGCCGTAGTTGTATTCTTGGTTGAATAAGTACGAGTTTGTATAACCAAATATTTAAAAAGAGAAAATTATAGCAAATACTGAAAGCAGATAGTTTTAACATTTTTAATTTATTTCGTACATATTCGTACTTAAGTCAAGGATTCAAAAAAAAAAAAAACAAAAAAAAAAACAAACACAAACAAAAAAAGCATAAATGCAAGGAAAAATTAAAAAGGCAAAATAGCAGTAAGTTTCTGATAAAATTAAAAGCTTTGGTATTTTTGTCGTAGTATTTTTTTGCCGGTATAAAAAAAGGTACAGAAATTTTAATTTTTTCACCTTGAATTTACTTTCACATGAATTTTATGTTAATATTTATATTCCACCCGATATTATTCTTATTATTGCCAACTATCTGAAAGCATTTGTCGACCCATTTTAACCCTAGAACAGATACATCATATATCAAATTGGCTGCAGTATAAAGATAATATTTCTGAATAGCAAAAATTCTAGTTTGGCCATTGTTTCCAATAAAACTTCAGTCTGTAGTACTATAAAATTAACTTTTGAAGATAATGTGTGTAAAACTCTGACCCAGGTTTTTTAGCTATACTGGTGGTATTTTAGGACTAACACTGACAATATAGGCTTCCAAGGCATTATCATCATCAGCAAAAATCAACGAATTTATGTAGCGCCAAAAGAAATAGTCGAAAGATGTCAAATCGTCCAGATTCGGAAGTCAAAAGGAACTTTTATTTCTCACACTTCGTGATAAGATTTACATCTGCGGCTGGCCGTAAGCCTTAAGCAGATGGTGGTCAAACCACTGGGAATGAAAAGCAACTTCATTCACGCCCTGCCCTAGGAAGCCGAAGACTAATTCTAGCAACAGGTCATACCTAGTTGCAATTTCAGCGGTTCCAAAGCTCTTTGCTGAATAGTTGGAGACAATCCAACTCCTGGTCCAGAATACATGACTAGATTCGGATCATTCACCCGTTGGTGTTATTAAAGGCGAGATGATCCTGGCCCCCTAAATCAAATTCATACGGAGGCCGCGAAACCACAACCACCACGATACTCCCGAAGGGCCAACCTCAATAATCAGTCAGGGAAACAGCTAAAAGGCTAAAGAGACAATTATCGGAACTCTGAAGCTTACTGATGCCCGTGGAAATAACGTGGAGGTTCCAGTTGACACCCTGCTTGCCTTCAGGGGACCGGGCTCCCTTATACTCCCGAACAGCACAAGTCTATACGGTTAAGTAATCCATTAAGACTGATAAATGTGCCCCCGCGGGGATTTTATTTCTCACAATCGACGTATCGCCAAATTTTGACTTAAAATTGCCGGTGCTTGCGATCATTGTATTATAATATCATACCGTTAAAAATACATCTCGTCCTAATCAACACACCCTTATTTTGAGACAAAACCTAATAATGGTGCGGTAACGACTTTCATCGTTCATAACTCGGCCGGTAGATTAATTTTTTAAGACATTCTGTGTGTAAATCGCACCAAATGGTATAATTTTTTAGCAGCTTGTTTCGAGCGTAATGGAAATCATCTGGTAAATCGTAATTTTTTTTATGAGATATTTAATATTATAAATAGTTTTGTAGCTGATAAAAATTTTCAGTGGAAAAATTATTAAATTTTTTATATTAAAATTATGACTGATTAAACTATTATATTAGGTTAATTTGTACTGATGATGTTTTTTATTGAAAAATTTTGATTGATAAAATTTTGTATGTAGAAGTGATAAAAACACTGCATATTCTCTACACTTTCAATGACATAACTGGATTGAAAATCAAGAAATTTTTTAATAATTACCACTTTTCAAATCACTTTCTTGTCGTATAGATAATGATACTCAACTTTTAATTTCTGTAATTATGACTAAACATACGCTAAACATACGGTTTTACCGTTAATCAGTAATTTATTCCTTAATAAATTATAAGTCACCATTTCTGTCCGGAGTAATAAAAAATATACCTGCTCTTTAAGTTGACTTGTACATACTTTTAGCTAAGTGCAGCTTCTAAGATGTTGGGCGTTTGGCATCTGTCATCAAATTTATGTTCAAACTTTATTACAAGCCGATGTATTTTTTGGAAAGTACTCTGTTTAAAACAAAATCGCAATCTCCCACTTTCAAATAAACGAGGTTTAAGTTTTGTGGTGGCATGGTTGCAGGAACCATATTATGTAGTTGTTTAAAACTGCAAATAAATAAAATTAATTTCGTATTTGAATACGAAATAATAACTGTCCATAAAATATTACAAGATGAATAGTTTTAACTAATAAATTTAAGTGAAATTAAGCGGAATTAAATATTATTTATTTGGACATAATACCTTTATATGCAAAGCACTATGCTTCTTCCTTGAATAGTTAATATAACACTTCTAAAGCATCTACAGAAAACATAAGATAAAAATAAATTTGCATTTTTGGTGATCTCACTGTTAAAGGAACCCAAAAGCAATTATAATCAAGAAAACAAGCAACGTTTTGTTCTGTGTAGAGTTTAGAGTTTGCCCAACCAAATTAATACTAATTGAATATGATAATTCTTAGAAATTCCTATTGGCTACACAAGTTGGTTAAATGTTGTTTTCATTATACACCATGCAACCCAAGTTAGAGATAAGCGAGGATTGCTTATAATTGATGTAGCTTTCCCCAAACAGGTGCACTGCATTTTGATCTAAATTTATCTTTCCTTTAAACAATTACAAAAAAATGTGTAATAAATTTAGAAATTCAATGTTTGTAATTCTAAAATAGATCGATTGATTATAAACAAAAAATATTAAATAATTTTAGTAAAACTTTTAACTCAAAATAAACATATATTATTAATAAGCAAAGTATGCTAAAATGTTTCATTCGTTAGGACTAAAAACGAAAAGCTATTATTTTTCGACCTTGGCTAAATGTCTTTCTGTTATTTTAATTATATTTTTAACCAAAATATTATTAAAAAGTAATTGCTTCTTGATTTTTGTTCAACCATAAAATTATATCGTAAATGGTTTCTCTTAAGTTATCGTTATCTAAACCAAGTTTTCAAAAACCATTTCAAGTATTAAAAACTAAAATAATTTCTTAACATTTCATGTTATCTTTTAAAACTTATTGTCATAGTTGCGGTCCCTTTTATAATAAAGAACAATAAAATTGCAGAATAAGAAAGCAATGCCGTATAAATAATACCCTTTTTAACCTTTTGCAATTATTTAAACGAAAATGGGCATTTCAATTTTTCTCTTTTTTACGTTTCATGCATTTGCTGTATTTCTGAAATTAAAATTAAACAATATTAAAAACGGAAATTCAAAGCAACTTCTTATAAATAATAGCTTTTAAAAGTATATAAACTGTGACTGCATTTATCCGGCTATTGCTATTTGTAACATTCTACGCTAGAAAAATCATAAAACCATAACTCATAATTTGTGCAAAAATTATATATACGAGTACCTTCATTCAAATAAACATAACGCATATGTACTTGTGTTTATTAACTCTATTATTCTATGCAAAAAACATAATTTCCACACGTTGAGGAAAAACTTTTTATTGTTACAACTTTTTATACTCTGAAATAATTTCAAAATTCTCATCTACATACACATACACATACACACTAGGAAACATACACACTCCCTGCTTTCTTTTTGTACATGTGTAAGCGTTAATATAATTGTTTGTTTACTACATAATACTTGACGTTCAACTTTATAAATTTTGTAGGCAAAAATTTTGTTTAAAATTATATTCCTGCTATTAGCATTACACAGTTATATATGTATATATACATATGTACATATATATGAGAAAAGTATTCAAACTGCATTATAAAGCAAACTATATATACTAAACATACACTGTATGAAACAAACATAAACAATTACACGTATTAAATAGTTTTATATGTCTCTTACTCAGAAAGTTAGTTTTTTATACTATTGACAAAATCCGTTTCGATCTAATCCCGAGTGAACTTTAAGCTTTTTTTTCAGATCGTTCTAGGTGTATACGTTGCATTAAAAACTTGCTAAAAAGACAAAAATTTAAATTGAACTCTCTAGCGATAAGCCTCAAACTTAAGCACCCTTTCTGCTTTAGTTTTATTTCTCATTTTTGTTATTATTGGGTTCACATTTTCCTTGTTATGTGAAAATTTTAAATTTTGACTATAGCGAGTTAAAAGATGTTTAGAAGTCATGGAGATAGGCTTAAATCATACATTAAGGTTTTTTTTTAATTTATCCTTAAAGTGAGACATAATCGTTGAAGGAATGTGTTAATTAAAATGATCGCTTGCAAGAGAAAATTTCAAGTTGCTAGCTATTACAGTTCCAAAAATGTATGGATAGTGGTCTGTGAGACAGATGCAGAGGCATTGTATTGATATTAAAATGGCTATTTGCTAACCTTTGCATACGAAGCTCTAAAACAAGCAAGCTACTAAATGATATTTAAAGCCAAAACTTCTCGTATTAAATTCATTTGATTTGATTAAATTTTGGATTCGATAAGGACGAAAATGTTGTTGAGATAGATAGTGTTCGAGAAGGTGTTCACTCATAATATACCATAACGAGTTGATCCTTAGAATCATGGATACCCGAATTAACCAGCAACTGGTATTAATATTAAATACTTCCATTTAATGTTTCGTTCGAATTACTTCGGAAGCTTCTAAATTAATATTATTTACCATTTAACAACTTTTTAATTCTTTTTCCAAGCCAATATAATTTTTAAGAAATTTTCAAACTGCCTAAAATTGTAAATATTTTTATAAGTATATATACACAGTTATTATTTTCCACTATGAAATAATATAATTAATGCTTCAGTTGCTTCGTTTGCTACTGATATTGTATGCATTTATTGATGTGTGGTAGTTAGAAACGTGTGTATGTATTTTAAAATGGTGGTTATACATTTGATTGTTTATTTTTTTATTTTCTTATTTATATTTAATGAATGTGAGGCTATTATTAATTTAATTGCATTTTACTTTATTCTTTAATATTTGTTGTTGCTCCTGTTATGGCTGTTATTGTTTAAACGTTTTTCTTAATAAAGACATTGTATAATTAATATACTCCCACATTTATATATTTAATTTATGTATTATGTAGGGAAATTGATAATTAAACTTAATACTGTTTAAATAATAGGGATTTCCGGAGTTAGTATATAATTTATTTTTCAATCAATTGATTTTAAAGTATTGAATGCAATAGGAAATTTGTAACAAGTAATTTTCTTTGTATGTATGTTTTTTTTATGTTAATATTTAATAATACGGTTTTTATGACATTTAATCATAATGCAATACTAAAAAATGCATATAGTCAACTAAACTGTAAACGGACGGAACAACATGAAAATTCGAAATCGGGCCTTTGATTGTATTTTTGACTCCTGCAAATAAAAAATGACATTGAAAAAATTGTTAATTATACTTACTTATTGCTAATATTTATAATGTTTTTACTTTTCCGGTAAAAAATAAACTAAAGTATATTTGGATTTAGGGTGACGATATATTATTCTTAAAATTATAATACAATTAAAATTTGAAGTTGTAATATGGCAAATTAAAATGTTTTATATTAAATATCTCAGCACAAAATAAAAAAAAAACTATTCTTGAGTTTCTATTTCTAGTTATATAAATTGAGTTTTGTATTATCAATTTAACAATTTTTGATCACAAGGCCTAAAACAACTATTACTTTATTATTAATAATAGCTGTAATACATATTTCTTTTCTAGATTGTCGTTTATCCATCAATCTGATAGACGCTAGCTAGGGAACTTATTGTTGTCAGTGTTACTGTTTTTATTATTAATATTATTTTTATTATTATTGTATAATGAATACTATATAATTTAATTTACATTTATATATCAACTTGAAGTTGCTCGACCGCATACAGGGCCAAGAGTATCACTGGCGACATTAGGTTATACAACTCTATAGATTGTAGGTATGTATTTCACTGTTTTATCGTTGTAACGAAATTAGGGAACTTGGTCACGAAACTCGCACCTTTTTGCGTTTGACTCGTTGATAGCGCATTCATTTGTGGTCGATTGGCCATTGTATCGCACTACACATTACACGGAAAATTCGTTTTTTTTTCTTTTAAGGAAATACTATTACATCTTTCTTCTCCCTATAACCTAATTTCCTGGTTCTGATATAATGCATTGCATGAGTAAGGATCATCCCTTAAGTACTGGTGAAAACGGAAAAAAAATATTTATGTGTTATAGCCTTAACAGTTCTAATTTTGTTTTATAAAATAAAAGTTTTTAATAGAGAAGTTTGTTACCAAATGCAAGTATTAGCAACAGCGAAACTTGAAGACGTAAATTATCCTAATGTGTATTGGATATTCTTTGCTGAGATAATGTACGTTTTACAGCAATTAAGAAATATATTATATATATATATATTCTTTATTTATTGTTTATTTTATTTACTTATTACTTTAGATTATTATTATTATTCGGCCTTATTTTCTTAAATTGATCTTAAAAGTGGTCTTTTTAAATAAATTTATCACATATATTTTCAATATTTCGCTTTCCTTTGGAAAGCTTCTTCAGGAATTTAATTTTTTAAAAACAAAATTTATTAGCAAATTGAAAGAAATTTTTGAAAACAATTGACAAAAAACATATAAAATAATTTTCCTCATACATACATACATACAAAATTAAAATTTCAAATATTTAAACATACAAAAACAAGGAAACGGAAAATAAATAACAAATTCTCTCTTATGAAATAATTATAACAAATTATGTGTCTTTTGAATTAAGTACCTATAATTCTGCGCTAAATTGTGTGTGTCTGTTTTGAAATTTATTCTCCTTACATTTGGTCCACTAACAATTTATAACATATCTAACATATAACGTCTCTTATAGATTAATGGTTGTATTTCTTACAATACGAAGATAAGGATGTCTTCTGTGTTGAAATTTTTGCTCACATCTATGACCAGCTAATCTGTCTGTGCCCATGTTTTTTGTTTTCTCCAACCCATAGTGCTTTCCTATAGTAGACGTTTCCGTTTTTTGTAATTTATTTAAAAACCTAATAAACATAAAAAATGAGGGAAAAAATGATGCATAGGTTGTATTCACTTTTTAATTACGCCCATTATTTCGAATCCGTTCCCCTTTTAACATAGATATATAAAGGGTTTTTATTAAAAAGGTATAGAATATGAAATTGAAAATACTTTATTAGAAATATAATCTTCTAACAGTATAAATTCAATATGACTTCGAATGGTGGTCATATGTCACGCATTAGTCCGAAACATGAAACTATGCGATCACCAAGCGTTTCCTTTAATAAATCAATTGTGGCAGAAACCGAATGACATTTTGCTGAAACAATAGTTTCTGCATCTCATGGCTGTTAAATTGATAAACGAAAAAGTCAGTAATTATGGCTCTATAGGGATAAGCCCTTCTAACAGCATAGTTTTTAGAAAAGTACAGTCCAATGATTCCAGCAGCTCATAAAGCACACGAAACAGATCATCACTCCAAATTTGACAGTTTTGCGAGTTGACGTGTTTATTCAAACACAAACGGAATTCTTCGCTAAGTAAAATTTACTTATGCCAATCGACATCATAGGCAGTTTTGTTCTGATCTCAATTTGCAAAGTTTTGAAGCGTTGTTTGGGCATCAATCTTTTCATGTTGAATGGACAAATCAAACTAATAAATCACTTGACAGCTGTTGCCAACTTAAAGTTCTATACCTCTTTAAAAATACCCGATATAATAGCGAAAAGCATATTTTATTTAATATTTAATTGTAAACGTTGCAATCAACATTCATCTACATGATATTATATATAAAATGTAAGTGATATAACTTTCTCATTTAATACTTGAAAATCTGAAATTTTCTTTAAAAATATTGGATAGAATCCACCTGTGAGCTCGATAATAAGAAAAAAAGTGGTCATATGAAAATATTTTCCCTGCAGTGGGATATTTCTGATTTTAGTTTTAAATAATAAATATTTTATGTTAATATCATGAAATATTTTTTCTTAAAAACATTAAACACAATTAATAACAATATTTAAGGTGTAATAAATGTCAGACATTTTATAAAGATTTTACAAAAAATATTTAACCCATTAGTTCATGCGGTCCCTCTACAGGGACGTTGGTATTTTCTGCTTTGCATTTATATATTCAAAAAAAAATTTGAATCAAAAAGGCTTTGACTTTTGTTAACATGTGCTTTGTTACACAAATAACCATTCAGTTGAAATAATTTGTGTTGTGTGGTTATTTTATAGACGCAATGGAAAACGACAAAAAATAAAAATGTCAAAACACATGGAAGGTGAATTTAAAAAAAAAAACCTCTTTTTTCTTATAAAATTTAGCATTTTAAGAGAATATTTATTAAAAAGTGTTCAAATTTTAATACAGTTCATTAGCAAGTAACAAAATAATTTGGAAGTTTAAGAAATATGAAATAGTTTCAGAGGTCCCTTACAGCGGATGTTATGCTCGCTGAAAAGTTTTCAGCCTTACAGTGGCCAAAGTATTAGAAGAATTAGACGCAATTGATGGTGATTTACAAGATGTTTATATTTATGCAATTCCGTATATAGATGGAAATGAAACTCACCAAGATTCCGATTCAAGTGATGGCGATCATGAAGAAAATCTCAAGCTTCTTGGATCAAAACTGCTGAGCGCGGTATGTGAAATTAACCATGTAGGTATATGACGAATGGGATGAAAGCGCCGATGAACCAGTTTCTAAGTATACTAGGACCAGTGCCGGAAATGCGTGCATCTAAGACAAATTGGTTCTAAGTAGATCCCAGTTATGAAATTGAAAACAAGTGCGAGACACAGGTTCCTACCATTAAGGTTCAATCCTCCAAAACCCGATTAAAGTTTTTTTAAACTAGTTTTTTCTGATAACATACTATTCCATTGTGTTGACAAGACTTCTTTATATGCTCTTCAAAAGAATGTCAAATTGAATGTAATTGTAGATGAAATAAAAGTATTCATTGAAGATATTTTGATGTCAGGATATGCAAAATATCAAAACAAACGTCTTTACTGGTCTGAGAAAAAAAAAATACTCCGAAGCTTCATCAAACAGCATGCGCCACAACAGATTCAAAAAAATTTTTGAATAACTTTCATTTGAATAACAACTCAAAATTTCAGAGCAATGACCGCCTTTTCAAAATTCCACCAGTAATTGATCATTTAAATGAATCATGAAAGCGTTATTCCTTATTATGACAAACACAATATATTCGCGGTAAACCAATTAGATTTGGATTTAAAAACTGGGCTTAATAATAAAATATATATTAATAAGGATTGTCAAGTGCAAAAAAGATCAGAAAATACATACATCAGAAAATACATAATGCTAATTTTTTTAATACATACATATATTATATACTACTATAGCATGGTTCCACTTCTGCCACTTTCGTCTAAAAAATGAATTTAAATTCAGGAGATTGTGTTAAATTCGTTTGTATTTGAACATGTCAGTGAACAGCTATGAATCTGTAAAACACGTTTGATATCGTTGGCATTTATGACAGAGACTTTAAATGGGTTTGTTGGTTGTATGCTATCGTTGTTTAATAGTTATGATGCCTGTATGAATTGTGGTTAAATTTGTATGTTTTTTTTTCCTTGTGTATACTTGCCGTTTGTATTATTTTAATTATTGTTATAAAGTAAAGACATGAAAGGCTTTTTAAATGAAACCTTGAAATAAAAAAAAGTTTTAAGCAATCGTTCTAAAAATAAAGCATATAAAATTAAAATAATACAGGGTGTTATATATCCTTTAACAGGAGACAATTTTCATTAAAAAAGGCAACAATTCCTTTCAAAAGAAATAAAGAAGCATACTTTACATATTGAACAGATAAGGCAAATGTAAATACATTAAATGTATTTCAACATACTTTAATTGGTAATTTGTCAAAAGCTTATTAGGATACTTAGTTATGAAAGCTTCTGTGGGCTCACGGACAATACCTCAAACGAACTTTATTAACAAAGAAAGTGAAATTTACCGTTGGCAACAAAAAATGTGGAGTTCAATAAAATTTTGAATTATTTATTGGTACCATTCTCCTAAACTAGATTAATATTTTAGTTTAGTTGTAATTTTAGTTAATTTGCAAAGTAGTGCATTACAAGCGAAACAGCCTTTTCTATTAGTTCTTTAAATCAAAGACTTCAAAGTGTATGAAATACTTTTAATAGGAAACGCTACGAACAAAGCTTTCGTAAAGCTTTCGATTATTTGCAGCATGCACACCTTTATTTTAAGGATACTTATTAATAACGGTCATATGGCATTAGCCATAATTAAAGTTCTATAAATATGGAAATATTCTCATAACTTGTTAATTCAATCAAAATTTTCAAATGTCCTCCCTCATGTGATTATAGTTAGAGACATTAAAGTTTGAAACTAATTGTTAATGTCATAATTTTTTATGTTTTTTAATATTCTTTCTACTAAAATTAAAAAGATAAAATTAAAAAAAACAAAGTCTTCCTCTGTAATTAAATTAAATCCTAATTAAAGCAGCAGTAAAGCTTATGAATACACAAACAACTCTTAAATAATAACATGCTTTAGCTTTAAACACCCTGTAGTTTTTAAATACCTACAATCAAATAGTTGCTTTACCTTTGCATACACAACAATCACTCATACCAATTCGTTATATCTCTTAAATACATACACGATAATTTTGTATACATTTATAGTTGAACAGAAAATTTGCATATCTGCCACATTATGTCATACCACCACATCCGTTTCATTTGCACCAAACATCAAATCGTTCTTTTAATCAAAAAACAACAACAGCAGCAAAGCAAAGTAAAAAAGGCGTTCAACCGGTGTTGCCATGTACTGAATTCATTCAATAAATCTATAAAAGCCAACTTAACATACAGTAGCAAAATAATAGCGCCAACAACAAAAACAAAAAAAAAAGAATGAAAATCGGTAGCCAACATTACAAGAGTGAAGCCTCAGGCAAAACACGTACTCGCACACTATTTGTAATTTGGAATGACGATATGTAGTATGTGTGTGTTACGACATGAATGGAGAATTAAGAATAAAAACGAGGGGGGTATACGAATTTTCTTAAAAACACCAAAGTGTAAGAAATGTATTGATTTAAAATATTGGTATGGAAATAAAATTTACAATAACATTTTTAATGTCGGAAGTTTAACAGAAATAGGATTAAATCGTTTTCATTTTTGGATTGTTGAGAGGTGCATGCTCTTTTGATTGCAATATTATACTAATTATTATATGATTTTCTTGGTATACTTAGGTGTCGTTCTATTTTACTCTTTACTTTTGTATTGCTTGGAACGTGGCTCTAACAATGTTAATTTATAATAGCCATCTCTTGTTTAAAAAACAGGAGCTTTTCGGCGTTTACAGAGCCAAATAGACAATACACTATGGCTGTGATAGGTCTCGAGTGCAGATTGTTTTATCTGCCAACCAAATAATCTTTTAATAGGCCTCCATTAAGTTTGAACCACGTCCTTGCTTTTCTATAGAGTCACTTTATTTATATAATATGCTGTTTTAACATTCCGGAGTTCCTTTGCCAACTGCTTTGCAATAACAATGCAGCAAATTTTTTAAAGTCACCATTTTGAATATAGTTTCGATTGTGATTTGAATCCATTCAAAAAGCAATATCTTCAATTTACCTGAATCGTATATTCTACATATTATCGCCGCTGCAACGATAAGTTTTAAGCGAAACGAGTACTAAATATCCCTTTGAAATATGTGCAGATTTTGTGCCCGCAATAGCAACAAGCGTATAGGTAGATACTTTAAATGTTTAACAGGAGATAATAAAAACTAAATTTTAAATAAAGCTAGGTCTATGCATAACAGAAGAACTTTCGTTAGTGTGAGTTCTGGGTTTGTATCGATCATTTAATTAAAAATTAACCAAATGCTTTCAACAATTCTCAAATGATCGGTGCATTTACGCCTTAATCGTAGTTTTCCAATCCACGGTAGCAGTGCCGTGCCGTCACTCCTTGCTGAAGAATTGGAAACTATCCAACTCCTAGTCCTCTTGCATACACAAGCTAGGACTTTTGATGTTTCTTTTTCTCTTCGGAACTTTCTAATTAATCCATAGCCACCACGCTGCTTTCTGAAGTGCTTTACCAATAACAGAGATATAGCCCTGCGAGTAACTGGTTCCTGTTCATAAGTCATATGTTTCTTCCGGTTTCTGGCTCCTGCTAGCTTAGCCGATTGAAGCCGCCTTTTATCCCCGGAGGCATATGTCAAGATGGGGAAGAGATCCATCAAAACTGCGTATCCCCGATTCTCAAGTGATGTCTCTACGAAAGAAGCACTTTATAAGTATATAGTTGTGGTATAATTACATCATTGCTGCATTAATTTGAACAACATCTCAAGCTGCCCTCGTCTGCAAATACGTTTAAGAAAAAAATATTTTATCGCACGGCTTGTTATTTGCTGCTTTTTTATACTTTTTCCTATCCAATTAAAGAGACGTACTACTGTTGGCAACTGACTACTAAATAAAAGGACATTACTTGTCATTATTGTGATTACAAAGTTATTTTTTGTTTCTGCTACTGTTACAGTTTTTCTTGCTGCTGTTATGTTCATGTATTTCTTTTTAAATATTTTTATATTTAATTACATTTATTCATTAAAATAAAAAACAAAAATCCTGTACAATATAAAAAAAAACCTTGATAAGCACAAGTGAAACTATTCTCTAGAAAAGTCATTCTCTAGCTCAAACAAGCTAGTGGCAGGTATGATGTGCCAACAAAATAAATTAGAACACTTTATACTTAACATCTGTACAGACAAATGCTTTAATGCATTAAGTAGCAGCACGGGTAATGCAGTGTTTTTTTTTTGTTTGTTGTTTTTGCTGTTGTAAGCAAAATGCAAAATGATACATGACAAAGCCCTCTCTATACACATTTGTATATTTATGCTGCTGCTATTGTAAGCCTTTTTTATTCCCGAAAGGTTTTGTGGAATTTAATGTGAGCTAGAGTGCAAATTAGGACGCACATAGTGTTCTGCAGATAAATATTTTTTTTTATTTTGTTTTGTTTTCCCGTCCTGTATTTATTTTTTTTCACTTAATCTTGACGTTGCGGTAAAAATTTTAAAGTTTTGTCACACTACTTTTATATTGTTCTGTGTTTTGTTTATTTTAATTCAACTTTATTTATTTCTTCGATTATTAGAAAAATCATGACATACATATGTACATCAAATAGAGGTCAAATCGGATATATTTTAAATTGTTAATTATATATTATATTATTATTAATATATATGATGACTGATAGAAGAGGAAATGACAAAATCTTTGACTTGTTTGTGTTATCTTCGATTAAGGAAATAATGTTAACAGATTTTGAATATTCTTCAAATTAGTTGCTAAAATAGATGATCTTTACAACGCACAAAGCCAAAGTATAGATAGCAAATAAAATAATATCTTAATGGTGAGCATAGCGGTTCAGAAAATGCCTTCTGGGGTCTGCGGTTTTCTTTAAAAATCAATAAATTATTTGTAAATATTTTATTGCTCAAAAAACCCATATAAATTAATTTATACATGTACTTAAGCCGACTTAAGATTATTTATTCTGGGTAATTTTTCGTTTCTAGAAAAACAACAATTTAGCTTGTAGAAAATATAAGCAAAATAATTTTAAATCATTGGGGTCATTGTGAAAGAAGAAAAATATTTATTGCTTAAAATAATTAAAAATTGTCTAAAAAGTTTTTGTTGGTATTTTTATAATGTAGAAGAGTATTTTATTTTTTGTCTATTAACTGTGTAACATGATTGTTTAACCGTAACGCATTATATTTTCTCTTATTATTCCCGTCTTCCTGATTACCATGGTTTGATCTTAATATGTCTCACGTCAATCGCATTACAGCTGAGCCTAGTTTTATGTTTTGTAAAAATCGTCCTGGATTTTTTTTAAAAAAAATTTGCATTATATAAAATAAATTTTTAAATATTTCAAATATTCGATATAAAGAAATCAATTTTGTGAAAGACCACCAAAATATCATTCTATAAATTAAATCGTACGAGAAAAATGAAAACATTTTGGCCATTGTCATAATAAGGAAAAGGCTCAATACGAAATTATGTACATTTTGTTAGAGAGTCAAAAATTTAAAACTTTACACTTTATTGATATTAATAAAATGTCTAATCTAATAAATCGAATGATAGGATAAACAACACACCATCATTTTCAAAAATTTTAACTTATTAAAATTCAAAAATGTTTTAAAGAATGTAAAAATTTTTTACGCTAAAACACAAAAGCAGGAAGATCCGAAAATCCCGAGAAAAAAATAAAAATTCGTGATATTTTTAGTTTTAAGATCCTGAAAAGCAAGGATTTTGAGATTAGGATAGGAATGTTTACTACTGCTTATGTAAATAATACTGTCCAACTTTTGTAGCATATGAATTTGGCTAGACCTCGTTTAAGTCCACAGATCTGATCAAGTGATTTTTGGAATTATATTAGCTGTATTAATATTTCCTAAAAATAAAAGCGAGCATCATTGCTTTAATGAATAAGATTAAATGAAAATATTACTGAAATTTATTATGGACATTTGATCTGTTAATACATCGATATCTAATTTAAAGTTTCGGGATCATCTCCGTGTATTTGATTTGAGTGAATAGATTTAAAAAAGTTTTTTTGCTTGAAAGCGACTTCTTATTTATTCTACTTGCTAGAATTATACTTGTGAACACACAAACATATCTATTCAAGTTTTAGCGAATAGATTTTAGATTTAATGACGTCAGCATCATATTTACATAAAAATATATTTTAACCTTGTTAAAAAATGCTCACTCTGTTAATGCCTATGGGTATAACCGTTCCTTTTTTGTATTTGCAAGCTATTTATATAGTATACAGAGATATATTATTCAGTATGTTTACAAGATGTAGATGCGTAGATGAAAAATGATATGTGCTGCAAAAAAAATATATATTAAAAAAAAAAGATATATATACAATAGCCTGCAACGAATAATCAGTATAATATTATTTATTAATTAATTAATTTTTTGTTTGATTACATATATCCATACAATTTAATAAATAAATATTTAATTTGGTGATTATTTTAATAAAATTTTATGCTTAATTAGTGGCAATAGGTAAACAACCACCACATTTAATTATTTTTTTTACATATTAAAATTTTATTTTATAGATATTTAAATAGATGCAGAAATAAAAGATTACAACCTTTAAACTTTGGATTAACTGACAAAGAATTAAAGAAATAAATATCTTAATCAAGTTATCATCTATTTTTTTTACTTGTGGATACCTCCTAAATAACTTTTCGCACTTTTCAAAGTCACCTAATTTTCTACGGTTCATTTCACTAAAAATTAAATCGTTGAAAACCTTTTATTCTTAGTATATCAAATATTAGTATTTCGAGTGCTACCAGGTCACATATAAAGCTAAAAATCACTAATACATTTACTAAGTAAAAAAACTTTGTGTGATTTAATAATTTTAATAGCCTCAAAGTATAAAAATTTTCATGCTTACATTCCTGAAAATACAACATTAAATTCTTTATAAAAGCACATGCATAAATAAATAAATTAAAACGAAAATTCTTAAATTGTAAATAAAATATTTTTTTTTGCTCTAGATTTTCATTTCATGTTTAAAACGATAAATTGTAGTTTTTAATTTAGGTTTGTTTAGTTATTTTAATTATTATAAATTTGATTCTAGTTACTGTTGTTGATTTTTTCTTTTGCCAATAAACTTTTTTAGCATGATTGTGTTATTTTTATTTTTTTTTTTTGCATATGCTATTTCTATCACGAATGTTTATTGTAAAATAAACATATTTTTTTACAAAAAGAAATAAATTAAAAATGAAGCTTTTTAATTATTCAAGAGTTTATCCAGACACTTTTTGTAGAAAAATTGTTATAAAAAAATTGTTTTTAAACTTAAAAACAGGCCATATGTAATATTGTAGCTAAACTGATTTAAATCATGTAACAACAACGACATGCATATGTTGTTAACTAAAAATTTACCACTACAATAGAAAACAGCAAAAAAAAAAAAACAAATGATGAAACAACGGCAACAATATGCTTAACATTTTTTTGTTGTTGTTGGTATTAATAATTTGCCACTACAAGTGAATGTGTAGTGATTAGGGAGGAGTTTAAAATGTTTGTTAAAATGTTTTCATTTTTTGTTTATTTAAATTGTTATATCATTTATATTTAAAGAAAATTTTATTATATTTTCTTCATCTAGCCATGAAATTTACTAGACTTCTTAACAAGAAAAATCGGTTTTATTACTGTGTTCTCGGGGTGTGGTACTACAAATAATTATAATAAATAATATATCATACTTAGTTTCTTTTTCTTTAAACCGTTGAAAACCTTTTGAAAATTATTCTTAATATTTCAAATATTAATATTTCGAGTGCTAAAGCTAAAAATCACTAATACATTTATTAATTTAAAAAACCTTAGCGTGAATTAATAATTTTAATAGGCTCAAAGTATAATAATATGTATAATAATTTTCATGGGTTTGTCTTTTTAATATTCAAACCAATTTTTAGATACTGAAAGAAGTTTCATTTAATAAACGAAAGCCATGTTCTTCAGAATACTGTTTACACGTTAAAGTTACTCACATTTAAAAATCACTCAATTAAATTCAGCCTGAACCATTGGAGCAAAAATATATCGAAAAACTTATCTAATTGTTGGAACCCGCATTTAAAAATTAATATTTTTTAGCAAAAACAAATTCATTTAATTGGTGAAAGAATGTTTGAGTTTAGTTATTTTTATGTGGATGTCACTATATAAAGGGGTTTCTCAATTAGAAGTTTGTTTTCTAAAACAAAATAACATAAAAAATGTAGATTAAGATGTTTAAATTTTTAATGGAATAGAAAAGTTCGGCAATTATGAATAAAAAATGATATCTGGCAAATGTCTACCACGACCACGCTGGCAGATGTTTATTCCTTCATCAAAGTTTCTAATCACTTTTTGGCAAAATGGCAATTCTATTTCATTAACCATATCACGGATTTTGAGTTTTAAGGCTAAAATCGCTTCTTCAGACTCTGTCCTTAACATAGCCCCAATAAAATAATCCACTGGTGCAAAATCTCACGATCTGGCTGGCCACATAACTGCTGATTGCCGTGAAATTATGCGATCTAGAAATTTTGTTTGCCATATATTGATCGTTTCGTAAGCTGTGCTAGTTATATCCACGCCATCAATAATAGCCCAAAACTAAGTTGTTAGCATGTTACGATAGCATGATCCATTGACCTTTACCGTATTTCCAGCCTCCCCAATAACACCTCTAGACCTTATAGCGCACCATACAATGTGTGATTTGTTTTACATCTGCACCGACCGCGAGGTCATAATCAGATGGTAGTTAAACCACTTAGTTGATTGGACACCAACTACGCCCTAGAAGGCCTTCAGATACGTATATCCTCCAGTCACTTCTAGTAGCAATTTAGAAAGTCCGGAGTAGGCCGTGCCCTCACTCCTTGCTGAGGAGTTGGAGACTTTCCAACTCCTGGTCCAGAACGCATGAAGCTCTTATTTATCAAGAACACGCCAGCATTCATACTCACTGGACCTGAACCATTCATTGTGTTAATTTGAATGGTCCGACCCACAAACTCTCACGATGGTCCGAAACCACATCCACCACGATACTCCCATATAGGGGCCAACCTCAATAACCAGTCAGAGCACATTTTTTGTCTAAAGAGAGCAAATATTGTACTCTGGGGCAATTGATTTCCCGTGGAAATATGTGGATTGTCCAGGTGACTCCTACTAGCCTTTGAGGGGCCTGGGCTCCCTTTTACCCCGCAAGACACAAATCTAAATGGAATAGTAGGTTCCAAAAAGACTATAATGTGCCCCCGGGGGGAAGCGCACCATACAGCATTTAAAGACTTAAGCTTGTTGAAAACCCAGACATGTAGAAATGGGCTTCGTCTGAACAAATTATATTTTCAGAAAAACAAGCCGGTTATTCCGGCTTATTTCAGCTTCAATTCTTCAACCAGTTAAACCTTGTAAGGCTTTAAAACAAATTAACGACCCAGTCGAACATGCGTTAGTGTTCATGTGTACATTTGGTTAGTGTACATTTGGTTTCGAGCCTTAAAAATCAAATTTAATAACCAAATTCTTAATAGCGATTTCAGGAGGACAATTACGTTGTCCGAAAATATCAGGAATTTTACAAAATGTAGCTTTAACAGAACCAGCATTTTCATTATTTAAATGCGATTTCCATGCGAAATTGAATTCTTTGCAACAATTACTTATCCATCTACTACGAATACATCAAAAAACTATATGTCAGAAGTATCAAGTTCTTGGTGTTGTCACAATTCAAAAACAAACTTCTTGTTGAAAAACCCGATATCTCAAACTATGATGGAGAATGATTGAAATTTCTCCTATTTTTGTTCACGTAGAATGGCAACAGTTACAAATAAATAAACAACAGCAAACTGTCACCTACACACCCAGCTATTCACACATACGCATATACACACACCAAAAAAAAAGTAAAAGAATTATATTTGTTTCCATATAGATTATTCTTAATTAATAATTATCTCATATATTTCGATCTTAATTATATAACGGCTTAATTTTTTGTATAACATGTATCAGGATACATGATAAAAAAAAAGCACAAATAACTGTGTTTCTTTCGTCCTTAAACCACACATAATTTTTAATGCGTTCAACCTGAGTAAATCTAAACTGTTTTTTTTTTCAAAATATGATCTTTTTACTACTAATCACCAAAAATTTTAAATAATTATTTTTTTTCATTCGGAAACTATACTTCGTATTGAACATTCTTAAATCTGCCTTAAAAACGTACAGAACTGTGGCAACTTTTTAGAAAGAAATTATATTACTCTAATTAAATAAGAAGGACTGCAGTCAAATTTATTTCAGTTGCTTTTAATAGTCTCCTCGTATAGCCGAACATATACATACATATTAAAATTGTGCACTAACAGTTGACACACTCACATATACTGCTTTATGTAAATATTAGCCTTTTTATATAAATAATTTTACATACATACCTACGAAAATACGTTCACTATATGCAAGTTGTAAACATGTAAAATAAGCGGATAAATTAAAAAATCGACCAAACGACCAGCTAGTCAGCCATTCATTTATTCTTTCCTTCATTTACTCATTCGCTTTTTTATCCTTGTACTCATACTTTGTAAACTAAACAAAGACATTAACACGCAATGCTGACATTATTTTAAAAGTTGCAAATTTTATTTTAACCTAAATTGAAAAAAATAATAATAATGAATATAAAATAAAACAACGACAAGAAAAAAAAATAATTAGTAAAACACAACAACAAAAACAATAACAATGACAGCACGAACAAATACCGACTAAAAAGACAGAATGCATATGGACGAAAGTGTGAGTTTAAGGACACAATATGTAAATTAAATATTAAAAACATGTACTAGAATTAAATAAAATTAATATTTTCAAATCCAGAAAAAAACGCTTTAAACTTATTCCTACTAAAAGAAAGATTATGCGAGTTGAAGTTTTAAAGCTGTAAAAGAATAGTTTAATTAAACTTAAGCTATGACTTTTAGCATTTGTAATTTAGCGATATTTTCCTAAATCTAAACTATTTATAATTTGAGTGTTGTTTTAAGCTGCAAAAATTTTCTCAAAAATTATTATTTTTTTAATAAAACAACTTGTTTTAAATCAGAAAATTTAAAAAGAAATTGCTTAACAATTTACTCTAAACTTGTTTTCCCTTACAGAGAATGTGAAGCCCTTGACTTTTGATGAAGTTTATAATCAAAGCAGTCCTTCAAATTGCACTGTGTACGTGGGTGGTGTAAACAGTTCTTTGACAGCGTTGAGTGAGGAAATATTACAAAAGACATTTTCACCATATGGATCGATACAAGAAATAAGAGTTTTTAAAGATAAAGGATACGCATTTGTTAGGTAAATTTTAAATATATTAAAATAAAAAACAAACCGGATTTTAATAGTTAAAATTTGTAGATTTTCTACTAAAGAAGCAGCTACACATGCCATTGTTGGTGTTCATAATACCGAAATTAATGCTCAGCCTGTTAAGTGTTCGTGGGGCAAGGAAAGCGGTGATCCTAATAATGCCCAAACAATTGCCAGTCAAGCTTTGAATCCAGCTGCTGCTGGATTTCCTTATGGCGTTGGAGCAGCTGCTGCGGCTGCTGCTGCTTATGGCCAACAGCTAGCTGCAACAGGCTGTTGGTATTCACCAACACCTACGTATCCTGCTTCATCGGCAACGGCTGCTGTAACACCTGCTGCATCGGCTGCTGTTCAAAATCAATTTCTGCAAGGTATTCAAGGTTATCATTTTGGTCAGTATGGTGGTTATCAACAGGGTTATATGGGGTAAGTAATTATTTTTTTTTTCAAATTACCTTTAAAAATCGATATTTTTAATATATTAATTACTTAATCGTTAAATGTTTTAACTATGAGCTTTGGAAAATGTATTTTAATATAGTTTTGAGCCGTACTGAATTCATAAATTCTAAAATTTTGTTTAGGCTTTTAAAGAAGGACACGGTATGACATAGTTATAACTTAAGCAAATGTTTATTAAAATAAAAATTGTTTCTAATTTCTTGCTTTATGGATATTAGCCTCGGGTTTTGCAAACAGAAGCATTTTTTTCAATTAACTAAAGTGAGATTAAGTTGACTTTTTTCAGTGCAAATGGCATTGTAACCAATTACCTATTAGGTATTTAACTACTTTGCTCTAGCTGAAATTTTTAATCCGTCAAAACTGCCCGTGCTTAAAGAATAGTTCAGACGATGTTAGTTTTATGAATTTAAATAGCATATTTTAAATAGATTTTTCCTATAGCATCGAGTATTAACTGCGCTTTATAAGAAAAGAACAGAAAATCGCATTTTCGTAGCGGATATTTGTTGTCGACAAAAGGGTATAATTACAGAACTTATTTTTAAAAAACTCGATTGCTTGTTGAGCTGTATAACATAGTACGCTATTAACCAGAATCCAAGGATTGTCCAGGTTCATTGAAATGACGTTTCTATCAAATAAGGGGATAAACTGTCCCTCAACGTGAACTCATTGGCTTCCCGACAAACTTATTGTTTTAAACATTTTAATGCTTATGATCAGTAAGCACTTATAAATAATAATAAATTAATTTTGTCTTGAACAAAACTACTTATACAGATTCAATTTAAAAATCAATCATGAATTCAAAACAACAATTTACTAAACAATTGAATTCAGCTTAAGTTGTTTGTAAGTTAACGAACAAGCAATTTTATTTCTGCAAAGTTCAAAAATTCAATTTTGTAATTGCATTCATATTTCGTTGCTGAAATTTTGGCCTTAATTGCCGATATTTTTTTTGTTTTTCCTAAAAGAAGGGGGGTCTCCCTATGGGCTCTCCAGCATCTCCAATTATAGCTGAGATTGTGATGGAGGAATTACTAAATTTATATATTACTAAAATGCATATTAAACCGAAGATTATCACAAAATATTAAATGATTTATTTTGTATAACTTCAGAACATGCAGTAGATGATATTTTGTCAGAATTGAATAGTTTTCATCCGGATATTAAATTTACGATAGAAAGACAATTAGAATCTAAACTTCCCTATTTAGATTTATTGATAATAAGAAAGGGAAATAAGTTTGTGTTTGATTGGTATAAGAAACCAACATCTTCTGGCAGAATTATTAAGTTTTATTCCAAACATCCGAGAAAAATGATAAAAACCTCGGCGAAAAATATGTTAGACAGAATATTGACTATAAGTGATTAAAAATTTCATTTGAAGATTAAGGTCACAATATGAGATATACTTAATGGCAATGATTTTTCAGTAGAATTAACTAACAGGTTGATTAGGTAATATGGTAGTCATAATTTAGGAAATACTATGGCAGAACCAAGAATTTATAAATCATTAACGTATGTTCCTGGAATATCAGAAAGATTAATAAAGTCTAAAATATATGACACTGATAGATATAAAATTGCACACAAAACATATAACACATTAAATAAATTATTTAGCAGTATGAAGGGTAAAATTGGAAAAATGGAAATATCTGATGTAGTATACAGAATACCATGTGGAGGAAATGACCAGGTTAACTGTGACAAAGTTTATATTGGGACAACAAAAAATAAAACAAAAATATAGGAATATTTCAGCACAGAAGACATCTTTATCTTCACATTGTAAGAAATATAATCATTATCCAAAGTTTGAGGAAGCATCAATATTAGATATAGAAAAAAATATAGGAGACGTTATATGTTAGAAATGTTAGAAATTGTTAATGTACCAAATGTCAGGAGAATAAATTTCAAAACAGACACATACACGTTAGCGCAGAAATAGAGGTACTTAATTCAAAAAACACATAATTTGTTATAATTATTTCATAAGAAAGAATTTGTTATTTAATTTCTGTTTCCTTGTTTTTGTATGTTCAAATATTTGAAATTTTTGTATGTATGAAGAAAATTATTTTATATATTTTTTGTAAATTTTTTTCAAAAATTTTCTTCAACTTGCTAATAATTTTTGTTATTAAAAAATTAATTTTCCTGAAGAAGCTTTTCCATAGGAAAGCGAAATATTGAAAATATAGGTGATGAATTTATTTAAAAGGACTATTATTAAGATTAATGCTTATATACTTAAGAAAAAAAGGTCGAATAATAATAATAATAATCTAATACGAATAACAAAATAAAATTATGTTTTGTTTTGTCTTAATAAGTACATGAAACAGCATATGCTTTTCGTTTTATACCGCCACTCTTAACGATAAACTTAACAGTTTGGAATCAAAAGTTTCAAAATGTGGACAAGGACTTTATAAACAAAATTGCCACTGTAGTGTCTCACACGCTGATTGCCTTAGTAGAACTTATTTCCTATTCTTTATTTCAATAACTTGAATTGACGCAACATTATCAATAATTTGTTTTTGAAAATAACACATAATTTTAAAATTAATATGCCATGTGCCATACGGCTGCAACTTTGCAACTTTGTAGTAATCTACTTATAACTGACATTTTATTAAACACAACCTATGGACAATTATTTATATTATTATTTTTACAACTGGCACTTATTCTTAGTTAATCAAAAAAATGTATCTAGCGATATGTACATGTATTCCTTCTGGAAAAATCTAAACTAAATAAAAATAATTACGACAAAGAAATAATATTTTTGTCTACAAAATTAATCAAATCATTTTAATTGTTGCTATCCTTAAATCATTGTGAATATGTCAACGACATTCAATATACAATCACTTTCCTTTACCAATGCAATAACCGTTCATTTGCATATGCCTATGACTGTGAGTGTTTACATATATCTTTTAATAAACGACATTTGTAGCATGTATGTTATTTGTCTATTACGCTGTTGTTGCCATTGTCGATGTCGTTGTTAATGTAAACACAATTTTAACACAAAATGAGGTTACACACTTCAAATACATACATATGTATGTATAGGTGAATTGTGCACATTTTAAAATATACAAATGTTACACGTATCCATACACACATTAACTCCCACATAAAAACAAACAATCATTTGGAGATATTTAAATGATTGAAATGCCACTAGGGATAATGATAACATGATGAATGACTGGTTGACTGAACGTACGAATAACTTAATGAATGACTAAAGAGTGAATTCATTTACTAATTGCTAGACGTGTTCATTAAATGTTGAAAAATATACACACACCATCACACACACACACATACATATATATATATATATATATATATATATATATATATATATAACTATATATATATATTTGTATACTTGCATAATCATTCACCACAAATAATATCTGGCAATAAAAATATATAAAATTTCTTATAAAAGTATGTGCGTAAACATGCATACGTACATTTTCATTTTTAATATTTTTAATTGTAAAAATTTACATGTATTTGAAACCGAGATAAATCAGAGAAAAGGGGTTTTTAATTACACAATAAATATACGTAAATTAAATGACCGACAAAAAGAACAAAATTTATTATTGCAAAATAATGTGATATTTTTCACCTAAAAACATGATTGCTCATTTGTCACTATTAAATTTCATTAAAATTTATATATTACTAAAAGTAAGACTTTATAAGTAAATAATTAAGTCTACAAGTAAATGGATAAGTGAAAAAAAATATAAAAAGTTTCAAAAGGAAAAAGAATCTTCTATTATGGAAAAATTAATCTTTGTATACGTTACAATTTTCGTAACTCAAAAAATAATTTTATACAAAACAGATCTATCACAGAAATTGTAAAATTAAATGCATAAATTTTTAAAATTGTTAATTAATAATTTTTTAAATTGGTACTTGCATTTTTTCTTTATAAAAACAAAATTAACTAGTTTAATCCGGCCTAAGTTCATGTTTATTGTAATTTATGTAGAAGGAAAAATTATGAATAAATTTGTGTATTAGGTATTAAAGAAAACAAAACAATTATAAATCAGCGGGCCCGCACCGGGCACATTGATATGTCCTAATAGAATTTTACCAGTAAAACATATGTTGCCTAGGATAAAAGAGACAACTCTTTATTTCCACGGGAGTTAGCAAGCCCCGGAATTCAGCTTTTGCTGTTCTCTGTCTGGTTATTGAGGTTGGCCCTTCGAGAAGTATCGTGGTGGTTGTGGTGTTGCTCTCTCTTGGCTATCATAAAATGAACAAGGAGCCAAGATCATCTCACTTTTGATCAACAACACAGGGTGAATAATCCGGATTCAGTGAGCATGCTATGTCATATGTTCTGTACCAAAAGTTGAATAGTCTCCAACTCTTCAGCAAGGAGTAGGAGTGCTGGCCCTGCTCCCTTCTCGTGTTATGGCCACATGGCTAAGTAACGATGTAAATCTTATCACATATATATCAGCGCAATATCTTGCAGTATATTCTGTTTCGCTTCATAGTCATCATTCTCCAATTTTGCTTTCTTTGCTTTCTCTAAAACAATTCTTATGTAATCATCTAGATACCAAAATGTATAACAAAAAAATTTGCCAAAAGTGCTTAGTTAAGTACTTTTCGATTATTTAGCTTCTTTGAAAATTAAGATAATGAATTGCGATTTTCTTTAGCCCTTAATAACTTAATGAAATTGTTTGCTATGAAATTTTAGTACTTTACTAGACTAGTTAATTTTTGCAACAACTTGTGCTCAAAAAACTTTTCTTTCATAAGACAATCTAAAGAATAATTTTGGGGTTAATACTTTTTATCAAAAATTGGTTTAGTGGTTCAGTAGTTTAGCTGTAATTAATTGTGGCGACAATACTGATAAATTTATCTCAAATGCAATGTAACAATATTTGGAAAACTGAAAACTATCACTTTAATACTTCAAGTGTATCCGGCGAGTAGTTTAAAAGTTATCAGCTTTATCTAGAAGTCCAAAAGCTTAACCTCTAGAGAAATATAGCGAGGTTTAAACGCTTCATTAATAATTTTAGCCGTATGGCATGATGGGTATACCATCAGGTCAAAGTTTTGTGACATAATTACAAACTATAATCTACAGAGAAACCCACAAAGATTTGTATTTTAAATTTAACAGTTTAATTTAGCTTAGCTAGAAAATTACTTAATTTTTATCACATAAAAAGTAAGCTTTCAAGTAGATGTATTTCAAGTCTTGATCACAGAATACGAGTATATAAAATTGCATTTAAATGCTGTTGTAATAGTTATACTTATTTGCCGGATAACAAATAAAACTTTGATATTTTTAAAAATGCTAAAAAAAATTTATAAAGTTTTAATATAACTTTTTTTTGTTACAGTATGGGCGTTCAAATTCCAGCTACTTGGCAAGGTGTTGCTACACAAGCGCAAATATCTCCTGCACAACAATTGGCGACGGCGGGTGTTGCCGGCGCAGCTATACCACAGGCAGCTGGTGTTGTTGCTTATCCCATACAACAATTTCAAGTTAGCCCACAGGTTGGTAATGTAAATTATTAATAAATGTGTAGATATAGTATATACGTGTATTTAAGTCCATTAAAATAAATAGTGTGTAGCATTTTTAACGAACATTTCTTTGCACCTTTAGAAAATATCACAAAAATATTTCACAATGTTAAATAAATTTCTTTCACTAAGTTTTTATCTTAAATGTTTTATGTTATTTTTTATGGTAATTTAGGCATGCATCAATAGTTAGTGTTTATAAATTGTAAATAAATTTATTGTTTTTTTATTTGGCAAAATTTTCAAAACTGTTGGTTTTTTACTTTTACTTATTTTTTAATATTATCGATCAAGGAAAAAAGCCTAATATAAAGAGATTTAACTTCACCCATCAATTTAGAATTATTTTTCACATAAAGTTTTCTTATTTAAAATGGCAATAAATTATTTTAAAATAACCTTTTTGTGTTTTTTTTCTTTTGTTGCTGACATCCATCATCAAGTTTTTGCGAAAAGCAACAAATGGAAAAATTAAAGAAGGATTTTGTTTATAGCATTTTACTTGAACAAGTTAAAGAGGTTTTAGGAAAACTTTCTATCTGCTTTCACGTTTTATATTTTTTTCTGAGTAAAGCTGTGCATGACTTTAAAGCAGTTTAAATCTTTTAAGATTATTACACACAAAACCCATAAGAAACGTAATAATAAAAAAGAAAACAAAACTTTAGAAGTATTAGTTAGGGTTTATAAAAAGCATATAATTGCTCACAAATAATAATATACATATAAATATATTATAAATACTTAGAGAGATTTAAGAAAATATGTTTTTTTATTACTGTTTCTAACTAAAAATGTTTTTAAAACTGGTTTCAATCGATAATGGTTTAATATCTGATCATGCATCATTCCGTAGGCCCATCAAAATTGTCAGTTTATAAATGAAATTCAGTTCTGCTTTCAACAGCGATGGTATTTTTAAAACTGATAAAAGATTAAATTATAAAAAATGCACAAAATTAAAATTTAATAAAAACTAAATTATATTAAAATAGATGAAACCATTTCAAAATTATTTTGAGCATTATAGACATTATGGTTACTTTAAACAAAGATGTCCGATTTCGCCATATTATTTTTAAGCATGGCTGCTTGTAAAAAAGTCCTTTCAAACCGTCAATTGTCATTTTTGCTGGTTCCGAACAAATTGGGAGGGAAAAATTAAAACAATTGTTAAGGCTGCGGCTACGGCAAACAAAGAAGAGCTATAGCTATAACCGTTGTACAGACAGACAAGTCAAACTCATGACATACTAGACAAACACTTTTATTTAAAGGGTGTTTGGCGTAGTTTTCTCGTACGTGGCCTCTTTTTCAAAGACACTTTAAGTTTAAAAAATAAAATACATCCGCTATAAGAACAAGTACAAAAAATGGAAAAAAAAGGGTGTTGCTATAGTGAATTATATATAAGAATAATGTTTTCAACCGTACCAGGAAAATATTTAAAATTTGTACATAGCATATACAAATAGGTCCATTGAAAATATTTCTGAACAATAAATTTAAATACTATTGCTATTTCCTGTCCTCTCTGGCTGGTTTGAAGTCAAAGGCGAGCACTTTCGATTCGTTTTGTTAGCTTTGTAAATTTGCGTTCCATCCGTTTGTTTTTTTCACTCATCAGGTTTTGTACCCTATCGCGTAGATTGTGTAAAAATTGTGGAAATATATGGAAAAGATTATGTCTAGTTAACAAGTCGGCTACCTCTAAGTGAATTCTATATAATTCCTTGTTAACTTTGTCTTTTTTGATGTAAAGTGAGTGTATTTCAGTCTTTATACATGTTAGTTCTGCTATACGTTTAGCCCGATGAGAAGCGTAGGTTTTGTACCCTATCGCGTAGATTGTGTAAAAATTGTGGAAATATATGGAAAAGATTATGTCTAGTTAACAAGTCGGCTACCTCTAAGTGAATTCTATATAATTCCTTGTTAACTTTGTCTTTTTTGATGTAAAGTGAGTGTATTTCAGTCTTTATACATGTTAGTTCTGCTATACGTTTAGCCCGATGAGAAGCGTAGGTTTTGGTGGTGATGTTAACAGTTTCGTAGCGTGGCGTAATGTTGTTTTAATACATTTATACGAATGCCAATACATCATATAAACGGAAAAGAGAAGATTCCTATGTTGCATTATATCTTGACACTCACGGACACATACCAAGGGAAATAGATGAATGTATGACATTACTACATCTTAGCCAAAAAAAACGAAGACTAGGCATTCTTGAAAACATGGAAATCTCCAAAACAAAAACTTTCAACAATGACATTATAAACGAAGAGGTAAACACGACCTCAGACACAATTTGCACATCATTAAAACTATTCATGCAAAAAGGCAAACGAGAAACACCCTCAGACGGACACACGTAATTAGATAATAATAAAAGACGAAGGTACCGATAAATTTACTTTGCATAAAAAATGGCATTCTGCTTACCTGAATAGATATGAACTTAACAACAGAACTGCCAACACTTACTCACCAGTATAAATTACAACGCGGCTTGAGAATGGTGCATTCGTATCGAAAGCGCTTGCCTTTGACTTCAAACCAGCCAGAGAGGACAGGAAATAGCAATAGTATTTCATTTACTGGCGGACGAAAAATAAACAATAATAAATTTAAAAGGTGTCCCATAGAGGCCATGATTTTAACAATGCTAGTTTAATTTTTTAAAACTTTTAAACTCGAATATTTCACAAAGTGTTAGCAACTATATCTGTTGCAGTAACATTATTTTCGCACGTGTTTCTTTATTTTGAATCGGAATAGGGGGAGACTACAAATTTATTTAGAGCATATGTTATTAATTCGCTGTTAAAGCAAGTATAAATAATAAAAGTAAATCAGCAATTCGATTTAATTTATGACTATAGGAATCTTAGAATCAGAAGTACTCCTTAGTACACATTCTTTTATTTACGAATTTGACAAGAAGCTTTATTAGAAAATGCTTCTTTAGCTTTTAAAATTAAAAGCAATTCCATACTATTTTAAAATAACTTGATAAGTTTCATTAAGTAAAGAGTAAAATATTCAATTAAAATTCATGCAATTTAATATTGTTTCTTGTTCGCATTCGTTAAAAATTTTGTTTGCTTATATTGGAAAAATTCAGTTTAAAATACTATTGACTCTAATATTAAAAATATTTATAAGTATGCTTTTATTCTATTTGAAATAATCAAATTTGTATTTTAAGAAAACGTAGTATTTCTTTATATTTTTATTTAGAAAAAAGTATAACAAAATTTTAATTAAGAAAATCTACATATTTTATGATTTAGATGCATGCATAATTCTGTAGCTTTAAAATTGTTTGCACCTTTTTTTAAAATAAATCTTTTTTTCAATTTCCTACAAAAAAGAGACAACTTGTAAATAATATTTTTTGTCAGTTTAATACTTTTTTAATAAATTATCTTTTTTTTACTACTTTTTTTCCAATTCTTACTAACACCCATATTATTTTTTAAGGTTTATCCTTTACTTTTGCAGGCACAGTAAATCCTCACTACAATTCAAAATATAAACTATAAAGAACAGAACAAAACCGAATAATAATAAATTTAAAATCAAAATATTTGATCATGCCAATAATTTGACATAAAAATCCAAGTTGTAAATATAATACAAATATGAAATAACAAAACAAAAACCAATTTAAGTTGCAATCTAAATATATATATATATATATATATATATATTTTTAAATAAATGGCTAAAAAAACTAATACATAAATATTTATTATAACTACTTAAATGAGAATATTTATAAATTAAACACAAAACAAAATTAATATAAAATTATATAACATTATTTGTAAATAACTATGAAAAAAAAACAAATGAAAAGAACATAAGAAAAATATAAAGAAACAAAATATTTGTTAAATTGAAAAAAAAGAAAAAAAAAACAATGAAACATACGAGAGGAACAGAACACTTAAATTAACATAATTGTGTGACATAGTTCTAAATATGCCACAATTTATATTTAAAACCAAACAACAAAATTATATAGAATACCGCTTGAAAATATAAGCGTATTTACAAAATACATACATAATAATAATAATAATAGAAGTACGAGTAACAAAGACAAATGTTTATATGTGTATGTAAATAAACACTACAAATTTAGAGTTTCTAATGGCACTGTAGGATAATTAAATACTAGCAGTTAACTAAATTAATGGAGTTATAGTACTTAGGGAATCGCACGTATTGTTAGAATTCTGGATACACATCCTGCTACACTACTGTCGTAAAATTAGTAATTTAATAAGGGTGAAGGAATATTTCAATAATTGTTGTATTGTACTTGAAATGGTTGAATTTTTTTATATTATCCTTTTTTTTTTGACATATTAATTTATGTATCAATTCTGAGGTTAGAAAGAATGTTTACCATTTTTTTCGGTACAGATAAATAATCTTTTGAGCATTTGTGCATTTTTTTTTTACTCGGACTCAGGGGATGACCCCTACACATGCAATGCATTGTGCCAGAACTATAATTAGGGTATGGGGAGGAGGATAAAGGGAGTTGTGTTTGTGGACATTCAATTGGAACTTTATTACATTGAAAGTGATAGGAAAGATCTCTGGAGGGAGTTTATTGCATATACGGATTGTTCTGCTAAAAAACGATTTTTCGCTGTCATGCGTAATGCGATTCACTAGCCAATCAACCACAAATAGATGCGCTCTAAAATCGAGTTCAATGCAAAATCATGCGAGTAATTTACGTGATTTCATTGTAGTAACGATAAAACAGTGAAATACATCACACATTGTATGGATGATCTATCATTATCTTACAGATTTTACTTTCGCTTCAGAGCGAATATTTTGTTAAACGTGAGGACAGTCGATTACTGACAATGGTTTCCCAAAACGTCCAACCAAATCTTAATTGTGAAAGTGGTGTGAGATGATTTTGAATTAAATTGCAGATGATAAATTCGCTGCGTCATAACAAACGGTCGTTGAAGAGAAGAGCGAAATGCAAGAAAAATTCGCAAATTTCTTATCTCTTCTCGTGTGCGGTTTGCTATGTTAATAGTAGAAAGCCCGATAGGTTTTCCAATTCATGGCAATATTTATCATTTTTATTTTTTCTTAATAACGACTGTTAGAATTTGAATAAGGATTGTTAACACACAAGCACACCTCTATCAACTGAGCCAGCTAACGCTTCTGTTCAACATGTATTAAGTAAGTTTTAATTTATTTTATTTACACAATCCATAGTTTTTTTGTTTTTTTTTTTGCAGGGGAAGTAAAACCTTATTTAATTTTTATTTGTTTTAGTAAAGCCATTAATACAAATTGTTAAGGATAGTGCAGTTTTATTTTCGTAATATGTATATAAAAAAAATAAATATGAAATTATGAATTTCGGATTTTGCCGACATACAGATGTTGTAAAATTAATAAATATATTTTTTTTTATTCACCTATACTCTAAAGAATTTGGAATCACATTATACAATTTCAGATTAAGGAGCACGAATTCGGCTAAAGAAATCTTTTATATAAAAGTATAAACTGACTACAAGTTTTGTTATAATTAAAAAAATTACTACTTTTTACTAAAAGTAAAAAAAGTTCTGTTAAAATTTAAGGAAAAAAATTAAGTTGACTGTTAAAAAGAACACATACGTACTTCAATATTTACTATTTACTTAAACATTACAAGAATTTAATGCTTTAAATGAACAGTTCGATAAGTTCTTAATTAAGGCTGTAATATTTTGGGTTTAGTAAATTAATTTGACTAAAATTCTATTTTTCTATAAGTTATGCAAGCTGACAAATTATTTTATAAGTGTTAATACAAGGAGAGAAATTGACTAGTTAAAGTTCTTATAGCTGAAGCTGTTAATGTTCCTAAAAGAAATCTTTTAGATACTTTGTTAAAATTGATTTTTAAAGTTTTTCTAGGCCAAATAAAGTACACCGCATATACAAAATTTTAGTTTTATTAAAAATTTTTATTATTATCTGAGAACTTCCCAGCGAACGACGTCGTATGTTAAGAGACGGATTGTGTACTGAAATAAAAGAAAACATTTTATAAGATTAAACTCAGTTTTTTTTTCAAAACTACCAAGTACAATGTGTCATAGTTATTGTACAACTGCAAACATTCTTTTAAAGAAACATTTGTTCAAAAATGGTTTAACTAATTCCAAAATAATTTGTTCTTCAATATAAAAGGAAGAAATTTAAGTTTCAAGTAAAAACAATGTAACACATAAGAAACCAATATTGTTTTTTATACCCCTGGCTAATATTTAGTTTCTTTTCTTTTATTAGTTTTATTTTTTATAGATGAAAAAAGCAAAGTTTTTATAGCCAAAAAGCAATTTCAAATACTATTGCAAAAACATACAGATAGAAACCAAAAGGACAAAAATAAAAGACAAAAAACTTTGCAACAATAATGCACATTTTATTTTATTTTCTTGTTCTTTTTTTTTTTTGTTGCCTGACAAAAAATGTCCACAAATAAAAATAGCACTCTAACACATAAACATTTTACACAATAAATACACTTATACCAACTTAAACATAAAACTACTTGTATAAGAAAAGAAAACTATATAACAATTTTATTCCCCTGCCCTCCAAAGAGAAAAAGAAAGTTTAACTTAGCTAACTAACTAACAAACAATTGAACTTTTGAGATGAGTTTTTTTTTACATACAAACTTGTATATACATACTTACATACAGAAAAACTAATAAAAATAGCGCTAGTGCCTAGAAAATCTAAAATGACAACAACAACAAAAAAAGTATTTAAGTTTTTTTTTTTTTAATAAAAAAATTATAAATTAATTTTCTTAAAGCAATTTAAAAAATAGCGCACACTAATGTTCTGGTGAAAAAAAAATATAAAAAATTTTAACGATAAAATATTTACTTATATAGTAATTAAAAATATACATACATTCATAAAAGCATACATACATACATACCTATAAAATATAGTTTCTTATTAGTTGTAGTAATCAAAAATGCAATAAATTGAATTAAAACAGGAAAACTGTTTTAACAAAATTAATGCATTTTTCTAATTGTGAAGAAAATATAAAAGAATATTCCTAAAAACAAACCTAAAGCAAACGCCACCTCACTCGCACACTTGTAAACACCTCAACACTTACCAACATATGACACCTAAAACAGAATGCATAGCAGCATATAAAAAAATGGATATAAATAGACAGTTTTAATTAAATTCAAATAATCGTACTGGCTATAGAAAACATAGAATGCGAATAAAAGCTCTAACTTCCAAAATTCAAAACTGAGAATTGTGTAATACACTTAACCAAATTGTTATTTAGTTCACCAGTATTCCAGCCTAAAACTTTATTTATTTGGCGAGCTAGCAGTCCAGCTTACTTTTTTGTATTATTACATTATGATTATTGCTGAGGATAATATTCCTCCTTATATACTAATTCTTGCTTCTAATTTGATTACAAAAGATGCTTACAATTATTCTTGTCAAATATTCTTCTGCTAAAATGTAGAAAAATAATTTGGCATTATTGTGGTAAAATATTTTCCCAGACAGAATATGAAGCGTGGCAAACATAGCGAGTATTAGTTCGGTTGTGTGTACTCACATTTGTAATGTAATATATTTGTAAACTAACTTGTGCTCCAGGTCCAGGTGGGAATGCTTGTTAAGCATTTCTAGCTTTATTTACATATGTTTATGTATGTTTACCGGTGCACAACCACACTTGAAATATAACGCCCCTACGTTCGGCCGGTATACAGCAAATATAATTGTTAATTATCGCTGCTAGGGTGACATTTTTAGAGTGACATATGATGCCTCATAAACAATTTAATTAATGATTACATAGGAAATCACAAAAATCAACTCACACTACACTGTACCGCTGCAGGTGACTATGTACGCACGCTACAATTATAAAGTAGAAAAGTTTTACAAAATGATATAGGAGTAAATAATAAAATTTTCAAATATTTCTATAAGTGCTTCCTAGATAGCACACCCTGTATATTGGAAATCAAAAGCTCTTGTGTAATGCTTTTGAACTGTCTATAAAAATCGTCTAGAGGAATAAATACTCTAATTCCACAGTTTTTCACTACTTTCGCCGGATTGAAAGACCTTTTCAAATTTTGCATCATTATATAGTACTTGTGTACGAACCAACCTATTCATGGTATAGATATGTACTAGCAAAATGTAGAACCAATATTCGAATCGAATATTGTATTTAGATTGAGAATATGACCTCTCATTTGTTTGGTTGAATTACCTACCAAATTTTGGTACCCATAGATACACCATATTGCTGACAATAAGGCAATTAAGTGCAAATGTACCGCAGATATTAACAGCAATCCAAAGCAATATAATTAGTGTTGCAGGCTTTTGGTACAACTCGATTAAAGTCATATATATATTTATATTTATCGGGAAATAGCATGGATCAGAAAGTAATTCACTAATATGTCTAATATGTGAATTACTTTCTGATCCATGCTATATCCCGATGGCTAGCATATATCACTCAGCACAATATAAAGTCGCATTATTTTGTCAATGATATTTTATTTTTAACAGAATATGCTAAACTAACTTTAGTTTGAAATGTGTAATGGCATTCAACGGGGTATAGAACTCACTTTGCTGCAAAATAATATACTGCAATATGCTTTTGATAATTTTTCTCTAATTTACTACTTCAAAATAATTTTATCTGTCTGAAATCTACAACTTCTAGATTGAAAAGAATTGAAAAATGCTAGACAAAAATCTTAAATTACTGTTCTGAATATAACTACTATCGTTTGTTATTTTGCTGATAGGATATGTCAAGAGCTTCTTTTAGTATTGTTTTGCGTGCTTTATCATCTCAACTTAAACCAATGTGATGTTTAAAGGTATAAGTACATGTTCTAGAACGAAAGATAAGTTTGTGCTGGAAAATAGGCATACATATTCTATCAATTGGTCATCATATTTTCAAGATATTTTTTACTATGAAAAGAGTTTTAACTGCATACTAATTTGATAATGATTTTCATAAAAAATTTATTTTTATAATATTTAAATGATACAAAAAAAAGAATTTTTAATTGTTTTACTTATAGTTATTATACAGGAGAATTAATTTTTTAAATGGATTTTATAAAGAATATTCTGTGTTTTTAAACAGTTGAGAAATGTTACTATAAATATTTATAGTGACACTGTTTGCTAGAATGCTTTAACACGACTTTATAGTTTCTATAGCCATCTGACGTTATATTAGAATTTGATTTAAAACTACAAATTCATTTCACCTCTCATTTTGGTGATTACAACCACTAAAGCGTTATAACAATTGAAAACTCACGAAATACATGAAATACACTTGATACAAAAATAAAAATTTCCTAAAATTATTAGTGCAAAATAATAAACTAAATCCTGTAGTTTGTAAAGAAAACACTTAACTCCTAAAACTGGGCAACAGCAACTAGCAAATAACTAAAAATTATATAATAATAATATATATGCATTAACTTAAAAAACTAAAATATATCTAAAACATATATGTATACACATACATATATATATATATATATATATATATATGTACATATGTATACATATATATACATATAAACATCTTCATAAAATCATAAGTTGTCATACATACTGTTACATTCTTGCAAATATTGATATAGAGTTTATAAAATCAATTATATCAAATTATTACAAAATATTATTTGCTCATTCAGATAGTTCCTAAAATCATATAAAAAACAACAACAAAATCAACTATGTCTTTAGTTTAATGCAAAACTATTAACAAAGAATAGTTAATAGCTCTTTCTTTTTTTAATTGTTTATTATTCGTTTTTATATTGTTTCATTCATTGTTATTTCATGTTACTTTTATAAATTATATCGATTTTTTACAAAAGCACAGACACACAGGAGTAATGGAAAAGATGCGGCCAGCCCTAGAGAATTTATATTTTCTAATATTGAAATTAAAAATTGGAAAAAGTTTAACTTTAAAATTTTGGTAATGAAATGTAAGACCAAAAAGCGTGAATCGTTTTTTTAGGATACAAGATTTTGAATTAAGTATAAAAAAATTTAGGTTGTAGGAGTTAACACCCTAACTTTAAAATTGCAACCTAAGCTGGCCCGCATTTTCTTGCTATCACAAATTATATATTTTTTTCTAATTTTAAATTGCCTTTATATTACGGAATAAAATCAAAAAATACAGAAAACTAATTTCTCTCCATAATCACGACATTCATTGTTTCATTGAAACTATTCAAAATCAAGATTTTTTATTAAAAAAATCTAAGAGAACCTGTAGTAATTTCTGTTTTTTTACATAAGTGTGAATATCAAGAATTATTTAATTAATATTTGTAGAATAAACACGTCGCTTGAAAATAAGGGTGTAGAATAAAATTTAGTTGTAATAGAAAAAAAGCCAGTTTCTGTGCTCTACTGTAAAGCTTTGATTTGAGAGATATCATTTTTAAATGGAAAACACTTGTTATTAAATTAAATTTAAACGTTTTCGTAATTACGAATCAGAAGAAGCCTAAAACTTTTAACAAAAGCGTTTAAGCTGCACAATGGCAAGCGGTTTTATTTATCATTATTTTTATTTATTTTTTTTTACATATAAAATTTTGAGACCTTGAAATAAAAATTATTTAAAGTTAATTGATCATTTACAAAAGTTAGTTAATAATCTTTTGTTGTTACTTATTAATTATTATTTATTTTGAAAATTTTTAATTTAGTGTTTCCTACACATAAGTTATTAATCGTCATCAGCAAAATGTATATTTCCTATATTTATGCTTAAATATATTAAGGATACAAAAGAAATATCAAACACATGTAAAAACACACATTAAATCCTGCTTAATTCTCTACATCTGAAAAATGTTAAACTTTTCACAAAATTAAATTTTGTTTTTTCACCTGGTAATATAATTTTACAGTGCTTTCAACACTTAGTTTTCAAATAACTAACCAAATTCGATATTAATAATCACTTCAATATTCACCTCCTTTTTCCCTATATTTATATAAAAATACATAATTTTTTTGTAAAACTTTTTTCCTTCAAACTGTTAAATTCTTGAATAAAAATAATATTTTTGTGAAAATGATACTTTGGAATTTAAGATGATTAAAATTTTTTATGTATTTTTTCTTTTCTTCTTCTTAATTTCAGTTACCAGAAGATGAATGGTTAGCAGCAAATTTATTATGTTAGTTTTAACCAAAGATTATTATTAAAAACAAAAACATAAATAGAAACAAAAACAAAAACAAAACCACAGAAATACAAAATTATATATAAAACTTTATGCAGACATTAAATTTTAGCAGATAACAGACAACATAGTGAAAATGTTTAAACAATTATTTAAGAATTAATATAACAGAATGATCAAAGAAATTGAAACTTATATAGTTTAAGATATAGCAAAATAAATACAAGTCATTATAAAAGAATAAACCAGGAAAATATCATAAATTGAAAAACAAAGTTGCAAACTAAATACTACGAGTATAAATTAATAATCACTTGCAGTTATTATTAATTTAGTTAACAATTGAATGATTATAATAATAACGATAATATGAAATGAATACAAAACTGGATAATAGGGAAAATTATATTTTAAAACAAGTCACAAACAAATATAGTAAAACCAGCAGCAAAAATATTAATTTAAATTCAAAGTAAAATTTATCATAAATTGCAAAATTGAAAACCAACCAACAGCAGCAATAAATAACAACATTTTATGTAGACACTAGGCTTACGTTTAGAGAATATATGCAACAGGCAATACACATGTATAGATATACCTAATATACATATATATTTATATGTATGTATTAGAAATATTAACAAAACATAATATCATTGGTAAACAGTCTCAAAAACTTAACAGTGGAGTCTTCTATTATTTGGTGTCATGCTAGATATTCATCTAGTGTCACTAACAAACCAATTAAAATGCTGTTTTTAATACTACATACTAATTTTAAAACATTGCAGAAAGGTTTAGTGTGTATGATATTGGACTTTACTATGTTCCACCTTCATATACATAAATACAAAATGTTTATTCTCTGTATCAAAAAGAAGAGTTAAACAATATATTTTAAAACAATCAATATTCCATCGAATGATATTAAAAATTAATAATGATATTACAAAGCAAGTAGAAAACCAAAATCATAAAGCTACAACCAAATTTTTTAAACAGTAAAAAAAATATGAAATTAAACAACCTCAAGTCACCCCATAGTAGCGGCAAGCAAAACTTAATAAAAGAAAAGAGCCCTTAATAATAGCAAACAATTCATTGCTAAAGTACTTATTAAATAAATTTAATTTTTAGATAAAGTAGAATTAAAATAACAAAAAAAAAAAAACAAAATATATATAAATCTTATACAAAATATATAATAATATATTTACTTATATATTTATATATATATATATATATATATATATATATATATATATATATATATATATATATATATATATATATATATATATATTATACTTAGCATCATATTGACATACGTAGAAAATTAACGACATGACAGTCATTAGCTATTTGTACAGAAGTTAGTAATTAGAAAAAAAATATATTCTTAATAATGGTGTCAACACACTTTCTACATACATTCTTACATGCATATGTAATCGTTATATTTAATTTAATATTGCATTATATTAATATTTTAGATAAACCTCATCATTTTTGTTCTTAATTTATTATCAAAATATCATCTAAATAAAATAATTTACTAACGATCAATGTTCATGGGGTTTCTTAATTCCATCATCTCTATTGTAATGCAGTTTGTCAGCATATGTTTACAATGTGAGCATTTCTGAATAATCATATTCAGTTTAGTTAAGAGTATATTTCAATGATTATTTTCGTGTTGAAAGTCTGATTTTTCGTTCCTTGTTGTGTTTCCACTCAAATTTAATAATCGAAAATCTTGCTGCAAATGGGTTTCAGTTGAATTGAATATCATTAGCAGATTTCTATTAGCAGAAACGATTGATGAATATGCACTGCATCTTTGTTGGATTGCTGCAGGTATGCTAGGTATCAGCACAGATTAATATTTTAAACTATTTTGAGATGGTTGAGAAATGCTATGAGTTTATTTGTAACAATTTCTGCGGCAAACCATATTCTGCAAAATACAAATATGTTTTAAAAATGTTTAAAATATGTTTTTTTTTTGAACTCTCCAATGCATATTTAGGATATTCTATTAAAATTTTGACAAACCTCCGCTATAGTCTATAATAATTTAATTCATACATTGGTACTGATTCACATGCAACAATTGTTTTTGATAAAATATTTGCAACTGAAGCATCTAATAGCTACCTAACGGGCATACTCATAATGTGGTAAATTTTTGTTCATAAGTAGGCAAGATAAATCTCTTTATTTTACATATGAGAGAGATAATATTTACTGTATTTTTAGTAAGGACTCAAGAAAATAATATGGCATGAATATGCTTCTTGTGAATCACTTTTAACGTGCATAAGGTATAACGGCGGCAATAAAAAATCAACCTTAACTAATAAGGATTATTATCCTTTCAAAGTTATGTGCGACAAGGATAAAGTAAAACTGTGCTGTTTTAAAAAAGGAACTATTAGATTTATTAATTTAAAATTTGCCTACATATTAGATATTAAGGTCTCTTTTAAACGGGATAGAAACTGAACGCTTGCCAATTAAACGTAATTAAAAGCTAAGATTTTATTTTTGGGAGAAAAATAAGTATACGTTTTTAATTATTCTTGGAATATTTCTTAGCAATTGTGTGTCTATCTGCCACACAAAAAATCAAGTAATTTATGATAAAATTGAAATGTTATCTAGCTTTTATTCTATAAGCAGCAGATATTAGTGTCCTATAAAATGACTGCAGTCTAGCGCCCGGATTGTTTAAATGATATGCAGTATGTATGGAATTAGAAATTAGAAATTATGTTTAATGTAGAGAATTAGAAACTTAATTCTACGCATGCTTTGCAGCATAGCAATTGCAAAAAACATGCAAATGCAATTGTGTAGATTATTTATTTCGCTTATTAAAACATAAATATTTTTTTATTTTTAGGGTCTTATTTAGTTCACTGCCACTTTCTAAAACAATCTTATTACTTTTATACGTTTTTATATTTATTCTTTTTTTTGACGTGTATATTCAAAAACGAAATTATAACCAAAAGGGAATAGATAATCCTTACTTTTGTATTAAAAGTATTTTGTATTTAGCTACCACTTAAAAAAACAGAACACAAATGATTTAGTTATATTTCCATATATATATATATATATGCACATATATATGTATATATATATATATATATATATATATATATATATATATATATATATATATATATATATATATATATGTTTAAGCCAAATACGCTATAAAACATTCATATATTTAGATAAAAATTTTTTTGTGAAAAAAAAAAATAAAAAAGCAAAACCCGAAACACAACAATATTTGTAGTTGAATTAAATTAAAAATAATGAAAAAATAAAAAGTTAAAATTTATGAGTGCTATACGTAAATGTGTTAAAATACTTCAAGAAAAATTAGTTTGCAATTATTTAAATAAAAATAATTAATTAAATAAAAAAGGCATTTGTGCAATAAGAATTAAGCTATAACAACAGGAAAAAGCAAAATAATATGTAAAAATACTAAAATGACAAAAATTTATCTAAATAATAAAAAAGATATACTTTTATAGAGTATAAACATTTTTAACCCTTGTGTTTGTATGCAAACACATAAATAAATTTAGAAAATATAAAAATAATTGTAGCTCTAATATAATATTAAATATTAAATTTAAATAATATTAAATGTGTTTTTAAACAAATTAACAAAGCTATTTAAATAACAACTAAATTAATGATTAGATGTACAATTTCTTTTTTTATAATGTTTATTTAAATGGAAAAAATAATGCTAGAATTTAAAAGGAAAAAGAAAACTGACTCTATTTTTGTCAAAGGACTTATATTTTTTGTTACAAGGGAATTTCTAAAACAAAACTATACAAATTTAAAAATCAACATTAGTCTTATGTAAAAAAAAATTAAGAAAATTATGTGTTATTTACGTAGAAGAAAAAGAAAATATGTGTGAGTAACAAATAGTTTTATAAATGTGGTAAAAGAAATGTTGCAACCTGTTTAAGAAAAATAAAATTTTTTTCTAATACTATATATCTCTATTAGAAATTTTTAAATTGTTCTCAAATTGGAAGTTTTTGTTATCATTAAATTTGTTGTGTTTTTTTTTTAAATTTCAAGTTTGCTTTATTAACAAAAATAAATAAATAAATAATATCTTGGGTTAAAGGAGCTCACTCCCTCTAAGATCTAATCATCGCATTCCAAATAGACTATTGTGTTCTATAAATACTTTTTTATGGTTTTTAAATTTAAGTCTCTTTACATTCAAAAAACAAAGTTCACCTGCAAGGTTAATGGGTTGTTGTAGCCACGCTTATTTAAGTAAAATCAAAAAATAAAAATTTTGTGATTATGTAATAAAATACAATTCGATTCCATATATTGTGATTGTAATCACATAAAATAGTATGCTGAGATTTAGCAATGCAATGACAATTAGCCACTGATATTACTATAGCAGCAGTTTTGATTTAAGCAACATTTGAGTGGCTACTTAAAAATTCATTTTAACATTAAAATCATTACAAATAGTATTCGCTAAATTATTTTAAAGACTAGTCGAATGCACGAACTCATATTTGCTGTACTGATGTTGAATATTTAGACGAACAGTTTCAAGCATCATATTCAGTACAGACATAAAAGAATTGTACTCTTTTGTTAACTTCCTTCAAATTAAAACAATAGGTAACAATCGTCATTTATTCCCGAGATATCAATTCGAGAATATTAAAAACGTAAATTAAGTCTATAAGATTATTGTCCAAAACAAAGATCAAATTTTAAACAACGCTATACAAAGGGACAACGACCAACGAATGAGTTAATGTATTTTATTAGAAACTAAATTTAGTTCATATAACGGGGTACAATATTGTAACCCAAGGTGAATAGACGTGAATGGACTCCACTTACTATAATTTGACCTGATTCGTCTTTATAGTCGTACAATATTCAAACGATCACTTGTTAATTAGTTTGCAGTTATAATAGAACAAGTAAATCTAGCTATTTAACTAATATGAAAACTGTAGCGGTATATGAAGATCCAGTTGTAAGCGCATGTATGTTTTTTTTTATCAACGCAGTTCGGTTGAATATCTTTGAAGTTGAATTAAATTTTGGAAATAACTTTCAGGATTATTTTTCTTAGTGTCACAACTAGTGTCTCAAACGAGATTTAAAAATAAATTTAAATTTTATTATACGGCGAACATATGTTTCCTGCATATTAATTACTTATACATGTTTCACAATAAAATTAAAATTAAATATTATACTGGCTGAATTATATGAAAATAAAAAAAATTAATGTTGGCTTAAGAGAATTATAGTTTGTGTAAGCAATTTTATCATCAAATTCTGATGCAATCTGAACATTTTAAATGAAAACTTTCATAAAACTGTAACTTCAGTTTAATAAAGTCATACTATTTGCAATGAACTCTATCCATATCACCCAAACTTATTGAGACCCCAATTTTATTTTGTTAATAAAAACTATATTTTAATAGAAAAATAAGGAATTTTTATTTCTGAAATAATTTTACGATTTCCTAAATTTCTTCAAACATATTATGGAAATCTTCTGTAGTAACAAATAAAATGCGTTTTTATTTTTAAATGTTACTGATTCTAATTAAAAATAAAATTTTTTTCAACGAAATTGTATATAATTTTTTTTGCTCTTTTACCTTAAAACATAAGGTAAAACTAGCAAGTTTTGCGTGAAACATCTTTTTTAGATATTTTATTCTTATTCAACGCTACAGTGCCGCGCTATGTAACTAGAATTTTGATTACATGCAAGTTAGTGATAGATATTTGCACATGGCTTTCTACAGTATCCACCGTTGAAATTATTTAAAATAAGCCAGTTATACAGGTCGTTACTATTATAAATTTTATTTTTCAGCAGAAAGCAGAAAAAGAAAAATATAAATACAATTTTTTTTAATATCTGCAAAGCCAAAAATTTTAATTTGCAACAATTCTAAGCCACAATGGGTAGGATTACAAAGTTACAAAAAAATAAAATATTGTTGACCAAAAAGTAACAAAATTAAATTGTTTAAATAAAAACCAAAAACAAATAAATTAACAAAATTAGGTACATTAGTTTTTAAGACATAAAATATTAATTATGCTAAATATATAAATTAATTAAAAAGAAAAGTGAAAGATATAAAAATAATATAAAAATAAAAACTAGTTGATTTGTTTGTTAATGTTTGAGCTACATATCAGTAAAAGTATGAAAATAAAATAATAATAAAATACAATTAAAAAAAAACTAAGAACTTAGAAAAGAAAAACAAGAAAACTAAATTAAAGAAAAAAAAAAAATAAAACCAAAAAAATATTTTAAGAAAATATGTTTATATCTGGTGTACTACAAAAAATAAATATTTGTAAATTATAAACTTAATAAGAGAAAAATAAAAATTAAAATCAAAACAAAAACAAAATATAATTTCAACTTAACTGAGAAGCATTACAAACATTCAAATGTGTTTTTCTTTTTTTTGTATGTATGTAAATGGCACCTATTACAGCGATTTTTGGATTCGTTAAATAAAAATACATGCAAAAATCTAAATAGAATTAAAAAAAACAAAATGTATGCTGTAGTACTATTACAATTATTTAGCAAAATTATATAATATATACATAAACTATATACTATATATATATTATACATCTATATATGTATATATATTTTATCATATACAAAAAAAAATATTATATATACACTAATAAATTACAAAATAAAGTATAAATAAATAAATAAAAAAAATAACTAAATTGGATGGAATTTTTTATACATAATTATAGAGAAAAATAAAACAAGTGGAATGAAAAGCAAGATTAAAAATTTTAATTTTCTTTAAAACTGTAATGTTTTGTTTTTGTATTTTTTTTATCCCAAAAACTTTACATTAAATAAAGTTTTTTTTTGCTGAAGTAGATGCAGAAAGGAACTAGCCCATTTATAGTTTTTAGTAAAATATAGAATAGGTTGCTATTAGTTATTGTGTATATCTTCCCATCTTTAATTATTTGTTTTATTATAATATAGTTCCAGATACCTAAATAAAATGAATTGCGTTACTGGAAAAAATTTGTAATCTAAAGAAAATAATTTGTTTATTTTAATGAATTGTTAAGGTCCGGTGATAACTTGTGTAAAGTCAGAATGTTAAATCAAAATTTCGAATGAATATTCTCATATTAACTAAATATTTCATAAATTAATATTATGTTTTCCATACAATTACCTTCAGTTGCAAGTAAATATATATTTTGCAGGGAAATGAAATTCTTAGTTTCTCGAAAAATTTAGGTCCGAAATCAAAAAACGCACATGTAATTTCCTTATGTTGAGAGAAATGCAATAATTTAAGAGTTTAAATAAAGCCTGGTTTTTTAAATGGGTTATTTCTATAAACCATATATTTAAAGCTAATATTGGACATTTGTTTTCCAATTAACTTTGAAATTTTGTTCAGTGTGCTACACTTGACTAGTTAGGCTCCCAAATCATTAGCCTACAAACGCCAAGGTTAAAAATTTCAATGGTTTTATTCGATAATGAAAATGAATTGTACTAATTATTAAAATAAATATACTTGATATTGCTGGTTATTAAATGGATGAGAATTTTTTCTGAAACCCTGTTAAATATAAAAGACGAAAATGGTCTCAATTATGGACATAATTTTTTCAATATCTTACACACATTTTGAAATTTAAATTTTATCTCAGTGTAGGAGAATCGTAAATCTTCAGTTTCTTTCTTCTTCATTTTAGCGACAAACTGTTATTATTGATATTAAATTTTTAAATTGGATTAAAGTGTTAAAATTCAGAGTAAATAAAATAAAATTTTTTCAGAACGAAAGACATTAATGAAGACTATGTGAATTCTATCTAGGTTCATATTAGGCAATTAAGAAATTAGTTTTAATAATAATTTTAATTTTTACGAGTTTTTCATAAATTAATTATTTTTCGAACTTTAATTTCGTTGTTTAGACTTCTGCAAAAATAATTATTTTGCTCTTTAATTTTTTCTTTTAACCAATGAAATAACAAACTATCGGAATTAAAAATGTTTACTTAAGATTCTATAGCAATATATTAGTATGTATATATTTTGATTTCTACCTTATTACGAACAAAAATATGACCATTCTTATTTTAATTCTTTTTATAATTTGTTATAATTTTTATACAAAAAAAAACTATAATTAAATAATTTTTATGTACTTAAACAATGCATTAGTCAATTTAAAAACATAAACAACAAATACCGGAAATGGAAAAATTTATTTAGAATAAAAAACCAAAAGTCCACGTAAACACATGTAAAGGCAAACAAGTAAAAAGAGGGTCAACAACTCTTAATCCAAAAAATGTCAAATCAAATTTATACAAATTCTGAAACCAAAACCAATCAAATGAAAGTATTAAATTTAAGTCTAAAATAGATAATATATAATTAAAAAAAAAATAATAATAAACATAAATATGAAGTAAAAACACAAACATTTATACAAATAACAAATGAAAATGAATAGCAATACCAAAAAAAAAAAAAAAACAAAAAGTAGCATATATTATAAATGAACTAAATTAAATTAAATAAGTGTATATGTAATAGATAAATATGCAATAGAACAAATTAAAAACCAAATATTATAAGACACATTTCACCAGAATATAACGAGAAAACACAAAACAAAATATCCTACAAAAAGAAAAAAACGATGAAAAAAAAATTAAAAATAATATAATATAAAATATAAATTATAAAAGAGTTTTACAAAAAATAAAAATAATAATAATTAAATAAAACAAAGTAAAAAAATATATGAAAATAATAAAATATTTCAACAACAAAAATAAAAATAAAAAGTAGTTCATAATTATTTATGCACTCACACACATACCTACACACAAAGAAAATAAACATATTTAATTTAACTGCAGTTACAACAATTGCAATAAATAACAACTTATTAACAATTGAGGGGAAACTAGAGAGAAAGTGCAAATTTTGGATTTCTAAACATGTTAAAACTCAATGGCAAAACTTTAAATGAGGCTTTTGAAAATATTATTCATCCATTTTTATAGAAGAAGCTGAAGTCTAATTATGATATGTGAGGTTGACAGGTGGAATAAACTGAAGGGCGAGAAAAGTGTTCAATACATTCGAAATATTTTCAGTGCTGATCTATTAACTTCAGAGAAGGATGTATGGTGACTAATTGCTAAAATTTTTCAAAAAAGCTCAATTTTTCTGATATATAAACCCGTACGACTTTTCAACTGTAATTTTATATATGAAAAAAAAAATATAAAAAACATTTTGCTTCTTTGAAAAATAATATTATTTAAGTAAAGAAAGGGACATTAATTTACCTAAATATGATCATTTGCTACTATGCAATTAACAAAGATTTTGAAAATTAGTTATAACACCGTAACTACTTTAGTATGACTTTTTTGACCCCCTCGTTCATTAGCGTACAAATAAAATGGATCTTATGCTAAATTATATAATTTAAAAATTAGTTAGTTTTTATCTCAGTTGTCAAATATATTTTGTTACATAAAAAGCTTTACAAAAATTTGTAACAAACACTTTATCTTTCAGTTTTACTGCCATTCTCTTGCTATGCATTGTACCAGAAGTAAGAACCTCTGCGCTTTTTCAAGTAGGCAGTCGAGTAACAGAGTTATATTTAAGTTATGACCTAAAAAATGTGACGGGGATAGTAAGTGAATCGTAGCCACTTGCATGGTTCTTTTGAGCCTTAACAAATTTTTCTTGTTCCACTGGACATGTGATTAGAATTTTGGTTTTAAATGAATTCTTCTGTAGAATTGGAAAATATAGAAAACTTTAAAGCCCTTTAATGTTATAGATATCTCTTTCTTTTAATGCCTTTATCAAATTATACATGCTTTTAGTAAAACAAAGAAAAATTAAGTGAAATAATTGATTAAGTTACTGATTTGAACACTAAATAATAATAATAATAATAATATGTGTTGTTGATCGTTTGTGTTAATGTTCTTCTATTTCGTTAATATACGATCATTTTTCCTAATTTCTTAAGTATTTTTTTAAGCAAATTAACAGATATACCTTTTTTTACGGATCGAATGTCAGGAAGAAACAGAAATTTTGATGAAACTATTATTAGAAAACCGGATTAATTAAGGCATGGCTTTAAAACAAGCTGAAGTGTATCGTGCAAGTGATAACTTAATTATTTATCTGAGGTTAAAACGTTTGTGGAACTCTTTTGTTCATAATTTTCAAACAATTTGCGTAACTTTTATATCATTAATTTTCTTTAGTATGAGTAAAACATAATGCTGCAAAAAACTGTCAAAATTATGTCACATATTCACCTCTGCTGTAAAAGAGAGTTGCTTATATGTTTTTATTAATAAATTATAATACAATTACATAAGAATGTCAGAAAATCTGAAAAACTATCAAAACGTAAATTATTTTAATAAAATAAAACTTAAACATAAATAAAACAAAAACTTGACTGCAGTATTGCAAATATTTTGTAGAAATTTAAGCGTAGTTATAAAATATATTTAAAATTATAAATAAAATACGTTCTATACAAACAACATACACTTACATAAAAACAATTATACATGCATAATTTATTAAAAATATTAAATTACGAAAAAATCAAAAAATTATATAAATGAAAATGCAGAACTTAAGTTATATAACTAAATAAACAAAACCATGTGTTTGTATTATAAAAAAATAAAATGAAAAATATCTACAAAAAACAAACTAAAGTTATAAAAGGAATATGACTTAATTTAAAAAAAAAATCACAAGAACAGAAAAAAAGACAGCAGAAATAAAAGAAACCAAAACGAAATCAAAAATATAAAATAAAGTATAAAATTTACTCGTATTTAATTTCACAACAACGGTAAAAAGACAACAACACAAATATTTAGATAAAGATAACAGCCACAATTACATTCATACACATATACAAGCATACAAAAATAAAATCTAGAAACCTAGAGATTCGTAGAATATGAAAAAAAAATTAAAAACAAATAAAAAAATATTTATGTAATTGTATATAATAAAAATAAATCAAAAAATTAAATTAAAGAAAAAACAAACACAATTTGCTTGTTGTATCATGCAGCAACATAAATCAACATACACACTTCCCCATCCACAAAAACACAATCGACACCAACAATCACAGCCAAACGTTCACATTCACTCAATCATTCCAAAACACGCCCATTAAAATTATAAATGTCAAAATGATAAAAATCAAAACAAAGCAAAAGAACAAATGAGAAAAAACTTAACCAAAAAATAAATATAAATGTCACAATTGATTTAAATGAGATCAAATTGAAGTAATTAAAAATAAAATAGAAAATAAAGTAAAACATATATAAAAAGCAAAAAAAAAACAAAACAAAAAACCAAAAATATATATGAATTAATATGTAAGGTCGAAAAAAAACAGCAAAGAATATATTATATTATATACATAAAAATGAAATATTAAAAAAAAGAAAAACAAAAAACAAATAAAAATGGTGAAAAAACGCAAATAAAATTTTTTTAAAAATAAAATTTATGAACAACTTTGTTTTATTTAAATTTATTGCGGAGTTAAAGCGTGTTGAAAAGAGCCTGACAGACATAATGTGGATAATATTTTTTATCTTTGAACATGCATACAATTTTCTAATTATCTAATCATGAACATCATTATAAATCATGAAAACACCATTCGTGATTTCCTGCTTTACATCTTCATTAATTGCCTTACTGTCTAATTTCTAAACCTGTCAGTTCTTTTGCAGATAGTTACAGCATTTACCTTTGGACGTTAAACAATAAAAGTTCAGAGCAGTGGGAGCTTAAACATATGTATACTTAGTTACCAGCTCTGTACTATATAAGAAGAAAGTCGTGCAAATAATATCTATTTTATTTGTAAAGTAAACAAAGAATGTTGTTAGCCCTTGAGGGAAAATAATATAAAAAGAATAGTGGTTGTTATTTTTGTATGTTCATGCGTCGTGATACACATATCGCAATCCACTTACAAATCAAACAAATGTTAACGCATTTGTGATAAACAAATATGAGCAATTGGTTTTAAAGAATATTCAGATTTATATGTAAATGTAATGCATTAATAGTAACAATTATATAACAATAAAATTCCGCTGGAGACTTTACTTGCGGTCTCCAAAGTAAAACCTTTTAGTTAAGGAGATACAAATTTGATATAATTTCGAATACCTTATCGAATAAATCGCGATTTGTAGCAAGAACCAGCAAACACTTTCTAAAAGATCTACAAATTTAAGTCAACTATAAAAATTATCTGCAGTTCTTTTTATTTCCGTCTTTGCTGACTGCTGGTTGGGTATGAACTGTGAGCGCTTTTAATGTGATGACATCATTCTCAAGACGTGTTCTAAACTGTGCTGGTGAGTCAGTGTTCAGGTTTAGGCTCATTAAGTTCTTAATTTATGGGTGGCTTTTATAATTAATAAATATTTCCGTCTTTCATTATTATCCAGTTAAGTGTGTCCGTCCGAGGGAAAGCGAAAGGACTCTGTAAGACAAAAAAGGAGTTAAAAGTATTCATAACTTACCGAATAAGAATAAAATGAAGTGAAACAACTATCATACGGTTTTGTAAAATTTTAATTATACAATAATTTTTATAGTTTTTAAACGATCTTTTTTATCTTAAATAATTATGTTTTTCTCTTTTCAAAGAGAAAAATATATATAAAAAAAGATCTTAAAAAAGAAAAAAACATATTTATTTTAATTACACTATTTTATAATGTAGCTAAAAATTTCACATTTTGAAATCAAAAGTTATCTGATGTCTAGTCCAAAATAAATTTGATATATTAAATTGTGTCTGATATTATTTTACATTAGAATTACGACCTCCATTCACTCGCAAAAATGGATTGTGCTTTAAACGTATTCCTCATAACTGTTATTTTATGCACGTTAAATCGTTCTTCATCCCGAATGGCTCCTATACATTAAATATATTTTTTTCTTCTTAAGTACCCTAGATATCTTTGGTTTCGTATTCAGTATGTAAAGATTCAATCAGCTCAGCCGATGAGAATTGAAAATGAGGTATAGACATATCTCACACGCAACAGGTAGATACAACTGGTTATGCCTAAAATACTAAAACAATATATTTTTCTTTGGCGAATCGACTTTTATAACTCTAATAGAAAATTAATGGAACCTTAATAGCTTAATAATAGTTTAGCGGATACTTTATACAATTCGCTTCAAATTTTAAAGTTTTCTGCTTCAGAGATGAATTGAAATGTAAATTTAATTCCACGGATTTTAGGGTAATCATATGAGTTGTAGTCCTTCAAGCAATATTTTTAAGAGTTGAGGTAAAAATTAAAACATTATCCAAGTTTCTTTGTAGTATGATGAATTAAGTCTCCACAGTTTGTTAAAATCATTTCAATGTCGTAAAATATATTTTATAGCGTGGTTAAATCGCTTACCGAGAGCCATTCAATGTTTGAAAAAATAATAGCGTAATTGTATGTAATTGTATTAGTTAGTCACTTTCGTGACTGATTTCTAAATCTAAAAAAAACGCCAAGCTAATCAACGAATTAAAAAAGTTTTTCGACTTCAAGAATTACAAACTTATAACTATGTATTATCTGTGGCTATTCTAGTATTAAAGACAAGCTTGCAACATAAATTTATGAAAACCACCCTTTAAGTATATGTGAGCGCACGCACATGTTTTCAAATAAACTAAAAAAATTTACATGGTTTTGCTTATTATTACTTTTGCTTAACAAAATACCCCTGTAAGTGAAACAACACATGGGCTCCTGTTGCATAAGTAAACTTTTTAATATACAATCATAACAGTTAATAAACAAATAGAAATATACCTACCTGCACACACATCCATAATATACATGCGTATCTACAATAGCACCCACTCAACAGATGTTGATAATGAAAAAACGAAAGTAAAGAAAATAAAGCCTGTGTATTTAAACCAAAAACAAAAACAAAAAAAAATAAACTGAGGGATTGTAATCATTGAATGAGTGAATTTGTTTCCAGCAAACACATGTTAGAAATAACTAGGGTGCATATTTTGTTTCTTTAATCACGAAAAGCCTGGGTATAAACAGACTGGAGGGGGTGGAAACAAAGCACAAATTATGCACATAAATATTTGTTTAAGAAACGTATTTCAAGTGCTATGATTTCCAAACAAAAAAGAAATCATATTTAATTTAACATTTTCTGGTAAATCAGAGTTTTTTACCTTAACGGTTGAAGAATGAAATTTTTAAATACTCATAAAAAAAAACCAACTACACATTTCGTGCTTAAAATCTTTATTTTAGGTTTGTTAAGTAAAAAATTTAATTTATTAGTAAACTTAACTTCTTCTGAATACTTTTAAAAATATTTAAGGATTATATATGTGTGTACATTCAATTAAAATATTGTGGTTATTGTTATAACGCGATCTTTTAAGTTTGTCCATTTCCCCCATTCGCTAAATAGTGTATACTAATACATAAATAATTTTTATTGCTTATTAACGAAGAGTTATTAAAATGACATAAACGCTATAACAAAAAAGTGACGTGTTATACACCTATATCCGTAGGTTTTTTTTTGTTATTATATTTATTCATGTAATTTAATACAATTTATATAATTTATGTTAGCAAAAATTTTTATATAACGCACAGTAATGCAATTAACTAAACTATTGAATTAAGCAAATTAGTAGTTTTAAGTCAGGCCTTAGACCTAGTATTTGTTTTTATTTGTGGCGTGTGAATTTCATGTAACGAAATTTGTAGTGCTTTATAATGGCATCGTTCTCATATTCTACTTCCTTTAGTTAGTTGGATAAATTACTGATGTTTACAACGTACGCCACTTTTTTAAAACATATGAAGAATATTGAAATTAGATATTCTTTTAATTCAAAAATATGTAAATTCCAATCTATGCAACTCTAATTTTTTTACAATAAACTCAAACATTTAATTTATATTTAAAAATAGTTTTCTTTTGGGAACAATTTTATTTTATTACTTTATTTTTCAGCATGCTAATAACACGAATTATTATTTATTCTTTAATAAAAAACTATTGGTAATAAAGGTAGTCTCTGTCGTCATTGCGTTGATTGCTCAATTCATTTCCTTAGCGAACCTTATATCTCATTTCAAAAGCGCTGAATGATTACATATTCGTTTTTATCGCTAAACATAGGTGGTTAAGTTGAGTGTTTTTTGTTTAAAATTAAATTTCATGAAATTTTCACAGAAAATCACCGATTATTGTGAATGCTCAATTTAACAATAAATAATAATAATGCTACGAATATGTCTTGCTTAAGTTTTAAAATAAAATAATTAAGCAATAAAGCAAACTATTGGTTACAAACTGCGTAGAAGTTTATACACAAACAACAACAATTGAATATGCTGTTACGCGCAAGACAAAAACTAATTTCACAACAGCAAACATATATATTCTTTACCATCTGCGTAGTTTTCTAAGAAACCCTTTTTTAGACATAACAACAACAAATGTATTGAAATAAATCTTAAGCAGAAACCTTATCATCATAAAAACAAAAACAACTATACACACAGACATACAGGCGCCTATACATCGAATAAACAACATACAACAACAAAATGCGATGCAAAGGGAGTAGAAGATTCTTAAATCTTCTAGACTTTAAATGGACAAGTATATATAGGGAAACGTCTGAGTGGATAATCAATCAGTTTAAAATTTAACCTCATGGAGTAAAGACATGCATTTTAAATAAATTGTTCTGAAGTGTCAACTTTGTGTAGTTAAAATAAATAAAACTGTTATAAATATAAAAATTCTAAAAACTCGTGTTATTTATTTTGCGATAAAGAACTCACAACAAAACGTTTATAAAAGGTATAAACGTATAATATAAAACAAATACTCTACAACTTAAACTAAGCCGAATAAACCTTGAAGTTTAATTTTGCTTTAAATATCTTGTCAGTGGTCAAAATTAACAGAAAGAAACATAATTTTTTTTTCGTGATAGTCACTTGTTAATGAATTATAAAAATATAAGTATAATTTTTCTTTCTTACCCAGTACAAATTTTAATAAGTTATGTTCTCATATACTTAAAAATTTTAAATTTATTTTACAAATAATTTTTTTAAGCGCGAGGTGTCTATATAAAAACTAAACAACTTTTTTCATTTTCAATGGGCCAATGGGCCACACCATTGGGTGGCTTCTTTAGGAAGAGAAAATAAAACTATAAAACTCTGGATCTATATATATATATATAAATAAATAAATAAATAAATAAATATATATATATATATATATATATATATATATATATATATATATATATATATATATATATATATATATATATATATATATATATATATTTATTTATTTTATTTTGGAGCAAAAGTTTTGAACAATTTTGTCATTTATTTTCTTCTCGTGATGATGCCACGAAGTATAAAATTTTGTTTTATATTGCGTGTATCCATCGAAGAGCAACCACCAGCAGCAAACATCACGAAATTTACCCTTTCCCTGCTGCCAAACACAAATTAAATGACGCAGCTTGTTAAATTTAGACAGGAGTTCACTTAATAAAAAGTAAAACAACTACAGGGTGTCCGCCGGAAGGGTATACTACTTTGTTTTGCCCCCATTTTGGAATACATTAGGCTTCAGAGTTCATATTCAGCAGTCGTGAAGTAGAGACTTGGCAAATTTATTATGAAAAAAATGTAATCATTGGTTCATTATTTTAAAACATTTTATCAACCATCGATTACTCTGACGATGAGAAAGTTACATGGTATTTTTGGGAGAAACAACAAAACGCACTATTTATCGCGCAGTAAAAGATTTCGAAGAAAGGGGGTCTGTAGGTGATTTGCCCTAACTTGAATCACAACGTACTGCAAGATCGGTTGAAAACATTACTTCAAGATGGCGTTCAAAACAATCCATCAACCTCAATTCGTTGCCGTGCTGAGGAGCTTAGTCTTCAAATTTGGCCACAATTTGTTTCCATATAAGGTTCAGTTGACACAAAAGCTTGTGTGCGAATGCAATGAAAAATGTACTCCAAAGGACTCACATATATGTGGTTAACGGAGGCGGGTATTTATCTGATATTGTATTCCATACATAATTGCCGACATTGATTGCATAGATAGATGATGATTACAATGTATATAACTCCAATGACTGTAAATGATGCATGCAACGATCCATAGCATTGCATTCCGCTAATAACTTATTAGCAAGAATGACATATGAGTCCATATAACATTTGTAAATATTAAATTTAAATAGTGGCTTAAATAGTGTATTTCAAAAGCTGCTCGGAGGAGATTGAAATGTTTTTGATAACATTTATATGCCATGCACTAACCGCCTTGGTAACTGAAAATTATATGAACCACTACTCTTATTAACGCTATTATTAGCATTAATAATAATTTGACCCAAACAAATCTGTTTTCCAAATCTTTAATCGAGCGAGATAAATTAATTAAAGAACTCATAAATGTTCGCTAAAAATTGCAACTAATTGCACTTTTAACTTTGTTTGATTGTTTAGAATAAGTTTTGTTTTACTCTTGTATTTCAGTTATGTTTTTATTTTTTATTTTTAATACATTTTTTTGTTTGTTTTTATTTGTTTAACCACCATCACCAGATGAATAAAATCATTGCAGAAAAAGGCCAGCTTTATCATTAACTAGAGGAAAAATCTAATTTCACTTAAATTAAAATTAAAAGAAATAAGTGTACTGAACTGGGGGAAAGGAAATATAAAAATGAGGTTGGTACGTGAAAGACCACAAGCAGCAACCACCCCACTTGCCCTACATTCATTTACTCATTTTCTGCTCGAATAGCTGCACTCACATCAAGGATAAACACATAGAATGGTGCATCTAAATGCACAAAATAAAGAAATAAAACTACATCGTGAGTTATTTTTATTTCATGTAAAATTAATTAATTTTCTTTGCTCTTTATATACTTTTTTTTATAGCTGTTGCCAAAGCTAACAAGCACAGTCACAACAACATTCAGCTATAATTTTATTTTTATTTAAGCCAATTTTTAAAAAGAATAAAAAAAATAAATAAATAAAAATCAAATGGAATGGTGAAATGAATGCAACGGTATTTACAAATGCAGTGGCCCCATCATTTTATAAAATTTAAATTTTTGGAGAAAAATCCTTAATTCTTGGGTTTTTTGATTTACATAGCTGGGGGAACTGCAAAAACAATATATATATATATATATACATATATATATAGACCTGAGCATTCTCTTGGGATCTCAATTAATTCTAATAAAAATTTCTTGCTTATTTTCAAAGTATGCCAATTTTATTTGCTAAAACATGAACTGTAATAAAATTGTATATTAGAGTGAAAAAATTTTAATTCAATATCTAAGATTAAGAGGTTAAATTTTAAAACAAAATAGGGCCAAAATAAATCTTATCAATATCTATTAAAATACTTAAAAGTAGATGGCTTAAGACAATTTGGAAACTGTAAAGATTATTAATCGCAAAAGAGGTTGGAAAACTTTACTGTTTTTACTAAATAGAACAAAACGAAAAACACAGCGTTTATAACATGACAACTCCCTGGGGCCACGCAACTTTGATGGATCTCTTCCCTATCTAGACATGTACTTTGGGAAGTGAATGGTGTCACCAGTCGCCTGAACTAGAAGGAGCCTCAAAGTGGAAGAGACATAGGACTTTCGGAATCCGACCACTGAGTTTATAGACACACACTGGTACCATGGGAACTATGTACCCACAGGGCTATGGCACGTTCTGGTTATTGTGCTGCAACATAACACCCCTCGGGGTGGTTTAAATATGGTTGAAATATGTGACTTTTAAAAAGCTCCCGAAGAGATGTCAGTGCAGTGATAAGACCACCGTCAGCTTAGAGCCAAATAGCCCGCCCCTTATTATTACATACATACCATGACAATGGTTCTGTAAAACTTAGACGAAAATATGTACACTTGTTATCATATACTACTTAAATTCTAATTGAAGAATGTCGAAATGAAATAAATATGTAGAAATGTCTTTGTATATAGTGAGACTAAGCACTGTCGGGCATTTTTAAATTTTGCTGGAAGAAAATTCTCCAGCTATATATTTTTGTTGTTGTGTATTCGATCATATTTGAAACGTTATCTACTAACGAATTATTTGTTTATAAGAGTTATACAATTTTTAAAATTCGTTGGCTGAAATGAATCGAACTATTAGCTACTCTTAAATGGAATGCAAGTTTTTAAGATCTAGATATACAGAAGGCAAAACGTAACCTTTTTGAAACAATGTTTGTTTGTCTTCCCGTTTATGAATCCCTTTATCTCTGGGACTGTAGAATTTAGACTCTACAGATTTTTATAATTTACCAGTACAGACTTTATAACAAATATTTAAAACTAATGAGTGTTCTGAAAGTGTCCTCATATTTACTAAAATATAGCTATTTTTTTAACTGTGTTAGCCATACAGAATAAGTGTAAATATGCTTGCTATAGCAATATGTAAAAGAAAGTAAAACTTTAAATTTTAGATTGTCCTAAGCTATTAAAATCTATTTAAGGATAAAAAAATTAATTAAGCAAACGTTGCTGGAGCAACCTCCCTATGTATATAGATATGCCAAGCTTACATATTATGGAATGTGTTCAGTCGCTAAATGGTAATTTTTTATATTGTTAGCAGGCCTGATATAATTAAATGTTATATTCCAATTGATGACTTGTGTGTAAGTAACTCTGGATTTTTTGCGGTATTGTGCAGATGTCGATGTTCCATTACGACTTTGTATAGTATACTGATCATAAATATTAAAAAGAGAATGACAATTCGTTAACTAAAATTTCTATGTGGCTTAAAACAAAACGCATTACTATAGAAATTTCAAATATATATAAATACGTGCGTAGAGTATCCACAAAATCATAAAAATATATATAAGTTTCTTAAAATTACATAGATTACAACAAGTAAACTTCAAATAGGAATGAAATCGTTTAAAACATTAACTGCCATTATCACAAGACTTAAAAACAATATCCAATTTTTGTGCTGTTTATTCTTCTTTAATAATTAAGTTTACAAACATGTAGTTGTGCAAATATTTATTATTGTTTTCATTACATCTGTTGACATTTGTAACGATTCAGTGATTTTATTCAAAACAATTTAACAAAATAACAACAATTCCTTAAGATATATAACTTACAACCTCAAACTACAATTCTGGTGTTTTTGTGGTAAATATTATTGTAAACTTATGTTTACTTAATATGATATGCGATAAGAAATTATGAATCCTGAATTGCAATTTGAATTTTGAATTCTTTATTTTTAATCGCATGTATTGCAAGTGTTCTTCTTTGTTCTGTCTTCAGAACAATTCATTCATAATATAAATGAATCGAATTGAATACAAAAAAATCAGTTAAAGAATAGTATTAAAGCCTCCGTATAGAAGTTTGAATTTTAAAATAATTAAAACAGAACAAAACGGAAATAAGCTTAGGGTAGATCAAGCAGTTCATTGACCTCATAAAATATGAATATATTGCAGCAATAAGAAAAAAATGTCGTTTTTATTTAGAATCAGTATTTAAGATTATTTTTGCTTTAATTTTGCACGAAAAAATTGACTCCTGTATTACTACGGATGTGAAAGAAATATTTTGTTGTTGATAAACATAAAACCAATACATTTAATGGTTTTACAAATTAAACAGAGTGCTTGAATTTCGAAAAAGAATTTTCATATGACCACTTGACTAGTGCTCAAACCATATGAGCAATGGATTCTACTCGAAATTTTGTGAAATATTCTTTTTTGAAAAGAACAGAAAGTACCATATTTTAAACTACAGTTCTATATTGGAAAACTAAATAAAAGAAACTACAAGTTATCTTATAAATTATTGTAATTTAACCCCTGTTTGCACAGTCTTTGACTCCAACAGAACTAATTTAAAAATGCCATAAAGTATGAATCATACTGTGAACAGCAAATATTGCTGTAATACTTTCCCAAGACAACTATGTAGCTTCAGATATTAAAAAAACTCAACTTTTTAATATTTTAATATGGCATAATTTTATTGTCATTAAAAAATCCCAAGCATACTTCAAAATATATTTTCTCTCGTAATTCGTAGATAAAACGAAAATTTGTTGTCGATTAAAGACTCTTTTGTTTGTTCTATTTCATTTTGAATTGCCTGAAATATTAAAAAGTATTTGACACGAGCTAAAAAAATTAGAGAAAACTCTAGTTATAATTTCGCACATCACCAAATGCAAAAGGGATACAATTTTCTTTTTATAAACTTTTTTTAAATACTTACATATTGTACTATTTTTCTATAATAAAAATTCAAGCTGAGGAAAAACTTAAAAGAAAATTAAAATCCAACTTTAAGCAAAACTAAATTTCTTTTATCGATGGGTTCATTTAAATTTAAGCCTATTATAACTATATTAGTATAGAGCTTTAATTTTAGTCAAACAAAAAGTTAGGAAAATAATTTTTTCAAGTAAATACTCAATAGGAACAATTTATTGGCATGTTAAAAATGCCTTAATTTAGATTTATATTTTTAACTTTTTCTCTTTCTTTTTTAACGTAAATCCGAACATTGTTATTGGAATTTCTTTTAAAATTTTTTTCTAATTAACATCCTTTTTCCTACTTATTTTACTTTTAACAGTGAAAAATTCTTTCGACAATGTCAGAGGAAGTTACCTTATCATTGTATCATTCTAACAGTTGGTAATAAAATAAATAAATCTTTTAGAATGTCTATCCAAATATTTATAATAATATTAGGTGTATGTGTGTGGGAAATTTAACACACACATATACACAAACTACATGATGAATATTTTGGTTCGCCATCACATGTCATCTACCGTACCATCTATCCGTACTGTCTATCGTAATGTTGCAATACCAAGAATTTGGCAGCAATCAGTCTTTACTTGACTGCCTTTATTTTAAAAGAACAAATAGTATGTTTCACTAAATATGCATAACATATACTATCTTGCTATATATGAGTTTATTTTATGATAGTGATATTTAAGTTAACTAAGCACAAATGTAACAAAACAAAGACATGTGGATACCCAAACGTTTGTTATTCTTAAACTGTAGTTCAGTTATGACAATACACCATCTTACAAATCATAGGCTGTCAAAGGTTTTGGCTGGCGGAAACCCGTTTGCGTCTTTGAACTCTTTTATCGAAAACTGATTATCCAAAAACTTCGGCCTTTATAGCAATGAAATAATTTTCTATAAATTTTGGAATGTAAAATATATCTTTAGGTATTAATTATGCGCTTAGCACTTTTAAGGTGATATTTGATTTTTAGGGAATCTACTGCTGGTGTTAAGAGTGTTAATGTTAGATCTAAGATCTACACTTTGCATATTTTTCTTTAGCTATAGGAGAAATTTTTCAGCACAGGATACATCATAGCATTCAAGCTTTTAGATTCCTTTATCTTAAGCAGCTTTTATTATTATAAGCTAATATTTATCATTTTTATCCTTTTTTTGTGTTATGGAAAGCAGAAATTAGTTCTGAAACCCATATGCAAAGAATACTAAATAACATTTTCTTATTTAAAATACCTTTTCTTTGGCTCCAATTGACTGTTCGAAATTTTCATCGGGTATACTTTCGATGGTGTTAAATCGATAACTTAGCCTGAAAAAGCGTAGCATGTCCTTGATCAGACAATTTTTGTTTAAAATAGTCAAAAAATTAAATTTTTACTACTTGAGATGAAAAATTTGGGTAATGTTAGTTACGGTTTCTTAGATAGACATTTTTTGATTTTACGTAACTTATTTATTTGGGTGATGATGGTGCTATTGTCACGCTTCTAAGAAAAAAGTTGAGGAGTTTCCTATGCTTGCTTTAAAACAAAACTAATGCCAGATCACACTGAAAGGCGGTTAGATAAAATAAGCCAATAGTCTTGAAGCCTGAAAAGCAGAAGAAAAAGTTGAGCAAAGGCGGAGAAGATACTCTGCTCAACTTTGTGTGTTCTGGCTGTACAGCTACTAATGTAACTATTTGTAATCGAATGATTCTAAGCAACCCTTACAGTCCTCTTGCATTTATACGTCCCTTAATGTATGTAATCCATAACTAGTAAATTTTAAATTCAATGGGGATTACATTTTCGCTTTTGCAGCCTGGTCGTTAATTCATTATATTCATTCTTTTGAAGTTTCTGCAACTATAAAGTATATTAGATCTGATATATAGTGTATCCAAATTTTTTGTGAATCATTCTTTAATTCGTAGATTGAATTTAGGTCAGCTTCAGATGTATGTATTAGTATTCATAAAAATTGGTATGCACTCCTATGTTTTAATTCTGCTGTTGCCTACTTTAAAGTTTTACGTACAAGTATACATATCCAAACACAATCTTATAAAGAAATGTTTTTATTTATTGTACATAAGTTTTTAAAGCATTCTTAGTTAAAACCTAAAAAATGTTAATTAAGCATTTTATTTTCTAATTTTATTCGTAGTTTTTCTTTGCTTTTAGCAAAAGGAAAATATAAAAAGTATTTTATTAGCTTGACTTGCTTAGATTTTTATATATTTTAAGCAAGAATAAAAATAGTTGTTCTTAATTACACGGCAATTACGCTAAATATTCTTAAGAAGTGCATAACGAAATTTAAAAGACCTGTTAAAATTAATTATTAAAAACAAAATATTTTTTAATGAAATTATTATTTATAATACAAAGAATGTTAAAAATAAGTGGTAAAATTTGGTAATAAAGTACAAAACATTGTAACATTGTTTGTTACATTAACATTCCTTTTGCATAAAGAATTTCAAACTATTTTAAAATCATAAACTTAATAGACAGAAAAATTTTAGGGAGAAACAACTTGGCTCTTGTTTTATTATATAAAACTATTCAGTTTTTAAATTAAAAACTACATGGTGTTTTTTTTCAATTGTAAAAGAGAATTAAAAAATTAATACATTAACAATTTGTATGTAAAATTTTTTAAAAAACACAACAAATTACTTATTTGGCTAATCTAACAAAACCCACTCACTTATCGAATTCTTTTTTACTTCTCGTGTTTTATTTCACAAATAGTGAGTTCGTCATTTGGTCATTTGAAAAAAAAAACAATAATTTATGAACGTATAATAGCAATTCAAAACTTTGAATATTACAAAGGTCGTTATTAAACACATTTCGCATGGATTTTGTACTATGTCCTCTTCAATTTTTACTAAATAAATTAAAGGAGTAAACACAATGTAAATGAAATAGAAGGCATTCAAATAGTTCGTTTATTTATTATTAAATTAAAAATTTTATTACACACATTATGGATTTACCATTTATTACTTTTCAAATATTTTTATCTTTCTAAAACATATTTTCTAAGGCACTTTATAGTAGTTTATTCAATTACAGCAACATTTTATTGCTCAACATTATCCGAATGAACTTCATCAATTTTTTTATTAATATTCGCTGTGCTTGTTTAGTATTCATAAAATACAATGTCATCGCTATATAGAACAATGTCATCAGATCAAATTAGAAACATAAATATTTATTTATATACGTATATGTATACTTAGTGAAATATATAGAAAACTAAAAACAACCGAACTAATACGAATACAAAAAAACAATGACAATAGTTTTTATTTTTAACCTGATTTCTTTCTATTCGAATATGAATCTATAAGTATGAACATTGTGAAGAAATACTTGTTGTTAGTATTTGTATATTAGAATGCTGTTACGTATATTTGTGTAAAATATAAATTATAGATGAAAATCCCCGTGTTTCTCTTTTCAACCATAAAATTGCTGTAAAATACAACACATGCAATTTCATAAAAATTTTACAATAAAAAATATAAAACTCGGCATTTCATACACAAAAAGTACGCATCAATATGATATGGTCACATCTTAAAATATTTTATAAAAAATGTTAAATATTTAAAATATGTAAGAACAGAAAGTGTAAATACAACCTTCGACAAAAGAATCCGATTTAATCAATTGATAAAAGTTCCACGTGTGAAGGAAAATTCATTCAGGTGTTAGATTAATATATGATAATTGCTAATGCTCATTACAACCTTACCTGCAGCTTACTAATGAAAATTTATTAATATTTATCAGCATCCCTAAATCTGGTCGAACAAACTTTCTTCCTTTTTTTTTGACATAAAAAATCTTAAAAAAATTACGAATAGGTAAGATGTAGAGACAGACCACTGCGTGCAAGTTGAGGGCTTCAGTGAAGTTATTTGTGAGTTTAAGTTTAATTTAAAATAAAGGAGATTAACTATCACTTAGATTAATTAATAGTTAAGTGGAGATGTTTTCTCTTTCTGATGCAGTATAATATGAGAATGTCCACATTTTGCTTATGTTATACTAGACTGCATTAACAGTATTTCACAAAACCGATTCTAATGCCATTTAAAATGCATGTTATATATATAATGAAATTAATATCTTTGTAGTTTATAAATCCAAAAATTACTTTAATCGATTAATAAATTTTCAGTAATTATTTAGGAATTTCAATCGATGCCTTCTTAATATAAATATGCAGAAGGGCAGCTTTACAAAATGGTTAAATGCGAAAAGTTTACAGATTAAATAAGAAAAACATTTTTAATCGCCGTGAAGAGTAAAAATGCTCACCTGAAGAGCTTAAAAAGATTAATTCAATAAGAAGTTTGTTTTCTAAAACAAAATAAAACCAAAAATTTAGATTAAAATGATTACAATTTTTATTGTATAACGAAGAAAAAGGTTTTGCATTTATGAATGAAAAATAATATTCGGCTGACAATTTCTTCCATCAGCATCTTTAATCACTCAAAATGGCGAACCTGCTTCGTAAATTACATTATGGATTTTGCGTTTTAAGACTGAAATCGTTTCGATTAGCTCCATACAGACTCTGTTCTCAACATAGCCCCACAAAAAATAATCCAGTGATGTTTAATCACACTATCTGGCTGCTCACTTAAAAGCTGATTATCGTGAAATTATGCGATCGGGAAATTTGGTTTGCTATAAATTGATCGTTTCATTGGCTGTGTGACATGTAGCACCGTCCTGTTGAAACCACATGAAGTTAATGTCCACGTCGTCAATAATAGGGCAATATTGAGTTATTAGCATCTCGCGATAAAGTGATCCATTGACCGCTACCGCATATTCAGCCTTCTTCGAAAAAAAAAAACGGTACAATCGTGCCACCACATCCCATAGCACACTATACAGTAAGACGTGGAGCATGCAAAGGCTTCTCAATAACCGGTCAAGGATTTTCAGAAGCCCAAATGCGACAATTTTGCTTGTCGACATACCCTGACAAGTGAAAATTGCCTTCGTCTGAAAAAATGATATTTTGAGAAATATCAGCCGATTGTTTCTGAATGAATTAAGTGAATCTACGGCGATATGAATGGTTGGTCGGCTTCAATTCCTGCACCAGTTGAATCTTGTGAGTATTCAAAGTTAAATCTTACGCTAAATGGATAACCAAATATTGAGAACGTCTAGGAATTGACAAATTTGGATCTGCTTCAACATTGTAGCTCACGGCTACGATGTGCTAGTACATTTTGCATAGAGTCTCTCGACACAATTTTAACGATCAAATTCTTAATTGCGATCTCAGAAAGATGATTATGTCGTCCGAAAATATCACGAATTTTACCAAATGTAACTTTAACAGAACCACCATTTTCATAGTGTATTATAATTATTTTAATGCGATTTTCGTGCGAAATTGCATTCATTGTAAAAATTGCCAATGCATCTACTACGAATACGTCAAAAAATAAATGTCTAAACTATCATGTTGTTGATGTTGCCACTATTGAAAAACAAATTTCTGCTTGAAAAGCCCGATACATCAGTAGTCATAAATAGATATCAAATAGTTAATGCAGCCTACCAGTGATGATTTGACCATAAAGATTATTACAGAAAGCTGAAAAAGCAGATCAAAAAAGCTCAAGCAATTTTGAAAAAATAGTAAATCTAACCATGCAGCCATCAAGTTCAAATATTTATTCAATATTTTGGTTAAATTGGTGTTACAAATGTTTTTTGGATAATCTTTTGTATTTAATTGTTATATTGGATGTGTAAACACAATTTATTTTCACATTTTAAGTATATAAAAAGTTATTAATTGGGCTCAAATAAGCAGAAATATTAATTTTGTTTTTAAAGTTAAAACTTTTGTGCTGATTAAGAGAAAAAATTTTTGTTTTTATTTCACATCAAATTTCTTAATTTTAATCAAAATAACATTTTATAGTACTTCTTATAACTAATAAAAAGCTTATTTCGCATAATCGCAGTAAAAATATATTTAGGTTAAATATAGAAAAATTTATATTGCAGTAATTTAAAGTGAAATTTAGAATTTACGTTTTATTAAAAAATGAATTTTAAACAAATGAAAAGGATCAATTTCTATGTTGTAATAACTTGAAAAGAAATTATGTTTTTTTATTCATTGAACAACTGAAATTAAATGTTAAATAAAAAAGACAATACAAAGTTCAATAAACTTCTCGTAAGCAATTTTCATGTAGAGAATATATTAGAATATTGCAAACAATTTATATTGTATATAATAGTTAAAAACTTGAGCTATAGTTTACGGAAGCTATGTATGAATTTATAAAAGTCTCAAGAGTTTTTTAAAACACAAAAACGCCCGCGACTTTTGCTGCTATTTTTATTGCTATTTGTTTTTCTTTTGTCATAATTTTGTGTGTTTTCATTTCTTTATTAGAGCTCTACTAATATCATATATATCTACTCTTATAGCGCCATTCATGCTAAAGGTCCAACTATAATATACATAAGCTTAAGCTAATGTCAAAAATAGAGCGAAAAGTCTGTCAAATGCTCAAGAAAATCATTGTAGACTTTTATGTGGCTATAATGTACTTAAATCAATATAGAAATTATTATAGACAGATGCACATTTAATTTATTCGTACTTTTGCTATAAAAAATAATTTCTTTCTAAAGAAATTTATTAATTTATTATTTAATAATCATATTTTTTATACTTAATACCATCCTTATACAAATTAATTATTTTTTTACAGTTTTAGGAACATTACAAAAGAAAAATTACACTGCGCTGTTGCGCTGTTTGTATTATTTAGCCCAAAAGTACTAAAACATGCAATTTCGTGCATCATTAAAATTTGCCAATTGTGTGTGTATAACACAATACAAAATCATCTATTTCCGAACGGAATGTGCGATCAGTTTCGTACATTGCTTAAGCAAATGAAATTTGTTTAGAGTTCTAAATGTTAGTGACGGTCAATTTTACACCAGGAACATAAATAGAATTACGACAATACTTAGACGCAACAGTTTCCCAGTAAAACTTATAAACAATTTGATAAAAGAAGCGGAAATTAAACTCAAAACAGATTATCCTTAGACTAACATTACTAATGATAAGAAAAATCCACAAACAACTTTCTACGGTGTACAATTTATACCAGGTTTGACTGATAGCAATAATAACAACTGACACAATACAATTTTCATATAAACCGAACAGCACATTGAGCAGAATATTTAGAAACATGAAGAATAAAATATATAACCAGAAACAATGCAATGTTGTATATGATATAAAGTGCAAAGGCTGTGATAACGAGAGCTGTGATCTAGTATACATTGGAATAACAAAACATACATTGGAGACAAGAATAAGTGAACATAAAAACGATATTACAAAACGGAAAGAGACAACAGCATTATTATAACACATACTTAATACTGGACATGCAGCTGACTTTGACAAAGTCAAGATTTTGGACATAGAATGCAAACAAAGGGTGAGATATACGATAGAAAGTCTCCGCATTCAACAAAACATTGACAAGACTATGAACCTAAAAGAAGACACGGATAATATAAACACCAACTACAGTGTTGCAATAACAAAAATTTAAACGTTCTATTTAATTTGAGTTGTGTTTGTTTTCTACTCAAGTTCAATTGTTTTTTGAAATTTGTCTAAATGTTAAGTTAGGAATATAATCAATATTATATTGTAAGTAAATTATTGTGGTGTATTTAATTGTAGTAATGTAAGATTTTAATTTTTAAATGGACGAAACCCTTGAGAAAGTCAACAATGAATTGGCGAAACGTTGGGTAAAAGTGTAATAAAAAGTTTCTATTGACACGGAATATGTTAGGCCTGACTAGCTAAAGTTTATAAAATTAACAACATTGAAATTTGACGAAACTTGACGAAAAGTTTTGTTTAGTACATTTTAGTTCGCCGTATTAGGTATTGGCACAGTCGCTTAAGTTGGCTTAAGCTAGCATATGCATTATATAGTTGGGCCTTAAGGTTAACGACAAACATTTTTGTGGTTTGTTTGTATTGTAGTCCTGTAGATATTACAAAATTCATTATTACTTTTTATGGGGGTATGTATCTTCCATTTGCTATGCAGAAAGATGAGTTAAGGTGTCAGGAACATGTTCAGCTGCATATTCGTTCTCTATTTTTTTCAAATAGTGTTAAGTAGAGTATATAAAAACTGTCTTAATATAATTTCATAGCATAAATAAAGTTTAGAGAATACTTATCCGCAATGAAAATTTTAGATTTTTTGATTTTAATATTTGGCGTCTGCGATAAAAACACATTCAAAAAAATTTTTTTATGTACAATTTTGCATAAAATTATTAACTTTATTAGTTTGATGCGGTAACACAATTTTACATTTACCTCATAAACTAAATATCATAAAACAAAGAGAAGCTGCAAAAACAGTAATTTTTTCAATTTTCATAAATAACATTTTGATACTTAACACTGATCTAAAAAAAAAAGACAAAAAAAGCATACAATGGTATAGCGAAACAATGGCAGTTTTTACAAAGAATATTGACATAACAGTCGTAAAAGGAGAATGAAAATAATAAAAATTTCCAATTGGGAATTATAACAAAAACAAAGCAAAGTAAAATAAAATAAAATTAAATAAAATAAAACATAAAATAGAAATGTGAAAACTGAAAGGGTTGAATTTTAACAAATTGAGTGCAAAAATGTTGGTAATTAAATGTACTAAATGTGTTTTATAATGCTTACACGATTTCATTTGATATACTTCCCTTTAAGCAGCTTAATCAAATAAAATAAAGGGAGTAAATGTATTAACATTAAAAACATAACAACAAGTTTGTGTTTTTTGTGTTGTATTGCCTAATGGAATTATTTTAAAATCTTATGTATTTTTGGACATGTAGAGCATTGAATTATGCTAAGTAAGTTGGCTGCTGTTAATGCGTAGTGAAAAGTTTTTCCAAATTTTGTGTTGTGTTATCTTTTGTTAAGTAAAACAGATTACAAGAAAAACAAATTTGATGTTTTCAAGAAAAATCAATTACCACTTGGTAGCGATAACGAATTCATCAATTTTTACCTTTATCATTAATGTTAAACACTATATAAAATAAAATAAAAATTGTACAGATTTAATTTAGGTTAATTTGTGCTAGGGGGAAAGCATATCCATATAGCTATTTCACTACTACTAATATAGCTCATCAGTGAATTTTATCTCAAATTTTGTATAGAAAATTCAATAGTCTTATATTTCAAGCCAAATTGATTAAATGAGAGTTTTCATTGAAACAACACAGCAAAAAGGTAACTCAACTCAAAAACACTTTAATACAAAAACACTGTAAACGTTTCGAAAAGAAAAACACTTGTTTTTGATTCCAAAAAATTAAATTGTTTAGTTTTACAGATTGTGCTTTATATATATAGTCGGCAAGTTATGTTATTCGAAGAAATCACTCAATTTGGCATAGCTATGTAATAATAATTAAATTTGTTTTAATGTTTTAGTTCAATATCATCGTTTTTAATTAAACTAAAAGAGTTTTAATTAAATTTTCATCATGGAATGATAAAAATTTTGTTCGTTTCACAAGCCTCTTTCATAATTTGTAATTTTTTTTGGATTTATAATAAAATCGAAAGCTGTTGAAGTCTTTTAATGTCTTAATTAGTTTATTGTTTTGCTTCAAATCATATCTTTGGCAAATATTTTTTATTGAAATTTATACGCGACATTTTTAAAGAACTTATTATGTACACACATAGATACACACGTGTTTAGAAAATTTCCTAAAAAGAGAACTATATTCAAATTTAAATCTCTGACTATTTGTTTAACCCTTATGTTTATAACAAAAAAGAAAGTTTAGCATACCTTTAACAGAGTGGCAAGTTATCCTTGCTGAAATTAATAAATTTTCTACATTTAGAAATGATTGCACAATAGTTAGAAAACTATATGCCTTAGTGTGGTAGAAATTATAAATTTTATTGATCACTCTGCATTAAAATATAATTTGCATTAAACCAACTGTTCTTTAAGTGAAACGTTTTTGTTGCATACCAATATTTTCTTTTCTACTTTTGTACAATTTTAAAATATTTTTTCCATAAATCATAAAACGTATATTATGTAAAAGTTTTTGAAATTGTTGAGGGTAGGTAGCAGTAAGAGGATGTGCTTTCAATTAAAACACAAAGCCAAGTTAATGGTATAGACGAATCTAGTTGTTAATTGTATTAAGAATTATGCATCTCAAAGAGCTTCAAACATTTGGGAATTCTATTGCGCACATTAGGCTTAAAGTTTATTTAAATATTTGAAACCGAACTCACAAATATAAAAAAGTAAAATATATACATATTTATATATTTAAACCAAAGCTTGACCGACCAAAACTCGGCCGACTTACAGGGTTATTTATATTGAAAAGTATAGGGAAGTTATAATTAAACTTCCAAACTACTCACAAATATTTTAAATAATTTAATTATTACTAACCACTAGGCCTTTTTTTATAAAAATTTTGTAAATTTTATTTTTTATTATTTTTCTATATTTCGCCAAAACATTAAAAAAAATGTTGATAATTTTGAATTTGTTAGTCAAAAATTTTTTTATTTTTGATTAATTGTTAATATACTTTTTATTTATCCTGGTTTGGCGAAATATTGAAAAATAATAAAAAAAAAGTTTAAACATTTTTTTATAAAAAAGACCTAATGGTAAGTAATAAACTACTAATAAGATATTAAAAAGGTCAAATAACTATAATTATTGTATTAAATAATTTGAATAAAATAATCAATTGAACACAGGAAAACTTTAATATCAACCCTAATAAAACCTCCTAAAGGTACTAGAGCTGAGATCTAAGCAAATATTTTAGCTACGAAAATATCGGGGTTTTCAGCAAAAAGTTTGTTTTTCAATTGTGAGAACATCAACAAAATGATAGTTTTGATATTAAGCTTTTTGACGTATTCGTGGTAGATGCATTGGAAATTGTTAGAATGCATTCGATTTCGCACAAAAATTGCATTTAGAAATTCGTGATATTTACGGACAACAAAAGTGTCTTTCTGAGACCGGTATTAAGAATTAGGTTGTTAAATTTGAGTCGACGGGCTCGATACAAAATGTGCGAACACCAACGCAGGTTCTACCGGGTCGTTCAACTGAAAACAGACGTGAGCTACAGTGTTGAAGCAGATCCTAATTTGTCAAACCCATTATGTTTTTAAGAATTGAGGTTATCCAAACCCACCACATGGCTAATTTTGAGTAAGGGTTGCCTAACAAGTTTCAACTGGAGTAGAAACCGATCATTAATATTGCCGTAGATTCGCTCAAGTCATTCAGGAACAACTAGCTGGTTTTTCTGCAAAAACAATTTTTTCAGACGACGCCCATTTTCACTTGTAAGGGTATGTCAGCAAGCAAAATTGCCGCATTTGGGCTTCTGAAATTCCTATAGGGATTATTCAGTAGCCTTTGCATGCTTAACGTGTCACTTTATGGTACACTGTGTTGTCTGGAGGCGTGGTTGGGGCTTTTTTTTATAAGGCTGTATATGCCGTAACGGTCAATAGATTACGCTTTCGCGAGATGCTAGAAACTAAATTTTAGGCTATTATTGACGAATTGAATAGCAACAGGATGTTGCCACATGTCATACAGCCAATCAATTTATTGCAAACCAAATTTCCCGATCGAAAAATTTCACTACAATAAGTCTTTGAATGCCCAGCCAGATCGTTTGATATAACATCACTGGACTATTTTTTGTGGAGTTATGTTAAGGACAAAGTCAATTCAATTTAAGCTCAACTCAAAATCAGGGATGTGATTAACGAAATAGGACCGCCACTTTTGCAAAAAGTGATTACAGTGATTGAAAACTTTGATGAAGCAATCGACATCTGTCAGCGTGGGTATGATGGACATTAGCTAGACATACTTTTTCCTTCATAATTGCCGAACTTTCCTTCTTCGTAATACAATAAAAATTTGAAACACCTTAATTTATATTTTTTGTTTTAGAAAACAAACAAACTTCTTGTTGAAATGCCCTTTACATTTAATTTTTTTTTTCTGCAGTAACATGCATGTGACCAAAAATAATTATTAATTTTTAATTAACAAAGTCTTTTGTGCTTGTTAAAAAAAATTCCACTTCAAAAAATTTCTCTATCATGAAAAGTTCCACTTAAAGCTCTTTAGTTCTCACAAATTAATAAAAAGCTATTATACGTAATTTATTCACAAATTAAATTTTTCTCTACTTCTGATACATTCTTTCTATTAAATTTTATATCGATATATATATATATATATATATATATAATTCGACTACTAATTTAATAAATTAATAATTATACCAACAATATATAGAGTTTTATAAGCTGTTAATGAAGTGAATATAATTTGATACAATTATTAAAAAAGGTTATTTTGAAATATCTTAAGTTAACATGTTACTTTGCTATTGAAAGATATAAACATAAAAATGTAAATATTTATAAAAACATTAAAAAAGTGTTTTAAAATAAATGCATGAAATTGCCATCATTGTCTTGTATTTTTTTTTCTATTTTTTACTGCAGCACTCGTATCTAATAAGGCGATGAAACTAACAAAGCAAAAAAGAATGAAAATAAGTGCAAAAAACAAGAGATACTGGAGAAATCTCTCTTAGAGTTACACTGACTGCATTCAAACATGCATGCATTATACAAGTATATGTATAAGTGTAATTCATATAAGTGTGTTAGTTTTATATTTTGTTTTAGTTTTTTGTTTTTTAAATAAATGTTTGTAGATTTTATATTATAGTACTACACGTACATTAGCCCAAAGTTCGTATTTTACTACCTGTCGTGATCTTGTAATCCTTAATGTTTTTACTTGTGCTTATTTACTTGTACCGGTATAAAGCAGAATAAGTGGAAAAGACAATAAAAACAATAAAAAAGGGTAAAAAACATGCTTTTTTACGTATCATACAAACAAAGATCCATTTATTTTTATAAAAATCTGCATCCATACATATTCATATATGAAAGCATACTTCTTCATGTGAATATTAAACTTCTATAGATATGTATGTATATATATATATATATATATATATATATATAAATGTATATAACTTGTGTTTGTATATGTGCTTTTTTGGTTGCAAAAAAAAAAACTATCCTACACTATGGTGCATGTTTAATGTCATGTTATTGTTTTAAATTATACTACACTTATAGCTTATCTACACCATATCCTGCCACTCAAAAAATATTTATAATTTACTTCATATATATTTTTTTATACTTATTGCTGTGTGTCGAGGTTAATATATAACATTTAAATATTTTTGCTATCAATTTAAAAGACACCAACATTTTTTATGATTTAAGAAGTATAACTACGTAAATAAAAATGATAATAATTTAAATTAAGATCTTTTGGTTCAAGTTTTATAATTGTTGTAATATCAGAAAAACTTTCAAGCAAGCATTATTGAAATGTGAATTTAAGCCAAAGATTATAAGAATTATAAAATATTTTAATTTGAAAGAGGCTAACAGAAATAAACAGAAGCGAATAATGTTGATAAAATAATTAAATTATGAACTTCCGCCTAAGTAAGAATGGATTACATACCTGGAAAAACTTTGAGGTCGTCTACTTCGTCCTTCACTTTTTATTCAATTAAGCATGCATTTAATAATAATAAATTAATGCGGCGAACGTAAGGATAAAGCACCTATTTAAACATTAAATGGACACAGAGATATGTTATTTTTTAAGAAATGTATGAATATCCTTCAACACATATAAAAAAAGGTATTTTTTTCGCAAATTTACTTTGTTATTTTCCCTCGTAAATGGAAGGAAAGAGAGAGAAAAAAACGCATAAAAAACAAAAGAACAAAGAAAGGAAATAAGTTAGAATTAGTAGGAAGAAGATCTGAAGTGATTTTGTAAATCATATTAGTAGTGGCATTTTTTTTACTAATGGCATCAATTACAAAAAAATAGCGTATACTTTAGTACTGCTTAAATTATTTAAGCTAAGATATTGCGTATACGTTTCGACGCTTCTTTCCATCATATCCATAACAGCTTCGCAGAGTCATGCCAGCATATTTTTAGAAAAGGAATATAGTGAAATAAAATTTTAAAGTGCAGTATCACAAAATGGAAAAAAATGAATGATGTTCTGCCAATATAAGTCGTCTTCTCACCAAAATAGCTTCATATCTTATTTATTGTCTTAATATTATTAGATTTTTTTTAACACTTGATCTAGTTAGGTGCAAAATCTCACTGAAGGTACACAACAGGACAACAAAAGGAGGATGGGTCACTTTTTAAGATTGTGCCGATCAAGTGGACTTCTAATCAAAGCTTTCTTGCGGAAGACGAATCAAACTAAGAAAAACAAACCTACACAATAGACGAATATAGAGATTCTTAGTAGGCGACTCGATAGATTAAAGAGGAATGACACGACAAGACACTTCAAGTTCATAAATTATCTGGTTAAAAACAGAATATCCAGCCTTAGCTTTTTTTTGCTTGTTTTTTTTTTTTTTGTTAAAGAGAAGTAGCACTTCAGGCAACAATGCCTATTTAGTCAAGTACCGTGCTACATTCTTTAGGAAAGGGATAGAGAAGAGATGAAACAGGTGCTGAAATTAGAAGGATAGTCGGAAATTAACTGCCGTATAAAAGACAGCACCCCGACCAGTGACTGTGCGTTCATCGTTGAGCAGCTCCAACGACGGTAAATTTTTATTTTTGCAGAGAAAAGAACCAAGGTCTTCGTTGGGGATCGAACCCACAACCCCCACACTGAACAGCTAGTGCACTACCTACTAGCCTACAGGGTCACCTAGCTTGTTTGAAACTGCTCCTGAGAGCAGCAGTACATTAGTGAATTTACGCTAAAGAAAATGCTGGCAATTAAACGTAAAGCTTTAATGAGAAGGAGAGCCGATTATACATCAATAATTTATTCTTGATGATTTTTAGAGTCCTAAGGATGATAAGGATAATCGATATCTTGCTAAAATGTCTACTTATAACTCTTGTGGAAAGAAAGATACGATCAAATCGGATCTAAAAATGTCTCTAGTAAGCCTTCGTTAAAATGTTGTTGAAATAAACAAAATTATAAACTTTTGTATTATTCCTGGTTTTTGGTGACAAGAACATAAAATCTATATAAAATGTGATACTCTATTATAAATACATACACTTTTTAGCAGCTATTTGTGCATATCCTGTTTCCGCTTTAAGTTGGAAACCTAAACCTATCAAACAGCATGATTTTATAAAATTTCAATTCCTTAGTAGGTTTGTATGTATGTATGTATGACAAGTATTTCTTTTTAAATTGCACTTTAATGCATAAAAACTAATAAATATTTCAAAGCATATAAATATCCTGTTAAGAAAAGTATGTTTATTCCCAAATACTCTACTGACAGCTCAAACATGGGAATTACTTAACTATAACAAAATTTAAAAAATACATAATTTAAGGAAAACAACTTTACGAAATGATAAACTAGAAAATATTGAAATATACATACGAATACACTTGCTTTCTAAAATATCTATTTGGAAAAGATATGACTTCTGGCAAACTAAGCAAAACTTTTGTTATACACGAAATGCAAAATTTTAAAGAACTTCACATAATGGTAATTGAAAGTTTAACAAAAATTATTCATTTCATATAGTATAAAAAATTTGCAATTTCAAATTAAGTTAGATTTTTCTACTACTTCCTCTGTGTATTCGATTGTTACGATATATTTTTCATCAAAAATTTGTATGTGTAAATACGGAGAGTATAACATTTTTATTATAGTGTCCCTACTTACATATTTATTGCGTGTTATTTTATATAGTATGTATAGCGAATATTCATTTTTAAAATGTATGTGTGTGTGTGTGTGTGTAATAAAGTATGTAGGATATTTGTGTAATGCTGAGATATAAAATAAAAATACAATAAAATATTTTAATGGACATGTTACATTTCAATTTAGTACAAAAATGAAAAAAGGGAAATAATATTTTCCTTGGTCTCTTAAATAAAAGATGTAACAGCATGTTAAATGCTATTGTAGTAAAAGTAATTTCCATGACTGACAAAAACTTAACTTTTTCCGGAAATATGCCTTAAAGAACAAAAAGCTGACCAAGCGTATATTATTGCAACTGTATAGGTTTTGGATATTATTACACATAGCAAATTATATTCTAATTGATTTTTTTTTTTCATTTGATTTTTTGTGGGCAGCCTAAATTTTCATGAAAATTTAAAAAGTATACTTTTTGTAGATTTTATTGAAATTTTTTGAATTTTATTAATTGTTGGAATCAATGCGGAATTTACTTAAAAAAAGAACGTCATTTTTTTTAAAAAAATAATTTCTTTAATTAAAGATTTAATGAGGAATCAATCATTCTTTTTTTCCTGCATGTTGTAATAGCACATCGTGCATATTGTGTGCAATTTCTCATCACAGAATAAGGCAGGTCTTTCAGCCCAAAAGAATTTTTAAAAATTCTTTTAGAACAAAAAGAAATATTAATAACTAGTTAACAATATTTGTTTTTAATTTTATGAGATATATAAATTTTTGTCAGATGACGTGATAAGGTTTACATCTGCACCTGGCCGTGGGCCCTAATCAGATGGTGGCCATTACTACTGTGGATGGTATGTAGCGCCATCCTCGTCCTAGAAGGCCTTCAGATACGTATATCCTCCGGTCACTCCTAGCTGCAATTTCGAAAGCTGGAGTAGGCCGCAGCCTTTACTCCTGGCTAAAGAGCTGGAGACTATCCAACTCCTGGTCAAGAACGCATGGAGCTTAATATAATTAAGAACAGAGTGTGATTTGTTTTACATCCGCGCCTGACTGTAAGTCTTGATCAGATGGTGGACAAACCACTTTGTATAATTTGGAACGTTATACAAACGTCCTAGATAGCCGAAGACATAATTCTAAGCAACAGATACCACCTAGTTGCAACTTGAATAATTCCAGGGCAGGTCTGCAAACTATCACACCTTGCTAGAGAGTCGGAGACTTTCTAACTCCTTGTCCAGAACACATGTCAAGCATGCTCACTGGACTGGATCATTCACTTAGCGTGTCATTATCAGCGAAATGATCCTGGCCACCATAGAAAACCATAGGATATGGGGCCGCAAAACCACAACCACCACGATGCTCCCATAAGGGGCCAACACCAATGATCAGCCAGAGAACTATTATAAGTCTAAAGAGACAAATAATGAACTCTGCAGGCCACTGATCCCCGTGGAAATAAAGTGGAGTTTCCAGTTGACCACCTGCCAATCTTCAGGGGACTGGGCTCCCTTTATACCCCAGTTGCACTGTGTCTAGATAGTGGAATAATCTATAAAGACCATATTTATGTGCCCCCGGGGGGATATAATTAAGAACACGACGGCATTCATACTCACTGAACCTGGACAATTCATTGTGAATGATCCGACGCACAAAAACAAACTAGGGCCTCGAAACACACAGCCACCACGATACTCTCGAAGGGCCTACCTCAATGATCAGCCAGAGAACAGTTAAATGCCTAAAGAGACAAATAGCGGAATTCTGCGGGCTCACTTATTTCCGTGGAAATATAGTGGATTTTCCAGTTCACTCCTACTAGCCTTGAAGGGGACTGGGCTCCCTTTTACTCCGCTAGACACAAGTCTAGATGGCTGTTGTAGGATCCATAAAGACTACCATGTGCCCCCGGTGGGATAAATTTTTTTGAGATATATGAATTAAAACACAAATAGACTGAATTCACTTTTGATAACGACAGCTTACTTTGCTTGATATTGTGACGCGCTATACAAGTCGCCAACTGACATCAAAATTTTGTTAGTGGTTGATGTTATTTAGTTTTAATAACTATCAATAATACCCTCCACTTTTTACACACTCTAGTTGTGTAAAGATAAAACACCACACAAGAAGCTTAATAGAAAAAACCAATAACATCTGAAGGCCTGTAATGCAGCAACAATTAAAATACAGAAAAGGAAGAGAAGAAAATACATTAACAACAATCATATATGAGTACCTCGCATTAGCTTTTTAAACATAAACAAATAAACAGAAACTTCAAAAAAGAAAAATTCATAAAAACATAGACGACATTACAGACAAAAAAAAACAAACAAATATTATCAACCAAAAAAATAACAATGTCGTGTAAAAGGTATCGTTATACAGGGAACGTAAAACTTAAACAAGTGAAGTCTAAACAGACAACATCAACAACGTATACTTTTTTTAACACAAAACAGGACAAATGCCCGTTGCTGATAAACCTGATAATAAATGTCGACCTTTCGTTTTTCCATTTATATTATTATAATGCAGGGACATACTTATAAACATATTCCCCATAAATATAATTTTCCAACACCAACAAAGTCTCACACACAAACGTTTGAATTATATATTTGGCTTTTATATACACCATAATACACTTATACAGTTGCAGCTTCAAATACCAAACAAGTACAACTACATGTACAACAAAACCGAATATACATTAACAATAACCAACGTCCCGCCGCCTATAAATAGTATTTCATTTTTTCTATTTTGTGTTAGTAGTTAGTACAATTAGGCGGTCAGCATCATCCTCTACGCTTTTTATTTATATCATCTTATTAACACCATGAGCATTCGTGGAGAAATAGTCAGCAGTGTCTTTAAATCCCAATGTCTCTATCATTTACACTATTAATTTTTTAGCCATGATTTTGAACTTTCGCCATAAAATCTAAAGTGTACAAAAAAGGAAATAGAGCATTTCTTTAAACAGAAAATATATAAAGAAAAAATGATAAAAATAATTAAAATCAAATAAATTTTTACTCAAAACTATACACGATTTATTCCAATTTGACAAATACCTTTTAAAAAAAATTATTGCTTAATAAAGTCTGTTAGGAAATGAATAAAAATTCTGTTAAATTAATAAAAGTTTCGTTAAAAGAACAGTAATATATGCTAAGAAAAACGATATATAAAAATAGTTTGTTAAATGTTAAAAGGGGGTTTAAATTCATAATTTATTAATAATAATTATAGGCTGTTGACGGTTTCAATATTTTAAAAGTAATTTATTAATTAATGTTTATTTATTATTTTATTTTTAGACATTACATCAAACCATTGGTTGGCATCTTCAGGAAAAGAAAAAAAATTGTTTATACACTTTTTTTATTTTTCTGAAGATGCCGACTAATGGTTTGTTGAAATATTGAAAAATAAAAAATAAAGATTAATTTAATTTTTTTTATATAAACACTTAATAAATAAATTATTTATTTGATAATTTGTATACTAATTTGACAAAATTTTCCGTTGTTCTATTAAAGGTTGTTTTTTTCTTAAGGGCACATTGACCAAAAGATAGTTTTAATTTAATTTCGTAAAATTGATCATGGTATTTCAAAATAAGCAAGACAGGTAGATTTAAAAAATGTCCTGGAAAATTTAAGTAATTTTATTTATTTTTTTTTTATTTATTTATCATTAATTGTCTACGGAATTTAACATCCTTGCAGACATTTTAATTAAAATACAATATAAATTAACACCCATACAACCATACAATAATAAATACTAGCTTTACATACAACATAAAAATTTGCTCAAATTTAACATACATACAATAAAAACAAATTCTGTAAAAAAATATACATAAATGCAAACACCTAGTTGTTCAGATAAACTAATAAGTTATTCCTTATTGCGCTTACTGACAAATTGTAATCCACGAAATTATAATATTTATTAAAATCTGTACAATTCTCCTAAAAGGGTCCGCGTTAGCATAATTGGCTCGAGAGAATTCAAGCTGAATAGGCAGGTAAGTCCAATGGGTTAAAGTTCAAACCACGGAGGCAAAAAAGCAGGAACTGTTTTTGAACAGATTCGAGAACATCTGAGTACATTCTATATATAGGGTCGCAAATGACGGATCAATACTCTAGAATAGGCCTGACAAGGGACATATAAAGGCTTTTGGTAACGTATGAATCATCAAACTCTTTAGCCCAACGTTTCACAAATCCAAGTACACCTCTAGCTTTGTTTGCTGTCAAATTGATATGTGCAATAAAATTGAGTTTGGAGTCAAGTAGCAATCCAAGATCTAGTATTTTGTCAACTTTAGTTGTATTAAACTTATCAACTTAAGAAAAGTATTTAGTTAAGCTTATGAGAATGGAAATAAATGAAAACAGTTCTCAAATTTATCCTTTCAAGGTAAATGTGAGCCCTTTCGCAGTGAACATAAATGGTGTTTATTGATACCATTTAAAAGTTGGTCCTGTGTTAGTCATACGAAATAGAAATGACTTCTGAAGTAAGATATTTTATCTAAAAAAAATCATATAAAATTTATTTAGATTTCAGATTAAAATGATGCTTATAATTCTCGTCCAACTGTTAATGTTCAAAAAATAAAAATAGCTACACAAAAAGGTACCTACCGCTTTGTTAACACTGTTTATATTGCTGTTGTTTTTAGTCATTGTTTGTTATTCCAGCAACTCAAATATACTACTACTCATAACGTCTAAAATAATTATTATTATAAACACAACCGCAACTACAAAACATTACAAGCAACAACAGCAGAGTAGCATAGAGAAAAAATAACTACAAGATAAAGCAAAACGACCATCAACATTATCCTGTAGAGACTATAGCATCCATGCATTATTATATTAAAATTAGGGGCGCCTCGATATATCTTTTAGATGATGGGAGGTCGATATTGAAAACACAACAAAAACTAACGGCGATACTGATACCAATATGAATTGTACGTTAAAATCAGTGATCGAATTAAATTTAAGCTTAAAATGGGTAAAAACCTGAAGAGAAATATTTTACAACTAGCGTGCTCGTGACTGCTCTGGTTCTGCAGGGTTCTTTTTTGTGAGCGCCAACAAATTTAATCATTCAAGAATATTAATCAGAAAGAATACAATTTCATTTTTATGTGTTTTTAATCATTTTATCTTTTTCACAATTCAATATTTTTGTGTGCTTACATAAGACGTCTTATTCTATTGCAATGCTTCTACATATACAACATTCTTCGATTGATTTTGGTTCGCGGTAAAGACAAACAACCCAGTTGGTTAATTAACCCGTGAAAATGATGCATATAATTGACCGTGGGAAAAACAGGGATCATTGCAAAAGCAACACGTATGGGGAACTGAAGCCTTGTAAAATCACACGGCAAATCTGGAAGAATCATAGAAACGCGTGGTATCAGCACATCCTCCCCCTTATATTATCCTTTTAACATTTTTGCTTCAATCACATTATTTATTACATTTTTGACTACTAAACCTGTCCCATTGCAGATATTTCTAAGCAAAATTATTGGTACACCAACTATCACTTGCTGGCGGTAGGGCGGCAGTTCAGGTAACTCAAGCGAATTTTAAAATTCGACTGTATAATTTACATCATCGTTTTGATTGGTAACAGAGTCAACCGATTTGTAGCTAAAAATTTCCTCAGGAATGTCATTCAAAATTGTCACATTGATATCCGCAACATCTGCATTTTTCGCAGCTGCGATAGCGCTTTCCCCAACCAATTATAGTTTCTAAAATTTTGTTCAATACCGGGAAATACGTTTGTGACCAATTTTTGTTTTGATTGTGCAAAGTGGCAAAAGATATCTGGAAGCGTAATAATTTTTGTGGTGGGGTCTAACAATTGCTTTTAAAAAAGTTCGGCTAATTGATCATTTTGTAATTGAACACGTAAATTACACACACATATACACAAATTGCAATAGAATATGGAAAACGAAATTCTCTCTGTTTGCACATCCGCTTGCTATGAACATGAGCATATTTCGATTTGTATTGCCGTCGCATTCTGCGCAAGCACGCAAACACACAGCAACGTACAAACGAAAACACACATTTTATTTGATACAAAACATTGAGCCGAAGTATGCAATGGAAAAAAATTTTGATTTTTTTGAAAAATTTATCTTGTTTCAAACACGACCATTACGAAGGTACAGTGAAAATTTGTGGAAATCTGACGGCGCATCTCACCAAACACTGGCAACCAACGGACACCTATTTTGGGCTAAATTTTTATATGTATAGATTAAAAATAATAAAAATACAAAATTCTTTTACAATTAATCGATTTAATATACACTCTTAATTCTTTACTTTTGCTATAAATAATTTTGCATAATCCTTGTGTTAACCTCTTAAAAACAATTAAACCTGAAAATATTAAATTGAAAACTACTTACCATTTATTTTCAAGTAAATAGAGTAAGAGAGATCAATTCGAATCCTATAATTAACTTTTATCATTTTGATGTTACATACTTGCAACATAACATCTACGAGATTTCCTGTTAGTTTTCAAACTTTTCTTGAACAAGTATAATATAAAAAAGTTTAATAACTTAAAGTAAATTAAAATTTTTTTAACTATAAAACACAAACATTAAATTATGATGATTACATAATCTAAAAACAACATAAATGGACTAACGAATAGGACCAATAGTGGACATTAATCTTTAGATGTGACAGAACTCATTTTAAAGTTTAAGTACTGTCGATCGATTTTTCTCCTATTAATATTGGACGAACTGTGCTAGAAATGGAAAACCTTGCAATTCACTCAAAAGAAGTGAAAATGGTAACGTTTAATAAAAAGACGATAATATGTGTACAGTTACCCAGAAAAAGGGCTTTGAAAATAGTGAAATGGGTTTCCAAAAACTCTTTTGCTAAAGTTTATTTATGAACAAACAATTATATTTATATGTTCGCAATACAAAATTAATAAAAGTAAATATAGAAAAACGACCAGAAAAAAATCAGCGGATATGTTTTAAAATTAAATACAAAAATTCATTATTTTATTTTTGTTAATAAAAAAATAAAATCGTGATACATTAATATTATATTTATTGTTAACATATGATATTTGGTAGTAAATGTTGATTGCAGTAACTGTGAATGGAGTTTACCTGACCAATTTATGTTTTTGTTAAAGCTTTTTCCGTTTATTGGGAGATGCAACTAAGCCAATTGTGTAGAGTAGCTCTTAAGTCTAAATATTCCTGGATTTTATACATAAAAAATTAAATTGTGTAGAAAAAATTTAAACAATATTTTAGCTTATAAAACAAATAAATGTTCAAGTATAGCTAAAACGTGCAAAATTATTTACAAAGATATTAAAAAAAACTTTAAAGCGCGTTATTTATTTAGCCTTGGCAAAGCGTATGATATTTTCAAACTGAGTGTAAGTTAAAAGGAATTGCGAACAACGCAAAAAATTGGCAGGAAGACGTATGAGTGATGTTGTTTAAACAAAAAAAATAAATAATTTATTCACTTAATTAATTTCTTAAAGTAAATGTAATTTTAAAAATACCCAGCTATTTAATTTAATTAATAATAACATTATATATATATATATATAATATATTTTTTTTTAATAGTTGTGAGTACCATATTCACTGAGTTGTTACAAACGAATTCCAGATACAAAATTTGATTATCAATATAACGCGATACTGATATATTGGTAAACACAAGGTATTGTCAAAAGTCAATATATCCGATGCAACCCTAATTAAAACACATTCACTTTTACATACAGTCGACAGCCAATGACAGACATCATTCCCAACAACAATGAAAAAATCGTACACAAATGTACAATGTTTGACGAGGTTACTGGCAAAAAGGAAAACATTACTAAAACAAAGTAAATATAAAGAAAATGTAAAATTTATATTTTTTTCTTTTTCAAGGAGCAGATAAGCTAATAAAATATATTATAATTACAATTTGACTTAAAGAAACAATAACAACAACCTCTGTAAAGTATATATGTATGTAGATTCTAATTTGTTTAATATTAAAAGCAGCATCTTGTCACTCTTATCTGCCGCTAAGAGGAAAAGAATATTGGTGTCAGAGGTAACTGAATGAGCTTTTGACATTGAGCACCTTTATTTGAATTTGCTTTAATATAAAATACGAGTGCAATAAAATTAAATGATGATAACAATACAATACATTGCGAAAGTAACTTAAGTCCTATAATAAGTATATTTGTCTTAAGTATTCTATTAACAAAATTAAAATGAATGTGCGTTATCTCTTTATAAAATAATTTAAAATAGAATTTTCAAATTGTTTAAAGAGATTTGAAATTTTCTATTAACATAGGAAATTTAAAGGATTAGAGCTGATATAAATTTATGTGTGGGATTTCTTAAATCTTGATTAGTTTTATTTTCAATGTGAAAACAAACTTAAAACAACTTTAATGTTTAAATTTTTGTAATTTCCTATAATTTATTTCAGTTCCATTTTTGATTAATTTCGGGAGTATAAAATTATAAAAACAATTGCTCATCAATGATTATCTAGAATCTCAGGTATATACGCATTATAAATTGCTCATAAGTATGTTCCAAATGCTTTCGATGACAACAAATTGTTTTTCTAATATTCGATCGATTGTCCTGTTGGTACTTTCAACCAAATTTTAATGCAGAACTTCTTTGTATTAATGAGCAGACCCTGTCGCTCTGTAGATACGATTTATATTCTTGCTTTTACCATAATATGCCGGCAAATAGTGTTAGGATAAAAGAAGCAAGCGTTTCATTTCCTGTTGTTGGTTGACCACGTCAATCTAGTAAGAGTTGTTCGCACAAAAAAAAAAAACAACGTAGCTCATGAGCCCTCCGATTCTTTCCATGCATAATTTTCTTTTGATCTTGCAATTTATTATTGAATTCGAATTTAGCATAATCCCGGGAGCTAAATCTTCAGGAGCTATAGTACCGCAGTTATATGTACGAAGTCTAGCTAGACGATGCATCGTTTGCCTAAAAGTTTCTATTATTTTCACTGTGATTGATATTCAAACGTAGTTAATCGTTCATGTCGATGGTGTCAAACGGTTTTCAGGTGTTTTCGCCACATTTTCTTAGTTATTATATAATTGGTTTATAGAATCGCGGTTTCTTTAACGATGTCCACCTCAGTATCATATCTTTTAAAAGCTCAGTCTTCCTCGTCTCCGCAAGACTAGATTTCTTTGACGTCATCATAAGCACCAGTAAGTCAAATGGTCAAGGATTTTTCATTCCATTTCTATCCTATTCTGATAACATTTGATTCATTTTGGTACGATCTATCACTTCCATCTTATTAATATCGACGCGAGATAATGAGGAAATTTATCCATAAGTATTAAAAAAATTTCATTAAAATATACCTGATGACACCTTTCATTTATGTAAAAATACTGCAAACAAAGACACTTTAATAGCATTTACGCTATTCTGATCTCATGGCAATCCATACTTCAATCTTGTTCTGCAACCGTGCAAGTTACTATTCATACCATACATAATCATAAATTAAGTCCTTCACTCGGTCTCGTCTTTTAAACGAATTACCACAAAGGTATACCAACTGTTATATGCTAAAGTTTTGTACACACCTGAATAAACGTTCTTTTTTTACTAGATATATCGACATTCGAAAATAATTTGAAGTTCCAAAGAATTATTTTTAATATAAGATTTTTTAACAACAACAATATCTAAACTCATTACTAAGAAAATATAAAAACAAGTTTAAAAAGTTTGTAATCATGTTATGTTTACGCATTTATTATTTAAATAAATAATAATGAGAACACACCAAAAGAGAATGCGGTTAGACTATAACAGAATGACTAAACATCTTGACAGCTAATTCATGTCTATTGCTGTTAAATTTAATTCTTACGTGAAACTATTATCTAAAGTAAAACAGTGATAAAACAAAAACAATCTTTGGTCTACAATTTCTGTACTACATTCCATTAGTGGTGATTGAAGAAATCATTAAAATTTAAGATATGAAAACAGAAAATTCCCTGCCAAACTAATAATTGTACCTGTCGAAATTTTCTCAACTTATTGTGGCCACAAAAACAAAAACAAAAATAAACTATCATCATGATATGAGATGTAGTAATTTATGGCAACAGTGAATAAATACTGACACGAGTTTTGTTATTTGAAGTGGCAAATGTTTGATAGAGATGAAATATTGTAGTTGTTGTGACTCTTAAGGAAACGGAAGGATAAGCCAAATAAAATTCAGACAGATTTTTGAACAGTTTTGTCATTTCAGTATTTTTAAGTGATAGCCATTGCATGGAGTTGAAGAAAAGGAAATAAAAAGCAATTTTTATGACCAACAATCATATACATGCATGGGACTCATGTATATGTGTATGACTATGCAGATTGTACAAATGTAATAAATTGTTAAGCACTGTGGTTTGTTATCGATAGAGTTCATTCAAGTTGAAAACTATATTATGATTCTTGACAATCATTAAAATGGAATTTTTATTAACAGTAAAATCTATTTTTTACCTGAATTAATGCAAAAAATTTTTCATAACATTTCATATCATTATTGATTGCCCCATTATAACATTTAATTAAAATAAATAATTTTATGATTATATTTATGATTTCCCATTTAGGCTGTTTAATCCAAAATATGCTAGTCGCGCATTAAACTGTAAATCGACTATGTTACAAGCCACCTCCAGAAGCAATTGTGAACTACTATTTGCTGCTTTTATTATAAATATTTGTAAAATAATTGGCAAAAATAAATTTTTTATTGTATGATATTTATCAAACCAATTGTTTATATTTTTGAAAGAATTTATTTCACTGTGCTCTATATGAGAGTGTTTACTTTCTAAATGGATAAATGACTATAGAAAATACAAGTCTGAATAATAATTTATTAGAATAAAAAGAAAACATAAATATTTCAAAATATGAGTATTCACCTATTCTATATGTGGCTTTTTTGAAACACTGTAAACAAATGGAATAGGACTTACAATTTTTAATGACAAATGGATAAATTAGATAATATTATGAAATAAATCGTTCAAAATTACAAAGAGACATGAGGGCGTTACTTTTTTAAGTCTAAATAAATGTAAGATTAATTTATACTCAAGAGCTCTTAAGGCAAGTAGAATTAGATAAAAAATATATATTAAAGGTAGAAGAAAACTTTTGAATTTAATGTTCATGCCAAATTAAAGCAAACATTTGGAACGCAAGGTTTTAGAACTGTTTACAAAATAATTCTGAACTCACCATTGGTTTTACACTATACGACATTAATTTAAGTGTATTTATGGTAGTTTAACAGTATAATTCATTTAGAAACTCTTTATGATACATAACCATTTTAAATGTGAAAATCATGAGTAAAGGCCATTCTTAAAAGGTCTATTGATATAGAAAAATATTGTACGTAATATTGTAAATAGTCGCTGTCTTGTTTGCCACTACTATAACGAGCTCTTATTACCAATAATGAAACAGCTTCTTCTCGATAAAAACAAGTTAATTTTACCTCTAGATCGTATGGTATATTATCGCATATGAATATAATTGATGGTTTCTCTACTTATTAAAAATTTTATATACATGTTCTTTTAAATTGGTCGATTTTAAAGAAAATTAATTTTTAACTTGTATATTTCTCCTGTTTTGAATATTTTGAATAAAATTTGGAATAAATAAAATAATTAAACATAATTTTTAAAATTTAAGGGTGCTGTTACAAGAGCCTCCATTAACGAGTAGTAATAAAAAAAATTAAGGCAAAAAACTAAAGAATGAACCCATAGGTAGCACAAATTGAATTACAATGTCTTCTAAGCGATTATAGTTACACTCTTCAAAATTTCACCGAATATATACACTTGTTTAACTGCAAAAATATATGATTTTATGCCTATCTTGTTTTTAGACTTACGTTATACTTGTGGATAGGTCCCTTTGTATAATTATTTCATATTCGATAACTTTTTGCCCATGTGTCTATTTGAAATATAGTTTATCTTTGGCAAAAATAGCTTTCTTTGTATATTCTATAAATCGAATACATGGCATTTTATTTGCCATGAATCAAGTAAATAAGCCTTTTGAAAGCAAGTGTTGAATGATCTTAGATATAAACATATTAAATCGGTCGGTTCTTAGAACATCAATTATTATTTACTTATTATTTATTTTTTACCTTTTGTTAAATAAAAGTCGATTCGATTTGCAACATAACATTTTATATTATTTAAATCTGTAAATTGCAAAAAAAGAAAATAAGATATTGATTTAATGCCATGGTTTCAATGAATTTCCTTTATGAAAAGACCACTTTGGCTTTAGGAAATATTGCTAAATAATGCTGCTAATTAACAAATATATATTTTTGAACAAAGTTTTCAAAAAAGTTTTTATCAATGGGTTTAAATGAATAATTTTGTATACTAAAGTGTTGCTCAATAAGAAATTTGTTTTCTAAAACAAAATAAAACAAAACATTTAGGTTAAGATGATTAAAATTTTTATTGTATAACGAAGAGAAAATTTCGGCTATTATGAATGAAAAATGTTTATATGGCAAATGTCCACCACAATCAAGCTAAAAGATATCGATTCCTTCACCATAATTTTTAATCACTTTTTGGCGGTCCTCTTTCGTTAATTGCATCACGGGTTTTAAGTTTTAAGACTGAAATCGATTCGATTGACTCCGTGTAGGCACTGTCCTTAACATAACTCCACAAAAAATAATCTAGTGGTGTTAAATCACACGATCTGTTTGGCCTGTTAAGTACTGATTTTCGTGAAATTATGCGATCGGGAAATTTGGCTTGCAGTAAAGTGATCGTTTCATTGGTATCTCCTATTAAAACCACATGTTAGTTAGGCCAAAATTGAGTTGCGAAAGCGTGAACCATTTGACCGTTACCGCATTTACAGCCTAATCTTCATTAAAAACGGTGCAATTATGCATCCAGACCAAATAGCGCATCATACAGTGACACGTTGACCATGCAAAGACTTTGTTTTAGGATTTAGAGCAATTTTGCTTGTTGGGATACCCTAACAAGTGAAAATGGACTTTGCCTGAAAAAATGTTTTTGTTTTTCAGAAAAACCAGCTGGTTATTCCTGAATGAATTGAACCTACTAAATGATCGGTCGGCTTCAATTCCTGAACCAGTTGAACCTTGTAAGGCTTCAGACTCAAATCCTTGCGCAAAATCGCCATGTGGTGTATAATTGTAGATAAACCCAATTGTTGAAAACGTCGAGGAATTGAGAAATTTGAACCGGCTCAGAGCTGCGAAGTTTTCAGTTAAACGACCAGGTCGAACGTACATTTTGTATCGTGCCAGTCGACTCAAATTTAACAACAAAATTCTTAATAGCGATTAGTTTGTCCGAAAGTATTACAAATTTTACGTAATGTAACTTTAACAGAACCAATATTTTCATAGCATATTTTAATTATTTGAATGTCATTTTCGTGCAAAATTGAAATCACTGATGATGTTGCCACAATTGAAAAACAAATTCTTATTGAAAAATCAGATATTTTGGGGTAATGAAAAATTCTACGTTTAGATTTTTGAGCAACACGATCAAGACTATCATTAATGGTATTCGTATCTGTGTAAAATTGTTTAAAGTTTAAGAGCAAAAATATGTTACTTAATTAAGGTTTTTACATTGATTATAAATAATTGAAAAATATATGTAGAAAGCAATGTAAGCAAGCAATGGAAATCACTGTTGGTGGGTGTACATTGTAATCTGCTGAAATTTTCGTTACTACAAATCACTTTTAGTAAAGGAAATAGATAAATCTGTTATCAGAAATTTAAAATTTAACATTTAAAATAAATACTTGCCTTAATAGAGCTGTTTGCAATAAACAAATGCCTACTTTTATTTTTCCATATTTTCTTGTAATATTTGAAAACAAAAAGAAAAAAATTAAAAATAAATATTTAGCACAAAAACGGCAACTACAGCAACTATAAATATAAAAACCATATAAAAATTGTTTATACGTACGTACATATGCATGTATATACTCTTTATATAAATACATAAGATGTGTACTCACAAATACAAATATTAACATATTCTGATTACACAGATATATAAACCTATATAAAATCAAATATTTATAAATATTATTAGCAAAGCATATATGCATATTCATATTTTCTATTTCTGTTGTTAGGTGGTCTATGCAACGATATTTGTAACAGGGTTCTTCTTTGCTTGTACAATAACTTTTCACGAGTCATTCAGTGACTTTCATAAGAAATTTGGTTTTTTATTACATTTTACGTATGCATCATCATCAATAATATATAAAAAAAATATATAAAAAAAAACAAACTTTCCGAAAACCATGTTGGCTCTTCAACAATTTACCAATACACCCTTTTGTTTGAATTTACACAAATGTGCTTATATTTATTTTATTTATTATTATTTAGCACCAAAGCATGTGTGTCTTATATATTATATACAATCATAAATAAAAATTCCGAGAGCAGGACAATAAAATATATTACCCAACCACAAGTCACAATGTATGTGTGTATGAGTGCGAAACACAGACTTGACATTTAATGTTGGTCTTTTTGCTGAGCCAGAGAATAAAATAGCAAAACGAAAAATATCAGAAACCTAAACATAAGGCATATTTAATAAAATGTTTAAAGGTGGGGCAAGTTTGTATTTTTACTAATGAAACTTTTAGAAATATTAATATAAAAAACTCTTGCTGAAATAACTCTCTAAAATCCAGACGAAAAGTCAATAGATAAGACAATCGTTAAAGCAGAAAGGGACAAATAAACACACCAAAAGCAAATAAATAAACTGCACTAACGTAGCCGTCTCGTAAATCCAAACAAAGTTTCGTCGATGAGATCTTGGTCTGTCTTTGGTTGTGTTAAAAATATATTTGCAACAACTGTCTCTATTTTAATAGAAATTTATCACCGAGATCTATTCATTGCACACCTTTTAATCTTTCTATTATAAAATAAAAATTATGACAACTAAGTTAAATTGGTTCAAGCAAAGGAAAATACAAAAATCTAAACAAAAATAATTTAATATCACAGCTGCTATATGCGCGCTTTGTGTATATCTAGGTACTTCTGCCAGCTTTTGCAAATCAAATCGTAAAACAGCAAATAAATTTTAAATGCGACTATCGAGCCCTATACAAAAAAATTTACACAAAATTTTTGGGCAAGGAGCTTGAAATTTCGAAAGGCGATGAAAATAAATTAATTCGCCACTGCTACCACCTAGTTCACGAAATCCCAAGGTTTAATTGGAAACGAATATTAAATAAATAAAAGATTCTACTTTTATATCCAAGTAATACCTCTGCTAAAGAATTGTTGCTTAAAATTTTAATCAAAATGTATTTAAGCCCAAAATATTTACACAATTTACACTTAATTAATTTTTCGTTAAACTAGTTCTATAATAATAACAAAACTAGTTATGATTTAAAAGATATCTTTACATATCCGGACTTGCTTTAAAAAAAGAACTAAAAATTATAGGTGTTAAAGCATAAATTTGGCATTTTCTTATAAATTTTGTTTCTAACAAAATCACACAAGCAGAAAATATTTTCTATAGAAACACATTGCACAGACAAAAATGAAAATATCCAACAAACAAGAAATTTAAACAAATATCAAGTATGAATTATTAGAAAGCGAATTTTTAAATGTTTAAAATATTTTATTTAGAAATTATATTTGCTGGGAAAGAATTAGAACGCAAACAAATGTAGAAAAATTTGTTTTATTTACCTTCTTCGAATTGAACTATCAGGTTGTGTTAAGAAAGTATTTTAGAATTTTTTGGAAGGATAAATTTAAAAGAAAACAATTTGCAGGAATTTAAAAATCAAAATTAAAACATAAATAATAAGAATGTCGGCAGAAAAACTTGCTTAACTTAATGTTAAACATTAAGTCGTACTGTGTAATCAAATTATATGAATTGAAAAATTATTTTTAAAGTTTAAAAATATTTACAGTTACAATACAAGTTTGGCAAAATATTCAAGTTTGTTTGTCACTGCACTTTGTTAAGCTTTATAATAATTATTTTTCGTAAGCCCTTTATCTTACTTTAGATCAGCGAATAAAGGGATTGGTAATTTTAAAAGTGTTTAAAAGGTTTATACCATTTGTTTTTTATGTTCGAGCAACTGCTTAAAATTAGAGTAATTTAATTTTATTATATACGAGGGTGGGTTAGATACGTTATAAGATTGATGTCAGCATCTGGCCGCGGGGCCTTAAGACGGTGGTGATACTGCTGGGTGTAGGAGACAGCGTCTATCCATGTCCTCAGACCCATACACACCTAGGTGCATAAACGCCTTAGTCGCAATTCTCGAGTACACGGTAGCAGGGCCATGCCTCCTAACTCCTAGTCCTGTTGCATGCGCAAGCCAAAACATTCAATTTAAAATTTTTTGTGTTAACATCTCTTCGGCACTTTCTTTAAAGTCCGCTTAAACCACAGCCACCACGTTGCTGCCAGAGATGGCTCACCAATAACTGAAACAGTACTGTAACCCTGCGGACAACTGGTTCCCGTGCTACCAGTCTGTGTGTAAAAAGTCGCTGGTCAAACTTCGACCTCCTATGTCTCTTCCAGTTTGGTGTTCCTGCTAGCCTAGGCGACTGGTGCTACCTTTTGCCTCAAAAAAAAATGTCAAGATGGCGAAGAGATCCATTAGGATTGCATGTTCACGGGGGAGAACAAGTTTGGATCAACAAGTTTGAGACATTTTGCATTTTTCTCCTCTTAACTGAAATGGCAATACTGCTCCTGTCAAAGGCACACACACGCTGCATCGTTTAATTTGTGTTGGCTAGCCATTGGTAGCAGCCGCCACACTTTTTAAGAAGAAAATGGAAATATGTGTATATTTCATGCTGCTTGGCACTGCTGAAATTCTTTCATGATCACGAAACGGCGCAAAAACTCCCCCAAATAACGTAAATATTACGTATATCATTAATTTTCTAATTATGGGGCGTAATTCAATTCATTTTGTTAAAAATTAGCACAACATTTTGTAAAATATTTTTTTTTTTAAATAAGAATATATAATTCGGGTCAAAATAATGTAATTTGTTATATCACTAAAAGTACTTGCAAATAAAAAATATTTTTTAAAGTTCACAAAAGCCTGCCCATGCTTTACTTATTGAAGTTGAACAAGAATCTTAAATCTTAAACGTTTCTTTACAACTTTAAACGAAATAATTAACGTCGTGCAACAGTGTTGCAGAATATTTGGACTGCAGGCATGATTTGACATGTTTAAAATTAAGTTTATGCTGTTCAACCGACCCTTAGAAAGTACCTTAAAACATGTTATTGTATTTCTAATGGTTTAATCTAACATAAAGCTCAAATACTTTTTTGTGAATCATAATAATCGACATAATGGAGATGGCTGCAACTTGTTTAATACTTATAATAAACATCTAACGATTTTAACCAAAACACACATTTTCCTAGATGCCATTTTTAAAATGGGCTTGAACATGATTTTGAGTAAGTAACCAAGTACTGATTTTAGAGTTTAAGAGTTATCAGAAGAAGTAGCAACCTCAAAATATTCACCCATTATAACAACTGTAACTATGGTAACATAAATGTGTTAAAATATAAGAAATTTTGAAACTTGTTTGTTATCCATGCTTTTGTATTCAAATTTCCAAAAAATGTCTTCGAATAATATCTATAAGATATTAGAAAAATATTTAATTGGTCGAACAGAAGATATCCAACGTCAGTAAGAGCAGATTGAAGTCGGAGCTTCAGTAGGTCGTGTCTTGCTATACTTGATATATTTACCAAAGAAGTAATTCTAACTCATTGAAAATGTTGTGACAGTATTTTCTAGTATATTTCCTGGATAATGTTATTGTAAATTGCTTAACCGAAGGTCCTGGCGTGTCGCCGGCTGGACATTTTTTAAACGTATTTTTTAAAATTTGTAGACGATTTTACTAATTTATGACCATTTGTGCAGCCAGCTGCAAACGTCGTTTTGAGGTCTTTTATTAACTTTTTTGCTATCTGGCATCTTTAAAAGCACATGTGGAAAATTTCGCAACGGTTTCCCCAGTGTTCGGCTTCTGCACAGTAGTTCCAAAATAAGTTAATTTTTTTTACGGTTTAAGGTGATTTTCATACTTTTAAAGTTAAGCATGTTGATACAAATTGTGGGCCATTATTAATGAAAATGTATTATGTCCAGTAGGCTGTACGTTTGTACTAAATGGCGGGGAAAAGAGGACTGACATAGCAGGAGCTCTTTGAGATATTGAAAGAGAGTGATTTGGAAGACGGACGATGAGAGTGAAAACGAATTTGAAGCTCTGGAAGAAGACCAAGTGCACGAGGTTGTTGCCCCCGAGGAAGTGCTGAAGTTTTAGAGAACCAAATAAGAAATATAAGGTGGCTCTCAAAAAATTTTGGCTCTAACTATTTGGATATCCCTGATGAGACTTGGAAAGTAGATGAAAGAGAAGAGATGAAGATTTTTGGTCTCTTGTAAGTCAACAAAGCAATGCATATGCTATGCAATGCAGTAGAGACTTAAATTCACCTCGCGATGTGTATCAGAAATTAGTTGGTGCTCATATCGTAGCCGTTGCATGAACCTATCTAGAATTAGGATGTATTATAGATCATCTTTAAGAGTTCCAGCTGTCAAAAAACTACCGAGAGATCGCTACGTAATTGCATGCCCTTCGTTGATAATTTAGCAATAAAACAAACCGAGAAAGGAAAATAGGCTATGGAAAGTACAATCTGTTATTGATGCAGTTTTAAAAACTTGCAGATCGCTTCCACAGCCACAAAAATTGAGCATGGATGAGCAAATGATGGAACGACGCAATTTAAACAATATGCCTTAAAAACTTTATTTTGGTTTCCCCAGATGGTCTTGAAAAATGAAAAACCAAATCCGACTTTGGAATTGGTGGTACGGTAGTGGATAAACTTACTGAAAATGTGTCTCAGGTAAGCGAAATATTTATGGATCGATATTTTACTTCCATTAATTTGCTAAACTTTCTTTTAGAGAAAGGTATTTATGTTACAGGAACCATACAACAAAAGAGATTGCCTAAAGATCTACGATCAAAACTGTCCACGGTCTAAGTCCATTTCAAAAAAGGAAGAGACAGTTTTGATGAATTTGTTAGATAGGACGATAAAATATCAGTTATTAAGAAGATGGATAACAAATCCGTATATTAAGCTTTTACTGCGGTCGAATCATCACCAATCCAAACTGTTACACGATGGGATAAAGGACAAAAAAACTACATTGCTGTTGATTGCCCAAATGTTGTTTGGAGATATAATATTTCAATGGGTGGTGTTGATCTTGCAGATAGGCTTATAGCATATTGTCGTATTGCGATTCGTACCAAAAAAAGGCCCATAAAAGTGTTTTGGCACTTTGTTGATGTAGCTATATCCAATTGCTGGATTACATATAGAAAAGACAAACTTGCTTGTGGTGCTAGCAAAAAGGAACTAGTGGACTTACTAGATTTTAAGCTTTCCATTGGGCAGTGTTTCTTTGATTGCACCTGTACTACGAAAGTAGCCAGATCCCTCCACAATGTTAATAGTGATGCTAGTGGAGAACAGGGATATCCCAAAAAAAAGCTAAGTTGCCAAATCCACTGCCACCAAAGGATGAAAATAGACATCTGCCCGTATGCGAAGTCGAAGATAAAAATAAATATATGAGATGTCGTAAGGAGGGTTGCCAACAAAAAATGCGATCCAAATGCACTTCCTGTAATATATTTTTTTGCATTGCCAGAGATAGACAATGTTTTTTTGAATTTCACTCTTAAATATGCAAATAATAGGTATTTAAAAAAATGTTTATTGTTTTTTTTTAATGATTTGTAATGAATTAAACGATAAGTGTTGTTTGACTCATTTAGGTGCCCCTGTAGGCTAGTAGGTAGTGTACTAGCTTGTAAATATGTGGGTTGTGGGTTCGATTCCCAACGAAGACCTTGGTTTTTTCACTACAAAAATAAAAATTGACTGTCGGTGGGGCTGCTCAGCGATGAAGGCATAGTCACTGGTCGCTGTGCTGTCTTTATACGGCAGTTAATTTCCGACTATCCTTCTACTTTAACCACCTGTTTTATCTATTCTCTATCCCTTTCCTTAAAAATGTAGCACGGTACTTGACTAAATAGGCATTGTTGCCTGAAGTGCTACTTCTCTTTCAAAAAAAAAATTAAATTAAATTGGTCAAAATCTATATCCAACTTTATTCTTTCCAAATCTCCAGCCGAATGCACCTGCCATATCTCCATAGTCCTGCATTTGACAAAAAAAAAATTGTTCTATCATTTCTAATTTAATGCCTATTTTTCAGGAAAAAAAGGTTTTGTAGGTTTTTTTTCGGGGGGACCTTCCGGGACTGAAGAGGTTAAGATCGCAATACTTGATTTTGATTATATATTACTGTATAACGAAGAATCTAATAATTTAACTGATATTACTATATAAATATATTAATTTTTAAAAAATTCTTCTTGTAACATATCGCATTTTAGGGAATTGATGGCCGTAAAAATGACAATAATAATGATGAATTCAACTGAAATTCTTGAGATCGCCCAGCCTTTTGCATGGTACAAAATAACATTTTATATGTTTGCCTTTCTTTATTTTCTTTTTTATCTTACACTTATAATTGCCAAGCAAATGGCTGGATATTAATTTAAAACTTTATTTACTATTTCTGAAGGTAGTTGTTGGTCAAATATACTTGCAGAAAGCATTTTTTCGCTTAGTATGACGCTGCATGGTTACAACATTCTATATATTTATTCATATAATCGAAATTAATTTTATGACAATGCATAAAAAATTGTTAAACGAAATTAATGAGGAAACATTGAAATAAAAATCCAATCAATTCTTCTTACTTATTTACTTAGAATGTTAATTTGATGCCGTCTATAATAAATGAAAGAGAATTAATTATTAAATAGAATGAGTCTTAATTTAACGTTTGCTTGTATTGCTATTACAGTCTTGGCTAAAACAGCCATACAAACTCACTGTTATTACTCGCTATTGCTGAGGGAAACGTTTTTTTCCTTTTTTTGAAAATGAGAATTTATTATGTTATATGTTTTCACAAGTAGAGGACATAAAAGTAGCAACATTTTTTTTTTATGTTGTCCTATTAGGAATTAGTCTTAGTGTATAGAAGGAGAATTTTACTTAATCATATTTAAGTATTATAATATTGTGTATTTATGAGATTTTAGGAATTTGCTCTAATTACGTTATTCAATTAATCTATGATTTTGCAGCCAAATGAAAAATATCAAATGTTTATCGTCCATTAGCTAAATTGTATTGTGTTTATATTTATTTATGGTTTACTTTCTTTTGTTAATAAAACAAAAAATCAATAAACTCAACACAGTCGACAAATTAATGAAGTAAGAAAATACTTACATATTATAAGCACATAGAAGTAGATTGGAAGGAACTGCTTGCTAAATGCTTCAATAAAATTTAATTATATTATTAGCTTTAAGTATTAATTAATAAAAATAACTAAGAATTTCTATTATCGATTGAGCTTCAGTACGCTATTGTATTTTATTAATGATAAAGACTGTCGTAAACGTTAAATGGAAGCAAATTCAAGGGGGTAAAGTGAATGCCAGATACCCAGAAAAATCATTGCATTTTGCTGGTATCTTTGCTTCAAAGTTATTTTTAAAAGTAAGTATTAAAGATATGGAACTTAAACCTAACTGAAAATAACAATTTAATTGTAATTGTAATTCAATTGTAATAGAAGGCTGTTTAATTGTTTTTTTTTTTTTGCTTATATACGGTTAGATCGCTATTGTGAAATAGCAAGAAACCAAAAAAAAAACAAAAACAATATGTAGCAGGCATAGTTAAAAAACACAAAAAAATCGAAGAATTGTGATAATAGAAAAGCGCACCTATATTGAATAAAATAATTAAACCCTAAACCGCATTGTTACATTTATTCCATTGTATTTGTTAGTTATTTTATTGCAAAATATTAACCAGTACTTTAGAGTTTTAAATAAAGTCAAACGATTTATTTACGTTGAAAACACACAAAATAAACACGGTGGTAACTTTTTTGTCTTTACTTACTGATAACTCAACCTGAATTAATTCATTTGCCAAAAAAGTGGTGTTTATATAATTTTTTAAACCGTTCTCGCACACACAAAAATATTGTACTATAACACCACCCAATATCGTTGTTATCATTATCATCCAATTTAGGCGCCTGCTTGGCTGGGTGTTTTGTTCTGTGTTAGTTGTTTTCGTTTTATGTTGTTGCTTACTTATTTCGTAGAGTTGTTGTTGTGTTGTGTCTATAAGATGTTTTCACAGTGGGTCGTTTCGTACACTTTTTTTACTGATAATTATTTCCCTTTAAAATCATCTTCGTAACAATATTTTGAAAACTCAATTTAGTAAGATGCTTATGAAGTTTGGCTTGCACATTTTATTAACTTGGTATTTACAAGTTAATTTCTAGCGAAATAATAATTTAAAGGTATTTATTTACACCATGTTAACACCAACAGTTGTTGCCTTAGCCCAAAATACCTCTGTAAAATTGTTTCACAGTTTTTGGAAAATAGATCGTATGCTGTCTCGGTGAACAAGAGTATGTCATCGTTTTATTCTATCCCTGCGGGAGTACCACAAGGATCTATACTCTCTCCAACGCTGTACTCAATCTTTACATCCGATTTTAAACCACCTAGAGAAGTGGATACAGCCTACTACGCTGACGATACGGTGCTCATTACCTCCAGTAGGCTTACTTCAGCTCTTTTAAAAAAGATGGAGCTAAGCCTTAAATCCTGTAACAAGTACTTTAAGAAGTGGAAAATAAAACTAAATTGCAACAAAACCCAGGCAATTATTTTTCCATTCAATAAATCGCCTAAAAGGTTACCAACAAGACAACTGCAATTTGATAATACTGATATCAGCATTGTAGATAATGTAATATATCTTAGAGTTACTTTAGACAAGAAACTCACTTTTGAAAAACATATAACATCATGCTGTCAAAAAGCGTTGAAAGCGTTCAGAAGTCTTTGGCCCTTCTTGAACAGGAGGTCAGCTCTAAGCCTGAAAAATAAGAATCTCATATACAAAGCCGTTATTCGACCAATAATGTGCTTTGCATCGCCAATCTGGTATCGTGCTGCAAGGACACATCTAAAGAAGTTCCAAATCATCCAGAACAAATGCATTAAGATGATACATAATCTACACTGGCGGTTCCATACTCCGCTTCTTCATGATGTAACACAACACGAGCTATTTCTAGATTTTATTAGCAGAATTAATAATAAACATTTTCAAAAGATTTTATTCTCTCGGTATCGAAGAATCCGCGAGTGTTATGAATTATCATATGAATTATCATAATAATTATCATATATATTTGTAAACTTTTTATAATTACCAAATAGGAAACATTTTTGTTTTATAATTGATTATTATTAAATAATCAGTTTTTAAGCATTCTTTTTTCCTAATTATGTTTGAATTTGTTTTTGTTTGTTTTCTTTTCTCCATATATAGGTTTTTATATCCTTTTTGCCTATAACAAAATTAAAATGAAATTCACTTACTTACATATATAAAATTACAATATCTTTAATTGCTGAAGTATCCATAAGATACATCTCATAATTATAATTATATTATCTAGATATAAGCTATAGAATTTAGGAATGGATTAATAAAATTTGAATTAAATTGAATTGAGTTGTTGCCTTAGAGAATTATAAATATTATACTTCCCAATGTTTATTAAGGTTGTGTTTGGTGAAAACACTGTATTTAAAAAACAGCCTGCTATCTAAAATTAAAAAAAGAAGAAAACTGTTCTGATACTTTTTTAATGCTTATATGCTCGTCCAATTTAAAAAAGAAAAGTGTGCCTCCATACAAGACAAATGATACATGTGGCCTGAATCAGAAACAGAAAACTTAGCAAAGTTGATACGACTGCTACAGGCAATAGCAGAAGTTAATAAAAAATAATCAAAAATTTTAAAATTATACCTAATATGCACTCCCACGTCCGCTATAACAATAATAATAAAAATTAATATGTGATTCCATAGGTTGTTACTTGATTTACATTTCAAACTGTTGTACATAGGAAATTAGAAATTGAAATCTTTCAAACAAATCAACTCAAAACCGATTTCTTTCGATAGTCTGTTAATAAAAAAATCCATTTTATTTAAAATACTTAAAAATAAAAGATTATATCTAATTTAAAAGCGGTGATTGCACGATATACAGTACTTATGCAATTTTAAATAAATTAAATCAAATAAATAAATGACAGCAATGATATGATTGCAACTTGACGTTATTTACCATTTAAAAAAGGAGACGATATAAAAATAAAATAAGAACGTAAATATATTCCTATGAAGCAAACCTCACAATTCATAATGTAGTTTAACACATTCATATATACAGGGTGTTTTTATGGTGGTATTGAACTTTTAAATGAATATGACTTTTGGCATTGTACGCCATAGATGGCTGAGGCGTTATTTAATCTGTAGATATAACCTTCGAAGACCTTTCGTCAATCAAGTTGTCCAATTGGTCATTAAGTTAGTTTTTGCACGAGCTGTGTAATATGTTGCGGAATCTTGGCTTCGAACTCACCATTAATTGTAAGTCTGATTAGCGTGATTTTAAAGTACTGGCCCATATTTTTACCACCCCATTAAGGACACCACACAGTAAATTTTTCTGAATGTTACTGTCTCAACATATACATATGAAAACATTCATATGTCTTCATGGAATCTCATCATTAGGACATGTCATCCGGGAGTAAAAGGGAGTTGAATCCCCTAAATGCTAGCAGGAGCTAACTGGACAATTTCAACTTTATTTCCACGGGAATCAGTAAGCCCCTTTTGCTGTCCTCTGACTGACCAGCTTCAATGCCTTCGAGATTTAAATTACAATCGTGCTGGCTGTGATTTTGCAGGCCCTGATGAAATGATTATGGGGCCGAGATCATCTCACTTTTGATCAAGAACACAGCGCAAATGATCCGGATCCAGTTAGCATGCTATGTGATGTGTTCTGGACCAGGAATTGGATAGTCTTCAACTCTTCAGCAAGGAGTGGGGGTATCGGCTCTGCTCGAAATTCCCGCATCTAGGAATGATCTATTGGATAGAGGTATCCATCGGCTTCCTAGCCCGTGGATGCTGGCTACATATCACCCAAGTGGTTTGATCCACCTGGCTAGGTAACGATGTAAATTTTATCACGTAGTATACATGTGAATTATCAGCACTTCAAATACAGTAGTTTTATTAATTGCTGCATCCATTAAAATGAACAAAATTCGCTTCTAAAATCGTGATTGTGTATTTCGAACAAACCATGATTTTGAAAATAAAATTGTACAATTTGAAAGCGATGGTCAGCCACTTACTCAGACTGAAATGACGAACTAAACTAAACACTAATTACTTGAAAGCTCACAAAATAGCCACAAGTTAAAAAGTCTTGTCAACTTCAAGATCTATACCTTCGTAAAAACACACCCGCTGTATACAAATTGTCATGACAATTAACTGTAGAATACTACACACCCTTAATCTTGTTAAGAAAATGGCTGCATTTGTTAGTCATATATTAGTTGTTTGTAACTATTTGTGTCCACTTGTTGTTACTGAAGTCCTTAAAAGGAGTAGAACAGCACAAAAACAGTGTTGCTGTTTGTTAACTTATCACTCAGGTTTTAAGCTGAAAGCATATATGTTTCCTTCCGTTGACACTTGCTAGCATTGCGTGAAATTACATTTTAAAGATACCAAAATCTAGCTTTTCGTTTCGTCTTTCCATATTCTCTCTCACTTTTACTAACATTTTGGATTTTATACTGAGTTTAAAAGTTTCATTTTGGTATAAAATTCATAGATAACGATAGCAGGAGTGTGAATTTCGTAAGTGCTCATGTGTGATTGTGTTGGTGTTTGCAATTGTATGAGTGTGGCTGACGTGCACATTTCGCCACCACTTAATGCCAGTCAACGGTTGTTAGCTTGTCACTTTGAATTTCTAAGCAATTTGTTTGCTTTGGTCATGTATCTGTAAGGGGAATTAAAACTTAAGCGTAGATTAAAACATAAAAAAGTAATTGCTTTACATATGATTAAAAAAGAAGAAAAACGAAGACAAATAAAGATTAAATTTTTTTTATGTATCTATTGCTTTACATTGGATGTGCAAGGACATTGTGTTAAAATTATGAAAATTATGATGAAATTAACAGGTTACAGGTTAAGGGCTATTTTGAAGAGGTTATTTCCAAAATTAATATAATTAATTTTATTGTAGGGCGTTTTAGACTTATGATATGTTTACGTAGGGTTACTTAAAGTAGCAATAACCGACTTATTTCTTAACAATTACACAGTTTTAGTGCAAGACTTTTCAAAGAAACAATTTTTTACCCGGTTAAAGGATGCAATGCTTTCTAACTTTTCAGTCCTTATTTATTTTTGTTGTAAAATACAATTTTTAAAATTGTTTAAAAAATTGGGCTGTATCTTAATCTCAATCTTTAAATCGTGACGATAGTTTACGATATAATTATAATTTTTATAAAAAACCAACTATTTTCCATTCGAAAATTTTCGGGGAAGAAATGAAGTAAAAATTATTTTCTTCCTATTTCGGCACAACACGGTTTTGTACTTCTTTCAGTATCATCGTCAACAACATTTGAGCAATATTTGTAGAGCTTGCTAATAAGTTTCACGCTCTTCTTCAGTTTCAGAATCTTTAATTGCAAATTTGTTCAAAATTCAAGATGAGCAAAAATGTTTCTTAAACATTGACTCACTTGCTCCAATGCCAACAAAAACCTCTTTACAGCTTCGAAGCCAGCAATATATATGGTTGTTGGGACGTCATCGTCATCGTTATATTACTAAGGTTTCCTGTCTTCATCTTTTCTACCTGAAATTCATTCCGCATTTTTCTCTTAATGCCAAGAATTATTAGGCTCAAACAATACAAGAGCAAGAGCTTCATAACTGAATCACCAGAGGTGTGTCTACATAATCTCTTCACCAAACTTTATGATATCAATTGGGAAATGCAAAAACAGAAAAATTAAAAAATTCATTTCATTGTTTACAACTTTGTTTGCTCTAAAGTTGTTTTAAGGTTTACCATACAATACAGAGATGTACATATCGTGTACACCTTTTCCGAAATGACGTTCTTTTTATTTATGTTTTTGAATGTACACAGACAAATTGAAATCTTTATAGTTGAACTATACATGAAAGTGGTGTAGAATGCGATTAGGATAACTGGGTACGTACGGTGCATATTCTTGTTAAAATCCGCAGAAATACTTTCCTTTTTTGAAATTGTCTTTTCATTCCTTTTTGTATAGTCAGCCTATCAATTTAAGCATAGTGTTGGTTTTGACAAATGTTAACAAAATTTTATTGCACGCGAAGAAAACGAGTCAATACAAATACATCTTCATTATATATAGATGTATTACCGATACTTTTAGTAAGCATTGAAAACTTATTATTACTAAAATATATTCAGTATTTATTGTTTGTCTAAAAAAAAAACTAATATAAACTTTGATTTCGTGTTCTCTTCTGCAACTAGGATTTTAGAAATATGATGATTTTATACTGTAAAATCTAATGAAAATTTTAAAATATATATATATTCGTTTTACAAGAGATAACGATACTTCCTGAACTTTAGTGGTTAATAAACTCGATTGCCTTACTCGTTGCTTAATTCAATAAAAAAAACGTGGAAAAATTATCATAACTAAATTCATTGGAATGAAATTATTAAAAATTTCAATAATAATAACAAAATTTTTTCAAATTTTAATCCAACATGAATTTGTTTTCTTTTAATAAATAACTTGTTGTCTGGTTATTAGTAGAGCCATTAAATTTTAATTAGCTCCCAGGATATCCAAATTTGTTTATTCATACAATATAGAAGCCACACTTTTCATCACAGAAACAACGAAGTACATGTAACGAAAAAGAAGTTTTTACTTATTGTTTGTCTATATATTACTCATAACATAGTGTTAAGATATTTTGCAAATAAACAAAACATACTTAAACGCAGCAGCCTTGGGTAAAAATGTTTACTATTATAATTATAACTGGCTTAATTTTAAACTTCGTTAAAGTACTGCTAAATGTTATATAAATCATTAATTTGATATTTTATTGAAAATACAGTAACGGGACCATACCTGTGGAAAACTCATTTATCTGACTAACTTAAAAGCTTTATATGTTAGAAGAGTTAATTGAGAATTTTAATCTACTTTCAATTATATATAACATCCGTTCAACTATGTTATGGATTTGCCCAGTTTAAACAGAATTTGTATCTCTTTTAAAATGTCTGATTCAATTTTATATTTATGTGTTCAGTATTAATTACAGAAAATAATATTTTAATAGACGAAACATAGCGAAACATAACAGAAAATCTTGTGAATCGATGAATAAATTTACATCAAAAACTTTTGATCGTAAAATATATTAAAGGAACAGAAGTATTGTCTTTTACCGAAACAGATGTAACAACTTGAGGACTTATTAGATGACATTCACGGCTTGATAATGATGTCATCACATCGAAAGCGCTTGCCGGTCATACCGAACAAATAGCCAGCAATGACAATTGACACCGAAGGAAACGACAACAGTACATTGCTATTTTGTGTATAAAGCTTCTAACTGTTGGGTTAAGGTAACAAATTTTGCAATTTTCATCGTACTTTTCATGTGATCAATACGAACCAAGTAGCACTTCGAAAAATGTGGTACTGAGTATTTAAGTTTTATTCCCTCGCGTATGAATTTACATCACATTTAATTGAACTAATTGACTAAGTCAGTAACAATGTAGCTTTACACTGCTCTAGTTATTACAAAAAAAAAAAAAAAACTTGAACTTCCTGTGTCATTCTGAAGATATGCATGAGTTTGTCTACGTTACTAATTTTGCTTTGCATGATGTTCAACACACACAATGGAATAAATTGTGACTACTCAGGTTATACTTTATAGCAATTCTTTAATGTTAAAAGCATCAAAATATCATCAAATATTAGGGAGCCAAAACAAGGTTTCATTTTCATTGTACACAAAGTTCCACATACTCGATTACAGGGCGCTGAAAATATTCCATGTTTATTTTTACCACTACTTCTCTTTCTTGTCAATTAATACAAGTATATTTAATTTACCAAAAATAAAACCAATAAGCATTAAATCATTTTTAACCCACCACACCATAATAAAACTAAAAACAACAATTTTCTCTGTTCAACATTGTTACCCTTAAAAATCTACAATAATAATGAATTCCACTTACTATCCGCATATCCGAGTAATGACTACAATATGAACGTTTAAATTAAATAGTGATGCTTCTACTGTCAGTTTCCTCTGCCGCTGGGATACTCAATAAAATGTTGATGTTGATAATAATGATGAAGATTCTGTTGATAATAACGTCGAGTAGAGTTTACAATTTTAAGTGTAACAATGATAAAAATCGCAAAACAATAGACATAAAGAGACGCATATTTTTGAAGTCGTAAAGAGTGATTACAAATGATGTGTGTAAATTTTTGCAATCTTCTAAAACTATAAAATCGGTTGAGTGATATTAACCAAACAAGGTAATAACTTACTTACTATTAATAATCCCATGCGCCTGAGTGTAACGTAGGAACTTAGATTATTTGTAAAAACTGTATGACTTTCCAATGACAAAACCTAATTTCCTTTAACAACAAGGGAAGATTACATTAATTTTAACGTATTTTTGATTAAAATATGCTTCTGTCAGTATTCGAAAATTAATTTTGAAATCGAGAGAAAAAATTGACATGAATAAAACTAGAATTAAGATTTTTCAGTTGATAATTTTAAAATTGAAAAACTAAAACACACACAAGGTAACGCGTCGTCATGGTTTCTACGTTGAGAAGAATGAGGTATGGTAGAACCAAGATGAAATTGCATTCGAAACTAAATCAGAGTATAGCACAATTAGTAAAGAAAGCAAAGTGCTAAGTGCTCTATGTCTACCAAACTTACTATCGACTGATTTTGCATATTCTTGGTATTTCTAGGTAAAAATAAGTTGGTTGCAAGCTAGTGATAGAAATATGGTAATGGTTGGATTTGAAGTTAATTTGGAAGTTTTTTCGATGCCTCATTTCAATCCTCGATTAAAATTTCTAATAAAGAATAAATGGACGATAAAGGAGGTGATATCGGAAAATATCTAGAAATCATAATGCCTGCGAAGTTATTATTTTTTGCTTTTTCGTAGTTTACCGTTGTCAAAACATAACAAAATTCGTAATAATGAAAACTTTTAACATTTTCCGCGACATATAATGTCTGTATGATGATATTTAATGGTAATCAATTATTTGACGTTTCAGTTATTTCCACTAAATGCCCATGATAAGTTTGAACAAAATTAGTAAATGAAAATAAAATAAATCGACTTATTTTCAAATAGTTTTTATAGTTTTTCGGGAGTAATTATTTTATGTTAGTTTATATTTTAATGTGCTAATAACCCAAATTTATTTTAAATAAAATCACATCATTAATTATAGCGGTAAAGTCAGTTACTATCGCCATTTTATTGATCGTTCAACTCAAATCGTCGGAGAACCTTGAACCACATTTTCGAAAGGCTAATTCTGTTTATTATATCTAAAAATACTTTTCACAAACTGAGAAGTGGCCAAAAAAATAAATCTGGGCTATTGGCAAACTAAAAAAACTAATATAAGCTTTGATTTCGTGTTCTTTTCTGCAACTAGGATTTTAGCATTATGGTGATTTTATACTGTAAAACCTAATAAAAAATTTCAAATATATATATTCGTTTTACAAAAGATAACGATACTTCATGACCTTTAGCGGTTAATAAACTCGATTGTCTTGCTCGTTGCTTAATTCAATAAAACAAGGTGCGAAAATTATCATAACTAAATTTATTGGAATGAAATTATTAAGAATTTCAATAATAACAACAAAATTGCTTAAAATTTTTATTCAAAATGAATTTTTTTTTCAATTAACGACTTGTTGTATGGTTATTAGTAGAGCCATTAAACTTTAAATAGCTTCCAGGATGTGCAAATTTATTTTTTCATACAACACAGAATCTACACTTCTCATCACAGAAACAACGAAGTACATGTAACGAACAAGTTTTTGTTCATGTAACGAAAAAAAGTTCGGCAATTTTGTATGAAAAATGGTATCTGGCAAATGTACACCACGCTGACAGATGTCGATTCTTTTACCAAAATGTTTAATCACTTTTAGGCAAAATGGCGGTCCTATTTCCAGAAATCAATTAGATCGGATTCGTATAGACTCTGTCCTTAACATAGCCCCAAAAGAAATAATCCAGTTATCTGGCTGACCAATGCCATAAAATTATGCGATCCCTTGACCATTACCGCATTTGCAGCTTTATCTTGAAAAAAAATTTTACCGATCACGCCACCAAACCACATAGTGCACTATACAGTGACAACTTAAGCATGCAAAGGCTTCTCAATAATCGTGCTGGGATTATCAGAAGTCCAAATGGGGCAATTTCGCTTGTTGGCATACCCTGACAAGTAAAAATGGGCTTTGTCTCCGTCGTTCCTAAATGCAGTGCTAATTTACGGCGGTATGTGTGGTCGGTCGACTTCTATTCCTGCACCAGTTGACCCTCTAAAGGCTTCAAATCCTTATACAAAATTCGCCATGTGGTGTTTTTGGATAGTCCCAATTGTTGAGAACGTTAAGTAATTGAAAAATTTGGGTTTGCTTCAACACTGTGACTCATGGCTGCGATGTTGTCCATTGAACAACCCTGTCGACAACGCGTTGGCGTTCTCACATTTTATATCGAGCCTGTCGACTAAAATTAATACCGTTCTCGGAAGGACGATTATGTTGTGTGCAAAGAACACAAAATTTACGAAACGTAACTTTATCAGAACCACCATAATAATTGCCAATGAATCTACCACAAATCCGTCAGAAAACTAAATGTTAAAGCAAAACAAACTACTTGTTTAAAAATCCATTACATACAATCATTTTACAATATAGAACTTATTTGGCTGAGCTTCATAATTAAAGTATGTGCATACATATATACTTGATTGAAAAAGAAGATAATTTCACATTTTCAATAAAAATACCCTTTACCTGCAGCATTTGATTGTTTGAAGCTTGAGTAGAAAATTAAATTCTTGTTTCGCACGTCATTTAAATTTGACATTGTCACGGATGTAAGACATTGAAAGTGCGGCTAGCGTTTAATTTCATTTGTGGCATCAAATAACGACAACGTACAGCAACATATCATCGTTTCTTTAACTGAATAAATATTCAACTACCAGTCAACGTTGGTTTTGCTACTCTTACAATTGCTTCTAATGCTCCTACAATTCTAGTTACGATTCACCACAACCATTAGCTCTGTTGTTGGGTTTGCGTTTCTCTTTGTAGCAACTTCCCATCCCAATAAATTTATTGGCTCCATATTCTCATCACCCACCCACCCACACACAAATAAACACGCGCATACAATTCCGACATTTACTCAACATTATAAAATGACGAAAGCAACGATGGAGATTGGAAATAATGTTTAACATTAAAAGGAAGATAAGTGCACAAAGATAAACATAAGAGTCAACATGAATGAACAAGAACTAAGAAGAATGTAAAAAAAAAAACAAAATAAAAATATTTAGAAAAAAATGAGAATGAATGGTTGAAGGAATAATGAAATAATGTTCAAACGGATATAAACAATTTTCATGTTGATATTAGAAAACGGATTTGACATTATTGTACAGAGGGTGGTATTCAATTTACTTTTTGGATTGACAAGAATAACATCATTTTCCTATATATATATATATTATAACTTCTTGCTTTAACAGAAGTTTACTTAACGCTTCTGTTGCAAAAGGAAGAATAATAATTATATGATGAAAAGACTGATATTAAGTATTTGGTTGAATTAATTAAATCAAGAGATTTTGTCTAGAATTTGTTGAATTTTTTTTATAATAAAATTCCAAAGACTCATTTAAGCATTTACCATTTAAAATGTGTGGGTCAAGTGACACACTTGTCTTGTTAAATATATGCCTGCAATTATAAGAAAATTCTAAATATTATTGAGTTAACAAGGAACTTTGCAAAAATTTATACAAAATTTTAAGGTCTAATAGTATAGAGTCTTAAGTATATTAATTTAAATAGGCCATATATACTGACTTATTTATTATATAGGATATTTTTAATAAAATATTATAAATTTTCTATATTCTAACGGCTATTGTTTGAATGTCAATGACTCATGTAGTAGTGTACTGTTTGTAGAAAATTTCATTGTTGCTTTAAAGTTTTATAATTGTTTATAAAGGGTGTTTTTTTAAAATAACACAAAAAATTAAATTGTAATCAAAATTTCTTTTTTATTCGAAGGATCAATACGTGACATTAACATTTGAAAATAATTTCGGGCATATGGGCACCGCGGCTGTTCTTGACGAAGCGCATTCTGGACGTCCAATTTTGGGCCACTTTTTCGAGCACTGCTGGGCGTATGTCACGAATAACACGAACAATGCTGTCGTCCAAGGCGTCAATTGTTGCTGGCTTATCAGCATAAACCAGTGACTTCACGTAGCCCCACAGGAAATAGTCGAGTGGTGTCAAATCGCACGACCTTGGAGGCCAATTGACAGGTCCATTTCTCGAAATCAACTTATCGCAAAATTTTGATTTCAATAAGTCGATGGTTGCGTTCGCTGTATGGCACGTAGCGCCATCCTGTTGAAACCACATCTCGTCCGGATCAATGTCATCTATATTCTCAAACAAAAAATCATTGATCATGGTGCGGTAACGATCTCCTTTGACCGTAACGCGAGCTCCGGCCTCATTTTTGAAGAAATAAGGTCCGATGATGCCACCAGCGTGAAAACCGCACCAAACGGTGCATTTTTCTGGATGTAATGGAGTCTGTAGGGTCTGTTGTGGATTGGTCTCACTCCATATGCGGCAATTTTGCTTATTAACAAACCCGTTAAGCCAAAAATGCGCCTCATCGCTGAACACAATTTTGCGATAAAACAACGGGTCAGTTGCCAACTGCTCTAGAGCCCAATCGGCGAAAGAACGACGCATATAATGGTCTCGTGGCTTCAATTCCTGCACCAGCTGGATCTTATACGGGTGTAGGCCGAGATCTTTGCGCAAAATTTTCCACGTAGTGGACGGACAGAGCCCCAATTCCTGCGACCGACGACGAATTGATAAATTTGGATCCTCTTCCACACTTTCGTTTACAGCGGCGATATTCTCTTCAGTACGCACATTCCTTCGACGTGTTGGTGTTATTGCATCCTCTAGAGAGTATGTGGTACGAAATCTATCGACAGTTCGACGAATGGCTTATTCAGATGCACGATTATGTACGCCATAAAACTGACGAAGTCGTCTATAAGTTGCGCGAATCGACGACTGATTTTCAAAGTAAATTTGGATAATTTCGTAGCGTTGTTCAAGCGAGAGTCTATTCATGATGATTTGTCAGTGTATACTGAAACAAATAAAAAAAAATGTTTCATCAAAATTTCATTTTTTGTGTTACTTTTTACAATTCAAAGTTCTATCTAGCTAAAAAAACACCTCTTATTACATCACTTTTAAATATTTTATTATGTTCAATCTTAAAGTAATTGAAATGAAAACAATCGTACATGTTTCTTCTTGGATCGTAAGAATTTAAATTCTGAAAACAGCACACACATAACTTTAAAAATGCTTGTATGGAAGTCAAATTAATAATATTTATATAGTATGTATAGTTGGCTATTTTATACTAATCTATAGAAAACCCACTTCTGTAATACCTTCAAAAATGTAGGTCTCAAAAATAGAGTTTTCTTTGCCTCGCAGTTTTAATTATAAAAAAATAAAAAATGGAAATGTTTTTTTTGGATAATTCAAGAAATATTAAAAGTTATTGGTATATCATTTAATTTGAGATTTAAAATGTCTCTTAGAACTTGTGAGCATTCTGAGAGATTCAAAATGAATAAGATTTTACGTTTTTCACTTTCAATAATTAAAGGTATTTTGATTGCACCATGTAAATTTTTATTTTTCTCCTATAGTTTTTTATAGTTATGTACTCATAATCTTTTTAAAGTTAATCATGCAAAAAGGAAACCTACGAAAACATACTTAATAACCTGTGACTTGAATTTCGAGCGCCTTATCGTCTTTCCTGACAAATTGAACTTCTAAAACAGCTCAGACACTTTTCTCTCTCTAATTACAGCTCCGTTGAGGATTGCTTTATAGTTACCTTATTTTTATTATACAGGTGTTTAAACCACCTAATCAGTAGTTTTTATGTGGTGGTTCCTTAACAAATCTAATCAAGATTGAAGAAGGGTTTATCTTATATAAACACATTGTGTTGTTTATAAAATATATAATATCGCACCCTAAATACAATAGGGTCACAACTCATAATACTGAAGTTTTCCACTCCAAATAATTTTCTTTAGTACATCGTGCAGAAGCAACTCACTTAACACAAAAAGTCAAAGATAAGATAATGATGTAAAAGAAATTTTTGCAGAGATGTGTATTCTGAATTAATTTATGAAAAAAGTCTATTTTTTAATATTTTGAGTTGTGACTCTTTTTAATTTAGTGTGCGATATGTGTGAACCTCTTCTACCACAGCTGTTGCGTGTTCAATATGCCCTAACGAAAACTTTTACAGCTCTTATTATCGAAGACAAAATATCACAATTTTTAATAAACAATAGCAAAACCTTATCATATACCCTGTTCGACTCTTGTGTTAGGATATATTTTAAATTCGATTTTATTTCAATAAAAAATAATTAGTTTTTATTTGAAAGATCAATACATGGCATTAACATCTAAAAATTATTTCAGAGATATAGGTACCGCCATGCGCACACTTGACATTTACTTTTAAGCTACTTTCTCTTGACTGTTGCTCAAATAGCACAAATAATGCTGTTCACCTATTTGACTACATGAGAGACAGCAAATTTATTTGTCGAAAACAATTTATTGACAAACTTTGATTTATATATCTCGATGGATCATCTTTATTTTCATGCTTTATTTATAAAGAAATAAGGTCCATTGACGCTTTGTATTAACCGCCTTATATAGAGAATATTACTGAATGTAAAGAACCCTGTAGGGTCTATTAATCCTCATCATTAATTAAACACAATATTGCGATAACTGCTTTTTAATTTAAATTATTAGGTTAAAGTGTATTCTTAAATTTAAAGAGCATCAGCAGCGAACACATATGGCATAGCCCGTTTTACGGCGGTTGTTTACTTTATTTACACTTCATCTTATTTACAAGCACCTCTTTTTGGTAATTTCACTAACTTTAAGTTAATAATCTGTAGAGTTATTATAAACAAAACATAGCACTATGTTTTAAACACCTTATTTTTCCGTGAGAAATTCAAATTTGGAAACTACCCATATTGCTTTGTATTTTTTTTGCCAACCAGTAATACACCAATTTAAACAAATTGATACTTTTTTTCTGGAAAGTTCCAAAATACTGTTTGACAGTGCGCAGTCAAAGTCATTGTTCCCATACGTGTTGAAATAATTTTGTAGAATATCCCTTTTTTATCGAAAGTTTGAGCATTTATTGTGAAAAGTGTGTTAAAATTTTATAAAAAGTTTGTTATAGAGAATAATCTGTCATAAGATTTGTATCATAAATCCTTAAAAATTTTTTAAATATTTTTCGGAAAAATTAAATTTTTAACATAACCTTTAAAATGGATTTTTTCAAAAGTTTAATTTCATATAAGCCTTTAAAAAAGTGTAAACGTTAGGCAAACCAAATGTAAACATATTTGAATACACTAAAGTGTGGTTCATTTACTAGGATTTATCTCATATTGCGTAAAGTTGCGTAATATGAATTTTGCAGATTCCTATACTTTGAACAAAAATTCTAACTTTTTGAAATTTGGTTACAACAACCCTCAAAAAACTAAAAAAATGATACAATTGTCCAATATGTTTTACATAAAGTTGATGCGCCTAAGATTGAAGATGATTGCGAGAAATTATTGGTGCAAGTATCTAGAAACAACGTGGATAAATAGTGGAAGAAGAGAAAATCAGTTTCGAAATGAAAACTTTTCATGGCTAAATAGCGATATATTTTTCAAATTAAAAAAGCAGATGTTACTACTTTTCCACAGGTTCCACTTTGCAAAAAGTCGGAATATGGGAAAAGGAGAGCAGCAGCGGAGCTCGAAACGGCTATATTAGGGCAAACTGATTGACTAGTACAAGTAGCAGCAACCTCAGCTAGGAAGGAAGGAAATGCTAACTTAGCTGCAGTTCTTAAGGAAACCATAGCAAGTCCAACAAGACCTTCCAAAATTAAAAAGATGTAGACAGAAAGTCAACTTAATCCCTTCCTCTTTCTGTAGATCAAGCGTTATCTTTTTTCGTCGAAAACTGTTTCACAGCAGCACAGTATAACACAATACGTCGTGAAAGTAAATCTAGAAACTCTGACATATATCCTCAATATGACCAAATTCTAGCTGCGAAGTCAAAATACCGACCAGAAGGTATCAAAGTTGCTTGTCCTATCTGTGGTGCGACGCCAACAGACTTCCTTAATATAATTGATAATTTATGTAAACAACATCAGGTAAGTTATCAAGTTAGAGGCTTTGGAATCTCCAAGGACGAAAATACAGCCCGTCGAGTTTCCTCTAATATAATTTTCGCTGATATCACAATTGTTATCATAATCGAATTTCTCGCGTAAAAATTATATTGAACTATTTATCACGTAACTTTTCAATAAATCTAAACAAGTTTAAAATATACTGCTTCCAGACAGTAAAAATTATACAAGATTCATTCGAAGCAGGTTATAGAGAACACTATACTTTGGTGTTTTTGGTGAATTGGCAGCTGAATCGCGCCACAAGATTTACAAATCCGACAGTTTGCATCATGCTCGCAAATACATCAGAACTGACAACCTTCTGGATGTTTTCAACAGAGCTTTAGATATATACGATCTAATAATTTAGACAAAATACTTAAGCAGGCGTATGCAACAACAGAAGCCTGAAAACCTTCCACATGAAGTTATAGAGCTTCTAAGTTCCAATGATATAAATGAAAATGTGGATGAAGAAAACCACTACGAACAAACCGAATTCTTAGCTGCTAGTTCAATAAATATTTTTGAACTGATACAATCAGTTTAACTAAAAACTAAAGTAAACAATGTTTTTTTATTAAAAAAAATAATAATGAAACAAATTTACTTTTTTTTTATTCTAATTGTTCACCAATGGGTTAATTTCATCTAAGTTTCATCCAAAAATACCTGTCTTTAGCTTCCCTCTCAATGTGGCTCCAAAACGTTTAATATTTTAAAAGTTATTAATTTCGCACGAAAAAAGGAAAAGGTGTTTGAAACATAGTGCATTATTAAGTATATAACATTGATATGAACAAATTAGAAACAAAAGCCATATTCTTATACTTTGTATACGGCTATTTGTGGCGGCTGCACTTGTGGTAGTGCCCCTGTAGGCTAGGAGGCAGTGTACTAGCTTGTAAATATGGGGGTTGTGGGTTCGATTCCCAACGAAGACTTTGGTTATTTCACTACAAAAGATAAAAATTGACTGTCGGTGGGAGCTGCTCAGCGATGAAGGCATAGTCACTGGTCGCTGTTGCTGTCTTTATACAGCAGTTAATTTCCGACTATCCTTCTGCTTTCAATACCTGTTTTTCATCTCTTCTCTATCCCTTTCCTAAAGAAGGTAGCATGGTACTTGACTAAATAGGCATTGTTGCCTGAAGTGCTACTTCTCTTTAAAAAAAAAAAAAAAAAAAATTTAAAAAAAAATAAATAAATTACGCCGAAGGTTAAAATGATCAAAAATGTTAAAATTTGGAGCAAAATCGTGAACATCACGTAGTAAAATTGTTAAATATGGCAGCTACTGTTGCGGCTGGAGTATGAAAGCAAACAAAACGTTTCTCAAACGCTTCATGCAAAGACCTGAAATACATGAGCAATACCAAAACAAATATTTATTTCATCAGAAACATTCCAAAAGAAACCATCGGCTTTTCGTTTATCTACTTGCTGTTATATATCAGTGTAATCCAACAACTAAATAATATAATTTTTTATCACTTCCGAATAAATTTGAATAGTATAATTGAATAAATATTCTGTTATATTTAATTGTATAAAGAGCATAAGATTAAAATAATTTAAAAAATTCATTATACTCAATAAAATTTGAATCGTTTAACAACTTACAAATAAATTTTTTAAATTCAAAATAATTGAAATTCACTAAATTCAAATTATATTATAATAAAATTTAAAATTGTAAAGTTTTTTAAACATTATTAAATCTGATTGTTACCAATTGCAAGAATGTGTTAAAAAAGCCTATATTTTTTAAATTATTCTTTAACTTCTAATATCAGATGTAATTTGTCAGCAGTTGCTTAGAATTTATATCCAGAATATTGTTTAAATAATACAAAAATACTTCTTATTACTTTAGCTAAATTACTTTCTATTAACAACTTAGTTTACTTAAACCAAAAACAAGTACAACCCCATTAAAATAACAAAAGCCAGAAGATCTACATTTAACTCGTTTCTGTTTTTTTTTTTTTTGTTGATATTTTTATAAAACTGCTTTTAGTGTTCTTGTATATTTATATGGTCGCTTTTTTCTCCAACCTAAGGCAGCTGGATACACTCAAGAATGTCACAATGGCCATATTGTCTCCCGCTGAGTACTCAAAAGCGTATTAACCATTTCCATTTTTAACAGATGTAAAACAAATAAAAAAGAGAAACAGAATATTTCGCAAAGCTTTAACCATAAAACAGTACAGAATTTTGGCTGAAATGGAATAACTGGTGCGTACACTTAATTTAATAAAACATGTTCATATTAACACAAACGCATTTTTAAACTAAGCAATGATACATACGTACGTTAAAAAATGAACAATAATAGCATTTTCATGCCTCCAATAATAAAACAAATCGACGAGGGTTGGATCAAAAATTGTCTATGTTGTAAAGGGGACAAGAAAGTTTTTCTAATTATACTGCTGACCATTTTTTTTAACTTTTCTTTTCTATATCAGTATATCATTAGAACAACATCCAGTCAAAAATTCAAACGGGCCTTAATATTTTTCTTGCCGTACATTATTTCTTATATAGAAATAATAACAACAGGTGCCCCTGTAGGCTAGTAGGTAGTGTACTAGCTTGTCAGTATGGGAGTTTCGGGTTCGATTCCCAACAAAGACCTTGTTTTTTTTCAATACAAAAATAAAAATTTACTGTCGATGGGGCTGCTTAGGGATGAAGGCATAGTCACTGGCCGCTGTGCTGTTTTAATACGGCAGTTAATTTCCGACTGTCCTTCTACTTTTACCACCTGTTTCATCTCATCTCTATCCCTTTCCTAAAAAATGTGTGTACTTGACTAAATAGCCATTGTTGCCTGAAGTGGTATTTCTCTTTAAAAAACAAAAAAACAAACAACATAAATATAGCTTATTCTCGCTTTAAAACTCAGCTGATTTTTTTCAGTGGAATGCTATTTTTTAATAGAGTAAATCTAATTTTGCTTATGTTTATTGAAATTTATTTAGAGAAGCTTAAAATGCAGCTTATGATGTTGTACACAAATAATATGTTATAAAACTCAGCACAACGCTGTTTTTATACAAATCTCATGTATACAATTATTCTTACTTTTGCCTTTAAAAATTCAATTATCGGTCATTTTGCCAGAGCATACAGCATACGCGGCTAGGCTCGAAATGCAAAATTGCGATTTTGATGCTAAAAATTAAAAGTAGTGTTTTAAAAAAATCAGTTAAAGCAGGCAACGATTTATGTATGTGATACGCTTACCATCCGTGCCTGCCCGTTTGGCCTTAATATGACGGTGGTTTTACCACTAGGTAGAAGAAAAGCGACCACTAGTGCCCTAAAACGCATACACGCCTTAGTCGTCATTTTTTAGTGCACCGTAGCAGGACGGTGCCCCTACTCCTTAGGAAAGAGTTGCAGACTATCCAACTCCTTATGCTATTGCCGAAGTCCTGGGCAACTGGTTCTCGTGGTGCCAGTGTGGTATACAAAGTTCGCGGATCGGGCTTCGAGAGTCCTATGTCTTTTCTAGTTTGAGGCTCCAAGTCAAGATGGGGAAAAATCCCTGCGCACCTCCCAATGATCTAAACATTCTATAAAACATTCCGAAATAGTTAGTTCTTGTAAGAAAGATTCGGAACTATTGTGATATATATATCCTGACGACATTCAGTCGCCGTGTATTTGGTAAAATATCACGAATTTCCTTGTTATTATAAAAAAAATTATTAAGGAATCAATTAACACCTAATTATTATCTATGTAATAGTATATCACATAGCAACTACTGTAGAAGCTAATATAAGCTCCACTCCGGGTGCAGTCCCGAATCACACAATTTCTGTATTTTACAAATTTTTAAAAGTTTCAAAAGAGATTGTGAAGGTCAAAAAATTTGCTAGGATGATATCGTATTCAAAGTGTTACGTGGAATATTATATTAGTTACCAATAACAGCTTTCAACTACGCAGGACACCGTAACGCAAAACGAAGTTGACGATGCCAGTATATGGTGAAGTCATTGAAAACCAGAAAGGGCAGCGGAATGGTTTCACAATTTCCCATACGTTATCAATAATTCAGTTGAATTTCTTTACTCCTTCTGTTGCACAGTTGAGAAGTTGTTTCATATTTACTTTACATGACAATCGTAGGGATAGTTTGCAATTAGGCTTTAATTCATAGTCCGAAGATGTAGGGCGTCACATTTCTTTAAAGTAGGACATCTTAGGTAACAGGGACACTTAAATTTATGTGGTGTTTCTCTTTGTAATGATAATTAATCAGATTGTATTGCTTGTATAACTAATGAAATAATATGGGCGCGTAATATAAACTGTAAAATTTTATTTGATCAAATTTTGCTTTATTTAAAAGAAATGGCTGTTTTTGCAAAAGCACTTTATTCAGTTTTACTTAATTTTTCATTTTAATTTCAAAGCTGTTAGTAAGAATGGAAAATTACTTATAAATTTTTATGGAAATTTTTCAAAGAAAACAGAGTGAGTGGACCAGCCTTCCTCGCAATTTTGCCCTTGTAAAATCATTTATTTAATCAACTAATTTTGTAATGAAGAATATAAGGAATATTCATAATCAATTAATATTAATTTGATTAGAAAAAGTTCACACACACAATCCAAAGTTATATTTTGTTGTTCTCTCTACACATCGTCACATATATGTTTTTCTTGCCGTCTGCTGTTTTGTGAAGATTAGAAAAATATTTTTATTCGTTCCAAACATAAAACGTAAGAAATCAGTTTGCATAGTGATTGCGTAGATATTGAACCCTTCAAATTTAATACGTTTAAATCATTTTCATGTAATTTCGCGATAATTTGCATTAAATATATTAATTTTACTCATATATCCTCAAAGCCCTCGTATTTATGTCACAACTATGTACGCATGTATATAGTTATGTTATTGCGTAAACAAATATATGTTGAATTTTAACAGCGACAACTGAAAACAAAAAGACAATATCAACAACAGGCGACACTGGATGATGCATTTAAAGAAATAAAGTCGTAAAAATTATTTTGTGACAAATCGTCAACATACGTGACAAACATGTTGATATAAAACTTTTTTTTTTTCTTATTCTAATGTGGTTAACATAGTTGTTGTTGTTATTTAAATTAAATGGGTGCATTAAGAAAACAGTTATGTATAAACACATACATATACATACACATAGTATATATATAAATTCCTTCTAGTATTTATTTTTTTTATGCGTTAATCAGCAGTTATTTGAAGGATATGAAAATTATCTTTTTTTATTTTTATTTGTTCTTTGGTTTTTGTTTGCCAAACTTGATATTGTTTTGTTGTTAAAGGAACCTATCAAATGTTATTAAGTGAAAATCATACAATAAAAAGGTCAACTGGAACCCTTTTAAATACAAAATCTGTTTTGCTTAAACGGAGATATGTAGGTTTTTAACAAAATTTTAAATTTTTGCTGTAAATATTTGTTGACATTTTTTCTCAATTCCTTTAACAAAAAGTTCTTGTTCTAATTTTTAGTATTTACATTTATTTTTAGCTTTAGAACCTGACATTTTAACACGCAAATACTTTATATATCTTGTTGATGTAAAGAGTATTCTAATAAATTTTAACGTTATAAACAGGTAGTGCTTTTATTAACGTTGTTTAATTACTTATTCATTAGTGGGATAATAAGCCATGATAGTTTTGTTACGCTGAATTGCAGTTAAATATGAAAGTTTGTTTCTAGCTTCAGTAAACGTAGGACTAACCCCAAATTTTGTGTTAAGCTAGAAAAAAAATTATATGATCATTTCGTCGTGTCGAGTTAAATTCACTTTCAAAACGAATTTTCGATTAATATTAGTTTTATAATGTTTAAAGCAACAGTACCACGTTTTTGAAATTGTTTATTTCAGCTATCAGATTTGTACCTGTAAGTAAGTAGGTAAGAAAGTAAGCAAATTTGTACTATTAGGGAATTGATGACTTGATCATTAGCAAGGTCATTGATTAAGTTGGCACCACTATTTAATTTGCTTTATAATAAATTTTTACATTAGGTGTTTTTGGATTGATAACATTACAGACCCCGAAACGTTTGAATTGTTTTCGTTTTGCAATAATTATACCTTTCGCGGCTACTCGCTAACATCTATTTTTCTTTATACTCAGACATGCTGCTGGACATATCATATTCTTTAATGGTGGAGTTAGCATTTTTGCCCTTATACCAAATGTCGGAAATAGTCCAATAGTTGTCTGATAGCTCGATAAGTATTCGTCATAGTCATTAAGCATAAAAATTGTCAGTCATTTCTACAAAATTACCAGCCATTTCTACAAATATTCACTATATATTTCACCATATTCCCATTTTTTCTTACAGTCAAATATGACGCAAAAAACTTTCACATTATTCGTTACATTACCAACCACTGCGCCGAATTTTTAAAAATTCCTTTAGAGATTTAAAAGAATACCCTTCAAGAATCGTGTAGATTTATGCAAGATGTGAAAGGACTTTAAAATTCTTTCTAGACGACAGAAGTTAAAATTCGGAAGCTTTTGCAGGCTAAAGGCATTCTAGACTTCTTCGGTTTAAAATATTCATCGGGAGCAAATATTAAAAGGTTGCAAAATTTGATTTCTCGTTGGGATATTTAAATATATTCTATTTAGAAGCGTAATTTCTTACGACATTTCCCAGCATAAATAGAATAAATAAATTAACAAATGAATTTCTGCTTATTTTTTCCCTTCTTTTTAATTCTATTTTCATGACTTTACAACTTTTCTTTTTCTGGTCTTAATTTATATATTTTTTTTTCTTAGTTTCTATTTTTTCAAAAGGGTACAATTTTACTTGAACTTTGCCCAAACTGCACAGTTTTAGAATATGTACATTTATGGTTTGTCATGGTATCTTTTTTACCCTGTTCTGTTATAAGTATGTTTACTTAAGTGTATGCAGAAAGTTTTAAAAGCCATTTCAAATGCAAAATTGCGTGTCCATAGTTGTTATAGAAAATTGTGCGTAAAATAAACATAAAATAGAACGTCATCAAGCACTGTGTAAAACAATTAACCCCCTGTCTTTATAATTTCACCTCCTATCACACACCAATCATAATATTATAACAAACTACTCTATATGGACGACATAGTGTATACACATCATCTGGTTTATTTTGTACAACAATCTACCGGAAAACATACTCAATGTGCGTGTTTATAAAATTCTTAGCTCATGTATCAAAGTACATACAGTTAAACACAAAACTAACAAATGCAACAATAACAAGAGAAAGTAAAAATAAAAGAAATTTCAAATAAGTGGGAAAAAGAAGAATAAACATTAAACTGACATATGATAAATAAAAATAACAACTAGAAGTATAGCAACAACAAGTAAATGTTTATAAAATTTTCAAAGGAATTATAGTGCAACACTCTTCTCCTTTTTCATTTATGAGTATATTGTTTTAATGCCCTGTTTAATAGTTTATCAACATAAAATAACTGTCTGTCAAAGTAAACTAGATATCCCTATCGTTTTTAAATACCACGTACGTTTAGTACTTATGTTTATTTTTTATACGTTTTTTATGTTATTCCCTGTCCATCATTTTGTAAAACTTGAACACGATTTGATCAATAGTACGAGTAAATTTATTACACCCTGTGACATACTCTTATGTATGTGATGTGTATAGACATATGTATGCATGTGCTTATCGGTTTCGTATCGTCAAATGTGCCTTTTAAATAAATTATATATAAATACATGTTGTACTGGACGCCATTGTGTCCCTGTTAGTGTATTTAAAAAATATTGTTTTGTACTTATTCGCATACAAACGGGGCAAATCGCACTAAGCACTATAAAAGTTTCTAACTTATTAACCCTGCTGTTAGATTAGGACCATTTGGTCCAATTTTCTTTTCTTTGTCGTAATAACTTTTTAATGGTATCATATATTGCTTGAAGGTTTCGACTCACGTGTTTATTTTCTATAAAGACTTTATGTTCATAATTTCAAGTCTATAAAGTATCAGTGAACCGAAAAAATTCAAAAATTACTTATCTTGGATTAAGGACCAATTGGTCCAGTGAGTTATTTTATATAACTGAATGAAAAATAATAAGCATTTATTGTATTTAGTTGAAAGAAATAGCTCATTTATTGAAAGTACTTATTGTTACATGCTAGACAGTAAATTTTTCTGCCTGGTTTGCAAATGAAACTGCCGCACTTGGAACACCTGATATCTGATTTAGAGTTGCAACAACTACAAATTCCACGCTTCCTGGCTACGGTCTTATGGGACACAGTACTACAGCTCGCAGAATCTAATGAAGCTGGGGCTCGCATTTCAGACAGCAACTTAGCTGAGAAATGCTGCTGAGGTACTCTGCTCCGTTTCATCATATACGCATTAGCTAAAGAAAGCGACAATTTTCGCAAGAACTCCGGTCTTCTGCGATTTTGATCCGCTGGTGCCCATGAGGCATCGATGTCTGAGAAAATTATATATGAATTCAAAGCGGATATATCTAGCATATTGGCAAATACAATACTCGGCCATCGGTTGGTTTTTCGTTTTGTGGTGTAAGAGCCAATCATTTGATCAGCAGTATCCACGCCCCCTATAAAAAAGCAGGATAATGTGAAATATAATCAATAAAACCGAACAAATAACTCACCTTTTGTTGAGTTGTAATAAGATACAATCTGTGGTTTTTTTTTTGGATCACTATGATCGACTTCAGAATTTTTGTGCATTGTACTGATCAGAATGGTTGCTTTATTTTTGTGACTGACGTATGATACTAACGTTCCAATGGCACAGAAGGCAAATGTAGACGTGTACAATGGGAGTTTTTTTACATCTAGCAATTTTGGTGGAATGAAGGTTTTATTTTTCCGAACTGTGCCCACATACGTTAGTTTTTTCTCAAGTAGTTTTTTTGTCAATTCGAATGTTGAAAAAAAGTTGTCAGCTGTTATATTATGCCCTTTTAGCCCCTCAGTCAACTCTAAAACAACGCGTTGTCCTTGATTTTGCTCAGGTTTTGCATTTTTAGCTTTTCCCAGATATGGCTGTATCTTCCAAACGTATCCCGTCTTAGAGTCTACTGATAACCAAAACTTCAACCCATATTTGGCAGGTTTTGATGGCATATACTGCCGAAAAGAACATCGTCCTCTAAATCCAACAAGTTGCTCGTCAATAGTGACGTTTTCGTGACAGTTGTACAACATTGGAAGTAGTTGATGCCAACTTTCCCACAGTTCTCGGATAGGAGCGAATTTGTCGGTACTAGACATTTGTCTTCGACTTGAAACATTATCGAAACGGAGCGCACTCGTAATTTTGTGAAAAGTACCTTCAGACATAATTGCACGAAAAATTGGACGACCAAAAGATGCGTCAAATAACCCGTGAACATCTTCGTTTTTTCCACTGCAGTTTAAATACATTAAAATTAAATGAACAGAATATGGTGTGTGAGTGTTAAATGCTTAGTTTTAGTAAAAAATGTACTATGGACCAAATGGTCCCTAATAAATGATTTGTATATTTTTTTTAATCTAACAGCAGGGTTAATGGTTTGTCCACAAGCGCAAAGCTTTAAGTTTGATAACATATTCAATCTTTGTCTCTGTTTCTGTCTCTCACTTATACAGACACGCTCAGTTAGTGTTTGTGAATATATTAAAACAAACTGGTCACGTACTAAATATTTGCATATTAAACAGGGTAATCAAATAGAATTCCACATTTAATTACAAGGCGTTGATTAGATCGAATTAATTTCTTTACGTAATAATAAAAATTTTAAAAGCAAAAAACTTTGAAATACTTAAAATAAATACTACCCAAGTTTGTATATTTTTACAAGATGTCTTGTTGCAATTCTCTAGCAGAAACCAAAGAAATGTAAGCCTATTGACTTCTTTATAAGTGAATTATAATATGCTTAAAAACTGCGCTAATTAGAAAGAAATAAAGCTTGGCACAGTGTGGATTAACTTTCGGCGAACACAAACCTATAACATAAGATCAATGATGATAACTAGATTAGCTAATTGATAGTTAACAGCCAGAATATAAATAATCCAAAAGTTAACACTCAACGAATAATTCCTCGTACATAACTAATTTGGAAGTCCTTTCTGACGTTCATTGTTTATAATCAGTAATGTATTTCTTTTTTTTTTATGTTATCTTCAACAACTCGTAAATAGTTTGCGAGGCTTCCATTTATTATTTATTTTAAGCAAGCATATCGGTTTAAAATAAGAGCTTTATCAGCTCTAGTCTGCAGTTCAAAACTTTACATGCTCATTAAATTGAAATGAGTTTTAAATCTTAAATCTAGCAACGACAATGTATTAGATCCAGCCAATGCTAGACAAAGTATTAAAACCATATCGCAACAAAACTAGATTAATTTTGGACCATAACCTGTGTTGCGTAACTCCTCACTATTAGCTTGTGACTGAAATTAAATCAAAATCACTTGATGTAGTTCCATCCAACTAATATTTGTTCATTTTGCCCTCGTCTTATAATGCAATTCATAAAACAGAAAGAATTAATGGGTTTTTCAACAGGAAGTTTGTTTTTCAATTGTGGAAACATCGACAACATGATAGTTTTGACATTTAGTTTTTTGACGCATACGGCAATTGTTAAAATGAATTCAATTTCGCGTGGAAATCGCTTCAAAATAATTAAAATCCATTATGAAAATGGTGTTTATGTTACAGTTACGTTTCGTAATATTCGTGATATTTTCTAACAGCATAATTATCCTTCTGAGACCACTATTAAGAATTTGGTCTATATTTGAGTCGACAGGCTCGATACGAAATGTGCGAACACCACTGCGTATTCGACCGGGTCGTTCAACTGAAAACATCGCAGCCTTGAGCTACAGTTTTAAATCAAATCGAAGCTTGTCAATACCTCGACGTTTTTAACAATTGGGGTCATCCAAGACCATCACATGGCGAATTTTGAACTTTGAAGCCTTACTACCGACCGACCATTCACATCGTCTTAGATTCGCTCAGAAACAACCGACTGGTTTTTCTGTTAGGGTATGACCACAATCAAAATTTCCGCATTGGGGCTTCTTAAAAGCTAGAGCGACTAAGAAACCCCTGCATGCACTCGCTGTAGGGTGCACTATGTCATCTGGAGCCATGATTAGTCCTTTTTTTTCACAGATAAGGATGGAAACGCGGTAACGGGCAATGGATGACGCTGTCGCGAGATGCTAACAACTCCATTTTAGACTATTATTGACAACGTGGATATCACTGGCATATGTGGACGGTGTCATATATCACAAAGCCAATGAAACGATTAACTTATTGCAAATTTCACGACAATCAGCAGCCAGATGGTGTGATTTAACATCACTGGATTATTTTTTGTTTGTCCTATGTTAAGGTCTATAGAGACCTCGCATAGGCGAAATCAATCGAATCGATTTCAGTAATAAAATGAATCATTTCAACTAAAATTGTTTGCTTTATTTTGTTTTAGAAAACAAACTTTTTTGTCGAAAACCCCTTTATAAGGTAAACCTTTTGACCAGTCAGTCTAAAGTGTGTTTTTAAAAGAGTTATAGGATACAGAATTTTATAATAATCGTTAAAATAATCATCTCATTTTTGGAAGTATTTGAAGATATTCAGTACTCCCTTATTTTGCATAATCAATTTTAGTTACGTAAAATAAAATTTCCACTAACAGCTTTGCATTTTCTAATCATTTTATTTTATGTTTTTATATTATTTATTATAAAACAAGTTAACCCTCTCAATAGTAATGATAAAAGTTAATTTTTATGTTATATTCAGCTTTTGGTATAGGAATATATCTAAGTATACAACATAAAGTATACAAGTTTATTAAGAACTAATCAATCATGTAGGGCGAATAAATTTTTCTTGATGATGAATTTAATAGAACAATTTATAAAGTTATAATTTAATTGAAAAGATTTTTTAAAAGAGATTTTTTGCGAAATAGATAATATACCAGAAAGTAGTATACTAAGAAAGTAGTATTACTTTGTTTTGCTCAATTTTAAAAGTAAAATAATATTATATTTTTTTCGCAAAGTGAGCAGATCATAAAAAATAATTGATAATTTAATTTTTCCATTTTCATTATTTTAATCTTCTATGTGTAAACGTACTTCCTATAACAGCAACACACTGATATGAAAATTCAACATCAATCCTTTTACAACATTATAACATATGTATATTTGGTATAATTTAATAACATTCGCAATACACATTTAAATAGTTCTGAATATCACATGCTTAAATTTATTCAATAAACTAGAAATATTTTATTTTTCGCTATTATTTTTAATTATACTCATTTAATACCAGATAATTATATACATAATTTTAATGTCCGTTTTTATATGTTACACCTGAGAAAAGACAGGTTGTGTGACAACAATTAAAAATATTTTCCAGCAGAATGTATAAACAACAATTCAATTTATGGCAATTTTGTAGCTGTCATAGTTGTTAGCGCACTAAAAATTATTGTTTGAGCATAATAAATAAATAATAAAAATAAGCATACAACAATTATAATTGCTTATATATATTTATCTTTATAATAAATAAAAGGTAGTGCAATTGGTAAACTAATAATTTTTTTATTAAGCCCTATTCAATAAACGAATTTTGTATTTACAGCTCTTGAAGTTGATTCAGGGCGGTTATTATTCATTATTTATCCTGCGTTCTTTAATCGAGTAGATTTAATTAGTTAGGAATAAAAGTAAATTCTTTTTTCTAAATGCACCTACTGAAAGCAATTTCTTAGGTTTTCTTGCAAATGATATAAATTGAGGCATTTTAAATTGCTTTTTTAAACCTTTTATGGGCGAAAGATACAAAAAAGAGACATAATCGTTAAAATAGAAACGGGGTATAAATGAACACATATTTCTGGTTTGATAAAATTTTTTAACATTTCTGTTCCTATTAAAATCTGCAAAAAGCATTTGAAAACTACCATCGGTTACAATCCTATTTTTACGATAATATAGTTTGCATTTGTAAATCTTTTTCCATTTGATATTTCTAAAGGCTGGGGCACACAGAATCCGACATACGTTGTACTTTTCAACTGACAAGTAAGTTGAAACACACGTTTTCTTATCAGCGTTGTCACAATCAATACGGCTCCGTCAATGCAAAGTACGAAAGTTGACCAAATTTTAACTTTTGACGTACGTTGAGTACTTTGACATTTTTCATTCGCTTCTTCTTCTTGTTTTTATTTTTTTCAATTTAAAATAAATTATAAATCATAATAATAATAATAAATAATGGAATAAATAGTACAAATTACCATTAATAGAAAGTCTAAGATGTCGTCTTACTCCATTTCAACTGTGCACTTTAATAAAAAAATATAAAATAAAAACAAAAAAACAGCTGATTTCTTATCCGTCAGCAAAGTACTCATTGTGCCAACCTCATCCGTCGTTACTTTGACTTCAGTTGAATACGTCAAAGTATAACGCATGACGGATTCTATGTGCCCCGGCCTTAAATGTATTTTGCGTTACTTTTTTATAACTATTTTGAAATACAATATTCAATTGAGCTTAAAGAGTAGTTTCTTCCTTAGGAGGTAATTTCAAGACTTAAACTTATAACAGAATTCAACCTGCAGACGATACGTATTAATCCAATAAAAGCTTTCAAAGAGTGAGGTAATTACAATAATTATTATACAATAGATTACGACAAAAAGCAAATTAATGCTAAAATATACTTTAATGTCGATTATTCTTTATGTCGTGCAAGCAAAAATCTATCATATACAGGTTATTCTAGTGTATATAGGCAATAAAGGTCTACTTTGTGTGTTAAGTGTGGAAGAAATGGCACTGAAAAAGGTTATTTATTTGTTATATATAGTGGAGTTCATCCTCAATATGTTACTTAGTACAGTTTACTTAGCACCTATAAATACTGAAGCAGCAGTGCCGAATAAATTTATTGAGCGTAGAAAGAATAACCATTCGCACCCTAATACCCATACACGCCTTAGTAACTCCGCACCCACGGGAAACAGGGGCCTGTGGTATCAGTGTGTGTCTATAAAGTCATTGGTCGGAGTCCGAGAGTCTTATATCTCTTCCAGTTTATGGCTCATGCTAGCCCAGGCGACTTGTATTGCCTTTTACCCCCGAAAGATGAGGAAGACATTTATCAAAATTGCTTACCTCCGGAGGGGGTTCTTGGAAAGAGTACATTAAAGGGAATACTATTTACAAAGCTGGTAACAAGATGCTCATCGAACAGGTGTCACCTTGCGCTATCTATACCGATTTACTTAATGGTAGAATGTTACATCATGTTAGATTTCAAAGACAAATTATAAGATTTGTTAAATGATGTGCTTGTTTGTTGTTATTCATAGTCAGCTAAAGGAAAATGTTAATTTTTATAACAATATTCATCTACTTTTTTGTGAATAACTTCTAAGACCTATTAAAAATCAACTAGATTTTTAATAACCTATTGAGCTTGTATTTGTTCTTATAAATGTATTTCTTTAAATAATTATCAATTTAACTACTTCAACAAATTCATAAAAAAAACCCAATAAACTCCCATAAAAACCTTGTATAATATAATTGCATTCATGGAAGTAAAACAAACACTATTTCTACAAATAAGGACATTTATTAAATTTTTGAAATTAGTATTTGAAACACATAATTTAATATAATTTTTAGACGTGATACATAAATATTTTATATACATTTATATTTACATATTAATGTATATAAATATATTATAAAAACAAATATTTTTTTTTAACGAACATTTATTGACATTAAAAAGATAGATAAAATAGCAGCAAAAAATATATGAAAATATTGTCAAAATAAAACGAAGATTAAAATACCTTTCAAACGCGTGTCACCGTAGTCATTCAGAAAATGGATAGAGCGTGTGAATTATTAGATTCTACTGTCACCACTAGTTAGCTATAGATACTTGAGTTTGTGTTTTATGGTGTTTGTGGCTGATTGTCCTTTCTTTTTTGATGACATTAATTTCTTGTAATAAAAAAAAGTTGAAAGGAAGGTTGAAAAATTAAACAAATATCTTAAATACCTATTTTCATTAATTTTGTTAAGCAATGTTCATGTTCTTTTCAGTTCTTTCCACCTTACCACCACCAACACTTTCGTGGCAAATGGCTATTAACCATTTAGGTTAATATTATTTTTATTCTAGTTAATTTTTGCTTTCCATTAACACACGGTTTTTTCCGCTCTTTCGCCTCTTTTACACTTGGTAATACAGAAACTCCTATTTAATTGTAACTATTGTAAGCCACTATTAATTGTTCACATTTTTTAAGACCTAAAGAATTTACAAAAGTTAAACAGACAAAAAACAAGTTATAATTTAACATTACCTAACAATGGACTTTCCATTTTCTGTACGAATTAATTGTGACGAGTGAATGAATAAGCATTTTGTTTTCATTGATTTCTTTGGTGTGTATTTTGTTGCGACAAATGATTGTCGTTAAACATTTATTCCAATTTCATAAATTGCCAGGCTAATATTTTCCTTTACAATGTAACAACCTGTGCGGCACTAAAGATTTGATAGAACTGGCCATAACTACAAAAACGAAAGGAAAATCTGCGTTTTTTACATTAAATATTAATTGAGTGAAAATGTAATTTCTTTATTAACAAAAGACGGAATTAAAAATTTTGTCAGCCTTAGTAAAGAATTTAATTTTGTAATGTAGCCATTTTCCGTCCTAGCTGGCTGGTTTGTATTCGATGGCGAGCGCTTTCGATGCGAATGGTGAGTCAGTGTTGGCGGTCAGGCAGTTCTGTTATTAGGTTCCTATATATTCAGGTAAGCAGAATGCCAGCCATCTGGCATTTGTATGCAAAGTGAATTTATCGATACCTCCGTCTTTTACTATTATGTAGGTACGTGTGTCCGTCTGAGGGTGCTTTTCGTTTGCCCGTTTGCATCAGCAGTTTCAATGGTGTAAAAATTGTGTCTGAGGTCGTGTTTACCTGTTCGTTTATAATGTCATTGCTGAATGTTTTTGTTTTGTAGATTTCCATGTTTTCAAGAATGTCTAGTCTTCGTCCTATTTTGCTAAGATGTAGTAATGTCATACATTCATCTATTTCCCTCGGTGTGTGTCCGTGAGTGTCAAGGTATAATACAATGTTTGAATCTTCTCTTTTTCGTTTGTATGAGCGTATGTGTTCTGTAAACCTTGCTTTTAGTGTTCGTCCAGTTTGCCCTATATAGGTTTGTTTGCAGGTACAGGTAAGTCTGTATACCCCGCTGGAACTAAATTTGTCAATTGTTTCTGTCATTGTTCTGAGATTATGTCTCAGAATGTTACCGGTTTTTAATGCTGTGAGTAAACCTTTTTGTGTAAGTAAAGGTGTGCCGTCGTATTGTATCGGCTGCCTCTTTGCCTTCTTTATCTTTGTTCTTAGTGTTGTATTGCCTAAGTAGTTTATCGATGCTAGTGGTTTTGTAGCCGTTATTTATAGCTATGGCGTAGGTTGTGTCGAGTTCTCTGTTGCACTTCTCTGGAGTAAATGGAATTACCTTAAGTCTGTGTATCATATGTCTAAACGCTGCTAGTTTGTATTGGGTAGGGTGGTTTGAGGTGTTGTGGATGGTAGTGTCCGTTGTTGTTGGTTTTCTATAGATGTCGAATGTTAAATAGTCAGTTCCTCGTGTTATGGTGATGTCAAGATAATGTAAATTTCTGTCTTGTTCTTTTTCCATAGTGTATGTAATCTTATCATGAATTGTGTTTAAGTTTTCTAGAATTTGTTCACCGTTAGTTAAGTGGCCAGCCAGATCGTATGACTTAACACTACTGGATTATTTTTAGAGGGGCTATGTTAAGGAGATAGCCTGTACAGAGCCAATCGAATCGATTTTAGCATTAAAACTCAAAATCAATGATGTGATTAATGAAAACGGACTGCGATTTTGCCAAAAAAGTGACTTAAAACTTTGATGAAAGATTCGACATTTTTCAGCGTAGTCGTGGTGGATATTTGCCAGTTATCATTTTTCATTCAGAAATGCCGAACTTTTCTTAATCAAAATTGTTTTCCTTTAATTTGTTTTAGAAAAAAGCTTCTTTTGGAAAAGCCCTTTATATAAAAAATAAAAATCAGCTTAGGCAAACTAATGCACTAAATCTTAAATATTAAAAAATCGTTTTTATATAAAACATAAATTTATAAACATACCACACTAGAATGTATTATTGAAAATTGTAGCTCTATTTATTTGGGTGTTACGATTTTGCGCCTTAACTATATTTGCACCGTGTGCAAAGCAGTTTGCACTATAATGTGATATGTAACTAAGTTCAATAAAAACCTAGTATAAGAATACTTAAGTACTTTTGGCAATATAACCTAGAAGAACCTAGTTTTTAATATCTAATAAATATTACTATATTATACTTCTTAGAAAAATTTTATATACAAACAAAAAAAAACAATTTATGGATTTAACTTAGTCTTATTTAATTTATTATGCTATTTTGCTAATCGCATTCTGATATCCGTATGTGCATGCAGGTTGTATGGATAAATTTTTTTGTTCCATGACTCAATTTTAACTAATTTATGGATTCCTAAATACGTACAATTTTGAATACAAACAGAATTGACATTAAAAGTGGACAACATTGTCTGGATAATGAGAGCTTATTTTGTAGGGGAACTATTGCATGTTCTTCTGAACTTCCTAGGGGCCTGAAACAATAATTATTATAGGCTTACCAGCAAACCCATTATCTTCAACAAAAACTATATTTAGATTTTTATTAATAGTTGCCGCAAAAATAAAGTATACAATAGTATATTGTTTTAGAACATACCTAATAAAAGACTTTACTTTTTTCCTACTTCATACATGAGAAGTTGAATTTACGCCGTGATTAACCAGCCACTAAGGGTCTGCCTTATTAGCCAAATATATTATAGTTTTTATAAAATTCATTCTTTAAATATTAAAAATTGTCAGAAAAATATATATGCTAATAGCTTTTTTGATACCCAGTTGTACAACTTGTATTAGTACTGATATGCAATGACTGAACATTAAGCCATACACAATCAAAATCATTTCATTATGCGAGCAATTTTCTATGTTTTCCTAAAAGTACTATTAAAAGAAGTCAAATTAATAAAAAATTAAATTTTTATAGTTTTTTAAACGATCTTTTTTATCTTTAATAAATATCTTTTTTCTTTTTTAAGAAAAAAAAATTATTAATAATTTTTTTGTTTTCAAAAATATAAAAAATTTTTTCCTGAAGAAGCTTTCCAAAGGAAAGCGAAATATTGAAAAGAAAAAATATATAAAAAAAGATCTTAAAAAAGAAAACAGATATTTATTAAAAACTTGAATTTTTTATTAAATTATAGATAGATATCGCTAGCAAAGAAAGTGGTCTAACCACTGTGTTCATGGGAATGTACAAGGTTTGTACACAGGCATCCATAGTTAAGGCACAAACAAATTTCTGAGATGATTTTTGTAATATATAAAATGAAATTCAATCATAAAATTTTTGTCATAATTTACGTCATATACATGTATTTTATTTCTAATTTTGCTAAAAAAGAGGAATTATACTTAAATGATCCATTAAATTTTAAAGTGAATATTTAGCTTTTGTTTGTAACGGCATGACAAAGATATAATGAAACAAAGTATTAAAAATAGCCGGCTGTAGTAGAAGAAATATAGTTCTCTGTTAAGTCTTTCTTTTCCCGTCAACTGTTGTGATAATCAACTGCATTTCCTAAGTGGTAGATGCTAATTCTGCTGTGCTGCTGTACAAATTATTATTGTTTGTGTTATAATATGACAACGAGTATGACTATTTTATTTTCTACATCGAAGTATTCCTTTTCTATTTGTTTTGTGTTTTTGAAAAGGGTTGGTAAATTTTCATTCCTCTATGAATTTTGGAGTCGTTAGAGCAAATTTGCTAATTTATAATTTATTTATCTATAAAGATTCTTCAGATGCTTATTTCTTGCTTCTTATTAACCCAAGGAGGTATTTACAAACTTAAGCTTATTTCTTGTTACTAAGTTTGCCAATTTTATTGTTAATATTTCTGATATTTAAAAATAAAAAAAAAAACCAAGAAAACATAACCATTGAATAAAAAATGTTTTTAGGAGATCATAACACTGAAACAAAAATTTGCCTAAATACTGTAATATAGGATGTAAATTTGTAATTATGTATCAAAAAAATTATAGCTTTTTTTATTATAAAAAATACTAATTTAAAAAAAAAATTGTCATATTGAGGCAATTCCTGCACTGTAACTTTTCTTAATGCCTTCCTTAACAGGCTATAAATATGATAAAAATTTAATTAAATTTAATAAAATAATATTTAAATCATTTATTAATTTGAAATTTGAATTTACACTAACTAACAGGAGATATATCGTAAATTGATAAAAATCTTCAACGAAATCTGAAAGAAAATGATATATTTGGAAAAAAAAATTTTCTATTGCATTTGTAGCCGTCACCAAAAAGGATTTTAATTGACTTTCTTTCCCCAATTTGGCAAATATTCCTGCTATTGATTGTTGATAGTTGAATTATACCAAAAACTTATTATTGTCCTTAAAATTTAGGGAAAAAAAAACAAAAAAAAAATTTTTTTCCCGATTTTATTTTAGATTCTTTTTCATAATCATTTAAGACAGAATACAAAAAATTTTATTTAATATTTGGCTATTTCTGTTACTAATTTTTCACGTTGTCACAAATATGAAAATATTTCCATTATAAAACAGCATATAATAGAAAATATTGTGATTTAATGTTTTTATAAAAAAAATTCCAATTAAATTACTGCTCCACGAAATAAGAAAATAGAAAAAAAAATGTTAAGAATTTTTTGTAATATACAACGACAATGAAAAAATTTAAAGAGAACAATAAAACACAAAAATAAGATAAAATAAAATAAAAATAATTGAAATAGAAGCCACTGTAAATTATACAAGAAAAAATAATAAATTTTCATAAAATTTTGTAAAGACATACACACACTTACTCACTTTTGTATGTGTATGTATGTATGTATGGGCATACAATACAGTATTATCAAGCGAGAAAAAATAAAAGGACTAAAACAAAACGCGACACGGGTACACAAAATGAAATTTAAGTTAAAATACTACACTACTTACATACACTTACATGTATTCGTGTATTAAGACTCATATACAATTTGTTAAATTTTTTCTGTGTATTTGAAACCCTGGTTTAGAGGTCGTAGGGTTAAAATTATTCCAAAAGACTTTTATACAATAGAGTGTAACAGGAATTTACTGAAACATAAATGTGCCCATAATTATGAAAGTGGTCTAAGTCATATATTTCTTGTTTCAAGATATTTAATGATTTGCATTTGAATAAATTAAAAAATATTTTTACATTATGCGACATTTTAATTTTTAATTTTATTGGTCTTAATTAATGGAAATTTATTATGAATATGAAATTTTGTGTGAATTTCATACGATAACATTGTTTTTAAAGTTTGAATTGACTTAGACCATTTTTAAAATTAACTGAATGTCCTATAAATGACTTAAAGCAATAAAGAACTTTGAGTTTTATTTGAAACAATAATTTTATTGAAATAATTCGTGAGCGTTTATTAATTATTTTTAAACAGTAATCCATTTTTATCATTCTTTCGAGTATTTAAGATTCTTAAAATGTTCCTGAAAAACTGGAGGGATGTACGGTAGTAAACTCATAATATCTTTATGTTTTTCTTCCGATACTGGTCTTATGCTGGTGTATAATGGAAGTAATTTAATATTTCCGTATATTTTTAGTCTTCCTCTTTTAGGTGAAAGATCCAAAACGTGAAATGTAGAATCATCTAAAGAAGTTTTATAAAACATTTTATAAGGTTCATTTTTCAAGAATCCATTGAATTTGTAGCCAAGAGACAGATTCGCCCGCGGTATTTTTTACTCTTCTTGTTATTGTATCTTCTAATGATTTCGTTGAAATAAAATCCGGCTGCGACATTCGCTTTATCGAAAATGTATTGCTTCTTCTGCACTTTTCTATCAATTCATAATAATGCTCAGGGTTGTATAAGTAATTTGCTTTTTTTATTTTCATTTCTATCAACCCAAAATCACGATCATTCGGTTGAAAGGAATGACCTGATACAAAAAATTTGTGGTCTACCGTTTCAATATTATTATTTGATGACTGAGCAATTTTCATCCATGTCAATGCTACTTTAATGTTCCGATTTTGGCCTGAACAAGCATCACTGTAAGCTATTAGGTGTTTTTGAGTCGTTATGTCCTGCATATGCGCTAAAATGCATGATGCTACTTCCTGTGCACCTCTTGAAGCTGTTGTTTCATCCCATGCGTACATCTTCACATTATCGTCATGGAAATTATGGAAACCCAAGTTGTACACGTACACATTTCGCTTATAATAGGCTAACGAAACAGACAGTTTAGGATACGGAAGAGCCTATTGCAAATCAAATGAGAATCCATAATATTCCCTGGAATTTTCTTTTGCTTTTTTCTGGTCCTCTGCAAGACAGTTCCTAGCTCGTTCGGCATTTTGTAAATGTATATCATGACTTTCTCTAAGATTTATTTTCTCTTCCTTATTATGGCATGATTCGATTTTTTCCTTCAGTAAATCGCATTTTTGGCATGTGTCTTTTCGAGGAGCATGGAAATTTAAGTTAAATTCTGTATTAAATATTTTCCTGTAGATCCATTCCTTAACAAAGGGTTGGTTATTTTCCTCATATTTCTCTACATATAGACTATACATTTTACGAATATCCAAATCAGGACTCAAATATTTTCGACTAGGAGCATGACGAGCTCTGGTGTAGTGGCTCTCATATGCTGGGAAACTTAATATATGTTCTCGTACAGCTTTTATCTTAATTTCATCAGTTTTTCGCGAAGATCCAGGCATTTTCCCACGACGATCAGTTCCAGGTGATTCAGCATTCAGAGCACGAGATAACCGCCCTACAGAAATTTTATAGGTGTCTAAAAAAAAGTTTCTGCAAACCGACACGTCTGACTTGTTATTTTTTGACAAAAAATACTTGTAGCTGCATTTTCTCATAGGTCTTTCAAACGTTCTGGGCCGCCTTTGTTTTATTAATTGTTGGTGAACTGTAGTACACAGATACAGATTCCGTGTTTTAAAAATCTTTTAGTTTCCAGAAAGTATCAAAATTTAATTTTCTTTCATTATATTCTACGCGATCTAAACATTTTTTTGAGCAAAAGCAATCCTTGTTATCAAAAATTTTAGCACTTACAAGTTTTGATTTTTTTTTCGTGTATTCTTCGCCATTATTTCTCTTAATTTTTCTAATATTTTGTGCGTAACTACCTTCATTTCTTGCCCGTTTTCTTGTCTTATTTTTTCCCTCTGCACCATTTCTGGGGTTTCTAAATTTACAAAGAAATCTTCATATGATTCATCTGAAGATGATAACTGCCTTACTCTTTTCCATTTCTTGGAAGTATTACGTGGTCGTATAATATCTGCAGATCACATCGTATTCGAATAATAATTAATATATTCACATAATAAGTACGTTATCATTAACTTACCTGAACCGCTATCTGTTGACATAGTGTTAAAATATATAAATTATTTGCCACCAGTAACTTTATTAATTCCGAAGCGCCAAACTGAATTATATGGTTAGATAAACCGGAAAGAAATTGTCGTTATTATTAAAATTTGATTGTCATTTATTTTATTATGTAGTTCAAAAACGCGACTTAAATATATAATTAAAATCAATGCTTCTTTATTCATGAAATGATGATACAAAACTAAAAGAACAAACTTAAAAAGTCTAAAATATAACGGTAGTTCTTAAATTAAAATATAGAGGAATGTAAGGTAATAGGCATAATTAAGTAGAGAGTGAAATAAAGAGTAAGGATTAAGGAAAAGAAGACTAAATATTGAGAAGAGTAAAATAAATACGTTACAAAATAAATTATCGTAACATGCGTCAAAGAAGGCCACGTGCCATTTTCAAGATGTTTATATAATTTCTTTAAATTTTTGACTTAGACCACTTTCATAATTAACACTAAATGAATTCCATATAATGTTGAAATTACAACCACAATCTAATGGTTCATTTTTGACAATTTCGTAAAAATTACATTGAATACATTTAGTTTAAACTAATGTGGTATGAAATAACTGATAAACTCATTTTTTTTAAATTTTGACTTAGACCACTTTCATAATTATGGGCACAAATATGAATTTTTGGGTTTTAAAAAATATAAATTAAATAAATAAGTTATTTCAGAATTAGTAATCAAAAGAATCGACTACAATTTAATTTTACTATAAGCTGCTGTTGTTTGTGTGTTGAAATAACTCAAAATCTTTATAAGGTTCAACTTGGCGAATGGGTTTTACAAAAACTACCCTCGTACAATAATCTTACATTTTCCATATTTTATTAATTATTTCCGATTTATTATTTTTTTATTTTTTGGTTTGGTTTGTTATTTTTGATATTTTTGGAAAATATACATTTTTTTTAAATTTCGGTAGTAATATTCAGTCTAAAATTATAACATAGATAGAAAAGAAAAAATATGAACATGTTATGGCTTTAATAAAAAGTATTATGTTCTGAACATAAATATATGATTATGGTAAACAAATTGTAGTTAATTGATTAGTCACGATAAAAATGAATTTGGTAGGATGTGATCAATAAGTGGTTATTACGCCTCAGATCTCATTAGTTTATTTATAAACTAACAGGTCAGTATAAGTAACAAGTATAGTAAGATATTTCACTGTTTTGTAAAATAGCAAGTATTAGATGAACTTCTTAGGCCGACTCATAATTGTGCATACACTAGCTTAAGTGTAACTGTACTTAAGAATAATTTTATGAACATAAAATGCAATTTTTTTTATATATATTTATTATATAAATAACAGTGATATAAATAAATAAATAAATAAAATTAAATTTATAAGAGTTTTTCAAAACTTTTAGGCATATAATTTTTGAAATTAATAATTAATATTAAAAAGTTACAATAATGTTTCGTTTACTTCTTTTGCATTTTGTTATATTAAATTCTTTTATTGCTAACAATAACACAACACTTTAGAGTTTTAATTTAAATTAAACGATTTAAACACAATATAAACACTATGGCAATATTGTTGTCTTACTCAACGATGACTCAACCTAAATTAATTTATTTTCCAGCAAGTGGTACTTACATAAACGATTCTTAAGCGATTCTCGCACATACAAACATATTCTACTTTAATGTCATCCCATATTGTTATTGTTATTATCATTCAGTTTAGGCGCCTGATTGGCTGTGTGTTTTGTTTTTATGTGTTAATTGTTTTTATTTTTCTGTTGTTTATCTTATTTCGTAGAATTTCTTATAAGCGTAATATTGTTGTCTTGCATGGGTAAGTTTTCTACAAGAAAACTACGCACAGTGGGTCGTTTCGTTTACTTTTTCACTGATAATTATTTTCTTTAAAAACTTAACAAATCATCGTCGTAAAAATATCTTTTAACCCTTAACGGCCGAGAGCTTTTTTTGTAATACTCGCCCATAGCACGACGGAAAATTAGGTGAAATTCTAAAACGTTTATAAGGATGAAAACTTAAACTAAACTGATTAAAATGATTTATTTAGATATGAATTCAATATATTTACTTGATTTTTAATGTTATAAATAAAATTAATTTTTATAATATATTTATATTTATATATTTATATATAATTATATATATAATTATAATATATAATTATATATATAATTATAATATATAATTATATATATTTATATATTTATTTATATATTATATAAATGAAATGAAAATTAAATTCTTTTCATGTCCCCGTAGCGGGGCCTTTCGTTTTCTATGGCATAAGTACTATGTCCCCTCAGCGGGGCCTTTCGGCCGTTAAGGGTTAAATATTTCGGGTATAATATATTTATGAAAAAAGAAAAAAATATTTACAAATTAATTTTATTATTGCTTAAACTAAACACAAGTTATCGAGCACTCGTGCTTACATTACAATAATGAGTATGATAGTGAAAGAGTATCTACTGTTTTTTTAAGAAAAAATATTCGACTAAGCCGAATGCAAAAGGTAAATAATAGATAATAGCAAAAAGAACAATTACAAAAAATTGTTGATCATTTTTCTCTTTTAATAGCTTTCTTAAGTTGAAATATACTTGAACTTAAGCCGAAGTTTGCTATTATTTTCAAATACTTTTATTAAAATTAATTATTGATGGTAAATTTGGCTCTTATAGTCATCTCGGTGATCAGCTAATCAAAGAAGATCTTACCACAATTTAGATAAGCGAAAGTTGTTTTCATATTTTTCAAAAATTTAATACCGAAATGAGACATTGCCAAAAATATAAAGTCATTTCAAAATCTGTATATCGATAAACATTGAGTTATTTGTAATTAACGGCAAGGAAATGTATAGTTGATAAAATGTTCAAAACCCCAAAACGCATTTACGTTAATAAAAATAAATTAATTAAACTTTTACAAATATAAACGTAAAAGCTTTCGATTTTGAAAGCACAGGGATCTTGTGCGAGTTATGAAATAAAATTAGTTTAGTAGCCGCAATTTGGTTTTTAATGTCAAACTTGATTTAAAAAATATCTTTCTTAGGTAGTTCTTAAGCACTGCAATAACCCGATAAATAAATGTAATTCATTCTCTACAGAAGCTTACTATTTTAGTTATAATTAGATCTACACCATATTTTAATTAAAATTATATTTTAACGACAGTTTTATTGCGTTATAATAAAATTTCATTATTTATAAGGAAGACAAATGAAAATGTTGTAGCCAAGGTGCCACATTATCAAAAATATAATATTCTTGTCGAATACTTATTATCTGAAAATTTTCTAGTTGAATTATAAACTAATATATTTGCAACATTTTTAAACAAAACTTTATTCCATTGTGTTTATATCTGCATTAAAAAAGGAATTTTTATTAAACTTAAAAGCAGCAACTTTTAATCTTCTTTATTTCTAGAAATAAATCTATAGCACCTGTGGCTTAAGTAAATCTGGATTTGCTTTTATATATTAAAAATATTAAAGAACTAAATGTCCAGGATGCCCGATACCTGATGTTCTGATATGATGTTCTGATATGAAGAAGTTTTTCATTAGATATTTTAACATTTTTAATAAATCTATCTTTGCAGCTTTGTATGACTTTTTTTATTTTACTCTATATAAAACTACCTATGGCCATAAGTCTAGGGAGCTTAAATATTTGTTCTCGTATACGAGTATTTATATAATTTAGAACTGGTTGCGGTGGTGCATTTATAATAATTAATTGTGCGCAAATACATGTAAGTAAGTAAGTGTGTGCTCGCTTGTTTGTGTTAGAATATGAAAGTGTAAAATTGTGTTAGTTTTCGTAATGGTCAACAACCAAGAGACTACTAAATAGAATCATACCACAAATTTTAAAACAAAAAAAACAAAAACAAAAAATAAAACAAAAATAATGGTATACAAGCTTACATTCATGTATAGATTTATATGCATAAAAGTAAGAATGTATAGTTGTGAATGTTAATATGTATATTTACAATTATATCTGTGTGTTTGTTTACTCCTATAACAAATGACACATTTCACACAATAACTTGTCGTCTCTTGTATCACTTGTTTGTCTTATGTGCAAAGGGGTGTGCGTATGTGATTGCATGTTGATGTGTCATGTCGGTGAGGTAAACTAGTAGCCAAAAAGATATTTTAAGGATCATATAAACAAACATTCTTACATCTGAAAACATTCACTTACGAAATACTAACAAACGTACATTTTAGATAAAATTTAAGCTAACTTGATATAACCATGCATACTCGCCAATACTCTATGTGTATAGAAACATTCTAATACAAACACAGTCTAACAAATAAATGGACCCTTTTGCTGTAAAAAATAAACACTTTGTCGCCACTTTTATGGAGTTGGTTTCCTTTCCGGTGTGTACGAAACCAACAAATTACAACATTTATTTCCAAGATGAATGGCTTGACAATTTATGTATGTGTACGTTTTAAGCCTTGTTGTCTTTCAAAACCAGAACAAAATAATAGCAGAAAAAGCGAATAAAGAAAAAATTATTGTGGTACCATTTCATTTAAAATTAAAAAATAGCAACAAACTAAGAAGAGCGGCTACCCAAATGCCCAACGTCAAAATAAAGCAAAAACTAACAGGAGCAGCATTAAAACCAAAAGGCAAAATTATATTTATTTTTGCAGGGTAAAAAAAAAATTTAATGAGTGTCATACAAACGAATTCTCAATTCAAATATGAAACTGAATTTCTCACTCCATATCGAAGTAAAAATAGTTATAATTCCTTTGACCCAAAATGGTTTTTTGCATCTTGTGACTGATATTTGTGTACATATTTGCGTAGATGTAGTTATGAAGGTTTAATTATTGCTTATATTGTAAAATTAACTAGATGGTTTAAATGTCTTAAATGGATTAAAGAAAATTTCCATATGCTGACCATATACCACGTATTACAGTGGCAAGATTGGCTTTTAAAACGCCAGTTGTCACTGGCTTATCTTGTAGCTTTACGCAGCTGACGAATTCTATAAGGAGGTGAGCTACATTCTTTACTTACGACTACGGCGATGATAATAGTTTCTTCATTTCCCACATGCCTTCAATGTGATGGTGTTTGTGCATTATTTAGAGAGTATTTAATATGAAATATATCCGTCAGATGTCAGATGGATGACATAAGTGCCATAAAAATCATTAGGTCTACTATAAGTTTTTTTTTTTATAGCTTTATAGTTTCGTAAGAGATATGGTGCCCCTGTAGGCTAGTAGGTAGTGTACTAGCTTGTCAGTATAAGGGTTGTGGGTTCGATTCCCAACGAAGACCTTGTTTTTTCACTACAAAAATAAAAATTTACTGTCGGTGGGGCTGCTCAGCGTTGAAGGCATAGTCACTGGTCATCTTATACGGTAGTTAATTTCCGACTATCCTTCTACTTTCACTGCCTGTTTCATCTCTTCGCTCTTAGGCATTATTGCCTGAAGTACTACTTCTCTTTACAAAAAAAAAGTTACGAAAATGGATGGCTGATTTTCAAAGTAGAAACAATTGTAAATCTATCGGTATATTAATATGCAGACAGATAAAAACATTTCGTATATTTTTTTACTTATTTATGGGTTTTTGATAAGTAATTCGCATGAAAAGCTTAAAAGAAGTTAACAATTCATTTTTCACTTCCACGAACATAGAAAGTTTTGTAAGAGAAATATAAAAATATCAGTGGATCTGAAAAAAACTCTACTGTACAACTTACAATTTTTAATAGGCAATTATTACTTGCTGCCTTGTTAACTACCTTCGTCATTTGTTTAGTGCCTTTAGAATTGTATACAAAACAATAGGAAATTCAATTAAAGCCAATTTTTTTTATTTTATTATTTTTTGCTGACCTGTTTTAGTAGCCGTTAACTTATTTAAACTCGTTTTGTTATAGACAATCATATCTTTAGCGCAGTAATATTTCATTGGAAAATAATTTGCTTTTATTATTTATAATGTAATAATGTGCCAATAGCGCTATTAAATAATTATCTAAGAAAGTCTGTCAATAATAAAACAAGAAATAAGGAAATATTCATTCAGTTTAATCTACAGTTCCGATACAAGTACAAAGTGCAGTTGCACTTCTAATTTTTGTTTAAAAATATTTTAAAAAATAGAGAAAATTGTACAAGCTTGGTAAGCTTGTTTAAATTATGGTTAGCCAAAACTAAGCAAAAAATTGCCAAACAATTACTTGAGAATAGCATGCAAATATTATTACCATAAATGGTTTATTATTTAGATAAAATTACTGACTCCAGGTTTATATTTAATTAACTTTTTTTTTTGTCGAAATACTTTTACTTTATACTTAGCATTGGCTGAGGTTGGGTTAGGCAAAAAACGAGTAATAACAAACTAATCAGCAGAAAAATAACTTCCTTGAACTTTATAAACTTTCTTATTTTTTTATTTTCCTATTTTATTTTTTTGTTGAAAATATGATGCAGAAAATTTTAAAAAGTAGTTAGATTTTACTGAAATAGTAATAGAATGATGCGATAAAAACTTTATTAAAAATTCGAATTTATTTATTTTAATATTTGAAATATTAATAAATATCTCTTATTCTTTTTTAAGGTCTTTTTAAATTAAATTAACAATTTATATTTTTTTCTTTTCGAAAAGATCGTTAATTTAATTTAAAAAGACTTTAAAAAAGAATAAGAGATATTTATTAAAGATAAAAAAAGGTCGACTAAAAAAACTACAAAAATATTTGAAATATTTTAATTAACTATTTGTGGAACTATTTTAGTATTGTAGGGAAATTAATAATTTTAAATTAATGCAATTTTTTTTATTCGTTTACTATGTATTACAACATACACAATCTTTCAATGAAGGCAAAAAAGGGCAACACAAAAATTTGTAAATAATTTTTCTTCTTCCTTTAATTCAAGTTTAAAAGTTAAAATATTAATGCGTAAACTTTGGAAATGAACCCCAAAAATTAAAGTTATCAATTCATTTGCATTTTTTATGTTTGTATCCGCAGAGCTGTCTTTTCTAAGCGGATTTTGAAACGATAATGTTTTAAAATAGCATTGCTTTCAGATGGTTTCCATTAAAATAAAACTTTGGAACTAAAGGGAGAAGTATAACAAAATTATTTTTCATTTTATTGCAAAGAAAATCTATTTTAAAGCTTTTCTCTACTTGTTGCTCTTGACCTCTGATAAATCTTGGTATAGGAGTTAGAAAAGCTCATCGAAGTTTTACAATACACAATAGCAACCAAAACAGGTGACCTGTGGACAAACGTTCGTTTGCCAAATGATTTGCTGGAGCCTTAGGAACTTGCTATTTTAAAGGTTAAGCTATTTACGATAAGTGTTTGCCAAATAAAAGATCGTAAAACAAAGCTACGAACCCTGGTTATTTTAATATTATATTATTTTATATTAGTTTAATAAACTATATATTATTAAAAGCTAAAACAGGTAACTGTGATGAAATTGTACCACAACTATTTCAATAATACTTATCTAACAAATCACAAATTTTTGCCCATATTTTTGTTGTATAATTTAGACTACAAAACCCCAAAATTCTAATTTCTAAAAAAGGAAAATTTATATCGTTATATTCTTTAATTTTCCACATTCATTCACGAGGTACCAAAAAAAAATAGGCATACAAGAACTCCGTGGTTACGGAAACATTATTAAAAATCTTTACAAGATAAAGGTAAAATGGCTGCTTTTCTTTAGCTGCAGCAGTGATAAGTGCATAAAATTTTGTTTTGACATATAATTCTGTTATTAGTTTTTATGCCTGCAATAAATCTCTTTCTCCAAGACATCTAGAATGAACTGAAAAATAAAACAAAAATAAATATTTTTGCCTTGTATTCTTTTATTTACCGCTCTTTGGTATATTTTAATTTCAACCATAGATAGAAATATACTTCTGTACGCATGAATTCAAATAACCTCTCTGTATTCTATGTCCATATCGTTGTTAATTTTGATTAACATATAAAATAACTATGCACAGAAAAAGTCTAACATTTTGCTAAGAGTTGATTACATTTTCTATTACGGTTTTCAAGCAATAAATTATTTACAAAGAACTAACTGCTTGTACCTTTTTTATACTCAAAGAGATTTTTCTTACCTTTGGTAAAGTTATTTCTTGAATTTATTTTTACAAATGGGGTTTCAAAATGATGACATTATTTTAGTTAGAATGTATACCACATATCAAACGTTGGGTATATTAGCAAAAAGAACTATGTTTTTAGTTTAGTAAACATTAACACGCACTTATGAAATTAAAATAGGTAAAAAAACATATTTAGGAAGGGCGAGTGAGAAGTGGTATGGCAAAAATAAAAAAAAAAACATAAAGAACCAATACAGTTGTTGCTTGGATCTTTATATCTATATATTATTAAAAATATTAATACAGTTTTGTTATTTTGTGCTTTAACAGGGCACACACTACTGAAGAAAACTTCTGCTTTGAAAAAATAAAATGGATATGGAGAAGTTAACGAGCAAATAATAAACCAACTACATCAACAATTCGAGTTCTACAGCACATAATGTACATCAATCTACAGCGGTATGCTTCTTAAAATTCTCGAAGGTGTATGATTCTCGCTGAACATGGAATATCTTGTTATTATTGCAACATTTTTTAAGTAATTAAAAAAAATAAAAGAATTGTTTGCTTGAGTAAACTGATGTAAACAAATTGTTTCGTTATTTCCTGTGTTCTTAAACTTTAAGATTTTTTTTCGAAAAGTAACAATGAAGCTAGAAAAAACATAAATAAATTGATTAATGTGAATAATTAAATTGATTCTTTAAAATTTTACAATTTTCATATTGATAAACAGTGCATTAAAATTGGTCTAGACTAACAATTTTCTTGATTGTTGCATGATCGTGTAGGGCCAAATTCAAGTGTTAAGAATCTTTGGATACATAAACAATTTAATTAAAATATTTCTATTGATTGGAATTTGCTCACCACTAAACAATTCTTTATAAATTTGGCAAAACTAAAATATCGTTATCGTTTATGGAAATGCAACTTAAATAAAGTATTGCAACTCTTCAAAAATATACCTTTAATTTCTTAAAATTTTCCACTTTTTTAATCTTAAATAAGGTATGAAAAAAGTTATTTAAAAGAATAGTAAAGACACTAAAGTATGGGGAATAATGGTAAACATTATTAAAATGCTTCCCTGTAAACTGTTCATTTTTCAAACAGTTTTTATCCTGTAGATATGTTCAACCCCAAGAGAGTTGGCTTCTGAACAGTAATGGAGTTATTTGTTTTATTATAGAAAGCTACATTCTTTCAGCATTTAACATTCAGCGGTGCACTAATTTTATTTTAATTATTAATTCGTTTTTGTTTTTTTTGTTTCAATTTTCTTAATTTTTGTTCCTCAAATTTTGTTCCTTTTTGTGTGTAAGTTGTTTTATGTGTTTTTATTTTTAAGGGGTTCCTTTTCTTATCCCTTTTTGGGGTATTAAAATTTATGTATGTGAAATCTTAATTGAGTTGCATACTAGAAATTAGAAATTTTTTGAAAATACTTTAAAAATTTTTATATAGGCATTATAGACAATATTTCTTATGATTTGTTGTTTTTAAAATAATATTTTTTACAGCATTGTTTCGAAATTAAATGATTATTATCCTTGGCTAAATGAAATTTTACTTTAAACAATTTTTATATAGTTTTTAAATTTTTTTTTTAATTTTCCATTTTAAGTGATATATTCTGGTTTTCTGATGAAAACCAAATTCAAAAATGAAAGAAGCCCTCATAATTGTTTTATTTTTTTAAAAAGGCCAAAACAATTTGATACCGTATAGTACGGCTTTCATTAGGAAGACTCCAGAACTCATGAGAGTGCTAAAGGTATTAATACTCCATTGTATTACACGGTCACTACTGAGCATATGATTATATGATTATCCTGGGTTCTTATCACTGTGGCTGCCAACTTTTCTTACTGCGTCTTTTTCACTATTACTCTAGAATAACGTTTTTTGCTAATAAAAATAAACAAACCGGCAAAATGAACTAACACTAAAAACAAGGCGTTTTGCAAAGAAAAAATGTATAATTATTTATTATTATTTCTTTTAAAATAAAGTGTTTTTCAACAAAAAATTTGCTTTCTAAAACAAAAACAAAACAAAAAATTTAGATTAAAAGCATTAAAATTTTTGTTGTATGACGGATTCGGCAATTATGAATGAAAAATTATATCTGACAAATGTCCATGACAACCGCGCTGACAGATGTCGATTCTTTCATTCAAGTTTTTTATCCATTTTTGGCAAAACAGCGGTTCTATTTCGTTAATCACATCACGGATTTTGTGGTTTAAGGCTGGAATCGATTCGATTGGTTCCGTACAGACTCTGTCCTTAATCGTTTCATTGGCAGTGTGGCATGTGGCATCGTTCTGTTAAAACCCCACGTCAGAGATATCCACGTCATCAATAATAAGCCAAAATTGTGCTGTTAGCGTTTCGTGATAGCGTGCCCGTTTCTGCATTTCCAGCTTCATCTTCTCCGTACAATAACACGCTGAGCCTGCAGGGTTTTCAGAAGCCCAAATGAGGTAGTTTTGCTTGTTGATATACCCTGAAAAGTAAAAATGGGCATCGTTTGAAAAAATTATTTTTTTAAGAAAAAGCAGGAATGAATTGAGCAAATCTACGACGAAGTGAATGGTCGGTCGGCTTCAATTCCTGCACCAAAACCCAATTGTTGAAAACGTAGAGGATTTGACAAAATTTGATCTACTTCAGCACTGTGGCTCTGTGGCTGCGATGTTTTCAGTTGAACGACCAGGTCAAACACTCGACTCAAATTTAGCGATCTAATTGTTAATAGCGGTCTCAAAAGGACAATTGAATTTTACGAAATGCAAATTTAACAGAATCGTCGTTTTCATAGTCGATTTTAATTATTTTATTACGATTTTCGTGCGAAATTCTATTCATTGTAGCAATTGCAATGCATTTACTGCACATACTTTAAAATACTAAATGTCAAAACTATCATGTTGTTGGTGTTGCCACTATGGTAAAACAAACTACTTGTTGAAAAACTTGATACAAAAAGAAAAATAGATCAGCACCTAAAAGTATATTACTGTAAGCCGCCCCCAGGATAATTAGTTTTTACAAAATCATAAAATATTAATAACAGCACGATTTAGATTGTTAATATTGTTTAGCCTATGAAGAGTTAAGATGCGAATTTATTTTGAATACACGTAAAATAAACTGGGTAATTAGAGAGATTTTTTTCCAATTTAAAAAATTTCATAAACACAAACATTTAAATGCAATTATTTTAGAACATTCAAAATTATTAAGATAATATGATAGCCACCATTTCTTGGACCAGTATGTTTTCTTTATTAATGAATATGTTTACGGTTGTTTCGGTCCGATGGAAAGTTTTTATATATACATGAGTTGAAAATTCTATGATGATGACTTCCCCTTGAAAATGTAAGTTCATATCCCCAGTTTTAAAGTTCAGTTTTCTGAAATTAATACAACCACAAACGGTAGTTCAAAATTATCCAAGGTAGTGATACATTTAATAATCGCTCCTATTACGTGGGGTTTGTATCTGATACTTTATGTTCTCTTTATAGTAGCAAAACGAACTTAAACCTGACTTCAAAGTGTAAATTTATATTAAGATTCTTGTTTAATTAACACTAGATAAATGAAAACAACCCAAATTGCATCATAAATTTTAAAGAAATAAAATCAATAAAAATTTTTTTTTGTTTTTTTTTTTAATCGACCTTTTTATATTTTAAATAAATATCTATTATTCTTTTCAACGGTCTTTTTTTAATTAAGAATATATATTTTTTTCTATATTTGAAAAAATTTTTTTCTTTTCAAATTATTATAAATTTTTGTTTTTGTAAAATATAAAAAATAATTTCCTGAAGAAGCTTTCCACAGGTGCGGATAATCTTGTGTTGTCGAATGATGTTAATATGTTGTAAATAAACCGAAAACTCGGACTTTTAATGCAACATTACGAAAGTTTCGAAATTTTGTTATTCGTTTATTATTAACATAAATTTTTTTTCGGAACTACATAACCAATTTAAGACTTTAATATCTCGTTTTGGAAAACATGACAACCGGTTTAAAAAAAACGAAATAAAATAAACAAAGCAAACAAAAATATATGTGTATATTTCATTGGTGGTACAATATGAAAATATGATTTTGCCACGCCCCTCCGCCCGCAGACTGAAATTAAAAAAATCACCCGCCTTAATATTCTGAAGGCTTCCTGAACATTTTATCAAAATCGGCCCAGTCGTTTTGCAGCCCATACGTTACACACATACATCCTATTTTATATACATATATATATAGAGATTTTTGTTTATTTCTGTTTTTTTCTTTTTTTTGTCAATATTCTCATTTAGCCAAAAACGACCTTTATTAGCAAAATTTCTAATTTACGAAAAAATGAGTTTTTGGAAGTCTGCGGCTCCTTTTAAGATTTTATTTTTTGCAAACGTATATTTTTTTAGAAACATTTGTAATTTACGCGAAATAATTCTTAATTGTGTAATTGGATAAGACCTAGTATAACTTGAATAACAAATATTGAATAAAGTACTAGGTGACAGGCAGTTTTTTAAGCAAAATTTTATAATATAAAATGTTTAAAATAGCTTCACATCTACAAGATTTTCTCAACAATAAAACTTAATCATTGTTCATAAATGCAACCAATTATTTTGCCAAGCTTTTTCTGCTTGTAGTTTTTGAAAAAATAAATACTCATCACTTCCCAAGTTTTCCAAGTTATTAAGTAACGTTATCATGAAATTGTTAAGCAGTACAGTTAAGATAAGCAGTACAAAAAAAAAGTTGTTTTATTCATCAATATTTTGTCGCTGAGTATGTTGCAAATATAATGTGTATATGATTTCCATATAATTGTAAGTTAAAAATTATAATTCAGGGATAAATTAAAAATTTCTCTTACCAATTGAAATTAATTTCTAAAAGATGCATAATAAAATCGTCAAAAGCTAATAAATTTTTATTACTTACATTTTGAAAAGAATTATTTGCTTTTTAATATTAAATAAAAAAATAAATAAATCTGTATGAAATGCATAAAATGTTTGTGGCATTGACTGGTGATGTGTTAAAAAAGTAACAAAATAAAAACGTGTGAAGTCAATTGTAAACGAAATATCAACACATAATCAAAATGTACGAGGGTAAGTAAACCAAAAACTTTTAAGCAAACAAAAAATACTTAATACTAACAATATTATCAATAATTGTGGAGTAAGTTAAATATCTCCAAAGAAACTCCCTCCAAACCAACTCTCATAATTCATATTTGATTTAGCAATAATTAAAATTTAACAATTATTTATATTGTATAATAAAATGACTAATGTGTATGTTATATTAGGGCAAGAAAAAAGTCAAAATTGTTTTGTTTTATATTACACCAAACGAAATATTTTATAAACTGTTGGAAGCATTGTACAAAGATTATTTCCCACCATTAATGGCACCTTTGAACTTTTTAAAATCATTTAGTGTCAAATTGTTTAGATTGCTTAAGTTTTTATGTTTCAAGAAAAATTCATATCACAATTTGCTTCAATTAGTATGTTTGTTTGTAGATTTTGCTTACTTAAATTTTGATTTTAGGATAAATAACATTATATTTTAAGTAAAACTGTTGAACAATTTATTTATTCGAGTCTATCAAAACTACAGACATACAAGAAATATAGTACTTAATAATATTCAATTCCTTCAAATTAGCGGATTGCGTAATATATTCCACAAAATCACGATTCATCCTAACTCCATAGGCGAAAAATAATTATTTTGTAACGTGTTATTGACTTTACTTAAAAAAATAAAAATAAATAAAACATTTAATAAAATTCCAATAGTCGAGTTGCCCTCGTTAATGTGAATAATTTTGAAAGGTGTATAGAAATATACAAATAAATTTATATCACACATGAACAATACAATTTAAAAGTATTGCAAACCAACATGCAAACAGTGAACAGCAAAATTGGGGGAGAAATTAATTTCTTATTATCTTTTTTTTATTACAATTTACATTCAATGTTATATTCAAATTTGTGTTCAAAAAATTTTCTAAATTATTGCCCTTCTAATAAAAATTGGTTATTAGGAGGGCAGGTTTAAGTTAATCTAACCTGATTGATGTAGGAAAATGAAAGTAAAAAATTGTTTCTAAATAGTTTTTGAGTTTTGTTGCCTTTTTCCTTTGTTGGTTGATTATAATTTTATTTATTCGAGTTGGCTTAAGATATGAGACTCTTAAGTTTTATAAACAAAATTTGTGTAAAATCCACTGATGAGTTAAAAAAGCAGTAGGTAAATATCCATATTTATTTATTTATTTATTTGGATAGTTTTACAGTGTTTCTTTTATATTATACAAATACACAAATAGTTCAGGATTTGTATCCTTTTGTACTAAATAAATTATCTTAATTCATGAAATTAATATACTTGCATATTTAAAGGTTTAGGAAGAAACTGTGCGAAAGCCCATTTAGTTTACTCTCTACTATATATATATACCGGCGAGTTCATGGAGTCCATTACTAGAGAAATTCCAAAAAATATTATAAATCGTCTTAAGTAATTTGTTTTGAACAACTTGGAGCTTCGTAATGTGATATTTTATGCTATTTGGAGCAGCATAAAACATAATTGTGTACAGTTAATGAATTAAAATATTTATCTTGTTCAAAACGTATGGAAAGTGATTCTTAAATTTCATTCTAAGTTTTTAAATTATTAATATTTTATGAGAATATCATTTATATTTACAGTTATCTAGGACAATGAACGTAAATTAATTTAATGCATATGTATTATAAGTTGTTTAAACATATTTAACTTGTTTTAATTCAAATTGTGTTTAAATTTTTCAATTACCACCAAGAATTACTTTAACACAGAGTAGCCTTAATGGCACTATATCCGTACGTATACTGCAGTGATTATGAAATATATATGCATAAATAAAAAATGTATATAAGTATAAAAATGTTTCGTTGAAAAACGGTGCGCGAAAATGTGTTTTCAAACTATGAAATACAAAATGGTTAAAATTTTTTTAACTTTTAAATTTATTAAGAAAGAAAAATTCTTAAGTTATTTTTTAGTAAATTCTTAGAGAGTCCAGAAAAGCTTAGCCTGCAATATTTTCTACATCCTTACATCAGTCATCGGGTAGATATAAGTTTGTGTAAGTAATAAATGTCGTCTGTTTAACCAAATGACTTGAAAAGCAAATATTCATAATAAATAAATTTTATTTTTATTCGCATTCAGTCTTTACTATATTTTCTCTTCCAGATACAGGCGATCTTAAATGTAACCAATATCTATAAATAACTTTTTTGCAGTTATAAGAATTCCATTATTTCACATTTATTCGTTCTTCAAACAATTTTATGCCACACAGTAGTAAGCATTTTGTATGCGCAAAATATATTTATCATTTAACACTCTATTAAAGTTATCATTATCGGTAAGTGGTTATCATAATGTTACTTTGATTTTAGTTTATTTATTTTTTTTATTTGTTTGGCTGCGTTTGCTCTTGTAACTCATTCGCAGACAATTTCACATACCTCTATACACTGTTGCAAAAAATCATTTATTAGTGCCACTGCTTTGCTTGTTTAGCCATATGAATTTTTTTCAATGTATTTGTGTTCGAACCGTAATAACTGTTTGTTTCTCAAACACTTCTTATCACCTTTACTTTGCTCATTATAACGATATTCGTTATATGCAAAATTTAATGTAACTGATGCTTATTTAAACATTAAATTATTGTGTTACGTTACTTACTTTACATGTAATGGAATTGTTACAGTTTCTATTTTATGACGAGCCCGAAAGAGTATATAAATATTGATAACATTGATAAACATTAAGTTATTATTTTCAATGATTTTGGTTTAATTTTGTGATTTTTTTATTAGAAAAATTATAATTTTATTATTATCTTATTTAAGAAAATATTATAAAAATAAATGATATGAGTGTAGCTTAAATCGAGTGATGAAACGGCTGGCAGTTGGCTTCGTGAAATATTTATTGCTGCAAAATAATTCGATAATTCAAATAGATATGTCATACGATCTATGAGATAAAAATATTAATTTCAATAAATTACAGGTTTATTATTTTTATTTTTATTCGACCTTTTTAATTTTAATTAAATATATCTTTTAATTAAATTTTAACGATTTATTTTTTCAATATTTCGCTTGTGGAACAACAAAGAATAAACTTAAAACAAGATTAGCTGGTCATAGATGTCACCAAAAATATAGGAATATTTCAACACAGAGGTCATCCTTATCTTCACATTGTAAGAAATATAATCATTATCCAAAGTTTGATGAAGCATCAATATTAGATATAGAAAAAAACTATAAGAGACGTTATATGTTAGAAATGTTAGAAATTGTTAATGTACCAAATGTAAGGAGAATAAATTTCAAGACAGACACAGACAATTTAGCGCAGAATTATAGGTACTAAATTCAAAAGATACATAATTTGTTACAATTATTTCATTAGAGCGAATTTGTTATTAAATTTCCGTTTCCTTGTTTTTGTATGTTCAAATATTTGGAATTTAAATTATGTATGTATGTATGCATGTATGTATGTCTGAAGAAAATTATTTTTTATGTTTTTGTCAAATGTTTTCAAAATTTTTTTTCAGTTTTTTAATAGTTTTTGTTATTAAAAATTAATTTTCCTGAAGAAGCTTTCCATAGGAAAACGAATAATTGAAAAAATAAATCGTTCAAATTTAATAAAAAAGATTAAAAGATTAGTACATATTTAATAATAAATTACAAATTTAAAAAAAAACTTAATTCATTTATTTTTCATATTTGATAAACTATATGATTGCTTTTAATTTTACAATTTCTTTAATTTTAATTGGGTTACAAAAAAAGTCAAAAAATAAAATTAAAAATGAATTCTAAAGAATTATTGACAATAATATGTAACTTAAAGTTATTTTCCAAGAATTGTTTACTGTTTTGTAATTTGGGTTTAAAGAACTATTATAAAGCAACTTATATTTAATTTTCAAGAATTGTCTGCAAATGCATTCTGTTTCCGGGTTTAAAAGTTTATTGATCTAAATAAAATTAATATTTTTCAAGTCAAGCATTTCTGGAATTTTGTTAAATGAATTTAATAAATGCGACTGCAGAAAAGTAAAAGTATTAAATGTTTTGTTTGTGCAGAACAGAATGCTTTATATTAAGATTTTATTAGAGGCTATAAATAACTAAAAAACACATACGATATGTCCGATGTGTACATAAAGCATCCTCAACAGTAACATGAGAAAAAAATTTAGTCTTAGCAATGATCCCGAAAATTATTAAAAAGGTGAAAAAAAGGATTTAAGAAATGACTAAACTTGTAAGAAATTCCTAAGTATATAATAATTTTTCACGAATAAAATAATTCCACATGAGCCCTAATTAATGGCAAAATGATTCTAGAGAGTTTAAAAGTGTTTAGAAAAACTTAGTTTGAAAAATACTTCTTGCAAACAGAACATATTTAAAATTAACAGGGGATCTTCGGCTATGAAGTAAAAGTTACATTAATTCATATACATTATGTTACATAATTTTTCGAGACACTTTTTAATATATGCTTTTAAATTTCATACTTGTTTTTATGGCATCCACATTTTTTATAATTCTAAAATGTTTGAATATATAAGATAGGGCCATGTTATGCCAAATTTATCTTACCTCTGAAGACATTCTCTACTAGTTAATTTAAATTTTTTACTTAATTCTGTTATTTCGAGCTACAGTGATACTGCAATTCAATCTGCCGCAAGAATACACCCTTTCACTTTGATTTATGAACTATTTATTTAAATGTCACCAATCTGTAAGAGAAAAACTGTCAAAATCATTTCGAAAATTACTTATATTTACAGCTACAAATAAAATAAAAAGAGTTTTTTTTTCGTAATTCAGTTACTGTTTTTACACACTTATTAACACAAAAAGGCTTAAGGGTTAAAGAATAATTTTTTCTGCTTTAAAGCTATCTTCTATTTTTAAAATTATACTTTTGCTTTAGTCATACCTGTTGGGCAATCTTGTAGTCATCTTTTTATCTATTAATATATCTTTAAGGAGGCATTGGAATTAGGCAACACTAGGCCAGCTAAATTTACCAGACCTTAATTTCCCATAAATATTTCTGCAGTTAATATGACTCTCCTTTAATAAATACTCATTTTAGTAAAACTTTAGTTTAAGATAAATTGGTTTTCTCTTAATAGAAAAGCGAAGTCAAATTTAATATTTTTTTTTGAGATACCGGTTTGACATAAACTAATTATAACATTTATTATAAAAAATTAATACACATTATTTAAACATAAGCTTATACCCTTCCTGGTTAGTATATTTACAAATTGAATATAAAATTATACTTTATTTAGAATGTACATATTTTATATTGAGCTAAATATTTACACATGCTTCTTTTAAAACAAAAGAGTCCCTGACATTAAATACTATATTTGCACAAGTAAATATTTTCTTGTAACGCATAATGCCACATCATCATCAACGCAATACATAAAACCTTTAGTTGTACAAATATAAAGGTCAGAAGAAAAAATATAATAAAATAAAGTAAAATAAAAATAAGGTCTGTGTTCACTTAAACAATTTAATTTAATGTCTAATATTTAGTTATTATCCCTCTAAGTCCAATAAAATACAACTCTTACTACGAACTCCACAATTGTTTTAAATACACAACACACATACGCAGAAATAAATAGCAAAAGAGAAAAAGAAGAAAAATAGGGAACTTTAACCCCAATATTCCCTTTAGTGTATTACTTAAATTAACGATATCAAATGAGCTACTGTAAAAAAAAAATAAATAAAAAATTAATAAATAAATAAATAATAATAAAATATTAAGGTAAAAGATACTTAAATGAGAATTAGTAATATAAGGATATTTTAGACTTAATATTAAATATCCTACAATTGTAACGATTAATTATTGAGATAATATTCCGAACCGTACATTTTTTTGCGAGTGTATAAAAATGCTTAAAAAATAATAACTGTCGGGTTTTTCAAGCAGAAGTATGTTTTTCAATTGTGGCAACACCAACAGAATTATAGTTTCAACATTAATTTTTTGACGTATTCGTTGCAGTCGTTACAATGAATTCAATTTCGCATGGAAATCGCATTAAAATAATAAAAATCCACTATGAAAATAGTGGTTTCCTTAAAGTTACATTTCGTAAAATTCTTTGTATTTAAGGCCAACATAATCGTCCTTCTGAGACCGCTATTAATAATTCGATGTTTAAGTTTGTGTCGACAGGCTCGATACAAAATGTGCGAACACCATCCCGTATTCGACCAGGTCTTTTAACTGAAAACATTGCTGCCGTGAGCTAAAGCATTGCAGCATATTCAAATTTTTCAATTCCTCGGCGTTCTCAACAATTGGGGTTATCCAAGACAACCACATGGATAAATTTGATTAAGGATTTGTCTTTAAAGCCTGTTTAGCTGGTGCAAGAACTAAAGCCGACCGACCATTCACATCGCCGTAGATCCGCTTAATTCATCAGGGAACAACTGGCTGGTTTTTCTGAAAATTTCATTTTTTCGGACGAAGTCCATTTTCAATTGAGAAGCCTTTGCATGCTGAACGTGTCACTGTTTGTGATCTGGAGGAGTGATTGCGAATTTTTTTTTCGAAGATAAGGCTGGAAACGCATTAATGATCAGTGGATCACCCTATCGCGAGATGCTAACAACCCAATTTTGGGCTATTATTGACAACGTGGATATCACTGACATGTAGTTTCAATAGGACGGTGGCACATGTCACACTGCCAATCGAACGATCAATTTATTGCAAACCAAATTCTCGATCGCACAATTTCACGATAATCAGCAGTTAAGTCACCAACCAGATCGTGTGATTTAACTTCACAGGATTATTTTTAAAGGGGCTTTGTTTAGAGCAGGGTCTATACGGAACCAATCGAGTCGATTTCAGCCTTAAAACTCAAAATACGTGATGTGATTACCGAAATACAACCGCCATTTTGTCAAAAAATGATAAAAAACTTTGATGAAAGAATCGACACCTGTCAGCGTGATCGTGACGTACATTTGTCAGATATCATCAAAACATACTTCTTGGGTAACAACCCTTTATAAGATTCTTTTAGATTTAGTTTTAAAAATGACACAATTGTAATGAGCAATTTTTGAGATAATATTCTGAACTAAATGTTTTTGCGAGTGTATAGAAAATTCTCTGAAAATATAACTATAAATAGTATCAACAATTGTATAGACTATATCAAAATATATGAAGACACTAACAACAATAACCAAAGATACTGATGTACTATGAAACAGAACCATTTTATTGAGTCTCAAATAACATTAACTACCGCAGAAACATGTCTTTCATTCATCTTCCACAAACTAAATTTATCTTGAATGTTACGTAGAGTATTAAAACTCCAATTGTTACACATACTTTTGGTATTTTTGTTTTTTAGTTTCTTCTTATTTTTTGCTGCTGGTGTTGCTTTTGTTACATTTTTTCTCAAATCAATTAATTATTTATCGCTTAAATTCTTCTCCACTTGTCATTATGTCATTGTTTACTTGTTGTCCCTGAGGCAACTTTTTAACAAAGTACAAGCAATAGCAACAAAAATGGCAGGAACATAAAAATACCAAATAAGATGAAAATGGTTAAAATAACTTAAATACAATAAAAACAATTGTATACAGTTATAAAGAAAAAAGTATCGAATAGAAGCAAGAAAAAAAAACATGCCTGGCTATAGGAAACATCAATAAAGAAAAGAAAAGAAAGGGAACTACGACAGCAACTAAGAACAAAAAAAAAAAGAAACACAATTCTCAGTTGAGCCTTGGTGTTCATAATAGGAGAGAAAAATTAAGAAAAACAAAATACACCAGGAACAACAATAGCATCACGTAGAATAAAGAATTGAAGTCGAACAAGAAGACGCAGAAGTTTTTTTTTGTCTGTTTTGTTTTCGTAACCATTGACAGCAGTAAGAGTATCAGCCCATATTGACCCTTAATGATAACTTAAGCTTTATTTTTATGCTACAGATATTTAGTTTTATTTCTTTTTTCTACAGCTTGTCATGTTTATAGGTCGATCGTTTTGGTTTTGTCCTTTACAACTGTTTATTTTATTGTGTCTTAGGTTTTGTGCTAAGAAATTCTCGCAGAAATAAACTAAGTTTATGCTTTTTTCTCAAACCAATCCTAACAACTGAAATCCCCAATTGATGAGAATAAAATAGAAAAAAATAGAAAACCAATTTAGGAGACAGCGTCGACATCTTAAAACATTGAATAAATGAATTCATCAGGTGAATGCCTCCAGTAAAAGAAATATCTACACCATCGTTTTCATGAATCAATATAGACTTGTAAATACGAACAGTGACAAAATACTATAAAACAAAGGAAAATGGCAACATTACCTATTAAAAAAACGAGTTGAATTTTTTTGTCCAAGCGATTATGAAAGAACCATTTGTTGAAGCACTTCAAGAAACACTGAAACAAAATATTTTTTTCTGACTACACATTTTTACGGTATTTAAAGTTCGCTTGGTAAAAATGTGTTCTACAATTACTGCTTCCAATCCAATATGGGAATATTGAAAGGAATTGCAGCAAACTGCTGCATAATTTGAATATTGTGTAAATAATTTCTTATTACTATAAAAAAAAAATAAACCTTGCCGCTTTCCTAATATCACTGCTGAACAAACTTCATCAATAAATCTGTTAATTTAAAAATTATCCTAATCGCTACAAATCTAATTTCTGCCTATTTATCATAGTCAATAATGTTCTAGAGTTCTTCAAGCGCCAATTTATCTAAGGTGAATTGCCAGAGTGTGCTAATCATAAATATCAAAAACGCGATGCGTGATAAGATTTACGTCAGAACCTAGCTGTGTAAGCCATAACCTAACAGTAGATCATACCACTGCGGATGACTTTAGCGTCACCCACGCCCCAGGAAGCCTTCGGATATATCTATCCTCCAGTCAATCCTAGTTGCAACTTCAAAAGCCCGGTGCAGGCCGCATCCTTCACTCCTTGCTGAAGAGTTGGAGACTATCAAGAATGCATCAAGCTTAATAAAATTTAAGAACACAACCGCAATCACGCTCACTAGACCTTGACCATTCATTGTGTTCATTGTAACTTATCCGACCCGCACAACTCAAACGAGGGCCTCGAAACCACAACCACCACTATATTTCCGAAGGGGCAACCTCAATAATCAGTCAGAGAACAGCTAAAAGGTTAAAAAGACAAATAGCTGAACTCTAGTTGGCTTCTGCTAGCCTTAAAGGGGACTGGCTCCTTTTGTGCATGAAGACATACGTAATTACGGTGAGATTCTGTCAAAACATATCAATATGCCTCCGGGGGTTAAAAAAGTGATCACAGTTCCTTAGAGAGTTAATCATTTCTTATATTCTATCAAACTTTTAAAAACAACCGAAATATTTACGACGTTTATGATAACGTTCGAACCTAAATTTGTTTGTTAATATAATTCTCAGCATTATAAGAAGGTGTTTTGTTAAGGCCATTCGTCCAAATTGAAAGTTAAAGTAATTGTTATGAGAACTAAAGGCCGTGTCAGATAAAACTTTGTTGCTTTGCGTGACATTTGAAACTTTAAAGCAAAAGCGTAAATCAAGTGGTGTATGTCACAATAAACTTTGACAACACTCATGAATTTTTTGTTTACGCCCACACACAAATACACAAACACAAATAATAAAAGCCAGGTGTTTGTCAAAGCGCGCAAAAAGTTGAACGTTGGTTAACTTTTCGCTTTGCGCTGCGTCAAAAGTGCTTTATGTGGCAACTTTCATACATTTACGTACATTTTAACTCAAATGTCAAAGCGAAACTCTGACGCAACGCAAAGCAAAAGTTTTACCTGACACGGCCTTTAGTATCACATATACGATGAATATTTGAGGTAAAATCTATTTTAAAATATTGAACAGCACACTTGTTTTGCTCATAAATATACTTAAACTAGCGTGCCCGTGACTGCTTTGCAAGTCATTTCTTCGACATTTTTTGATCGATTTTGGTTCGCGGTATTGAAAAACAAAGCACGTGAACGTGATACATATAACTGAAAGTGCAAAAAACAGGGATCATTGAAAAGCAACAGGTATGGGGAACTGAAGCCATTTAAAATCAAACGGCAAATCTGGAGGAATCGTAGGAATGCGTGGTTTCAACACATCGCCCTTATATTTTTCTTTTAAAATTTTTGCTTCATCACATTTTTCATGACTTTTTTGACTACTAACATATGTCATTGCATCTGCCAAGTGTGCATACAACGCCATCTACTGGCAATATAGCATTTACAATCATGTTTTTTTATGGGTTCTTGAGTTAAGATAGCGTTGTAAAAAAAATGTATGTGAAAATGAATTTTCTTCATAATTTTTTTTTTTGTGAAGTTTTCCAAAATTTTCTTCAAAATATTGTATTAAATCAAATTTAATTTAAATAAATAAGGAAAGCTGATAAAAGCTGAAGAAAATTCCAATATTTATGTTACTAAAACTCCAGTCACATATGTCATTGCATCTGCCAGGTGTGCATACAACGCCATCTACTGGCAATATAGCATTTACAATCATGTTTTTTTATGGGTTCTTGAGTTAAGATAGCGTTGTAAAAAAAATGTATGTGAAAATGAATTTTCTTCATAATTTTTTTTTTTTTTTGGGAAATTTTCCAAAATTTTCTTGTGTATTCTTCTTATTTGGCCGGAGACCTGTCCGAATTGGTGCCAATCACCGAAATCGGTCCAGGCATTCTCGAGTTATAAGCGTAGTAACTAACATCACTTTCTTATATATATATAGATTGACAACTTGAAAATATATAAAATAAAATGAAATTAAAAAAAAAAATTCAAAATCAAATATGTATGTTTATAATAAAGGGCGATTTTATCGAGCAAAGAATATAAAATGGAAAAAAAAACACAGATGAATTTATACAATTGAAATGAAATTTGATTTATTCAAAGGATATTTTTGCATTATAATTTAAATATGACCTGACATATGAACGCTTGGGTTGGCTCGGACATAATCGAATACGGAGCTCCAATTTTCGATTACATTTTCTAACCTTTATGTTAGTATATCAGCGACAACGCGGCGAATGTTGTACACAAAGTGGTCAATATATTGGCATTAAATCTTGCGCCATCTTATTGAAATCACAGCACTTGCACATAATGGTTGTTCAATTAATAAACGAAAAAGTCAGTAATTGTGGCTTTCATCATTGACTGTAGTATTCAGTTTTCGTGGATGTAACATAAACTTGACGAATCTATTCAAACAAAAGTGAGCTTAATCGCTTATGAAAATCTGGTTCAATATTAGTCTTGTTTTATGCCCAATTTGCACAATTTGGAAACGTTGTTTAAGCGTAATTTTATTCATGTTGAAATGTCAAACCTAATTAAACATAAATAACTTGACAGCTGACAAAATGACAAAAAGCATTGCCAACTTTAAGTACCATACCTCTGTAAAATATATCTGATTTAATGACGACAAATCCTTTTTTTATTCAAGCCTTTTTAAGAAATTGTTGCAAAATGACATAACAGTTGCCCATGAATTTCATGAAATTTAATTATGATGAACTTGTAAAAATTTAAATCTTTTCAGTCTCTCTATTAAACTTTGTAATAGATAACTATATGTTGAAATAATTTTCAATAAATAATAAAATAAATTTATTCCTTATTTAAATGATACGCAGTTAATACCGATTAAGGCCGCAAGGCCAAGTGTTGCATTGCAAACCACATTCTATAAGATACAATCCCAAATATGTGCAGCCTTCATCTTAGATCAAATAACAATTAAATTTACTTCATTTAAGTTGTTACAGTAATTGTCATTGGCAGTTAAGTACAAAACAATAAAATATGTTTTTTTATTCAATATGCCGTACGATTTACGAAATGTAGAGAGTTCTAGTGGAGAAAAATATAATAAATAAAAATAAATTTAAAATTGATGCTTTTTATTTTGTTTAATATGTTCTTTTGCCTTCCTAATGGAATGACATTCTTACTTGATGAAGTTTAGCTTCTAAAGAATTTTTCGATAAAATATGCTGTTAAACTGCAAAGAAAAGGGTATACAGAGATTCTTTTTAGGGTTATCCATTTTACTTAATGCCAAATGCTTTGTAAAAATTTTACACAATGTTTGTTGTCAGAGAACAGGATTCAGTTTCAATGAATACAAGTAATTTTATTTTATTCTTACTTTAACTGTTTTATTTATTATTTTATTCACAGTTTTTAACTGAATTATTACATAAAATACGGATTTTTTGGTCAATTTCTTTTGTATGAAGAACTAAACTTGTTACTTATTAGCTCTTTAGTGGTCGCTTTCCTCACAAGTAATATTAGCTTTAATGGAACCGACAATGGTATGGAATTTTGTTGTTTTGCTTAAACTCGAACTATTTTATTGCTTAATGGAAGCGATGCAAACTCATCCTCTGAACGACATGCGACATGTTTGCGGTTTGCAATATGAGAATTCAAAGCACGAGGTCACCAATTTTAGCGGTTTGTGGGTTAGTAAAACAAAAAGGTTTAAATAAAACCCGAACACTCATTTTTAAAATTTTTTACAAAAAATATTTATTTTTAAAAAACAAAGCTTAGTATTCACTCAAAAGATTTTACACGAATCCATAAAATATTTATAAGCTAAAGAAAAAATTAAACTAAAATTTCAAAGCTATTATGATTAAAAATATTTTTTGATCAACGTAGTTTTACTGAAAAGAATTAATAAGTTATTTGCTAAACTAACACAAGACAACCACCCTACAGCTCTATTATGACTCTTGATGGCTAAGGAAAACTCGATTTTTGATTTTATTAGATTTTTTTTTGAAATCTTGTTTTTCCATGATAATTATTCTAGCAATGCTATTTATATATACAAATATTAAGGAAATATCAAGGGGCAAAGATTTTAAATAAATATTGTTAAAGCATTTTTGACTTTTTACAGTTATAACTAAAAATTTTGAATCAATTTAGCAATACATAGCCTACATGACATTGAACTTTTTCCAAACTCTGTCTTTAACTTTTTTGGATCTTCCTTGTAGTGTGGTAAACTTGTTAGTATAAATTAATCCATTGATAAGTTTTTATTTATAGTAACTAAAAAGAAGAGAAATAATGTGCACAACAAAACACTGGCGATATCGGTTTATATCCTTATATTCGAACAAATCTAGGGGCTTATATTCTTGTACTGGGAACTTTAAACTAAAGTTTTATCATATGGATGTTCAAAACTCCATTTTAAATAAATAAATAAATTTTTTTATTTTGTTAATCGACCTTTTAAATTTTAAATAGATATCTGTTATTCTTTTCAACGGTCTTTTTTAATTAATTATTTTTTTTAACGGTCTTTTTTAATTAATTTAACAATATATATTTTTTTCGATATTTCGCTTTCCTATGGAAAGCTTCTTCAGAAAAAAATAAATTTTTAACAACAAAAATTATTAACGAATTGAAAAAAAAAATATTTTTTCCTGAAAGCGAAATATCGAAAAAAATATATATTGTTAAATTAATTAAAAAAGACCTTTGAAAAAAATAACAAATATTTATTTTAAATTAATTAATTTTAAATTATAATAAATCAAATAAAATTTGATTATTGGTGGAGAAGTGATATTTTAATTGGACTTATCAGAGTTTTAGCAACGTGCTAGTAAATAAGCAAGAAGGATAACCAAAATCTTATCTGTTGTTTTATTTTCTAAAATGTTTATTAATTAATAAACACTTGTAATTACTTCTAACAGCTAAAACATAAATAAATAAATAACAAATCGTTGACTTAAACCTGTAAGCCTTTTTGTTTTATTTCACAAACTAAACAGCGTATAGAAAATCATAAATAAATTTGTAAGTAAAGATCTTTTTTTGAATATGTAATTGGAAAATTCTTGAGAACCGGATACATCACTTTGTTTGTTACTAATAATTTAAGAAATTAAAAAACTTAGTTGTAATTATTAAGAGGATCTTTCTATAAAATTCAGGATTTAAGTTAAATTGGCTTATAAGTTATTTATTTATTTCTTTATTTTAGTGCTTTAAATTTTATATAAAAATTTAATTATTAACCAGCTAGTGATATTTTTAGTCAAAATCCTGAATATGGAATAGCTCTTTCGTAGCCACTTACTTATTAAAACTTACTATAACACACACAAAAATAATATTAATGCAGATTATTATTCATATTTAGGCTAATCAAGTTAAGAAGACAATAAAATTATTTTGAAATAAAGAGCAAAATCTTTACAACAAAATTTAGTTTTCAAGTCTTTAGAAATGACAGTATTTACTTTTCTAGTATTAAGTTTTTTTGGATTCATTCCTCCAGTAAATGAAATTCCGTCTTTGTTCGGCATGAACGGCGAGCGCTTTCAGTGTGATGATATCATTATCAATACGGCTTGAGAAACTGTACTGGTTCAGGCTTAGGTAGTTCTGTCATTAAGATCGTATTTACTTATATAGGAAGAATGTCCACCACCTGCCATTTTATGCGGGGCCTGTTGTTAATATTGCCATCTTTTACTATTATCCAGGTCCTTCTGAGGGTGTTTTTCGTTTGTTCGACCCTATGAGTAGTTTTAGTGGTGTGTCTGAGTTCATGATTACCTGATCGTTTAAAATGCCACTGTTTTAAATTCTTGCTTTATAGATTTTTTATAGATTTTCAAGAATGTCTAGTGTTCGTCAATTGGCATATGTCCGTGAGTGTTAATTAGGTGTAACACAAAAATGTAGTCTTCTACTTTTCATTTGTATGAGCGTACGTGTTCTGTAAATTTTGTTTTTAGAGTTTGTTCAGCTTCTCCTATACTTGTGCCTAACAAGTCTGACAAGTCAGTTTTTTCTCTCGATGTCCTGAGATTATGTCTCAGAGTGTTGCTGGTTTGTAATGCTATGAGTAAACCTTCTTGGTGGAAAAGGTTAATTAAACTATATATTTCTGGATCTGTGTAAGTAGGAGTTCTATAATTGAAAACAAGCAAAACAGTATATTCTTTGTGTTTGCCGGCATCATACAATATATGTATGATGCTCTTAAAAATTTTCATAAACATCTCAATGCTTGTGCTTGGTTTTATACAAAAATTTCTTTTATACTTTGGCAACCTAAAACAACTTTATTTTATTTAATTGCACGCTCTAAAACGGTTATAGGTCTATTTGTGTAGCATTTATATTTAAAGCCCACTTCTTTGCCTATCATTAATTTATTGCAAGGCTAAGTACGTTTAAGTGTTTTTATTTTTTTTTTTTTTCATTTAATATATGTGAGTATAAATACACATATAAAAATGTATTTTTCTGAGCATGAATTCAAGTATGTGTGCATGTTTTATATCCGTTTAAAGAGGTGAACTAATACAAACAACCATAGAAATTATATTAATGCCATATGGTATGGCCACGTGTTTATCTGTAGTTACAAAAAAAAAAAAAACAACGAGAACAAGACACAAGGATACATTTAAGTTTATGGAGCAAAAAATTTCTCCTCTCTTTACCAGCACATATAAAATACACAAATTGTAAAAAATGTTAAATATATAAATAAAAAAAGCAAAAAAAAAAGGAAATGGGAAGCAAGATGAACAGAGATAAAGATAAATTTATACATATTGATCTAAAGTTCATTTGTGGAAATATGTCTATTTTATGGTCGTCACACATTCTTTTTCCCAACATTAGTTTACTTCTTATACTGTCATAGGTTTCTATATATTAAGTCTACATTCATTGAAATATTTTGTTGTCTACGTACGTTTATTTTCACATTTTCATTTTATTTGTTTGTATTTAATTTTATCATTTTATATTTATTTTACTTTGTTTACTGGCCTTTGGTTTTGGTTTGTTCGTTCAATTAATGTCAATTTAGTTGTCAACTTTTCCTATTGCCAATCTTCGGTATTTTAACAGAGCTTTTGTTGCTGAAAAAGTAAACGAACACAACTTGAAAGTATCAATAGCCAGCTGCGATATAAATATACAATATACTTGTGTGAGTTATTTGTCAAGTGATTTTTGTTGTTGCTGTTGTTCTTGTTTCTGAATGAAACTTGATATTATCCATATGAGAATATAATATTGTTATATTTGCTTGTATTAAATAAAGGTGAGTGGCATTATTTTTTATATTTCAATGTAGAGATTTATTAAGTGTTGAAATGAGTATGTTGTTGTTTGCGTATTTGTATGTGGGTGGGTGTGTTTGTGTGTGTGTGCGTTTTTCTATAGAACTATTTTGTTTGTTTGCAAAGGTATTTGACTTTTGCTAAAGAGCAAACTGGTGACATGGACATAAAAAGTTCTTTTTATTTCTCGAAAATAAGATTCTAGCAAAAATTACATTTTTTTTTATCAAAATATATCTTCGAGAAATTGGGCAAGGTATAATTTACTTACACTAGTTCAATCTAAAAATTGTAAAAATTTCATTAAATGATTTGTTTTTAAAACCCAAAAAAAAAAAAAAATATATATATATATATATATATATATATATATATATATATATATATATATATATATACATTGCCCGATTGCTGTACGAGCTGTCTTAAGAAAACAAAAAATTTCGCCTCAGTTATTGTAGACAAGCAACTCTTGGCTGACGTTAGCTGTCATACCAACATTGTGAAGTACATGTTGTTATACAAGTCAAACCTTATACAGCAACATACATCTGAACATTTACATTCATTAAGTATATAGAAGGAAAACTAATTACGGATAAATGCCCTTTCAATTAATTTAACTAATTTCTTCTTCAGAAATTATATATGTAAGAAAATGTCGTACTTTTCAAATGACGATGCCAGACATGAGATGTTTTCAAAAAAGGCTGATGCGAGATATGAGCTGTCCTATAGAAAAGACTCATGCGACATGAGCTGCCCGATAGTTAAGTTTCATGCTAGGACATGAACTGTCTCATGGAAAAAACTTTTATGAAACCTGATTTATCCCATGGAACTCATGACACATGAGCTGTCTCATGAAAAGTCATGCGATACATGAGCTGTCATATGGAAAATACTTAATGTATGGAAAAGACCCATGCAACATTGTCGTGTGGAATAGGCACATGCCAGAAGAAAAATACCCTTTTAAAAATACTTTTTTTTATATTCAGCCACATATTTTCTTAATTTCATACAAAGCTGTAGTAGATACTTACGATCATAGCTTACGGTCTACAAGTTCTACATACTAAAACGGACACTAATAAACTTCTTAACTCTTAAATTATATGGGAGGAAATAACGTTCAAATAGAGTTCCATTGAACCACTAATAAGAAAAAGTCATCTCTGCCAAAAAAAAAATGGAAAAATAAGTTTAAGAATAAAGACAAATATTCCAAATTTATAGCGAATCAAATATCTTTAGGTCTTAAGAGGTGTTATCCAAGAAACTTAAATTTTTATTGACTCCCTTTTCCGTAATTGCAAGTTGAATGAAGAGTGGACAGATTTCTTTTGGAAAAAATTCAAGTAACATTTTTAAAGTAATATATATCATGGGTTGTAACAGTCCAAAAATTTAAATGGTGTATTGTATAGACGATTTAACGCGTTTGCTTTCTATCCGTAAATTCAAAGTGTCTGAACTTTGCTTAGAAGCTTTTCTTTGAATCTTAAAGGCTCATCGCTAGACTCTTTGATGGAATCAGACCTAAAAACATTTTTTACACACATTTGCTTTATATTTTCTACATATATATCCAATTATTTAGTCAAATGTCACAAAACTAGGTATGACAAAAAGTTTCTATTAAATTATACATAACATTTTGTCGTCGACATACTTTTAATAAATATAGATTTACTATCGAGGCGATGTCGACATTGACTTAATGTGATGTGACAATTATTTGACGAGTCTGTCAGCGCTGACATTCATAATAGGGCTGAATATTTGGCAAACAGTGATTGGGTTATTCTTGACGAACCACATTCTGAACAGTATTTCTTCTCTTGCTAACCCTATATCATAAATAGAACGAACAATGTTGTAATTTATCAGCATAAACTTGCAAATTCAAGCACCCCAGACGAAGCAAATATTTAATTCGATATTGGATTTAATGTATGCTCTGATTTGATTTAATTTTTCAGCCATAAATATCACTCGGCAAAGCAAACTGATCATAAATGTTAAAAGGGTATTATTACGAATAGTTTGACAGTTAAGATTTTCGTAAGTTCTACTGGTTCTTAGAAAATATAATTTTTAAAGTGTGTGCGAATAAATCGTGAAATATAATATTTTTGAAATGAGATTTTTATTTTTTCATATAAAATAAGTGTATGTCAATGCCCTTGATAACATAAAGTTTTCTTATATCTTGCTGTTTTAATTATTATGTATATTTATTTTATCTGTTTATTTTTTTTTTAAGTTTTACAATGTTAAAATGATCTTGTAATTAAAACCAAAAAGCAGTAACTTTTTAATTTTTAATTAGAGAAATGACTGTTTTCATATAGTTGCCAATTTTTTTGGTTTTTTCCTGCATTTATTATAAATCATTTGTGGCACACAGCTTGATACGAGTACTAGTTGGTAATTCTGAAGCGTCAGTAAATTATAAACTCAGCTTTATTTAAGTTTGTTTTTCATTTTAATTTACAAACTGCATAAAAAATGGTAACACATTTGTCACTGCATTTTTAATAATAAATGATAAGTTTCACTATTTTTAAAGTCATTTACACCAAGGCACATATGCGCACCCTTTTTTAGTCAAATAGAAGCTGGCATATTGTGCAATAGTTGATTTCTGTGGGAGGCAAAAAGAAGACACACATACTTGAATCTAATAAGAACTGCATATAAACGTAAGTTTATATGTAAAGATGATGGAAGAAAATTAAAAAATTTATAAAACCCAACCAAAGAGATGATGACAATGATGATTTTTATTTTAAAAAGATATTTAAAAGTTATTTGTAAATAAATTTTTCAAAATTATGTTAAAGTGATAGAAAAAATTAATTTAACACTAATAATATTGGAAAGTAATTTAGTAATGAATCGTCGGGTGTGATAAATTGGGATTAGGCGATTGTGCTAAAGGTGGTAGGTATAACGAACCAATCAAGCATATATTTCTTGGCCCTTTTTGTTAAAAAATAACAACTTCATTAATTTATTTTCTTTTGCTGACAAGTCTAGCTTAATAAAATTAAAATTCAGAAAAATGAAAGCCGGACTATTCTTAATTCGGCGGCATTGAGAATTTAGCAAAATAGAATAGAAGACAACAAATAAGAATAAGACACTGAGGAAAAGATTTATTGCGTTTACTGGCAGTTCTAGAATACCATATCTAGATCTAGTTTTCTGTGGAATTCCAGTAACAATAAAAAAAACTATGTTTTGTGATACTGATGCTATGATGAAATTTCTGTTCTGCTTTGAGAATGAATGTATCCATGAATGTAAACTATCAGTAGAAATAAAAATTTCTTGTTACATTTAGGCTTTGCACGAAATCTTGTATAGGATTTTTTTTTAAATTATTTTTCCCTATTAAATGAACTTGCAACTCATTCTATTTTTAACCATTGATAAGCGATGGCTGCACTTTTACTTTAAACTGTATTTTGTGAATAGATGTTGATAATATATCATACATAGTTTTGAATGTCATTGAGCCAAAGCTGAGGCGCCAAAACTTAAAGCATTTTGCCAATTCTATTTTTTTTTCTTCTTTTTGGTACTAAATTCATTTTATTTTTTCATTGTTTCTTCCTCTTTTATAGTGGCATAAACTGTGAAGCTGCGGAAACGGATATGTTTTGGCAATGAAGAAATACGGACAGGCATACTCTTGCTCATATATATACATATAAAATAGGCAGACAGCTGGCTTATAGAAAATTTTATTATAATGAAAATGTTTATACATTTTGACAGTCGTTAATTTTATGCAGATTTTTCAATATCATAGAAAAATTTATGTATGCATAAGAAAAACGTTTTCAAATAGAATTTATTATTTTTAAAATAATTTAAATTAAATTTTAAATACGAGCAAATATTACAATATTCACCCATATTCTGGTATGCTCGAATTCTTCCAAATGCTTAACAATCTATAATCTGCATTTGCTGTTAAACACATGAACTCATACGTAAGTTCAAAATGTTAATAACCGTAAATCTTTTTAAGTGTTACTTTCATTAATGTCTAAAATTAAATTGGTTCTTATAGCATTATAGCTTAAACTACTTACACGTGGTTAAATGAAAATGTCTTTTATTTTACATTTTTTCTACACGGCGAATGTTTTGTGAAGGAGATGGTTGTTACTGAAGCGATATGGCCAATTTTTCAGTTTTAAATGAATGCATAAAAATGTTTGCATAAAAAATAAAACATAGTAAACACAATCTTTTTCAATTCTGTGATGTTTTATCTATAAAAAAATTAAGTGCAATTTACAAATAATTTAATCTTAATTTAATATATAGTATTTACACTTATATTTATTTTTTTAAAGCACAAGGGTTTATAAACATTTTTAAAAATTTTTATAGTTTTTTTAACCGATCTTTTTTTATTTATCTTTAATAAATATCTTTTTCTTTTTTAAGATCTTTTTTATATTTTTTTTTTTGTCAAATGTTTTGAAACATTTTTTTTCAATTTGTTAATAATTTTTTGTTTTCAAAGATATAAAATTTTTTCCTGAAAAAGCTTTCCAAAGGAAAGCGAAATATTGAGAAGAAAAAATATATAAAAAAGATCTTAAAAAAGAAAAAAATATTTATAAAACATTTTTAAAAATTGTATTATTATTTTCAATATCTTTTTAAATATTTTTATAACAAATTGTATTAGTTGATAAGAAAATTTTTATAAGAAATATTTTCTTGAAGTATGTTTCAATTAAAAATATTCCGTAAGCACGCATAAATCTTCATTTCTCTTCTATGTTAAATTGTTTATATTTTCGAAAACAATAAAGAAAAAAACACAATATCAAATTTTTTTTTGTGAACTTAAAAATTGATTCATAATTTTTTAAAGGTTTTAACAGTGTACAAAAACTTTCCAAAAAAATACCTATAGTTTCCTCCAGCATATGAAATGAAATGTTTTTAGGTATTAAGCAGTCCCGAAAAGGCTTTCTTTCAAAAAAGCTAATAACAGCTACTGATAAGAAAAAACCATATATTTCCCAAATTTACTATTTATTAGCTTACATTGCCCTGTACTACTTTAAGAAACAAAGTAATTGCTTTTTCCTTTTATTCACTAAGAGTTATTATTAGAACTTTGAATGCTTGCATACTTATTCTAATATTCTTCAGTCTTGACATCATATTGTTACGAAAATGTTAAATTTAGCTTATAAAAAAATTAATATTACAAAAGAATGTAAAGGGAAATGATCTATTGTGTCTGCCAACTATTCAAGTAGGTAGATTGCCCGTTATTTTGTCATTATGTGTGGGGCTAATCTTTTGTTATTGTCCGTCTGTGGATGTTTTTCGTTTGTTAAAGTGTATGAGTTTCTATAGTGGTGTGAAGATTGTATCTGAAGTCACGTTTAGGTGTTCGTTTATAATGTCACTCTTAAAAGTTTTTGTTTGTAGATTTCCATGTTTTTAGGAATGTCTAGTTTTGTCCTTTTTTGCTAGGATGTGGTTATGTCATACAGTCATCTATTTCCCTTGGTGCGTATTCGTGAGTGTCAAGGTGTATTGCAAAGTTAGAGTCTTCTCTTGTATTCTGTAAATCTTTTTATTAGAGTCCATCCAGTTTGTCCTATATAAGTATGTTTACAGGTACAAGTGAGGCTGTATACTCTACTGGAGCTAAATTTGCCAGTTGTTTCTATCGATGTCCTGAATCTATGTCTCAGAATGTTGTTTGTTTTTAATGCTGTGAATAAACCTTCCTTGTGAAAAAGTTTAGTTAATGTATGTATTGCTGGTCCCGTGTTGAATCGGTTGCCGGTTTGTCTTCTTTATTTCTGTTTTTAGTGTTTTATTGTGTATGAAGTAAGTGGACAGTAGTGGGCTTGTAGCCGCTGTTTTTAGCTATGGTGCATATTGTATCGAGTCCTTTGTTGCACTTATCTTGAGTAATCCCATTTAAGTCTGTGTATCATATGTCTAAATGCTTCTAATTTCAGTTAGGTAGAAGAGTTCGAAGAGAAGATGCTAATGTCAGTCGTAGTTAGTTTTCTATAAATGTCAAATATAACAGTCAGTTCGTCGAGGTGTCAAGGTAATGCAAATTTCTGTCTTGTTATTTTTCAATTGTTTATGTAAAGTTAATTTGGATTGTGTTTAAGTTTGTCAGAATTTGTTCAGCGTTGTCTTATTCGAGGATATATATGATGACATTCAAGTATCTATATACATTGTGTTTTTCCATTAGTGCTTTAAAGTGTAGTAATTCAGGATGTTCCATAAAAATTTACATTAAGTTTGTGAAAGTTGGGTTTTCCATGCCGAGTCCGTCAGGTAGTTTGCAGAAGTGATTATTAAATCTAAAGGAGATCAGTCTTATTATCGTCTTTGCGATATCTATAATTTCAGTGATGTAATGGTTATCGTTTAAAATGTGTAGTGTGTTGGGTACGACAACTAAAGTTTCTTTTGTTGGTATTGAGGTATGTAAATCCTTGATGTCAAAGGAAATGAATCGCCTGTTTTTGTTATCGACAGGGTCTCGTATATAACGTACCATTTATGTATTTTGTAAATTTATCATTCTTTAAGGAGGTCGGAATTCAGACCAGATTGAGGGGACATATTGGAGGATATAACAAAAAACTACGGGAACCAAGATCAACTCCAGGATCAAACTTTGCGAACCATATATTCGACGACGAATGTACACCGGGACATATGGGGACGACGTTTGAACTGCTTCATACACAGCACAGAGGGAGGAGACTAAATGTATTGGGGAACATGGGAATATACGAACAGGGAACATTTGACGGACGAACAATAGATGAACAAATAAACACTGCTTCGGACACAATATTTGAACCATTGGAACATTTTTACAAGAAAACAAAAATTACACCAACACAAACACTTTACGCAGGTGCACAAGACCAAAGCAATAAAGAACATCATAAACGTACAATTACAGATTATTATGTCACATAAAAAAAAAACCCAATAGGTTCACACATAAACAAAAACGGACAACAAGCATGATCGTAAAAGGATTTAGTTAGAAAAAAAAGAAGAATGAAAAAGGTAGCGACAAATTAGGTAAAAAGAGGCAAACGAAAAAGGAGTGAGAGAGATACAGGAAAAAAAGAGACGAAAAGAAGGGAAGAAAAAGACAGAAAGTGATGAACGCAATAACACGAAGGGAGACACGAACATATAAACACAACTGACAATAGAACGCAACTAGTACGAAAAGAACACTGAAGATGGTAAACAGCCGAAACCTGTTTGTTCACAAACAAAATTTGACGAGGGTCGACGGAAAACCGTACCCAAATAAAAGGTCGGTGAGGTGTTTAGCCAGGTAAATTGCTGGTGCAATTTCATTACTACAGATGTGTTTCCTTTGCCCGCTTTTGTAATTAGTGGGTAGTTTTTCCGTAGCTTTGGCCTTATTAGTTTTTTGTTCGTTGGGATATGTCTTTGTTTTATTATGTTCTTTTGAGAAACGTGTAATAAAACAACTTAAGGTTACCTTTTGAGACCTCCTATAAATATGTTTATTTAGCGCGCAAAGATATAATAGCTGTTAAAGTATGCATATAAGTTTCCAGTAGATAACTGTGTAGTTTGGAAATAATAATTGTTAAACGAAAGATTGCATATACATTTGTCTTCTAATACTTTAAATACGCTCCGAATGTATTCTAACGTTATGATATGAGTTAAAACAAAAAACATTGGACAATGTTTGTTTTCATATTTTCTTTTATTATATAAATAAAAATACTTTATTATTTTGAAAAGTTACAAGCTATTTAAACTTGCATACTTATGTAATCAAATATAAAAAAAAAAAACTAGGGTAATTTAAATTGTGTCGTCATATGAGAAAAAATACTTTGAATATTACACGCATGCTATATGTACTTTTTTATTTTGTTGTTATTGTTTGGTTGCTACAAACCATAAACAACAAAAAGACATTTAGTAAAAAGCCTTAATTCTTTTATTAACTTAATCATACTGTACAACAACAATATCAAAGCGCAATAAACCACATGCTTATAACTGAATAACGTATTCATGCATATGTAGGTGTATCTAAATGTGTTAATATTTGATGAGTTTCATAGGTTTAACACAATTTTCATTTGAAATTTACACAAAATTGCTTTTAAAAAAATTAATAAATTCAACTTTGGCCTGCTTATATTCTGTTGTTAACACTCTTAGTTGTTGCTGTTTCTTTTTTAATTTGAGTAATAAAGTTAATTGAAAATGTAAAAACGTGTTGAATACATATTTTATTGTTGCCGCTGTTGCTGTTTTCGTTCACCATACACATATATTGCGAGTGGAATGAAAATTATTATTTTAAGAATTATAATGATCAGGACGTTGATTATAATCCCTCAAGTAATTAAGCAAATGAATGTTACATGGAATGTGTGTTAGTACTTAAAGTACAAATGTCTACATTAATACTTTTGTGCATTTATTTATGTAAATGTGTTTGTTAGTTTATCTGTGTATGTCAGTATGTAATTAAAAATGTAACATGACGAATTATTATTAACGTATTATTAACGTACTTTATCATCAAACCTACGCAGACATCCATTAAACTTTCTATTTTGTACAACAGTTAGTCTGCCTGCCTGCTTACATAAAATACTCGTATGTGGTGTCTTTGGAAAACTAAAAAAGAAAAGGTAAAAACAATTATAACTAAAATAATAATAATAATAATAATAATAATAATAATAATAATAATAATAATAATAATATATTTTTATTTTTAAAGGAATCTAAGGTTCTATACCAGCAGCACTATACACTTACATTCTTAAAATATTATTTTATCAAATGTATTTATTTGTTACAAAGCAAAAACACAAATCATAAAAAAGACGTAAATTTAAGAGAAACCATTTTATTATGGTAATTGTTGTAGCTTTTAAATTTTTTTTATTGCTACATGAAAAAAAGTATCGCTATGAACCTGCCTGGACTCTGCTAAGTTTTGTCACTCATACCAACCCATTATTCAGTGCCTCTTAATCATACCACCAATATTATTAACTCCAGTGCCGCTTTATTAGTGAAAATAACTGTAAAGAGATGTTAAGATGTAAAGTTGCAATTTGAAATGAACTTTATAAAAATTACTTCTCTAATAAAAATTTGCGATAGTATACAGTGTGTTAGAAATGAAACATCTTTCAAAGTATCACAGTATTTTCTTAGCAGCCGAACTGCAATATCTTAGACTTTAATATTTTCTGATATTTCTACAGCAATGCAAAATGTTACCAAATTATAACACCTCTGAGCTGTAATGACATTAAGGTTAAAATAAAATAATCTACCCTTTAAAAAAGCGTTTAAATTATAAAAGAATCAAATTAATAAGGAATTTTTTATGAAAACTCTAAATAATTCAAGAGTTTTGTATGGGTTTTTAAAAAAATATTCAGAGAATTAAAATTTACAGCAAGATTTTTAGGTAACAAAAATATAAATTACATCATACAATTTGAAATAAAACTTTAATAATTTTGATTAAAGTTCTACTTATATTTAAGCCGCTATAACTATAAGGCGCAGGGTGTACTATTCTGTAACTTGTAGTTAGAGTAGCGCCGAATAAATGTTAATCTTTCAAACAAACCGCCATATGCACAACTTATGACACGTATGATTGGTAGATTACTTAATGCTTCGTTAACGCTTACATATTATCCAAATTTATTTTAAAGCTCAGTAAATAATTTATTCAGTTTGTAGTATAAAATATAAAAATCTCTCGAGATCTAGACCTTTCACCTCGCCTTCATGGTAGCGTGATGTGACAATATTTCGTTTGGGGTCTCGAGAAGGATCCTTTTACACAAACAAAACAGCACAGACAAATCTCAAAAGCTTGCTGACATCTTGCTCCCCCCGGGGCACATTTATCGGTCTTTATGGATTACTTAACCATCTAGACCTATGCTGCTGAGGGTATAAGGAAATCCAGTGTCCTGAAGGCAAGCAGCGTGTCAACTGGAACCTCCACGTTATTTCAACGAGAATCAGTAAGCCACAGAGTTCCGCTAATTTTCTCTTTAGGCTTTTAGCTGTTTCTCTGACTTATTATTAAGTTTGACCCTTCGGGAGTATCGTGATGTTTGTAGTTTTGCGGCCCCCGCAAGAACTAATTTAGTGCGCCTTTAATAACATCAACGGGTGAATGATTCGTATTCAGTGAGTATGCTAGTCATGTGTTCTGGACCAGGAGTTGGATAGTCTCCAGCTCTTCAGCAAGGAGTAGTGGTTTGCAACCCTGCTTTGGAACCGCTGAAATTGCAACTAGGAGAGACCTGTTGCTAGAATTAGTCCTCGGCTTCCTAGGGCGTGAATGACGTTGCTATTTATTCCTAGTGGTTTGACCACCATCTGATTAAAGTTTACAGCCAGATGTAGATGTGAATCTTATCACGAAATGCTCACATCTTGTTTAATATTGATGCATTGTGAAGACTAAGAAATGAAATTTCCTACGGTGAACCAAGCTCACATTTTTCTAACTTCTCGTCAATTTTTATTCGAATTCGAAAGTTTCCTTTTTTTAAATAAATAAATAAATAACCTGACCAAGCCAACTTATCAATGGAACAAGTGCAATTCTGCTTCGAAATATTATTACTATTGGGTGGGTAAATTTGAGCTTATAAAATAAATTGTCTTAAAAAGCACACTTTTATTGAACGTTAGTTGTTTGTGGATTGCTGACGTAAACCCGGTCTTTCAAATGGCCTTAGATAAAATAATCCAACAGCGTTAAATCACAATAATGAGATGGTTAATTGGCATCGCCGTATCTTGAAATTACGTAAACCAGATATTTCTCATGCAATAACTAAATTGCTTGGGTGGCTGTGTGGCATGTGGCGCATTTCCATAAAACTAAAAGTCTTTGAAGTCATTATTAGCCAATTGTGGCTATAAAACAGGAGTTATCATGATTCCTTTCGATGCAGTGATTTTCGAGGACTGATTGTAGATTTTGTGAGCTGCATATGCAGCAATTTTGTTTGTTTACAAAACCGTCTAATTGAAAATGAGCCTGATAAAGTGAAAGAAGAGTGCGTTGATTACATGCAGTTTTTCATACAGCCAATTTATAAACGCCCGACCCAACAATGGTCGGTCAGCTTTAAGTTTTGAACGAATTGAAATTTATAAGCGTGAATATAAATTTCCTTATGCAAAATATTACTCAAACGGTCTCTGGTGATGCCCTATAGCCGTGAACGTCGACGAGTTAATATACTGGACTCATTATAAAGAATGTTGCACTGCGGCTATGTTTGCATTACTACGTATCTTGTTCTTTTAGTTTATTGTTAACTTCAATACCATGAGCCTAGAAGGAGCCTAATTATGAAGAAAAGCTGCTCGAATTTTGCGGAGTGCTACAGTGAAATTTTCAGCATTTTGTAATTTTCTTTGCTCATAGGAGTAACGTTCCATTCTTAATATTTCCCAAATTTTTTGCTAAATAAATGTCAGCGCGTGATCGCTTAATTCTTGGCATTTAAGCATTTGACAGACAATTTAATTCCTAACCTCAAATCAGTCCACCCTTAACAAATGCTGGTATTTTAAACTAGAATATGTAACATAAGAGTTAAGGAAGAAGAGAAATTTACTGAATATATTTAAAATAGAATGAAACCAACTACTAATAAAAAATATTTGCAATACTAAAAACATATTTAAGGTGACTCCATATTAACCGTATACATATATCAGTTTCATATAAAATTTATTACGTTTTGTTTACAAAATCTTACATATCAATTTGCCACATGAACAGTATTTGTATTTCCCTGTTAGGTATTGCGGTATTTAAAACACTGTATTTCAATTAAATTACTGAAAGCCGATACCAACCAATAACCATCTAAGCATTTATTGGTGGAAATCGTTGTTGTTTTTTGTTTATTTTTTCTTTTTCAGCTATTGCTCTTATTATATATGTGTTATTACTTGGGTTAGAAAAATTGCTTATTGCATGCTACTCGCAGTGCATAAGTAAAAATAAATTAACTGTAGTAAATTTTTTAGGCCAGTGCAAACAAATGCACTTACTTATATTCACAAAAGATATGTACGTTTGCAAATACGAAATTTTTACTGAAAGGGTGTATTGCATAGCACTACCGCATTTTATCATTTGGTCTAGTTTTATAAACTGTAAAATTAATGATATCTCGCAACTAGCTAACACACGGGAAATGTTTTAATGAAAGAAAAATTACTTTAAAGAAGCATCTTTAATTTAAATGCCCTTTTTGACAAAATAGAATGATAAAATATTAATGGTCTAACAAATGAGATAAACAAAATTAATTATAGAACTAAAACGAAGCAATGACTTAATGCATATGAATTCTCATTGTAAGGGGCTTTATGCTCGTGATAGTCTCACAATTAATTAGTAGTTGCACTGCTTCCTTTTATGTAAAAGTTGACGTTTTTAGCATTAACCTCAACCATATTTATAAGAAAAATAGAAATAATTAGAAATCGTAGACTGACTTGTTTATGTAGAAAACATAAATCTTGTACTATATTATTTTCTACTGTTAAAAACATATTTAAAAACATTAAAAGATGTCTCAGGTGTCCTAGATAGATATATGTACAAAAAATACGAAAAAATAATGTTCTCGCAATCAAAAATCTTTCTATTTAAATATTACTGTTTTGTTGACAGATTCAAAAAATGCTGATCCAGAAAGTGCAGCTCAATCTGTTTGCATATGAATTTTGTAACTATTTTTTATTAGTAAAGTTTCATATACGCTTGAACAACGCTGGGAATTATTGCGACATTACTTTGAAAATTATGGTAATGTTGCAATAAATGTGTGCGAAAATGTTGCAATAAATGTGCGGATTTTGGAAGAAAAGAATCACCATTAGCTCCGTATGTTCGTTATCTTGTGAAAAAAGTGAAAGAAACTGGCATCCTCATCGATAAACCAAAGCGTGAAAAGCCAAAAACAGTGCGTACACCAGAGAATATTGCTGCTGTGGCAGAAAGTATGGTTGAAGCGCCATCAACATCAATTCACCGTCGTTCTCAACAATTGAACATTTTAGAGACATGATTGAGACCAATTTTGCATAAAGACCTTGGTATGACGCCATATACAGTCCAGTTGTTTCAGGAGTTGAAACCAAGTGACCATCCAATGCGTTTTCGCTTCGCTAAGGGGGCCTGCGATCGATTTACAGAAGATGCCGATTTTGCAAAAATAAATCATCTTTTCAGATGAAGCTCATTTTGATCTTGGCGGGTATGTAAACAAGCAAAATTGTCACATTTGGTGCACAGAAAACGCGCACGCCTACTATTGAAAAGCCGACGCACCCAAAACCAGTCACTGTTTGGTGCGGATTTTGGTCCAGAGGCATAATTAGGCCATTTTTCTTCGACAATGAGCAAGGAAAGGCCGTTACAGTCAATGACGATCATTATCGGGCCATGTTGAACCAATTTTTGTTCACAAAAATTGAAAAGGAGGATATTGGCAACATTTAGTTTCAATAGGACGGCGGTATGTGCCACACAGGAGAAGCTACACTCGATGTTTTGTGCCCTATTTTTGAAGATCGCATTATCAGCCGCAGAGCTGATGTCGTTTCGCTACCTCGAAGCCGCGATTTGACACCGTTGGACTATTATTTGTGGGGTGCCGTCAAAGATAAGTGTTACGCCGACAAGCCAGATACAATTGACGCTTTAAAGGACAATATTCATGAAGCCATTGCTGAAATACAGCTGCACACAATCAATAATGTGCTTAAAAATTGGTTCGACCGTGTAGGCTACTGCATCGTCAGCCGAGGCAGCCATTTGAATGAAATTATTTTCTATTATTAACAGGAAAAATTGTACTTTCAAATAAAAATGGAAATTTGAGAAAATATTTAGTAGTTTTGTTTATAGCATTTAAAACAAAATAAAAAGTTATTTGGCGGATCCTTTCTTAGAACATAAATAGATTAAGGATAAACTTTACTGCAGAACCATTTAATATACCTAATATCAAAACTAAGAATTTGGTCATACAGCGCTCTGTTGCTAGCTCGCTATGGTATATCTAAATATAATAAAAAGAAGATGATTTAAAGTCCAAAAACTCAATAACTATTGTAGATATCTTAACGCTAATTACATAGAATTTACTTAAACAAACTGCCAAGCAGTAAAAAAATTTCTCTATAAAGAACTGGCCCAACAAGTCTGTCACCAAGTTTCTTATGATGAAATTAATGGTGAAATGGTACAACTACAGTTAATAATTTGAGTCATTTTAGTTTATAATTTGAACAGTTTTAGCAGCTCAATGAGCAACATTTTGGAGGAAATTATAAAAATGCTATCCATGTTATTGCAAATAAGCGAACAGTATACGCTAACATTAAAATGAACTCGAATATTTCTCTGCTAGCACAGAGAAACTTATTTGCAGGTGAGTTTACATGAACAGATTTTTACATTTTTATCTTTTGGCTAAATTCTTCTACGCATTATGGGCATTAGAAGAATTGTATATTTGCGCCAAGCAGTATAAAGATGGACAAAATTTAATGTTATGTTCAATATTTTCATCATAGAGCGAAAGGAGCAGTAGTTTCTTGTGATATACCGATGAAATTCAGGAGATGTTGGTTTTAAGATTTATGGATTCGAATAGACAGAAAATATACATTCAGTGATTTCTAAAGAAAATTTAATAACAGCATATATTTTTTCAGTTTTTTGCAAAATTCAATACCAAATAATTGGATATTTCCAAGATTTTATAAAAGAAGATTATGTAGGTCTCACAAATTTTGTTATGAAGCCTTGAAATATGAAGCAGAAACTTGTACTTACTCACAGGAAAGTTTTTTAAATCCCAAATGACTTATTTGTTTGGAAACAAGGAAGAATTATTTTAAAATCTTTGAAAGTTACGAATCATTAAATTTATACTGAAACTTTATGATATCTTGAAGACTTTGTGAAGAAATAGTGCAAAATGGATATCAGAGGAGTGCTTATTAAACTGTCTTTTTAGAACCTATTATGAAAAAGTAAGCTTTTGGAAAAAAAGTAAGAAGCCACCTTTAAATATAATATTAGCCAGCACACCGATATATATGCGTACATACACACATACATAATAAATCGTATAACGAAGTATTTATATTAGAAAAGCACCAAGTTTTTTCAATAATTAGTTATTAAAGGTTATATAACTAGTTCTTAATGAAATAACCTGACAGTTTATTTATATATTTATATCTGTTAAAGATTTAAAAATTTGCAAATTATCTATTAAAAATTCCTTTACACTGAAAATATAGCATTTTGCAGGCCTTATCATAGCTTTGCTGAATCTTAGATAATAAGCTTTACAGTACAATTTTTATTAAATAACATATTAAGAACTCACTACAATACTCGCTATTCAAACATGTTCGATGGCTTAAATTAACGAAACATATTTATTCACACATTTCTATATTACATTTCTTACTGATTTGTTTTTTTTTTTTTTTTGAAACCAAGGAAATATATTTGTTTTTTTTACTTAAAATAAAAGTACAGATAAAACCATATTCGGTTTTTGGGTTAATTAAAGTTGGTTTTGAAAAGAACTAAATATGTAGTTAAAACTAAAAATGTGGACAAATAAAAAAACTGTGTGTTTAGAATACAATTTTTTAAAAAGTTTTATCAGCTAGAATATATTTAATAACTATATTTACTATAGAGCGAAATATAGTACTTTTTTTAAATATTTTTATAATGAATTTAATTTGGAATTTAATGGAAATGTCACAATTGAAATTGATTTACTGTAAACAATATCCCCAAAATTATTCCTTTATGTTATAGAGGAATAAATTTTGTCATATAACAATATATTGTCTATATAATTCAAATTCAAAATTTTTATATGGTATTAGGTAATACTGATGTAATAAGTCAATTTGAAATTGGTTAATTTTTTATTATAATTTATTATTATTCTATTCTTATACACTAGTTTAATTCTTTTATTTAATTGAAATTTGAATTAGTTGCTTTAACATCTGTCTTAAATAATTTAAATGAAGTAATTTGATAACGATAATACTGAGAGAAATAATAGTAAAAACCGAAGATATGGTCATAATAATTGGTCACGTTTCCTAAATCTATTCCACATTTTTACGAAGTAAAAACAAATTGTGTTATGTGTTATTGCACAGATGTATTTTGTCTCCCATATAGAGTTAACAATTATTAAAATACGTCCACACTGAACCGAAAATATATCTAAAAAGGTAATATGAGAAATACTCCAGATATTTTTCGTAAAAGAAAAATAATTTTAGAAATTTAGTTTAACTTGTAAGATAATTAAACAATAGTTTTCATTTCACCAATATTCGGACTAGTCTTTCATTATTTGTATTGTTAAGTAAGAACTTAACGTATTACCTCAGATATTGGTGGTATTGTGATATTGTTATTTCTTGTAGGTGGTATCTGTAGAACAGATAATCATTATTTAAATTTAATATGCAATTGTGCCTTTTAAAAAAGTTCATCCCATAATTCCATCACAAGGTGTTTGGAAAATTAGTACCTACCACTTGAAAGGTGTGTGGTATATTTTTGAACTTCATGTATAAAAACTGTACTGTCTAACGATGTACCTTTACCCTCAGTGTAGTGATTGGTATTAATTTTATTTAATTTAAAAAAATAGCTTATTCCTTCATTACGTGATATGATTTACATCTGCGCCTGGCTATGGAGCCTTAATCAGATGGTGGTCAAACCACTGTGAGTGAAAAGCAGCGCCACTCACGCCCTAGGACGCCGAAGTCTAGTTCTAGCAACAGGTCCTTCCTAGTAGCAATTTCAATGATTCCAGAGCAGGGCTGCAAACCACCACTCCTTGCTGCAGAGCTGGAGACTTTCCAACTCCTGTCTAGAACACATGTCTGGCAAGCTCACTGGACTGGATCATTCACCTAGCGTGTCAGTAACGGCGAGATGATCTTAGCCACCATAATCATTCATGCTTGGGGCCGCGAAACCACAACCACCACGATACTCCCATATAGGGGCCAACCTCAATAATCAGCCAGAGAACATTTAAATGTCTAAAGCGACAAATAACGGAACTCTGCGAGCTTACTGATTCCCGTGAAAATAACGTGGAGCTTCCAGTTGTACCCCTGCTGACTTCAGGGGACTTATATAAAGACTATATAATGTGCCCCCGGGGGGGACATTTTATAGTGGATTCGCCTTATCCACCAGAAAAAAAGTATTTATTTATCCCTACGTTTTTATTTTTATCCATTTTTATCCATAGTAAGGAGCTGGCGGGATCGCCATGTAAGCAAGCTGGAGTGCCAGGTCGCTAAAAAAACAGGAATATTGGTCAAATAAAAACTAGTGTTTCCTTACAAACTATCCTCGCTTTGTTGATGAGGTGGCTGTAAATACGATGAAAAATTTATTTATTATTTATTTTTGATTTCAAATATATGTTATATTTTATATAACATTATAACACAGAAAAAAATATGAAAAGAAAAACAATATTGCGTACTTTTTTTATTGTTACACTTGTGAATTCCTATATTGATATCTGTTTCCTAATGACTTATAGTCACAAAGTATTAAAAAGAATTTATTTATTTGTGTTTTTTATAAACTTTTAGATTATTGTTCAACTGCAACTTTTTCTTTTTAATTAAATAAGTTTAATTTTGAGAATTTTCTTTCTTCGTTCTTTTTTTAATCAGTCTTTAATTTTACTAAAATAAATTAGTTTTCAAAATTTAGAATTACTACATGTCATTAGTAAAATAGGCCTCCGGCTAACATTTTTTTATATGTTGTTAAATGAATAGATTTTATTTAACAATAATTTGAAATTAATTATTAGGTTTTTTTCACTTTTATATTAATTTCCAATTTTTTTAATAATGATCAGCAGAACAATGTTCTCTAAAATATTAACTTTGTGTTTAAACGTTAAGCTTTTAAAACAAAAATACTTTACAGTACATTTTCTTATGTATGTAATGTTGCTGCTCTAACGTCATTTCATTTTAAACTCAATTTTTATAAATTTACACGTAATAGTATGTGTACACAAATATTTTTTTTAAACTTTTTTTGATGCCAACAAATTCATAGGTGATGTCACAAAAGGCGTTACCGATGGTATGTTTGATTAAACAGCTAAACAGAAAAAATAATGGCAACAATAGCAGCAAAAGTAACAGCCTTCGTAACTTAATGTTTTAATCTTAATCTAAACGATTTTATCTAGTTCAAATTGATTTTAGTTTTGGCATTAGCTGCTTAAATGCTGGCAGAAAATGTAACATAAATATTTATACCCTCAAACCACTTAAAATATTCTGGAAAACATTGTTTAAATACACTGTAACACACAAGCCAGAATTTGTCCGTTTTGTTTTTTCTTGTTGTTATTATTTGAAATAGTTTCGTGTTAAATACAGTGAAGGCAATTAGTGATGCGCTCTTAAATTTTAAATATATATATGGTCAATATATGATTTCTAAGTTTCTTATTTTACTTTGTATTGAGGAGATTTAAATTAAATATTTCTAAACTAGAATTTTTGCTTTTAATTTACGCGTTAATTAACTGGATAACGAATTTTTTGTAAAATTAATAACATTACAAATTCTAGGACAGGGCATAAGCATAATTGTTTTCGCCAGACACCATACACTCACTCTTACCGCATGTGTGGTAATGATACTTATAACGTTTTTTAATTGGGCTTTGTTTATGTATAAAAGTTTGACATATAAATCTACTTGCTATTGATTTTCGATATTTTGGTTGTAAGAATAGAGATATGATGGCAAATTTCCGGACACAAGCACTCCCATATTTCTCCAATTTATCAGATTATTATGATGGAGCAGTCAGCAGAATTTAATATTATGACGTCTGACTTAACGTGGCCCGTGTATTATGCTATAACAGCAGTTTGAATATCAATGAAGACATTCATACTGCAACTGCCGATATTTTAGTCACTTTTTAATCTTTAGTTGAAAGCTACAACAGTTCCTCCTAAAGCAATGAAAATTATCCAATTTTAACGCCTTATAGAACTCTTCGCTTTTTGTACCTTTTATCATTTTGAATCGTCCTGAGAAAAAACATCCGTTTCCAAAAATATCTACTGTTTCCTGTTGCCAATCACTGTGGAAAAATTAGTATTCTGTCAAGCAACCACTTGTCTATGATTTTCATTTAATAAACTTTTGCTATTCACTGTCGAACTACCAATATATGTGCATTTGAATATATTCCGTACTGGAGTATTAATTTTACATACAAATTTAAGGAATGTATGAGATATTGAAGACCTCCCTTCTTAAATGAAAAACGGAAGAAAAAAAAAGTAATGTTTTTACAACTGTATGTGAATTATGACAGTGACTCGACTCAATTGAAGTGCTAAGCTTTTTCTTCTTTTACCCGCTTTTTTCTCTTTGATTTGGATCATGGCCAAAAATAATAATAAAACGGTAATTCGTTTAGAGTTATAAAGTCTCCTTTTTTATATTTAACACATTTACAAAAATTAAATAAGAAGAAGAATGTTTACGATTCTTGGAGAGAGTGTGTGTGTGTGTGTGTGTGTTTTGGGCAAATTTTAATTCTAGGGTACTAAACTCGAGTTTCTCTTAATAAAAACTATTTGAAATATTTAAAATTAATGCTTTTAATTAAAATTAGTTCATTATATGCCATGTACCAGTTGTTGTTGTTGTTGTTGTTGGTGAATTGTATTCGCACTACAATGTATGTATACTCGTTGGTATATGTATATAATATTGGTATTTAAAGGCTAAGTACTTAGTGCTACCGCTGTTGTATTAGTTGATGCTATAAGTAGCAAATACCTCTTAAGGTTTTGTTCGTTTGTATGAAGTATTTAGTGCCTCGATTGTAAAACATTTCTTGTTGTTGTTGTTTTTATTATTTCTGTAGTGTTCCACTCTCTGTTTTACAGATTTTTTTAATAGCTTTTTTTTGTGTTTAGTTTGGATCAGGCTTTAAGTACTTATGTATGTTTGCACAAAATCGATGTATATCCTTCAAATAACATGCTGCTACACAGTGTGTAAGAAAAAAAATCAAAAGAAAGAAAAAGTTTTTTCTTTTATGTGGCTGTTTATAACCCCTCTTGTTTTTTATTATTGTTTTATATATTTGCAATAATAATTATTATACAGTGGTGCCTTTAATGACATGATTAATTTAATTTTATTATAAACAGCATAAAAATATAGGAGTTTTTTAAAGCCAAATAACCCCACACATTTTAAATAGTAACACACAATAATTAAATTTTAAAAAATTTATTCGGCAATCGGCCGCCTGCGTAATGTAGCTCGTCTTGATGAAATGCATTCTGATCTCCAATTTTGGGCCGCCGCTTTTCGATCACTAACAATGTTGGCCTCCATGGTGACAATTGTTGCTCGTTTATCAGCATAAGAAAATATTCGAACGGTATTAAATCATACTACCACAAAGTTCAGTTGAGCGATTCTTTTCTAAAATCCACTTATCATAAATTTGTGTTGTAACTAGTCGCTGTATTTTATTATCACCACCCTATTAAAACCACATATCGCCCTGATCAATGTCATCGAATGTTACCTTCACCGGTAGTAAGAAGACTCCACCAGCCACCCCAAATTGTGATTGGTTACCAAATATATTCTTTAATATAGTTTATTTTCATACCCCTCAACCTCAGCATTGAACATAATTTTGCGTTAGATTTCCAGTTTGAATAAATTGGAGCCATTTTTTAAGTGCCATTTTCTTCATGATGAAGTATCAGAGTCCATTTGGCGTTATGTCGAAAGTCATAAAATGCTGAAGAGGGATGAAGCGATTTAAAATATGTATTATTTTCCACAAGTATTCGATATTTACTTTGCTTCTTATAATAACCAAACATTTACGGAAATTAAATTAATTAATCGTGTGTTAATAAAAGAGAACTGAAACATTAGATTTTACAAATAATGTTTACATAATTTTTCATTTACTTAAAGTCATTTTATTCAAGCGACATCTGTAAAATTTAGGTACATTTGTATATATGTATATATATGTATAATAATGTGGAAATAATACTCACATACAAAAAAAAAACAACAACACAACATAACTACGCTTAAATCATTGATTGGAGCGTTCATAATATTTCCATTTGGCTGATTTTCAATTGAAACTTTGCTTCGTTGCAATGGAAATTATTTAAAAGCTTAAAAAACTGTTTAGAAAACTACAACGACTATAACAAAGTGATTTCATTTATATTTGTATATTTAAGCGATTTTATTTCTTTTGATCAATTTTTTTGTAGCCTTCGTTGTGGTGATAAATATAAATTAATTCTTTAAATGTTCTTCTTCCATTATTGTTAATAAAATACTTGATGTTTTTCTATATGTTAACGTTTTTTAACAAAATAAACTGTGTTCATACCACCGACAATCGCATAGACATTAATTTTTAATAACTACATCAACAAAGTCGATTTGTTTTTCGAAGCCGCCTTAAAAATATCAAATTCAGTGTAATTCATAAAATAACAACCCAAAATAGCTTATTCTTCTAGGGTGCTTTTTTGTTATTTTTTGATTTCTTGATATTTTGGTTAACATACTGGATAGAGGCTTCTAATAATTGTATTTCTAAAATGTGAAACATGTATGATTATTTATAACGCATATAGAATTATAATCCTTAGAATGCCAATGGCATACCTTTAAATTTATTTTTAACTATCTGGTATTCTGTCTCCGTTTTAAGCTCTTTTTTAATTATGTTTTATCTAAGTCCACAAACGTGCCACTACAATGTCTTCGCAACATGTCTGGGTACCCAGCAGCTTAAATGATTCACTTTTGTTTGGCCTTTCCAAGCCAAATATTTACCAATATTCATTTTTAGTACAATTACATTTTTAAATATAGAACTACAAATACTGTCAAGATTACTGAAAGTTGTTATTACAAATTTTTTAGGTTATGTTAATTAACACGTTTATATGCGTAAATATTTCTAATGATCCATATCTAAATTTAGTTTCCTTTCTAACTTTCACATGCTGAATTTTTTGCTTCTGCTTTTAACCACAGTTCACAATTACAAATGCATCCTCTATTAGATGCAAAAATTTGTTTCACATTTTATAACATCATCGTAATAAATTTATATATAAACCTTATTTAGACCGTTCCATGAGATATCTGCACTAATCTATTTCTGTTGTTCTAGGGGCTCCTATCATCCCACTTACATTTCTATAAATAATAAAAATTTTGCTTAATTTAAAAGAGTTTAGAGGTAGATTTTAAATATTTGAGAAATACATCAAAAAGCGACTGTCTCAATTATTTTTTGGGAAATGCATGTATTGCAATTGTAAATTACATTTTAACCACAGAAAACATTAAATCCGACGAAACACATACAAGAAAATATACAGCTCTCTACGTGCCACATCCAGAGAGGCTTGAAAGGCTCTTGGCTTTAAAATTTTAAAGCGGTTTTATTCCGAAAAAGATTGGTTTTGTTTTAATATTCCACAAAAAAAAAGAATTATGTTTCGAAATTATTTTGTTTGTTAATAAAAATCGTTAATACATTTTAATATTTTCAAAAGCGAAAATTCACAATTTTCGCAAAACTACCAAATTAAATTTGAAAAATTTTAAAATACACAATCTACCTTATAGATCTTAATAGGAGAAAAAATGATATTAGAAGAACACATACATACATAACATACGTTTACACATATTCTTGCATACATAGTTCAAAAAGCCCTGGGTATTTTGTATAAATTGCATTTTATAATTTTTATTTTGCCAAGTTTTTTGGTGCGGAAATTACATTCATGCGGTTGCGATAATTAAACGTACAAGTATCTTCTAATTTTCTCTCTTTTATTTTCAATTTCAGTTTCAAAACAACTAAGAACTTTTAGCTTTTATTTAAACATTTATTCATCTATACACACACACACACACACACACACATACACACACTTGCTTAGTAACAAACATTTGTGTAAATTTACTAATACGCGTATGTTTGTACGCAAACACACAAGAAAGAAAAAAAAATGGAGAATTCCATAGATATTTATTCACATGCATGTTTGTTCAAGTATGCATAAATAGTAGTGGTATTTAAAGTAACACTAAAGCTCTAAACACAATGTGGTTAAAAAGTTGTAATTTCTAAACGGTTTTAACGTTCGCTTAAAATTTATCCCTTGCATTCATTCCACTCTTAACATCTCTCAATGATTTTTCTTTTCTTCTTATTTTATTTTTGTTTTTCTTTAAAGTTGTTTTTTATTTCTCATGTTCAATTTGTTTTAGAGTGCAACGTATGTTTGCAAGACACACACACACACACACACAGACACATTAATATGCATATGTATGTATATAAAGTTTCAAGACAGTTGGTTTTCAAGATTTACTACGTTCGCTTGGCATAAAAAGCCATTAACGTTGCAAACCATATAAGATTTGGTTAAGAAATAAAATTAAATTAAATTAGAAGTATCATTTTGACGCGGCACTTCTAAAATTTTTAATAGAATGACTTATTACTGTTATTTTAATGTAATGTGATTTTAATTTTAATTGCAAATATATTTTTTAAGTAGTTTTTGCTTTAAATAATTTAAACCCGAATGAGGAAAATAGATATATATATATATATATATATATATATATATATATATATATATATTTATATATATATAACATATATATATATATATATTTATATATATAACATATATATATATATATATATATATATATATATATATTTATCCACATGCATTATTGAATTGAATGAACTTTACATAAAATCCTATCCAAGCGATTTACCACAAGAAAAACTTAAAAACGTAAAGAATGAATAAGGATTTTATTGTTATATTTTTATATTATATTAAGAAAGAATTACATTATCCTTATGTCGCCTAATGTAAGGTTGTTGGTTATATAAATATAATTCAACCGACATAATTTTATAAGACTAAGACTACGCTTTGCGATTCAAACAATTACAAAAACAAAACTATGATCCTGACAACAGCTTCTAAAAAAGTTAAGAATCTAATTCTGTCGAATATTGTATCATCTTATAGAATGAAATATAAAATACTTTTACGAAAAAACAAAAACTGTAGACACCGAACAGAGTTGACATATCAACCAGTTGAACCAGTAATTTCGTGATAAGATTTACATCTGCACCTGGCTGTAAGCTTTAATCAGATGGTGTACAAACCACTGGGAATGAAAAGCAACGTCATTCACGCCCTAAGAAGCCGAGGACTAATTCTAGCAACAGGTCATTCCTAGTTGCAATTTCAGCAGTTCCAAAGCAGGGTTGCAAACCATTACTCCTTGCTGAAAAGCAGAAGACTATCCAACTCCTGGTCTAGAACACATGACTAGCATGCTCACTGAATCCGAATCATTGACCCGGTGGTGTTATTAAAGGCGAGATGGTTCTGGCGCCCATAATCAAATTCATGTGGGGGCCGCAGAACCACAACCACCACGATACTCCCGAAGCGTCAACCTCAATCAATAATATTTAATATTTATAAACCATATTTTTAAGTAAAATAATTCTTTCCGAGACAATAATTTTTGTTTCTATATGTAGCAAAGTGAACAAAAACTGAAGAATAAATACGACACTGTAACAACATATAACAGAACCATAACATTAACTAAAATTTTATTCACTTAAATGCGATAAAAAGTTGTACTTTTATACATTTTTATTTACAAGTTTTACTATCCAAAAAGCAAAAATATCGCAAATCTTTCGTTTTGAATTTATAAATTTTTATAATATATTTTTATCAGTAACTGAGATTTTAATTATTTTTAATTATTTTTATTTTCTTTTTGCTTAGATGCTAAGTTTCAAATCCATATAATTTGTTCTTCTACGTTGCAGCTTTTTTAATCGAAATAACAACTTTTCAGTTTTTTAATGCACAAACTCTCTCTTGTTCTTTTTATCTGGGACAAAAGTGTTGATACCTATTTCGAGTCTAATATTTTTTGTTATGAAAACAAGATACGCGAAGACATAAAATGTTGCATATTATATTGTTTGAAATTCTTAGTTGATATCTATGACTACAGATTTATAAGTTGTAAATAACTCTAGATATTGTGCGTCTTTTTTCAAAAGCTATTCTAAAAATATTAAATTAACATTTTAATTGAAAAGTTATTACTGATGGTATAACCAGTGACAAAAATTAAAAGGCTGACATAGGGGAGGGGATAGCCAGTCAGCGTATTAAAAAAAACATCTTTGTTTCCGGTATCTTTCTTCCACAAAATGACAAAACTGAGGTGAAAAATTTTCCATTTAGTTTAATTATTAGCAATGCCAAAAACTTTCTTATAATTTTTAAATAAATATGGTTTTTAGAAAGAATTCTTGTAGAATCTTGACTTAAAAAGTGCAACGTAGTACTCTGTCTCATTTCTGTAAATAAAGAGAAAAAATTTATTCCAAAACTATTATAGATTTAGATTTAATTTTTGCCACTCCGAACAGCACTTTAGTTGTTTAGTTTGTCAATTTTGTTATTAAAACGGAAGCAGTTATCACAAAATAAAAAAAGATAGCACACATATGTACATGTGCTAATTAAATTGCATTTGGCCTCTAATAAGAATGCAAAAAAATCTTACTCAACTAGGCCATACTAAAGATACTAAGTGAACGTGGTAAGGATAGGAGCTCAAAAAGCTTCAAATTGCTCCACCGAACAAAACAAGGCAAAATTATATTTTGTAACTATAAAAATCAATTAAAATTTTAAATATTTTTCAGTTCCAAATTATAGCAAAGCATAGCATAATCACAACTTTTTAATGCTTCATACCAAATGTGTTTTCTATAAATTGTTTGAATCGAAATAAAACTTTATGTTCAAATATGTCATCTGCCTACCTTATATATTATCGTAGAAAGTATTATATTTCTAGCGTTAAATAAGCTTGTTAGCAAGGTCTTCAAAAATTTTCGAATGCTAGATTTTAGACAGGCTGAATTTTTTTCCAACAACAAAATAATGTCATCGCTGTTATATCTTTACTAAAATCTATTACCCGGAAGATCACTTCAAATTTTAGCAGTCATATTCGTATATGGATCTAAAGTAGATAATAGCGACACTAATGCTACTTTTAGCTAGATAAAGCTTCTAATTACAATACAACTTTGTAAATGCAAGTACAGGCTGACACGTTTTCATTTCATATAAACGGATTTATTTGTAGACAAGAACATACACTTGTATCCATTAAAACATAACAAAAAAACGTACGTCTGTGGAAGAAAATTCCACATTTTACTGTACTTAATTCTGATGAGAAGTATTTAATTTTATGACATGATCTTCTGCGTTTACTTTTAGTCATTATTTTTTTGGTTTTTCCCAAAGCTCTTTGAAAAGTGTTAGTTATGCTTTCAAAACTGTAAGACTTCTACTATAGCTGGCTGTGTCTGCGTATGAGTACGTCTGAGCGTTTGCCGGTGCAGTATTGCAGTATGCTTAAGTATGCATTATTGCATTTACCGGTAATATACATGTGTAGTTTTTTAAGTGTATGATTTATACATTTATACCATATCACACATTGAGCCTCTAACCCGTATATTTGGATGTGTAAGTAAGTAGAACAACAATGGTTTGCAGTGAAAAATATAAACAAAAAGTTACTGTCACTTTTTGCGTTATAGAGACTCTTAAGGGACTAACTTAAACTTAAAAAATAGCAAAAATTCTTGGTGTTAAGGGGTTAAATATTTATGGACTCATCAGTGCTAAGAGCAGTTGAATAAAACAAAGCATTGGAAGTTAAACTTTAATAGAAAGTTTATTATTATTATATTTTTATTAAATTTATATTTTTATGACAACTAAATATGTATAATTCTTTTTAACGGTCTTTTTAATTAAATATTAACAATATATTTTTTCAAAATTTCGCTTTCCTCTGGAAAGCTTCTTCAGGAAATTAATTTTTATAAAAACAAAAATTATAAAAAAAAGCATTATTTTTATATTAAAAAAATATATTGTTAAAATTTTATTAAAAAGACCGCTTAAAAGATTAATACATATTTAATTAAAAATAAAAAAAAACGAATAAATATAATAAATTAATATTTTTATGACTTTTATTTAAGCAGCTAACTAGTTTTACACGCTTATTTGCATCAGTAGATAATGTGTTTTGGCTATTATTGTTGAAATAGTTTTTCTTTACGGCAGACGAATATATATCAGATAAATGCAGCTCGATAGCTGATTATTTGTTATTTGATTATATGTCTAAATATACATTAAAAAAATAATTAAGACTTGCTTTGCAAACTTTTCATTTCAGCTTTCCAAAATTATAGAATCATTTTTAACGCATGACCAAAGCCAAAACAAATATTTTTTGTATAATAAAAAGCATGATTATATCGACATTTGAACAATAGATACCACCAGCTATATATTTTTTTCAGAACTCTGGTCTGGAGATTAGAAAAAAAAGGAATAGGAGCATATTTTTACAGACCCTTACCTAAAGGATGTGATAATTTTTGCCTGATTTCAGCAGCACAAAAGGGTCATTTGATCCATATATTTAAAATCATGTACATATGTTTCACATTATTTTCCGCAAGTCCCCAATCGATTTTAATGAAAATTGGTCATTATGTAGTTTTGGTCACACATTTGGTATGTTGAATGCTATACGTGGGCTGCTGCTCCCAATTATTAAACAGGGGCTTAATTTAAGTTTCTTCAAATTCGTAATCTTCTTTCTAAACCTTGTGGGAAAGCTACTCATAAACATTTTTAATTCTACTTTGTCGGCAGAATACGGCGACTAACATTTTCGATAAAAATAATTTCTCGTACACCTCACCTATTATGTAGCAAAGCATTATTTCACTGCAGAATCCATGATATATTTTGAAAATATTAATTTACTTTAGCGAGAGCTGCCTGTCTCATAGGAGTGTGAGTTTCAAATTATTTTTGCAGTTTAAAATTTTAATTTGATTGTACTGTAATACTTACATTATGGCAGCCCACATTAAATCTCCACCATCTCTGTTGTAGCATAAAAACAATAGTTATAGCTGTCTGGGCTATAGAAATTATATTACTCTTCGTCACTAAAAACAGGATGTGCAACCATTAACTTCTTATGCCCTATCGCATATGCACTTTTGCAAATTGTAATCGATTTTCATTGTATATATTTATCACAAATGGCAATTTCTCTCTTGACTGCTGAATTACTTGCCTAAATACGAGTTATAGATCTGATTTCTTGCACTAAAAGAGAAGAGTTTGATGCATTCCACAAGATGCGATTGAGCACAGTTCGGAATATTCTTGTGAACAATAAATATAGCGCTTCCTGCTATATTTAAAATACTTTTCTATTCCATTTTTGACAGATGTGAAGTAATATTTTTCTCCGGTAAAATCTTAATGAATACTTGAAAACACAAATTAAAAGTGAAAATCCTGTGCTCAAAACAATATCATGTTTTGTATTTTTCTAAGAAAGTTACTTTAAATCCTAAATACTATTATGAACATTTTTATTTGCTCTTTTTGTAATCTAAGTAAAATCCAAAATTATCAACAAAAAAATTTTAAAAAATATCGCCCAGTAAAAGCAAAAATGTAATTAGATCTAACCATTTGATCTGAGATAAATAAATCCTGAAGCGAATACTGTTACCTTAATTTAATTTAAAAAAATATTTTATAATTTTAGCATAAAAATGTATTAAGAATATATTAATAGTCTTCGAGCAGATTCTACGATGCTTTAAGGTCATAATACTTCATAAATAATTTAAAATACTTTAAACTCTCTTCGAAAAAAGAAATTTTTAGATTGTTATACTTGAGAGAAATTTTATGAACATCAACTAATTAAGGCTATTTTTTAAATTTTTGGCAACTCTGGACTGCAGTAACACTTTCTAAATAGTCAGAGAATTGTCAAAATTTTTTAACAAGTACACGGTTGTTTTCTTTATTAATTTTCCAAAAAAAAAATTCAGGAATTTAAAATTTAATGTTTACATTTATTATCATCTTGATGAACTCATCCTTGGATGAGTTCATATTGTACTCAATTTTTTGCGCCCAAGGTGTTTGGCAAATTTCGTTTGTGTGACTTAAAAGCACGCGCTGATTTGCCAAGAAAAAAAATATAAGAAAACGTTATTTTTTTTTTTTTTTTTTGAAGCGGAATGTTAAATGATGTTTACCTAACAAAGTGATATTCCAAAACATACATAGCAAAAATAGAAGTAATATTTACACAAAAATAAACATACAAACAGTGTAAACGCCACCACTAAGCACACACATAAAAAAGTGTATATGTACATTATTTGTAGATAACTAAGTCTTAGCCCCTATATATTCATGCATAACCGTGCCAAATATATGACTTTGCCTATGTGTTTATTTGTATTTTAGCATGTCATATGCCTTTACTGTATTAATATGTGTTTATGTATGGAAATGTGTACATGGGAATGTACAATGGTTTAACATGCGTTGTTATGCGAATCTTCAAAGTTGTCAACAAAAAAATCTGTGCATATTTCTAAAGTGACAATGTGTGCTTACAGTTTAACTAGCGTGTCATATTTTATTTACATTCATATCATTGTAAGTGGTGTAACTTACATCGTGGTATTCTATTTCACATATCCTAGCCAATACCAACAAACACACCTTTTCTCTACACCGTCATTAAGTTGAATAAGTAAAATGGTCTTTTCATTTATTTTTTGTACATCAGTTAAAATTAGAAGAACTTAAAAACAAAGACGACGGCCACATACTATATATGTGAGGTGCCTTAATGTCCCGCACTTCAGATTCTGTAAATACTAAACCAGTTGCAATAAGTTTACCCTAAAAGTCTTTAACAGGAAGTATGTATGAATTGAGTATGTTCCCAAAACACCTCCGAAACGCAACGACGAACAGGTAAAGCAATGTTAATTTTTTCTACGAAATTAAGTGAAGGTTATATAGGGTGTGCAAAGGCCTACTAATAGTGATCTGCTATTTGAGCGTTAACTTCCAACATCTGCTCCACATTCATTTCAGGAACTAATTGTGTTTTAATGTTCCTTTAAGTACTTTTTTATATTTTTTAATTGTTATACCTGCAACTATACAGTTAAATAGTGCTATTTGGCAGTGAATTTTTTGTGACAGACGTTGATTTGTAAATAAACATTTCTAACTTATTCACTACGTACTCTTATCTGCTGCAATTATGTGAATTTCCCTATTAATAATTTTTACTATAATTTGGTCAGAGTGAACAGAACTTGCTTAGATAGTTGCGCTCTATTTCGTGAAGTGTACGATGAGTTTTTTTATAAGCTACATTTATGCCTCTACCTTAATCTATATTAAGAAAAAGATCCATATTTTGTCCTGCTGAGTTTTCTAATTAAAGGGAAGTCAAAGCACAAACTTATGGTGGTACTTATGTATGTTTTTATGCATTATTTATGCAAATGTCACCAACCATTTTCAAAGTAGCTTTAAAATATTATAATTTCAAGTTTACATCGCACACTAGAAACAATTTGTAGTTCTCTATTTAATTTCTGCTTTGTTGTATTGCAATTATATTCAGTTAAAAGATTTAGTCATGTCTAAAAAAAAGTATGTTATCTTAACTGTTAAATCATTAATCACACTTTTAAACTGTCGCTATCTGAGAGTCTGACAGTGTAGTCTTTCTAAAAAAACTTTAAATTTAAAGTATGACAACACCTAACTTTTTTAACATTTACTCTATTTTTTATTTTGACAATTTTTCGCTCAAAGGCACCATATAAAAAGGAATTTTTTAAATTACGTGTCATGTTTATAAAAATTGTATTTATTACGCGGAAATTTTGTTAAATTACAAATATTAATAAACCTGAGGAATTTATTTAATAATTATACAAGTAATTATATAAATAAAGATTTGCTTATTGCAAGCGTGTGTTTTTAATGTCAGTAATAAGTATTTAAAACATTTATGTTTCCATTATTTAAGTATGTTTATTGTTAAATATTAATGTCAAACTTTGTGATCCATTAAGAGCTAAAGGCTAAGCTCTTATACATACATAGATATATATATAAGTTAATTAATAAATATGTATATCAAAGAAATACAAAATCGGGTTTTATTTAAATAAGGATGTATATAATAGAAAAGAAGTAATTTTTAATTAAAGTGTAAATCAAGAGAATATGGTTATGAAATACTTGTATTTATACAAAAGTTTTTATGGATTTCCGTATAATTCCATAAGTGGAGGGAGGCATTAGAAATAAGCTAAATTCATCTTGCGGCTGCGGTCGAGTATTGGACCCATAAGCAAAATTCAACAACAATACAGGACGAATAGTTTTTACTTTTATCTGTTATTAAGAAGTAAATAGGTTTATCCATTTTCTTTTTCACTAATAAATTCAGAAATTAATTTCGCAAATCGGGAAACTTCTTTTCCTTAGTTTTTTGCCACCAAAGATTCAATATTTAGTTTTGTTATATGAGAAATGAAGAAAAAATATTTTAAAATGGCATATAGACCAAATTTTTCTAAAATGGTTTCTCTACCTTATTTGCCATTATCAGGGCAGTACAACAAAAATTAAACAAAATTATTTTGTTAATCAATCATATAATTCGCGTATCTCTCTTTCTCGCATCCTTTACTTTTTAAAGCATCTATATAATAGGACATTTGTTAGAAAAAGTAATTTGTTATTCTATTAATTTAAAGAGAATATTCGAAGCAATCATTACTATTTTTTTCGAATTTTTTTGCAATACTCAATATTTAAGTACAGCAAGATAATTTGGAACATCAGAATCCTTGTACAAGTTAATCAGAAAAATACAGGAATATGGGCACTACATTAATGTTTCCTTTACTTTTGTGAATTGGGACATATATTTTGTTCACCATGAACATATCTAGGACTGGTGATATATTGTTGAGATAAAACATTCTTTAGTTTTAGCTCGCTTTTCAAAATTATATTGCTGTTTTAAAGTATTTAGAAATTGAATTTTTAAAATTTGTTCTTTATAAATTGATAAAATTACAGGGTGTCACCGGGAAATTTACTTCATTGTTTTTCCGCAATATTAGTACACATCCGTTTTGACAGTTCATATTTGGCAGTTGTGAAGTAGACACGTGGCAAATTTATTATGGAAAAATAATCGATAAACCAACATATTTTAATCGTTAAAACATTTTATCAAAATCAATCACCGATTACTGTGACCATGAAAAAGTTACGTGAAATTTTAGGGAGAATCAACGTGCCAACAAAATGCACTATTTATCATATAGTGAATGATTTGGAAGAAAGAGGAACTGAAGATGATATGCCAAAGCATGGACAACAACGTACTGCAAGCTTGGCTGAAAACATTTCTGCTGCTCAAGAAATTGTTTAAAACAATCCATCAACCTCAATTCGAGGCCCTGCTTAGAAGCTTGGTTTTCAAAGAACAATTTTGGCCACATTTTGCACAAAGATTTGCATTTGCTTCCATATAAGATTTAGTTGACCTAAGAGCTTCTTCCACAAGACCACTTAAGCCACCGTACATATGCTAATGGAATGTTGCAGCTCGCCCATGACAACTCCGATTTTCATTAAAAAATCATAATCAGTAACGAGAAACATTTTTATTTGAACGGATATGTGAATAAACAGAACAGGAACTGCAAAAATTATTTTACAGTCAGCTTTGCATCCATTGAAAGCGACAATCTGTTGTGCAATTTGGTCAGGAGGAATTATTGGACCTTACGTCTTTGAAAATAAAAACGCACCAACGGTGACTATGAATGTGAAGCGATATCGTGATATGATTGAAAACTTTGATGAAATTAATGAAATGCCGAGTGAAATGTGGGAGAATGTAATAAAAAATGTGCTTAAAAGGACTCGAATTTGTGAGGCTAACACAGGTGGACATTTATCGAAAATTGTATTCCATATATAGTTGCCGACATTTAATTAAACATTTATCAATATAATATCCATTCTCCTTAATTTAATCAAAAATTATAAACACCTGTAGAATAGATAAGGAAACACACACCTTTAAGATTACATAATATTCTAGGTAACAATGACGAGGTAAACCTTGTTTGCTTATAATAATTATTCAAAATTTACAGATTTCAGCAATAAATTTTAAACGTTATAGGTGCCGTTGTAGGCTAATAGATAGCGTACTAGCTTATAAGACTGGGGGTTGTGGGTTCGATTCCCAACAAAGACATTGGTTTTTTTCACTACAAATAAAAATTGACTGTCAGTGGGGCTGGTCAGTGATGAAGGCATGGCCACTGGTCACTGTGCTATTTTATACGACAGTTAATTACCGTAACTATCCTTCTACTTTCACCATCAGTCTCATCTCTTCTCTATCCCTTTCCTAAAGAATGTAACACAGTACTTGACCAAATTGGCATTGTTGCCTGTTAAAAAAAACGTTTTTCTATATTAATCGATTTAAATGTTAAACCTATGTGGGTGTATCAATCTGCAATATGGAGATAAAGAAAGTTGTATAATTCCTAAAGTCTTTTCTTCATATCATCCATATATGGCTAAGAAATCTTTACATAGTTTTCAAATAATTCCGTCAATGTAGATTTTTTTTTTTAATAGATTAAAATGAAATACGTTCAGCTCCAACAAGAATGAAAAAATTACTTTTTTGTAATTATTTATGTGATTTTTAAATTAATAACTTAAATTAAAAAAATGCTTAAAAGAATTAAACATTTTTTTTTTGAAAATTGTACAAAATATTTTGGATTTTCATGTTTAAATACGGAAAGGTGTTAATTTTAATTTGAAAATTAAAAAAAAATTACAATTTTTTTATTTTTATATCCTTATTTTTTAACAGGCTCTTAATCAATTTAGGTATGTGAGATGTGCAATGCTAAAACAACATATCGTCACCCTAGAAAAAGTTGGAGAGAAGCGTCAAAGCGCAAGGTCAATACTCCGGCAGCCATCAGTTAGCAATAAAATTGCACTACAAATAGAAGCAAAAAAAAATATTTTCGTAGCTTAAATCATTTTGTGAAAAAGATTTGAATTCATAATGTACATGTAGGAATTATTTATTAAGATGACGATATTACAAAATACACATTTCACTTGAGTTTGTAATTTTTTGTTAAAAGTCGGAGCCTCTTCTGTTTAGAGTTTATAAGATTTGTCGTATGTTTGTTTTATCTTGTACTTTTATAAAGTTCTTCAAATAGCTGAAAGGCATTTTAAGTTGTATTAAAAGAGCACATAAATGTTTCTTATATTTTTTTGAAACATTCTTAATAAAAATTCATATTTCGTACACAATCACCAAATGTATTTTCATATTTATGAACGTCTTTTTAACATAAAAGGTTTAATTACATTAGACGAGATCTATTTCTTCTATTGTTGTTTATCAAAAATTGCAAATTTTTTTTTAACTCTTAAATAGAAGAATGCGTATGAATGTATGTGTTGGTTTATTTTACCAAAATTTTTGAGATGAGCACATGTATATTCTTATATGTATGTATGTATGTATAAATTTATTCATAAGATTGTTGAATTCGTTTGAGATATTTTAATTTAGGTGTATGTATTGTATATGCATGCAAATTTTATTTAAAAATAAATGCATTTGTTCATGTACGAGTACAGAGTATGCATTTGTACTTATTTGTAAGTTTTCAGCTAAAAACATTTTCCATGGAATTGAAATACAGCAACACATTTAAGCAAAAACATAGGAGTTTTCTCTTTTTTTTTGCATAAAACAAAATTTACTTGACTAAAGTACAATGCAATTGTAGTCATTTGTTATAACAACTAGAAATGCACACAATTATAAAGGGTTTTTCAACAAGAAGTTTTGTGTTCTAAAACAAAATAAATTGAAGTTATTTCGATCCGATCCGATTGGTTCCGTATAGACCCTGTCCTTAACATAACCCCAAAAAATCCAGTAGCCACTTAACAGCTGATTGTTATGAAACTATGCGTTCGGGAAATTTAGTTTGCAATAAATTGATCGTTTTCATTGGATGTGTGACATGTGACACCGTCCTAATGAAACCACATGCCAGTGATATCCACGTCGTCTATAATAGGCCAAAACTCAGTTGTTAGCATCCCACGATAGGTTGATTTATTGACCATTACCGCATTTCTAGTCTCATTTTCAAAAAACACGGCCCAATCACGCTTCCAGACCACATAGCGCACGATAGAATGACACGTTGAGCATGCAAAGGCTTATCAAAAATCACTTTAGAATTTTTAGAAGCCCGATGTGAAAAGTCGGTCGGCTTTAATTTCTGCATCAGTTGAATCTTGTAAAGCTTAAAAGTCAAATCCTTGCGCAAAGTTCGCCATGTGGTGGCTTTGATAACGCCATTTGTTGAGAACGTCGAGGATCTGCTTCAACATTGTGTCTCAGGGCTGCGATGTTTTCTGTTGTATGATCCGGTCGAACATGCGTTGGTGTTGGCAAATTTTGTACCATGGCCTATAGACTCAAATTTAACGACCAAATTCTTAATAGCAGGCTCGGAAGAACGATTATGTTGTCTAAAAATATCATGAATTTTACGAAATGTAACTTTAACAAAACCACCATTTTCATAGTAGAATTTAATTACTTTAATGCTACTTTCGTGTGAAATTGAATTCATTGTAAAAAATTGCAACGCCTCTACTACGAATACGTCAAAAAACTAAATGTAAAAACAATTGTTGGTGTTGCCACAATTGAAAGACCCGATATTTTACTTCAATTTTTCTATTTAATTGATTTAATATTTATTTGTTAAAAATTCTTATTATATTTGATTACTGGATTAAAGAGTTGAGTCCAATGATAATTTTGTTAAATGCTTCAACTTATTTGGACTTAAAGTATGGGTAAGTACAGGTAGGCTTTATGGGAAAACAAATTATTTGATTAAATAGGAAATTAATATAGAATTGCCAATGCATCTACTTCGAATGCGTCTAAAAAACTAAATGTCAAAACTATCATGTTATTATGTTGCTACAATTGAAAAACAAACATCTTGTTGAAAAATCCAATTAAAAAGGAATTTCTCTATGCAAATACGATATTACAAACAAACGCACACATTATGTTTAATGTATTGCTTGCAAAATAAACTAGTAAACATATCTATGAAGATGTAAAAGACTTTTTTATTTACACTTAAATGTGTGTAAGTTTAGGCTAAATGCAAAATATCGGCCATAAGAACATATTCTGAGGAGTTGAATTTTAAATTTATAAAAATATTTCCTTTGAAAATGATTTTAGTGTATTTTATTTTTAAATGGAGACTTACATCACTTTGAAAATTTAGATTTGCAAAAGGTCATCTGCGGGATCATAATTGGAATAAAAGAATTTCTCTGTATGAAATTTTTATTAAATACGTCGTTAATACAAGAATGAAAGTAAAATAAGTTTATTTCTATATTTGTAATGCATTCAAAATTATTTAAAGTGTAACTGATAAAATATTTCAATTTTGTTTCATCTATGGTTTAATTTTTGGAAAAGCTTTACTAGTCATAATGTATTGCAATGATATCTGTTAATAAATCATTCACATTTGTGAATCTTTTAATTTAAAATATCTAACCACCAAAGTCCTCACTTTAGCGATTGTAAATCCTTTTTTTTATTAAAAGTGATTAATAGAGGATTGAAAGAAATTTGCTGTTTAAAATTCCCTACAATTTATTCTTTAGATGGAAGATATTCTTTAGAGTTCGAGCGTTTAATAAGTCTTCTGGGCCGCACTGTGGGCTCCCAGACCGGTTTTTGAGGCAAAAAGTTCATTTCTGAACTTAACATTTTCCAAAAAGTAACTACGGTAATTTATACATAATATCCTGGGGAAGTCAAGTGCAAAAAATTATAACCATGTGGCAACCCTGCATTTAACGGGAAGCTTTTAAAGTCAGACTTTGTTTTTTTATTTTGCTTTCATACATTTTTCACTTGATAAGTAAACAAAGTAAAGGAATAAGTAAGCAATAATTATCAAACTTAATAAATTATTTTAAAATGGAAAATATTAATAAAGGTATGAAAATTTAGATTAAAAAAAAAATTGTGCAAAAATATTTTTGTATTACTTAATGTAGGCTGTTTAAGTGTGCCGTCTTTTTTGTGTATTTTTGGTGATAGTTTTCATTTGTAATGGAGTAGAAGTTTGTTTATTGGAACGTACTGTGTGAAAAACTGATGTGCAAAGGGAGCTACTAATGCCTAGTTAATGTGTGTAAAAAATTTACTGCAACCATCTGCAACCTTCTAAAATATTAAAATTTTTAGATTGCGTAAAAATAAAAAATGCTGATATTGTAAAATTTTGGTTAGGAAATAATAGAAGTGTGACTGCTGTTATCAACTGGATTTGCGGTAAATTTCAAAGAGATGCTGATGAGAACTGTATGATACTAATTAAGAAGAAAATTAATAATTTCTGTGCATATGCCAACCAAAAGTGGTCTGCAAACTTCAGAATCTGGGCTAAATTCGAAAAAAGGAAAGCCAAAGGTTATCCTGTGAGACTGAGCTTAAATTAATAAATAATGATGTTCCAATCAAGGAAGGAAGGAAGTGTGAGGCAAAAACGAAAACTCGCATCCGAAGTTTCGGCAGAACAGGGAAACGACACCAAGTTGCTGCTTCATGCCGCTTCAATTGCAGCTCATTCAAATAAAGAAAAAGATTTGAATTTTGTTTTAAAAAAACAACTTCTTCCCCAGGAGGGCCCCTTAAAATTAGAAAAGAGCTCACCTCTGATAACAAAAGGCCAATTATGCTTTCCCCTGGAGAAGCATTAGGTTTTTTGTTAGAAAATAATCTAACAAAACAACAGTATATTAGGATGAGGGAGCTGAACAAATTACACAATTGCGATATTTATCCCAGCTATAAAAAACTTCTAGAATATAAGAAGCAATGCCGACCTGAAGGGTTAATGATAACAGAATCAATTGCAGAAGTCCCTTTACAAAACCTAGTTAATCACACAGCTGAGAGAATATTATCATACCAAGAAGAAATTTTAACGATAATGCCTGAGATAAGTGAAGTGATATTAGTTCTTAGTTATGGTTTCGATGGTTCTACAGGACAAAGTTTGTTTAAACAAATATATAAGAGCAATGCCCCAGAAAATTTAGATAGCTCCCTCTTTGTTATCTCCGTTATACCACTAAAACTAGTCACATCGGGTGACGCAATCGTTTGGAAGAACCGTACTCCTCAGTCTATCCGGTTTTGTCGACCGCTAAAAATTGAATATACAAGGGAAACCAAGGAGCATATTTTGAAAGAAAAAAGAAACTTGGACCTTCAAATATCTAATCTAGTTCCTTTGAAATATTTATTATCAAATGGTAAGGAAATTTTAGTGAAATACGAACTAATAATGACTTTAATTGATGGTAAGGTGCTAAACGTGCTAACGGATACAAAGTCCGCACAATCATGTCCAATATGTGAAGCAAATCCGAAGCAGTTCTTATCAATAAAAGATTTAAGTTCGTTAGACTTTCAGCCAAAACCAAGCTCATTAAAATATGGTATAAGCCCCTTACACGCATGGATAAGATGCCTTGAATTTGTTCTTAATCTCTCATATAGACTTCAGGTAAAAAAATGGCAAATTCGAAATACGGAGGACAAGAAATTAGTGCAAGAAAGAAAACGCAAAATCCAAAAAATTGTTTGGAAGGAAATGGGTCTTCATGTTCACAAGCCGAAAAGTAATGGTAGCGGATCGACGAATGATGGTAATACAGCTCGAAGAGCATTTTCAAATCCAGAATTGTTTGCATCTATAACAGATGTTAATGTTGAATTTATAAAGCACCTGCATATAATACTTATTGCCATTTCCAGTGAATTTGAAATAAATGTTGAGATTTTTAAGAGTTTTTGTTATGAAACTGCTGATATATATTTTAAAAATTACGAATGGTTTCCAATGTCGCCAACCTTGCATAAAATTCTAGCACATTCTTCACAAATATTACAAACTTCAATCGTGCCTCTTAGGTGTGCTGGGGAAAATGCTTCTGAGGCTAGAAACAAATTTTATAAAAAGGATAGAATTGAACACGCACAACTGGATTCTAGGGAACACAATATAACTGATGTATTTAACCGAGCTATGGATTCGTCTGACCCATTTTTATCTAGTGTGTATTTGAAGAAACGTTACTCAGCAAAAAGAAAGTTGACTTTTCCACGAGAAGTTATTTCTCTTTTAAAGGTTCCAGAGACTCCTGAATGTGTGTTTCCATCTACATCAAATGCAATTGAAAATGATAGCGATTCCAGTTCTGAAGAAGATGAGACATCATTCCAAATTAATTTTGAATTAGAAATTGATGAAACATTACAAGACTTTGATGAATCTTAATTTTGCTGTACTCTACATAATTTAATTTTTTTTGCTATTTATTGATGAAGTATCGTAAACAAATACCTACAGAGAATACATTTTTTAATAATAATCGTGAATCATTTTTAGTTTTAATCTATTTTATTTAAAATATATTAGTATTTTATATTAGACAAAAATTGTTTTAGGCCACCCGAAGTGAACCGGGTTCAATTCAACTTTGGGCTGGACTCAACTTATGAGTTATAAAAATACATACGTGTTATATTTTGAATTTATGAATTCAAATTTCTTGAAAAACTCGTAAATATCGAAATATTGAAAATGCGATATCTCGTTAACTAAAATCCCCTTATATATATATATGTATATATTTTCTACAATAAAGCGGGTCAAATTTTATATACTTAGCAAATTTTTTGTCAAATACTATTTCACTGTTGTCCACTGTAGTTAAAACAAACTCAATTTCAAGTCATAATTTGTATGTATCTAGACGCACAATTAATTTTCGCACATAGAATTGGGCGTGGCATTACCCAATTAGCATGAAATTTTTACTAAGACCTTTAATGGGCCTTATACTTAATCCCACAAAATTTCAAGCGTCTAGGAGCTTCCTATGATCTTTTGCCTCAAAAACCGGTCTGGGAGCCCATTGTGGGCCGGAAGGAATACCAGCACTGGTATCGAAACAGGGCTCTTCGAAGCTAGCGCAACTCTTTTCAGCATATTGTATAATGCCGGTGAATTTCCAAAGTGTTGGAAGATTGCTAATGTAATGTGAGGCTAACAACCTTGAAAATTACTGTCTAATTACAATTTGTTCTGCATTTTCTAAAGTGATTGAAAGTATAATTAAGTTAAATCTTATGAGGTACCTGGAGTCCAGCGGCTTACTTAGGGAGCGAGAGTATGGTTGGCGCATTCTACTGGTTTATTTTGGGTGATTTACTGGCTTTCCTATCGGAAATATGGTGCAACTACATACATCATTTCAGTAAAAGTAAGGTGGTGGCTCTAGATATTTCCAAGGCGTTTGATAGAGTGTGGCATGATGCACTTTTATCAAAACTGGTTACTTTTGGTGTCGGTGATAATTTTTCCGGGTTTGTATCGAGTTGTCTCAGGAATCACATTATACAAGTTGCCTCCCACGGGGGCACATTGATATGATTTGACGGAAATCCACTGTCATTACATGTGTCTTCGGGGTAAAAGGGAGCCCATTCCTCTTCAAGCGGGAGCCAACTGGGCAATGCACTATATTTCCATGGGAATCAGTAAAGCCCCAGAGTTCAGCTATTTGCCTTTTTAGCCTTTAGCTGTTCGTGGTAGTTCCGTGTTTCGAGGCCATTGAGTTTGTGGGTCGGATAATTCACAATGAACACAATGAATGGTCGAGTTCCAATGAGCATGAATGCCGTTGTGTTCTTAAATTATATTAAGCTTTATCCGTTCCGGACCAGGAGTTGGATAGTCTCCAACTCTTCAGCAAGGAGTGAAGGCAGCGGCTTGCTTCGGGCTTCTGAGGATACAACTAGGAGTAACCGGAGGATATACGTATTTTAAGGCCTTCTAGGGCGAGGATGACGCTATATTTCGTATACAGTGGTATGATCCACCATCTGTTTATGGCTTACACAGCTAGGTACAGATGTAAATCTAATCATATATGTATACGAGTTGTTATAGATGGGATTTCATCCGATGAGTTCGTTCTTTCGTTACTCATTCGAAGATGACACGACCATTTGTCATTCGTATTCATTGAGTAATGACCGAACCAATTGGAGGTGAATTCCAATAGAAGGTGATGCGCTCAATCACGATCTCGTAACAATTTCCGAATGGGGTCGATTGAATAGACTCGATTTTAATGCCCGTAAGACACAATTTTGCATGCTACTCATACATCTGTGTTCGGAAATGGTGCTGTACCTATTAATATTGATTATATAGGTATTACGGAATCGGAAGCTTTTGATGTTCTTAGCATAAAAATTGAGTGTAATGTTCGATTGACTAAACACATTCTTCAGGTTTCTAAAGAAGCTTTCAAGTGCCCCGATTTTCTAAAACGGTGTAAGAGATACTTCACTCCGATCTTCGTACAATTTATGTCACCTACATCAAAGATGGAATACAATTCTTATGTATGGGCCGGCGCCCCAAAGTCTATTTTGGAGTAGCTCGACCGCGTACAACAAAGGACCAAGAAGCTCATTGGGGACGGTAGGGTAGGGTATACCACATTTCAATAGTTGGTTCTAATGACGAATACGATAATACGAATTCTTGTATGACGGTTCCAAAGAGAAACTACTATTTATGACAGATGAAAAGGCGTGATGTTTCTCCATTTTAGGTATAGAGCTTTAAAATCATATATAAATAAATTTAAAACTGTTAAATTTACTCGATTGAAATAATTACATTTGCAAAACTATTTTGCTATTCAAGAAACACATAAATTATCTTCCTATAATACAATTCTTGCAAATATTGGAACTTTTCACTATCCATTTGCAAAATCTTAACCACATATCTGCTACATTATTGTCAAGTTTGACTATATCTTACTAAAGAGCTCAGAAAGTTAGATATCTACTAACAGTTATTTTAAAAGCTGAACCAGAGATAGCTTAATTCATCAGAAGAATACTTTTTATAATTACCTTAAAAAAATAAAATGTTTCTTGTTCATATTTATAAAAACATCGTTCTTAACTATTTAAATAAAGCAAAATTTTTAAATTTTTCATGAAAAGGTCCAAAAATAAACTGAAACCGCAGTATAAAACTAACTGTTAAATATTTCTATATAACAGAAGTATAAGGAAACATTCATATAAAAATGATTTTTATGTATTTGTGACAATGGCAGCAAAAGTAATGGAATGAATGCTAAGCTTTTAAGAGCTTACTACTTGTAGTGTTATAGTCATTTTGCTGCTGCTTTTAACATAGTAGAATAGTTGCATTATGTTATTCTTTCTTATTTTTTTAAAAATAACTAGTTGTTAGAACTGTTGCCTGCCACGTGCACTTTGAAGAGTTTAAAGAGTATTTCTATTTCAAAGGAAGTAAATTCTATAAAGCCTCCAACTTTCTCTTTATGTATGATGACATTTTTCATTGTAATGTACCTATTTTATGCTAGGTTCGCCCGTTATTAATTACAAATTTTGAAATCTCTAGAAAATAGTTTCTTAAAATAGAATATTTTCTAAATAGTACATATGACATTAACATATATATTATATATATATTATTATCTAAACAATCAATTTTAGTAAGAATAGTTCTTGGTAAACTGCATACGTGAACTTTAATATAGATAACAGGTAACCCAAAAGAAATTCAAGAAATTTTCTTAAAACGAAATAAGCTGACTGGCAAATAATCCAATAAAAGAAATCATTACCAAAAATTAATAACATAAGAAGGTCTGTTAAACAAAACATCTTCCTAAATGATTTGAATTTGATTTCTTCCACCGTCATGCTCTCAAATGTCAATTTATTCCTGAAGCCTACTTCATTTATCAATAACTGAATTATATATTAACAACGCGATTGGTTTCTTCATTTGCTAGTCGAGTACAACAAATCTAGTCGAGTACAACAAATCATTTTAAAGTTTCAGCCTTAATGCTCCTAATATGTTTTTCTCATCAGCTACTCAAAACATGTCTTTGTAGGTCTGCCGATGTGAGATCCAGAAAAGCATAAACCTTTAAAAAATTTTTTATTTCTTACAAAGCGCTTAAATGAAATATTTTGCGAAAAACTCATTTCTTGGATCGCTTAGATACGTGGCGCTATATTAGATAAAAAATCATCGGAGGAAATGATTACTTGAATTCTTAAAAGGACCTTGTGGAAGTCGGATTCTTTTTAAGTTTAGTCATGATATCCCAATTACCCAATTGCCTTTGCAAGTATTAAAAAAATATAGTAAACGATAAATAAATTTGTTTACTCGATTAAAAAGTTTTATTGGGATTAATAAAGCATTTCTTTTTCTTCATTTGTATATTTTCGTCACATCATTGGGTGGCATTTTCAGAAAAATAAAATCAATCAATCAATAATAAGACTATCAAATGGTGTTGCGAAATACCGAAAATAAACACCTCGTGCTTAAGAAGAATTATTAATTAAATTTCATTTTTGGTAATATTTTAAAAATGCAAAAAGTTTATTTTTTTTTGCATGAAAATTTCGGAAGCTGTTCAGTAGATAGAAAATCCAATTGTTGTGCAGATAATCCTCTTTATTTACTTTCGGAAATAGGCTAAATAATTCTCCAATTGTTGTAGCCCTTCTATACCTTTTATGTCTTGATATCAAAATACAGCTACAAAGCTCTCTGGATTTATCCAGTGTATTTAGATGCATAGAATAACTACCAACTGTAAAATATTAGTAAGTTTCCTGTAGTAAAAATTAAATTTATATAAATTTTGAATTCAGATTATAAAGAATCATTTCATATAAAGGTTTGCCAGCAATGCAGTAAGACGTTTTTGCATGTTATTGTTACATTGTATATTGCATATCCTTGGGTAAATACAAGCTAAGTTATAAAAGTAACAAATTTCAATTAATGTTTTTATTTTTATAATTCTGTAAATACAGTGCGCACAAAATGTTACCACTACACTCCCATTCTAATTTACTCAAATACACGCACACAGACACACATATATGCAAATCAACTAAAGTCCATAACCCTGCAAGTATTTCTCACCAAAAGTGCAACTAAATTGTTACTTAATGGTGATGAAATGTATCCCAAATTGTGTTGAATTCTGATTTAATTACATAGTTGGTAGGAAGATAAAAATCTAGTGTTCTAGAGTCTTCTTAAAAGCTGCTAATAGATAATATTTGGAAGTAACAAACTCTTTTATAAAAATAGAACGTTTTAATTTTACATAATATATAGAAAAATTTTTTTAATAAAAAGCTTTTATTTATTTTTCAAGAATTTGTAAATTGTAAATGCATCAACGAAAAAGAAATAAAGAATGTTTCTTTTAGGTCTACAATATTAGCTTGATAATATCATATGAAAATGTATTTAAATGTATGTATGCATGTATATATAAGTTAGATGTTACCACGAATTTTACTTTATTTGCAATTTGTTTAAGTTTTAAAATAAAATAGTTACGCAATAAACTACTGGATATATTGTTTACGAACTGTGTGGCTTGCTAAGAAAACTTATGGTGCAACAACAAAATTTCTAGTTACAAACTGCATAGAAATTTTATAAACGCAAACACCAACAATTTGTTTTGCTGTTTACTAACTGCGTGGCATGCAAGACAAAAGCAAACTGGGTAGAAATTTTATACGCGCAAGACAACAATAAACATGTATGCTGTTTACCGTCTGCGTAGTTTTCTAAGAAACCTTTTCTACACGAGACAACAACATATGACAACTTAAAATGAATTCCAAGAAGACATACAGGCACAACATACATACAATAAAATATGATACACAGGGAGTAGCAGATTCCTAATATTTGTAGACTTCTAGAGGACTAATATAAAAAGGCAGTGTCCGAGTGTATAGTCAGTCAGTGTGAAATTAAATCTGGTGAAGTAAAGTCATGTATTTTAAGTAAATTGTTTGTAGTGTCAACTTTGTGTAGTCAAGGTAAATAAACTTGTTATTAATTTAAAAACTCTAAAAACTAGTGTTATTTATTTTGCAATAAAGAACTCACAACAAAAAATATAAACGTAACAATATTTTATAAATCGCAAGCATTTAATTTATTAATCCCTGAATCCTTCATAAGACATCACTTTGATGTATATTTTTATTCCAAAGTAGTAGATACTCTCAAAGTAGTAGAGTTCTGAAATCAAAGAACTCAATACAGGATATTTTGTTTAATTAAATTTTAAAACAGTGAAGCAATAAACAGTTGCTATTTTGGAAAAACTATTGTTAAATATTAAACACCTGTTTGTTGTGTTTGTTAAAAATTTGCATTTCATAATGTTTTTTTAAGCTTTTATTCTAAAAAAGTAACGGAGCAGTGACTTCCATTAAAACATGCACTGCTAAATGTTGGCAGGGAAGTTATGGAGTCTTTCGTTTTCTATGCTGATTTTATTGTGTTGGTAGTAAAAACTATATTATTTTTACTTTACTTTATTATTTTGTAGCCTTTTTATGATTTTTTTTTATAATTTTTTGGTGTAGAAATACATACATAATTCTATTATTTTTAAGTTATAATAAAATAGTGTAACATGCGTTTATTGTTTAGTGCACTGTTTAGTACATTATAATATAAAATAAAGTTTATTAAGCTTTTTATTATTTGAATCCAATTAGTTATATCGGGTGGCTGATCAATTTTGCTACAGTAAGAAACTCAAACCACTTTTTGTAAAGTTTATGTAATTTATTTTTTAGTAATTCATTTGAAAAATAATACATGTTTGTTAAAGTAATTCATTACTGCCTGCAGTGTTGCAGCGGGAATTGCCTTCATTACCGTTTGAATGAATTGCTTTAAATCATCCAAATTTGTTGGGTTTCTTTTGTAAACTTATTCTTTGCAATAACCCCACAAAAAAATCAGGTTCAGTGTGGTCAGGAGACCTGGAAGGTCAACGGAATGTGCAGTTTCTTGAAATCAGTTGTTTGGAGGATTTTTCCGCGATTCTGTCATAACAGGAGGGCTATGAGACAAGTTGCTCCATCTTGTTGAAACCAAACAGAGTTGAAAGGGATTATCTTTCGGCGTAATTCTGGAAAGAAAAATTCTTTCAACATCTTTAAGTAACCGTCTCCATTGACCGTAACAGTAAGACCGTTTTCTTCGAAAAGTAAGGCCCGACAATGAACACCACACTGTGACGCGCAATGGATGTAATTGCTTCTGATGGAGGATCTTTAGGTTAGAACTACTCCATATTCAACAATTTTGTTTGTTAATATTGCCGTTTAAATCAAAATGTGCCTCGCCAGACATTCTCTGACGCCATTTGAATGATCTTCTCACAAAATTCTAAGCGAATCGAGAAATGTCTTAGGTTCAGTTTGTTTGTTTGTTAATTGAATCTTATATGGAAACTAGCGTGCCCGTGACTGCTTTGCAAGTCATTTGTGGTTTGTTTTTATTCTGCAGCGTTCTTTTTTGTGTGCGCCAAAAAATTCAATCATTCAAGAAAATTAATCAGAAAGAACATAGTTTCTTTTTTTTCGGATTTATGTTTTTTTTAATAATTTTATCTCTTTCACAATTCAATATTTTTGTGTGCTTATATAATACGTCTTATTCTATCGCAATGCTTTTACATACACGACATTCTTCGATCGATTTTGGTTCGCGGTATAGACAAACAAAGCAGTTGGTTTATTAAAAACTGAACATGATACATATAACTAACCGTGCGAAAAAGATAGATCATTGCAAAAGCAACACGTATGGGGAACTCAAGCCGTTTAAAATCAAACGGCAAATCTAGAGGAATCATAGGAATGCATGGTATCAACACATCCTAGCTCTTGTATTTTTCTTTTAAAATTTTTGCTTCAATCACATTTTTCATGATTTTTTTTGACTACTAAAGGTGTCCCATTGCAAAGTCGTGGCTGGCAGATATTTCTAAGCAAAATGATTGGTGCACCAACTTTCACTTGTAGGCGGTGGGGCGGCAGTCCAGATAACTCAAGCGAATTTTAGAATTCGACTGGATAATTTACTACATCGTCTTGATTGGCAACAGACTCAACCGATTTGTAGGTAAAAATTTCCCCGGGAATGTCTTCCAAAATTGTCACATTAATATCCGAAACATTTGCCTTTTTCGCAGCTAAGATAGCTCTTTCTCCCAACCAATCATGGTTTCTAAAATTGTATACAATACCAGGAAATACGTTTGTGACCAATCTTAGTTTTGATTGTGCAAAGTAGCAAAAACGATCTAGAAGCGTAGTCATTTTTGTGGTGGGGTCAATTGGATTTGCGCCTTTCCCAATATCTAACAATTGATTTCAAGAACATTCGGCTGATGGATCATTTTCAATTGAACACGCAAATTACGCACACACACGCACAAAATGCAACAGAATATGAAAAACAAAATTCTCTATTTGTTTGCACATCCACTTGCTATTCACATGAGCATATTTCGATTTGTATTGCCATCGCATTCTGTGCAAACACACACAGCAACGTACAAACGAAAACACACATTTCATTTGATACAAAACATTGAGTCGAAATATTTAATGGAAAAAAAATTTCGATTTTTTTTTTAATTTGTCTGGTTTCAAACACGCACTGTGCACGCACTTTTGTACGTAAGCGCGTGAAACAAAGGTGTAAACCAGCAAACGACCATTACGAAGGTACTGTGGTGGAAATCCGACGGCGCATCTCGTCAACACTGACAGCTATTTTAGGCTTAATTTATATGTATATATATATATATATATATATAGATTAGTTTAAATCTTGGTGCAAAATGGTGATATGGCCTTCTAGCGATTGCGCCACGCTTGGCAAAATTCTTCACGAGCCTCATTATAGTCCATCTTCTAGGAGAAGTGGCACCAAACGTGCGCCTACATTCTCTTTGGACGTGAAAGCGTTGCACTATCCAAATTCTTGTCTCATTGTCCCAATTCTCCATTTCAGTTAAATATAAAGATCAATCTATAACATAAAATAAAAATGGAACAGGTTGGTTACCCAGAAAATAAGTTATTACGTTTTTTTTTTGGGTGGCAGCTTTCATCTGCCACATAAAGAAAACAGAAATATTGGAAAAAATTTCTATTTTATTGGGATTTGTTGTACAAAAGAAATACAAAATATGTCGAATTCGAAATTAGTGAAGAAAAAATTTCTTTTGACTTCTTATCTAAAGTATAAATAAAGAAATAGAAATGTTTTAAATTCACACTTCACTTGGATATTTTTTTTAGTTGTTTTCTTTGTCAGAACTTTAAAATACGTATAGATCTTGTAATTCATAAAATCTGGTTATAGTCGCTTAAATATGAGACTTATATTTTTCCTTTTAATCCAATGCCAAAGAGAGCCTATATAATGATTATAGGACTCCCAACTCAAATTTTTGCTCTAGCACTAGTGGACTTGATTGCTTCTTACAAATATGTTTACACTCCTGTTCAATTCATTAGACTCACATTTTTCTGTGGATATAGGATTTAATTTCGCTCTATCAATCTGTAATATTTGAAAGTTATTCAATATTATTTTTTTTTTAATTTAATATTTCGTTAAACCTATGCTGTTTGCTTGATTATAGCCCCTTTGTTTTTGAAAATTCTTTGGCACATAGTGGGACTAATAATCATGGATAAAAAAACAAATTGCAAGTGAAGTAAAATGGTCTAAAAGTGTTGTGTTTTGTCGTTTAAATATTCTTGTCATGGTAACGGCTACAAATCTGAACAAAACTACTCAAATATTCGCAGATGCATTTAGGGCAAGCAAGAATTTGGACAAAATTACACAAAAGAAATTGTAGCAGCTTTTGCTTGAACAAAATCGAGAAAAGGCAGCATAAATGCGACGAGCTTAATTAACCCTTTGAACATTAACAGTTGTAAAAATTCCAAAAAAAATCCCTTGAGTGAGATTCCCAAACAACATCAAATATAATTTATGAGTGACTTGATGCGCAGATTATATGAGGTACCTTTATTAGTGTAAACTTTATGTCACTGCTGAGCACAAGAGTTTTATTCTACACGGACCACATAGTTGTAACTATTATTACAGCAGACAGGGCAATGCTATTGTGCGAAGCTTATATAACTGGGAAAACGTATAAAGCTATGCTTCATTTATCTTTTGCAATATATTTTGGAATTTTCGTGCCGATATTTCTTTGCTGGCAGCACAATTGAAAGTGTTTAGGATTAGTTTTCGGGACAGCTAATCCTAAGAAAATTCAATAATAACTAATTACCTACATATCTATCTTAAGATAATTTTGTGGCCTTGTGGTCCTTAGAAATATGTCGCTATCTCTTTCGCAGCAATGTTGACCTTTCAATGAAAAACTTCGTTAATTATGTGAAAGAGTGGATAATGTTAAAGTTACCTCAGAGATTATTGTAGAAGCTGTGCTCGCTTGACATTATAGCGATCCCATTTCTCTTAAATAAGCATGTTAAAGCTTACCGTAAATAATAATTTTACTGCTTTAACTTCATTTCGTTATCCTTCTGAAATAAAAATACTAACAAAAAAAAAACAATTTTTAAAGCAAAAACATAAAATAAATTTACCAAGAAAAGTAAGAAATCAAATTAGACACGAGTTTGGAAACGAGGTTAACAAAAACTATTTTATCTAGAAAACTAAACCTGAAAATAAGAAAAATTTATCCACTCACCAATAACTGTCTTTAATATAATGCTTAACCCTTGTTAATTTTTCCTTTTTCACATTGACTTCCTCCTAAAATTAAAAGTTTTATAATAACTTCCTGTTTTTTATATTCATTCAAGATGCATTTTCTTAAACAATCCAATGAATTTTGGCTGCATAAAAGTTAAATCCGATTGTTATTTTTAACATATTTATTTGTGAATTAATTTATTTTTAAATCTTTCTTTTAAACGACTTTTCTCAATATATATATATATATATATATATATATATATATATATATATATATATATATATTGTAAATAAGAAAGAAAACATTAAAGAAGATTGCGAATTGTATGAAAAGGAAGTGAATAGGATATTTTCACATTTAAAATGTTATCAAAACTTTAGTAATTTCTTTCCAAAAAGAAAAAAAAATTCTATATAAATTCTGTTCTTCTCTTAGAAAAACTGATATAAAAAGAAAGTAGTTTTCATTCAAATATTCACACACATAAAAATACATCGAAAAACTATAAAACATACAGACATATATAAAATGGTGAAACTTTTCAAACCGGTTATGTCTGGGTATGTTTTTATAGTTATTCACTTTATGTTTCAATTGCGTTAAGTAAAAAAAACAAATGTAATTTCTATCGTTTTGAGTACAAATTTCCAAACTGGTTAAATTCTTTTTCGTCGGATTCGTTATTTTATTGCTGTTGCACTTTTATTATTTGAAATAGTAGTTTTCCTTTCGCTTTCCCTTTGTCTGCTTTGCTCATTTTTCGTTGTGGTCTTAAGACTTTTTTTTGAATCAACATCGAATTTATTTTAATTAGGAGCATCGATTTTTATTCGAATATATTTTTAAGCTAAATAAAACTTTAACAATAGCAAGAGCGGTTAAAAAATAATAGTATTTGAAACTCTTAGAATTTAACTGAAATAGTGAAATGCATCAGACACTACTTATCATTTTAATTTATTAGGACAGAAACAAAACATTGTTATAGAAATGTGGACAGAATTATAAAAGGCTGGATCGATTATACAAAAAAAAAATAGCAGTTCATTCGAGTTTAAGATTTAAGTATGAACTTTTAAGGACTTTTTTATTTCTCATCAGCTTTAAAATATTTTTTTAGGGCTTTGACGCCTTAAAAATCCTGTAGATATTATCCATTATTAGGAATTAACTTGCAGTTGAAAAATTAACATTTGGAATTGCTTAAGATCTTAAATCAGTCTTTTTCACAATTTTGGCCATATTTCCACACAGATTTTCTTGATTGGATTAGATAAAATAAAAATTAATACTAAAAATTTAAAATAAACCGAATTTTTAACTGACCATAAAAATTGAAAGTTATTAATTGTTCAAACATTTCTAACGTGTTTATTTGATTGTAAAAATTAAAGGGAGTCTCTTTGTTGTCGTAATTTGCCTTATGGCTCTACCTTTAAATCATTGTCCAAAACTTGAAAATAACACAGAATGTGCCCTAACATTAGTAACCTATAGAAAAGTATGATATTAAAAATTTGAAATTAAAGGGTGTGTACATCTGCCTGTTTTTAATTCGATGTTTTAATTTTTGCCAGAACTATTTAAATTTTCAAAACTTTTATCGAAATGTTTTTCAGTACAAAATTTGGAATTAAACTTATGACTTAAATTACACAACGAATAATTAAAAACAGTTTTAAACATGTTATATTTTCTGCTACTTTTAAACTATGTTAGGTCTCTAAAAAAATTTTGTAAGTTCGAAAAATTATATATTTAAATGATTTGGGAGTTCCGAAAACTATTGCAAATAAACTTTAAATAAACTTATATTTTTTTAAGAACGTATGCTATTAAAAATATAGCCTAGTAATTTGAAAATATTAAATATAATATCTCTTATGATATCACAAATATATTTCATTATACAGTAGACTCGCGGTAACGTGAACTATTAACACCTGAGTGTGTTCACGTTTGCAAAGTTGTTCATATTTACGAAGGTGTAATTTTTTACATCTTAAAAATAAAATGACATATGCATTTAACCCAAGTTCATATATTTTTTTATTAATTCATTTTCATTAATTTATATTCATATTTGCTTTGTTAAGAAAAACAATTTATATTAAAATTATTAAAAAAAATGGGTTATTTTTTTTTTGGATTTTCTTTATTTTGCAAAAAGCTGAACACCACCTTTTCTCGGAGACGTTGAAAATGTTGATGGCTTCACTAGGTTCTACTTTCGTCCGTGTTGTTTGCAGAATACTATAATCGCTTTTAATTTCATCACTGCTCAAGATTTCGTTCGTTTCAATTACGTTTTGAAGATCTGCAGTCCTTTCAGTGATATCAGAAAATGAAAAACTAACCTGCGAAGACACAATTTACTGCGAATTACTAGACATGTGAAAATGTTCAAACGTCTGGATTAATTGCATTAAAAAGTTCTCTTGCGGGTTCTTGTTGGGTGTTAATTGGTGCACAAATTCTTTCTCTCAAAATAGTTAATAGAATATCCTCTTCAACGTCTTCTTCATGTCCTATAGAGGCTAAAATGTTCGTCCAGCAATTCCATATTGTTTCCTTTTCAATAGCGTCCCTTAACGTTAATTTTTTTATAGCTTTAATAACTTCATTTTCTGTATCTACAATTGATGCCAAGAAACTGTTTCTATAGACAGGCTTTGTAAGTCTTATGGCTTTTTGATCCATTGGCTGTATGAGTGGCGTGACGTTGGGTGGCATGTACGTTACATTTATGAACCCGTCGTCTGATTTCAATTCATTATCTGGAGGATGAGATAAAGCGTTATATATTAAGAGTAAAGCTTTATTGGGTAACCCTTGCTCTTTAAAAATTTTATCTTGTTTTTTGTTTATAGCGCAAATTGTTGACTTTGCAACATTGTATTGCTTTACTAAGCTAGTCACGCTTGATCCTCTTAATTTTTTTTTCTATTACATCCACTTTTTCCTTTAAAGTTAAAAAATTTTGGTATTTTTTGTGACATTTTTACGACCACTTTATACGCGTTACACAAAATGCCAGAATATATTTATAAGCATTTATTTACGGGAATTCTCAGTTTTTAAAAAGTAGTGATTGCTTAAAAATGTTCAAAAGAAAACAACGTTCTCTATGTTGCATGAATTATACATTTGTTCACCTTATAGGGCTTTCTTACTGTGTTCACGCTACAGAGTCGTCAGTGTAAAAAAAATTATGTTCATGCTAGCCGGTGTTCACGTAAGGCGGTGTTTTTGTCATCGCGAGTCTACTGTATATGAATTTTGTATTGCTAAAATTATTTCTTTTTTATTTTAAGTTACTTTTCTATCTATTGTGTCATTGTCTTTAAAATTGCACCATGTAGGGATAAATATGATAACATTTGATTAAAGACATTTACACAATAGCAAAATTAAACTTAGACACCAATTAAAGTAAAGAAATTGTTCCTTCAATGGAATGCCAAACATTTTTATTATATATTAGCAGTTAAGACAAAAATTTCAAATTCAGTTAATTTATAGTTATTGGCATTATTCGTCAAGTATTTACTTGATGTTACTTGAGCCAATGCAAGTACGCAGTTCCGATTTTTTAGAAAGCATTAGAACTAAGTGCAAAATCTATTATAAACATTACAACTTTAAACGTTGAAAGCATGCATTTAATAAAGAAAAATTATTTTATGCAAACTTATAATCTTAACTTTGAACACAACTACGATTAATATTCATTTCACTATAAACACGGTCTAGTCCGAAAAAGAAGTAAAACAAAAGAAGCAGAAATAAATAAATAAATAAACAAATAAACAACAGGATGAGCAAAAGGAAAATCAACTAAATAAAAACTACAAAAAGAGTTGACTAAAAATCTGTACTTATGACCACAGTGTCGCTATTTTATATGCTCTATAAAATTGCTTTTATTTCATGCAAATTCATTTTCGACTCTGCTTTCATCTAACGTACCATTTTTTTTTATTTTCTATCAAAAAATATTTACATATTCATCAACATAAACAAAACGTCAACATCCGCAAATAGAAGAACATACAAAAGGGCAGCTTAAAATAAACAACGGGCAAAATGTTAAAAAATGAAAATATTGTAAACCAAATGACCATGACCACAACGGTAAAGCTTTAGATGCCTCTATCACTGCCACTATTACCGTACGTCATCTTCCTTTGCAACCAAGCACCAAACCAAATTAGATTCTAACCACAAACGATACACAAACACACACACACACACAGACGCAGTAAAAATTTATACAAGTTTCTAATTTTGTAGCCGTAAAACTCTACGAAAATACAAACAATAGAGAAAAAAGGATTTCGTATCTTTTGTTTGTGCAAAAAAAAAAGCGCACCAAAAAAAATTTATTTATAATTGACAGAAGTGTCATTTAGAGAATAATTGTCTTATCACTTGCAGTGACGCGTTCAAAGCATTTTTAAAAATTACTTTTTTTTACCAATTTTTTTTATTGTTTTTTTTTTTGTTTTTTTCTGTTGGTTATTCCTTGAAGTTTTTGTCAGAGTTTTTTATTTAAGACTGAAATTGTTTTGTTTTTATTTTTTTTTTTTAATAAAATTGTATCAAGATACTTTTTTTGAGAGCACGTCTGGCCAGTGAATACAAAAACGTTTGTTAATTTAAATTGTAAACTTAAGTTTGAGTTATTGCAAGGGCAATATTCCTGGAATTTTAAAAACTTTTTTACATTTAAAACATATATTCTACATCGTTATTATTTAGTTATTTCTACTTCTTATATTTTACAATAACAAATATTTTTTCTTAAACATTTGTTATTAATATCTAAAATAAAATAATAACATTTTAAAATAAGAAATTTCATCACATCAAATTAAAGAATTTTTAATAATATTTGTGGTTGCATATAGTAAACTGTGACTAATGTTTGAAATATAGGCGATGCTGAATTTTGAATTGGTTTTTTTTTATTTTGTAATCTTACTTGTTCTCTCGAAAATATTGTTTTCTAATAAAAAAATAAATTGTTTAAATTTTCACAAAATATAATTTGCCCGAGGTGCATTGTCACAAAGTAAACAGTAAAATAAATAAATACTGTGAAAAAAGCATATCTATGTATATAACGAATTCGCCAATGCTTATGCTGCTCATTGTTAGACGGTGAGGTAGTGTTTTGAACGAATCAAGGGCGAGTGACACGAAAAATTTTAATTATATTTTAAAATGTGCAAAAAAACTTCGGTCGCCGTTGGCAGACTGCCGTGACCATATAAGTTAATTAATATTACGGTGTTTGCTATTAAAATAATATAGTTCTTTGATTCACTTTATTTATTCGAACTCTTTATAGTTAGGAAAATTTTAAATTAGTAAATATATTTATTAAAAATGCTTTTTTTTATCTTTTTCCTTTTACGAATTCATTCATATTTTATATCGAAAATTTTGATTCCATGTTCAAGGCTATCATTCACAGAATGAAAATATTATATAAATAAGTTTTAAAAATTCTATCAATTATAAAGCAATTTACAAATAAAAATATTTCTACTATCAGTTCATAATTACAAAATTCCAAAGCTATATGGTATTTTTTAATTTGCAGTCAAGCTCAAAATATACACAAGAATAATTTAGAAATAAATTAATAAGTTATAAAATATTACTTTTTCAGTCACTGCATGATTTATTATTTTTTCAAATTTAAATAAATTTAATTATACTTATATTAAAGTCAGGATATTGTTTAATTTATAAACAAAAAAATATAATACAATACCCAGCAACATGCCTACTTTTTTTGGCTTGTGTTATATATTTTTAAGGTTTTATTGGTTGTCCGGAAAAGCTAGGGCACTGTATATTTGTATCTTATCCTTAATTAAACATATTGTTACGTTTATCCTTTTAATAAATGTTTTGTTATTTTGAGTTCTTTTATTGCAAAATAACAACACAGTACCTTAGAGTAGTACTAAATTAAACGATTTATTTACTGTCAGTACACACAAAATAAACACGATGGTAACTTTGTTGTCTTTTTCTCTGATGACTCAACTTTAATTAGTTCATTCATCTTGTGCGATTCTCGCACTTCAAGAATACTCAACTTTAACATCAACCCCATGTTGTTGTTGTTATTATCATTCAGTTTAGGCGCCTGCTTGGCTTTGTGTTTTATTAAGTTAGTTGCTTGCGTTTTCTGTGGGTTACTTATTTGATAGAATTTCTTATAAGCATGTTGTTGTTATCTTGTGTGTATAAGATTTCTTAAAAAACCATGTATTTTGTAAAATGCACAGTGGGTTGTTTACTTTTTGGTTTACTGTAAATTATTTTCTTTTAAAACTTAATAAATCATCTTCGTAACAGTATGTTATTACGATTTTTCTATGTAGCTACTTATCTTAATTGGTATTTTTATGGCAGAAAACTGTAACGCAAGTTAAGTACAATATGCGCCCGCCTGGAGCTCCCTTATAAAAAAATAAGGTTTAATTAAAGACTCCACTTAAATATAAACTTTTTAAGTATATATCTATCAATAACAGTTAACTTAACTGTGAGACACTGTAAGGACTTTCTTGAAATGTAGCCACTAAATAAAATAATTTACGAGAAATATTGTTATATGTAGCCTCCATTCTTCCATATTCTAAATAAATAATTACACGCGAGTTCAAAAGTGACGACTTGCTTAACCATTATGAAAATCTTTAAAATTGATCGATTTTATTTTTACATTTTTAGGAAATCTCCTACATCTAAATAACTTTTTAGAGTAAATGAGTAATTGAATTTCATTTGTGCTCTACAGTTTTATGCTTCACTGAAATCGTATAAATAAAATTTAAATAATTTTTGTATTGCTTTAATAATTAATGTTTTCTTTCAAAATGAAAACAAATATTGAACTTAAAAAAAAATTCGTTTTTAATTTTACTAAATTCCCCAGGGTTATTTTCAGGATATTTTAAATTAAATAAAAATATATATTCAATCGTTGTGTAGAGTATAAAATAAAATAAATTGATTTTAATAAAGAAATAAAACAGGGAAATATTTTTGTTCTTACTTTTTTGTTGTTTTTTTATGATTTGTGATACAACTGCGGCTGATGTTAGAAGTTTTACACTAGAACTACAAAGTTGATAAATACAGTGTCGTAAAATCGGTAGATATTAATAGTGTAAAATTTTACACCACTTGATGTCAAAATTCCTGCGAAAACTTTGCAAAGAAATTCGATACAGCCGAAGCAAATTTTCTGTAATCGTTTTAAATAAATATTTCTGTATTGATAATTTCTGGAATATATTAAGCACAAAACGAGTTATTATTGTATGCGCAAGTATGTATCGGCATTTTACAATGTTAAAAGTCACGGATGACAATAACAATTAAAAGAATAATATGGAGAAAAGTGCGTTTAGTAGCTTGCTTTTTACCATAAATACTTTTATATTGTAACACATTTTGATGGGTCAAAAAACATATATGCCGCAAGAAAAATATTTTTAGCATCACAGACAAAAGAGATTCATTATCACAAATTTTGTCATTCGATTATTTGGACTGAATATCCTAGAGTCCATATAAAATAATGTATTTAATATTTACACTTAATTAATTATTTGGACTGAATATCCTAGAGTCCATATAAAATAATATATTTAATATTTACACTTAATTAAAAAATAAACTGCAGGACTACAATATATTACATATAATAAAATTTATAATTCCGGTTATTAAATTAACCTCTGTCCTTTGTATATCCTTAGATTTTAGATTAGATTTTTTGTTATGCACTCAATTTTTTTTACTTTACATAGCGCAGGTTTGAAGCTATTTTGGATACAAATTTATTTTCTAAAAAATTTTCGATTTACCTTTTCGATTGAAGGACTTTTCTAAAGATTTGAAATATCTATACTAAAATATTTTTGGAATTTTTTTTATGTGCAGAAATATTAATTTTATTATATCAGAAATTTTGCATTTTCAGCAGGTTATTACTAGCAAAATTTGAACTGAATAAGTTTGTTTGTATGTAATTGAATTAATAGAATCGATATTAGTAAGGACTCAAATGTGAAAGCTTAAATGGTTTAACAGGTGCTGCTGTCAACATACAGTGGCAAATATTGTAAATAAGTTTCTCATGTTAAGAATATATCATAATTATATTTTGTTAATAAATACAATTTAATTGGGATAGTATTAGTAGTAAAATGTCGTGCATTAGGATATGTAAATTACAAATACATAATTGTACAAAGTAAAAAATTTGTTGCTGCTACATAAAGTGCCCTGTAGTGCCCCTGTAGGCTAGTAGGTAGTGTACTAGCTTGTCAGTATGGGGGTTGTGAGTTCGATTCCCAACGAAGACCTTGGTTTTTTTCAGCGGTGTATGCATAGTCACTGGTCGCTGTGCTGTCTTTATACGGCAGTTAATTTCTGACTATTCTTCTACTTTCACCACCTGTTTCATCTCGTCTCTATCCCTTTCCTAAAGAATGTAGCACGGTACTTGACTAAATAGGCATTGTTGCCTGAAGTGCTACTTCTTATGTCGTATGGTACAGCCTAGTATTGTTATAGTTACACCATATTAAAACTTTTTATATTTATTTAATAAATAACAAAATTAAGTAATATATTTTACACTTTTAGTTTTAAATAAGTACCTCAAAGAATATCAAACATGATTCGAATACAGTTAAGGTAAATAAACCTTAAAATAATTTTAAATGATGGCTTTCATATTGAAGCATCTACGTTTGTGTCTTCTTAAAACTAGTAATAATAAACAAACTTCAAACTATAATAATTTTATACAATCTCTTGCAACACAAAACGATGCTGCTTTATTATATTTATGAGAATGCACATTGTGTTATTTTGAAAACCATATACCCGTGTAATATGGTAATTTTGAACATTGACTAAAATTCACAAATATTATCTTTTGGAATGACCAACATTTAGAATACATAACATGTAGTTAGTTAGTTCGTAACTAGTTGGTTACTCGTATAAAAAAAAATATATACCTTTTATTGTTTTATTTTATCTTCTATTTGAAACTCCGTCTTTTTTGTTGTATGAACCATTCTATCAATATTTTACTAAGAATATTCTTGATCTCAGCACATACGTATACTCAACAAAAATTTATTACTTAAAACTTTTTGGCATCATGTAGTGCGAGTAATTCATCTGTAGTTCGAGGAGGGTTACATTGCATACAGTTTTATTATAATAATGCTATACTTTTTGTTGTAGATATTTCACTTTAAAGAGAGCTTATAGATTCCATTTCTCATACCTTTTAAAAGCAAACAAACGAATTTCTTAAACAGTTTCTAAGTTTTACTACTAGTAAGTTTCGAAAGAAACCATTAGCTTAAGCAATATTCAAAATGTATGCATACAACGATGATTAGAACAGTGTCACTTTAAGTTTCGTAGCACAAATTAAATTACTTTATTTATAAACTCTGGCAAGACAATCATCCATGCAAACAAAAAACAAAAGGATAACTTGGAAAATTTTTTGTATTCCTAACTTAAACTAAGTCATTTTCAACAGCTGTCACATTCTTTATGTAAAAACTCTCACCCTCGATTGGTGTTCTATTGTAAAGAAAAAATGACTACAAACACATGTGGTCAGTTGAGTGGTTTCTTAACAAAATTAAAGGGTTATCTTCTTCTTAGACCAGACTGGCGATTATCTTTCAGTAGCATAAATTAAATAAAACTATCAAAAACATCTTTGCGTGTTTAATATTCTAATTATCACCCTGCATTTTCCTAGCAATCGTTAAATGATTTGAAATAATTAAAACTATTTTGAAAAACCTCAGCGTCATACGGAAAGTCTAAGAATTGATGTGTGCTCCAAAGTTTTGCATGTTGAAAATTATGAAGCCGTGATATTGAGCTATGATCGTCAGATTTTGTTTCGATTAAACTTTAGTGTATGCAGCACATTGTTAGTCGTAAAATAAGCATTTTTTGGGTTGAACAAACCTCTAAGCCAGCTTTTTACTAAAACTCATCCGAAACACATTGTGTTCTGTAGAGAGTATCGAGATGTAAACAATTTTTAAAAGAAGAATTTGAATTTCATGTACAAAATATTTTTTGTATTATATTTTGTAGCCACGAAAAAAATTACCCGTTGCATTAAAGACATTATCAGAAAAATATATGATAGAAGTTTATAAAAATTTTCTAAAACTAATTTTCACCAACTTGAAAAACTAGTACGTAAATTAAGAAATTTGCAGTTGTAGCTTCATAAAATCATTTCACTTAATGTAAAGAAATTATTTGCAGTCTTTTTGGTATTCAAGTACTTACAGTTGGAAGAAATTCTGGTGGTAATTTAGATATTTTTGTAATTTGTAATCAAATTATTGGTAATTAGGGGTATATTACAAAGACACTTAGGTGTGCCAGTAGAACTCTATTGCGAAATACGTAGCAATCAAAAAATGTTGCAAGAAATAATAGGTTGTAACATATATGGAAATTACTTTCTGTGAAATGATTGGAAAAGATACGTAACTGAGAAATCGATAAGACCTTAACAAATAAAATATTTAAATAGTATACACTTTAGACGGCAAGCCCTGACAACCGCAATAAGCCTCTAAAGGCGCTTAAGCAGTGCTAAGTGTGTAAATATAAGTAGTTTTTTTGATATAAGAACTGGGCAGCCTCATCGATGATCTGACAAAGTCACAGCCATACACATATTGCTGATAAATACTAGAGAAAAAATCCCGCCCTGAAGGCAAATGAATTTGCAGACAAATCATAACGAAAGTCGACAGTCAGACAGAAAGCCCTTACAACGATATCAGCATAGAATATTTCATGCCTTTCTACCTGAAATAAGAATAGTAACAGCCAAGGACAAAACTGCAAATAGATAATAGAGATTCAATATCTCCAAAATAACCTAAAATTGCCTTGCGTCTTCTACGCACGATAATGAAAATTCAACTTTGTTTTTTTTTCTCTTAATTAGTAATAAAGCCTCAGGAAATATTTAAAGTATTTTAACTTATTTTAATTTAAGCTTTATAAAACAAGAAACAATTATAAACTATACAATTGGATGACTTTCTCTAAAATTCTTCCAAAATTACTAGCCCTATTTTTCGCCATTCTACCAATAAAAACATTATTATTACAATGTATTTAAAACAGTTTATTCTTCATCTTTATCCATAAATTGGTGGTTAAAAATTCTTAAATATTTTTATATTTTTTTTATTTCTGGTAGTCAGTAAATAAACTACTTAAAATCACAAAAAAATTTAAATGATCTACTTGGAAGAACATCAAAAACAAAGAAGCAAAAAAAAACACAATCTGCGAAAGAAAGTTGCTTCACAAAGTGATGCAGCAATAAAATATTTAACCAAAAAAAAAAAAAAAAAAAAACAAAAAAAGATAAAATACATAAAGAAAAATGCGCCATTTTTCCATGGGGGGTACAATGTGTTTCTGTAAATAAAAGTCGAACTAACAAATGTTAATAAACAAAAGAAAAATATAGAAAATACAAAGCTAAAAACAGTATTTAAAGCATTATCAAATCTGCAGTACTATGTAACTAAAATAATAATGTTAGAATATTTAATGAAACTTTAAATAATTTTATTTTAAATATTAACCCTTGTGTATTTCATGGGGTAATTAGGTGGCCATTTAAATTTTAACTATATGTATTAATTTTAGTATAGTATTTGTAACTATATGAAAACCATTAATTTCTTAATCAAAATTTAAATTTTATAATCAATATTATATTGATTCCTTTCATTTCATCGAAAAAACTCCAAAAGGTTTATGCCGAACTTATAAAAATTTTGCTGCAACAACCAGACCGTTATCAGAATTGCCAAATATTTATTGAAAGTATTGTTTCTTTTCTTTTTGTTACTCAATTAAGGGTTAAGAAAATTATCCAAATGACGTTCATGTTGCGGACACTGTTTCTTTAAAGGCATATAAACAGTGTGTGACAAATCACATGAACGAAACATTTATTAAAATATGTTACTTTAACGAAAAAAAAACAACATTTGTTAACTAATTTTTTTATACGAAAAATTAATGAACTGAAGTTACTGACGCAAAACAAATATTTAAAAAATTTCGTATGCAAACTAAAAAGCCTATTTAGTGATAAATTTTTGGGTTACTTCGTTTTATTTATTTATTTAATATAAATTGTAATCCCGTAGGGGGACGCAAGACGCATTCGTAGTAAATGCATTGCAATTGTTACAATGAATTCGATTTCGCACGAAAATCGCATTAAAATAATTAAAATCACCTATTAAGTTAATGGTACTTTTAAAGTTATATTTCGTAAAATTCTTGGTTTTTTCGGACAACTGCAGAAGGACTATTCTGTGACCGCTATTAAGAATTTGGTCGTTAAATTTGAGTCGACAGTCTCGACATAAAATGTGCAAACACTAACACATATTCGACTGTGTCGTTCAATCAAATACATCGTAGCCGCAAGCCACAGTGTTGAAGCAGATCCAAATTTGTCAATTGCTCCAGGTTCTCAACAATTGGGTTTATGCCAAACCACCACATGGTGAATTTTACGTAAGGATTTCACTTTGAACCTTTACAAGATTCAGCTAGTACAGTAATTGAAACCAAACAACCATTCACATCGCTCAATTCATTCAGGAACAACCTGCTGGCTTTTCTGAAAAAATCATTTTTTCAGACGAAGCGCATTTTCACTTGTTAGGGTATGTTAACAAGCAAAATTGCCGCATTTAGGCTTCTGAAAATCTTGAGCAGCCTTTACGAGCTCAACGTGTCGCTGTGTTGTGTGCTATGTGGTCTGGAGGTGTGATTGGGTGGTTTGTTTTCAAAGTTGAGCCTGGAAATGCTGTAACAGTCAATGGACCATGCTATCTCGAGAGGCTAACAAGGTAATTTTTAAACTGTTATTGACAAAGTGGATACCACTAACATGTGGTTTCAACAGGATGATGCCACAAGTCACACAGCCAATGAAATGATCAATTTATTGCAAACCGAATTTCCCGATCGCATAATTACACGACAATCAGCAGTTAAGTGGCCAGCCAGATCGTGTAATTATTTTTTGTGAGGGCAAATCCAATCAAACCGATTTCAGCCTTAAAACTCAAAATCGATGACGTGATTAACGATATAGGATCGCCATTATTCCAAAAAGTGATTAAAAACTTTGATAAAAGAATCGACATCTATCAGCGTGGTTGTGATGGACATTTGCCAGATATCATTTTTCGTTCATAATTGCGGAACTTTTCTCTTCGTAATAAAATAAAAATTTGAATCATCTTTATGTGAATTTTTTGTTTTATTTTGTTTTAGAAAACAAACTTCTTGTTAAAAACCCTTTTATATGGCAAGTATAAAAAATAATTTATATTTCTAAAAATTTGTAATATAGCAAGATGAAAATAATATATAAATGACGAGATTTCCTTAGACGTTTTAGTACACCTGGTTTTCTAATAAGGTTTTACTCAGATTTGAAACTGAGTTAGTCGCAGAGTACAAGCCCTTCAGTCAAAGTGTCATCGGCTATGCCATGTTACGCAAATTCAGTTTGTGAGAAAAGGTCATCAAATTTTTCCAACAACGACAATTTCTTCTACGAGATTGCGTTTACAAATATAAATTATTTTTATAAAAAAATACATCGAATAGCATAACATTGTTTAGAATAGCCCTGAAGTTAAAAAGATCCATTTTGTGAATAAGTTCGATTCCATGTCCAGAAAAGCTACTTTAAATACAAAAAAACTGTTTCCATCGTGCTTAATTGTGCCTTGTTTATAGTGAGGGTTTAGGAGTGTTTTTTTGGAAATTTTTTGTTTTTTTTTTGTAAAAATATATAGTTTTTTATCCATTGATATGACTTTATCCACCTTCAACAGTTCGTCTGTGCATTGTTTCTAAATTGATGTGGCTGATTTAAGCAGATCGTTTTTTATTAATCTATTTATTAAATCATCGTCTCACTGGCTGGTTTTTTGTAGATGATCTCCTTTGTGTATGGTTGCCAACAAATTTCTTTGAACAGAATACTTATTATTATGAAATGAGCGATGATTTTAAAAGATCAGAAGCGTCAATTATGAAAGTGTTCTATAACTATTCCCATAAGTTCAAAAAAGATTTATAATTAATGAACAATGTAAATAAAAGTAATGCATAAATATGCATTTGTTTTGTTGCAAACAAAAATTGATTTTACGCAATTAAGCCATCTATTAGTAAATAGAACTTTGTGCATTTTTTGTCGCACACTATATTTATTTTTTTGTAACAGATCGTTATGTTTATTATTATAGAAATTTTGAAAATATTTTAATAGAACTAAAATAAAACACACAGCTTTAATAGTCTTCTTAATACCACACACTGTGTCCTGACGTAAAAACATGTTGGAGTAAAACGCTTCTGCCAAATGTTGCATTTATATTTTTGAAAGTTTCCGCTGGGACACATGACATAAAAAACATCAACACTAAAAGTACTGCGATGAGCTATTGAGAAAAGATTAAAGCAGAAAAAAAGTTGGCACACACATTAACAAAATACGACATAAGAAAGAAACATAAAACAGAAATTTAGCTCTACACGCATACATACGGACAACTTACTTAGTGTAGACTTTCAGAGAAACAATTATTAATTGCACATGTTAACTTGTATTGCTCTACTAATACTCAAGTTTATATGGTTGGAATTTTGAAAACAGATTGCCATATTAAGGGCAATCTGCACGGCTAAGTTGCAAAAACCATAGAAAATTTTAATTTCCTTATTTAATATAGCAGGTGATAAAATCGCACATAACGTAGACTAAGGCTCCAGTTACTTTCTTTCATAAATTGTGGATCATGTAAATTAACTGTTGTTAAACATTTAGTTGCAGCTCTTAAGATGTTGGCCCTTTTTGCAATTTTCTGAGATGAAATTATTTAAAGATATCAAAGGGAATAATGCTGCTAGGAAACTTTAGATAATATAAATTGTGGCAAAAAGATACAACTTACTATGCTAAACTTTTGGGCAGCATTAGCAAACATAATTTTTCAATTTAAACAAAACCTCAAATGTTTAATGTTATCGTATCACTGCCATGAGATTTCAACAGGACGGTGCCACATGTCACACACGCAATAAAACGATAAATTTATTGCAAACTAAATTTTTTGATCGCACAGTTGCATGACAATCAACAGTTAAGTGGTCAGCCAGATCGTGTGATTAAACACCACTGGATTATTTTTTGTAGGTTTATGTTAAGGAGAGAGTCTATATGAAGACAATGGAATGGATTTTTGCCTTAAAACCAAAAGACCAAAATGTGATTAACGAAATAGGACAGCCATTTTGACGACAGGTGATTAACTTTGATGAAAGAATCGGCAGCTGTCAGCGTGGTCGTGGTGGATATTTTCCAGATATAATTATTCACTCATAATAGCCGAACTTTTCTCTTCGTAATACAATAAAAATTTGAAATATCTTAATCTAAGTTTTTGTTTTAGTTTGTTAACAAACTTCTTGTTGTAAAACCCTTTGGAAACAAGGAGAAAAGAATGTTTGTTATGGAGGCTCTCTGCCAATAGATAAAAAGATGTCCAATTTATTGCTTGCAATTGCGAGGCCTACGTGCAAAAAAATTACCCACATATCTTTCAGAATGAATAAGATGATACGGGTAGATCTTTGAAATTATTGCATTAAATATAAGTGTTTGAATTTGAGGCAAGTATTTGCGTGAATACTGCCACAATTACTAACACTTTACCATTAGCTTAATAGTTTGGCCACGTAGATTAAAGACTTATTTTTTATTTTATTTAACAATACAAAGTCTTTTATTATCAATACGATTTTTAAGATAGAAACCGTAGCATTGACAAGAAACGAACAGAATTTGCTAAGCAAATATTCGTTTTTAAAATAAAGTGTTTTTATACAAAGTGCTGATAGCAATTATAATTATAACAGGCCACATAAGCTAATAATTTAAAATCGGTTTTAAGCTGTATTCCACATCAATTAGAATGGTGGCGAAAATACAAGCTGAGATTATCCGCTAAGAAGGTCATGTATGCTATCATTTATTTAACTATAATAAATTGAGTCTGTAGTGCAAATTTATTTAGCAAAATCCGCATATAAACCATCGTCGATTACACCTGTTTGCAGGGATACATATGTAGTTCTAACGTGAAATGTTTTATGGAATGAAGAGGAAAAGTAAAACAATTTTAAGAATCCAGTAAAGTTCATATTAGAAAAAAAAATTAAAGCACTTAAAATAACAATAATTGCAGTACAAACATTTGTTATTTTAAGCAGATTTTGTTAATAAATAATTAAATATTTTTGTGGAAATAAGTTTTTTTTGTCAGAAGGAAGTTTTTAAGCAGCTTTCCTTTTTGTTTTATGATAGATGTGTACATAAATGCTTGTAATATATAATGGTGTTATAAAATCTGTTTGTGCTTGTAGTAAAAAAAAGAAGACTGAAAATTGAGTTAAGTTAGTTTTAAGAGTTAACGAACTCTAAACAGAGATAAGTGTTTGTATCATTTTAAATTGCTGTTTAACTTACTTGAAAATTTAAAAGAATACAGACCCATACACATATACCTTATGGTGTTTTCTTTTTTAGACTCTTAACTTCTTTGGAACAATGACCATTGACTTACATAGTTGCCATATAAACCCAAACCCTTAATGAAGCTATCTTAACACAAACATATATATGCAAGTCAAAAAAAATTTTTTATTATAACTTAACATAGGATTTTCTGCAGCTTCAATGTGTTTTTTTGTTGTGCTCAGTAAATTTTTAATTATTTCACATAAACGCAAATACCAATTTGTTTAGTTTTGTTTGCCTTACGGAGGATAACGTATTTGCGCTTTTTTTATTTTGTAAATGAACTAAAGGAACAGTGAATTCCTTCCCTCCTTTTAGTATAATATCCTTGAATTAGTGTGATTAAATTTGGGTAATTTTTGCAAGAATAAAAAAGAAATTATTAAACCAAGTCGATATAAATGCATTGTCTTTGCTAAATTAGATTTTTACTATTCATTAAACTTAAAACGATGTTGATGAATGCTTTTAAAAAAGCAATATTAAACAAAGGATTAAAAGCAAGCACAATAAATAATTGTCCTTTAAACCAAATTAGGAATAACGACATCCTGAATACAGATCTTGGGTGTAGCTTAAATAAATATATTTGCTTTTAATCTTTCTCTGTATTTTAAAAACGCATTCGATGAACAATAAAATTGAATTCCTGTAATAATTAAAACCTACACATAACGAATTTTAAACGATGTTCGTTAAAATTTTGTATGAAATTAAGGATTTGTTGGTTCTATCTGTTTTGTTTTTGTTTTTTTTTTTGCTTTCGGTTGTTTTGACGTTGACAAATAAATATTTACTCACACAAAAACAACACAGATATGAATTTATATAGATAATATATATGTATGCATGAATGTATGTATGTACGTGTTAACAAACGAGAATAAATGTAATGCAGACAGTTTAACCAGAGGGCCAGAACCAGTCAGTAGACATGTTGGACAATCAAACAAATAAAACTGAAAAATACATTTCATCATCTATTCGTTGCATTTAGCATTTGTTGGTTGATTTTATGGTCTGCATGGATTCATGGATAAAATCATACGTTCATTTGAACAGCATTTTGCATTTGTTGCTGTTGGTCGATTGTTACACTGATGGCCATGTAAAATTTGCAATTTGTGGGTGTTGTGTGTTTAAACAGTTCTTGCAACAACTAACAAAAAAATAAAATCAACAACAAATAAAAATAAAGTTTTTATGTCTTCTCCAACACTCATCATGTTTTTGCAGTTATTATTTTTTTGTAAATGTATCGAAAGAATAAAAAGTTTAAATAAATTGTACATATTTGTTAAGTTTTGTACGAGTACTCATGTATATTATAAGAATATTGTAAATTGTTGTTGTTATGGCAAATTTCGTTGATTATAAAGTTAACTTTTGTTTAATGTCCAAGTAAGTTTTTGCTTTTTTTATACAGAAGTAAACTTTTAATTTGAAAGTATTAATTTTAAAACTTACATCTATATTATTAAGTTTTGAAAGTGATATTTTGCTTTTAATTACAATAAAACTAATAGTTTAGTTAAGAATTAATAGTCAAGCTAGGAAGTCTTAAACAAAAATTCGTTCACCACTCTTCTGTTAAGTTCTAGCAGCACTTTTATTACTTTTGGTTCGAAAATTTTCTATTTTACATGAAATAATTGAGTAATGATTTCAAATGAATAATTTTGAAAGACAGGTCAGTAGTGGTTCCCAGTATCTACCAGAGAAATCGGTATCGATCAGAAAATTAAAGTCGCATTCATTTAATTTTCCATTGTATAAGTTACGATTGCATTATATTATACAATTAAAAATATCCGATCAACATCCTATGATTTTGAAGAGTATTAAGAAGCTTTAAATTAGAAAACAAAATAAATTGGACTTTAACGGGGCTTTGAGAATTTATTTCTAGAAACTGTGCAAAAACAATGTTCCTATAATTGTTACTATATCCCTCATAGTTTAGACGATATTTGACTTGAAAGAGAAAAAATCTTTTTAGTCTTAACATTGTTTTAGTTGTCTGCTTGTATTTTTATAATTTATTATCTGATTTCAATTTTATAGCAGTACGTTTCTTGATCACATTTTAAGTAAGAGTGGAGAAAAATAGTTTCTTATTATCTACAGTTGTTTTTGAATGAGAACGAGGGTAAAAGGTTAAAGTTTCGAAGTTAACTTAAAACAAAAATACATCTTTTCCATTTTTATAAAACTTTCTCAAACACATGAAATTTTTTTATTACATTTTGCGAAAAATGTGTTCTTTATTTGGGCATTCAACCCACCTTTTCCAGTAACCGAAATTTATGATTTCCAAAAAATCACATGCGTGTTTCAACTACCCTTTGAATCGCACTACGCATTATAGGGAAAAGTGTTTGTTTTTTTAAATTCATATGTTCAAATGTAAAATAAGCTTTCTGTAAGAAACTTTCCTTTCACCTTCGTTACCCACAGAGAGATCCAAATCGAATATCCCTATCCGTTTGCTCACAGCTTAATTTCCGAGTAGGGTTTATTCCTTTATACTGGTCAAATTAAAAAGTCAGAAGTAACCACTATTTAAAAAGGTTTAATTAACCTCTTCCATTAATCACACTTTTTGCTTTTCGACGTAAAATTTTATTTCTCACTAAAAGCAAATTGCTACATAATATATCGGCCGAAGTCCTTAATTTTTATTATTATAATATTATTAAGTTATTAATCGAATTTATTTCATAATACAAACATATTTAACAAAAATTACACACTAAAATCATTAATGCACGTGTATAGTGATTTCTGATATATAATGCTTATTTTCAGGAAGATCAAAGGATTGTATCGGCATTTCCTGTGGGAATGATCAGTAGGACACAAATAAACTATTTATTCCTTTTAATAAACGTTTTGTTAATTTGAGTTCTGTTGTAGCAGAATAATAACACCGTACTTTAGACTTTTAAATTAAGTTAAACGATTTATTAATTTTCAATTTGCTTACTGATAACGCAACTTCAGTTAATTTATTTGCCTAGCAAGTGGTGCTGATATAGTTGTTGTAAACAGTTGTCGTACATACAATAAAGTTCAACTTTAACATCACCCCCTATTGTTGTTTTGTTATTATCATTCAGTTTAGACACCTTCTTGTCTGTGTGTTTTGCTTTTGTTCGGTATTAGTTGTTTTTGTTTTCTGTTGTTTATCTTATTTCGTAGAAATTCCTATAAGCGTGTTGTTGTCTTGTGTGCTGTTGCATGTCTACCACCATGTAATCATTTCAACAAAATTTCTGATAGCAAATATTGCACAGGGTACAAGGTTAAAAATTTCAGAAATCTCATGTGGTAAATTTTAAATGTAACAACTTCATGAACGTTAAACGCTGAGAGTTTTTTTTTAAGGTTTTGCAAATGTAAAACAAATAATTCTTTTCCAAACTGATGAATAAAAAATTTAATAATAAATTTTGATTAATTTTTCTCTAAAATACTTTGCTTCTCTCCCTACTGTGCAAAGTCAAAAAATGTTTAAAATTGCCATAACACTTTTTTTAATCAAAATACAAAATAAACTAGTTTTTATTGACTCATACATTCAGTCATTCCTATATATTTTATTTCAGAAATATAAATAATAAACGGTGGCACCTAAAACACCTTTTTGGTAAGTTAAAGAAAATAAAGTGTTGAAAGATTAGTTAGGTACTAAGTGATTTTATACTTTTATTAATATTGGTATATACGCATACAAGTATATTTTACATTATTTAATGTTTATATGTAACTTAAAAAAGCAATTAAAAAATACTTATCTTGAAGTAATTAGTGATAAATAATTTGAATTAGTTTCGCTTTTATAATAACAACTTTTATCCATTGTTTTAACAATAAAAATTTATAATTTATAGAGAAACATTTCACATATGTATTTGCTTAAGAATTGTATAATATATTACTCTGTTGCTCTTAAAATAATAACAGTATAATTATACGTAAAGGATGATTAAAATTGTGCTTATTTGTTTTCAATACAAAAACTTTTATTATGTTTTTTTTAACCAATTTATATATATATATATATATATATATATATATATATATATACTTTTTTTAAAAAGGACATAAATACATACTTATATAAAATTCCAAAAACGAAAGCACGAAAGCATCTCTCATTAACAAAAAATTTTAATGAATATCAAGTTACAATATAATTTTGCGCTTAAAATAGAAAAAATCAAATCGAAATTATCATAAAGATTTTAATATACTCTATGCAGTTGATGCAGATGCATATTAAAATGTATATCACAAGCACAACAGTTTCAGTATTGAGATACCCAAGGACATATATGTTCAAACACTTCTACACATACAACTGCTTGTGCGAATATACTCATACACATGTGGTTGATTCTGAAAGCAGGTGTCTTAAACTTTACGAAAGATTAGATAGACAACTTCACCCAAGACAACCCAGGGTTAGGAAAAATGATCAGTATCAAGTAAAAATATAGCTGATTATTTATTATAAGAAAATAATACATTTCTCTTCGATGGATTTTCCGTATTTAGGGATCTAAGAACTTACATTTACTTCCCGAAAAAAATTCTGAAATTAAATACCAGGAATTTAAATACTGCATGGAACATTATTTTTATCGTTTATTCTCTGTTTACCATTGTCCGATAACATAATAATGATTCATATTTATTCAATTTCTGAACTCACAAATATTTACACTATTACTTATGGGTTAAATTTTGAATTAAATTACAGCTGTAAAAATATCACAAAATCATCTGCAATAATTTTTAGTTGCCATCTTTTTTAAAAATTCTGTAAATTTTTGTATACTCTTTAAAATAAAATATCATAAACGATATTAAATATACATGTTTATGATAAAAAAAACATAAAATAAAAGCAAAATATAATCGAAGAAAAAAGCTTAAGAACTTGTTGAAAATGAATGAAGTACTGTCAACAGAGAGTAAGTGTTAACGTGTAGGTATGAATCTCTTTGTACTCAAAACAAAATGCAAACAAAACTCAAAGGACCGGAAAAATCTTTTTTGTCAAACAGAGCCAAGGGTAAGAGAAAAAATATGGTTCCTAGTGCTTGTTTTAACCTACTGAAGCAATTTCTGAAGGAAGGAGCATATTTTTTGGAATTCTTTTATATATATAAAAATATTTTTTTTAAATAATTATTAATATTAGTGGCGGTTTTTTTAAAATAAATTTAACACTATATTTTTTCAATATTTCGCTTTTCTTCAGGAAATTATAATTATAAATTATAATTATTTATAAAAACAAAAAATTAGAAAAATGTGAAAAAATCTTTTGAAAACAATTGACAAAAACATATAAAATAATTTTTTCCTTCCATGAATACATACAAAATTAAAATTTAAACATACAAAAAAACAAGGAAATGAAAAATAAATAACAAATTTTTTCTTATGAAATAATTACAACAAATTATGTGTCTTTTAAATTAAGTACCTATAATTCTGCGCTAAATTGTATGTGTCTGTTTTGAAATTTATTCTCCTTACATTTGGTACATTAATAATTTCAAACATTTCTAACACATAACGTCTCTTATAATATTTTTCCATATCTAATATCGATGCTTCCTCAAACTTTGGATAATGATTATATTTCTTACAATGTGAAGATAAAGACGTCTTCTGTATTGAAATATTCCTATATTTTTGGTCACATCTGTGACCAGCTAATCTTGTTTTAAGTTTATTCTTTGTTGTCCCAATATAAACTTTGTCATAGTTCACCTGGTCAGTTCATCCACATCGTATCCTGCATACTACATCAGATATTTCCATTTTTCCTATTTTTTTAATGTGTTATATGTTTTGTGTGCAATTTTATATCTGTCAGTGTCATATATTTTAGACTTTCTTAATCTTTCTGATATTCCAGGAACATAAGTTAATGATTTATAAATTCTTGGTTCTGCCATAGTAAATTATGCCTAAATTATGCCTTTGAATATCATATTGTCTAATTAATCGGTTAGTTAATTCTACTGGAAAATCATTTTCATGAAGTATATCTCTTATTGTGTCCTTATTCTTCAACTGAAATTCTCTATCACTTATAGTCAATATTCCGTCTATCATATTTTTCGCCGTGTTTATTATCATTTTTCTCGGATGTCTGGAATAAAAATTAATAAGTCTTCCAGAAAATATTGGTTTCTTATACCAATCAAACACTAAATTATTTTCCTTTCTTATTATCAATATATCTAAATATGGAAGTTTAGATTCTAACTCTCTTTCAATCGTAAATTTAATATCCGGATGAAAACTATTCAATTCTGACAAAATATTATCCACTGCATCTTCTGATGTTATACAAAATAAATCATCTACCTATATTGTGATAATCTTCGGTTTAATATGCATTTTACTAATACGAGAATTTAGTAATTTCTCCATCACAATATCAGCTATAATTGAAGATGCTGAAGAGCCCATAGCAAGACCTCGCCTTCTGCAGATATACCCTATTATCAAATTGAGAATACCTGTTGTCTTCAACACAAAATTTAATAATACGTAAAAATAATTCCTTCTCAATATTCGTATTTTGCTCTATTATCTTTTTCCTTTAGAAAAAGTGAAACTACATCAAATGAAAACAATCTATCATTATCTGGTACATCTATTCTCTTGGCCTTATCTTTAAATTTTAATGAATTTCTAATATTATTTATTGTGAAATTTATTTAAAAAAAGAGGTAAAAAATAATAATTAAATAATTTTTTTTGTTCGGGAATTCATTTTCTTGTCTTTGATTAGGTCTAACTTTGAAGAAGCAACTTCGTACGCTTGAAAAGGCAGTCACTGGAGGCTAAATCTAAAAATGAGACAACAAATAATTTTTTTCTTTAATGGTAATTTTTTCCTCTTGAGCGTAAAATATGTATAAACAATTCATGCATAGTGCAAAATAAAAACATAAATCACTACTCTATTTTTATCTACATTCCTTAAACGTCGAAAAATAAGCAATTCACAAAATTATCATTTATGGAAATGATCCTAAGGTACCTGTTTTGTAGGTATTAACTTCTCGAACACTACCACTAAGCTGAGATATATATAACGATACTTAACCTGTCGTTATCTGATCGTGCAGTAATAATAAAAGGTGCCGCAATTGTGCAGCCCACAATTCCACGAGAATGTTCTCACTCAGGGCTGTTACTGCAATGCGCCTCATCTCGTTAAATAACTGCGACGGTTTCATATACCCTTAGGGCATATCTGACAGAACACGGTGTAAACGTCGTTGCTGACTGTCAGCAAAATGTTCCCTTAGTTTGGATTTTATATACTCATACTTGTTCTGTTCTGACGCTGCCTCGACAATCGAATGTAGCTCACTTAAATTTGTGGCGGAACTTGCGCCATTGTTATGTTATATTTAAGTTGATCGCGTCGATATTTAGCGTTCATACTTGGTCGATCTAGACGAATAGTCGAGGAAGCAACCACATGGGCATAAATGCGGGCACCGATTCCGCCTCGTGGCTCTTTTCGTCATTCATTTATTTAGAAAACTCCTTCGCATTTAAAATTCGGGGTCACCAATATAACGATATTTAACCTGTCGTTATCTGATTTTACAGTAAAAATAAAATGTACCGCAATTGTTAATATAAAATAGTTTTAATATTACTATTACATTAACTAGAAAAATATAAAAAGGAAATCGTGTTGTTTTTAGAACGGTTACAGAACAAGTGTCAAAATTGTTCTTTTTTGTGCTGTATACTGCAGCGCTTTTTCATAAGGAGTACTTGTTATAAGCAGTGCTGCCACATATTTGTAAATGATTTATAATGTAAAATTAAAAGTTTAATAACTTATTCACCAAACTAATAGTTGTATGTATGTATGTGTCTATGTGCGGGTCTATGAGTGTGTGTGTGTGTGTGCACTAACTAAACGGATTGTAAAATATTCTTACACACAATAAAAAAAAAAATTATACATATCGTGCACTGTTTTGAACTGTTCGCTACCAAATACTTATGGTACTTGTAAGTATCATATTACAAACATCACTACCGCCATCATATCACAGTCATTATCTTTGTTATATATACATTCATCTATGTCTTAATATACAAAAATATATGAGCTTATGTGTTAGTAATATGAATATAAGTTTAGTGTAATAATGAGGACTTTTGCTGTTAGTATTTATACACTTTATATTCTAAAAGTAAGTACTTGGTAATGGTATAAACTAATACATACATACAGCAATCTACAGTAAAATATACATACATTTATATAAATATAAACAAATCTTAAATATAAGTAAACAGAGTGTGAAAAATGACACGAAAGATAGGTGGTATTAAATAAATTTGTTTTATTTTTAGTTTATTTTTAGTTTCTAAAGTTTTTCTCTCACTTTTCTTCAGTTTTTAATTTCACATGAAGTAGAAAGTTGGTGGGTTGAGTATTTAGTGTGATGCGATATGCATGAAACAAACATCTTTTTTGTTTACAAGCACATGAACTCGTATATTCGCTTTATTTTTCATTTCATTCGTTGCATATTTTTTACTTCTTTAATATATTAAGGACGCGAGAATGAACAGTTTAACAAATACATCAACATCGCTAATGTAACATTAACCCATTATACACTGTGAATGTAGTTGGAAGTTACATCCTAGCAACTTCTAGGAGATACTTGATAAAATTCATAAATTCACGTTTATTCGTGTGGGATTTTATAATTATTTCACTAAAATATATTATTATATCTATTACATTTAAATCTTTTTAACCTTGCAAAAAATTTTTAAAATTAAAGACTGCTATAAAAAATAAATTTAGTGGTTTGCAAAATTATTGCTTTTTCTAAAGTCAAATGAATCGATTATTTTAAGTATCTAGTAGTGGCAGTGTGTGTCAATTATTATAAACACATAATTGTGACAAAAATAACAAAATAACGTCAAAAATATAGCACCAGATTTTGAGAAAAATAGAAATGAAATAACGGTTTCAAAGTAGTTATTTAATATCCTCTTTTAAAATAATTAAAGCCCATTAATTTAATGCAGATTTTGCTATGTGAAGTTAAGCAATAACCTAGAAACATAACATAACCTTCCTAATTTCATGTCGATCGATGTGAAAATAAAGAATATATAGAATATAAAGTTATAGAGAACAATACTGCTGAGTCTTTAATTTTCGAGAGACGACTTTAAAAACAAAATATTTTATCAAACTATAAAGGAATAGCATCGAAGAGGTGGTGCTTCTGCAAAAAAATAGATACTAACGTACGCACTATTTAAAACACAGTCTGCAAATATTGTCGTTTATAAAGAATTTTTAAACAAGAAATTTATTTTCTAAAACAAAATAAAACAAACAATTTAGATTAGAATGACTAAAATTTTTATTGTATTACGCAGAGGTAAGTTCGGCAGTTATGAATGAAAAATCACTGTACAAGATGTTGATTTGGCAAAATGGTGGTCCTATTTCGTTAATCACTTCATGGATTTTGAGTTTTAAAACTGAAATCGATTCGATGGGCTCCGTATAGACTCTGTCTTTAATATAGACCCACCAAAATATAATCCAGTGGCGTTAAATCACACGTTCTGACCGGCGACTTAACCGCTGATTGTCGAGAGATTACGCGATCGGAAAATTTAGTTTGGCTGTGTGACATGTGGCACCGTTCTATTGAAAGCATATGTCAATTATATCCACGTCGTCAATAATAGGTCAAAATTGAATTGTTAGTGACACGTTGAGCAGAAAAAATGATTTTTTCAGAAAAACCCGTCGGTTGTCTTAAATGAATTGAGTGAATCTACGGCAATGTCAATGATCGGTCGGCTTCAATTCTTGCACCACTTGAACTTTGCACAAAAAAAATCGCCTTGTTGTAGTTTTGGGTAACCCCAATTTTTGAGAACGTCGAGGAATTGATCTGTCTCAACACTGTGACTTACGACTGCGATGTTTTCAGTTAAAAATACGCGTTGGCGTTCGCACGTTTTATATCGAACCTGTCGACTCAAATCTAACGACTTAATTCTTAAAAGCGTTCTAAGAAGAACGACTTAGTTGTTCGAAAATATCACGAATTTTATGAAATGTTACTTGAACAGAAGCACCATTTTCATAGAGGATTTTAATTATTTTAATGCGATTTTCATGTGAAATTGAATTTATTGTAATAATTACCAATTCATCTACTACGAATATATCAAAAAACTGAATGTCAAAACTGTCATATGGTTAGAGTTGCCACAATTGAAAAACACGTACAAAAATATCAGCAAAGTTTATCTTAGCAGTATATTAAAAATATTTGCCTTCACTGCGATTTGGCTATATCCAAACCAATTTCTTTAATATATTTTGAAGCTGCTTTCTTGATTAAGCTGTTAACCAACGGGTTTGTCTATAAGACTTAATGTCCCTTCACGTGCGGATTATGTCTGCATTCTTTTCGGATTCCCACGTGCCTGCAAGACTTTATCATATCTGGAATTTGTATAACTGTGACTGAGAGAAAATATATTTCATACATAGATATTTATATATTGTTACAAAGATTCTTAGCTTAAGTTATAAAAATACAACTATCAGTAGAAAAAATAACAAGAAGTTTCTAATATATATTATGAGCACAAATTACAAGTTTTTATATTTAAATTCCATGAATTAAGATTAATAATCAGATATAGAAAACTAACAACTAAACAAATACCTGAAGTAGAGTTTTCCAGTAAATTCGGAACCGTTCTAAGTAGTATATAAAGGCAGCATCTCTTGTGGCTAAAAGCTATGTAATTTTAAGCGTGAAGACAAAAAAGTTGATACAGCAGCTCACAAACGCCGAAGTGGTGAAGTTACCATTGTTTACTTTTGTGTATAAACGCAAATAGTAAATAATCATCTGAATAAACCGTGTAATTTAATTTAAAACTTTTAAAGTTGTACGTAATTATTTTGTAATAAAACAACTCACTAAACTAAACGTTTATTAAAATAATAAACACAACAATATATGCAAAAATAGGTAGATGCAAGCTGTTGTTTGCTGGACATAATTTAAACAGACTTCAAAAGAAGCCATCGATAGTGGATATAATAAATTCAGATGCGATACATAGTTTTAAATTAATCTTTTCTAATATTTTTGTTTAGAATACAGACATTTTTAATTCGTATTCACTTGTAATAGTTGAGCAGAAAATTATAAGTCTAATACTATTACGAAATTTTTCTTTAGCCGGCTAGCGTTACGTTTTAGAGATGCCTCAATTCAAACTGGTTGAAGCAAAACTATTAAATCGTTAAGTTAATGTCGATATTTTAAGAATTTATTAATACTGTATTTCGGAAGAACTCGTAGAACTGCTTTGGCATTGGTAATTACTTAAAATTGTCAATTGAAGAATAAATTATATATTGCATTTCCCTTTAAATCTATTCTTTTAAAAATTATGTGTGTAATTTTTTTTTTAAATCGCACACGTATTCAGAAATTAAGCCAGAAACGAATTCTTCTAAAAACTAAAGACTTGTGAATGACTTCTTGATGAACGTAGAACATTGTTCCAGTAAAAAAAATTGAAAACAAAATCAAGATAATCTCTGGCTTTTCATAATTTGATCGATACTGTGGTGAGTGCCTATTAGCTAGAAAATGTGAGCGAGGTCAAAGTTACTACGGAAATTATTTTAAAATAGAAGCAGTTGCAATGCTTATATATAGTAGCTGACTATTTTTTAATAAAAGCAAAAATAAATTAAAACACACAAATTTTCATGACAACATAATGTAAGCCATAAAATCATTGAGGTTTGGCCCATTATTTTAATGATAACAATCTTTTATTACTCTTTTTTCTAACACACCCCTTTGAATCTTTTTGAGATATCGTATTGCAATAGATAGAGATTTTCAAGTTATGCCTACTGGGAACAAATCTATTAATACTAATAGTATTTTGTTTATACGATTTAAAATCTAAAGATATTTGAATACAAAGCATAAGATGCAAGTTGCATAGTATAACACTGGCATCAAATATTTATAAAAAAATAAGAGGAAAGAAAAAGAAGAAATCTAGCAATATTAACAACATAATATAAAGCTGTTATATTTTGAGGTGTTGAATGTCTTGAGAAGAATTCATAAACATTCCTTTTGATGGTTGCACATACGCAAGCAGTTATCCAATTCCGACTTGCAGTTGTTAAACAGAGAAACGTATGTTCATCATATGTGTTAAAAGAAAGATTTAGGATTGAATTCAGAGAATATGATTTTATACGCTATTATTTGTGTACGCGTATTTCATTTAAAATCAAAAACATATTGTATACTTGTTTTATTATACGAGTATTGTACATCATAGCATTGTTATATTCTCTTATTTGATCTTATAGAATACTAACACCTACGCATTTACACTATTACTTATAAGTAACTTTTAACATGTTATATTTCGTTGAAATTTCCTTTGGAGTTTTCTTTACATTTAAGGAATGCTTAATGAAATAATGTTGCTCGGTTTAGTTGTAATTTTTATGATTTTTTTTTTAATTTTTGTTTAAAGTTTAAAATTATAGACCAATAGAGTGATAATAATAATAGAAGTATATTATCCCAGTTATAATTAGTGATTTGTAAATATTTATTTGTTAATAAAGGACAAATCTGGATTTTACGTTTAATTTTATTTTCTCTCTCCCTTACGTGCAATCCAACGTTTTGATAAAAGCTATTGGCATCTGCTTTTGAAACTTCTTTAGGATTCCGTGTTTTTAATCGTACAAAGATTATTATAGCAATACAGCTTAAATGGTTGGTTAGAATAACTGTAGATATACAATTTTTTAATAGTTATTAAAACTCTATATAGTGCCTTCATTATAAATATATATATATTTTTTTTATTAAGTAAGATATGTTTGTCAATATGAAAAATTAACAGCAAAAATGTTATTTTATCATCTTAGCAAATAAGAAAAATATTAAAAATTCGTTTTATTAATAACAATAGTATATTGTGAAAATAAAATACTGTAACATCAGTGTGTGCATTGTGTATCGATGCATATTTTAGAACCTTTTTATTTATATCGTAAGACGAAAGACTTGCAAAATTTTTTTGATTATAATGGTTTATCACATTAAACTATTTATCTTAGCCTAAAGTGTTTTAATCTCTGCAAATAAGCGATAGTTGTTTAGCAACTTAACTTATTGACAAGAATATATACATTTTCCTGGCCTTATCTTTTGAACATTATTTGCTGTTGGTAACAATTCTCTTTCGTATTATGAAAAATGAATTCATTAATTTGACTTAAGATCAGGCGTATTTTATTTTATAATTTCCTAAATATTAATAGAGAATAATTATTCATTTATTTTGGACAATTTGATTTTATATAAACGAAAGGCTTAGCGACTAAAGCAATTTATTGTTTTTATTTCCATATCTTTTCTTCACATCACATAAGACGCTGTTCCACTGTTCCGCTATTTCACTAAAAGAAGCATGGATGGTACCGCTTTGTGAAATTATATTTGGGCTCTGGTATAGTAAAATAATTGATTACATTAATTGATCTTTATAAACATTTTAATTTCAAAGTTTAAGAAATAAGAACTTATGCGTGTGTTCTATGTTTATCAGAAAAGCTGCAGCTCTGTTTTTAAGTTCTAATACTCTCCTACCAAATCAAACATTATCTTACAAGATTCTGCTGCATTGTTCGCTACTGCACTGCTATTAAGATGTATACAAATCCGATGGCAAACATATTACAAAAGGAAGCCTCCTACACTATATTTAGGCATATATTTTTTTTGATCGATCTGCTTCACAAAAAGTAATCTAATCGATGCATGAAGATGTCCTATCATGAAGCAGCGTATCCAAAAATAATTTCGACATATAAAACTCTACATAAATATTCTTAAATTTTTTCCAGTTATACTAAATGAAACTCTCAATTAATATTTTTAATTAATTAATGTTACCTGAAATTATTGTAAATTTTTTAAATGAAAAACAAAAAAACAACAAAGATGGTAGAAAAACAAATTGCCAATTAAAGTACAGACGTTCAGAAATTTCTTAACCATTTCATTAATTTGTCAGGTAACGGTTTGTATTTTATATATTTGCGTTTTTCTTTATTTTTGTACGGTCATCCATGAATGTGGTAGAAAATAATTCATACGTAACATTGCAATGGATTGTATAATTTATCCTTCATTAAAACAGTGTGTTGTTTTATGAAATTGCTGGTTTGTTAATTGCAGATTGAATTTAAAAAAGCACGTACCCGTACATACTTGAATTATACACACTACCCTATAGGTTATGAAATTTTTTTTGATAACATTAATTTTTTAATAGACAAATAAATTTCGACTAATAAATTTTTGCAAAAATTTTATAAATTTTTTTAAATCAAAATATTTTTTTAACAGAAAAATTATAACATGAAATTTCTAAAAAGGAATATTATGGCAAATGAATTTGTTTTACCAAAATAATTATGAGTGATGCAATTTTTTATTAGAAAAATTTTTTCTGATAAAATTTTTTAGAAAAAAATTATGACATGAAATTTCTACACAGAAATAGTATGACAGATGAAATGTTTTAGCAGAAAAATGATGAAAAATTATTTTTTACCAAGGAAATGTTGTGACTGATGGCATATTTTAACACAAAAGTTAAGACTGATGAAATTTTTTACTAGAAAAATTTTTACTGATAGTATTTTTCAACAGAAGTTTTATGACTGATTAAAATTTTCTATGGAAAAATTATAATTGATGAAATTTTTCTATTCCGGATCCATAACTGATGAAATTTTTCTATTTAAAAAATTGACTGATGAAATTTTTAAGAAAAGAACCTATTAATGATTAAACATTTTTTGACAAAAAAATTATGACATGAAATATTTCACTACAAAAATAATAACGTGAAATTTTTCTATAGAAAATTGTAACTGATGATATTTTTCTATTGCGAACATATGACTGATAAAATTTTTATACTGCACAATTTTAACTGATAAAATTTTCGATTGAAAATTATGACTGAAACTTTTGATGATAATTTTCTATTGAAAAATTATGAAATTGATTTGGTTTCTATTGAAATATTATTACTGATAAACATTTTTCGATTAAAAATTTATGACGTGAAATTTTTTTATTAAAAGTTTATGGCTGATGAAATTTTCTATTTAAAAATTGTGATTGATGAAAATTTCTTAAAAATTTATGACGTGAAATTTTTTAGCAAAAAATGTTTCTGTAGAAAAAATATGACATGAAATTATTCCTTAAAAAATTAAAGGTCGGTTAACACTTTCTGTAGAAAATTACGACATTAATTTATTAACAGAACAATAAGTTATAACATGGATTTTTTTTGAAATAATTTCGATTGATGAAATATTATAATTAATGAATTAATGAAAAATTGTCAGGAAAAATTTTGGTATTAAAATATTATAGCTGATAAAATTTTTCCAGAAAAAATACGTGTGAACTGTTTTAATGGGTAAATTTTTACTGATATTATTTATAATGCATGGTTAATTGACAGTCAGAATCTGATTGTAATGTCGGGACCGCTAACAAACCCTCCTTAATGTGACGCGTCTCACGTGTAACAGTTTCCATAATGGTATTACTACTAATACAAAAATAATGTAAAAACATTATTTTCTTTCTTGTAATAAGTTACTTAAAAATAGTTAAAAATAACTAAAAAAATCTACTTCAATTATATAAATAAAAAAATAAATTACGGCATTTCGATATATATTATGTCGCTGAATATATAAAAATTCTCAATTTAATATATATCCAAAAAAATTTTGTTTTCGCCAAATATAAACTACTGGGTAGATTTACATGAAAAAGACATACATATAATATAGAGTGTAGAATGTAAATATATTTGTCTTCAGCAAAGCATATGTTTAGTGTTGCTTTACTTTCGACTAACACAACACCACTTATATAAAACGTTATTGTAGTTTATTCATACTTATGTATGACGTATGATAGTAAATGCCATATATACAAGTGTAAACAGAACTTATATTGAATGTATGTATGTATTTAAATACCTATAGAAGAATGTACAAAATAAAGTTTATAAATGTAGTTCGTACTTAGTACTTTAACTACGATTGACAAACGTATGTTAAACTACTACTTCTACTGCTACTATAAAAACTACAACTGCATTCATTTATGTATAAAAGTATAATAGTTTCATTTTAACTCGAACTTATCACATTCATTTATACAAGGTCAAAGATTAGCCAAATTGTGACATATTTTAAAAAAATATGTACTGTTAAGTTTGTTATTTCTTACATGGGCTCACTACAATAATATGTAAAGTGTATTTAAAATTATAGTAACTAGTCAGTTTTTATTAAGCAGAAATTTATAGGCAATGACAGTTTTTTCAATTTTAACTTAAATTTTTCTAGTAATAAAAAATTCTTATGACTTTTATATTATTATAATATTCTTATACATATATTATTGTTTTACATTTTAGAAACAAACCGAAAACAAGCCGAATACATTTTCTTTATATTTTAAAAATTTTGTATTATCAAGATCTTAATGCATCCTTGTTTTTAAACCAAACCATTCTTTATGATAACCAAATTTATTACGCTCTTTCCTTAAGCTCACATTTATAGCTGACTGGTTATGCGTTTTTGTTTGTCTTTAATTATTTTCGAACGCGTCTGAGCTCTTTTGTAGCTAGAATTGTTATTTCATATTTTTCGTTGGATAAATTTGGTTTTGTTATGTTGTGTTATGTTTTTCTTTTACATACATTTTGTAGATATTTGTTCTTCAGATCAAATAAGCAGTTCTTAATTCATATATTCATATATTTTGGTAAATTAATAAAAAATTTTGTTTTATGCATCTCATCTCTAACGAGTACTTATACATAAATATTTTCCTGCTATACATGTACTTTAATTCTCCATATTTGTATTTGTCCTTTAAAATTTTCTTACTTTTGATGCAGTTTAAATATGAGATCTGTATATGTGAATACATGTTTTGTTCAAATATGGCAGGGACAATGCATGTGTAAAAGCTTTAGTCATGCTTTGGTGTACGCCATATCTGAAATTATCAAGATAACATTTTGAGCTCATTCGTTAAATATTTATAAATTAAAGGGTATTTACGTGTACTAACAACATCAAATTAGTTAAAAGGACATTAAAAAAGGAATGAATGCTTTATAAAGCTGACGTGAGGTACATCCTTTTTTCAAAGTTTTTAGTTTCCGTTAAAAATTACAGTTATTTCGAATATTGAACAGAACTCTCTAACCTGCAGAATAATGAAAAATGACAGAAACCATCGTCTTATTTCTTCAGATTTTTAAGAGTAACCATGTTATATTTTAGAGTTTTGAGATAACCCATTGAACAAAATATTGGCACCAGCAATATAATTTCATAAGAAACGATATCAAAGAAAACCAAACAAACCATAGAAAATTCGAGCAAGATATTTTTTTTGTTTTTATCTAAAAACATACTAAAATTCGAACGTTTTATAACAAAATTTTGTTGTAGCTTAAGACTTATTACATTAAGCTCTAAAAATAAGAAAATTGAGTTTTTTAAACACAGCCATTATGATTTATTTCTGTAGTCTAGGAATAACGTTCGCATTCCGTAATAGTTTTTCTCCTTAAGGCCAAGAATCTTTTCAAGTTTTTATTCACTAAACCAGTTGAACTTTTCTATTAAAAATCAAATTCACATTCGTATTCGATTTAGTATTTTGTTAATGAGTTAAAAAGCAGTGCTTAAGAAACTAGCTGGCTGAAGTGTAATATCTTAATGAGTACATCTTTCTTTAGCATTCTTCATTGCAAGAATTTATATATTGCAGGAATGAGATTGGCAAAAGAAATTCTAGGAATAGTAATTTGCACTAGCATTGTCGAACGCCTATCATAACTAGGCTCAACACAATAATATAATTTTTTTATTTACAAATATTTGAGTCTCATGCCAAATCTTGACCAAAAGCAGAACAAGCAACGTTTGCCGGTGGGAATTTGATGGCTAGAAAAATGTCCATAATATTTACACTGTCTTTTAATTTTATTCCATAAAAAATACAATTATTCTACATTCCTGATGTGAATACCTCAATAATAGACCAAATAAGCAAGGTTACTTTGTTTTGTAAAGGAAATATTTATTTGTGATTTCCTTAAATATTCCTGTGAAAGTTATTCCCTTTATTAGTAAAAATAAACATATCTTATCAAGGGTATTATAACTACTATTGCCAACACGTTTTTTTAAAAAAATACCGCTTAAGTATAAAAAGAGTTCGAAGAAAATGGCTTTAAACAGCTTTGTAATATTTTGGCCAAATTTCTTTAAAAACAAACTCAAATTTCATCAAAAAGCTTTTACATTTTTCAAATAATTTCGAAAATCTTTCATTTAATGTTGAATTATAATAATAAATTTTATTAAAGAAACTACATAACTTTAAATTTTAGCAGTAAAGATCTCAAATCCCTATAAACGATACTATGCATATTTATGACTGTTCATATATTTTGCTATTATTTTGTTACAATTTTTTTTCGTCAAGTTTTTATTCACAAGAAATTCATGAATAAAAAAAATAATAATAATTTTGGTTTACCGTTATCTAACGTAAAAACTATAATAAATATTATATATATATATTGGGATATCAGTAGCAGTTAGTTTTGAAAAATTTCATACATTTTAATGTGCACAGGAAATACTCCCAGCAAACCTACAGTCAGACATATGAAATACTCGTAGTATGTGATTTTGACTTGAAAGAATTTAAAGCTTTAGAATATTTGTTAAAAGCAGACTAGAGCAGAAATAAATGGAATGTACTGTTTTTGGAAAATTATTTACTTTAACTGAAATCAAATATCATTCTTAAGGCAGAAATAATTGTATTATTTAAAAACAATGTTTTGAAAACTGTAATTAACATTTCCATATATGATTTATATAGGCAGGAACTATTATTAAAGATTAACATATAAACGATAATTAATAAAATGTGTAAAGTTTGACTTTCAAATATTCTAATAAAGAATATATTTTTTAATTTAAAAATTCTCTTACGAAAGTTCTCTCTTACGAAAGTTGTTATTCATAAATTAATGTTCGGAATAAATTGAAAAGGTTTGGATATTAAGAGTTTCTTCATTTAAGATTAAAAATATATGTTCGCTTGGCTGTTAATATCATTCTAAACACATTCGCTATTGAAATTTTGTTTCGAATTTATTTTATGAAAATCAAATTTATTGAATATTTCTGGTAAAAAACTTGAAGCATATTTCATTTTTATTTATTCTACTTACAGTTTAGTTAAGCATCACGAAACATATCGCATTCAGTTTTTGCAGCTAAATTTAAATAGAATATTTTTGGTGGGTTTAAGAAATATTAATTGGTGTTTTTTTATCAATTATAATTATTTTTTTGATTTTATTATAAATAACTTATTCTATATACACCACAAATAGACACTTTTATAAGAATTGTATACTTAACATTTAAGCTGTTTTAATATTAAATATTTGAGTTATTTTGGTATTAATTTATTTTTAAATTAAAGAATTATTTTTTAAAAGACCAAATGTCTTGTTCCTTTTCTTTTCGGACATCATTTTTATGGATAATAATTACCTCAACCCAAGAGCTTCAGTAAATATTATTTTGTAAAAGGTGGTAGCCATCAGCAAATTGTGTTAAATTTACCTGATTTAACTGATAGCTTAATTACCATATAAGCTAAAAGGAGAATTTTTAAGTAAATTTTAAAATTTAAATTTATAAAGACAGTCAACTCTGAAAATGTTAATTTTTAAATGGAATATGAATGTAACATTTTTTAGATCGCTTAATATGTCATCAACATTATTTACAATTATGTTTTCTCATTAGCTAATACGTAAATATTATTCCGGTTGCTTCTTTTGTCGAGCGTAAGAGAGCTTCTAGGACATATTTTTTATTTGCAAAACTCCTTTAAAAAGCTCATCCGTCGATCGCAGTCACTTAGAAATAGCTATATACTAAATACTCATACAGCTCTACCAGCTAAGCAAACATGACTGCCCAAGAATGTTAGATCCTTTTTTATACTATTCACACCAAAGTTTTTTAGTGATATATATAACAACTTTGCTTATTACATGCATGTATATAATAAAAATAGCTTTTATATTTCAAGATTTGATAAAGAATCCCCGTAACAATAACTGTTTGGCAATTCTCATTTCAATAAAAACCTGCACCGAACAGAAAAACCTTTGAAACTCGTTTATTTCTCAATAATCGGAATCCTAAGTATTGCAATCAGAGTAAACTTTTTGGATATAATACTAAATTTATGATTATTAGTCGACTAATATTCAGATGCTAATCTATGCATTTTCAACCAACAGATAAAAAGAGTCAGAGATTTCGTATATCTCGGAAGTGTATTGCACGAACCACATACTGTAAATATAAGAAAAGCCTTGTCGATACTTATATATGGTGTTGAAGCATGTACGCTTAAAGTAACTGTTATGAACAGACTTGAAGCATTGGAAATGTGACGTTACCGAAGATTGCTCAGAATACATTGGGTGGCCAGAATATTAAATGCTGAAGAGCTGAGAAGAATGAACAGCGATAGTGTACTACTGTCAAGCAACGAAGAAAACTACCTATTTTGGGCATATTATGGGACATAAAAAATATGAATTTCTACAACTTATACTAGAGGTAAGAAGAAGAGGCAAGAAGAAGATTTTGAATTTAAAACAATACATGTAGTATATTTTATTTTTTATTTTTTTTTTTAATTATTTTCATGCGATCACATATATCCAGTACTGGATTTGAAATAAAAGAAAAAGTGTTACAGATATTCAAAAAATTATCTATTTTTTGAAACAAAAATATAATACCAAGGGATGCTCCACTTATAAAACTTAATACTGTCGGCCGTTAAATTTTAAATTCTTTTCTTTCTTTTAAAAAATACAAAAAAAAATGCGTCTTGTGTTAGTTTTGGGACACCCTTTAAACCTGTTTCCATTTCATTATAATTTTGTTCAGTGTTTATGTAGTTAATTTCACTTACTTGAGTCGTATGACCACTTACACCAACATACTCATGTAATTGTGTATCACTATAGAAACATACTCGTACATATTTACATAAAATGAGTACTAGAACATGTGTCTTGGACATGCAGATATATTTAAGATAATGTTAAAAGGACTTTTTTGTCTTTCTTTCTTTCTTTTAATTTTGCAATGGCGCCGTTAGCCAAAATAAAATTAAATGAAAACATTTCCTTTTCATTTCTGCTGAAGTTTTACCGACAATACATAGAGCTGTACTTTGAGTTTTACTTATTTATTATTGTTATTTTTTGCTGTCCATGTTATTGTGTATAGAGGCCTGGCTAGTGTATAATCAATTATTATGCTCGTTTCCATTTTCTTTTTTTTGTTAATTTTTTCCAGACCAAACACTTAAAATATTTACAGTGCAACATCTCTTTTTGGAATTAAAAAATTTTAAAATGAAATATATGTGTTTGAATTTTTGATTAATGTTTGAATATGGATATATAGAGTGGTGGATTATAGGAGTAAATGGTTAGAATGGAAGTAGTGTTAATGACAAAATTATTCATATAATTTTATAATTGTTATTAATCAAAAATACCTTTATTATTTAAAACCTTGTGCTTTGAACTTCTTCAATTTATTCAAAACAAAAAAAAAATGGCATTATGACTACAACAATAAGTGACTCTGATATTCATGGTAAACACTCCAGATATTTCTATTCTGACTGCAAACAAGAGGATATATTTATAGGTTATATTGGATTCAGAAACACGAAACAGATGGTTAAGAGGAAAATAGCAGGACATTAATCTTTGGGATAATAATAGTATATTGGGCATTATAGAATAGAGCAAAACATCTAACCAGTATACCATAAAAAGAGAATAATTCTCGACTATCCTCCTGACGTTACAAATCAAGAATGAACGAGTAGGAAGAAATATTTAAAATCTTTGAACAATTATTGGGCTATGCCTTCAACAATGATATTAACTAATCCCCTAAAAAAAATTATCTAATCCGTTATCACAATAATTAAAACAATTATTATGAAAAATTTTTGCTTGTGGATATTGTTAATATCCTAAATATCCGAGCAGTCTACTTTCATAAATTTAAAATTTTGTAAGCTTAGAAGTCATTTACCCGCAGATCGAGACGGGACTACTGATGGTTTTTGATTATCAGGCATAGACTAATTTTTTTCACGATTTGCAATCCTAGTTTATGATAAGAATAACTACAGAAATTTCGGTAACGAACATTTAACAAGGAGAAAATTATAACCGGTCATGAAATAAAAATCTGATCAGATAATAAAAATAAGGATTGGTGTGGCTAGATGTGGCATGTATTTTTGCAGGTGGTTAAGCTATTTCCACAGAGGCATATAAGCACTTTAAGTGCTATTTACTTAATGCGAAATTTTCCTTAGAAGTAGATGCTCTCTATTTTCTTATGATGATAAATTTGTTTCTGTGTATTACAATTTTTGTATGCATGTACTTTTATCCATATTATACCATACACTGTGTAGGCTGGGATTTCAGACCTTTACTTTGGTGCTCATAATAGCATACTATAACGCAAACTCTAAACTTTTCGGGGTCTTTTCGTTAATTTGTTAAAAGTTTAAACAATAAAAGCTAAACTCGACCGTTCATTAAATGAAAGAATTTAGTGGTAAATCTACGAAATACAGCCAGTTTAATAGAAAATATATCCATAAAATATAGAGTGTTGGAGACATGTGTTCTTTTAGTTGTAGCGCTGACCTAATAATTCTAAAATAGAAATTTCTATTAAAGTATAACTTGTTGTGTGAAATTAATATATTGGTTTTTTTAATTGTTCCTGGGTTTAGTGTTTTTAATTTTTGTAGGAAATTTGAAAATACTTGTGCAAGCCAGGTCAATTAATGCTGCTGAGAGCATTGCTGTTATTTTATCAATAAGAAGCCGTTTCTACTTTCACTCGTTGTCGTGTCGAACACCTAGATTACGTGCTTACAAGGTTGAATTGACTCAAGAATTGCAGTTAACTGGACAATTGTAAATGTCGTTAATATGCCTAATGGATGGTTGAAGAGGAAGAAGAAAATTTGTGTCTCTATTATCAGTTAGATTCCTCGAACAAATAAACCAATGCCTCCTACGCACATATGCTGATAAACTGCACATGTGTTTAAACTGATCATTTATTATTTAATGCGATTTAAATATTGTAATTTGGTTTGGTTGATTCTCTTAAGTTTCGACGCAATGTAGGTTTTATTTCACTATTTTATCGTTACTTCAATAACAAGTGCTCTAACGAAATTAGGGAACTTGTTCCCGTTACTCGCAAGTTTTTACTTTTGACTCAATTTTCGTAGAGAGCGCATTCATTTGTGCTTGATTGGCCAATGAATCGCACTATGCACTACAGGAAGAATTCATTTTTTAGTAGAACAGTTCCTATGTCCAATAAACTCCCTCCAGAGGTCTTTTCTGTTACTTTCAATGTAGGAAAATTCAAATCAAATGTCCATAAATACTACTCCCTGTTTCCTCTTTCCCATAACCTAATTTCGAAGTTCTGGTACAATGCATTTCATGAGTAAGTGTCACCCCCTGAGTATTGGCCCAAAAACTATAAAATTACTTAAATATAAGTAAAATTAAAAACTAAATATTAGTTAAATGATTAAAGATATACATTACATACATACATTAGGGTATAGCTTAAAAATAATATCTAATATTTAAAATGTATTCATAGAAAATATCTTTTTTAATGCTCTAAGCTATTTTTTTTATTATTTAAGGAGATGGATGTGATTTTAGATTTCATATTTTATATCATTTTAAAACAGCAAAAAATAAAAGATTAAAAATATTCATTAAGCTCAATTAAATTCTAATCCACAAAACGATACTATTATTAATTGAATTATTTTAGTATATAACTAACATTTAATTTTTATTGCAATAAAACATGTATTTTGTATTATAAAATTTGGCAAAAACAAAAGTATATATAAATTCTAAAATTAAATGATATATTTTATGGGTCCATAAGTCCTACCTGGAGTAGAAAATACTATTTCTGAAAATAAGTAGACATTTATGGAAGCATTTATAAAAAATGCCAGGAGCTAGTAGCAGACAATAGATAGAAGTGCTCTTAATTTTAAGAAAGTTTGTTGGCTACAGCTCACTAAATACACTTGCAAATTCTGAATTTTTCAATATCATAGACACTTTTTTGTGTTTTGAATTTGGGAAAAATTTAATTTTATGTTTTATCTTTCAACCTAAAGAAATATTAAAGCTCAAAATAACTTAGAATTCAGAAGATGACAAAAAACTAAAAATCATTCAATAGGAGGCAATTCCAGTACGGTTAAAAGATTACAAAGTTGCCTTAAAATTGTATTTTATTTTTCATACATTCTGCCAGAGCAGGGTTGCTGTTTGAAATGATCATAATGCATTGGAAAGAACTAATTACAATATCAAACAAGAAAATTAAATCAAATTATTTTCAGGTGACCCATATTTTCCAAGAATATCACAAAATTTTTTGTTAGAAAATATACATTTTTGAGGTATCAAGCGCGAAAAATAACTTTTATTTTAGGTTTCGGAATTATATCAGATTTTTCGACAAAATGCCTTTTATATGTAATTACGCCCTATTTTGGAAATTTTTGCTGATTTATTTTTGAAATATTTTTTTTTCGCCCTACAGTGCAATTAAAGTTTTGTAGCCTATATGACAAGATCTTATATTAGAAACTCGTGAAATTAACTTTTTGAAGGGTTTCTTTATCCACTGTGGAAAATACAACTAACCTCCTATTTAACAGGGTGATTCTTATAAGTACAACATATCCTTGCTTACTAGCATCAAAAACACTGAAAAAGGAGTGTTCTTTTTAAAATGTTTTCTCCAGCTTGTGTTCTATTAAAAAAAAATATATGAGACAGCTACATCAAAACAACAATTAACTTTAGGAAAAGTAAAACAAATTTTAGCGTTAACTTTTTGACAATTTAACCATTTAAAACAGTTGCCTGTCGTATCTTTTAATTTTCTTCTGCCAACTTACGTATATTGTACGAGTAATTAAAACTGTATTCTTTTCATAGTGTTTCTTTAGTTTAACTGGCATTTTTTTAAAACTTTAGTTTTAAATTGCTAAAAATCTGTCCTGGTGCATAGCAAACAGTACTGCAATAATAACGAACGTGCATCCGAACGTACTAAACATGTGCCTTAGACTAAGCTGTGTGTGTTTTATTATAATATAATTTCCCTTCACGAGCACTAAGTGAAAGAAATTGTGGAAGCAAACACTTAAGATACATTACGAGGGCCGTTTCAAAAATTATATCTATCTTAAAGAAGCTTTTATAAAATGTAAAACCTAAATTAAACAATGAAATTATTTCAAATAAAATACTTGAATTTATAACTTTTAAACTTTTAAAATTTCCAAGATGTTTTTCTTGAGTTTATTTATCAATTGCGCTACCTAATTTGCATTTTTTTCTTTAGACTTATTTCCATAATTTAATTAATTTTTCACGTGAAAACTTAAAAATTATGTCTTGTCCAACTCTATTCATAATTTTTAATTTTACTGCATCTATTAACATTTTTTGTAAATTATTTTCGCTTACTTTTTCTCCCGTGAAAAATGTATGTTTAATATATGAACGTTTAATTTTTTTCTCTTGTTTTTTAATTTGCCATGATAAGTTTTTAATAATAAAACGTCAGTGCAGTTGAAGTTCTTTTTATAGCTTTGCGTAAATAGGTTAAGAAGAAAAAATATTTTAGTATTAAATTAAATATATTTTTTTGGTTTCTAAAAAATAGCATTTTGGGAACGATTTAGACGTGGAGTGTATTCAAAAATATTATAAAGGTGAAAATTATAATTCTCTAATTAATATTTATTTTCAAGTAAAATAAATTAAAGATGAACAGACAGTTACAAAAAGTTAAAAAAATTAATTTATTTTAAATAACTCTCAAACATTTAAATATTTGTTAGAGTTATTTTAAACATATCTGAATTTTTTTTAAAGAGAAGTAGCACTTCAGGCAACAATGCCTATTTAGTCAAGTACCGTGCTACTTTGTTTAGGAAAGGGAGAGAGAAGAGATAAAGCAGATGGTGAAGGTAGAAGGATAGTCAGAAATTAACTGCTGTATAAGACAGCACAGCGACCAGTGACTATGCCTTCATCGCTGAGCAGCCCCACCGTTACTCAATTATTTTTGTAGTGAAACAAAACCAAAGGTCTTCGTTGGGAATCGAACCCACAACCCCCATACTGACAAGCTAGTACACTACAGGGTGCCCCTGTAGACTAGTAAGCATTTTTTGTTTACCTACTGCAAAAGGCATAAAGCTCTTAGCATCGTTTAGAAGAAGAGCGATCCTAAGAAAAGTAAAATCTTCGTCATGCAAAGCAGCGCCTCTTTTGCAAGCCAACCAAAACTAAGCCTTCTATCAAGAAAGAATAGATTTTTTAATCGTTTATTGACGACAAAAAAGTGTCCAATCACGCCTCCAGACCCCGCACAGCACACCAAACAGTGATACCTTGAGAATGTAAAGGCTTTTCAATAGCCAGTTGCTGAATTAATAAAACAAATTTACGGCGACCGCTCAGGTCGGTTGGCTCCAATTTCTGCACCTTTCCTTACGTAAAATTCGCCATTTGGTGGTTTTGGATAAACCCAATATTTGAGAATGTCAAGGAATTCGGATCTTCTTCAACACGGCTGCGATTTTTTTCAGTTGAACGACCTGGTCGAACACGAGTTAGTTCTCGCATATTTTGTATCAAGTCTCTCAACTTAAATTTAATAACCAAATTCTTAATAAGGGTCTCAGAGTGACGAGTATGCTGTATGAATATATCACGAATATAACGAAATGTAACTTTAACAAAACCACCATTTTCATAGTGGATTGTAATTATTTTAATGCGATGTTCCTGCAAAATTATGTTAATTGTAACAGTTGTCAATGCATCTATGAATGCGATAAAAACCTATATGTCATAACAATCATGCTGTTGGCCACAGTTTAAAAACTGATTTCTGAAAATAAAAAGTTTGTTCGTTTTCGAAATGTTTTTTGTATTTTTGCATAGAAGTGTTTTTAGAGTTTTATTGTTTGTTGTGCTTTTTTAAAGAGAGAACTCGCATTTAATCAATTTGGCTTGCGATATAAGACTATAATTTTTTATAAAAAATTTGGGGTAAAATCCACAGATGAGGCCATATGCTTTCCCCCGCAGTAATATATTTTTTTATGTTTTCAATAATAAATATTTTTTAAGAATATCATAAAATGTTTCCTTTATCCTTTGGTCTTGCAGTTTGAAGTTGCTATAATTAACGCTAGGTTGATCAGGTGCAAGGATTAATTGGAACATATTCACCACAGTGGAAGCTTTAAGTCCTACTTGTTAAATATAGTTCAATATAAATACAAAACTTTTTCTGTGTATGCACTGCAATTTATACAAATGATCGCTTCAACTTTTAATAAATTATTGTTAATTTGCATGTTACTTTATTGTTATTTATCAAGATGTTGAATCAATTTAACAGAATAGTTGCTAAAGTATTAAAATCCATTTTTAGTTTGAATGTTTAAAAGCTTACATCTACATACTCCTGTATGTCATATCTAAGTGTCATGTAGGTACGTTTAAAATCCAAAGTATAAGAACATTTTTGTTAAACAAATGTTCAGAATCAAGTATATATTTGAAGTATATATTTTGTCAGGATAATAATATTATGCATATACCCCAGCTATAATTTAATTAATCTTGTAGCATGTACAGATTTTCTTAAAAGTACACTAATACCTTAACTAAATAACAAGCAGCTTCCTGAATAAACATTAAGATTTTCTACAAGAAGACATGAAAATATACGAAAAATGTATACAAAAATAATGCTATATGAAGAATAGTAGTATCTTACTTACCTACCGTAAGACCTACATACATACATCCATACATATGTACATGCATATGTACATACTTATAACTTTACATTGTTTATATATTTTAAGACAAAAGTTGTAAGTTACCAAAAGTTTTACATGCGAAGTCAGATTATCTTCACTTGCATGCAATAGCAGTCATAGAAGAAATTTTAGCACTTCTTACAGAATTTTGGCTTATATCCAAAAATTTTTATAATATATTTTACCAATGAACTTATAAAAAGTGTTTGTCTTAACAGAATCGAAAAAAATGGCTTAATGTACAGTATCGACACTAGGATTTATTATTACCTTTGATTAATATACAAGGAACTAGGAAATATCGTATTAAAAATATTTTAATTATCAATTTTGTCGTTTTATCAAATTATCTTAAAAATATGTAAAATGCATAAATATTAGCATTTTAAATGCTTCTATATTTAATAACACAATTGTCTTATTTTATGCACTGCATGTGAATGTAAAAGAGTATAAAGTAGTTTTATACTAAATTTATTATAAACAATATTATTTCGACAACATTAAACATTTTTGGTGCTAGTTAAAACTTTACATTGCGTCTTTTTTCAAACAACAAAATGAAGAATTGAATAAAGCGAGCAAACAAAAACAACAAAAAAAAACAATAACGTAGGCATTGCTATGTTCATTTAAGCCATTCCTGCAAAACAACCATACAGATGCGTGTAATTACGCAACAACTTTTCGTGTATTTCCTGTTGGCTTTAGTATGTAGTTTTTTCTCTTGTTACCGAATTATATAATTGGAGTTAAAACAAAAAACAACAAAAAAGAAGAGTTATAAACTTAAAACATGTAGAATCGTGTAATAGGCAGCCCGTTATTACGAACATTAAGCCATCTTTTTTTATTAATGCTTAAAATAAAGATTAATATCCCAGTAGTAAATGGGAATTGAAAGAGTTAAATATACAAATTATGCCTTTTTACAATGCTCTTTAAGTACCTTTGATTTCTACACACAAAAACACACTCTAAAGATCAGCAGCTATTGAACCCCTTGATCGCAGCAATTAACCAGACATAAGTTATAACAAACAGCCAGAGCGGTAAATCCTCTGTATAATGAAATGACCTGGCAAGATTTAAACTCGCGATGTCCTGATCATCAGAAAATCGCTTTGAAAAGAGCAGCTAACTGATAGTCGTTTAACCATCGAAATTTTAAGAAATAACACAGTCCATCAAACACTTAACTTCTACATAAGATTGAAATTTTTTTTCCAACTAAAATTAATAAGAAAATCTATGTTTGTAAAAAGGCTACGTTTCTTCATAAGAACATATTTGCTCAGTTTCAGTTTAGGTATTTTATGGTTGGCTGCTCAAAGTTCCTAAGCTGGTTGATATCTTCAATAACTCTTGCCTTTGTAGCATTTTGTAATTTGATAAATATTTAATAATGGGGTTTTTTTATTTTAAACAAATTGTTAGCAGTCATAAGAGTATAACTTAACTTAATTTATATAACATTTTAAAATGGGTTTTAAAACAAAGAAATAATATAAGTTAGGAAAATATAATATAATAAATATGTAAAGGGTTTTTCAACACGAAGTTTGTTTTTTAAACAAATTACCCCAAAAAAATTTAAGTTAAGCTGATTCAAGTTTTTATTGTATTACGAAGAGAAAATTTCGTCAATTATAAAATAATAAAAAATGATATCTGGCAAATGTCCACCACGACCACGCTGACAGATGTCGATTCTCTCATCAAAGTTTTTAAACACTTTTTGGTAAACTGGCGGTCCTATTTCATTAATCATATCTCGAATTTTGAGTTTTACAGCTGAAATCGATTCGATTGGCCCCGTATAGACTCTGTCCTTAACAAACTCGCGATAAAAAATAATCCAGTGCTGTTAAATCACACGAGCTGCTAATTGTAATGCAATTATGCGATCGGGAAATTTGGTTTATCCTGTTAAAACCACATGTCAGCGATATGCAATAATAGCCCAGAATTGAGTTGTTAGCATCTCGCGACAGCGTGATCAATTGAACGTTATCACATTTCCATCCTCATGAAAAAAACGGCCCAATCACGCCTGCAGACTACATAATGCACCATACAGTGACACGTTGAGCATGGAAAGGCCAAAGGCTCTCAATAACCTCTCTAAGATTCAGAAGCCCAAATGCGACATTTTTGCTTGTTTACAAGAGGAAATGGAGCTCGTCCGAAAAAATTTTTTTTCAAAAATACCAGCGGTCGGTTGATTTCAATTCCTGCACCAGTTGATTCTTGTATGACTTCAAAGTCAAATCTTTTTGGATAACCCCAATTGTTGAGAACATCGACGAATTAAGTTTTTAACTCGTTATTAGCGTTCAATATTAATGAGAATTTATTCGTTTTAATTTTACTTGCAGCAACATTTTAAAAAAGGTGAAGGTGAAGGTTTTAATTTAATCTTCTCAGTTATTTAACTGGAAAGGTAATAGAGATTGAGGAAAAAATAATAGTATAGTCATTTATGAACTGAGATTTTTAGGGTAAGATTACCAAACCGCATTGCAATGTCGCAACCACTCTTATCTACTTTTTTTAATTCTGCTTGTTGCTTCTATGGCTGTCGTTCTATTGTTGGGACATGTTGAAATCTGTTTATCTATCCTGATAGTAACTTAAGAGACTTTAGGGTTGCGGTAGCATTTTGTATCCTTTTGTAAATTGTATTTTCTTTGTAATTGTTGGTATTTATGTTTATTGTAAAATTTTTCATATAGATGTATGTTATTTTTGGAAGGTGTGTACGAGCCATCGGCTATTTGGGTTAAATAATAGCGAAGTCTCATAGACGAATTTACTCTAGAACTCAATTTGTAAAGTATCTGCGAGAGTTTTGTTCCTCTCAGGAAGCGAAGAAGTGGCATTAGTCGCAGGTATAGCTGAAGTTTAATTTTAATGTGAGTGTGAGATAATGTCAATTGTAGAAGTCAGGGCACTGGTAGACGTATTTTTCTTCTTTTCCTTTGCACTAAGGAGCTGGATAATTATACGGAAAATACTAATTAAAAATGCTGGATATTTGATTTTGTTTTAATTTTTTTTAATAAAAATATTTTACTTTTCCTTTGGGCGGCAACATCAAAGGAAATATGTATATATGAAATATGGCTATTGCAGGTAATTGCTTTTCAATTAATCGCGAATTAAAACGTTCTCTAAGCCAACTGAAAATTATCGATTCATTTATGATAGACATTTTAAAACAATAGTCAACATTAGTTATGGCTCGAGCAGAATTTAGCCAATTGCGTTCCTCTTTCTTATGAAATCTATCAAAAAAATAAATCTAAGAAACTTATACAGATACTCATAAAACTATAACTTGCATAAATTTTCTGATGTGTGTTAATAAATGAAATGTGCAAAATAACATAATCAAGTTATAATAAAATACACTGTAAATGAAATCTGCGAGAAGCACGTCAGTAACATGTTTAAACATCTTTGTAATTTGATGCAAAAAGCCGTTGGGGTTTTTTCATGCAATTAATTGCCTTTTCAAAGATATCAAAACTTCTACAGACATTCCAATATTGTAAAATCTATGAATAGTATCTATTTTCCATAGGGGTTTAGCAAAATTTAAAAATAACTTTAATTCATATGAACTACATACAAATACTCGTTGTCATATGAATACAAATTAATGTAAACCAACATATGTGTGTGTGTCCTTAAGAATTGTAGGTAAGAAATGTGTCCGTAAATTGTATTTTTTGCTGCTTCAGTCTCGCATTAAAAAACAATTAGTACATAGTGTCACAAAAAGCACTTAATTTTTTATTTAAAAATTTAATTAATTAAGGTAAATTAGATATTTATTTATAAACGTTTACAATAATTTGTTTTCGAAAACAATATAATGATTATGATCTGATGTCTTAAGTCAGATTATTGGGATAAATACAGCACTGACCATTCATTAGTAATGAGCGTTAAAAAATGAACAAAAAAGTTAAAAATTCGTTAAATTTTTTAACTTTACTAGAAAAATAAAGAATATATCTTTAATTTGTAGGTGTTAAATATTGATTACTAACGAGTAGTCTTCAAAATTTTAGAAAATACATAAAAAAGTTATACGTGTACTAAGATGGGAAAATATATACCATGGTTCTTAGTTCATATGGAGTTCTAGATTTTGAAAGTGCATCTGCTATATGTAGTAAGGCTAGTTTATCAACATTCATCTAGTATCTCAACATTCATCTTAATGAAGTATGTATTCAACAGAAATAGCAAAACAGAAAGTTTAGTAATTATATAATAAACGACCTCGTTCTGTGCGAAAGGCAAGTTAGCACTTTCTTATCTCTTTCAAGAGGAACACGTTTAATGGAAAATAATATAAGGTTAACTATCTATTGTAAATGGTTTAAACGATATGCTGACTTTTATACAACTAGAAATTATACCCACTTTTATTACGACATAACCGACTACAGTGCAAGTGAATGGCGACGGCTTATCAACAGTACCAAACAAAACTCTTATATAAACGTCATGATAGTAACTAAAAGCTATTAGTTCCAATTGCAATTGCCAGATTTTAACTTTTTCCCAATATAAGCAATATCGAAGCTTGGCTAGGGATTTCAAGATTATAAATCGTTGTGGATTAACAAACAAGTTATTCTAAATACTATATTCCTTATTAATAATAAGTATAATATTTTTTAGCAACATCTGCCCGTATAAAACAAATCATTAGGAAATTTTAACAAGATTTTTTCAAAAGCTAAACATGTATTTGGTTAATCAAAAGAAACTTCATCGAGAAACGGATAATAGTTTTTTAAGCTCAAGATAAAAATAATAAGGATTAAATAAAACATAATCTTAAAAAACTTTGAAAGTATTAATATCAGATTCTTTTAAATTCAATAAAATTTTAAGACTATAAATTTTAGTCGTCGCCCATTGTGATCCACTTGAAAGCATTCGTTAAAATTATAAAATAATTTAATTAAACTTAAATAGACAAATCTTAGTAAAACTGTACTCATAAAGGAATGGTCAATGGCATGTCCTCTTTCAACAAGAGTAAATCTGCTTTTATAATTATTAAAAACTGAAGACCAAACTGCACTGTTTTGCTTATCTAGTAACTATTCTTTAGTGATCTTGCATATTACTTTCTTTGCAATTAGTTGAAACCGAAAATTCCCTTAGTTCCAGATTGGTTAATTAAAATGCATAAAAAATTATTATTTTTTTCTTGTTTTTCTGTGAAAATGCTTATATATGGGTGCCACTGTAGGCTAGTAGGTGGTGTACTACCTTGGTTTTTTTCACTCAGCGATGAAGGCATAGTGACTGGTCGTTGTGCTGTCTTTATACGGCAGTTAATTTCCGACTATCCTTCTACTTTCACCACCTGTTTCATCTCTTCTCTATCCCTTTCCAAAAGAATGTACCACGGTACTTGACTAAATAGGCATTGTTGCCTCTTTTTAAAAAAAAAATTAGTTAGATGGTGAATTACACCTCAATACTTAGTACATGGAAGCCTAAACAATCGGAAAAATTTGAACTTGCGACCTTAAATTTTTTTTTTATTAAATGATATATCTTACGTTCTCTATACATCCAATAGTGAATCGTTGATTTAGGGAATATATTTTTAAATTACTTAACAATATTAATTACAGAACAATTGTAAATATAAAAAAATCAAACAATGAAACCAACACGTGTTTCGCTCTCTCTGGAATATATGTTTTAATTATTTTATTTATTACTAGAATAAATACCATAAATAAATGTGTGATAAATGTGTCTTTAAATTTTTAAATAGATGACTAAATAATGTTTTCCAAATTTTTCTCGCTAAAATATTTAAAATATTCCTTCTTGAAAAATTTTTCTTATATTTGACATATAAAAAATATATTCAGGCCATAACGTAAACAAATGTATCCTTTGAGAAGAACAAAAAGAAAAACCTAAGAAAACCACAAAGGCTGTACACTACACCAATAGCACATAATGGATGAAAATGAAATGAAACTTCAATGTTAAAAAATTAGCAGTATCATTATAAGGAAATTAGATCTGTGTCATTTCCTTAGAAGAGCTTTTGATCTTAAATAACTTTCTGTTGCTTTACCAGTGATGATATGCTTAATTCACGCTAAGGCTTGCAAACAATTGAAAAAGAAGCAAAAAAGACGACAGCAAATGAAGCATACGCACTATAGAAAGCAGTAAAGTTAATATAAAACAGTTATACATAAACAAACAAACAAACACATGTAAATACCCTTTTTTGGTTATTTTCATTTATTTCAAGATTTGCTCAACTTTTCATGGTTGTGTAAGTTTGTTTGTTGTTGGCTCTACTTTATTCCTTTGAAAACCCAAATAACTCTTAAAACTATTTTAAACATTTACTTAATTTACTCACATCTATGAAATTTTGCTGAAGTTTTATTCATTATTTTTTCCTTTTGTTTGTTAAAACATGTAAAAAATAACATTTTTATCTCATCCTATTTTGCTCTTTTTGCTACAACAATAACAAAACAAAAGCAGTCAAAATATATTTCATTAAAAAATTTATAAAAATTTATAAAAAAATATTTTATCTAAAATGACTTGTATTTCGTGATGCTATAAATCTTGACCCTTGAAAAAGCATTTATAAATTTTTACTATAATATAATCTATTCTTTATTTTATCGAGTTAACATATATTTAGCAAAACAATGTTTCATTCAGAGCCTACTCTGTAAGAATAAAAACATGATGAATGATAGTGTGAGTAATCATAACTATATAACGGTCGCCATTGACTGCAACCTAGTGAAAGCATCGCTTTTAACGAAGAACAGATCAGTGATTCCTAAAGCCCATGTAGCACACCATACAGTCAGTTTTTCTGGATATAATGATGTCTCAACATACACTAGAGTGTTATCATCACTCTAAATATGGCAGGTTTCTTTACTGATGTTTTTAAGCAAACAAAGGGGAGCTTCATCGCTAAACAAAGTTCGGTTATGAAAATCCTTATCAACAACAATTTTGTTGTGCGCCCAACATGGCAAGATGGAAGCGTTGTTCAGGCGTCAGTTTATTCATGTTGAAATGGTAAACTAAACTAAATATAAAATACTTGATAGCAGACAAAATGGCGGGCAGTTAAAAAAGTGCTGCCAACTGAAACGGTTGTAAGTATTTCTGTAAAAAATACCCGATATAAATTACTTTAATTGGTTTGATAAAGTTTATTTACAACGATATGTGCTTGGATTCTCCAACTTGGATACAACCATTTTACCTTTTCGATATATTCCTGTGTTTTTCAACAAAGGTATTTTAGATTTATCATAATCTTTGTTTTTAACTCGTAAATTTAAGTAGCATTTTATAATCCTTGTAATCCTTGATAAGTTCTTTTCGATTGTTTCTCTCTCGCCCAAGCTTAGCACGCACTTGTTGTAACTAAAAATTCACGAAACATATATTTAAAAAATATAACGAAATATATATTTAATACAGTTTGAGAGTTGCTCCCTTAAAAGTGTGAATAAAGTTGTGTATATAAGGACTATATTTGTGGTCTGGTTTTGTTGTTTTTTGTTAGAATATATTTGAAATTTCTACTGTAAAAGCAAGAATGTACTAGAATTGCATGCATATAGCTTTTCCTAAATCATATTAAAATATGCACACGCTTCTGGCTTGTAAACGTCACTTTACCATTTTGTGATTTTGTTTTCAATATATTGTTTAAGACGACCTAATTATTTATATATGTTCGAGTATAAAAATTAAAATAGTGTTCGTACAGCAAATAAGGGTTCTAAGAATTTATAGACATTAGAACACAAACCATAAAAAAAAAGATTTTGTATAAATACAACTACAATATCAGGCACGTTATCTCTTTCATCCTCAGTTCTTTGAAACGTGCATTGCCAACAAACGATTATATCATTAATGGACAAAAAACTATAAAAAATAATGGACAAACTGATAATTATGACAAATTAAAACAAGTTGAAAAACAGACCCAAAATATTAGTTTATTGCCAATTATAGTGCTTTTATCGTGTAGATGTCAGCAGCTCTCCAAGGTGGCATTGGTATTCAGATATGAAAATATCAGGCTTAATAAGGAACATATTGCCACGAACGAAAACTTTATACTGCTAAATTTCTGAAACAAAAGAAGAAAAATTTTAGAATAACAGATGTGTTGTCTAGGCTATTAACACGCGTTTAAAAACTTATCCTTAACTGTTGTTGCAGCATTCTTTTGACTGGCTTATAATGTACGAACATAGACACATGAAAAAACAAGTACTCAGATTTTTCCATACTATAGGAATTTAGATGCTCTAAGTTGCCTATAACTGGAACTCGCAGTTGCGCTCATTATGATAGTTTTAAGCAACGCATCCAACAGGGAATCTTAAGTAAATCGTGAAACAAGAAAGTGCCTTTCGAGGAATTGATTCCAGCCGTCTTTTTATCTGCCTATTAACCAGATAATATCAACAACATAAAAATTTCATTTTTATCTATAATAAAAAAATTTGCAAAACTTCTTTCACCTATTAATATTTTTTACACACTGCCCCCCATTGTACATTTCTGAAGTTTTTCTCTATACATACATACATGGCCACATATGGACACGTATTTGTAACATAACCATTTAAGATTTTTGAATAAGTATTTTGTTTAATCGCAACTAAACGAAAAAAAAAACAAAAACAAAGAAAATACAAAAAGAAAACATTGAAGAATAAACCTGAAATATATGCAACGTCACATGATGGTGACAACGATAACAATTTACATAGCCACTAGCGGATTAGCAAGGATGACATCGTATAGTTTGTACATATTTATGACGACGCTGATTTTACACATCAAAGGCATGCCAGAAAATACAAAAACATTTCTAAAATATTATTTATATTTCATATATAGCATACACATACACACATGCAAATAAGAATTATGTAGTAACTAGTGTGAGCTTTATAAACTGAATATACAATTTTTTAATTATTTTTGTCATATAAAATATTGTTTAATTTCAATATTTTCAATGTTCGGGTCTGTGTATGTATCACAAAGTGTTTTATTTAAGAAAATTGAATGTAAAGTCGCAAAAATTTGGACAGAAATGAAGGATACCATGCGGTTAGTGTCACGTAAATCAACGTTACTTATTTCAATATAATTTTGGTTATTACTTGGCTTTAATTTACAACTTGTTAGGATAAGTGCAAAGTGTTAGTAATCGTTTTAAAATATTTAACAGAAAAGATTATATGAAAGATTTGTAACGTATAAATTGCTACTTCAATCAATTTAAAGCAAAATTTCAATAGAAATAATTTCTAATTTAATATTAAAGTAGAGATTTTCTCTTCTCTCGTTATCGAATTATGGTGAAATGTACTATTTCTTCACGGGCTAACTTTATACACAATAATTGTTTTTATTTTACAAATAAACAGATTCCGAGAGCTTTGTATGCTGTTTTTACCTTTTCACCTTTTTTTCTAACACTGTTCTTAACAGTTATAAAATAATCTTTGAATAACTAAAATAACATAACAGCAATTTGTTACACATTTATTGCCTGTTTAAACCTTAATTTGTTATCATTTATAAGACAATTTGTTTTCTAAAGAAAATTTCAAATTAGGTCCTTCTGCATTTATTTTTAACATATACTATCGATAATATGTACATAAAAGAATGATCGTCAAAATAGTCAAAATGAACATGTAGATAGATAAATAGATGGCATAAGCTACAGTTACAGTGCGCTGACTCATTTACTAAATATTTGCATAGGCCACTTACAGAACTATTTACTTACACACACAAACTTTAACCCTTAAATACATACTCACAAATATACGCACACACATACACACACAAAGCAAATATTCACGCATAATAGTCGTATTTTGGAAACATGCTCAATGCCATTGGCGTCAAAGGCGTAAACGGTTATGCCAGTATTTCAAAATACTTTCTGCATATCTGTACATGCCTACATGTGTAAACATCATATTTATTATTTAAATGTATGCATGTGTGCATTTGAATATATTTTAAGCATGCATGCTGTAGTATTAACATGTTTGTAATTGTGCTTTCTAGCAACAAGGATAACTTAAATATTTCTAAGTTAAAATGCGTATAAAACCTAAGGAATTCCATTGATGTGATGTTATATATCTTTACTCGCACTAGCATTTGCATTTCAAAACTATTCTTGTTCTTTTTAGCTTATTTCATAATATGTTCAGATGTATGTGTTATTCGTGTTATTTCGATGCCATTTATAACGTTGCTTGGAATTGAATTTTATGGCCTTTAGCCAAAATGCAAACGCTGTTTTGAATTCTCTATCTATAACAAGGAGTCATTGTTTCTTAAAAGCCGAAATTGCTGTGTTGTGAAAACCTAAAAAAAAAATATTTGAAATTATATTGTGTGTCTTTGATCTCTGTTAGCATTCGAAGAGAAAAGAAAGATTTAACTGGCCATTTTTGTATACCGAAACAATTGGTAGCTTTAGGAAATGCTTGTTGATAAAATTGTGTAAAGAGAAGAGGCAGCTGGTAGCCATTCTTGCAAATTATTTTTCGTGAATTTTTTTTTTTTTAGAGAAGCTTCACAAAGAGAAGGATGTTTTGTGCTTGTTCTAATTGTTAATTGTTGTTTTACGTAGTTTGATTAACTTCATGGTATGCTACTATTTTTTACTATAAGCATATTAAAGAGTTTCTCTATTAAAATTAAAAATAACTGAAAATTAACAATAAAAAATTACGCAAAAGCAATCCGGTTTCCCATTTTATTAATTGATAAAAAAAAATTAATTTTTTTAATTTTCAAAAAAAAAATATTTTTTAAAATCAATCATTACACTAATTTGAAAACTCTTTTACTTTAATTAAACTAAGAGAGTTTGTCTAAGCCTATATGAAAGGGAACCCTTTATAACCGCTGTAGAACAGCTGTTCTAGACTGCATTAAATTTCCAAAAAACCAAAATGTATCAATTGCTTCTTTAGTCAAATTGAAGTTATGAAATATTTTAATCATGTAAAATTGTTTTGCTGTTTCCATCTTGCCTTTGTCAAATAGCCGTTATTTAAAATATGTATTAAATGCAGATAACTAATTATAACTCTTATAAAAATTCCATATGCTAATTAACTTTCTATTTAATTACAAACAAGCATACACCCAAACAACCAAACACACTCACACACACACACATACACAAAAAAGGATAATGGCAGAAACACAGGCATCGGAAATTAAATCACATATTAAATGGCCATTTCGCTTTTAGAGAATATTTCGCACGCCATCAAATCAATATGTCATGAAAACAGTTGTTGCTTTAGTAGTACTTTCATAGGTTCTAATATACAAAATTTTACGTATATAGAAATCCAACTCCATATACTCATACCTCATAATTATAATGCTCGTGGTATTAGCATACGCATACAAAAGTACATATCTGTCCAGTGTGGTAAATTAATATTTTTACTAACGTTAATGCCGATAGCAGTGAGTATAAGCTAGAGAATAAATTTATGCCAAACAAAGCAAAAGTCATGATTTAAGGATTTTTATAACTTCCATTATGTTTGAGGGATTTTTAAGGATGAAGGCTTGATACCAGTTAAACTGTTTAACAACAACAAATTGAAACACTGTAAATTTTTAATCAATATTCAAATTAACATTTAATATATTTCTTATTAAGCAACGCTACGATAACATGGGAGTTTCACTTGAAATATGTGAAGCCTATATTTTAACATCATTGTTTGCCTGATCTATCTCCTTAAAATTATTTAACATACCTTTTGTGCGTGTATATTGATGGCTCAGTGTAGTATTTGTTTTATTATTTCGCTTTATTTCACCAAAAAAAAAAGGACAACAAGGCTAAATATTATTGTGTTTAAAAATGTGTTGCAACCTAAAATAAAAAATAAATAAAATTTATTACTTGTCTCTGGTCAATATTTCACTTTGACATAAAATGTCGCGAAATAAAGCTGTCCAGTTGCGGCAAAAGTGGTCGCGGTGACTGAGAAAACTAACGCATTGACGAACAGTCAAACTAGCATGACACCAGTGTTGACATTTTAATATTTAACTATTTTTTTACTTTATTATTTTTCTGATCTTTTATAATTTTGGCGAAATTTGCATCACAAAAATTATTTGTCTAATTGGATAAAATACATATATTATTTGAGAAAAATGAGATTATTGAAATAATATTGAATGTTTATGTTTATGAGAAAGAAATAGATTGAAAATCAAATTTTAACGGTTATGTATGTTTTGAGGAATTTGATTGTAATAACTAAATGAATATGTTATTTGCAAAATATGACTAGATAATGTCTTTAAATATTATTCTAAATTAAACAAATTACTTCTTATTTTCCTATTTCCATCTCTTAAGAAAACAATTTACAGGAATAAGTTACATACTGTAAATTGAATACCATTTATTTAACCTCCCCACTGCATCCTTCTGTTGCGATCGATGTCTTTTTTTGTACTTAGTTCCTTTGATTTTCTATTGAGCCAAGAAGTACCCTTTGTCTTACCAAAACTAAATAAATATAACGTTTTTAAATTATTTTTGTTTAAACATGCGCTTTTTAAAAATAATTTTGATATCAACGTTTAGTAACAGTGGGCCTGCAGATATTTTAAAACTAAACAGCTTTTTTAAATAAATGGAATTTTATTTTATATTATATCGGGCTTTTCAACAAGCAGTTTGTTTTTCAATTGTGGTAACACCAACAACATGTTAGTTTTGACATCATTAGCAATTATTACAGGGAATACAACTTTGCATGAAAATCACATTAAATAAATAAAATCAACTATGAAAATGGTAATTTCGTTAAAGTTATATTTCCTAAAATTCGTGATATTTTCGGACAATATAATTCTGAGACCATTCTTAAGAATTTGATTCTTCAGGCTTGATATAAAATTTGCGAACACAAACGCATGTTCATCCGGGTCGTTCAAATGAAAACATCGCAGTCGTAAGCCACAGTGTTGAAGCAGATCCAAATTTATCAATTTTTCAATATTACTAACCATTGTTATCCAAAACCACCTTATGGCGATTTTGCGTACGGATTTGACTTTGAAGCTTTACGAGGTTTAACTGGTGCAAGAATTGAAGCCGACCGACCATTCACATCGCCGTAGATTCGCTCAATTCATTCAAGAACAAGCGGTTTTTACGAAAAAATAAATTTTTCATACAAAGCCTATTTTTGCTGGTCAGAGTATGTGAACAAGCAAAATTGCCGCAATTGGGCTACTGAAAATCCTTAAGCAATTATTTAGAACCTTTTTTTATGCTCAATGTGTCACTGTATGGTACGCTATATGGTCTAGAGGCGTTTGGCATATTTTGTGGGCCATTTTTGTTCGGTAACGGTGAATGGATCACGCTATCGCGAGATGCTAACAACGCAATTTTGGCCAATTATTGACGACGTGGATATCACTCGAATGATCGCATAATCATAAGTTTACGACAATCAGCAGCCAGTGTAATCATGTGATTTAACACCACTGGATTATTATTTTGTTGATCTATGTTAAGGACAGAACCTAAAAGGAGCCAATCGAATCAATTTCAGAATTAAAACTTAAATTCCGTGATGTGATTTTGCCAAAAATTGATTAAAAACTTTGATGAAAGAACCGGCATCTGCCAGCGTGGTCATGGTGGACATTTTTCAGAATTCATAATTTTTCATTAATAATTGCCGAATTTTTCTCTTCGTAATACAATAAAAATTTTAATCATCTTAATCGAAATTTTTTGTTTTATTTTGTTTTAGAAAACAAATTTCTTGTTGAAAAACCCTTTAGCACACACAAATTATTTGCTATTATTACAATAAAGATTTGAGAGTTTTGCACATTTATGCTTACGTATTGCTTGTTGTAAATTCTGTTTTCTATTGTAAGAATTATTTATGATACCACTGTTAATTATCTTAAGAATATTTATAATTTTTGCGATTCGCCGGAGTGGGTTTTAAAGTGAATAAAGATTAGTTATAAAATAAATTTTGCTAATAAAAATATTGCTCTACGATGGTGTTGGCTTTTGAAAAGTAAATTAATTTTTCATTATTTATTGTTTTCTACAGTGTAAAAGATCCTCTAGAAGCTCTCAGTATAAATACCACTTACGTATGCTTAATTATCTTTTCTGCTTTATGAACCAAGATAAGGTTTTTTTAAAGTCTTATTTTTGGTTGAAAACACTTAAAAAATTTCTCTTTTTTTTTTGGATGGAAAACAATTTTTCCTTACGTTTCCCTAACAACCTATTGACTGTGTGGCTTAATTTTATTATTTTTTCTTTTTGGCGTAAAAGAAACTGAAAAGTATAATTCTTTTTTACCTTTTCTTTCTGTATAAAAATAATTCAAATACCATATTTGTTTTTGTGTCTTATATTGTAGGTAGGCAACAACCTGTTTGTATGTTGAATGTACGTACATAATTGATAGAATTGCTTAGATGCTTGTTGTTCTTGTATAAGCTGTTGTTGTTGTTATAATTCTGTTTGTCGGTAACTTTTGTTGGCTTTCGCATCACTTACCGCTCGGAAATGGGATCATCAGCCTGCTATTTCCGTTTACGCTTGAATTTCTTTTTCAACCCAGAGAGAGTGGTAGCGGTAATAGATATAGAGCAACAACGGATGTTTTATAATCTTTGAATTTGTTTTTAGATTATAGACCCAAAAAACAAAAAAAAAAAAAAGAGAGAAATACCAAAAAATTGATACTTGTTTTATTTGTGTTGCGTGTTTTAGATAGATGTTCCTTGATTTTAGATATGTCTACAATAATTTGTAAAAACATTTCAAAATACACTCCTGTTCAAGTCATTATACCCACATAATTTTCGTTACGTAGCAGGCCATATCAAGAGTTTCTATTTTTCAGATTTTTCCCTGTTTAATAAGAGTTTGAAAATCTCCTTTGGAATTTTCGCTCTTTCTCTTATATGAAGTACTTTCCTTTTCTAGCTGGTGTTTCTCACTGGTGTTTATGGAAAGTAATCGTTTTCATTTACCTTTTCAAATGAAAAATAGGCAAATGTTTTTATAATTACTAAATAAACTTTATTTGTTGTTGTATTAACAAAGTGCCATTTTCGATGCTGGTAAATTTTAGATATTTACAAAGAATTTAAAATTATATGACAATCTAATTTGAATAAATAATATGCGTCTAAACAATTAAACAGGAGTGTATGTGAAGTTATATGTTTTTATTTTATTTAACAAACATACAAATAAGTATACAAGTATTTTATTTTAATTGCATGCTTCGTTTCATTTCTTAATAGGAAATGTATTTCTTCTTTTTCATTACTATTTAATCAGAAACTGATTTTTTATGATGTCAAATGAAATCTTCTGTATTTTACTGAAAGGCACACATGTATACATATTGCTCTCCGAAATAAGCTTGTCGAATGTATTCGTAAACTGTAGACTGCCTAGAAATAATCAAATATTTAACATTTTTAACATACGATTACAGACTTAAAAGTTATTTTAAGCAGAGAATTTGTTTTATATCAAATTGTTTAAAAGTTGCTTTCAAAGTTTAAGGAAATATTTTCAATGGCAACATATTAAATATTTTCTAGTCCACCACAAACCTCCAACAATTCGTTTGGTTGAGTTTCAAAAATTAATATAGCTATTCGAATACAAGAATAAAAAATTTGCGAACTGATGACTGTTAATTTCGTTTTTATTTGTTTTTATATTTGAAATTTTTTATTAAGTTGATTGTTGACTGTTTATATATATTTTTATGTTCACTGATGTGTGATCCTTTGCCTAATTTTATTTAATTTTATATTTAACATTTTTTTCATCTCACGGTTAGTTACAAAAAATCAAGGACATATCTTTCTTTCGTCTGTTAAAAACTTTTGATATTAAAAGATTTGTAAATTTTATTTTATTAGATTTCTAAAATAATCAATAATCATATAATAATTTGAAATATATTTAAAGAAATTTTTATAAGATTTTTTTTTCAAATGAAAGTGATGTCCTCAAAATATATAAAACATTCAGCTGAAATATATTTATATATATATATATATATATACATGTGTGTGTGTGTGTTTGTCTTAGACTTATAAATTAACAGGTGCATTAAAACTTCAGAAAAAATTTTTTCAGACTAAAAGACTATCAGTGGTCTGGTAGCAAAAGAAATTTTTTTTAGCGGCCTATTATGTAGAAATCTGTAGAAGTGAATAGAAATCATAAAATTTCACTTTAAGAAAATTTAAGAGCGGTCTGAATTCAATATTGTTAAGGTGGACAAAATATATAGTTTTTCAGAGTTGTTGTTATACTCACCATTTTTTCTTATCTTATTGTATTTCTTGTATGCGATGCTTTTTATTTTTTAAAAATTGTATTATTAAAAAGTATGTTTTCTACATCGATAGTATACCTTATTAGATATTATAATTGAGATCTAAATTACTTTTTTAGGCTTACGTTTTATGCTACAAGATAAATTTAAGCAACAGACTACGCTATTCAACAATATACTAATAATAATTTTTTTATACTTTCGATTTGAGGATACTGAATATCATATACTTATGGCCGTGTGCAAAAAAAGTCTTACTTGAGCTTATTAGTTAACAAACACTTTAAGCCAAGCAAACCGTTGTCTTTTGATTCTGGCAATACCACTATTCTCAGTTGTCACTTTGTAGTTAATGATGTATAAAAATGAATATTATTTATCCGGGTAGTTAAAGCCATAAAAATATTTTTAGTGTTTTCAGTAAAATCAACATTTTTTTTTTGTTTTTTGGTTTTTTTTTATTAATTTTTTTAGTAAAAATTAAAACACAACAAAAATAAATTTTCAAATAGGATTACGAAGAACTTACAAAGAATTTATTGATTTGATATCAAATTAAGTATTCGGTTAACAGCTTTGTTTAGTTATATGTACATTAAAAAAACTTTCGTTTTGAATAATTATTTAAAATGATATTTTTGTAAAATATAAAATAAAAATATAAAAATTTTTTTATATTGAATGGCATGTTATATTTTAATTTTTATTAACATTTTTTGGTTTTATTAAAAATTTTAAAGATGTTTAGAATAACAAAATACAACTGTCATTTGAACCGTTTATTTTAAAAGTGGCATAAGTCACAGCTGAATAGCTTCTTTTCATTTTTGAAAAATTTGTCATTAATAAGCTGAAAACTGTTAAGATTTGTGTGAGAGAAGTGTTAGTAATTAACGGTATAACAAAAATGTTTATTTTAAAGGTAGCATAAGTCGGTATATTCAGAAAAATAATTTCGGAACTTTGTATGATAGAAATGGAAACATATAATAAGTTTGTGTGAAATAGAGAATAGTGCAGTTTTCTGAATTATATTATAGTGATACCTAATATAGCCCAGATAATTACCATTATTTTATTAAAATTACCTTTATTTACAGGAAGTTGCTTGGTTTTGTATAAAATATCCTAAGAATGTCACAACTCAAAAGCATATTATTGCCTATAGTTACTTATGTACACGATAACATAGTAACCTAAAACTCGCATTAAATTAGATGAAAATTGTTCACCTTTCAGAAAACGATATTGAAATTCTGGATTACAACTTTTAATTTCTTGCCATTCATACTTATTAAATGATAGTTACTTTGGTGTAATTTCCAATTGATTAATATAGCGTGATAGCCGCCTATCAATAAAAATTCTTCACATTAGACAACATGAAGGAAAAAATTTTATTTCAACACAATCATTAGAAAAATCTGTTTCAAAAAAAAGTCAATACAAACCAAAACAAGGTCAATTAGCTAAATATACAATGGTATCCATTTCCTATAAAATGTTTTATAAACTATTTTTAGATAAAAAAATAAGACTTAAAACCAAAGTGACTTATGCCACTTTTAAAACAAATGGCTCAATTTATTGTAGGTTTAAAATAGATTTTTTCTTGCTTTAAAGTTAACAAAGGTATTTTAAGGAAAAAACGTTTTTTAAATACAATTTTAAGAAATTTTGCTTAACAATGGAAGTTAAACCTGCTTTAGGTTTTTATGCATCTGGCTGCTAGGCTTTGAGTTTTGTAAATGTTTCATAAATAAATAAAATTATAACATAAAAAAATGTTTGTTGGAACAAACCGCAGTGAAATTTTCCCGAGTTATCAAACACACTACCTTGGAGGCCTTTGCCTTAAATGGCGAATTTTGCATGGATGTAATGACGCCTGCACCGTCTGTTACAGAAGCGTTCAGATGCGTGAACTGATGACTGATTTTTTAATTAAAAATTAATAATTTGGTAATGCTATTCAAGCGTCAATCTATTGATTATTTGTCAATGTATACTCATCTTTAATAATATTGGGGGTAGTATCATAGCTTTTTAACATCTTACTCTTTTGTAAATGTTATCAAATTTAAAAAGACACTCAACTTTTAAAATTATTTATGGTAATCTTGGCGAGTGCTACAATATTTTGTTATTTTTTATTATCAAAGTAAAATAAGCCAAACAATATGAAGACAAATTATCTTTAATTGGAAAATAATTTAGAACTTTAATTTTAAACAATCTCTATCAAGCAAATATTTTGGCAAGTCAAAACCTAATTCAATTTTGGTATTATCTTATGTCTACTGTTTGGATGATATTTGTTTTCTTTTAAGTATATAAATCTTAAAATTTTATATAAATACAATAATGAATATATTACTTTAATCTCATATCGAAATAGATTTTGTATTAAATGAGACGAATGACTGGCCAGCATTAAGAACACTTATCAGCGTTGACTGTTTGTGCATCTGCAAAGAGTAGAAAACAACTAAAAACATGAATCAATATTGACACAGGACAAAGAGTGCAACGTGAGTAAAAACTATATGTGTATTACAAGTTAAACGTGAATGCTATATAGGAGATACAAATAGTGTTGCTACTGAAAGTTGGCGATTTTTTGAAAAATCAAATTTGCTTAAAAAAATTTATGACTGCGTCGAGATTCTAAAACCAAATGACATTGTTGCCCAGTAACTATGAATATAAAAGTTGCGTTACTGAAAGAGTACAAAAGTATATAGGTAGAATTATATTGAAAAAGAAAAGGTCTATTTTCCTAACAAACTAGAAACATACAAATTCATAAATACGTTCATTCAATGTAAATCTAAGTGTGGCAACTCTGGTGCTAATAGTTTTTTTTTTCACAATGTAGAAAGTAGATCAGCTATAATATATAATTTAGAATTAGCAAAATAGCTAAACTAAAGTACAATGAATGATGACATTTAATGGTTTTAACGTAATGACAGACACACAAAGTTTATATAAAAATAATACCTTGCGCACATGCAGACATATAGATTGATGTACATACAAATAATCTGATTCAATGCAAACACATATACAATGATATTTAGAGTACTTATTCTTGGCTATGTTAAAATCACTCTACACTGCAATTTATAGGAGAAACGAATAAAATTAATTTTATTTACATTAGATCAAATTTTAAATTGGTAAAACATTTTAAGTTGCTACCATAAATGAAAGTTCAGATGTGGGCCCAGATAGTACTATGGAATTTTAGCCGCGAAACTAAGGTATCTCATATATTTATCGAAATAGCCTTTTTAAAACCATAATTATTTTCAGGGCTCCAATATCTTGTCTGACAATATATCAAATCAAAATCCTCCCCGGTGTCACATTTATCGGTCTTTATGGATTACTTTAGCATCTAGACCTGTACTGCTGGGAGTATAAGGAGCTCAGTCGCCTGAAGGCAAACAGGGTGTCAACTAAAAGCTCCACGTTATTTTCACGGGAATCAGTAAGTCCCAGAGTTCCGCTAGTTGTCTCTTGAGCCTTTTAGCTGTTTCTCTGACTTATTATTGAGGTGGGCTCTTCGGGAGTATCGTGGTGGTTGTGGTTTCGCGGCCCCCGCATGAATTTGATTTTGGGGGCCAGGATCATCTCGCCTTTAATAACACCAACGGGTGAATGATGCGGATCCAGTGAGCATGCTAGTCATGTGTTCTGGACCAGGTTTTGTTTAGTCTTCAACTCTTCAGCAAGGAGTAGTTATTTGCAACCCTGCTTTGGAACCGCTGAAATTGCAACTAGGATATTACCTGCTGCTAGAATTAGTTATCGGCTTCCCACGTTGCTTTTCATTCCCAGTGGTTTGACCACCCTCTTATTAGGGCTTACGGTCAGGTGCAAATGTAAATATTATCACGAAATATCGAATCAAAAATAAAAGTAGCTACGGAAATACAAGCCTTTCACTTTTAAGTTAAATTATTCAAGAAATATATGACTATTATTAATGGTTTATTTAATTGAATTAAAATGACTTAGGTCAGTCTTGTAAATTGCCTGAATAAAAAATTATTTTTGTATCACTAAAGCTACTTTAACGCAAGATGTCAGTTGTATGCCAATATATAAATTCGTAGGTTCATTAAATTTGTGAAATTTTAGATGATTAAATTTAATTATTATGTTAATTACAACTTACACCAAATAAAATATGATGCACTATGCTAATGAAAATTGGGCATTTGTCTTTATAATCTAGCTTTTATACATGCACTGGGAGAATTAAAAAGTAAGATGTAAGAAACAGCTGAAAGAAGTTTCAAACATAGCCAACCAAATGTTCGTTTGAGCTGGGGTTAGGTGGCAGCGGTTAATGAAGGAACTGCTATCATGTTGATTTGATTTCCATAATTAACGTCTATAAAGTGTAACTGGTTTCACGCAGATACTGAGGACAATAATTTTGATTCGCTTAGAAATAGAGGAGTACTCGCAGACATGGCCTTTTGATTTGTCCTCTCTCATGCGCTTATTTGTTGTAATAGTGTTGCATAAGTTCTCAAAATTATTGAAAAACTTCAATCTGTATTTATTGCATTGTGTATTGTTTTCGTAGTACTGATGCTCATTGCTTTAGATTTCTTTTAATTTTGAGAGAAAAGACTTTTTGTTCGGCTTCTACAAGCAACTTTTAATACACCTCTATGGTACTGTAAGATTTTCTTAATAATCATAAGAAAGCTTTTACTACTTGTTGACCTGACCCTTTCATATTAAGTAAAAGATAAGATGTTTTATATTAAATAGAACCAAAAGCATTCTTTAAAATTCTATTTTATTGAAAGCATTTAATCAGTAAGAGAAAATGTTTACCACCACCAGGTGTTCAATTCGATTAAATATTTTGGCTTTTTTTTGTAGAGCTTCGAAATAATCTATATTTGAAGTTATGGGTTTTTTAACTACTCAAATTATCCAAAGTGTTTAAATATACTATTTATTACTTAAGTACTTACATATATGCCAAATGGTGTTAGAAAATTTACAACACTAACAACTAAAAAAAAAATAGATTTTTCTCTAACCAAAATCGCTTTGAGGAATATTTTTAATGTCACTGATGTATATAACAGCTGTAAGTAGTTGAAGTGGTAAAATTGAAAAACACCTAACAGACACATTGTAATACCTACAAACAGGTATGAATGTTTATAAACTGGTAAAGATTAAGTTTGTTTGGATACTTTTTGTGTCATACAAAATACACACAATCTCATTCTGCTTAACACACATTTTGTAATACATACGGACTCACTTACACCATTTTCATGATTAGTATCAACTATTTTACTGTTAAAATTACAATCAGGTGCAAGACAGGAAGGTAAAAAATTTTTAAATTGATTAATGGATACAAGAGTGCTGTTGCAATGTGATTTTTATGTTGCTGTTGTTGCTATTTTTTTTCTCCTGTTCATATATTTGTTTTGAAATAGCATACACTACAGTGTTATTGTTCAAATTTTGTCTGCATATATATATATTTAAGTTTTATTTGTAGCTTATCAATTTGACAGGTCGTATTTTATTAAATTAAGTTTAAAATCTTATTGGAATAACAAACATTCATTTATATACATTCATACAAACTTTGCAAATTAATGGTTTTTATCTACAACAAATGATAATTTCTTCTAACGAGTGGATTTATAGCATATAAAAAATAATTTCTTAGATTAAAATACATACTTTTAAGAAGAAAAAAGAAATAGTTGCGTCAAATGGTATTCTGTTATAAAATATAATTGAAAATAATTTAAGGAATTTAAACTCAATTAGAAATGCATGAAAAATTTGTTTATTTGCAGATTTAGTTTTTGATACAAGTTGTTATTTAATACTCCAATAGGCAGGCAAATAAGTTTGAAAGTATATTTTCAAGTGTGATAAAGAAACTAAAAAAAAAATTTATCTTGGTAAAAGATTTTCTTAAAAAAAAGTAACAGAAATTTATATGCAACATAAGGAAAGAATTGATAAATAAGAAGACAATTTTTGAGTGATTTTTATGTTTCTACAAATTAGCACTTGATCTAGTTTAAATGATCTTTCTTAATAAAGTACAGTACTGAATAATATAAAATAATTTTCTTGTAGTTGATAACGCTCTTTCGTGTTATTGGCTTATGTGGGGTTGGTTCAAGTTAAAGTTTTTACATTAAAAGAAATTCATCCAAATAGGGAGGAATATACAAATTGATTAAGTAACTAAGTGACATAATAATACAAAAAATATACTTCATTTGTTCAATACCGATCACGTTTGTAAAATTTTGAATGAAGTTTCCTTTACATACATACATACAAATAACTTTTATTGAAGTTTTGTATACAAAAGAAATGACAAATTTCTCGTGATGCGGTAACACATGTATATTTATAGTTGGCAGAACTTTCGTTAAAAAATTTATATATAAAAAAATATCTCAATATCAAAAAATCCATGTGCAATTCCCAGTAAGGTCTGCTGAATATTGGCAAAACTTTAACAGAATCGTTCATTTACAGTTTGTATTCTGATGCACGCACTATGTTTTGGGGTTTTATTATCGATGAGTATCACCAATATAAAACAATTGATTATTTTTCCAACTCATACCCGTAAGGGGAAAGGAACGGTTTTATTAAAACCAGCATATTATTAAAATTCAATTTACATTTACACTACATTTCTACATTGTCTACATACATAAATAACGAACACTATAATAAAACTGTTACACGCTTTTACAGCACAGACACACGTGTTAATATTTTTACAAAATACGATTATACATATGTATATAGCGCAAAAATGTTGTAGCAAAAACATAGCGGAGCATACAAAAACAAAACCAAAACAAATTGTAACTTAACAAGGACATAATATAATCAACAATAAAACAAAGTTTCTTTGCTAACATATCAAAGAGATTTTCGAATTTTGTTCTAAAATGTGAAAATTACATAGCTTGCATAGTAATGTAAAATTGTTTGAAATATATTTGATGAAATATAACATTGAGACTATTTGTACGGCACCAAGTTAGAATTCAAAAATGTTATTGAATAAAAGAAATAAAAGAGAGTAAAATATCAGGGCTTTAATTATTATACTTTACCGTTAAGTTTTTTTATATTTTTAAAAAATTTCGTTAAATAAAAACTTACTTACTTCATTATAATTACATTACACTTCCATTGAGTTTTTACCGACCAAGATTTTATTTCTGGTATATTGTTTAAACTGTTTGAAAAGTAAATAATATTAATTAAGGAACTCATAAACGTCATACTCAAAGTCCACACGAAGTATAGGTTATCAGAAAGTTATCATTAAAAAATTAAATAATATTGTTACGTTATACCTTTTATAAACGTTTTACTGTGAGTTCTTTATTGCAAAATAAATAACACCAGTCTTTAGAGTTTTTAAATTAATAACAATTTAATTAATTTTAACTGCACAAAGTTGACACTACAGAAAATTTACTTAAGATACACGTCTTATTGCACGAGATTTAATTTTACACTGACTGATTATCCACTCAGACGCTGCCCTATTTATATTTGTCCGTTTAAAGTTTAGAAAATTTAAGAATCTTTTACTTCCTTTGTATCATATATTGTTGTTGTATGTTGTTTATTCGATGTATAGGCGCCTGTATGTCTGTGTGTATTTTTGTTTTTGTTTTCATGCTAATAAGGTTTCTGCTTGGAATTTATATCAAAATATTTGTTGTTGTCTTTTGTAGAAAAGTTCTCTTAGAAAACTACGTAGATGGTAAACAGCATACATGTTTGTTGTTGTCTTTCGCGTATAAAATTTCTACGCAGTTAGTATACAGAAATTTGTTTTTGTCTTGCATGACACGCAGTTAGTAAACAACATAACAAATTGTTGTTGTTTGCGTTTATAAAATTGTTACGCAGTTTGTAACTAGAAACTTTGTTGTTGTACCATAAGTTTTCTTAGCAAGCCACGCAGCTCGTAAACAACATACCTAGTAGTTCAATTTTTTGCTTAATTATTTTATTTTAAAATTTAAGCAAGACACATCCGTAGCAATATTTTTCCATTCCATTGGATATCGTCCATTAGGGAGGGATAAATATTTAATTAATATAAAATTTAGATTTTGATTATAAGTTATTTCTCACATTTTAAGTTTCCCTCTAAGGTGGAGTAAAAAAATACCGGCCACGAATGTAGCGATCCATTTTAGCGATGCATTTTTTATTATTTTCCAAATTTTCCTGTTGTCTTTAAAAATTAACACAAAATTGTAAATAAATTATCTTTCTCAAAAGTTTCTATAAGAAAATATACAAAAAATAAGCCCAATTAAGAGTCTTATTTTGTTAAAATGTGAAATAAGTTGCTAAACATAAACAATGTATTAAAAATATGAATATGTTGCTTTAATATTTTCATGTTAAAATTGCAAACAGTACATTCTCACCAGTCAGCAGTGTTTTCATTTTATTTAAAAAATAATTTAAAAAATCTTATTATGAATATTAAAAGGTATACAAAACTATATTCATATTGTAAAAAAATTAATAATAAAATAATAAATTATTATTATTATTAGTTACGGTGTAACTTGGATTTAACGCTGGTTAAGGGGTAAATTGAAATTAAAAAAATTTTTGAAAACAAATAAGCCAAATACACAATTTTATATTAAGGAAAGGAAGGATAAATATAAGCACAATTTTTAGACCAATTTCATTTCATGTGATAGTAACTTTTTATATTTAATTTAATTAGGAAGGTTATGTTCAAATGAAAAACAATGGAAAAATGGAACTTTTAATTCATCGGTAGAAATATTTGTATATATTTACTGTAGAAAATTTACAGTATCAAATAAGAAAAGTGATTGTGATACTTTAAAATAACTAGCATAATCGCAAATGCTAATTTCTGTCAATTTATGTCCATTAATAATCAACACATACTACTTAAATTAATTGTGACACGCTCTTTACCAATATGTGTTTCTCATTTGATTTGAAATTTTATTGAAACTTCAGAAATATGGAAGGAGTATCAAATACTTTTAAAAGTATTAATATACCTGCATGCTAAAAAAAATAAAATAAAACTATAAGAAATTTTAGAATTATTAAAAAAAATCTAACGAAACAATAGGTGCGCATTGTAAAAAAATTATTGTTATTTACTATTATAGTATTAAATTATATTCATGTTTTTTAAGAGTTTATAAATAAGTTTTAGTTAATTTCCTGAAATAAATACTGATTTTTGTCGTTTAGTTTGATTTGCATTCTTAAAGGATCGCTTGCAAATTATGATAAGTTAAATACTTAAAATTGAGTTGATCGGATTCGAATACAAACACCTGGCAATCTCGCCTTTTTGTCCGGTATATTTGCAAAGAAGCAATGTATTATGCGGTTATTTAGTTATAGTTAATAATTTATTGATAGTTTATTAAGCACTTAGTCTTTTTTTACAAAAAAATTTTAAACTGTATTTTTTCTTATTTTTCAATATTTCGCTAAACCATTGGTTGGCATCTTCAGGATAAACAATAATTTCTTTTTTGTTTTTTATTATATACTTTTTGTTTATCCTGAAGATGCCAACTATTGGTTTGGCGAAATATTGAAAAATAATAAAAAAAAAGTTTAAACATTTTTTATAAAAAAAAACCTAGTGCTTAATAATAAACTACTAATAAAATATTAAGAAAATCAAAAAACTATTATTATTAAACAGTTAATAATTAATAAATAAAATAATAACATTATTATCCTTCGAAACATATCAATATAACATAACTTGACGTTACATAACATAACCTATTAATAACATTATTAATTATAATCATAGTTTATGTGATTGGCTAATATGTTAATTATTATAAGAGATAGTACAATTTCACAATTTTTGTTGTATTTACGACAGTTTGTTTTAAACGTTTTAACACAACACAACAAAACAAATATTTCATTTTTATTGAATTTTATTTTAAAATACTCTTGCTTTCTTTCTTATTCGTTTTGATACTTTTTATCTACAAATTTGAATTTTGTGCACATTTTTAATAAGATATCATTTTGCAATATTTTTATTCTAAGGGTTTTCAAAATTATCGTGAGATTACAAGCAAATCAATGATATGATAGAAAAGCATTCGGTCAAGGGCAGATTTTATTTTATATTATTTAATTTAATTTACAAAATTATTTTTACTATTTTAAATTCAAAAGTAAAATAAAAATTTTAAAACAAAAGGAAAAGAAATACATATAAAAATATATGCTAATAAACCAAACATTTAGTCTCTGTTTACTTCAACTTTTGATTTTTCCATTAGAAAGAAAGAGAAGGTATAAAAATTGAAAATGTTTCTATTTCAGTGCAGTACGGAGCTACTTGTACTTGGGAATTTCGTTTTGTGTTTCAATTCGTAATCACATACACACAGTTGTATTTTTGACATTTTTGACATTCTTCTTTATTCTCTGTTTCATTGTTAAAAAGGAATGTTCAAATTTCGTAGTTATGGATGCACATGCATAAACTTGTTTCCTGTAGTAATAAATATTCTTTAATACTCTTTTAAGCTATTATTAGATTGTTGACATTATTTTATGATCTTTACAATTTTTTTTTTTTAAACCCATTGTCATTAATAAATACGATCAATGAAAAATTTATTTAAAAATATATTTAAGAACAATAGGATAAGGAAATTATTAATAATTAGTAGTTTTTTATTACTATTATTTATTTTATAAAAAATTTTTAAAATTTATTTTTTATTATATTTCAATATTTCGACAAACCCATAGTTGGTATCTTCAGGATAAACAAAAAAGTATATAAACAATTAATCAAAAAATGAAAAAGTTGTTGACTAACTAACTAATCAAAATAATCAAAAATTTTTTCAAAATTCCGTCTTTTTCACTGTCATCAGAATCCAATGCAGTCAGTTATAGACTCCAGTATGTTTTTGCTTTTTCTTTCAACTCTATTTCTTCACAATTTGAATGAAATAAAACGTTAAAAAAGTACGAATTTTGAGGCAAAGCACAGCACGAAAATTGTTGACACAAATTGCTGCATGTAGACATTACGTCAACTTTATAAAAAACAATGAGCAACAAAAGCTGAAGCGTGTAAACGGGGACTTAGGAAAACCAAATTTCATATACAGCATGAGAATTGCTTTTGAAGACCAAACAGTAACAAACCACTATTTATATATTCTGACATAACTGTTCGCATTAATTTATTATTTTACGTGTTGGCTCTTAATTTAAACTGTAAAAATTAAACCAACATATTTATATAAAACAATTATGTTTTGATTTTACAAGAAAGAATAATAAAAATAATCTGCACAAATAAAGGGTTCTTCAACAAAAAGTTTATTTTCTAACACAAAAAAAAAACAAATTCTTATTGTATTATGAAGAGAAAAGTTCGGCAATTACGAATGAAAAACGATATCCGGCAAATGTCGACTATTTCATTAAAGCCTTTAATCACTTTTTGACAAGATAGTAGTCCTATTTCATTATTCACATCACGGATTTTGAGTATTATGGCTGATATCGATTTGTTTGGCCCCGTATAGATTATGTCCACAAATATAATACAGCGGTGTTAAATCACACGATTTGGATGGCCACTTAACTGCGAATTGTATTTAAATTATGCGATCGAGAAATTTGGTTTGCAAGAAATTGATAGTTTTGTCCTCCCCGGGGGCACATTTATGGTCTTTACGGTACGTAACAGCTGTCTAGATCTGTGCAACTGGGGGTATAAAGGGAGCTCAGTCCCCTGAAGACAGGCAGGTGGTCAACTGGAAACTCCACTGATCATTGAGGTTGGTCCCTATATGGGAGCATCGTGGTGGTTCTGGTTTTGCGGCCCATAAGGGAAGTATGAAAATTATGGTGGCCAGGATCATTTCACTGATAATGACACGCAAAGTGAATGATCTAGTCAAGTGAGCATGCTTGATATGTGTTCTGGACAGGAGTTAGAAAGTCTCCAACTCTTTAGCAAGGTGTGATAGTTTGCAGACCTGCCCTGGAATTATTCAAGTTGCAACTAGGTGGTTCTGTTGCTTAGAATTATGTCTTCGGCTATCTAGGACGTATGTATAACGTTCCAAATTATACAAAGTGGTTTGTCCACCATCTGATTAAGACTACATGGTCAGGCGCGGATGTAAAACAAATCACACTCTGATCATTTTGTTGGCAGTGTGCATGTGGCACTGTCTTGTTAAAACCACATGTCAGTGATATCCACGTCGTCAATAACAGCCCAAAAATGGAGTTGTTAGCTTATCGCGATTGCGTGATCCATTGACCGTTACCGCATTTAGAGCCTCATTGAAAAAAAAAGGACAAATCGCACCTCCAGACCACATAGCGCACCATACAATGACACGTTGAGCATGCAAAGGTTTCTAAATAAGCACTCTATGATTTTCAGAACCCAAATACGGCAATTTTGCTTTTTAAGATATCTTGACAAGTGAAATTGGGCTTCGCCTGCAAAAATAATTTTTTCAGGATGATTTGAGCGAAACTACGGCTATGTGAATGGTTAGTTAGGATTAACTCCCGCGCCAGTTGAACCTTTTAAGGCTTCAAAGTCAAATCCTTACGCAAAATTCGCCAGGTAGTGGTTTTGGATAACAACAAATGTTGAGAACGTCGAGGAATATAAATTCGGATCTGCTTTAACCTTGCGGCTCACGACAGCAATGTTTTCAGACGTACATGCGACGACTAAACTTTAACGGCCAAATCCTTAATAGCGGCCTCAGAAGGACGATTATGTTGTTCAAAAATATCACGAAGTTTAGAAAATGTATCTTAAACAGAACCACCATTTTATAGTGAATTTCTATTATTTAATTGCGATTTTCATGCGTAACTAAATTCATTGTAACAATTACCAATTCGTCTACTACTAATACATCAAAAAACTATATGTCAAAACTGTCATGTTGTTGATGCTGCCACAAATGAAAAAACAAACTACTTGTTGAAAAACCCGGTAATTGTAGTTATATTGCAATTTTAATGCCACATTTGTATTTTGTATCCAAAAATTGAATGAATGTATGGTGTTCAGAATAGTAAGATTTTAAATACTGTTACGTTTATTCCTTTTACAAACGTTTTGTTGTGAGTTCTTTATTGCAAAATAAATAACACCAATTTTTAGAATTTTTAAATTTATAACAATTTGATTTACTCTAACTACACAAAGTTGACACTTCAGAACAATTTACTTAAAATGCACGTCTTTACTTTATGAGGTTTAGTTTTACACTAATTGACCACGGATTTGTCCATTAAAAGTCATGAAAATTTAGGAATCTTCTACTCCCTTTGTATCACATTTTGTAATTGTATGTTGTTTATTCGATGTATAGGCGTTAGTATGACTGTGTGTATTTTTGTTTTTGTTTTTATACTGATAAAGTTTGTTCTTGGAATTTATTTTAAGATATTTGTTGTTGTCTTTTGTAGAAAGGGTTTCTTAGAAAACTACGCAGATGGTAAACAGCATACATGTTTGCTGTTGTGTTTCGTATATAAAATTTCTACGCAGTTTATAAACAGAAATTCGTTTTTGTTTTGCATGCCAGGCTGTTAGTAAACAGCATAACAAATTGTTGTTGTTTGCGTTTATAAAATTTTTACGCAAATTGTAATTAGAACATTTGTTGTTGTACCATAAGTCTTCTTAGCAATCTAAACAATTCGAAAACAACATACCCACTAGTTCGCTTTATTGCTTAATTATTTTATTTTAGCAAGACACATCCTTAACAATATACACTTTTGATTGGGTGCTAATTTCCGGAAGGTAATCATATTGCTTTAGTTTTCCACTTACCCTGATATGTTTTAGGGGTTTTTGTATTTTTTAAAGGTATTTAAATATAAATCAGAGGCCTTTTGGGATCACTTTTTCTTTGTTTAACAAACTTATATGGAATTATAGTGTTACAATATCTACAAGTCCTTATCAAAGAGGACTTTTCGAAAAGCCTTTAAATACTCATCACAGATATTTTCGGTTCAAATAATTTAAACACGATTAGTTGGGTGCTCCTTTATACGCCCTAGGTTTTTAATGAAAAAAAATGTTATTTAAAACAATCAAGCTCTAATAATATAGATTAACTTAAAAATAATTCCAAATAATACGGCCTAGATAAAGTTCTTCTGTTGTACTTTATAATTATTTCAATCTTAATTGAAAAGAACTAAAAACAAAACTCAAACGTAATTTAAATAATTCGTAACTCTTTTTATAATTATCCCAGCTGTAAAATTATGCATTACATAAGCGACTACATAAGCTATACTAAGTGGTAGCCAGTGGTGACGCGTTCGCTTATTTCCCCACTTACATTTAACATAGAAGTGTCATAGGCTGTTTAATCGGTGCGCTCTCGCTAAAAAATGTAAGCGAGGACGTCACCAAGTGCTACTACTATTCAGCTTACATCGTAAGTGGAGTAGTAAGCAACGTTGATTACAAATTTACTTGCGCATGTAAGGTAGGGTTAACGTTTGGTGCCATTATTGCAGTGATTTTGTAATTAAAAGAATAATGCATGGTTCGCTTTGAAGTTTATATGTATACATATAAAATGTATGCGACGCAATAACATTTGCTATTTATTTTACGTTAATACATTTTATCATTAGGGTTTATTTCATTTCTTAAAGTGCAATAACACTTACCACAAAGTTGCCCACATAACAAACCGAAATGCAGCGCAAACTTTTGCACGAACATCCAAGAAAAGGAAATATGCAGAAACAAATAAAACTTCACTTTTCATTTTCGTAGCAAATAACAACAATAACATCAGTCAATTATAATTGAAATAAAAAAAAATAAAAAAAAAATAAATAAAAATAATAAATAAAATATATTTTTCCCTTACATTACAAATTAATTTGTGTAGTTGCCTATGACAACTTCGATTACAGCTCCATTACATAGTCAGTACTTAGCTGCTTCGCTTACGAAGTCATATGTACGTCATCGGTTATTGTCTAAGTACTTCGTTTCATTTCCAGCTGGGATAATAATTCGACAAAAAGTTTTACTAAAATATATGTACTGCGAAACTATATTTTTAATTTCTCTTAGATTTATTGTTTTTAGTTTTATTAACATTTGTTAGAATGTACATTAAGTCGTTTTGCCTTTTGGGTGACAACATTTACTCGTAACTTGTAAATTATAAAAATACATTAATGTCTGCCTATTTCAAATTTTCATGTAAATGTTTAATGTACCGAAAAATAAGTTAAACATTTTATAGAACCCAAAGCCATTCAAAAATTACTGCCAAAAGTATTTATTCGTTTTTTTTTTTTTTAATTTTACTTTTATCCTAATTTATGAGGTAAAATACAAGCAACACAAAATTAAAGTCAACTCTTTGTTATTATATATATGTATATATATATATATATATATATACACTAGTTTCTGTGTATTTTTTTAACTTTTTACTTTAAAGGGAGTTAATTTTAGTGTTGTCGGGAAAAGCTAAATTAGTTTTATAAAAATGTAAAAGGCAAGTAATTTTATTATTATTATTTTTGTTAAAAATCTATAAAAGTATATTTTCTAACTTTAATAAAATTCATTATTGAATGCTTCTCCTTAAATATTACATTAGCATATTAAATTAATGCTACAAAATATAAATGTAAAATTATTTTTTTAAGTGTTTTATTGAAGGCATTCATTTGCTTTTGATCAAAATATTTAAATACATTTTTAGCAAATTTAATTATTAAAATGATTGAAAATTTTCTAGAATAAATTTTGTTTTAGAAATACATTGAAATTTTTGTTTAACATCAGTTTGATTGGATAATATAATTTAGTTTAAAACCAATTGTTATTTTTTGGAATGAAATCTTTTAATGTTCTGAATTTATAATTTAATTGCAAATTAATTATTTAAATGATTGTTGGTTTATCTTAAACTTTCGTAATAGTTTAATAAAAACAAAAAATTTTTATATTTTAAAAGCATGAAAATTATTCGATTTGTATGGACTTAGAAATTCTGTTGCCATTCCATTAATGAAAGCAGAAAATATGCTAATGCAAATGTGTCTTAAAAAGTAAATACAGTACACCCCAAAATATGAACACATTTTTTCTTCCATTGATTACTCTAAAATGTGAACTTAGTGTGAAAGCTTTAAAATATGAACAACTTATTTTTGAAGTTCTTAACGGACTTTTATCTAAACAGAGATAAAATCAAACAAACAGGGTTGTAAATAAATTCTGGTTCAATTGCATAGTAAACAGTATTCATTTTTGTATATATATACATACATTTAAAAAAGCACAAGTTTTTAACTTTAAAAGAAAAATCCGAAGTTTTCGAGCATTTACAAAAAGGAGCAAGTGTTACTAGCTTAGCGAATAAAATTGGGGTGAAAAGATCTACAATTTGTGGAATAAAAAAAAAACAGAAATTCGATTATTAAATGTGTCAACAATACCTTCCCTCGACCTGGAAAAACAAAGACTGTGTGAGTACCCAAAAATGGAATATGCTGTATACCAGTGGTTTCTGGATATGAGAGACAAAAAGTTTACTATAAATGCACTTATGTTAAAAGAAAAGGCCAAATATCTTCATAATAATATTAAAGAAAATGTTTTGAAGTTCAATGTCAGCGATGGATGGCTTCAAAACTTCAAAAACAGATATGGCGTTCGCTTGCTTCAAATATCTGGAGAAAAACTTTCTTCACAGCCCCACTTAGTGGATCCTTTCATAATGAAGCTAAAAAGTAAAATTGAAGAGTTGGGATTGGTCAATGACCAGCTTTATAACTCTGAATCCGCATGTATTCTTCATGAATGGCAATGTATTAAAAAATGTTGGATAAACGTTTTAAATATGATCCGAAATCGAGACGATCCTGAAGATGAAATACCTTTAAATGTTGTTAGAAACACCCTAATGATGAACTTGGTTGATTTAGAACAAAGTGCAGCTAATGTTTTAAATTCTTTGATACCTGCGGTGTGTATTTTGGAAAATGTGTTTTTAAAACAAAGTTAAATTTTGACTTCACTATAGGTTGAATTTACGGCTTTGAACATTCAAGAATGGAAGGAGGTCACTGCAGAGCGTAACGAGAGTAAAGAGTAATTTTTAATAAGGCATTGGAATGGGCCGAAAGTGAAATGGTTGATTAACGAGATTGGAACGTTTTGAGGCAGTTAAGAGAGCAAGCCGTTTTAAAGGTGGTTCCACAAAAGAAACAGCAAAAAAAAAATAACAGATTTTTTCACATCACTTTGTTTTTTTTTTCGAAGGTACATAATATGTTTATATGACAAGTAACACATAAAAATTTGTACATACATAATAAAAAGTGTTATTTCTTGGGGAAAAGGGAAAATTAAATGTCATTCGTAAATATGAACAATCTTGCAAAAGTGAACTGGCTTGGTTTTAATTAGTTCAATAGCAGCAAATTATTAACCAAAACTGTCGATATTGAAGTCATTGAAAGTTATTGCAATTAAAGAGTAGTGAAGCTTGTAGTTTTTAATTTCGTTAAAGCTTTTAATTAAACAAAATTATTTTTAATTTGTTTGTACTAAATTAATAGCTAACTGAAGCGTATAGTAGATTCTATTTAGAATTTTTTCCATTAATAGAAGTTTCATTTTATTTGATACTAAAAACATATATTAAAGGCAGATCCTTCTTTGTGAGCATAAATGATAATTACTCAAGTTTTGGTTGTATTAACGAGGGTATTCCACAGTGTATTGTCCTGGGTCCAGTATTATACACAATTTTTATAGCAGATATGCCAACAGTCGCAAATATAATTACTGCTACATATGCAGACGATACTGCTTTATTAATCTCAAATGAATCACCGTTAATAGCTTCCGAGATGCTACAAAGTCAATTGAATCTTCCTCAAGACTAGCTTTAGAAATGGAATATTTAAGTTAATGACACAAAGTCTGTTCATGTTACATTTACGCTAAGAAAAAATTATTGCTCTCCTGTTTATTTAAATAGCACAGCTATACCGAGCTGCAACACTGTAAGATATTTAGGCCTTTATCTCGATCGAAGACTTACTTGGAAGGAGCATGTCGAAAAGAAACGTGAGCAACTTAAATTAAAAACAAGAAATATGTTCTGGTTATTGGGCCCAAGATCAAGCTTAAGCTTGGAAAATAAGGTTCTCTTATATCACACAATATTAAAACCTATATGGACATACGACATCCAACTTTAGGGGACGACAAGTAATTCGAACGTTGAGGTATTACAGAGATACCAGTCAAAAATACTTAGACTTTTAACAAATGCGCCATGATTTATTAACAACAAAAACACACACCGAGATCTTTGAATTTTAATGCTAAAAGATGAGATCAATAACTTCAGTGAAAGATACCTTAATAGACTAAGTAATCTTTCCAATGTGTTAGTAATAAACCTGTTAGATGGCAGCGATGAAATCCACAGACTAAAAAGGATTCATGTTCTTGGCTTTCCCTTTCGAAAATATAAAAATTCTAATTTGTTAAATTCTATTTAAATTACAAAAGACAATTTTCTTTTTTTTCCGAGTTTTAAGGAAAATTCAATGTATGTTATTAAAAATCATGAAATTTGCTTATTATTTTAATTGTAAAATAGATTGCAAATAAAACAATAAAAAAAATTAATAAAAGTTTAGGTTACTCATTCTGGAAGTTTTATTCCAAGGGTTCAAAAAAAACCAACATCAAGTAGAAGGATTATAGGCTAACCTGACTTTAGCTATCATCATTAAGGATTACGAACAGAAGATCATTTGATTGAAATGCAGCTGGTGGTCTAACGCGGTATTTTTGCTAAAAAAAGGATGTCGAATCACTATGAAATGTAACTATTGAAAGAGAACGCAATCTTTAATATTTTTCCTGTTTCTCTCCAACAAAGATATACAATAAAATATGTAAATGAAAAACATTGACTTTAGTTTTAAAGATAAAAAATCTTTAATTATAAAAATTTCAATAGAATGCTTTTCAGAAAATATCAATCAATAGTTATGTGCCTGAACTGCTGCCTTTTAAAAATACAAAGAATTTATAGCACTTATCAATATTGTAAATTTTGATTTATGTTGACAAGAGAGGTAAAATTCAATTTTTTTTTCTTGGTATGCACGTATAGAATTAAATAATTATTTATATTTTATGAATTACTCTCCTTGGTAATTTTTCTTTTATTTATATGCAGAGGATTTTTATACAATACATATGTATGTTTGTATACGCATGTATCTACTTGCAATGCTGCTTGTGGTTACTACACAATATTAAACTCATGGTTATATAGAATTGAATCTAAAGCCAGTCCATAACACATACTAGGAAAATAGGGTTAAATAAGAGAGGAGAAATAAAACTAAACGCTTGGAGTATTTCATAAAGCATTCTTGTTATAATTAAAACACGTATAGAAAAATGTTATATTTTATGTAAAATAATTATTTGATAAAATTTATTGCATATAAGAAAACAATATAAAAAATGTCTTATTTAGTTATAAGCTACTCAAAATCAAAGGACAATGAAATGAAATGTGAATTATGTGTAACTTTTTATTTATTTGCTTAATTTCATTATCAAAAATTAATTTTTAAATTTGATCAAATTTAAGCTCTAGGCAAATTAAAATAATTCTTGAAAAAAAAACTATAAAAAATATTTAAATGGTTATAAGCATGACGTCAAAACAAGCGATGGGTCTCCTTCAGACTAATAGTCCATAAATATTAAAAGGCATTATTTGAATGTTGCCTTTTAAGCAAAAGCGGTTGAATATAATTATCACTTTATCATTTTCGGTGAGTTTTCTATACAAAATTTGGATAAAATACACGGATGAGCTATACCAGTGGTAGTGAAATGGTCATATGGATATGCTTTCCCCACAATAATACATATAAATCTTTGAAGAATAAATATTTTATGAAAATATCTTAAAACATTTATGTTTAAAGGAATTAAGCAAAATAACGTGTATTAATATAAATTTTATTCTTAAAATTTTTTTTAGTGGTGTGAAACACAAACCAAATCACAACTATTGAGAAATACCATCGAACTCTTATTTTTATCCATTTTTTTTTTATATTTCAAGATTCTATGTTCAACAGATATTTCGATATATTTTAATATTACTGTTTGTAATTTTATATTTATTTAATTTATTGCTGTAGTCTCTACAGTGATAATCATGGAGTATGGTTCTAGATATCGGGTGGCTGATCAATTTTGCTACATTAAGAAACTCAAATAACTTTTTGTAAAGCTTATGTCATTTATTTTTTAGTAATTCATTTGAAAAATAATACATTTTTATTAAAGTAAATCATGAAGTTTTGAAAATAATTAAATTCAAATGACATCCACCCTCGGTGACACATGTGCGGCACCTTATCAAGAAGTTATTCAATACTGCCTAGAGTATTGCAGCGGGAATTGCCTCAATTTCCATTCGAATGGATTCTTGAAAATAATCTTAATTTATTGGGTTTCTTTTGTAAACTTCTTCATTGCAATACCCCACAAAAACAAAATCAGGTGCAGTGAGGTCAGGAGAGCAACGGAATGTGGAGTTTCTTGAAATCAGTTTATTGGGGAATTTGTGCCGCAATTCTTTCATAACAGGTGTGGCTACGTGAAAAGTTGCTCCATGTTGTTAAAACCAAACATAGTTGAAAGGGATTCTCTTTCGGCGTAGATCTGGAAAGAACAATTCTTCCAACATCTTTTAGTATCTGTCTCCACTGACCGTAACAATAAGACCGATTTCTTCGAAAAATTAAGGCCCGGCAATGAACCTTGAAGGAACTGCACACCACATTGTGACACGCAAAGGATGTAATTACTTGTGATGGAGGATCTGTTGGTTAGAACTACTGCATATTCGACAATTTTTTTCGTTAACATTGCCGTTTTAAACAAAATGTGTCTTGCCAGACATAAAAATGTAGTTTAAGACGTTTTTATTCTCTGACGCCAATTGAATGGTCTTCTCACAAAATTCCAAGCGAATCGAAAAGTCTCTTAGGTTCAGTTTATTTGTTTGTTAATTGAATCTTATATGGAAATTAGTTTAAGTCTTGGTGCAAAATGATCTGCAGTTATGCTGTGCTGATTCGATAATTGAATTGTATGGCAGCAGGTACAGTAGCGATAGTTTCCTGCATCCGAACTGAGGGATCTCTATGATAAGGCATTCTTGCGATTGTGCCACGCTCGGCAAAATTCTTTACGAGCCTCATTATAGTCCATCTGCTAGGAGGAGTGCTACCAAACGTGTGCCTATATTCTTTTTGGACGGAAACTACGGATTATAAAGCGTGAAAGCGTTGTACTATCCAAATTCTTGTTTCGTTTTCCCAATTCTCCATTTTAGTTAATTAACGTTACTCCTATAGTATCATTATCTTTATAAATTAATTTTTTTATTCACTTTTTATAAGGGGCTATCGCAACACCGAGCTTATAAAAGGTGGGGCAGTCTCATTAAGCCTTAAAAGAGACATAAGAAACTGTCTACTGTTTAAATATTTTTGACAATATTGACAACACAACCAATAACTAAACTAAATCTTTCGAATATGGAAAATTCTCGAAATCGGTTCACAAATAGGGGATTACATAAAAAATATGCCGAGAAAAAAACTTTTAAAATAACATTGAAGTCGGTTAAAATAAATAAGTAAATTTTGTATTTATTTTTTAAGTTTATCAAATTACTTTATTTAGGTAGCTGGTTGAAATCATTATAAAATTTTAAAAAATCTAGTTTTGCTTAATTCAGGTCAAACTAATTGAAAAAAGTCATAAAAATGTTGTTGTCATTGTGCTATCTAAAACACGGCTTGATAATGATATCATCGCATCGTAAGCGCTCGGCGATTGTATCCTACAAACAGTCAGTAACAGCAGTTTTATTCTGATAGGAATGACAAACAATTTAATACCATACAAATTTTCATTAAATTTTCTAGCGTAATTTTTTAAGTTTTTCGTAAATAAAGAAAAGAGAATTAAATACAATTCGACTTAAAAAAATTATAACAAGAAAAATATATAAAACGCTTCTGATATTTTACAACTTGCTAATATGTTCATTTTTAAATTTTGTGTTTTTTATTTTACGTTTGTCATTTAGAATTTTTGAGAAATGTTATTAGTCCTTGGTCTTGTTAATTTGGTACTTGGTATGTTTAATAAAGTCGTAAAAATAGTGACTGATAGTAAAAAAGAGTTATAACTAAAAGCTTCGTTTTACACTAGTATAACTTCATTTACTTCTGTTATTTTTTGTATTCCTTCGCAAAGTATTATATGGATAAATTATATAAATGTAAGTATATCAGAATCTTTGCTCTATAAATCCAGATTTTTCTTGTATCTTTTCAGGAGTCATACAAAAATGACTGAAAAACTGTCACACACAGTGGAGATGAAAAATATTTGTTGTTGGCTCAATAAAGAAAATCTAAATGCGCAATTTTAAACTTTACAAGACGAGATTGAAGAATAAAGTTGTGAGAGAAAAAATTAAATTAATTTGAATTAACAATTCTAAATCAGTTGTAATGAAAATTAAAATTTATATCGGTTAGTATTATTATTCTTGTGTTGTAACTAGTTTTATGTTCTTTTTTTTTTACTTGTTAAGGATTTAATTCTTTGTCCAAAGATCAAAAACGAAATATCGCAAGGAATGAATTGCTAAGTGAAATCATTTTTCATTAATTGTCTACTTATCTGCCACAGCCAAAAGCTGCCGATTTTGAAAACTTTAATCGTTCGCTTATTCTTAATCACTTCTATCTATGATAGATAGTTTAATTATAGATAAATAGATCCTGATCAATAGAAAATTTGCATATACAACATATGACTTGCTTACAACCGAAAAATATATTATGATGATATTAAAATATTTATTTAACCTTAGCGGAAGCACATTTTAACTTAAACACAGCTGGTATCTCTCTGCACAAAAAATATTACTTCTACCACCTTTGCAATAGCATGTATTTAAAATGACATATTAAAGGGGGCTCCATAAGTAATACAATTTAATTAAATGGTATTGTCTTCTGAAACATTATACACAGACAATTGAGATTTATATAGAACATGTACTATTAAGTCGGTTAAAAAATCAAATTTAAAATTCAAAACTGAAACAAAGGGTATTCCTTTAGGTGATTTTGTTTGTCTTACATAACCTTAAATTTAACACATAAAACTGTTTGACTCTTAAAATTAAAATAAAGCTTATTACTTATTACGTCCGCTATAATAACTACAGAATTTCTAGGGTGTCCCTATAAGCCCGGAAATTTAATATATATTAAAATGTGCATTTATTGTTATGTTCACTATAACATCAAGTGGTGTTATATGTGATGTTATTGGAACTACTATAGACAAATAATTAAAACTTTTACTTTTGCCCACTATAGGCAAACTATAAAATTTGAAATTAAAGGTTCTATCATTTGATGTGATTGTTGTAATCTTTCGACCTGTTGTAGATAAAAAATCGAAATTTAAAGTGTATATTAAAACTTATATTTTATATTCGATTGTGCTCTATTCGTATATATTTCAATGTCGCTTTGTTTTTTGTAAGAATAAGAAGATATATTTGTCACTGTAAAGAAATAGTTACAATCAAGTAAACATAGAAAAGTATATACGTATGTTATGGACATTTTAAAATGAAGCAAAAGTTTAAATATATTTATTAGTATTATGGTCCACATCACTTACACTCGCTCTCTCCAGTACTTTTCCCATTTGGTTTTTTTTTATTTTCAGCATTTAAGTTTCATTTGCTTTCAATGCCACAAAAATATATTTCGCCAAAGGATAAATTTAGTTAGCTGTATCAGTTTTACTTAACACATTTATATATTCTCACATTGATGCAACTATATGTAGTGAGCCTGTTTGGTATGCGAACAAACGGGTGAGCCTTAAACAGAATTTATATAGAAACCGGGTATTTAAGTAGTTCAATAAATATTGCAGTCTTTTTTTCTTAAAAAAAAAACATAATTCAAGTTTAAAAGTTCTTAGTAATAACTAAAATTTTCCATAGCTCAGTTTTCTATGTTCAGTTGAAATACCAAGTTTATTAATAGAAGAGTAACAATATCAATATGTGCTTGGCTTTTCCGACGGGGTTAATTTCAATTTTATTTGGGTACGGTTTTCCGTCGACCCTCGTCAAATTTGGTTTGTGAACAAACCGGTTTCGGCTGTTTGCCATCTTCAGTGTTCTTTTCGTACTCTCGGAGTAAAGAACACGGAGTACGAAAAGAACACTGAAGATGGCAAACAGCCGAAACCGGTTTGTTCACAAACCAAATTTGACGAGGGTCGACGGAAAACCGTACCCAAATAAAATAGTAACAATATCCTTTATAATGTTTAAAAATTTTTTAATTTTTATACAAATTATTTGAGTGTGTTATCTTATAAAAAACGTCTATATTCATATTCTTCAAATTTCGTTTACTGAAACATAACAACGTTAACCGCTACTTATAACTATTGCAAAAGTTTTAATAAGCGCTCATTAAAATTTAATACATAAATGAAGCAGGTATTTTTCCGTAAAGACAGGCACAACGAAAAATTTTAGTAATTTTAGTCGATATTGTACTTAAAACAGACAAATATAATTTACATTACAGTAATTCTGTATAGTTTCGATTGCGCTATTGAACACATTACATTCAACTAGATAGGACGATAATCAAGTTTGCTTTATCATTGCCGGGTGATAAAACAAAGTCTCTGTTTTAAAAACCGTATCGGTGGTAATTACTAATAAATAATAGCTAAATCAATAAATAGTGACCTGATTTTGTATTTGTGTTATGTTGTGTTGTTATCTTTTGAATAAATTACTAAAATAACTAACAGCTGTATGAAAAGCTATAGAATATTGAAATTTAATTAACATATTCTAACCTGTCTTGATCTGTGATTATACCGATTACATGTCCCTTTCTATTGCATTTATTAAAAGTAGTTGTTCTCAATTTTTTTTTTCAGAATAAAAAAAATAATACATGTAGTGGGGTTTTTCAACAAGAAGTTTGTTAAATATTATAATATAATATTCGTATTATATTACGAAGAGAAAAGTTCGGCTATTTTGAGTGAATAATTGTAACTGGAAAATGTCCATCGCGACCACTTTAAAAGATGTCGATTCTTTCATTAAAGTTTTGAATCACTTTTAGGCAAAATGGCTATCGTATTATGTTAATCATATCACGGATTTTGAAATTTAAGGCTGAAATCCATTCGATTGGCTCCTTCTAGACTCTGTCTTTAACATAGTCGCACAAAAATAATTCAATTGTTTTACATCACAGTTAACTGCTAATTGTAGTAAAATTATGTGATCGGGAAATTTGGTTTGCAATAAACTAATCGTTTCATTGGCTATGCGACATGTGGCACCGTTCTATTGAAGCCACATGTCATCCACTTCGTCAATATAGGTAAAAATTGTTATCTTAAGATAACATGATCCATTGACCGTTACCGCAATTGCAGCCTCGTCTTCAAAAAAAAAACAAAACAAAAAACGCCCCAGTCACGCCTCCAGACCACATAGCGTACCATACATTGACACGTTGATTATGCAAAGTGAAAATGAAAACGATTTTTTCAGAAAAACAACCGGCTGTTTTTTTCTGAAAATTCCTGAATGAATTGAGCGAATCTACGGCGATTTTAAGGGTCAGTCGATCAATGGCTAAACCTGTTGAACCTTTTAAGTCTTCAAAATCAAATCCTTATGTAAAATTTGCTATGTGATGGTTTTTAATAACCCCAATTGTTGAGAACTTTGAGGAATTGACAAATTTGGATCTGCTTCAACAATGTGGCTCAAGGCTGCGATCTTTTCAGCTGAACGACCCAATCAAACATGCGTTGATATCCATACATTTTGTATCGACTCAAATTTATCGATCAGAAGGACGTTTTCGTTACCCTAAAATGACACGAATTTTATGATTTTCCTTCGAAATTGAATTCATTGTGACAGTGGCCAAGACATCTACTACGAATATGTCGATAGTGTTACCAGAATTGAAAAACAAACTTCTTATCTAAAAACCCTATTCTCTAAAAAAATATGTTGTTAAATATCACGATGAACGCTCCCAACAATAAATCATGGTGATGTTTACGTTTCGACAGCGTATATTTTGTGAGAATATTCCACATTAACTTGTTAAGCTTTTTGAAGAAAAGAAATGCGATTAGGTCATTAGGTTTCTAGCATTTTTTAATTGCATAAGTTAAGATTTCATAACACTGATATATAACTTACTTTGTTAAAAGAGCTGTAAAATTATTATTTTTCCATATTTTGTACACCTTTGTGAGGTTTTTTCTTTATTTACGATTTAAAATTGTACTTTGTGTAATTTGTTTTTTTTTTAACATTCTTATTTTTTTCGTTCATACATTTTGTAAAATTTTTGGTTTTAACAAGAAAAGCCAATGTCTTTTTTTTGTAGTTAAAAATGATTTATTTGCTTTAAATATCCTTTAGATGTTTTAGTTGTTTTTCTAAATCGTTTGATTTTGCATCCCCGAATTTATAAATATTTTTTTGATTATAAATTTTTAAAAATTTTAACTAAACTGCTAGTTACAGCTGCTAGTAATAACGCAAATAAAAAATGCATGATATGAAGAAAAAACTGCCACTGACAGAAATTTGTATGTTTGAGCTGAGCAAATTTATAAATATTTAATAGATTATTAAAAATGATTTGTGGTGTGAATCTAAAAATTCTTGCTCTCACATTAATTTCTCATTTTATTTAATGATTCTGCAGAGTCTTGAGTGCATATTATTTCGTTAAATTTTTGAGATATCTGCACGTGTATTAAGTATCAAGTTAAAAGTCTAAAGGAAATCAAAAACGTATCCCGCAGAAATGACCACAAGAATTATGCTGAAATAACATTCTAATTTTAAAGATATCAAGTAAATAAATATATCTTAGCAATTTAGCTATAGTTAATAGATATTACAGTCTTCAAAAAGGGTGTTTTTACTGTGAAAGGATTTAATGTTAACACATGTTAAATATTTACTTTCTTATTTTTTGTTTTTTATTCTATGAAACGAATCACTATCCAGCGATGGAAAACTAATTAATAAATCATTGGGTCACCCTAGTACAGTCTGTTGGATGTACACTTGTCTATTAATGTATAGTTGTTCATGTCTTTGGGTGCCTGTGCATAAAGTTGCAAACTTAAATTTATACTTGTAATCCATGTCTATCAAACGAAATGTCCAAACATAATTTCTGTTCATGAAATTTGTGGTTTTTCATTATACAAACGTAATTTCTTGCATCTTTTTGCTGTTGATGATGATACTGTTGTAACGCAATACCGTTCGTATAACACCAGTTAAAATAAAGTGTTAAAGGAACAAATAAAGCTGTAGCGAGCAAAGTAAATATATTTTATATTTAAACTCTTTCCTTCATTTATTTTTATCGTTGTGCCTTTTGACGTTGCTTTGACGATGGAATATAGTCATTAAGGCTTCATGAAAATATATATATTTTTTAACGGACATTGAAATGAAATATTTTGGAATGTAAAATATTGTGACAGTTAATAGTCGTGCGTACCATAAGCTTATGATATTTCAGAAGTATTTTATATTTACTCTTCAGTTTCAGTCTCCACATTTGTTTTTATAGTCAGCAATGGGGAAAACGAAAATGCTTTTGAGAGGCAAAAAAATTCGCAACTTACTTTATTGAGAGGGAAGAATTTTTAACTTAAATTGTTTAGTCTTTTTAATTGTTATGTTTTACTGATAATAAAATATAAGATAAACTTTTAAATTCTCTCTGCTTTTAATTGTTTTTATTTGTGATTTCCGCCCATTAGAGCTTTTAACTGAAACATACATTCTTATAAGCTCTGCAAATGTGGGTTTTCTTAATTATTGAACAAATTAATGGTTAAATAATTTCTTTAAAGAGTATAAAATTATGATGATTTGGTAATCCAAATTTTTTAAATCGCTTACAGCTACTTGAGAGCATCTCCCCTTTTTATGGTTATTTTAAAACTATTGATTCATAACCATTATCCAATAACAAATCAGAAAACACCAGGTGTTTACTTTATTATTTTATATAATTTTTTGTATCGCTAAGAAATGGGATTAATACGTAAATGGAAAACATGCTCCAAAGACATTTGCCATTAATATGCATATTAATTATTTTTTTTATTCTCAACATTATGAAGTATTTAATTGCCCTTGCAAAGAAATTTTTAATCTAATAATAATAATAGTAATATTATTTACAATAAACACTTCATTGACTAAGTAGTTATTCATGTTATCACCTCAATGTATTGTTTAAGTTTCACTTTTTTTATAAGATTTTTCCATTTCATTGTTTGCATTACTCTCAACTATTTGAGAACTTTCTATGCCAGTGTAAGATATGCGGAATGAAATGATTTTGTTTCATTATTCTTTGGACTTATTAGTTGTTATTATTGAAGTATCGTGTATTTGTGCCATAGAAACAATAAAAAATTAAAGTAGAAAAAGTATCTGCAATTGTTCTATTGTATTTAAATGTGTCTTATGAATACATACACACACTGTTAGCGTTCACTATTTTAAGTAATTTTAATATATATATATACATGTCTATAGAGATATTTCTTTAACTAAATAGGAAATCTATGAAGAAAAATTTTGAATGCAAATTGAACCACGTGGTAACTTACTTATTTAGGTATTGATAACGAAATTAAATCGCAGAATTAATAGGGAGGAATAGTTATCTTGATGCCACTATGAAGCCCTTGATATAAAAATCGCTGAAGAATTTAATTTTCTCTTAAACTGGATGCATTAAATTATTATTGAAACATTTTTATTATTTAAAGGCTTAAACAAAAAAAAATAATGCGAACTTTTTATGAAGAAGTTGGGACAACCTGATTCAAACGAAACAAATTGAAGCCACCAGGGCAATGTGCGGATTAAAACGTTAAGAGAAAAAAACTTGCCACTCATTTATTTTTACGTACTTTTTATGCGGCAACTTTAATTTAGGATAAGCTAACGATCTGACCTATTTCCATGGGTAATTATGGTTCCTTTAATACCTAATAATAAGATTTCATTTAACGACAATATATCAGAAGATTAAATAGTTTACGATGTATTTTGGCTTCAGTTTGAAGTATTTTCAAATTTTCGAAACAAAAAAATTTGCTGACAGTCAATCGTCGACATTACTGAAATTTGAATATTGCAAATAGAATACGTTAGAAAGCATCGACCTCAAAGTTTTTCGACAAATGTATGTGGCCAAGGATTCAGTTTACATCTCACCGCTTACAGCAGATGAAATTATTAATTTTATTACACGACAAATTACCATTTCAAAATATATCCAAGTCTATGCTGTTGTCTAATCGTTGAGCTTTGTAAATAAACGTTTTATTTCTAACTTTCCTCGAACATAGCATTAACTCAGGTTTTTAATTCTGACACACATTAAAAGCTTATGATAACAAAAGCAATAATTAAAAACGTCTATATTATTTACTTAAACTGTCCTCTAGCTGTCAATTTCCTTTTGGGTTCTTCTAACATGTATAGAAAACATATGGACTTTTAAAGTGTGAGAGAAAAATATTAAAAATAAATGAAACAACAAAATATCGAAAACAAAGACGTTAAGATTACAATAATACAATAACAATAGAATATTCTATTGTTGTTATTGTTGAGTAGTTAGTTGGATTGCCTAACGAAGCTGCATGTGTACTAGCATTATAAGCCCTGTGACAATAATCAACAATAGCGACAACTAAATGAATCCTGTTGCAAATGCTTTTGTTTAAGCATTTATTTTCTTCTTATTTTTTCCTCCATCTTTATTCTTTAACATTACAAAAGAGTAAATTCTAATACAATGTACGAATGCAAAAATGTATGCTTTTGTGTTTGAGAGTTTAAATGACAAATAAAACGAAATTAAGATGAATTAAAGAAAATAGTGAAAGGGGGTAATTGTTATATTAAGTATACATGGTTACACAGGTATTTATTTTTTTATGTACATATGTAAATATTATTTTCATATAAAGGGTGATTCTTTGGTTGCTTGTTTTTTTTTTTCTAAATCGACCAGACGATGACTGTTGTTCATGCAATACATTATCCCGGAGCCGAAAAATACGGTTAGAAGGTACACAGACAAAAATTACTCAAAAGCGACGCTATTAGAAATTATAGTTTGATAAAACCAACTAATAATTTATGTTAGGATTTCTGTTACTTTTTTCACTAACGGATTAAAAATGATTGGACTCTTAATGCATTCTTAATAAGTAGTGTTAATGAGTAAATCAATTAATAGGAATTCATATCCTGCATTCAGTGAAGAACTTTGTCCTTTTCTATACATGGTCGTATGCCAACAAAATAACCTGTGAAACGCTGACCTATATATAAGATTATCAGATAGAGTAATGTACGTTGTACAGTAATTCTACGGCGATTGAAGATTTTATTTTCCTCTTAAAAAAGAAACGTTAGTCGTTAGATTTTTCCACCAATTTATCATGGCAATTATCCAATTCTCTTATTTTATTTAAACTTAAATCTTATCAGCATCGTACTGCTCCATTGAAAAATTGTTTAAAAATCGAAATTGCGCGTATCGTTAATATTTTGCTTCATGACTCCAATCTCTAATATGTGGGGTATGAAATTTATTATTTGTTATAACAAATAACGAATTAAGAGTAGTAAATTCGTAAGTATTAATTTTGAATTTGTAGGTTGGGAAATTTTGGCAGAGTTGTAGTATCATCATTTCTTTGACATTGATCCTATTTTTTTTTTATACAATCAGAAAACAAATTTTCGCCAACGTTCAACAATTTTCTCCTATAAAATTAGTTCTTTGTAAGACATCTAAAATGGTAGGCATAATTGTATGCTTACGATTGTGGATATGCTAAAATAAATGCTTTCAGTTTTAATAATTAAGGGAACGTTGGTGGTATGTTCGTTGCGCATATTTTTTCTATTGTTTATGGAAAAAACAATATAATTGAAAATTCCAACTTGTTTCTGACTAAAATATCTCCATTTGGATATATATATAAAACAAGCTAACATATCGTAGTATATCGCATTTAGCCAACGCTACTAAAAACAAGGAAGAGTGTGGTGCTATGTTTAAGAAGTTTGGATCTATTCCGTTGAAAGGGTAATAAGAGGCTATGCAGAAAGAGTATATTAGAAGCGTCTCGAAAGGTATAGTTTTGAAGATGACATTAAAATTTCGACATACTTATTTATATAACGTATTTGCGAATATCTTGCGATTTCTATTTATATCTTCTTGACACGGTGTTTATGATATGAATATTTTAATTTATTAAAAAACTAATTTTGTTGATTAAATTTTATATGACCTTAAAATATTTTATTCCATTCCGCTGTTCATTTCTCTCACTGTAGTTCATATAACATTCATTTACGTATTTTAATTTCAAAGTTGTATTAAAATCTTAAAATTGTAAATGTTATAATGTGTCCTGCTTTGGCTTTCCTGTTTCAGTTTTAACATGTTATTTGGACTGTGTTGTTTTCTTTTATTCAAAATATATGACAACGTTTCATGGTAAATTGCATACAATTATGTTGCTGTTGCTTCTGTTGCTGTCGTTTTTTGTTACTGTTTTTTCTATGGCTGTTACTTTGTGTTTTGTTTTTACACTTAAACTAGTGTTGCTGCTAATGTTGTTGATATTTTTGCTTTTCATTCATTTTAATTCTTATAATTTCATTTTATTGTGTTTCTTTCACTTTTTAGCTTTTTGTGGCGTTTCATTTTATTTTGCTTTTTGTTTTTATTTTGTTGTTGCTGTAGTTGTCTCCTGCAATTATTTTTAAATTTTATTGTTAGTGGTTGTGGTGTTGTTGCTTTATATATATTTCATATAGCATTTTTTATTTTATTTTTATTCTTGTCACATTTGCTGTTGTAGGTTTGTGTTTTAATTACAATACAATATGAAGCAGTTACAAGAACAATATAAAAGTACGAGGAATTAGGAGTTAAAACAGCAGCAAGCACTCAACTGCATATAAACTAAAAACGCTTATTTTGTTATAATATTTGTCGTAACTACTACTTAACATTAATATATAAACATGTGAGTGTCTGTTTATGTTCACAAGCAATTTAATTCGCATGCAGGTATGAAATATAACACTACCGACCGTTTTTTAAAGTGCACCTTAATTGGTTATTAAATATTTTAAAATTTTTCAAGTATACAAGGTGCAAAAATTATTTAATAAATTGCTGCCCCTTATAGATCAGTTGATTTTATTTTAGTATATCAAGTAAGTCGGACAAAAAAACTTTTACCAATACCAGTTTTGGAATACTTCCTCAACAAAATTAACAAAAGAATATTTTAGCAAGTTTTAATCTAAATACGCAAATAACGATTGAGAGAATGTGGGTTCCAATTTGCTTTGTTAAATAAATGTGTAATTTATTTTATAATAATATTAAAACAGTATTTTATGGTAATTATGTGTTTCTTATGTTGATTTTGTGTTGGCACCTTTATATATTTGACTCTTACTGTATAGTATAAAATCCTATTTCGCACTTAAGTGTTTCGGTGTGTTTTTTTAAGTTAACTTTGAATTGTGGCTACTATTCTAATTGTTTTCTTTTTGTTGCTGTCTTTTGTTTTGTTTTGAATAATTTTCTTTTTTTTTATATATATATAATGATGAAAGGTATTTTATTATAATAATTTTCTACGAGAAACAAGAAATTCATAACGTATACTTATTATAACACTCTTACCAACATAAAGATGTTCAGTAATGCATCCATTGTCAAAGCGTGTGTACTGTGGTCGAGAATGGTGAATGTATATATATATATATTATATATATATATATATATATATATATAATAATATTTGGTAAAATGATGCAGGGGTGTTTTCTATAGATTAACAATACTTTTTTGTCAGTTCACAGAACGATCAATATATTTTCACTGAATTTGAAATTGTTAAAAACGAAGTATAGATCTACTTACCAAATTAAATTTGATAATAACTACTCGCAATAAATAATTTTGCAAGGAATATTACTTTAATTAATTTTAAAACTCTATGTATGATGTTGTGTTACATTGATAATTAAAACAAAGAAGCCGTAAGTACGAAAATTGTATTTTAAACAACATTTTTTATTAAGGGGTCTGGACTCGGTCGAAATACTCATCCAGTACTAAGAAAATATTTTTGGAAATGTATTATAATGTGTGATACAGACAATCTTGGATAAAATATCTTGTGTATTTCTCAGGCACCTCCAAATTTTAATTGAGAAAAAAAATTGCAGAGGTCATATAAACTTATGTCCCGATCGTAATTCAAAAGAAGAACACCAGAATACTAGAATACTGCAATAAATAAATATCTGTAGGGAAACTTTCAGAATTAAAAAAAATTAGTGTACACAAATGTTAAGAAATTTTTTTTTTGTTAACCATTCTCTTATCCATTATGGTTTTTTCTTTTTCTTATATACAACAATCTACTACAATAGATCTGTTTGTTTGTGTGCATGTTGCTAGTGCCGTTTTTAGTTAATTTGAGATGATGGCAGCACAAAATCAAACTAAAAACAGAGACTTACCAATTAACTAGCATGTCTATGTACATCAACTCATCCAGTTTACACACACAACTTTCTAATAAAAAATTTCTATCGTTTCTAGGAAGCTTTAGAATAATAACAATAGTTTTTAAATATTTTTATTTCTTTGTATTGCAAATAAATACACAAATTTAGACTTTCCCTTTTAAAATGTATATTGAACACAGCTTCGTTTCCATTATATTATTGAATTTTTAGTCAATTGAAAGAAAAATTAAAACTAAATAAATACGATAGCAAAGCTTTTTTCAGCTCTATCCCTGCTTTCTAGCAAAACTCGACCTCGACTTACGGTTTACATTTAGGGTTTCTTTCGCCATAAAAGAAGTCAAAATACTCCACTGTATGTGGTAACTAAGACAAAAACAATATAGTTTTATAGGTTTTTTGTTTAATGTAGATTAAGTGTTACAAAGGGTTTAAAGCACTTAGCACACCATTTTACTTTATCTACCTGCATACATAAACATAAAAAAAATATACTTATATAAAAAGGTAAAATATTTGTAATATTAAATATGAATGTAGAAACATAATTTTACGTTACTATTAACTGGGCAGGCTTGAATTTTAAAGTTAATTTGTAAATGCTCTTCAATATACCCAAGGACGAAGCTTACTATATTAATGATTATACAAGTATAACTTAGTAGAAAAGCGACATATCAGCATATAAATCACTTTATAATTCACCATCTATTTAATTTATAATTTTTAATTTATGCGATTATTTAATAAAATTAAGTTTATAGAAAAGCTCAGCTAGTCAGTATGGATTTGAAAACTTATTAGCCAGTGCATTATAAAGATGCTTATTATTAACTTGTTTCATCTTTTCATTTTGGAAAGGAAATTTAGTTTTTTTTTTGTTTTTATTGAAGATTTTTATCTCATAATAACAGGTTTTAAATGTTAGATGGGATTATAGAAATAACAACTAAGTAATACTAATACCTAATTTAATGTTATGTTTACGACGGGCATCTGTAAAATAAAGCAAAACTTAATAAATGACCTGCATTTTTTTAATTCTTATGGCATTTAAGTAAATTTTTGAACATTGTTTAATTACTCTCTATGGCGATATTATATATCGAAGAACAAGGGTAACCAAAAACTAGTGTGGGGAGGGGTTCTAAAATTAGGGTAAAGTTAGGGCTAAGACTACATACTTATATTAATCAACAATTGCAATTGTTTAAGTTTTAATAACTTATTAGAAATAGTTTTTAAAAACTTTATTCGATACGTGCTTTCCTATGCTCAGCATTCCATGTTAAGAACTAACATATTCATTTTTATCACTCCAATAATTAAGTAAAGAAAAAGTTTACAATCAATAAAATAAAAATATATGTTCTAACAACTTATTGCAATCTATCTGTAAAAACTGTTGGGACAGTTAAATTAAGCTTTTTGGATTAAAGTCTTTTATTTATATTAAAATATAAACATACACATGCGTGTACAGAAGTTAGCAATATTTTATAGAAAAGAATATTTTTATTGATTTTTTATTATTATTATTACCATAGCTCTTTAATCAAAATTTGTAGTTATTTTAGCATTTATTTACTTTATGCAGTTATTATTTTATTTGCAAACTAACATTTTAGTTGTAATTAAAAATTTATATCGTTGCTTCTACATTAAAAGGAGTCAAAATCTACATTACGTAGTGCATTTAAACGACACACAATTGCTAGAAATTCTGCTAAATTTTATTTTGTTGTTTTTATAATCTTTTTGTTGTGGTCATTTCATTACATATGTATGGTTTGGTTGCTTTCTGTAAATCTTTTAATGACAAAAAACAATAATAATCCGTTTACTAAATTTGTAACAAGTTTTAAAAACAGCTTTTATTTCAAAATTATTTAAAAATTATTCAAAAATCGTAAAATAAAGCAGAAAATAGAAAGTAAAAATTTTGAACGAAATTGGTTGCTTTGTTTATAATGAGAGAAAAATTGCAACAAAAAAAGAATCTCAAACCGAAGTGCAACTTATTTTTTAATAGCCAATTTAATTCTAAAATTTTAGTTTATCTTAATTTATGTTTTTAAAACTGTAGGAATATGATAACGTTAAAATCATGCGATAATATTATATTGTTACTACAAAAAAATATGATTATTTCTTTATTATATCATGACTTAAGTTTGATTTTTATAGATTTCGCTGTATATGATTTTTCATTTAGCAAGAAATAATAAGTTGCTCGAAAACTTCCTTCTCTGCAACAAATCTCTCAAAATTTAGCTCTTAACAACACCATTTAGTTTATTTTCTTACAGTAAACTACTGCAAGTGCAACTACACCTGCTCATAATACTACGTTAGTGTTCAGATATAAACAAAATGGAAGTAGCTGTCGTTGGGACCAGCACTTAGGGGATGATACCTACTCATGCATTCCATTGTGCCACAACCAGGAAATAAGCTTATGGGGGAGGAAGGAGGGATTTGAATTTTTCTACATTGAAAGTGACAGGAAAGACCTCTGGAAGGAGTTTATTCCACATTCGAACTGTTCTGCTAAAAAACGAATATTCCCTGTAATGTGTAGTGCGATTCACTGGCCATTCGACCATAAATGGATGCACTCTGAACGAAAATCGAGTCAAACGTAACAGTGTACGAGTTACGGGAACAAGTTTCCTAATTTCGTTAGAGCACTTACCATTGTAGTAACGATAAAACAGTGAAATACAATCTACATTGCGTCGATGCTCTAGGGAGTCAATAGAGTTGGATACCCTACCATCCCCAACTAGCCTTTTGGCCCTTTCCTATACGCATTCGAGCTACTGCAAAATAGACTTTGGGGCGACCGAAGTTGTATATATAGGATATATGATGGGATATAGGTGGTATAAATAGTAAGAATATCGGATGGAGTGAAGTATCTCTTACTTGAAAGCTCTCACTTGAAAGCTTCTTTAGAAACTTGAAAAATATGTTAATCCACTGAACATCACACTTAATTTTCATGCCAAAAACCATAATAACAGGTCCAGCACCATTTTCGAACACAGATCTATGCAAAAGTATATAACATTGCGTATTAAGGGCATTAAAATCAACTCTTTTCGTACGACTAAATTCAGACATCGCTGCGGGATCGTGATTGGCCGTATCATTCATGTTCTGCCTTTTGGAATTCACCTCCAACTGATTAGGTCTATTACTGAATGAATACAAATGACATATGGTGCTGTCACCTGTGAAAGAGTATATAGGGCTGAAGTTTTGACAAAGAATTTTAGAAAAATAGGAAATAGTTATCACTGACTTAATTTTGAACTCGTCTGATGAAATCCCATCTATAACAACTCATACAGTGAAATTCCTGATGCTTGATTAAGTTGCGCGAATAGATTTAATACCACTGCTCAACTGAAATACAATACTCTTGTAGAGTACCACAGAACACAATTAATCATTCCTGTAACATTATTTTAACTTATAAAAGATTTTTCAACAAGAATAATGTTTTCTAAAAAAAAAATTAAATAATTCTTAATCACTTTTTGGAAAAATCAGAAATCAATCACATCACAGATTTTGAGTTTTAGGGCTGAAATCGATTCGATTCGCTATGTATAAGCTCTTTCCTTAACGTAACCCCACAAAAAATAATCCAGTGCTGTTAAATCACACGACCTGGTTGGCTACTTAACTGTTGACTGTCATTAAATTATGCGATCGGGAAATTTGGTTTGCAATAAACGATAGATTTCATTGGCTGTGTGACATCCGATACGGTCCTGTTGAAACCATATGTCAGTGATATCCATGTCGTCAATAATAGTCAAAAATTGACTTGTTAGCATTTGGATCTGCTTCAACACTGTGGCTCACAGCTGCGAGGTTTTCAGTTGAACGACCCTGTCGAGAACGCATTGGTGTTTGCACATTTTGTATTGAGCCTGTCGACTCAAATTTAACAACCAACTTCTTAATAGCAGTCTCTGAAGGATGATTATGTTGTCCCAAAATATCACGAATTTTACGAAATGTAGCTATGAAAATGGTGGTTCGTGCGAAATTGCATTCATTGTAACAATTTCCAATACATCTACAACGAATATGTCCAAAAACTAAATGTCAAAACTTTGATGTTGGTGTTGTCACAATTGAAGAGCAAAGTTCTTTTTAAAAACCCGATAAATAGAAATCATAGTTGCGAGCCATGAAGCATAGTAGTAGCTATGGGTTGCTTAACCTTTTGATTAACTAGACTTTTTTTATAAAATTGGTATTAAAGAAAATTAATGTTGACGTATTTTTTTTTTTGCTGTAATAAGAATAAGAGATTCTTGAAATAAATAAACAAAATCAATATATAAGAGATAGTTAAGTATAATAACAAAAGTAATTAAGAACGAGCAAGTAAAGTTTCTTGCATTTACTTTAGTAATTGTATAAGAAAGAAATAGTTTTTATCATTCTAGCAAAAGCTTTAAATATAAAGATGAGTGTGTAAGTAGCTAATAAAATTATCATTATTTTATTATGTCAGTAAAATTGTTTTCAAATTTCAACAAAATACCATATTTTTCAAAATATATTGCAAATAAAAATATACATTCATATTAATTTTTGCACACCGATTACACATTATAACCAACCTGAAAAATATACTTGAAATAACTTAGTATTTTGGCTCAACTATTTCGCATTTATTAGACTTCAGTCATTTTTCGTCAAAAGAGCTAAAGTATTTTTAGGAGAAGTTTGTTCAATAGTAAAAACTTTCGTTAACAAAATTCCAAAATCTTGCAGGCAGCAGTGGCCGAACACAAAAAGCTAAAAAAAATATTAAAAGAAAAAAATAAACAATTTTATTATCTGGAATAATTTTAAATTAATCTACGTTAATTTGTACTAGATGCCTTATCAAAATTTTTTTTAATGTATTATTACCCCAATGTATTTTACCCCAAAGTTTGTACAGAATATTCATGAGTCTTATATTTCAATCCTATGTATAAAAATTTTAATAATAAATTTAAACAAATTGTAATTATTAAAAAAGAAAATATGAAATAAAAAAAAAATTCACTAGTTGAGGTATTTTTCGAAATAAATCATGTAAAATTAAAGTAAGAAGCTTAGGCCAGTCACATGGTATTTGTGACGGATATTGTTTACCAGTTAGCACATTAATATAATAAATTTTAAGTATTTTGTTTTATAATAAATATTAAATCAAAAATAACATGTTTAAATAAATTCTGCTTAATAAATTTGAGTTTAATTTTTCAGCTTACAAAATCATCTCAAAAATCATCTAACTCAGACTCTGTATCTTAAGTTGAACATGTTTGACAATAAAAGTATAATTAATATTTTCCCTAACAATTAGCCTTATTAAAATCAAATTTATGAACAGAGTTAAAAGGTAAAAAGTAAATAGGAAAAAATATATTTTTATTTTTAGTTTTTCTCTCTTCTTAACACAGTGTTATATTTGGGTAAATATACATTTTTATTTAAAAAAAAATATTTCTTCGACTTTTACCTTTTGAAGGATTCTTTTGTTTTATTTCGGGTAAGAATTCAATTATTCCAATTAGTGTGTCAGAAATAATTATTTAAGACGGTCTGCTCCCCAATAAACACTTCTATGTTTGCTTGGTAGAGTAACTTTAATATTGTCGTGTTTTGCCTATTTGGTTTATAAAATATAACAGATATGGGTATATAAATGTGTATTAATTTAATAACAAACTTTAAATTATTTTAAAGTATTTGAAACAAAATTAATTTCACAACATCTGCTTAAAACTATTGAATATTTGCAGAGTTACTTTAAAAATTGTGGCATTCGCTCATGATTATGCGAAAGCGGAAAAACTGTGTTATACTTAAAAAAAAATAGCAAAACTCCCTTTAACAATTTCATACATCACCGGGCTTAAACAGATGAACAGGGAAAACAGAAAACCTGTAATATTTCACAGATATTTCGCTTCAAGCGTCTATATTGTCATTTTATATAAGAGGACATATTATTTGTGACATTTGTTATAAATAAATAAATTAATTCATTTTAATTTAATTTTATATTAATTTTTAAAGTTTTAATTGTTAAATTATGCACATTTGTTTTTATATATGTAAAGCAGAGAAACTTAAAGACTTAATTCAAAATCCATTCCAATGACACTGTAAAATGGTGCGAATATAACAGTTTGGTGAAGAGAATGAAAATTTAATATTTATAAATTAACAATTAATATATTGTTATGAAGATTTAAGTTTTAAAAGAAAATAGTTTTTAGTAAAATAGTAAACGAAAAGACCTATTGTGTGTTTTTACAAATTACGTAGTTTCTAAGAAATGTTAAGCGAACAAGACAACAACATTCTTATTAAAAATTCCATGACATAATATTAACAAACAAAACACAAAATAATAAAAAAAAAACCCACTCTGCCAAACAGGCGCCCACACTACATAATGATAAGAACAGCCATATGTGGTGGTGTTGAAGAGAGAACCGCCTAAAATACAATATATAAGCACCATCTGCTGGGCAATAGAGTTAGTTGGAGTGAAAACATCTTCGAGTAAAAACATCAAAATAATAAAGCAGCTTTTACTAATTTAAATAAATCATTTAATTTATTTGAAATCTCTAAGTTTTTTGCATAATTATTTTGAAATAAAAGAATACAGTACAAAAAATGTTGATTAAAGTAATAATTAACCGGTCGGTTGCATACCTAACGTGTCACTGTAAGGTGCCCTATGTGGTCTAGAGGCGTGATTGAGCCTTTTTTTTTAAAGGAGGCTGGAATTATGGTAACGGTGAATGAAACACGCTGTCTTGAGATGCTACCAAATCAATTTTGGTCTATTATTGACAACATGTCACTGGCATGTGGTTTCAACAGAACGTTGTCGCACAGCCAATGAAACCATCAATTTACTGTAAACAAAATTTCCAAATCGCCAGATCGTGTGATTAAACACCACTGGATTCTTTTTTATCTATTCGGAAACAATCGAGTCGATTTAAGCCTTAAAATTCAAAATCCGCCAGAATTTTTGATTACTTTTCGTCCAGACCACATAGTGCACCCTATAGTGATACGTTGGATATGCAAAGGCTTCTCAATAAGTACTTTAGGATTTTTAGAAGCCCATATGCGGCAATTTTGCTTGTTGACATACCCTGAAAAGTAAAAATGGGCTTCGTCTGGAAAAACGATGTTTGCAGAAAAACTAGCCAGTTGTTCCTGAATAAATTGAGCGAATTCACGGCTTCAAAGTCAAATCCTTGCGAAAAATCAACATTTGATGGTTTTGAATAACCCAATTGTTAAGAACATCGAGGAATTGATAAATTTGGATCTGCTTCAATGCTGCGATGTTTTCAGTTGATAGACTCGGTCGAATATGCGTTGGTGTTTGCAAATTTTGTGTCGACCCTGTGGACTCCCATTTAACAATCAAATTCTTAATAGCGGTCTCAGAAGGACGATTATGTTGTCCGAAAATATCACAAATTTTACGAAATGTAACTTTAATAGAACCACAATTTTCGTGCGAAATTAAATTCATTATCACAATTGTCTCTACTACGAATACGTCAAAAAACTAAATGTAAACATTATGGTGCTGTTGATGTTGTCACAATTGAAAAACAAACTTCTTGTGAAAAGCCCGATATTTGTAGGCAATTACAAATTAATAATTAATTTTCATAATTGATAGTATATTTAGAGAAACCTAATAAGGATAGTCCATTGGGGACAATTCATCAAAATTCATGCTGATGACTTCAAAATTTTATTCCAAAACTCAGTTAAATATTGTTTAGGTGCATACATAGCATAATTTTTTCAGAAACATTTGTGTGATTTTCATTATCACAAATTTTAAATCGAAGGTTTATAAAAACAATTTCGTACCCATAATATTTCGAGAAATGGTTAAGTTCTGTTTTATTATCACAATTAGTCTGAATTTTATCTTGTTAAAAGTAAAATCCCTTATGTCCATCGTCCAAAAATTATCCGGATCAAATTCAAATTTTCTTTAGTTTTGTATAGAAATTATATCTACAATGTAAGATATTTTGCAAGATTAGAATATATTAATCAAAACATTTCATTTTGAAAGATTTAACATAAGCGCTAGTAAACATTTCATAATTTTTTTTTTTCGGTGTTTATAAATAATTACACAGACGTAAAATCATATCGAAATTACACAGCTGTCAAATAGTTTACTTTAAAGTTCACTAAGAAGTATAACACTTTTTTATTGTTATCTTAAACCAAAGTATAGCAGTTTAATGCTCACGTAAAATAAAATGGTTTCATCTGAATAACTTGTATAACGCTATAAACTATAAATTGGACAATTTAATATAACAAAATAGTCATTTTTCATAGAAAATACTGGGAATTTCTATACATGAAATGTATCTGATACTAAGAAAAATTCACCACAAATACTTTCTTTATGAATGTCGTTTCTGTTAGATAAAAAAATAATTAATAATTTAGAGAAAGAAAATATTAGAAATATTTTAATAATAATAACAATAATAAATATATTAAAAATTAGACCGTCACATTGCAAATAAACTCTTAACTCTCATGCGTTACTTATAAAACATGTGAATATAACTTGAACATCCTTCATTAAATTCTGGTTTCGATTTCCATAGGGAGTTCAATTATTTTTACATTATGTTCATTAGTGTTACTATTTTGTTTGAAAAAATTTTTTGTTGTGTTATTTTTCTATTTTAGCTTTAGTGTATTTTGGAGCTTTCTATACTGCAACGTTAAATATTTGAAAAATAACCATTTTATATTTAGAGAATTGTGCCAGTAATCAACATTTGTGAAAAATTATAAAAATAAGAAATAGGCACTAGTTAACATATTTGTTGGAAATGTGAAATTATCGTTAGTGCATTTAAATGGAAATTTGCGAGGGAGTTAGGAAAAGTATATTTTTCTAAAATTAACATACTAAAAGATCACAACTAATTCAGAGTTATTGTAGTATATAAATATTTTCTATTTAATGTTTATTGTCATATAAGAAAGCATAAGTGATATTTTTGTATAGAACTGTGTTTGCAAAATCCAGTTCAGATACAATACACAAACGTCAATATTCTATAGGCCTTATGAGGTAAAAAACTAAGGTATGAAAATCAGACGAATACGGCCGTTCTATCTTACATACATTGTGCCTAAGTTTATCATAAAGATTATAAAATTTTTACAGAATAGTGACGCTACTTATGGTATTTTTTACCCCCTATTTAAATTTATAAAATTAACTTAAGGAAACTTCCTTAAGTTAATTTTTATTTTTCTTCTATAATATTTTCATGTAACTACTTTATAAATAATTTATAGAAAATAGGAACAAACAACTCGACTTACAATTCGAGTAGTGCTATATCACAAAAAAAAGGACCAAATAGTGAATTAAATAAACATTAAGTCGGATCTTAGATTTACTTTCGGGACCCTAACTTGATAGCTTTGTATTAATAGCCTTTAACATAATAATCCTAAAATACCATTTCACAATAAAAAAAATAAAATAAAAGTAAATAAAAAAGATAATGAACAGTGTTTAGATTCTCTCCGTTTAATAATGAAATTGTAAACATTAAAATATTTACAATAAAAAGCTAACACACCAGCACAGATTTATTACAAAGCGTATGTAAACACATACACTTTCAAACAACGTGGGGAGATAAATAAACGAAGTTAAATCTATAATTTTTTGCTATTCGTTTCATTAATACCGAAGGGAATTCCACCATTTAATTTCCAAAAACGATGCCCTTTATTCATGTGTGTGCTTTAATGTACGAGTGATTGTATTAAGGCGGTAAAACAAAAAAAAACTTTCAATGGTCTCTTGTTTTATTAGCGCTAGCCTTATTGTTGCATGTTGCTGCTGTTGTCGTTGTCATATAAAAGGGTGGATTCGGCGCAATAAACGAAATCGATTTAATGCAAAAAAGGATTTAAGTTACAATATGCCAAGAGCAATAGCAACAATTACATTGGCAACGACAATAAACGAAAATATAAAAACAACAATCAAAAACAGAGAAACTACCAGAGTATAAATCATTTCTCATAGCAACTTATTTCAAAGAGAGACATATATAGAGAGAGAGAGCGAAACTTAACAAATAACGTTGAAAACGATTAGTAAAATACAAAATTCTCATCAATTGTCCATACCAAAGCGAGAAAATGTTTATGTTCGAATTTAGTCTTGTTTGTAATTGAACACTAAAAGACTTATTCTCCACCAGATTCATATAACACTTTTCGAATATTGTAGAGAATGTGTTGAATTTAATATATTATTTTGAAGATGTTGAGATTCTTTTTATAGATTAAAGAGAATGTTTTAGCTGCTTATATTTGTAATATTTCATTGTAGATTTCTGGTTTCGAAAATTACTCAATAAAAAAGGTTTTCGTGTTTCCGTCTAAAGAGTTGGTGATATTATGATTGTTGTTTTTATTGTTAGTAAATGCTCTATATAACGTTCGAGCATCACTATCTTAACGAAGAAACGAATAAACGAACAAAGAAATAATACAACTCTATAACACACATACGAAAATGAGTTTGCAAAGTGTTTGTAGGGAGACTTTCAACGTCAACTGCATCAGAGTTTGTGAAACTGTATATTTATACTGTTTAATGTACTCGTAACGGGCTCACACGCACACGCACACACACTCATACAGCATGTTTCTTTGAGCTGTCTACCACACTACACAATACAAACGCATATAAACACACACAAGCACACTTTCGAATTGCAAACATTTCAACATTTTTTTTTTTTGAAAAGTATATATTTTTCACTTCACAATATTTTCCCTCTATGGCATTTTCACAATAATATTTTTAGTGTTGTGTGTTTTCCCCGATTTTCTTATATTTTGTTCTGTTATTTTTTTTTTACTTTATTTTGGATGATTTTTAAGCGATTGCATGAGTTTTTCAGTAAGAAAAGCGTCTCCTAACGGTTTAGTACGTACGCTTTGCGTTTTATTTAGTATAACAGAGTGTCTTTGTTTTATTTTCGTAGGGATTCTTGTTGTGTGCAACTTCCTTGCTTTGTTTGAACGTCTATTTTAAAAAAGCGAAACAAAATATTGGCGTGATTTTATTATTATTATTATTATTATTACTATTGTTGTAGTGTAGTGTTCCTAAAGTTTTGTGTATAAAAAATATTTAATTAAAATACAAAAAATTAATTCAAAATGATGATGTAAATTTTTTATAGGTTGAAATATTAGATTTCTATCTATAAATATTGAAAATGGACGATTTTTTTACTGTAAGATATATTTTATTGCGGCTATGAACACTTGTAAGAGTTGTTGCCGTTAAATTTTATAAATCAAAATTTTTTCACCATTTTTATTTACATTGATCTTATTCTATTATAAAACTTGAATTTAGCTTCCAAAAATTGTTTTTTTTTAATTATTTTGAGTTATACAAGTTAATTATATTTTATTGTAAATTATACTTTAGATTTTAGTTCTTATTTTAATATTAATAAGGAAATTGGTGGACTTATTAATTACACCAAATTAAACTTACTTCAAAAATTGAATCTATACGCCATGATTCACTATAAATTATACATTTAATAGCTTAAAGAAAAATAAACAATTATCCTTAAGTTTATGACTTTTTATAATTGGAAAACTTTAAGCCATTATTAAAGAAATTTAATTAAACTGAATTCATAGAAAATAAATAATTTCAGATTAGATTGTAAATCGTTACCGGAGTTTTGAAACAGAGTCAAGCAGGCAATAAATGGATTTTTATTGTGAAATAGATAACACATAAATTAAAGTAAAATGTTAGAAAACAGCAAAAGCAAAAATAAGATTTAGTTTTCAGAAATCATTTCGTTCAACTTGTAGTTAAGACTGTCAACAAATTTTATATTACGAAAGTCTTTTTACTCTTCCAGAACTAATATTTTAAAGACATAATTCTGAAAATTAAATGTATTTTAATAAATTTTTTTTTTGTTATTTAAATTTTAAGAATGTTTTAAAACACAAGTTAAAACGAAATATTTAAGATTATATACGGAAAGGTTACTTGAAGAACAGAACTTCATTCTACTTAAATACAAAATTTTTTTAGAAATTTAATTGAGTTTAGGAAGGCATTGTAGTTTATGCGATACAATGGATTTATAACAGGGACATTCAATTTAGACTCTGCTACAATATAAATCAGTGAGTTTAATTGTTTCTATTAGAAACTGTTTAGTCAAAGTGCATTAAATGTCGTTATCAACTCAATCAATTTTTTCAACTATCTTTCAAAAATTACTAAAACTTATGTATTTATTTCTTGTTAGTTTTTGTACAGATTCCTTAAAAAAAAACTTAATATAGTATTATCAATAAATTATGAAAATAAAATGCTGCTATAATATTCTAAAAGTAAACAATTAAATTTTGAAAAACTTGACCCAAAAAAATTCTTTGATATTGCAAAACAATTTTATCCTATTTAATATTAAAAAAATGCATAAATTATTAATTATTATAACTGCTAAGGACTAACGACAAAGACTAAATCAAAATTTTGATGGCATCATTAGTGAAAAAACTAAAAAACGAGCCGAGCCCACACCATAGAAATTTTCGATCTCATAAATAAAGAACGTGAAAATTTTCTGCCATTTCGTTTCGTATTTATAAAACAAAAAAATAAAAAGTTTTAGAAAAGTTCAAATGAGCTAAATAACAGCAAAATACATAACAAGGGATATATTTTTTCTTCAATACAAATAAAATAATACAAAATCAATACGTGAAAAAGATTTATAAATAACATGAAAATATATATTTTCTTTCGTAAGTTTCTGATAATTAAAAAAAAATTGGCTGGGAAAATCTTTTAAAAAATTCCAAGTTGGCAACACAGGATTTGATTTAAAAATATAAATAGCTTTTTTTATTGAGCAATTATTTTTCAATTAGTAAATTATTATTAAGATATTTTTTTTTTCTAATGAGTTAATTATCTATTTCTTTAAGTAAGCAATTAATTGAATATAAGTCTGAAAACAACTTACTAACACCTTTAATAAGCGCAAAAATTGTTTCTGTAAATGGAATAACTTCGCCATCCTTTAATTTTTTTAATACAAAAATGTGAACAAATACAAAAGAGTAATCATTTTCCATTTCCATTTTAATTTTCATAAAATAAATTGAAAATTTTTTTTATCATGCCTCCTACTGCACATTATAAAGTTACTTGATTTTTAAATTCTAATGAAAAACATGTTTCATTAAATTTTTTAATTCAGACATTTTAATTATTTTTGTAAAAATTTCAAATTTTTTTATAATCACCCAGAAAATTTTTTGTAAAATGATGTTTAAGACTTAAAAACTTTTTAAAACAAATTTATACAGCCGCAACTTTTGATAGATTCTAAATGTGTAGGATGACATTTGTACTCTATACTTTTAATTTTTTTACTTAGAATTAAACAAACTTATGATTAATATTGAACATTTTCTTTTTGTTTTTGATTTCAAATGAATATTCATTCCCAAGATATAGAATGAAGCCAATTCGCGGAAAATGTTTATGTTATTTTTAAATATACCAAACAGAAAAATTATATTTGAGATATTTTAAATTGGATCCTATTTGAAGTATTTTTCTGTAGAAAAATTTCGTCAGTGTTCTCTGTTACTTTTTCGTTGTAAATCCTTTTATCGGACTGCTAGGAATAAATAGAACATTAAGTTTTTTTAAATTTTTTACGAGTTGCATTTTAGAACAGGTTTCCCTACAGATTATTTTTTTTATTATAAGTGCTGGTTGGCAACGAATTATTTACACACATTACCAAGATTTATTCGTTTTTTCAAATATTTTTTTTTTATTTATCTCTTCAGCTGATAGTGAAAAAAAAATTCCAATAAATTGACCTTATTTATAATTTTCAAGTAGCTTGAAGATGAATTTCAAAGTGATTTCTTTAATTTCTCTAAACAGCAACACATTATAATTAAACAAGCATAAATAAAAACTATTCTTTTAATAAAATAATTGTGTACTTTAAAAATTACTCATAGTACGGGGGAAATCTAAAATAAAATTGCAAAGAAAACAAAATAATTTAATTATTGCTGGCAATAATTTTATTATAATTCATTTTTGTTTAAAAGCAAAACCCATAGGCCGAAAATAAAAACTTTTAGGCTTTTATTGCAAAAGCAAAAAAAAAATAACGTTTAAATTTGGGTAAAAAATAATTTTTATTAAATTTTTCTATTTTATAAAGGAAAAATAAAATTTAAGATTTTCAAATATTTTATAACTTCCGTAAAATCAAAATAGGAAAGGTTTCCATAAAGGCTTTTCTGTAAAACGCTTGCAGTCTTACATATTACTTTAGCTTTAATTTTCAAAACTATTTGTATTACAAATATTTTTAACTTCGTTGTATTATTTGTTACTTTAGCGGCCATAATCAGCCATGAAAATTTCAGGAGCCTGGTTACTACAGCTTCATTGTTATAGACCTGTGACAGAGGTGGAAAGGCATTGTAGCAGTATTTGTAAGTTTGCGCTTTTATCTCTTGTATAAAGATAATTTAAAAGCCATGTGTTGAGTTTTGTTTGCTTTTCCCCTTTGGTTTTAATTTTTAATTTGTTTAAATTTTAATTACTGTTCTTCATTGCAAAAATTATATTTCAGAAATAAAAAGACCTTAATCGGTGCTATATCAAAAGGAATTTTGGTGAAAAGCTTTAAGATTTCTAACTATGAATTTCCTGAATTAGCTACATATTTTTTAAATTGGTTTTTTTAGTTTTGTGATTATTAAAACTTTCAATATCTCAATTGTGCCGAATAAGTAGGACAGAATGAACTGATAACTTTTAGCAAAAGGTAATACAAACATTTCTGAATAAATTCTTATAATTCATGGTGGGCATTTTAAAAGGAAATTACAAAGACGCGCCCTTCAATTTCTCTTGTAAATCTTAAAAAGTTTTTAATTATATTAGCAAAAAATACAGCAACAAAATGTTCTTACAAAGAATTTTTCCACATTTAATTTAACATGATTCTACACTAAGCATCAATTGTTTGGTATAGAAGACAGGTAACCAGTTAAAAGATGAAAAAGTGGTAAAAATAAAATTGTTATGCAAAATTATATAGAGCTAGCTCAACAAGGAATTTTTGTTTGTTCAAAGGTGTTTTTATATAGGTTTAATTAAGAGCAATATCATTGTATCGTTGAGTATTTCAAAAACAGTTCATTGTTAGTTTACTTTATCTGCCTTAAATCTCTATATATTTTATTTGAAGCAAATTTACCGGATAGAAACATTTTTTACTTTAGTTATAAATTACGCAATTTGGCTTAATTATTTTGGCTACCATTTTGCTTGAGTGAATAATTGAAAATAATAGCTTTCTTGTTGTTTGATTGAATTTAATTTTAACTTTTAGTTTACTCGATGACCACTGGGGTCTTTATTATTTTAAAGCAAGTTTCTTTAAAGCACAGTTTCCTAAAAATATGAGCTAGAGTGGAAAGTAACCAAATAGTTCATCCTTTACAATCCGATCACTGTTTGCTCTGAGTTTTAATAAGACCCATGTTCTTAAGCTTTTCCTATAACTCAAATACTTAAGTCAAGGGTTTACAATTTCGTTTATAGCGCAGATCGATATCGCCCAATGAAGAAAATGTTTACCGTAATTACCTTATTACGTGCCAAAATTTAAGAAAATTATTATATATCTAACAAACTTTCTGCTTAATTAGGCTAAACTGTAGATATCATTAGCATTTAATTCACAATTAAAAAAAGCTTATAATTTTCAATAGTTTGAATTCAAATACCTTAAAAAGTGCATATAATCAAAAAATACTCTTCAATATCAAAAGGTTTTCATTAAATGAATTCCCAGCATTAATTTTATGATTATTGCAAAACCTTTAAATCCAATAAAGTCCCAAAAAATCAAACTGTCCCACTGCAAAGATGTTGAGAGTTAAAACTTATTTATTTGTGACAAAGAGAAGAATTTTTGTATTTTACATGCCACATCAAATTATTGTTTTGAAGTTAAAAAGTTAAGTCAATGGAAATTTCTTTAAACTTAAACTTATATTATGTTATATTTTAATTATTTTCTTTTTTATAAATTATAATTTTAAGATTTAGTTTAAATTATAGAAAATGCATAGTAATCCGCTAGTTTCTAAAACTAGATATTTTGCTTCATATACTAAAAATAGTTCCAATAAAAAACCATCTAAAAATCATATAGAGACTTGCCGATAAAAAATATATACATAAAACACACATATTTTAAAAAATCTAAAATTGTGATAGTATGTGTAAAAATTTTGTTTCAACTAACAGTTATAATTACTAAGGGCTCTATAGTGAAATAAAAATTTAGAAAGTAAAATAAGAAAGAAATTTATATTTCTTGTATTCTATTTCATTCACATAGTAGTTTACATAGCACATCTTCCATTGAAGCAAAGAGTGCATATCATTCTAATGGCATCTAAAGTTTATTGTTCTCACTTTAAAAATTATTATTAATTACATAGAAACTGAAAATCCTAAAATATATATTAACAAAAAATAAGGAAAAATTAGAAAGTTTTTATTTTAACTTCTTTCATGCGTTATATGTACAATGTGTTTCTACTACTTTCAGTAAAACTTCTTTAATTTGCCAACATTTATATCCCTAATATCTTAGCTATTTTTCTTGCAACCCAACTGATTTTGTTCAAGTATACTTTTTAAAAAAAGATTTCTGGTTATTTTGTGTAATATGTGTTTAAAAAAATTAATTGTTTCTAAATAAGATTAAAACCTAAGCAATTTGATTCAGATAGCAATCTATACTGCATCACATATATCTGTTATTTTCATTCTTAACAATACTGATTAAATAATTATCCTTGAATGAACTTATCATAATACGCGAACTATAACTTTATTCATGACTTCTGATTTCAATCTCATATAGCATTGCTACCTACATACATATATAACAACAAATATATTGTCTATGTCAGAATTTCACTAAAATATTTTAATATTAAATTTATTCGTAAGCAGCTTTTTTATTATCTTAAACAAATAAAATAACTGTGCTATTTATAAACACGATCTGCTCTTCAATGTTTTTCTTTGGTTTGCAATTATTTTTATTATTTCTTGTTATTTTGATTTAATTTGCTGTTTTCTTTACGCATTTTAAATAATAATTAAGAAAAAATAAACGCAAAAATATCACACTGCTGATGAAGAAAAAGCAGCAGCATTAAAACAACAATATAAGAACAATTTTCATAAAAACATTAAAGGAAAAGCTAACAGAATAATAAAATATACTTTTATATATTGTTGTATGTATTCGTATAATAATTTTTATAAAGAAGTGAAATAAAATATTACAATATTATTGTATGGTATGAAATGAAACAGACAAGCAACCACACAAAACCATGCACTGAAAAAGACAGGCAAAGAAAAACATAACAACAGTTTCACTTCATTAACAACGATTACGAAAAAACAACAGCTGCAACAACAAGCCGATATTGTTTTTTACACCCTACTTGTTTTAAGGTATTCAAATTAAGTTTTCAATGAATTTAACATATTTAAGAACTAGATGGCCAACTGCTTTCCTCACGCAATATTAAGTTTCAAACTTTCGAATGTTTGAAATTTCTACTAAAATAAAAAAGCAATAGAATTATTTTATAGCCACTAAACATGGCCATCTACTTGACGCACAGTATTACAGTCCTTTTGATAGTTAATGACAATAACTTAAAAACTTTTTAATTATATCAAGCTCGAAAAATATCTTTAAATGAATGAAAACTTTTTTAAATTATTGTTAAAATAAATATTTTTATTCATCTATTTTTATTATCTATTCGACCTATTATTAATTGTTAATATCCAGGTATATTAATAAATATTTTTATTTTAATAAAAATCTTATGGAATTATTAGAAATTAATTAATGGCATTTGATATTGAGTTAGTTTATCGCTTGTCACTCCCGTAACCAAATTAAAATCTTTAAAATTATAGAATAAATGCCTTTTAATTTCTTAATTATTTTTTTCAGCTTCAAATTTCATTATTTATTTACACGGAAAATAACACCTCTCTTACCGCTGGTTCTTCTATTTTTTTAATTTTTCAAATTTCTTTAACTTTAAAAGTAACAGAAAAATACCAATGTCCTAAGTTGACAACAATAATAAGTATAAGTATTGTGGTATTACTACTGAAAGTTTTGCGCTTTCTGTTGATTTCATCTTTCATTTAATAAAGAAGTAACCCAAAAAAAATTAAATAAAATTAAGATTACTTATTATTCTTTATAGTTTTTAAGGATTTATTTGTTTAGGTTTATGCCCATCACACTGATTCTGGAAGTCATATCATCGAAAAACCTATACAGAAGTAAAGTTTAGCACAGACAACACAAATAAAAGGAAACCCCTTTCTGGGTTTCCTTAACTAAAAATTACCGAAAATGCAACACCTTGTATGACTTTATTTTCACACAGGCATTAGCATATTCATAATTAAAATAACTTTACTTTATTTTCCAATCTTTCATTTATTCCAGGGAACTATTTGTTATTTTTCCATCTTTTCTGTTTTCGCTTTCTTCTTCATGAAACTTATCTGTTTGGAAAAACAAACGATATCTCACTCAATTTATAAAAAAAAGAATAAATGTTTGGCAGGATAATTGTAGCTTGGAGTTTTCCAGCATTTATATTATTTTACATTTCACTCACTACTCTATAAAGACACATAATAATCTTTGCCTATTCAAACATTTGACGGCTACGTATGAGTTATCATCAATAAAACATCAAATAATTACGTATACTTCCGGCAGAGTAGTGTTAATTGTGACTGATCCTTGCCGATTATCACTGTAATTTCACACTTGTATGTTGCCATTGTTATAAGTTTTAGCGTTTAAATATAAATTAAATGTAGAAATGTTTCGTTTGTATATTTTTTCACATGCCAGTTGTTTGGCTTTGCATATCGCTTTTAGCTTTATTTTTGGAACCATTTGTGGCAAGTTTTGTTTGTTTGTTTTTACACTATTCACAGCATTCAACTAAAATAATCACAAACAAGCATCAACAACACCAGAATGACAACAACTGTTAGCTTGTGTTCAAAATCCCAGAAATTCATAAAAAAAATAAAAAATAAAAAAAAAACACAAAAATTATAATATAACAATTTTTTCTATTCCTTTATTGTGAAATAATTGCAGAAATAGTGAAAGGATTTAAAAGAAAAATGGCAACAAAAAATTTAATACACAATCCCCGAATCTATTAAAAACAAAAACAACAATAACATATAAAAAAAATTAAAGCAAATATTTAGTGTGGAGAGCAGTAAGCAGCATTTGTGAAATGCCGGTCGACTAACTATAGAAGTGCGAACATAGTTAGACAGAAACAAAAGGAAAGGAAACGAGTAGAGACTGAATAAAATAGCAACGATAACATACATACAAAATAACAGACAAAAAAAATATCTACAAAAATCAACAAAATCTAACAAAACGAGCAAAAATAACTAAAAATTGTACAAAAAACACCCACATACAAAATACTAATACACAAACAATTACACATAAATGCAGACAAACAGTTTGCGATTGCAAAATAAAATTCAGTAAAAACAATCACATGCAGACAAATTAATTAAAAAAAATAATTTTAAATGTTTTAATGTATATACTGGCATATGAACCTGCGTGTTTGTTTGTATAATAAAAAGTGAAAATATTCCATTTCATTAAAAGACAGAAAAGTGCAGCAAAAAATGTTTGGAACAAACAGCCAAATGTATGCATGTTACAGCTACTAAACGACCTTTGGACAAACAAAAATAAAAAACAAAAAAACAAGAAAAATAAAATTAAACATAAATCTCTTTTATGCTTTGCTGGGAAATTGGAATATATAGAAACTGGAGTGTATGTAAATTTAAATTAAGAATATTCAATTGTTTTTAAATACCAAAAACAAACGAATATTTATATATATATAGAATAAATTATGCTGGCAATGTCAACACTCATGATGCCAGCACCTACTATAGCTATGGGTGCGGCACCACCGCCGCCACCCTCACAAATAACAATTGGTCCTCATAAGCCACCGGAAACTAAACTTTTGGCCATACATCCGGCTGCTGCTGCAGCAGCTGCAGCGGCAGCTCATGCCCAGCATCATCATCAACAACAACATCCGGCTCATATGCAGCAACATAATGGACAACATACTCAGCAACAACAGCAACAGCAGATCACTGCATCACAACATCATCAACAACAACAATATTATCAACAGCAACAACAAACGGAGCGTCTTTTGCAAATGCAACAGATTTCAACTTCGTCTAAACCAGGTGAGTTTGAAAACTTTTACAAATTATCTTAAGCTATAGAAAAATCATTTTTTTATAAATATAAATAAATACATGTTTTATAAAAGTGAAGCTAATTTATCATAGCTGATCCAATTAAAAATGCTCCTGTCGGCTACAAAATTTAAAATTTTGTTTAAAAAAATGCTTTTCTTTAGATTATCTTAACTAAACAAAAATCACAAATAAAATCGCAGTTAATAAAAATATTCTAGACAACGCAGTAAAATAAGAGGAAATTGGACTAAATTGAATTGGAGGGGATGGGATAGCTATGGCCGCATCGTTATGGAATATTTTTTCAAATAAAATCAAATATTTTCTTTTATTAATATACCTCGGCATAGAAACTGCTGCATATCTATTAACAAACATATCATGCTATTATAGTCCTACGCAAAACAAAAGGATTATTCAAGGAATCTTGTCATTGTTGCTCTCAGGTTATATGAGGATATAATATGAAGTCATGTGTATATTACGTTTTATTGGCTTATTCTGCACATTATAAAGAAAGTACTTGCAAAAAGCCTACACAGCCTGAGTGGTAAAGTTTTGGGAGAGGCTATCTATACATAAAATTTGGTTTCAAAAGATTTTATTCTCCTGCAAATGTTCACAGCTAAAATATAAATAAACATAAAACTTCTAACTAAAAACACTTTCGCGATATTTAAAAAAAATTTACTTCGTCAAACTTTGTGTTATTTTTACTGTATTTGTTGCATGCACTTTAACTTTAATCAATTGTGTATTGGACCCACATATTTGATATTTCCTAAAAAATTGTGTAGAAAACTAATGAGTAATGTAAACTTTAACAAATGGTAATATAAATATGGTTTGTAGGAATATTGTAAAATTCTTAATAAGTGCAAATTTTTATAGAATCAACCATGATTAAAAATTATAATGAAATTTGTATGGGTATTAAATTTGAAAAGTTAATTTCTCTCTATTATCCAGAATAATTAATGTTACTATTCTTTTCACTATACACTAGTTGAAATTTTGTACACTCTACTTTTATAAATTATCGCTACTTTCGTACTTAAGCATTCCTGTTAATATCGAATTTCACAAACCATTTCCTTATTCTGTTGTGTATAATTTTTTAAATATTTAAAAACTTTCTGTTTATATCTTAGCAAAGATATCGAAATTCAAATAACGTGTTCGGAATACTTTGCCAAATAATAGTTTAGATATCAGAAATTTACTATCTACGGAAATATAACAAAAAATTGTTTATTCAAGATTTTATGCAGAACATCATTTTTGGACTATATTAACGTATATTTGCTTGCTTTTATCCAAAAAAGCATGCAAAAATTAATTTAGGTGGTGGAAAGAAATAAAAATGTAACGCAGAGAGGAAAATTTAAATGCAAAGTACAAATTATTTTCACCCTTTTATCTGAGAGTTTATAGTAATGTTAGATTTGTAGTTTTAAATTAAACCTAAGATATTTTTATTTTCTTTTAAATAATGAAGAAATTTTCTCTCATATATGCATTTACTGGAAAAGTTTTAAGTAATAAAAATCATTAGTAACCAATCAATAATCATTCAGAGAACAGCTAAAAGGCTAAAAAGCCAAAACGCTGAACTTTGGGGCGCTGCTGTGTGTGTGTGTGCTTGCACAGAATGTGATGGCAGTGCAAATTGTTTTCCATATTCTGTTGCATTTTGTGTGTGCGTGTGTGTGTAATTTGAGTGTTCAATTGCAAAATGATCCATCAGCCGAACGTTTTTCAAAGCAATTGTTAGATATGAGGAATGGCGCAATTCCAATTGACCCCACCACTTTGCACAATCACAACAATAATTGATCAAAAACGTATTTCCCGGTATTGCACTAAATTTTAGAAACCGTGATTGGTTGGATACCAATGTTGTTTCAGATACCAATGTTACAATTTTAAATGACATTCTCGGGGAAGTTTTTACCTAAAAATCAGTTGACTCTGTAACCAATCAAGACGAAGTTGTAAATTATACAGTCGAATTTTAAAATTCGCTTTAGTTACCTGGACTGCCGCACCACCGCCTACAAGTGAAAGCTGGTGTTCCAATTATTTTGCTTAGAAATATCTGCCAGCTACGACTTTGAAATGGGACACGTTTAGTCATGAAAATGTAATTGAAGCAAAAATTTTAAAAGGAAAATTTAAGGGCGAGGATGTGCTGATACCACACATTCCTATGATTCATCCAGATTTGCCGTTCTATTTTAAATGGCTTCAGTTCTCCATACGTGTGGCTTTTGCAATGATCCCTGTTTTTCGCACGGTCAATTATATGCATCATGTTCACGTGTTAATAAACCAACTGCTTTGTTTGTCCATACCGCGAACTAAAATCAATCGAAGAATGTCGTGTATGTAAAAGCATTGCAATAGAATAATACGTATCATATAACCACACAAAAATATTGAATTGTGAAAAAAATAAAATTATTAAAAAAACCTAAAAACAAAAAAAAAAATGAAATTGTGTTCTTTCTGATTGATTTTCTTAAATGATTGAATTTTTTGGCGCACAAACGACTTGCAAAGCAGCCCAGGACACGCTAGTTTATTATATACAATTTTTAAAATACCTCTACTGACTTTTCTTCGCATATTTGTCTAATCAAATTTTGGATATTACAGCTAATTTAAAAAATAAATACAACTCACATGTAAAAAGGAATTTTGTGCTTTAAATGTTTAGCTTTGAAATTTTCATAATAATGAGGAGAGAAATAAAAACAGTTAATTATTATCAGTCGGCTTGGTCAATATGGACACAGAAATCATTTCATAAAATTTGTAAATTATAAAAATAAAATTGTTGAAAAAAAACGAAAAATCGCTATAATATTCGTTATAATCGTTATAATACTTACTTTATAAAATAAATTGTGAACGTAGAAGTAATAAAAAATTCTTATAGATTATAACCGTTTCCTGCTGTTATAACGTTTTTTTTTTTTTATAATATTTTATATTTCACTGAAAACAAGCTATTAATATGCAGCAAAAATAGTTTCGTAATATAAAAAAATAGTCATCTATATGACTTAATACTACAAATGAGATATCTAATTCATTAAAAATTGGACAATTTTTGTACCATTAAGTTTCAAAAAATTGTAGGCAAACTTTGCTTGTTGCAAATATACACTTTTTTGTATTAGCGCTGATAAACTTATATGAAAAATTTTTAAGAAAGAAACCTTTTTCGTTTTAAATTAGTATTATTACAAATAACGTCTGTTTGGCTTTAACAATTTTGCTGAATCATAATATTAAATTCATGTAATTGAATTAAAATGAATTGAACCCCCTTAATATTATGCATTAAATTTAGTACGTTGTAAAAAATTAGTAGTGTCATGGCTTGGGAAATTTTTGTAATAAGTGTTATACTTTGTAATAAGACTCCATTTTTTAAAAATAAACACTTTCGTTTTGAACACCGAACAAACAACATAGCGTACCAACTCTATAATATTTTCGTGGCGATATAATTTAAAATTTTTAATTAATTCGGTCATATTAAGAAGTACAAAATATCACGGAACAACGTCAAAAAAATCTAGGATAACACTGTACCGACGAAAAGTTTTCCTAAAAATAATAAACTATTGAACCTACATTAATTTGTGTTAGATTCCTTTAGAAATAAATTTTTTATGATATTCTTATAAAATATTTATTATTCAAAAAATATATTTGAAATGTATTACTGCGAGGGAAAGCATATTTAAATGGCTATTTTAGTATGGCTCATCTGTGGATAATAACCATAATAAACCATTTAAATGCTCTATAAAAGCGGCCATTTTCAATCAATGATAAGAATTTACAATTCGATTACCTAAAATTTTAATGTCACTAACCTTACTGCATCGTGGCTTGGTTTTACTCATTAATATCATTCAGCTAAAAGAGCAAAGAGCCAGTATCCATTATGTTGTATTTCATTTATCCAAATCATATTAATCTTACTCAAGATATAATGTATTGTAAAATGCGACTACTTTATTTTTAATGGTTTCATTTTGGTAAAAGTGATAATTATATATTAATTTGAAAATTATGTTTTGAAATTTTTTTCAAATAATAGTATTTCTTACGATTGTATTTATTTTATTTTTTGATTATTGCTTAATGTGTAATCTTTTTCGTAATTAACTCAGTTCCACTCCAAAAAATGTGACTAAAGGTCTTAAGTGTGGGATGATACTTTATGAATAAAATAAAAAAAATGCATTTAGTAGTTTGAATGCAGAATATTGTCTGATGTAATGAAAAAAATAAAATAAATAAAACAAAATAATTAAAAAATATCTCAATTTCGATCATAACTTTTCTGAAATTTTTAAAATGCAACGGTCAAAATAATTTGAATCTATATATATAAAAATGAAAGGGTCCACGTATGTAATGAGTTGGCGTGAGAACGGCTGGAGCGATTTGGCTGATTTTTGTTTTATTCAAAAAAAAAAAAGAAAACAATATAAAAGACCAAATGTATTTTTATGTTTTAAGATTTTTTTAATTCATTACTATACATAGCTGCCAGATCTTTTAGAAATAATACCGTCACAAATTTGTGGAAAAAATCTTACTTTATTTAAAATTCACAATAAAATTACATGTACCTATGTATGGAAATAGATTGCATGTTTTTCAATAAAGTTCAAATTCTTTGGTGAATTTTTTTTTTCAATTTAGTAAAATATGCATTTTAAGTTTCATTTTTAAAATTTTTTTCCTTAAAGTGTATAAATTTATAAAAAAAAATTAATTACATATATAAAAAATTTACTTACATATGTACATATTACATACGTTTTAATAAATATCAACAAGCTTATGTTGCAGAATTTTCCTGGAGAGCCCAACGAACATGATACGTTTTCAATAACTAGACTTTATTTCGAAGTAATTTTTCTTCGCATGGAAAAAAAATTAAAGAGTAACTCGAAGAACTAAAGTTTTTAACACATTTTTAAGAAACAGTATTAATTTTTTTTATACATGTTTTTATTTTCACTTTTCAATATACTATGTATTAAACCATGTTAGTGAAAACATAAATAAATCGTTTTTAAATCTTAATTTTTTTACATAGCCTACGTTTAAACTTTATAAAATTGCTAAACCATGCTCAGTGATTTAATTTAGACATTTTGAATAATACTAAAAGTGAAAATTGGAATATATATTCTACATACATATGGACATTTATATGTATACACATTATCCGTGCTTTAAAATTTTTCCTGCGATTTGTTTCATATAACTTTAAAATTCATAGTTCTTATAAGAAAAAATCATTGACATATTGGATAGTGAGGGCTTAAAAATATTAAATCACCGACAATTACACTTCACTTTGAAGTTAAAAAATAATTTTCTACTCGATGCAATTTTAACGAAATATACGTACATATGTATATCGGTTATACGCTGAAAAATCCAATATCAAAATTCTTTTGTTCTAAAATTTTATTGCTAAAGTAAAAAATAAAAGCGAACGATTTTGTTAGCAGTCAACAACATTTCTTAAAATTTGAATGATTATCTATCTATTTATATATATTGTTACACATTGACAGTGGAAAATACCGACTGACTCTATAACAGGCCAGATTTCCTTTCCAATGAGCTTTTGCCAATTCACAATGTCTAAAGGCGAACTAATTGCAAAACTGTTCACACACATTGCTCAAAATTACAGCGATTAACTTTGGTTAAGTGAAAGAGCCATTATAGCTGCAAAACACAAATACTTTGATTAAATAAATTTAAAAATCCAAAGCTTTTTTGATGGCGAATGGTATTCATATAAATCGATTGATTCCATTACCGACCCTGATAATATTGTTAACTACCCCGTAGAGTTCCTGATTTCATTGGACTTACCGGTAATGCCATCACATAACCTGCAGCTTAAGGTTACAGCGGTAAGAGTCACGTTACGTAACCCGAGTCACCCAACACTATGCAATGGTACTAGATTAGTTATTAAAATACTGATACCAAATGCGATTAAAGCAATAATAATTATAGGAAAAATTGTAGGTAAAGAGCTGCTCATACCAAGTGATTTACTATTAAAGCCTTGCATTCGCAATGATGATTAATAAACCCCAAGGACAATTGCTAAAAGTATGTGGGTTAAACCTAGAATCCCAATGTTTTTCCACGGGCAATTGTATGTAAATATAGTTATATGCTTACCGTTTTTGTTTGTTTATTTTTTAATGAATTACCTTAAGAACTATTAAAACAATAAATTGAGAAAAATTTATGTCGTTTCTTCTTTGTACTGAAATTTTTTTCTAACTCCATATGAAATATTAATCATTAGCAAATAGTTTCCGAGCGAAGCCAGGTCTACAGCTAGTATTTAATAATTATAAAACCTAATTCTTTCTTCCTTAAAGACCAATTTGCTAAAACTGCTGCAAATTAAATACTTACACAAGTAATGGAAATTATTTTAAGTGTATTCTTTTATCGTAGTGTTCTTCTAAGTGTTAGTTTTAGAGATCACCGTATTTCGACATAAAACTAAGTGTTATTTACATTGTGTAATTGTGTTAATTTAAATACATAATTTAATTGATGTAGTTTAAGTAGCAAAACAAAAACTGCGGCTTAGTTGTTTCCTATAGTCATGCGTGTAAATGTTTTTGTATGTATATTTCACATATTTGTGTGTAAAATTTATGTCTTCGCAGTTAATGTTGATTTATGGCAAGTGAAACATCAGTTACTGTCAGTTATTTTACGCCTGTTGCTTTGTGTTTTCTCTGATGCAGTGGTCTTTCGTTTTTGCCTACAGCTTCTTCATCTTCATCTTAGTCACGGAGACAAGTTTTATTTAAATGATGTACAATAAATACTTGTATTAGCCGTATCTTGTCTGCGAGTGGAGTTTATTAGACGTTTTGCTGCTTCCATTTTAAACACTAAAACTTTCTTTTTTATTACACCCTACTTAAGATATACTGGTATGTATTTAAAAAAGTTAATGTTTCTGAATTTTGTTAATAAAAGATATTTTAACTTTAAATTGATATGAAAAACAAATTTGAAAATTCTTTTCCACTTTAAACCAAAATCGTACTTAGATTCATGTCATGGGTTTGACACACCTAGATCATTGCAAAGGCTTATTAAAGGTGAAAAAAAATAATAAGTTTAGGAATTAGACCTAGTTAAGAGCATTTTACATTTGCTTTACATTAATTTATGTACGATCAACTTTTCTTTTTTTAAATCTGTTACATGTGTAGCTCCACTCATTTCCGTTTTTGATCACTTATTCACTTTCTAACTGACTTATCTACACTGCTGGGTTTGTTTTTACTAGAAAAGTTTTGTTTAGACTTAAAAAGATAAAAAAAGTTTATCTTAAAACTAAAAACTTCACACTACTTAAAGTGTGGAAATTTTCACTTTTTACCATAATAAAATTTATTTTTAAGTTTGTAAAAGCATTAAATCATTTATGTACTTATGTACAAAAATGTTAAAGAAAAAGGAAATGAGTAAATAAATAAATATTTTGTGGGTGCTTTTATATACAAGTGGATGCCCTAAGCAAACATACAAATGAAAATATATTTATTCTAAAATATTTATCTGAAGGTATATTTAAACCATTATTTTATTTCCGTTTGTACATTAATAGTACATTCATGTAATGAATATAGTATGTATTAGTATATTAAAAGGAAGGTATACTAAGACAAGTTGTTTGTATTCTAAGGGAAATTGTAAAAGATTTAAAGCCGTGAAATTACGAAGAATATCATAAAATGTACATAAACGGCTTTAGGCTTCACGAAATATCCTATTGACCCCGATATTTTTTATTTATTTTTTAAAAAGAAGTAGCACTTCAGGCAACAATGCCTATTTAGTCAAGTACTATGCATCATTCTTTGGGAAGGGGATAGAGAAGAGATGAAACAGGTGGTGAAAGTAGTCGGAAATTACCTGCCGTATATAAGACAGCACAGCGACCAGTGACTACGCCTTCATCGCTGAGCGGCCCAACCGACATTCAATTTTTATTTTTGTATTGACCCCGATATAACCTATATAGCTGTCTTACCATGTTCAACTTTTGATATTGATGATCAGTATACTTTTTAAAATTATCATGAGCATACTGACGCCTAAGGCTATCAAAATTCAATAGTTTTGGCCACATCTTAAAAATTGTGTTCACTGACTAAGCTTCGCGAGTTTATTTAGAAAATAATTGCTGCATATGGAGGAAATCCAATTAATAAGAGACTTTACGCTACATTACATTAATCGGGATAGGGTTTGATCTCAACTGTATGATGCTAGTTACCATACGAAAGCGTTGTAATGCAGTAAGTTAATTCTTCAATTCTATTCGCTGTTGAAAATATATTGACATAATTTACACATCAATAAATAAAATGTATTTTATATATTTATTAATTAAATACAAATTGCTCTTGCTGGGAATACTTCTCCCAAAATCACAAAGATTTTTCTTTGAAATTACAATTTGCAATTCAACTACCGGTATAACGTGTAGACTTCTGTTGGTATCAACTTAAATTGTTATCCATTTTAATAATACTGTAAGTCTTCTTTTCTTTTTTTTTTTTGCGAAAAAACTTTTTAGATTTTTGTTCAAGGTGCTGGGTAGCAGACAGGTTCAAGAGGTTTCGGTAGTGAAGGCAACCGTTAAAGCCTAAATGTTATTCTTCTATTTATTTGAATATAAAATTACCGGAAGTTGTTTAAATTTAATAAGACTACGATTATACTTAAATTAATTAATTAAAATTCAAAATACATAATCTATTATTTCCAAAAAATATTTCATTCAAATTTTGATTCAAGAACTTAAAATCAGAAAAATATTAAAATGAATATTTAATATTTTAAAATTTATTTATCTTAAATTAGCATAAAATTATCCTTTACAAAGGATTTGCATAAATTTACACGATATTGTTTTGTTACTTTAAAATATGTAAAATAAAGATTATTAGCTTTTTTTGAGTTGCCAACAAATTGTTTAACACTAAAAAAACAAAATATGATGAAGCTTGAAATATAATTAAGAAAATCTTAATAAAGTGTTATGTTTATTAGTCTTATTAATTCCTATATAAATAAAATAGTAATTGCAGAATGTGCAGAAGAGAATAAGATTCAAACTTTTTTAATTTTTTTTTTGCAATTCAAAGGCAAAATAAATAAATAACAAATAATATTTGTTGTAAAGATTTTAAGATTTTAGCATTAGCTCACCTTTAAAAGCAGTGTCCAGCAAAAATTCGTAATTTATTTTTTAATAAATTTTAATATAAATTGGTTGGTTTACTGTAATCGACTAGAACTAGCAACTTCACAGCTGCTCTTAAATGACCTAATACACAACCAAGGGCCAAGAGGGCCAAGAGACTCATTGGCGACAATAGAGTTGGATACAATTCTATTTCACTCTTTTATCGTTACTACTATGGTAAGTGCTCTAACGAAATTAGGGAACTTAGTGTCGCAACTCGTACATTTTTGCGTTTGACACGATTTTCGTTGAGAGCGCATCCATTTGTGAATCGCACCATGCATTACAAAGAGAATTCATTTTTTAGTAGAATAGTTCGTATGGGGAATATTTTTTTTTTCTAAAGAGAAGTAGCACTTCTGGCAACAATGCTTATTTAGTCAAGTATCGTGCTACAATCTTTTAGGAAAGGGATAGAGAAGAGATGAAACAGGTGATGAAAGTAGAAGGATAGTCGGAAATTAACTGGCGTATAAAACAGCACAGCAGCCAGTGGCTATGCCTTCATCGCTGAGCAGCCCCACCGACAGTCAATTTTCATGTTTGTAGTGCAAAAAAACCGAGCTCTTCATTGGGAACCCACAACCCCCAGACTGACAAGTTAGTACACTACCTACTAGCTTACAGGGACACTTAATGGGGAATATACTGCCTCTAGAGGTCTTTCCTGTAACTTTCAATGAAGGAAAATTTAAATAGAATGTTAACAAACACTACCTCCTCTTTCCTCCTCTTCATAACGTAATTTCCTAGTTCCGGTCAAAACGAAAAATGTGGTCAAACCACTGGGAATAAAAAGCAACGTTATTCACGCACTAGGAAACCGAGGACTAATTCTAGCAACAGGTCTTTCCTAGTTGCAATTTCAGCAATTCCAATGCAGGGTTGCAAACCATTACTTTTTGCTGCAAGGCTGGAGACTATCCAACACATGACTAGCATGCTCACTGCATCCGGAGCATTCACCTGAAATGATCCTGGCCTACAAAATTAGTTCATGCTGGGGCCGCAAAACCACAACCATCACGATACTCCCGAAGGGCCAACCTCAATAATCAATCAGAAAACAGCTAAAAGTCTAAAAGTCTAAAGACAATTAGCAGAAGTCTGGGGCTTACTGATTCCCGTGGAAATAACGTGGAGCTTCCAGTTGACTCCCTGCTTGCCTTCAGGAGACTGCGCTCCCTTATATCCCCAGCAGTACAGGTCTAGATGGTCAGGTATTCCATAAAGACCAATAAATGTGCCCCCGGAGGGGTAACCCCATTCGCTATAAAAAAAGATCTTACAATATCGTTTATTTAATTAAAAAAGCAAAACTAACAGTCAAAGACACGAAACCGCTAGTGTATAATAAATCCCTTCTGGTTTTTGAGGGGTTATCGAACTCCTGCTCATCTCTGATAAGTGGAAATTGTGCATCAAAATTATCAACCTCTTTCATTATTATATCTTTTTATTGGAAGAGAGATTCATTTAAACGAAAGAGAAATGATGAGATGAAGCAATAACAGTCGCTTCTTTATTTACTTCGACACTGGGATCGTTCAAAGCTTTTTATTTTCAAGCTTTTTGGGCATTTTGCAAATGTTGGAAAAAAAGGCACAAAAATAAAAGGAAACATTTTATTTGTTTAAAAATTGTATGTTGTTATTATAATTTATTTATACTGAAAAAATATTATTTTAATATCATATTACAAGGTCTGGCCAAACCTTAATAGATATTTAACAAAATTTTGTCATTTATATCTAAATTCTTTGCTATCTTAGCAGATTTGTTTTTAATATAGCAGTTAACTTAAAGCAGGCACATTTTTTGCGCTGTTCAAGATTTTTTATTATATCGGATTTGAAAATTAAATCATATTAAGAATTGAATAAATTTCGCTTTTTGTCTTTTCGCTTTTTCTCTAGAATAACAAATATTTTTAACAAAATTTTGTGAAATTTAACAGTCAAACTTAATACAATTTTTCCAGCTGCTTCTATACCACAATATCCATGCCGTTTTCACTATGTAACTTTATACACGCGAAGTATAGTAAACTAAAAACAAAACATTTATAAAAATTTTTATGCCATTAGCAGAACGAGCTCATAAAAAATATTATTTAAAAGTCAATAATTTTTCTTTTGGAAGCTTAAAGGCACCGAATCATAAAAATACAAAACGACTAACAAAAAACATGACGCCTTACTACGACCTTGATTTTATTTCATTTAGTAAAGTCAGCTTTAGTCTACTCTTTAATGTATTTATCAATACGGTTAAGCTGACACAAATACAAAAATATGTGTCAGTTGTAAGTAAATAGTAATTTTACATGTAAAGACAAAGTTTGGTTACTGAGCAATAAATTTTTTTATTTTGTAAAGTTTATTTTATGAGTAGAATTTATCTATAAATTTCAATAATTTGTAATAATATTTTTTTATGTAAACAAATGACATATTAAAATTTAAGGTCTACTTTAAGCATAACTTGATTAAGCAGCACCTTCGATATAAAATATTTCAATTTACAAGATGTTCCATTAGAAAATATATTTGTTTCCTATAGATCACATCATCAGCTCCTTTAGTGATTTACACTGTATTTATCGATATTTATGCTTTCTAAAATACTAAGTTTTCAGATATATGAGTTTCAATTGTCGGTATCTCTTTCACTTAATGGACAAAATATTTGCGATTATTAATATGCATGTGCATGATTTCATCTTTATTGGCAAATATTTTGTTCATCAAAATTTCAGTATTTACAATTAAAAATATTTTCGTAATGAAACGAAACGATATAAAAATTTCTTCACTTTTCCTAATGAAAATTGTTTTCAGCCATCATTTTCATTCTGCTAACGATACAACTATAAATGAAGTTGTTATTTCTCTTACTGCCGTTGATTTGGTTGATGAAGATTTGGTTGCTTATAGTCTATATTCTTTTGAGATAAACAAAACTTACGGTAAATGAACGTTGAAGCATCACTTTCACACAAGTTTGAATAAATACATAACACAGATGTCAATATATGTTTCCAAAATTTGTATATAAGAAATGGAATACATAAGAACTTTCAATAGTAGTTATGGTGGAAGTATGTTGTAATTAATATACAGTTCTTTTACCCCATTTTTTGTTTGTTTTTGTTTTGGTTAGTAGCACGAGTACCGAGCAAATAAAATAAAAAAAAAAACAAACATCTAAAATACTGCACTAAATGCAAATGCAAGCATCGTGCATTTAATTTTAAGTTTGCGACACGTTTTTTTTCTTGTTGTTGTTTTTTTGCTACAACAATGATCATCACTTTATAATAGTGTCTGTGTGTAAGGAGGTGTTTGTGTGCTTTCATTTATTAACTTTTTTCTTACTATAATCAAACGTACGTATGTAAGCTTGAAAAGTAGTTTTTGCCAAGAAGGAGAAAATAGTTTCCATTTGAGAATTCTCTAAATGCGTGTATATGAGCGCGATTAACAACAAGGTTTCTTTTATTGCCGCATCTAACAAGGTACATACATATGTACCTACTTGTCTGTTGCTGCTGGTGAACTTAATGACTGTTGCATCTTTTAAAATAATACAAAAAAAAAACGAGAATAAATAAATAAACTTACAAAACAACTATAACAAGCTCAAGTATGAAAATACAAAAAGGAATAATGTCTAACTAAGCTGCTTATAGTCACTGTTCATCGTACGCACTTAAACGACAAAACGACTCAACAGAACAACTCTAAAGTCGATTTTAAGTTTATAGTATGCCACAGCACAATTTCTTTAAACCACCCACTCATACTATAGTTTTACAGAACTTATTCCACTGTAAGTGTGCAAATGCCTTTTTAGCTGCTGTTAAATACGCTCAAAGAAAAGTTTAGTTATTCATATTTCAAACTAACTATATCTCTAGTTCTAATAATTTAAAATTCTAATAATTCAAAATAATAATCAGTAATAGATTAAGATTACAAAATGCACTGACATAAAGTAAGTGATTACTATTAAAATTTGTATTATTAAGACTAGTGTGTTTTTATTAATATTAAATAAATTTACACATCAAAAAGCACACTTTTAGCACCGTAACTATTCTATTTAAATAACAAAAATTATTTTCCTTTTTTTTAAGTATTTCATGTGAAATTCTGTCAAAAGTGAAATAAATAACAAAAAATTATTGAAAGTGAATTTCGTTTAATTTGGTCCTGGCTTCATGTTGTTATAAACATATTGCTATCAACAATCTTTTCAACAAATATATTATTGCAGGGATGGAAGTTAAAATTTTCTTTAAAGCAAAGTGGTGAACAATTTCGCAGCTTCCGGCAGAGTACTTTCCGTAAGCCCGATTGTATATACAAATTTCCACATAAAATGTTTTTATATTTATGAATAAGTCTAGATTTGAGTAACATTTGGCATGTGCCATTATTTTGTAGGAATTTTTTTAATAATTTAATTTAATATTACTTAATTTAATGTAATTTAGATAAACCTTTATTAATCATTCTAGTCAATTTATCTGATATAATTTTAAATTGATTACTATAAAAACTCTTTACAGCATGTCCTTAAAATGTTAATACATTTTAAGCTTAGTTCGTCATATATTATTTCGTCATATATTTGTTATCAGGTTTTTACGATTCTTTGTTGCTTTAATTTTATACGAGATTATCTGAGAAGGTGGTCTATTTTTTATGATTATAATGTTTCTTAATTTCCGTATAGACGCAAAACTATTAGAGGCTGAACTTGTTCAAGGTTAGATGTCCTCCTTGTTAAATTTATAAATAACATTTGTTAATAAGAAATTCAAATAAATATGAACTTAGTCAAATTAGTAAGATAATTCTTAAGATTTTACAAAAGTTACTTACAAAGATTTAATTAAAATTTGCTGTGAGCGAATTTATACTTTAGTTCTTAATAATAAGTTCTCAACATTTTGCGGAAAGTATACACTAAAAAAGGACATAATATAGGGTTTGGGTATATAGATTTCTTTTAAGGTGTTGTTGATATTATTGTTATTTTAATTTTTTTGCTCAAAAAAGTGTACTACAGTTTTAGTTTCCAAAAAACGAAGGCTGGAAGAAAAAATAAAGCAAAACTTCTAAATTGGTTAGCAACACTTTTAACAATTCGTTGAAACTTATTTCTCTTTCAATAGAAGTTTTCTAACGTTTGTACATTTTTGAGTAGATTTAACAAACCACCTCATGTACAAATATAACCATACCACCAATTGAATATATATATATATATATATATACATGCATACATTCAAATATACATACATCATAATTTGTGAAGTTTGTTTGGTGGCGTGAATGTTTGTTTAAGAAATGGATTTGGAAAATGTTCTTCTTTATCTCGCTGCGAATTTAAGAAGATTAATATCATCAATTTCATTTTAAGCAACTGCTGTAGCAAGATGTGTTATTTAAATTAATAAACAATAAAATGTTATTATTTTTTAATAAAATTTAGGAATTATAAAACCATTCAAAATGGTGTTGTTATTAAAACCATAAAAACAATCACATTTTTATTAATAGTTTTTTATACCTTCTTTAAATGAGTATTCCTTTTTTTATTTTAATTAAAATGCAAAACGAAACATAATGCTTATTCGGTGACCAATAACGAATAAAACAATAACGAATAAAATGCTCTGGACACTGGAAGATCAGTCTAGTATTAGTATCAAAATACAGCATTTCGGTGATATCGTAGATGCAGATCTTACTTGAAATCCGCTAGAAACTTGTCGCAGAAAATGACCATATGAAGCAGGGGCGTAAAAGGTGACTCTGGCAAAAACGTGTGCTGAACTAACACAAATTAAACGGAAAGAAATATTCCTTAAGCTTTTACCATCAGTGTAATAAGGCTTTGTGGATTGTGTGCGGACATCTCCTAACAGAATTAAATTAATTAAATATGAATAATAATTCATTGTATTTGTATTCCTATAAATATTATTTGTATTTACATATCGACGCAAAGAATGTTAATGCACAACGAGCATAAAGTTTTTTTTACTGACTTTTAATATCTGTTTCCATTTCATGCTTTCCCCTACTCAACAAAATTGTACATTTTCCCGTACAATCTGAAAACCCCATGAAATTAAATGTTTAATTCTTATCTAAAATTTTTGGCGCTATCAATGAATAGGAATTTTTCTTTATTAATATGACAATGAACTGAGTGTGATTCTAAGATGCTACCGCTTAGTTTTTATTACTTTTTTGTGTGAAATCTATTAATTACAATTTATTATTACTTTTCTTAAATTATACCATAAAGTTTTATGTATTTAATTTGTAGTTATAACAGTTTCAATTTAATTAACCTGTTTAATATCAGTGGACGTCTAATACTATTCTAGAAACAAACATAATATTCATAATATTGGAGTTAACAAAACAGAATGTATTCAGTAACTCTTCACTTTAATATCTTCATGTTCTTATCTACCCTTTGCTTAAAAAGTTAATTAAATTAAATGAAAGTCTTTTTGTTTCATTACTTTAGGCTTTTAAGAAGACTAGGAAATTATTTTATTGTGGTATTATTACGGGTTTTTCAACAAGAACTTTGCTTTTTTATTGTGGCAACACCAACAGTATGATAGTTTTGACATTTAGTTTTTTGACATATTCATAAAATCCACTATGAAAATGGTGGTTCAGTTAAAGTTGCATTTCGTAAAATTCGTGATATTTTCGCACAATATAATCGTTCTTCTGAGACCGCTATTAAGAATTTGATTGCTAAATGTAAGTCGACATGCTCGATAGAAAATGTGCGAATACCAACGCGTATTGGACTGTATAGCTCAACTAAAAACACTGCAACCGTAGGCCACACTGTTGAACCAGATCCAAAGTTGTGAATTTCTCGACGTTCTCAACAATTGAAGGTACATTGCGAATTTTGCGTAAAAATTTGACTTTGAAGGCTTACAAGGTTCAATTGAACGACCAATTTTCATCGCTGTAGAATCGCTGAATTCATTCAGGAATTCATTTCTGAAAAAATAATTTTTTCAGACGAAGCCCATTTTCACTTGTCAGTGAGATGCAAACATCTCCTCTAAAGCCTTTTATTGACAACGTGAATACCACTTACATGTGGTTTCAACAGAACGGTGCCACATGTCGCACACCTAATGAAATGATCATTTTATCGCAAACTAAATTTCCCGATTCCATAATTCCACACAATCAGAAAGTGGCCAGCCAGATCGTGTGATTTAACATACCTGTAATATTTTTTGTAGGCCTATGTTAAGGACAGAGTCTATACGGACCCAATTAAATCATTTTACGCCTCAAAATTAAAATCCGTGATGTGACTAACGAAATAAAAAGAACATATTTTCGAAGGAATGATGAAAGAATCGACATCTGTTAGCGTGGTCATGGTGGACATTTGCCAGATATCATTTTTTATTTATAATTGTCGAACTTATCTCTTTATAATACAATAAAAATTAAAATCATCCTAATCAAAATTTTTTATTTTATTTTGTTTTAAAAGATAAACTTCTTATTGTCAAACCATTGGATAGGAAGATATTTACTAAAATATTTGTTCTGTATACATTTAGATACATCCAGTTTATACTCTTTAAAAAATCATTCACATTAAAGTACACATTATATATTTAAATATTTATAAATTTAAAAACAATTTTATCTACGAAGAAATTTCATTAATTAGGAATAAAATTGTTTTATCCCTGCAGGATTTTTTAGCTCCGTGTTAAATCTCTCGTAAGATCTGCTCATTTACCATTCTTGTAATCAGAGTTTAGTTGAAAAACAATTTATTCTCTGTTTTTCATTTGTATATAGCAACAGATATTTCTCCCATGAACTACAAACTGTCTAGATAGATAGAAATATTTAAGCTATGTACTTAACAAAATTACATTAGTAGTTTCCAAAACCATTTAAGCAAACTACGGTTATATCTTTTAAATGAAAAATCTTTGAAAAAATCTTCTTAAATTACACAAAAAAAAAATCAATTATGAAATTAGTGGAAATTTTATTATTTTGTTATAACTCACCTAAAAATTGGCCTGTACTCTAATTTTCAAAATACATTTTTTAAACCAAAAACAATAACATACTGAAAACCATTGATCGACGCTATACGATCAACTGGGCATTAATTTTTACCGCAACTTTCCTGGTATTGTAAATAAATAAGAAAAAGGAAAATACTTGTTTGTAGTTTTGGCCATTAAAGTTTAATTCCAAATAAATTCATTAATTCTTGGTCAAAACAATGTTAATGTTTATCTTATAATTATTGAACCCTTAACGGTGCACAAAAAATCAATATTCAATAATTATGGAAAAAAATATATAAAATAAATAAAAAATCTGGTTAAAAACATTATTTTCAACAAACCCTTTATAATGTTGTATATTTTGAAGCTAAAGTGAAAAATACTGCAAATAACTGTTCTATCGCTGTAGCAATCAATGATTCTATGTACATTCATAGAGCATATGCATGAATTATATTTTGTATAGTGTTTGTAGTAGCTGTTATATCGTAACAATTTAGCTTTGGTAAAGGCAAATCATTCCATACCATCACAGGAGCCGCACTATAAAACCTCATCTACTGATGTGTGGGTAGAGGTGTCGTTTGAATATTTTTTTTTTTACTTTTATGTACAATATTTTGTCAGTTACGAATTAGATTTCATTTCGCTTTTCCTTCTGAGATCTTTACAGCTACAGCGGAATATGCTGCAAATTGAAAATTGCTATCTGTATCTGTGGTATATTCCGTGGCATATAAAACACAAATACTTAAATAAACACACGTATGTATGAGTATAATTGGTATACAAGCAGTAGCAAAAACGAACAAATGAATGAATGAATGTATAAATAAATGTATGAATGAATGAACGATAGAACAAAATAATGATGTTGTTGATTTTTCTTGTTCTTAAACAAGCACCCGCATTCAGTTTTCCGATTTTTATTTTCTTTTTTTTTTTCGTTACAGTTTTTGCGTTTGGTAAATGTGTTTTGACAAGTGTGTTTGCCTCTATGTAAACACATACAATTACATTCAAACACTCTTAAATCGCAGAGTGTGAGTTTATGAACTTGCGAGGGTGTGTGTATGCATACTTGAGAGCACATAGATATTGTGGGTATGGTTTGAATGCATTTATCGACCGCAAAGTGAAATGAATCTGTTTAAAGGATTTTAATTTGCTGCTTAAGTCTGCAGTGTATGCAACACGAATATAAATGTATACATATATTTGTATGTTAGAACCACTATCGTTTTGTTAAGCAATATCATGCACGGCGCAAAAAAAAATTTCAGCATCATTATTTGTAACGCATCTTTTAGATATCGTCTTCTTTGAATATACATATATATTTGTTTCAGTAAATCTAAATTACGGTCAAAATGTTGCGGACACAATATGAGACATGAAAATTAATAAGTTGTTTTGTGCACTAAATTAAAAAATATACGTTTTCTTACAAAATTTGAAATTAAAATACACCAAACTTACGCCATATTTAAAACTAGTCATCTCGTCTTAAAAATTCATTTTTGCATTTTTCAGAAAATTACTTATTCATTGCTTCGAATTTTTTTAAAAGATTTCCTACTTAGAGAGCGAAGAAGTAACTCTTTAATTACGTAACAATACCAGTCCCACTGCCAGTGGCCACAATAGTTAGACACTTGAATGTTTGTAGTTTAACAAACAGAAATTTACAGATACTTGAAACTAACAAGTTAAAAAATAATTATTCAAAAATATCTCATAAACCATTACAATCAGACACTTGAATTTTTCAAGCAGTATGCGGTACTGAGATCGCTAATGATAAATTGAAAGTAAGTCGAGATTAAAATTCAAAGTAATCATTGATTAGTTTTCTCATTTAAAGCAAAATTCAAACCTTAAATATTCGACTTTTACTTATTATTCAAGCTTTAATTTGATAGCTTCTCAAATTACTACTCCTTTATTTAAAATTTATGTTTTTTCTTGTCTATTTTAAAAGAAAATTTAAATCCCATTTTCTTCTTTATTTGATTAAAAATGTTTAATGCATTATCGTTCCAAAAATTTTCAACGTAAGTCGACTCTATACGAAAATTACAGCACTTTGTCATTACAATGATGAAAAAATTAGTGAAAGTTTTTAAAAATTTCATCAAAATATTATTTTGAAATACTGCAACTCAGACACTCTTTACCTGATCAAAACCATGTAACAACCGTTCGACACGCAATTGGAACAAGACTTTCGAACAAGGTATTATTTATTACGATCTAATCAAATCTACTCAAACCTGGAGAAAGGCTAAAACTAAAGAAAAAAATATTTTTTGTGTGCTTAAAAGCCGCTACAAAAATGCAATAAAAACTTTAAATATTTTAGCTGTAAACCTGAGTTAAATTTAAAATTTTATTATTTCCTTTCATTTAAATTTCTTTCCTTTTTGTCCATACTTTTTTGTGCATGTTACACATGAGTGTTGTTTAAATTATAATTTTGTTTGCTTACTTCACGTTAGTTTAGAAATTTCTTAAACATCTTTTCAACGTTGGCTCCTTTAAGCAACTTAGTTGAGCATAGAGCAAAAAGTCAATGAATTCATTACAAATTGAAAAATTAATTTATTCTCTTTTATATAAGTTTTTAGCCGAAGTAATAAATCGACAAATTATCATTTTCTTGTATTGTATGGTAGCATGAATGTAGAATTTCCATGTTGCACCATGTAGCAACATGGTGGATTGAATTTATTAAATAGTTAAGTTTAACTACTTAAGTACGTTTTAACTTTTATATGTTTTTATTACTGAAGTTTGTTTAATCTGATAATGATTTCTTTATTATGCTTTTTTTTGTTTTACAAAAACAATGCAAACAAAAACTATGACCTTGTTATACGTGTTACTAGCTGGTGTTGTAATGAGTATATATTTTTTGCAAAATACTTATTAGTAGAGTGTAATTGTTCTAAGACAATCCAAGGTATATACGAAATGGCAGAAAAATTTAATTGCTTCGCCTGGTATTCAGATAGTATCCATAGAAAACGATTGTCAGCAAAAAAATCCACCACACCATGGCTCCTCTCTTCTGCTTGGCTACAATATGCAAATTCTTTGTTATTACGTTTGGTTAATTAAGATTAAAAAAATATTTAAGTAAATTATGTAAATTAAAAAGGAGTAATTTTTTTTGGTAATAAAAGCAAAAAGACGTTTTTTATACTGAAATCGGTTTGTTGAGATGTTGTTTATTTAGCGTAAAACGATATAAGGAAGGCGTCAGTTGCAGACACAACTTTTTATTCCTAAAAGCCTATGAAGTAAATTTGAAATGAAGTAACTAAAAAATACTCAATCGATCAAATACTTAAAAAAACCTAGGTAGTGGGCGATTTTAACCATGATATTAAAATTAACCATTATCAGAATTTCGGTTATTATAGTTAAAGTTTCTTAAATTCAACTCCTCCACGTAGAGGTATATATTTTTTTTTTGCTTTTGTTATAGATGCAGAACCTTAACAAATATATAAGTTTCACTAGAATATATTTATGGTTACTGTTTTTTTTTTGTAGGCCACAAGATCTTGAAATGATCGAGTAAATTAAATTCAGTATCAAATGTTAGGTTGCGACTACTATTAGTACTGATCGAAGGATATGATATAATTCCTTTGTATTTGAATTTAATAATTTCCAGCAATGTTCCTTCAATAAAGTTAATGTTGCCAACAAAAATAAATTCCTAGAAAAATATTTAAAATGGTTTAAAGTATCCTGTTTACTCTCAGCCACTACAGATTAAAAAATTTTTGTCATTAGTTGTTACTTTATTTAATCACATTTTTTTTATTTTTAATTATTTATCCTTATTAACAAATATCTGATTCTGCTTAACCCAATTTTTATGCTTTAAATAATAAAATTTTCCTATCTCTGTTCTTGTGTTAAACGTTTTGCCAAACGATTAATTACGTCCATATAACTAATCTATTGTTTCTTTTTTAATACCGCGGTTCTTGGTGACATCATACTAATTAGCTGTTAAAATGCTTACTGGATTTTACAATGGGACCTTCGTGGAAAAAAAATTAAAATCCGTTTCTAGCACTTATATCCCCCCCGGGGGCACATTTATCGGTCTTTATAAAATACTCTACTACCTAGACCTGTGCAACTGGGGGAAAAAGGGAGCCCAGTCCCCTGAAGTCAGACAGGGAGACAACTGGAAACTCCACTTTATTTCCACGGGGATCAGTGACCCGCAGAGTTCATTATTTGTCTCTTTAGACATTTAATAGTTCTCTGGCTGATCATTGAGGTTGGCCCCTATATTGGAGCATCGTGGTGGTTGTGGTTTTGCGGCCCCATAACAGTATAATGGTTATTATGGTGGCCAGGATCATCTCACTGATAATGACACGCAAAGTGAATGATCCGGTCCAGTGAGCATGCTTGACATGTGTTCTGGACAGGAGTTAGAAAGCCTCCAACTCTTTAGCAAGGAGTGATTATTTGCAGCCCTGCTCTGGAATCATTAAAGTTGCAACTATGTGGTTCTGTTGCTTAGAATTATGTCTTCGGCTATCTAGGACGAGCATGACGTTCCAAATTATGTATAGTGGTTTGTCCACCATCTGATTAAGGCTACATAGCCAGGCGCGGATGTAAAACAAATCACACTCTAGCACTTATATGTGGACGTATACAGCCGATAAATATAGTTTATATTAGTAGAGATTCATAACGTAATAAATTTTTTTAAATAACACATATATGCTGACGATATACAACTATATATTGAACGGCATTGATTTTGTTTCTGATATATGTAGTAAACATCGTGAAGATTTCAAGGCAGTTTTAACTCGGTCTAAATTCATTTTATTACTAATTACTAAGAACAAAATTCATTACCACACAAAAGTTGGGCATCAGCTTTTCTATCACGCAGTGATCATATTAATTATCTAGCATACGGTGTTTTTTAACACTGTAATATAGCATCTTATTTATACATCGGACTGTTTGTTTATTTAGTTTGGAGAGATGTATAGCCAATTAGATTCGTGCTCGCTTCAAAATTTGCAGCTGTCATTTAAAAATGCTGTGCTATATATCTACAGTATTTAGAGCTCCAATAGTATGTAAAATTAAAGAATTTTAATTCTCTTGCTGTGACATAATGGACAACAATAGGACAAATAGGAATTCAACTAATATAATTCGATTCTCCTATATTTTTTTTTAACTTTTCTTCTAATTTTATTGACTATGCGTTATGATAAAAATGTTTGTATATTTTTATTAATAGATAAACTGAATTGTATTTACTTTTTTTTATTACTATTTTGTTATTCCCTTAAATTATGAATTAATTTTGTTTATTTAATATAAAAGTAATTGTAAACGGTCGCCAAGTAATTTTAAATTTTTAGCCCGAACCTAAAATTTTGTAAAACTAATTTTTTATACAATCATTATCCTATAGTTGAAACCTTCTTATTGTCGTTAAAGGTTTATTGGCGCCACAGAGCAAAACAGTTAAATGGCTTTTAAAACTTTTTTCTTTTTTTTTGTTTTGTTGCAAATTTTAAAAGCATTAATGTAAATAGAGTAATAATGCATTTTTTTTTAAATATTTAAAAAGCTCAGCCAACTTATTGGATATTGTGGAAAAAAAGTTCGATTGGATAAACATTAAAATTTTATAGTTTTACTTGTACATTTTTTTTTATTTATGTTTAACTCACTGGTGTTGCCACAAAAGCGATAATGTGGTTTTTAAAACATTGTAATTACAAGCAATGGATTTTTTTTATTATTGCTGGAAAACTATAGCCTTAAATATATAAGATATATTGAATATAGTTTTTATATACAATGCTTTTTTACATTTTAAGCAATAATGGGGTACACAGTGAGTGATAATTTTAAGGATACTTTGAAGCAAAACGGAATTTTCAACTTAGTTTTTTTTTATATTTATAACTGCTAACTACCTTATAGACAGGTGACTATAAGCTGCCAAATTTCGAGTTGGAATTACACAACAATGTTTTGTTTTTGTTAATCTTCGTTTTCCACTGGTAGCATAATTGTGCTAACTACCTGTCTGTTTTTTATAATTTTTCAAAATAGACTTAACAAAATAATTGTTGATTTACCAAAAGATTTTTTTTATTTAAAATTTCTTAGCATTTTTTAATGTCTTGCATTTTATAGGAGATGAATGTAACGACAAGAGGTGATGTTGTAAAAAGGCATCTGAGGCGTATTAAAAAAATATTAACAAACCAAAATAAACTTATTTATCTTTTTACATTTACAAGCATTAGTAAAAAATAATTGCTGAAAGCAGAAACAAAGAAGGAAAATCCAAAAATTTAATTTATTAACATTAATATATTCATATATATTAATTTAGCAGTTGAAGCTTAAAAATTTTGGTTCCTCAGAGCCATTATAAAATTTTATACAATGCTTTTAAAATCAGTTTTGATTTTGTTAAAATATCTCCTTTACAATTTCTTAGAATAGTTAATTTTATTATACATTTTTTAATAATCTATAATTTTTGCGTAAATTTTGTATTATAATAGTTACAAAATTAATAGTTTCTCTTTTAATTTATCCAATTTTTCTCCCAAGGCACAGTAGTTGGAAAACGTTTTATTTTAGAAATAATTCCGCAGCTCATAATCGAATAAAATTGTACAGAGACCAAGATGACCTATTTCTATGTGAAAATGCAGATGATTGGCGCCTCAGAGTAACGGGGGGCTTCTGGGTATGCCCCCCAAAATTAGGGACTTCGTGCATAAAATTTTTTTGAAATTTCATAAAAAGTTTATTTCATACAAAAATGTGAACAGTTTTTGAAGTTAAGGAGACTTTGAAAAACCTGTGCTTACATTTCTAAGTTTGGGAGAAAATCGGGTTAGAAAAAAAAAAAACATATTGTTAGAACATTTTTTCCCGTTTAAGGATTTATGTGTTAAAAACAATTCAAATTATATTTGGACATCCATATAAATTTTGTCGCAATTCAAATTTATATTTCATTTTTCAAACAACCACTGTAGCGTTAAACTTACGCGAAGATAAATGGTAATAAATTGTTAGCTAGAATTCATAAGCTCTCCTTTGATACTTGCATAATGCAAAATTCGTTTTCTTATGATGTTTCTTTTTTTTTATTTGAAATACCAACAAAATTATTATTTTTGGAGATCAATTGTGTTAAAAATTAAAGTATTGTTTATTGTAGGTTAACAGATACCTTGTCTCCACAAGAAAGAAATTGTAAGATATTTTCAGAAAATAACCTTAATCATATAAAACTATACAATGGATTGTTGTACAAAAAGACTGTTCAAATTTTGTTTACAAATAGTAAATAATTAAGGCCTCACACACAGTGTTCATAAGCAAATTTAAATAATTCTCAAAATGTAAAATAGTTCTATCAAGTACTCAGATAATTCACAAAATACTTTTGAGTATTCATATATTACTTTTACAATTTCAGAAACTACTAAACAGGATGATTTTTTCGATAGATTCCTAAATTGTTAGAATCCATACAATTTTAAGCAAAACTTTTTTTATAGGAAGGTGGTCACGTGTTAAAAATTACGAAATAAAAAATAATATTAATAATAATATAAACAAAAATAATATTCAATTAATTTTAAATTTATACATACAAAAAATTACTAACTTTTTAATTAATCTTGAGTGAATGAGTGTTAAAAATATTGATTGTTAAAAAAATTTAAATGTAGCGATATTGTCATTTCCATTTCTGTAAATTGCACAGACTTGTATTTACATCACAGCACATAGTGTATGCAATAAGTATGGGTATTACACACCCTACCTTATACCATGCAGCAGTTTTTGTTCCTAAGAAATTACCAGACAGTTTACTAACACGTGTTTTACAAAATCTTATTTATTAAACTTAGTGAAATAAATCTATTATTAGAGATACCAAAAACCGTGTTTTATTTTATTTATAATATTTAAGTTATTTTTAAAATTAGCGTATCCCCATCTCACATGGCATATTATATTTACACAGTCATATACAGTCTACAAAAGGATTAGGAAACTTCAAGTTTTTGTATAATGTAACTGTGTTATTCATGAATGTTTATGAGGAGAAGGGAGTGCCATATAGTACTATCTTTTGGACTTTCATATTTAATAATTAAGTTGATATTTAATTGCTTTTTCAGTTTAATTAAATAAACGAGGTACCTTCCCCTATTTTTAGTACTCTTATTTAACAATTAATTTTATCCTTATAGATATTAAAAAAAAAAAACAGTAAAATATTGAAATGTAGTGTTTAAACTTGGGAATTTCGTATTAATTAAGTTATTTCTATGTACATAAAAAAGCAATAAATATACCTTATTTAAGGAGAGCATGTGGAAAAATAGTAAAAAAATGCACGTGTAACCTAAAATGGTAACAAACCACAAGGCAGAGCTCAAAAATCGATCTCGTCTACGCTTATGACCACACTGGCTGAATTGTTTTGATTCTTTGAGGCAAAAAGTAAAACAACCATGATTAAAATTATGTACATATGTAAATGTATATATAGATAAATGTATATACCTTTAAAACACATGTATGCGAGTGCATACAAACAAAAGTATGTATTGGCACAATTTTAAACAAAGGCGGTATCAGCATCACCAGTGTATTAAAAAAAGCACTTCCAAGTAAGTATGAATAAAAGGGCTTCCGGTTAAGAACATACAATTCCTAATAAAATAGAGAATAAATGAAATTCTTATTTCTTGAACAAGCAGCCAACGTTTTTTTATTAAAAAAGTGTTACAATAAAAAGTTAGGAAATACAACGTTTCAGTTAAAAGTTTTGGTGCCTAGAAGGCCTCTTAAAGTTATTGTTTGATATCAGATTGTAATATAATTAAATTTTGCAATTGTATATTTAAAACCTATTTTCTAATTTATATTTAATTAAATCAATTATTTATTTAATTAAAACAGACGAAAAAAAATTGTTTGATAAAATACATTTTAGCATTAATTGAGATTTCAACCAGGAAACATATCATCCTCAGCAGATGTTTAAATTTGCTTTCCTGGACTTAACAAAATGCAACATCAGCTATCACAAAAGTATATATACACATATAAATAATTTACACATATTTACGATTAAATTACAATTGTATGTTTGAGTCACGTTAACAGGTTTCATTCTATAAAATTTATATAAAATATTAAACACTAAACGAGCATATATTTCTCTATTTTGTCTTCCTTTTTTTTCTATTCAGGTAGTCTATGAGAGTTTAAAGACACCTGCTTCACCTATACAAAGTTATACGCAAATAATAGAAGTAGCAGTAAACAAAGCATAAAAAAAAGAAAAAGTCATATTCGTAAAACGATACAGAAAAATACCATTGAGGTTTTTTAGTTGAACTGAACTGAATTGAAATGCTATAAAAATAAAAACTACCACTACAAAATAGAAACATTACATTTGGTATTCATGAAATATGCATAAAATTTGAATTAGAAAAATGAAACACATGCATACAATCAAGCTTTTACATATACATTCTTACTAATACTTAAACACCTACCCATACTTTTTTATCACACAAATACACATACATACAAATAAATACTTTCAATATACTCGTATATATAATATAATACACATACAAGTTTTATATACTTTTAAAAGTGTTCAGAGCAAAGTTTGCAAAAAACCTTAAAAGATTTAAGGAATCTTTTTCACTTTTTATTTATTTGTTTTTGTTGTTGTTTTTTTATTGGAACATTTTACAAAGACATTTTTTCCTTCAAAGAGATTATTATTTTTTATTTTTTTTTATTATAAATGTTAACAAGTGTTTTAATAATAAACTAAAAAATGCTTAAATGGAATTCTTTTAAGAAAAATAATATCAGTGGGGTTTCAAATGGGGTCAAATTTAATAAAAAAAAATAAAAAATAAAAAATAATTGCTTAAATTTTTGTTTTTAGTCTTAGTGTTAGAGCTTATTTGAAATTTTATGTTTGCAGATATTTGTAATTATTTACAAAACGAATATCATGACATAGGGCAAATTATGTACAATACACATATATTGTTACGGTTTTTGCTAAAAAATGTGAGCAACATTTAATTAATATTTAAATATTTTGAAAAATTTTAACAAAAATTCGTAAGACTTTAACAAAGAATCCAAGGAGTGATACAGTGGATGTAACAAAATAATTTTATATATAAATAAAAAAGCATCTTATAGATAAAAAGTTCCAAAAACAAAAACGTAACAACGCACAGTTGTTTGAAAATGTTTTTTTTTATGCAATCGGGTACCTCATGAACTACATAAGGTATTATAATGCAATTTCCAAGCAGAGGTATATCTGAGTTAATTTGCAGACGATAGGCCCTATAGGGCAAAGGGCGACTTCTGTGTATTCTCCAAATTTGGGTACCGTGGGCATACAATTTTTCGGATATATCGTAAAAAGTTTATTTATTGCTCATATGTTACTAGTTTTTGAAATTAAGTAGACCTTGAACAATCTTATAGATAAAAAAAATTCCACAAACAATAACGTAACAATGTAAAAAAGGTTCTTAGTGTTCTCGAACCTGAACAAATAAATAAATAAATTATAAATCTGTTTTTTTATGCTAAATTAACTACTCGAACTTTAAAAAAAAAATAAAAAACAAAAAATTTAATTTTAATAAAAAAAACTGTTTATGTAAAAGATTAATATATGCCATTAATCTTTGAAATTGATTTTTTTCATATGATCATCGCATTAGTTCGTGATGCTACTTTATCTGTATACAGCAACAACAATTGGTTCACTCTCAAAGTTTAGCTCATTGTGGAAGTAATTCGATAGTAATGACATTAATTCGGCCAAATTAAAGTCATCCCCTATTCTTAAATTATAAATTAATTTTTTTATAAATAAAGGCCGATTGTCGTCATGGTGTAAATGGCACGGTGCTGCATGTTATGGGTATTATGGAATCTGAAGGTTCAATTGTGAATTGGTTTCTCTCGATAGAAAGTTAATTTATGTTGATTTTTATAGCACATTTGGATAATTTAGTATCCTCGTTCCAGCCAACTTAAGCATAATGATGAGTATTGTGTAAATTTGAGAGGTTTCAAATGTACAGATAGACACATGTATATCGAATGTACAAACTTACATATGTATGCCGAATATGCAGATTATATATTCAGGAAAATATACAATGCGCTGTGCCAAATGGAGTCGAAACCCTCTGAGAGAGTATTTCTGGAGACAGAAATAGTTGATTGGTAACAATCTCGTACCAATGCAGGAGGGATGGGGAAATTTTATAGTTGAAAAATCTTTAGTGGGATCCGTAATTCTACTTACATAATATTCCTTTTGCTTATTGAGTATGAATTTGGTTTTTCTTCAATTGATGGGTAAGAATTTTTCCTTTAATTTATTAAATAAGAATACAGCAATGATAATTCAAAAACGGTCTTTCCACGTTGCGAGTCAACCAGCAAGAGAGCTAACATTTCCTTAGGTGCATTTTTTTACCGATTTTCCTTTGGTCTGTTGGTTTTCTTTAAGCTGACGTTCGAAAAGAATTCACAATAACCGCGCTTTGAGACCAATTACCTTCAGTAATGTTAGTTCCTTGGAAGTCGCGTAAAATACAAAAATATAGAAATTCAATATGTTAATTCATTTAAACACGCTGGGCTCTCGCTTAAAATACAAAAATATAGAAATTCAATATGTTAATTTATTTCAACAAGTATTAAAGCTCCTTTTAAAAGCCTTAAAAATACTCTATATCTTAAATAATACCAAATCCATTCAAAGTTTTAGACTAAATGATTCACAAGCTTTAGTTTATCACATTTTAATAATATATAGTTATTTAAGAAAGTGGCAGTAAACTTAAAGTTCAAAAAGACCTACCACGACCTGAATAACAATATTTTTTTTTTCCTTTTTGCAGAAAATATATATTGCATAGACCAGAATAAATACATATATAAAATAAACTGTGTGGAGTTATTTAGTTACAGTTCCTTAACCTTAAAACTTTAACTGCTCTTTCGTCCTTTAAGTAATTTTTTTAATTTTCCTGAACTTGGAACGTATTAAGTCCCTTCTACTTTTAGTGAGTCATATTGCTACTCTACTACTTAAAAGTACTTTACATCTTTTTGTCGTATATTTTAAGAACAAGAAACTAGAACTTATATAAAAATACTGGTGTGATAATATAAAATTGAGGCTTTACTGCTGGTCGATATATGTATCTGAGAAAATTATATTTTTATATTTTCGTATTTTTCCTACAAATCATTTCATTGTAATTTTACAAAAAATCTTTTTATTATTTTGCAAGAAATATCTTATATAATGATAATAGAGTATCTAAATTCAAGTTTTTAAATTAAATACAAATTTAAATAGGTGTCTTTGAATGCCCCGCAAAACAATTAGAGATAAATGACTTGTCAAACAATAAACTAAGAAATTTTTATTAAAAAAAAATGTGAAAAGTAAAATATTAGCAATCATATTGTGATCATTTACAAACCGCATTTGCAGCTATGATTTCAATTTCATTATCTAAAGCAAAAATATTTACTTATTTGCACTTATGCTTATGTGTTTTCTACACACATCTATAAATATTTCTTTGTAAATAATCATTAGCTTATATGTGTATGAGTAGCTAATGTAGTCTGATTGTTATAACGAATATGTATGTATTTTTATACTTTTTATACTTGCTTACATTTTTATAGACATATATACCAATTGCTTTAATATATAAATACTTATATGTATGTATGTATAAATGTATGTCTATATATATATGTATATAAACACTCATACACTTTAATATTTAGTTAGTTAAGTTCACATGCTAGAATAATTTTTATGATTATATTTTTCCTTCCTTAACTCTAGCGGAAATATGTGTTAATAACATTTGAATGTAATTTTAGAAAGAAAAATATATTTGCAAATACATATATACAAATATATTTATATACAGTATAAATCATTATGTATGAAAATAGGAACAAAAATTCTAGCCTTTAAGGACATTTTTATTTCTTATATTTATTTTTTTTTTGCAAATTATTAAAGCCGATTTAAGTTGGTGAGTAAATTTTGCTTTAAAGATTAATTTAATAACTACATAATTATGATCCAACAAACAAACTGACATTCGAAGTGGTTACATCTACTAGAAATTCAATTATGTTGTTGTACACTGACTTAAGACAACTTGTGATGAGATATAAACATAAGATTTAAAAATATATTAAAAAACGCAACAGAATATAGAGACAGTTAATGAATGTTCGCACAAATTCTTCTTTATGAATATATACTTCGACAAAACCGGTATTATTTAAATCCTACAATTATTATATCTGATTTATTAAAAAACTGAATGATTTTCACTAATATGGCTCTGATTTTCACTAATAATCCGAAACGAAGTTGGTTTACAATACTCTTTTCCACTTTTTTTATGCTTCATAGTACATAAGAAAGCTAGGATAACATATATATGTTAAACTTGTTATCATGTCTGTGAGAGAAAATGTGTCTCAACTGACAGAACATTGAATCCTACCTGGTTTGTGATATGTGATTGTTTTTGTTCTTATCCTTATTCTTATCATGTAGCTATTAAAGATAGCCTAAAATCAAATACTAGAATATTTTATGTTTTATTATATTGTGAATTTGTTCAGATAATTAGAAAAACTTCAATTACACCTTTGAGGATACGAATCTTGTTTGCTAGAATGTATCTTATACCCGCTTTAACTTATGGATGTAAGTTGTTTGGATGCTGTGACTCTGTCAGTAGGAACAAGCTTGAAGTTATGTTCAATAATATCGTTAGATATGTCTATCGACTCAGAAGATTCGATCATATATCACATGTCTCTAACAATCTTCTTGGAATCTCTTTTCAGGGACTAATAAAGGTTCGTACCCTTTTATTTTTGCATAAAATAATTGTGACAAGAACGCCCAAATATTTGTTTGAAAAAATACGTTTCTTCCAATCACCAAGGCACAAAAATATTATTTTGCCTCGTCATCACTGCCTCGTATCCGAATGGCAATTTTATATTAATGCCGCTCGTCTCTAGAATAGTCTTCCACTAAGTCAGCAAATGAATAGCAATGCTAACAATTTTAGGAAATTTCTATATAATTATTTCACCTAAACTATTTTATAATTTTTTATTTTTTCTATTTTTTGTTTTTTGTATCTTAAGAATACTATTGTAATATTGTACGTTCCTGTACTATAAATATAAGACACAATCTTGTTGTACAGGAAGTGGAGAAATCGAAATGAAATAAATAGATAAATAAACAATTTTATTATATTCAGAAATATCATTTTTTATAAGATTACAGAAATGCGAAATGCACAAATTTAACCTCACTTCAACATTGCTTTAAAGTTCACTTTCCCTTTATAATTAAAATGTATAATTTAAAGTATGTTAATTTGTGCCAGATTTCTTTAATAAATATTTTATGACATTCTCAGAAAATATTTATTTGTCAAAACAAAAATATGTATGTTTCAAATGTATTACTGCGGGAGAAAGCATATCCATATGGCCGTTTCAATACTGCGCATGAAGCTCATCAGTAGATTTTATTTCAAATTTTGTATAGAAAATTCAGGAGTCTTATATCGTAAGTCAAATTGAAATTAAGTGCGAGTTATAACTTAATATAAACTAATAGAAGGTGCTATGTCTCTAGTTTAAAATATTTTCTAATCATAAAGTGACCAAATAATATAAAAATCTTATTCAAGGAGCCCTTAATAGCTTGAATTATTGATTCATTGTTGTGGAGTTATCACCTCTGTTGCTTAAGTCAAGCACAATTTATGTTTAATTCGGGAGATAATGGTGGTCAGTTCGCTAAAACGCCTTTAACTCCACACCATACTCCCTACTGTGATGAAAATTTAAAAACACTTTAAATTTTCTCTTATCTTGAATAAAGTCCACTATTTTCTTCTGGACCATTCAAATAATAATCACAGTACGTTAATTATTAATATAAATTTTAATTAATGATTAGAATTAAGTACATAAAAAATTTATTCTCTGCCATTATTTTTTCCATCATTTCTATTTTTCTCTTCAATTTGCTTTACGCTTTTAACATACTAGAGAAACAAATGTGTGTCTTGGTGCAAAGTGAAAGTTCAAGGATTAAACTTTATGGCTTGATAATAACGTTGTGCGCAAATATAACGTTAAATATACTTTCCTACATATTATGTATATTAAACATAATGTGCATTAAATAACAATATTTGTATCGCCTTAATGCTGAGGTTTCCTTTATAAAGATAAAAAAGCCACTGTGCATAGTATTGTGTTATATTAAAAAATAAATTTTAAGAAAAATTATTTAATAAGTAAATATGATAATAACACTAAACTTGTACAAAAATTTATAATTATAAAACAGTTTCTGAAAGCCTTTAAATGGATTTATCTTTTATATTTTATATTAGCCGTTACCATTTTAAAACGCAAAAGATAGGTAGACTACCCTACCTACCTTGACGTTTAAATAATAAATATTGTTTTAGGTAACAATTATATCCAGTTTTGAAGCAACTGAAATTTGTAGTTAATTAATTATGTGAAATTTTTTATTTGTAATGTTTTCTTAAGTTACGCTAATTTTGTTTGGCATGTTTAGATAAATATAAATATTTTATGAAAGACACAACAAACATTAATTTCTTAATGGTTTGTTGTACTTTTGCTTTACTGATTACGATTAGTTATCATTTAATCAATATAAGATTACCTTGGGATATAAATATCTCAAATTTTTAATATAAAGTACGGGTTATGTCCGTAAAAAAAGAAATATAGTAGAAAACTAGCTTCGAACATCATTTATCTGTCCTTTTCAGTATGATGAAAACCATTTCAAATATATTAATGATATGCAAGCTGACCTCGCACACGAAGAGTGCTATGCATGGGTCATCTTTTATAACTTTTGCTTTTCTTTGTCATATTTAATATTATTGTTGATGATTATCGGTTTTGATCATATTAAAAATTGCGTTATTTAAAAAAACGTAAATTTTTATAGGATTTTGCCTTTTTCAATTTGCGTATGCATTTTTGTAACCACTTGCATACAAATGACAAACAAAAGTGATTAAAGCGTGTGGGGTTTTTTTATACAAAACTAAGTACTTGAAAATCCTTAAAAAATATACTGTCAAGAGGGTATCCAAAACCAACCAACAAACATTCATATAAATAAAAAAAAGCAGTATATGAATGAACCAATATGCGAGTAATATAAAAACACATGTATTCCTATGCATTCACATATAAGCATCTTATGTCCTTATACTAAACCAAACACTTTTATGGCAAAGCACCGTTTAGAAATGAAAATACACTTTCTCACATACATTCGCATAAAGTCGCTTATAAGAAACGTATAGTTCTTAATGGATACAAGCAAGTATATATGCATATAAACGCATAACACATACACAAATATACGTTGAAATATACATATGCATAGAAAACCTGCATTTCGTGTATACACACACGTACACACATACACAAACATCCACTAATATATATATACGGACACACATATACCAATCACACACACACACACATATATATATATATATATATACATATATATATATATATATTTATATATATATATATATATATATATATATATATATATATATATATATATATATATATATATATATATATATATATATAAGCAGTTATATTAAATAATAAAAAATAGGGATACAAGCATACAAATAAAAACTTCAACTACTTCTAAATAAGTGACATTTAAAGAAAACGAAGCTGATATGACACAACAACAAAAACGACTAACTCTATGCTTTTAGTTAGAAAAAGGCTACACAGACAAAAAAATCTTTTAACATACTCAAGCAGTCATAACCTAAAAAATAGGTTAACGAATTTTTAAAAAAATATAATAAAATACTTGAATTTATTAGCCATGCTAATATATGCTACAATTTTATAGCCTTCGTACCAGATTTGAGGAGGGCCTGCAATTACAATATATTCTTCTATTTAAATTGGTAATACATAAATCTTTTCCTTGTTTGTCATTTTCCATTTTGCTTAGTGTATAAGTAATATCAGTAGTTTTTGATGTAGTTTCTCCATCACTTATACCGACATATTCTCAACATTGTATGAGTAAATTCCAGCATAAAAAGACTTATGGTTAAAATATTTTTTAAGTTTTTATTTTTATTCTTTTAGTCTGCCACGCAATCGTTAAGCATTAGTTCTTAGAAGTTCTATAATACAGAGGCACATTATTAGTTATTTTAAATTTTATTTATTTCATTATGTAATTTTTTGCTGTTTTAGTAAAAAGCCATTTTTTTAAAAAGTTTTAAAGTTCTAAATACCATAACTTGCTTACATCTAGCAAATCATCACTTTTACTTAATTTGTTATATTATTATTAATATGTTATATTTTTTATTATTGTTAATGTTTATATAATCACTTTTAATATCAATGAGATGATAGAGCACCTAAACATATTCTTCTGATTTCGCCTCGAAGTATCCGGGAGAATCGCATAAGATTTGGGGGGCTTTTCTACAATTGCCTTACATCTGCACTTCTATTGCATCGATGTATTTAAAAATTGAAGCTAATATTATTTTTTTGTTATGTTTCTTCCTTAATTTTTTTAAATAAACAGTCTGATTGGGTATAGAGTTAAAATATTATTAGTTGAAGCTATAGGATACCAAAAGTTTAGAAGCCAAAGTGTATACAGAGATAAATGAGCCTAGTCCTTACTGGACCCAATAATTATTATTCAAGAACCTCTTGCTTTTGAAATATGGTGTCCATTTTACCAATAACAACCCGGATTGTTTAGGGCAAGGAATTAGATCAAATTAAACCGTTAAAAACATTTTATAATTAATTTAATTATTTAGCCAAAAACTGTCGTCACTCTGTAAATCGCTTTCAAGATGCTTTAATTTTTTTGCTACCGGCATTATAAAAAAGCTTAATCGATTCTTTGGAAATCTATAGAGTAAAATACGTTCGGATATAAGACGTACTATCATCTGGATAGTATTTTTTAATTTCTTTCAAAGTTTATTGTAGGTTTTGCAGAAAATTTAATCAATATTTTCAACATTGGCTGTTTTTGAGAATTTTTGAGTTTCATTTTATTTACTACAAAACCAAACAAGAAGAAACTTAATTTTCATGGTAAAAAAATCAGCTTAGTATAATTAATAACTTCAAACTGGTTTTTCTTTAATTCTATAATCCGAGAAAACCATAACCTATTATTTTTCTTGACTTCCAGTAAGCCAACGGGGCTTCCAATGGTTTTTATTTCCTTTGCTGCATTTTGTAAAACAGGCTTTTGGGCAGCTATACTATAACTTTATATAAATGCCTCCAAAAAACCTAAGTATATGAACTCTTCTAAATAAACAAATTAACTCAATTAAATTATTTATTGTAATAATTTTATTTTATTATTTTAAAACATCTAATTATAACGATTGCCTCAGAAAAACTAAAAAACATTTTTTTTATTTTGTTTTTTTAATTTATTTTCCACTGCCAACTTGATCAACTTGTTATTCTGCGGGCTGCCACATCCCTCCTCTATTTTTAAGCTTCAACATCACTTTAGGCCTGGTTCCGTTCGGATCCATATTCTGTGATGTTGATGGTAGTTCCGGTGACTGCTCATTACCGGGAAGCCGATTGTTATCGGAATCCACGTCTTGTTGAAGTCCGAGATGTTCTGGATTTACAACCGAATTCTTAGTAGGTTTGACTAAAGATGGTAGCGATGAGTCAGCTGGAATTTTCTTAATATGAGTAATGTTTCTACGATACATTCTGCCTTCTTCTGATATCACGACATCATTTTCTTTTCGATCTTTTACTTCATATTCTGTTTTCCCAAAAGTTGTAGATAATTTATTAGAAAAAACAGTATTTCGGAGTAGTACTTTATCCCCAACTTTGATATCACAATCGATCGCGTTTCTGTCAGAATCGGAACTTTGTTTCCCTTTTTCTTTATTAGCAATATCATTGTCTCTGGCTTCAGAGTCGATCACATTATTCTCAACGTCATTCAGCGATGGAATCTTGTCTCTAATGACTCGATTAAAAATAAGTTCCGATTGAGCTTTCCCAGGTGTACCATGAGGGGTGACGTTATACATGAGTGTAAACCTGCGAATGGTGCTACATCTGTTACTACGGGTGATACAGATATTACAGAATCAGACGCTCTTGATGTTCTTGGCAAGAATTTTCAGTGTGCTGTTCGATGGACTAACCACTTTTTTCGAGTTTCTAAAGAAGCTTTCAAGTGCCTGGGTTTTTAAAAAGGTTTAAGAGATACCTCACTCCAACAGATCTTCGTACTATTTATACCATCTTTATCCGTTAGTAGATGGAATTTAACCCTCATGTATGGACCGGCGTCCCAAAGTTTATTTTGGAGTTGTTCGCCCGCATACAGGAAAGGGCAAAGAGGCTCATTTGAGACAGTAGGGTATCCATAATGTAAGTTGTATTTCACTATTTTATCGTTACCACAGTGTTAAGCGCTCTAACGAAACTAGGGAACGCACGTTTTTGCGTTTCACCCGATTTTTGTTGAGAGCGCGTCCATTTGTGGCCGATTGGACAGTGAATCGCAATGCGAATTACAGGAAGAATTCGTTTTTTGGCAGAACAGCTCATATGTGGAGTAAACTCCCTCCACAGGTCCTTCCTGTCACTATCAATGTAGGAATATTCAAATCGAATGTCCACAAACACTGCTCTCACTTTCCTCTTCACCATAATCCATCATCCTAGTTACGGTACAATGCTTTGCATGAGTAGGGGTCATCCAACGGTCCAACGAAAAAAAAAATATATACAGGAGGTTTTTTTTGAAAGAGCAGTAAAGGTTAACAACCTATTAAAATTATATATTCGGAACTAGAAATTTAACAACTTTATAAGACGAATAAACTGATTTAAAAAAAAATAAAGTAAAAATTAAAATCAAAGTATAAAGTTTCCTTTTTTTGTAAATTTCAAGTACTTAAGCGGAAATTCCGTAGATTTTTATTTAACTAAGGTAAATTGAACCATCGCAGGATTTAATTTTATTTGTAAAAATAATAATTTTTTAGCAGAAAGTGGGTGGGTTCAGATTTTATGAGATTTTTTTAAAAATATGTTATATGTTAATTTTCCCTACGGATCTAAAATTTTTAAGCCAAAAAGCGCACAACTGCTGTACATAATTCCTTGGCATTTTAAAATGTGTTTTAGTAAAAACCAGTAGGGTGTACAAAAAATAAAGGAGTATAAAACATATTTTTTCACAAACACTCTTCTCTCCTTTAAGCTTATGCCTCTATACTTATGGGTAACAAAGTAGACTTTACATAAGAGTCTTTCATTTACAATATGAATATTTTTTTTTCATATACGCAATCATACAAAAAAAGTATGTGTATTTAATATCAGTCAACTTAGTTCAGTATCAATCTTCTTTTTTCTCATGTTTCTTTTTTGCTTTTTGGTAACTTAAAACTATTTGCAAACGTTTTAACAGATTTTTTTAAAGAATGTGTTTGCATACAAACACATACTTAAGTAACATTCTTTTTCATTATTGTAGATAACATTTCCTATATGGTGGTTTTTATTTTATACAAAATATCTTGTCTTTTTTTCTTGTGCAGGCAACTTTATGCTATTTTCAGCATTATGAAAAAGAACAAAATTCAAAAACTGCATAAAAAGACTTAAATGAAAAATTTTTGAGCTGAAGACATAGATGTAAAATGAAGTTCTTAAGTATGCCAAAAAGAATTTTTAAAGTAAAAATATATTGGCTGTTTTAGAATTTTATAATCATTAATTTTTTTGAAATAATTAGTTTACTTAACCCTTTTTGCTGTATTAATGAGCCAAAATTGCCCAAACAATTTTTATTGCTCATTTGCTTTTAAATGATCAGCGATTTTTGTTTTCAACTTTAGTACAATTATTTTTGGAAATCTTTTCACAAAGTATCTTACGAATTTTGTACATTTCGTTTAAAATTTACCAATGCAATTAAATCATTGTGTCCATGTGCTATAAGCTCAATAACAAAATGATTTATTTCTTTACGACAACAGAAATTGCAACGAAACCAAAAAATATATAACGAATTTTTCAACAAGAAATTTGTTTTCTAAAACAAAATAAAACGTATTACTAAGAGTAAAGTTCAGCAGTTATTAATGAAAGATGATATCTGGAAAATGTCAACCACGACGACGCTGACAAATGTAGATCCTTTCATCAAAGCTTTTAATCACTTTTCGGCACCTATGACGGTCCTATTATCACATCAAGGATTTTGAGTTTAAGGAATTAAACTCGATTCAATTGGCTCCGTATGGACTCTCTCCTTAACATGGCTCAACAAAAAATAACAATCCAGGGGAGTTAAATCATACGATCTGGCTGGCCACTTAACTGCTGATTGTCGTGAAACTACGCGATGGGGAAATTTAGTTTGCAATAAATTGCCCGTTGAATTGGCTGCGTGACATGCGGCACCATCCTGTTAGTGACATCCACGTCGTCAATAGTAGGCCAAAATTGAGTTGTTAGCATCTCGCGATTGCGTGATCCACTGACCGTTACCGCATTTCCAGCGTCATTTTCAAAAAAAAAAATTAAAACTGCCCAATAACGCCTCCAGAACACATAGAGCACCATACAGTGACACGTTGAGCATGCAAAGCTATCTTAATAACCGCTCTAAGATTATCAGAAGCCCAAATGCTGCAATTTTGCTTGTTGACATACTCTGACAAGTGAAAATGGGCTTTGTCTGAAAAAATGATTTTGTTGTTCCTGAATGAATCGAAGCACGCACATTGTGTATGGAGCCTGTCGGCTTAAATTTAACGATCAAATTCTTAATAGCGTTCTCAGAAGGATGATTATTTTTTGTCCGAATATTTCACGAATCTTAAGGAGTGTAACTTTAACAGAACCATCATTTTCATAGTGGAATTTAATTATTTTAATACAATTGTCGTATTGTAAATTGCTAAAGCATCTACTACTAAAACTCAAAAAACTAAATGTCAACAAAGCGTAGCTATTTGCAAACAACACGCGTGTTTTTTGTTTTTGGTGTTTATAACGACAATTAAAATAGCGATAAAACTAAAAATAAAGAAAAAATAGTAAGAAGAGCAATTTTACATTTCATTCATTAATGTGTTTTTGCATTGACTACATGTAATAAAAGCTGCATACATTATGGAATCATGAAACCAGTGGAAATTAGATGTTTTCTTATGCAATCAAGCTCAAAAGAGGAAAGTCCGCAAGGCACATGAAGTGAAGATGAATGCGATTTCGTTTTTGAAGCTGTTTATGACCCCAACATAACATCATGCTCTAACGTAAATAATTGCGGAAGTCTTGATCAAACTGCAAGCGAAATCGAAAGGAATCAAAAAAAAAACTGGTAATATTTATTTGGGTATGATTTTACGTCAACCCACGTAATATTTATCTTCATAAACACCAACAATAAAAGAAGTTGGAAGATTTTCTGAGCAGAATATTATAAATCTTACTCCTTGCCCAACACGTTTTTCTATTTCTAGAACGGGTAACATAAAATTATCTTCTCTGTTACTTTTGTTGATAATGACTAACTTAGAAGCTGACTAATAATGGTAATGTATGAGTAACAATTATAATCAGTATTTGGAAATATTTGCTTTACTGTAGACAACAGGACTATTGAATCATATTTCGGCTACTTCTGTTGGCTGGTGTACACAGATCACATAGTGAAGCTTTAGAATCCCCATGAGAAGATCGCAAAGTCAAACCACTATTCAAATCAACCATGAGTTTGCGCAAGTTTTAAAAATATAGCCCAAGTGATTCGGTTCGATACAAGGTGAAAACGATGAATTCGTGATAAAATTGCTCCGATTAGAATTTTTTGTAGCCATTAAATGGGTGACAATGTGTGAGCAGCTCGTTTCATATAGTGGACAATGTACATTCAATGAGTACATAGGATCATAACCAAGGGAAGTATGCGATGCAGAAACCAAGTATTCAGTCTTTATAGGTGTATACTGGAAAAAACCGGAACTGTAAGCTAGAGAATGATCAAGGACGTCGTGTCGTCTTGGACCTGAAGAAGGATTTCAAACGTCATAATGTTGCTAGCGACATTTTTTTTTTTTTGGGTATTGAGTTGTCTAAACGAAGTATTACAATAGTTGGTACTGTTGGTACTACATACCAAAATTTATTTGCCAGAAAAAATTTTTTAATTAAAAATAAGCCAGATAATTATGCACACTTGCTTTTCGATAATGAGAATAAAACAACATATCCCACATATGTGCCAAAGACAGATCTACGTTTTTGCTCAGCATCACCACTTCACGACACATAAATAAAAGCTATCACCAAAAAGCCAAAAATCATTCAGTTTTGCAATGAAACGAAATCTGCGGTAAATACTGAAGATTAAATAATGTGAATTTACACCTGTAAAATAAGACTAAGCGATGGCCACAAGCGGTATTTTACAATAATATTGTAATATATAATACTGTCATTTTTCAAGTAATTTTTCTGAAGATAAAGTAAAGTGGAATCAAAATATAAAGTGTAAGCGAGGCATTTTCTTGGCAGACTTAGCTATGGACTTAAGCTACAGTTTCACAAGCCAATGATTTGAAAAAGGGGCGTTGTTTCTTTTGTTCTGGTGGCACCAATAGCACGAAATATGCTAAGTAATGTAGTCAATGTCAAATCTTATTAGCAAAACCCATATTTTGTGTCAAAAAGTGTAAAAAAACAACAAAACTAATTAAATATTTGAATTGACCCATTAATGTCATATGCGTTTCATTTTTAATTGACCCACTAACGTCATATGGGTTTTATTTATTCTAAATTTTAATTTTCTTTATTAAAAGATTTTAAAATTATGGAAATTTTGAGTTATCTACTTCCAAAATTACAAGATAATTTTCGTTTCATTTTTATAAGAGTCGTATTCTTATTTTCCCTTAGGGGGAAAAGTATTATCCTACACGTAACTAATCAGAAATCGATAAAAAAAAGTAAATTAAAGGCAGCATTTTGGATGCTTTGAATTAGTTAAAACAATTCTATAAAACAATTACCAATATACTGACTTACAAGGAGTATAGTTATTTGCTACATTTTGTCTGGGGCTAACTTTTTGTCACAGAGATAGAAACTGCAACGGGAACATAATATAATTAAAATTCATAATATAACAATAACTGCTTTCAAATTAAACACATATAATCCAAGTTACTCAATAAATAATTTAATTAAGAAATAATACTAATAAAGTTTCACTAAACAGACTTTATTTGGCTTCAAAGCTTCTACACCAAGCAAGCTCTTGTCTTCTTCTCCCTGTGTATTAAGAAAACGAAAATAGCTCACTTACATATTTACTGTATTAGGGAGTCTTTGAATATAACCTACTAATATATAACCTTAATTTTTAATTTATGACAATTTTATATTTGTTTTCTATTGTCTTAAATCTACAACACATTTTAGCCATTATTATAGATTATACTTCATTTCTGTTGTTTTGTTGAAGAATTTTTTTATTTTTTTTTTTTGTTATAAAAAGGGTTCAACATATATATACTTAGTTTTGTTATTGTTTTCCTGTGAGTGATGAATTTTAATAAAGTTGTAAGTATTTTTGCTTAATTTAATTTATCTGAAAAGGGATTATTCGGCTTAACAAAATAAAATGCATAATGCCAACAAAAATAATTATTTGTATTTATGACTTAAAACAATATCACTCAAGACTCATAAAATTTAAATTGAATACCATTGAATAAGAACTGTTTTAGAGTTTTGGCCTTTGTTTTTACCAGCATTACAGTTGTCTTCAACGCAAAGCAAAATATGTCTGCAGCCTGGAAATGTTATTACAATTTTAACTATAATATTTTTTTATACTTCAGGTATAAAAAGTTTTTGCTATTATTATAAGGATTTTTATTATTGTACACAGCATCCTGTTAAACTAACGGAATTTTCTATTATTAAAACAATTTAGCAATTAATTGGTTAAGTACATTTATTAGCTTAAGAATAATTTGCAATTGCCACTCTTCTCACAACACTAATCACTCAATTAATTCTTTTAAACTATTTGAGTTTATAGGAAAAGACTAGAGTTCAAAAACAAAACAAAAAATAAAACTACATAATTCATAACTTATCCATGATTGAATTACAAAAATTTCATAAATTCCAAACATTATAACATCTTATATTTTAATAGCAAAAAATAAAAAAACAAAAAAAAAAAAAATACAAACAATAAAAGCAGACACAGTGTCTATCCTTAACACAGTTATAAAGTTTTGTAGCACTCCATAAGCAATGTGCCACTAATATTGAAATATTATGAGATTTTTTCACTGTTCTTTTCTCTACAGCAACTAAACTAGGAACAAAATAACTGAAATAATGTTGAAAGAAGTAAGAAAAAATTTCATATCTTGGCAAGGGTCAACAAATAATAAAATAATAATCAAATCATAATGTTACATCCGAACATCATTTTACTATAAATCTACTTAAGTCAGGATGCTCAAGATATCTTCAACTTTAGTTAGAGAAATATAGCAAGACAGAGGTAAAAAAAAAATATTATATATTTAAAAAACACAAAAAAAGAAGAAAATTGAACAAAAACACATTATTTTGTACATTGTCTGTACAGTGAGTGTACGGATAGCTCTTTAATACTAAACTAATACCTAAGAAGGTAAAAAACAAAAATCTCAAAATTACAATATTGAAAATAAACTGAAAGACAGAGTTGTCCAATCTAATGATACATGCAGGCACATAATAAATATTTTAAGCTTTAATTAAAGAAAATAACATTCCAGAAGAAATATTACATTAAAAAATATTTTTTTTTATTTATTTATTAACTATCATAGATAGATAATCTTTAACAATATTTACAGTTTTTGAGTTTCCATCATTAAAAAAAATGACTTGAGAAGCTCTAAGACAACGCCTAATGGATACTTTACTTGAAAGCAAAGTTAAAATCAGATGTTATCAAATCAAACCTCTCAGATGGGCGTAGGTCGACCTTCTGAATTTTTCTTTATATGACAACGCCTTGTTAGTTATGAAATTTACAATCGTCTTTAAGTTTGCTTTTGAATGCAATTCGACAGTTGGAAATCTTGAAGGCAGATTGTAAATTATTTTTAAATTTTTATTCTGTATTACTTGTAGCTTTTTAAGGTGTGATTTAGCACATTCATACCAGATTTGGCAGCCATACGTAAGAATTGGTCTCATGCACATTTTAAAAAAGTAGTAATTTATTTTCAAAATTCAATTTTGATTTCCTATTCAAAATGGGATACAAAGATCGTCCGCATCTGATTGCTCTAAGACGTGCACTCTCAATGTGCTGTTTGAGACTCAGTTTCTGGTCCAAAATAACTCCAAGATGAAATTCTCGTGAAATTTTTAAATCGGAAATGTATAGAGAATAAAGCAATGGATTAAAAAATATTTAATTTTATTAAAATAATTAATTTTTAAAGAAAACAAAAAAAAATTTTAAATGTTCTTTGTTGTTTCAATCTCACCAATCTAAGTGAAAATAACTAAAGAAAAAGAATATGGGTTTTTTTTATTTTTATTATTATTATTTATTTTATTTGTATCCCTTATTTTATCGCTTACTATTCGTAGAAAGCCCTTACATAAATTTGTCATTCTATTTGCAAGTTCTGCAACATGGCTTTTCGGCTCAATTAACTATATATATTTTATTGATCGGTTTAAAACCAATTTTGCTTAGCCATCAGGAAAGTTACAAAAAAATTTAATCCCATCAATGTGTCAGGAATAGCATTCCAGCAGGTATATATCAAAAAATCGAGAACTTTACCCAGATGTGTTTCTGCCTTACTTTTTTGTATTGAAAAGCGAAACTTCCCCCAAAAATCTCCAAGTTACCAAAAAATTCAAATTAGATGTGATTATCGAAATTTTAGCAAAATAGACTTTTATAAAACAAGAAAAATTGCAAATAAAATATGTCCAAAAATATTAAAAACGAGAAATTTTAGCCAATAGAATTACTTCACTAAAACAAATATATTCTTTCAGCAAAAGAATACAAATTCTCTGGTGAATGATATACAGATGCGGCATAGTCGAAAATAACAAACACTCTTACGTAATTCTTCTGCAGTATAAAGTAAATTTAATTTCCGATTCAGTGGAAAAATATAAAATTTCGGACTGAATTTCCAAAATTCAAAATTTTTGATTTTGAATTTTCAAAATTTTTGATTTTGAATTTTCAGCGGTTTTTAAAATTATTTGATTTCCAAAAAAAATATGGATGATTTTATTCTGAAGGACTGAGGCTACATACTATACTAAAATTATGCTGTTGAACTAACTAATTAAATTTTTTAATTATCCGAATTATTTTCTCCTAAATAGATGTAAATTCCTTGAAAAAGTTTAATTACAATATAAAAAGTTATTCGGCATGCCTTTGTTGAGTGATCAGGTTGAATCCGTTTTACAGATTTATTTTCCTAAATCTAAAATCAAGTACTTCATGACTTTTGAGACAATAATGACAATATCAATGCGACTGCTGACAAACTAGCTAGATTCTAAACAACAAGATGAGTATAATAATTGCAAAGAGCTTCTATATCCTGGAAAACAATTGGCTTACTAGTGCGGTATTAAAATTGCAAGAGCTTTTTGGCCGAGAATAGACATTACCAAGAAAGCTTCTCGAATTTGGTAACAAAGTTAGCGTATAATAACGGAATGTTGTTTAGTTGCTTTCGATAGGGGTTAGGGAAGTATATTAATTGTCCTATATGATGCCGATGCCGCCTTTTTCTGGATTTAATTTTCATTTTGGATTAGGATAAAAAGTAAATTGCTGGCGATTTTTTTTATAGGATTATAGGATATGGAATTATTTTGAAATTTATTTTTTCACGCCCTATTTGTTATCTTGCGCACTTCTGATTATAGTAAACTTTGTTAATTCTGAAAAAGAAAGCACAGATTTGGAGTCACATTTTAATTTTCCGTTATTAAAATTTAATCTTAAAATAAAAATTATATTTTTTTATAAATTTCCAGAAACTTAGAAGATAATAAAAACTGTGCTTATATTAATTAATTAATGAAAATGAAAGAAATTTTAAATAGAAGATGAGTTTTGACACACTTTAAATCATTTAACACATTAGCATTAACTAGAAAACTTCCAATATAACAGTCTTTTATTTTACAAAATAATTAATCTTATAAATTTACGTTCATCATGTAGATATAATTACGGTTAGACGAAATTTAAACTATATTTAAGATATTTCCTGATACCTACGTAATGCTTGTAGGTCAGCTATGCTTCTCCTATTTAATCTACAATGATGACTTTAATGAAACACTATGAAATGTAAAAAGGAAAAGTTTATTGCTCCAAATTTCCAAAGCTTTATAAACGAAGAAATAATAATAAGAGAAAAAACAAAAAATAACACTAGTATTTTATTGTGTAGAGTGTGGGTTTTTGTAAAGAGATTAAATCGTTTTGCTTTTATGTTGCACTATCCACAGTAAATGTTATCAGTGTATAGCATCCCATAGAAGATATATTGTTGGCATTTCTTAAACCAATAATGTTACTTTAGCTAGTAAGATTGCTTTTCTATAAACCAAATATTTTTTTCTTTATACAATTTTTTGTTGTAGCTTTTTGCCTTAAAATACAAGAATAACTATTGTGGCGGGTAAATGAAAGTGTAAGATCTGGCAGCAGGTTAAATGTAGAAAGATGCACATGTTTACTTAAGCGGATTTTCTTAACGGTATCTACAAGTTTTCTTTAACTTTTTTTATATTCTTTTCTCTTTGGTTATTTGTTGCAGCTTTTGTTTATTTTTCCTATTTCTCTTTCAATTTTAATTTTCATCATTAATCGATTAGCATTCTGCATTTATTGTTGTTCTTTTCTTTAAAGGCTAAAGCAACATCACGATGATGTTGAGTACTGTATTTATTTTTGTTTTGTGTTTTTTTCCTTTTTCATTATATAGTTTTTATCATGAATCTACCAGTTTTCTTGATTCCATTGTTTCCATACCTTCATAGCATCTGGGTAATCATTGCCGCTATTATGTACAAGTTATACATTAAACAATAAAGTAGTTAGAAGATGGTTAAAGATGTTTTTCTTCGGTGTAGATTTGTCTTTTTTAAGTACTTAATATTAAGGGCTTATGCACTATGGGATTTACGGTTTTCCGATGTAAGAAATGCTACACCTGTTCAAAAACTGAAAGCCAGCAATAAAATTACACTAAATGTATAACTTGTTTTATTATAACCAATGCGTGCATTTGATATTAAACAAGAAAAAAAAATTGTTGCAACTTGACCGCCTCAAGGACGAAAATTTTATTTGAGAGATTTTTAGTTCTACTATGACAAGTGACCTTAGGTTCATTGACATTAAACCATTCCGAAAGCTAGAATTTAAAACTTTCTGGAGTTTTATCAATCCTGAATTCCGTAGTTTATAACACCAAATATGTAATTTTGTATTAATGTTAACTAAAGTTTAAAAAATTTTCATATCTGAGAAATCCTAGGATTTAAATAAATATTCCTACATTCCTGGTTCCGACTACTTGTATTTAAATTGAAAACTGGTTGGAAAATAAATACTGTGGGATTCTTCGACCTAACTTTCTAACAAAATGTCGTTTTTATTACAACTTGTTTTTGATTTAACAAATTATTTTAAGTTAGTTATTTTAAAGAAATATTTTATATATTCTAAAAGTACAAAAAAAAACCGTTCAAGGTCTCAGACATATGCTGACTTTAATAAAAAAAAATAACAACAACTTTTTAGTCTTGTCTCGTTAAAGAGACAGACGTCGTTAGACTCTGAGCATGATCATTATTTTTACGAATTATTTTTTATTTTTTGATTTATGAAAACCCCAGTTCGTCACAAACTCAAAATTTAAACGGCTGTTCAAAATTGAAAAAGTTTCCTTTAATAAATTTTAACGTTAATAACTCTGAAATTTTTACAGTCATATATTTATTGACATTTTGCTGGTTAACGCTAAGAAAAATTATTTGTCCATTATCCTTGTTTATTTTATTAATGTTCTTGCTTTTTAAGTTAACTTTTCTCATTTAGTAAAATTCGTTGGATGAAGGAGTTTTCACTGAGACATGGTTTTACCTATAGCAACCAAAATGGATGAATTTGAATTAGGAATCGTAAAGTTTAAAACTTGCTTATTTATAATCATTGAACAGAATATTGATTAATAAAAATAATGAAAAAAAAAATATATATATATATATATATATATATATATATATATATATATATATATATATATATATATCACTTATGCAACAAAAGAAATTTTGGGGTCAAATAAACTACATTAAAGTTGCTTTGAATTGCAAGCAATCGTAATCAGCATAAGTTAGGAATAGATATGCTATGAAACTGCATAGCATAAATTAATTCTAAATAGTTTATATTATTTTATTTCTGTTCCGTTTAAATTTGTTTTGATTTTTAAAAATCCAAGTCCCACTGTTTCAAATTCCGGTAACTTTTGCTGTTACAGTTCTTGTTATTATTGTTGCAATTATTGTAGCTGTTCTTACCGCTTAACTAGTTTTGTTTTAAATTATTTTTTACTCCTGATATTTTCCATTTTACTACTTTTTCTACTCATACCAACACATTATTGAATTTCAGCAATAACTATTGTTTATTTTAGCGGATTTTATTTATTTTTTATTTGTGTGTGTGCGTGTTATACAATACTTGACTACATATTTATTTCTTTTGTATTAGTTTAAGTAGGAAACACGATTCTTGAAATTCAGATAGTAGTTCATTCATTAGTATTGTAGTTAAGTATTTTTAGCAGAAAATTTTAAAAAACACCGCCACACGGCTGAAATATTCGTATACAATGAAGACATTTCTTTTATCAGTGTTCATATGTTCATATCATACTTCTCTTCAGTATTTATTGCCTTTTGTATTTAGGTTTTCTTTTCAATCTATTCAACGAGTCATATTTTATTCTAAGGGAGCTTGTTTATTGTATTCATTGGTTTTCAACTACAAGAAAACTATTATTTTTATATTCGTTGTTTTTTTTATAGGTGTTCAAAGACTTTATATGACTTTAGTAAAAGAAAGCATTAATTATATTATGCTCTACTAAAGCAAAAATAACCTTAGTATCTCTCTGAAATTAAAATTCAGAAATTTGGATGGTATTTTTCAAAATCATTTGCACTACTTTCAAAAACAAAGTGTATTTTTCTTGAATTATTGAATTCTCTACTTTTCATTTCAACAAACTGAACCTGATAATATTCACAGATTTTCTACGTTTATATTTCAGAAATTGAGAACAGTAATGTATAATAGAAAAAGTTATATATATATATATATAATAGAACATTTATTGAAGAACAGAATAGAAAATCTGTCATTTATTTTTCTTAATAAGGACAATGTCAACTTATGCCAGAAAGCCAAAAATAATGGACTAAATTGGAAGTAATATCTGCCATTGACAGTGATAAGAAATAAAGAATTGTTGTTATAAAATATGCTGAAAAACTTGCGGCTACGCGTTAATAATATTAGTGGGAGAACTAACTTACACTTCTTCAAAATAGATGCCAATGAAGATTTATGTAGCCGGAAACTACAGTCCTGGATATCCGTTGGGAAGGTATATTATTTTGCTTATACCTTAATTAAATAAAATATAATGAATCTTATACTGATAAATGTTTTATTTAATGTTGACAACTATGTGTGGAATACAATATCAGTTATATGTTCGCCTCTGCTAGTCTTACAAATACGGGCTTTTTTTACCACATTTTTCATTACATTCTCACACATTTCACGCGGTATTTCATTAATTCCATCCCGAATATTTTGCCTGAGTTGCTCCCGAATTTCTGGTTTTTTAGATATCCCTACAAAAAGATTTCCAGAGCAATCAAATCAGGCGAGTATGGAGGCCAAAACAACGTCATTCTTTCTTGAAAAAAACTTTTTGCGGAATAGGGTCTCGCAGTTATTACATTGCAATCCTGGCTGTATGCGGTGTGGCACCATCACCCTTGATACCACATGTTAATCAAACCCAAAACATTAAATTGCATACCAAATTTACTTTTAATGGATACAAAGGTAGCTGTTGAATAATTTTAGGGTTTCCCATTCCCCAGAACCGAAAATAAAAATGTGCCTCGTCACTCTTTATGATGTTTTCATGAAAATCGGAGTTATCATAGACGAGTTGTAATATCCTATTGGCTTATGTACTTAGAAGTTCTTATGTCAACTGAATCTTCTATGGAAACAAATGCGAATCCTTGTGCAAAATAGTGGCCAGAGTTGTTCTTTGTAGACCTGCGTACGGCTACGAATTGACCTTCATTCTTCGAAATCATTCACCACACAATAAATAGTGCATTTTGTTGGCATTTAAAATAATGCCAACAAAAATTCAGATATTTATCCACCTAAAAGACTTATTTCCCTGCAATAAAAAAATCAATTTTAAAGTAATTATTAGCAACATGTTTATTACATTTCAGCTAACTATATGTATCAGTATTTCGTTGTACGCTTGTCACTTACCATAGGCTTGCAAAAAAACGCATTTTAATTTCACAGCGTTCGTAAGTATAGCGATATCTGATGATGACATATTGACGTTGACGTATTTTGTACTTTTATTAACAATAAACTCTCTTTTTCCGAGCTTAGAATATCACTCCTACTTAACATTTTGTAAAGCTGGTAACTATACCCTGCATTGTACCAGAAAGCGACAGAAGACCAAATAATCAGTCGTACAAGCAAAAATATTCAAAAACGGTTATGATTTTTGGCAAATATTGCGATATATGCGAACTTGTAAGCGAAAAAGAATATTTACATGTTCGACTGTAGGTTGGCAATAAGTCTATTTAATCAACTACTTAGTAATTTTAATTTAGTAATTTTGTTAAATTTAAATGAGATGAAAAATTTTTCGTTTTTAAAACTATTTTATTGTTATAAATATGAATCTAAAATAGGCAACGATGGTTTCTTTAACAGTTGAAAAATAAGTGTTTTATTCAACTATCATAAACATAACTTTGCTTTAATTTATATTCAAATGCAATTACTGGATTAAACTGATTTCTATTATCATTAAATGAACCGCCATATATATAAAATGAAATATAAATTACAGCCTTGACTTATTTTACAAATTTGCTTTAACTAAAAATAAAAAAAAAATATTTAACATTAAATTTCTTTTTTTTTCAAATGACTGCATTTTAATAATTTATTAAAATTTTTTTCTGCTGCTTTAAAAGAAATTTCCTTAATTTTCAATTTATCTTCATTATGTCCTACATTTAATGGAAATTTTTATAACGTTTGCTATTTATACGCCTCACTGCCATGTGTTTATTAATGAGCACAAGAAAATGTTTATTTGTACGTTTATAAAGACAAAATTTTTATAATTAAAAGAAATAACAAGTACATAATTGCAGAAAAACCTTTTCTTGTTTTTTATTTGCATAACTCAAAAAATATACAGAAATAGACTGGATTATTAATGCATGCATGACAAAGCGTCAGGGTTTTTATTCGAAAACAATGTAATCGATTTTCGTTTTTAAACAGATCTTTTAATTACAGACTTTAACATGTCATTGTTATTCTAATAAAATTTAATTGCTTGACGAGGCAAGAAAACGAATGTTAGTAAGCTGGGTGTAAATAAAATACTTTCTTGTGAAACACAAATATCGATTATATGATATAATTAATGCAGAAATAGCTATGTGAACAGGACATAATATTTATCATTAATAATGTTACTAAAGGACAAAGCAAACAGATTTTCTTAATTCCAAATGCCTTAATTCGGTGAAAAGCAAACTTATTTGTTATAGCGATTTTTTAAGTCCAAATTGTAATTAATTTAAAAAAAAAAAACTTAATCAAAATTTTTTTGTATTTGAAACATCAAAACACGACATTAACATTTACAAATTATTTTGAGCTCCCCAACTGTTCTTAGCGAAGTACATTATAGACTTATAAATTCGGCTCACATTTTTAACCTTCGGTAGCCATATGCCAAAAATAAGACGAACAATACTGAGCTCCAAATTGTCACTTGTTGTTCGTTTATTAGCATTAATAACGGAGAGTTTTACGACCTTAAAGACAAATTGACATCTTAATTTTTCTATATAAAATTTTAATATCAACAACCCAAATTTTAATATCGACATCTTAGTAATAACATATCTCGCTCGGGTTAATGCTATCCACATATATAAAAACCAAAAATAGTTGATAATTATGCGGTGTTTTAGTTTCAATCCATATGTTGCAAAAAACGAGGTAAGTGGTAAATGAGGCCCCTCGCTAAAAATAATAAATTGGCTGCATTAATCAAACCTCCATTTTTTGTGATAAATTGCCAAAATTTGCTGTTCATAAATAAAAATAAACCGAGCGATATATCACAGTTTTGTTTATAGTTAATATTGTTGTAAAGTTCTATCGACTCTATATATATATATATACAAACATCTGCATTACCATTAACAAGTCCATGCTTTTAAATCTGTAGTAGAGTATGCTTGTACATGTGATATATAATATAATCAAAATCGGACACCATATTTTTTTGCCGTTAAAACTTACTTGAATTAAATATTAAACCAATACATTTTGTATTTAAAAACTTTTGATTCGAATAATTATAAACTCTAATAATTATATAGAAGTTATTGTGCTGTTGCTTAAATCATTTTTAATGACATACATACGAAAAGAAAAAAGCCATGGAAAAAAGTCATAAAAAAAATGAATTACGAAGTGAAAAGTACAACAACAGTAGCAACAAAATTCATTCAATCCCATTTTCTGTTGTTGCAAATAAAAACGAAACAAAATAAAGAAAAGAAGAAAATGCCTTGTCACCTTTCTCTGTCCTTCACTTTAACAGAACGACTAACGTTAGCTTTACAACTACAGCTGCATTAACAAATAAAAATATAAATACTACTACAACTACAACTGCAACAGCCTCTGCATACAGGAAAATTAAATGTATTGCTTGTGTGTGTGTGTGTGTATGCCCTCTTATTTATTTTTCTTACATATTTTTTCTTCTTATTTTTCTATTTACACCACATTGTGGTGGGGCTTATTATACGTTGCAGTTGAGGTTTGCTACGGGTAAATTTTAGCAGCCACCTTCTATTTTTTGCAATATTTAAAGATGTTTTAAGTTCTTAATTCAAATTGAGGTATTAAAATTTATTTTATTATTTCAGCTGTTTATTTTCTTGTAAAGTAATGCGTTTTTTTAATACTCTGGCTATTGTTCTTGTTTGTAAAGGATCGTGAGGAAAAATAAATAGGAGCTAAATTTAAACATATTTAAAGCATTTTTATTATTTTTAATTTATTTTGACCGCAATTTCACTGTTACTGCATAGCACACAAATATAGATAATATTAATGAGTATCGGAAGGGTTACGCTAGAAATTTTCAATTAAAGCCAATTTGTTGTAATCACAAAACGCCCAAAAAAAATATTTTTTAAAGAACTCTTAAACAAGTTTTACTATTAAAGTGCCATAAAAAAATAGTCTAAGTGCCTTTTAAATTATCCAAGATAGATAGATTTATTATTTCAATTCATGTAGAGTACAAATGCAATGACATTATATCATATGCATTTAAATATTGCAGCTTTTTTTAAGTTTCTGTTATTTTTTTTTATTATTTAACAAAAAATACTTAACATTTTATTTTATTTTTTGCTTTTTGTTTCTGCTCTGTGCCTAAGGCATGCCCAATTAAATTTTAACTTTGTACCTATTACAAAGTTATTAAAATGAATGAGTAAATGAATGAATGGACGACTGCATGACTGAAAGAATGAATGAACAAATGAATTTAATATAAGTTACGAGTAGTCAACCCAGTTATTTTACTTAAATGCTACAAAAATAAATATATAAATGTTTCCTTGCTTAAAATGTATTTTACAGACAAAACACATTTTTAATTTTGATGAATTTTTAAAAGGCAAATAGCAAGATTTTGCATTTCAATATCAGTTTATTTAATGTTAAAAACAAATTATTTAATGGAAAATATTTTGAAAAATTGTATACTGAATTTTACTCGTAAAACATCTTTACGACTAAGTATGTGGTCGCAAATATTTTAATTAAGATAGATATGGCGTGTATATATACGGCATTTAAATTTTATATTATTGTAGACAAATGTTTTCTTGAAGGTATTTTTCAAACATGTATCAAATACATAATAATATTATTTATAATCAATATATCAATATTTATTTTTAAATTGTTCAGTCCGCGTATAATACAAGCAAAACACTGTTTCCATACAATACTTTTAAACAGAATAACCAGAATATAAAATAATCAAATAGCACGAGGAAATGTTATCTAATCTTTTACATTTATAGAAAACCATCCACGACGGACACTACCATCCAAATCACCCCGAAGCATCCTAGCCAACATAAACTAGTAGAATTTTGGCATATGATATACAGACTTAAAATAATCCCAATTATCCCAGATAAGTACGACAAAGACACAATTTACACCATATGCTAAAAACAGCGACTACATACTTACATACTACTATCAATAAGTTGCTTCGACAGATCAACACTAAAAACAGGAATAAAGAGGACAAAAGATACTATTGATACAACATGATGACACACTTTTACTTACAGAGAACCAGAAATAAGGTTTACTCACAGCATTAAAAACCAGCAACACTCTGAGACTTAAACTCAAGGTATCGACAGAAGCAACTGTACTTGTAGCAACAAACATACTTTTATATAGAAAAACTGGACGAAAACTAAAAAAACAATACTTACAGAACAACTACGCTCGTACAAACGAAAAATAGAAGAGTCTAACTGAGCATTATACCTTAATAATCACGGACACGAACCAAGGGAAATAGATTAATGTATGACATTACTATATCGTAGGAAAAAGAACGAAGACTAGACATTCCCCTCGAATGTAGATTTCCATGAAAACGTGAAAATCTATAAAACAAAAATGAACAGCTAAGCACGAGCTCAGATAAAATTTTCACAACACTGAAATAATTCATACACTCTAACAAACGAAAAATGTCCTCAGACGGACACACTTACTCAGCAAATAACAAAAGACGAAAACATTAAATTAGCCCCGCATAAAATGCCAGGTAGCGAAACAATCTACTTGCATGAGTAGATATGACCCTAACAAAATACCGACATAACCCAACACTATTTACAGTAACAGTCAACTAACTCTCCAGCGCTATCTAGAAACGCAGCTGGAAAATGAAGTCATTGCGTCGAAAGCGCTTGCCGAATATGCCGAACAAACAGCCAGTATTTTATTTATTTTATATAAACAACTTAATAATCTAAATTATCTTCAAATAGAAAGGCTGGACAATTTTGTTTTGGGTTAAAAAATAAAGCTACATTTTGCTAATGCTTGCTGATAATATTCTTTTATAATTATGTATTATATGTTTGTATACATGGAGATTTAGTTCTAAAATATATTGAAACAAAAACAAAATTAATTATTAAAATAATTTTATTTGTATAAATTAAGATTATTTAAACCAATACAAAAAACACGTAACATAGATTTTACACACGTAAGTACAGGATGTCTGCAGGGAAGGTATACTATTTTGTTTTGCCGCAATTTTAGTAAACATTAATCTTGACAGTTAATATTTAGCAGTCATGAAGTAGGCACGTGCCAAATTTTTTATTGAAAAATCAAGACGGTGCCACAACGCATGCAACTAGGATTACAATAGAAATACTGTGATACCTCTTTCCACACTAAGTTTCTTCAAGAAATAGTGATGTTGATTGGCCGCCACGGTCGCCTGATTTGACTACCGCGAACTTCTTTATGTGGGAATATCTAAAAAGCAAGGTTTATGCAAACAAAAAAGAAATGCTTGAGCAACTCAAACAAAATATTTGTGATGAAATTAATTAAATACCTCGGGAAATGTCCAAAAATGTAATGCAAACTATGCATTTGTGAGGCTAACAGAGGCGGACATTTATCTGATACAATTCCATACAATTATCAATTTAATATCCATTCTATTTCATTTAATTAAAAATCATAAATTTAACACTTAAAGAAGGTATGTTTGGATTTGCGCGACTAAAAATATTTCCCTCCGTTATTGAGATAATAATAGCAAATATATGCTGTATTTGTTGCTATGGCTGTGAAGGATGAAATATTGTACCAGTACGATTAAAAATTTATGAGTATTAACATTTTAGTATTAAAGGTGCTAATAACCTGAAGTATACTGTTACTTAGTTTAAATTTTAAACACTTAAGAACATTATAACAAAGAACCTGTTGTTGTCCATTAACAATATTCAATTATTATTTAGATAAAAAAAAAGCTGCTGCAAAATCCTTGCTAACTGTTAAATACAACTAATCCCAAATTGTTGTACTTTGACTATTCGCAGTCGAGAACTTGTGTAAAGCCAAATAAATAGTAAATTAAAGTTTGGGTAATTAAAAGTTTAAAGTTTAATAAATTTCTTAGAGTTTCAGTACCATGTGTAAGCCAGTTAATCAGTAATTTTTCTTTTCAAAGCTAAGAAATAAAATGCAAAAAACATTAGATTAAAGTCCAAGTTCGCTTAACTGAATTTTAAATTTTAATATCTTTTTTTTCAATTTAATTCCTCAGATATTATTCTTTGTAGCGTCATTGGTTTTTGGCACTTTTCCAATGTTGACTTTAATCATTTCAAAATATTCATATAATTTTTTCCTTCTTAATTTTATTGCATGATTTTCTTTTACGAAATTAACTTACAATATATACATGCAGTTTTATTTTATAAATTATTTTGTTTTAAAATATACATTTTTACTTCATTGGCAAACTTTACTAATATTGCAAATAAGATGGTAATATTAGGAAGTGTATGCAAAGGGTGTCAAAAATTTTATGAAAGACTTTAATGAAATAGAAAATGTAAATATTTAAAGGATATTTCATAAAAACTTTAATATTTATCCTTTAACCAATTGGTTTGATTTTAAATTATTCCTCCAAGCAGGATTAGATACAGACTAATTATGTAAGACCATATTTCATACCAAATTATTCTTAATATCCCATTATGTAAGGTGAATTCCAAGTATCGACACAAGAGTGCAAATCCATAAAATGCTTCAAGATATTTAAATTATTCATTTGGTTTAGTGCTCTTTAAGCCACCTTTTGAACAGTCAAATAATATTTCATTTACCCAGAAGCAGCGCTGTAATCATGTTTAAATATATTTATGCTTAAAGATCAGGCTCGGCCGTGGCATGGTGCTGGTGCATTTGCTTTTGGTAATCACGTCCGCTTAACAGAGGCATTAAAGTGTAAATGTGCCAAATTGCTGTTCAGTTATTCTGTCATCCAACGAACTACGAAGTCTAATTTTATTTATGCTTTCCAAATTATTTTTTTATATGTTTTTGAACCCTTCACTAAACTAAACTAAAAACCAAAAATTCAAAACTTGCGTGAACTTTTGGGACACTATTTAGATACAGCCAAAAATAATATTTAACGTCAAAAATTAGGTTTTCTGTGGGCTATTGTGCGTGTTTGAAAATAAATGCAAATGTAAGCGAAACAAAAGAAATCAATTTGTTATTGTCGCCATGTCGAACATTTCCGTCTGCATTGATTTTAACTAAAATTTTCTGTAATATTTTGTTCTGCTATTTTCTGTCTTAATTTCTTTTAAGTATTTGACCAAATTTCATAATTTCCTCTACTTTACTGTTTGTTTTCTCTTGAAATATTGAAATTACACACTGCGGTTTGAGTTGCAGGAAGGAAGTTATTTTAATAACGTCCTTAGTATACAAAATTCAATGTTTTGGTGCCCAACAGTTTTGCTCTCTAATTAATATGATTATTTGCATAGTTATTACCATTAGAAATCTTGATAAACACTTCTTTCACCCACGAGAGAATAAAATGAAATTAAATCCCCATATCATGCTAATTTTGTTAACTTCCATTCGAAGTAACCTTCTGTTCACAGATATTGATTTTGATAAAAATAATTTTAGTGTGGAAAATGTAAGATAATTTTAAAACATACATTTTTTTAAAGCGACTCCCCCAGTAAAATCAATTTTATTAATTAAAAAATTAAAAATATAAGCAAATCGAGCAATTCCGACATAATGTAATAACATCCTGCAGTAAATAATAGCATTTTATTAGTATACATGAGGGATGAACATAACTTTAGTAATCGCACAGTGTTACAAGATAATAAAAGACCAAAATGAATTTACAAATGTTTCACTATTAACAGGAGGGTTTCTAGTTTTTATTCAAAATGCTATCTGATTCAATACTAGTTTATAGTATTATTATTAATCAAATTTTTTATTAAGTCAAGTACATTTTCTTGAAAGTTGCTACAAATATGCCGATCTTCTATTTTGTACATGTTTAGTGTCTGTATGTAATATAAAACAGATTACGTCAGATGTAATTACGCTTGAACGCAAAAATTGTTAGTCGTCTCTAAGCTACCAGCTTTGTCACATATGTGAAAGTTTAAATGTATTGGGCTTAGCAACAAGAAGTTTGCTGCACAATTGTGGTAATACCAACAAAAATTTGACGTATTCATAGTAGATGCAGTTGTTATAATGAATTCTATTTCACACGAAAATGGTATGAAAATAATTAAATTCCACTATGCAAATAGTGGTTCTGCTAAAATCACATTTCGTAAATACGCAATATTTTCGGATAACATAAATCGTCCTTCTGAGACCGCTATCAAAAATTTGCTAGTTAAATTTGAGTTAACAGGCTCGATATAAAATACCAACTCGTATCCGTGTCGAAATAGATCTAAATTTAACAATTCCTCGACGTTCTTAACAATTGATAACCCCAACCACCACATGGCGGATTTTGTGTAAGGATTTCTCTTTGAAACCTTACAAGGTTCAACTGGTGCAGGAACTAAAGCCGATCGCCCGTTCACATCACCGTAGATCCGCTCTATTCGTTCAGGGACAACCTGATTTTTCTAAAAAATAATTTTTTGAGACGAACACCATTTTCACCTTTCAGGGTATGCCAACAAGCAAAATTGCCGCATTTGGGCTTCTGAAAAGGCCAGAGCGATTGTTGTGGTCTGGAGGCGAGATTGAGACATTTTTTTCGAAAATGAGGTTGGAAATGCGTTAACGGTCAATGGATCACGCTATTGCGAGGTGATAACAACTCAATTTTGGCCTATTATTGACGACGCGGATATCACTGACATTTGGTTTCAACAGGACAGCGCCACATGTCACCAAGCCAGTGAAACGATCAATTTATTGCAAACCACATTTCACAACAATCAGCAGTTAAGCGGCCAGCCAGATGGTGTGATTCAACACCATTATTATTTTTTGTGCGGCTATGTTAAGCACAGAGTCTATACGGAGCCAGTCCTTGATGTGATTAACAAAATAGGACCGTCATTTTGCCAAAATGTGATTAAAAACTTTGATGAAAGACTCGACATCTGTTAGCGTGGTAGTGGTGGACATTTGCCAACTATCATTTTCCATTCATAATTGCCGAATTTTTCTCTTCGATACGCAATAAAAATTTTAATCATCTTAGTCTAAATTTTCTGATTTATTTTGTGTGAAAAACGCTTTATTTTAAAGCATTCAAGTTGTCAGAAAGCGGCTTAAGCTTAAGCAAATATAGTTTATTAAGTTTAAATAAATAAATATATATATATATATATATTATAATTTATATTTATATATATATTATATTTTAGTATAAACCAAAATTGCATTACGATATTGAAAGTTACATTTAAATCATAGCAACCACAACTTTTCCTATCAATGGAATTAATGTTAGGCACAAAATAATTGAAACTAAATTTATTTATTTATTTGTTAAAAGTCCAACGGAAAAATTAAATTTAATTAAAGTTATTTTTTATAAATATGTTCAGGAGTCAACCATGTTGCAAATTGTGAAAATTGGGCGCAAACCATAATTGCATCCGATATTCATTCTATTTTGAATGAATCAACTCAGTAAGAAAACCTGTGATATAATAATTTTCAATTGTATGTTAGAACACAGCTATATACAGAAAAATTGACTGGTGTGCTTTATGGGCTGGTGGGATCACTGGTCTATACTCCTTAAAAAACAAACGTTACAATCACTGGTAACCGCTATAGAGATATGATTACTGACTTTTTCGCTCATCAATTAAACAATCATGATGTGCATGTACCAGCCGCAATTCATTTGTTCAAGGAAACCTTTAGTATCCGCATAGTTTTGCATTTCGGAAGCTTGAATGGGCCTCAAAATCATACAATGATGGCCGTGGGCCCTAATCAAATGGTGGATCATTACCACTGTGAATAATATGTAACGTCATCCTCACCCTAGAAGGCCTTCGGATACGTATATCCTCCGGTCACTCCTAGTTGCAACTTCAAACGCACGGAGTAGGCCGCAACCTTCTGAAGAGTTGGAGACTATCCAACTGCTGGTCCTGGACGCATGAAGCTTAATATAATTAAGACCACGACGACATTCATACTCACTGGACCTGGACCATTCATTGTGTTCATTGTGAATGATCCGACCCACAAACTCAAACGAGGGCCTCGAAACACATAGCCACCACGATACTCTCGAAGGGCCTACCTCAATAATCAGTTAAATGGCTAAAAAGACAAATAGCGGAACTCTGGGGCTTACTGATTCCCGTGGAAATATATTGGATTTTCTAGTTGGCTCCTACTAGCCTTGAAGGAGACTGGGCTCCCTTTTACTCCGCAAAACACAAGTCTAGATGGTTGTATGATCCATAAAGACTTATAATGTACCCCCGGGGGGAGCTTTGTGGGGACTTCTTTGAGAATAACATTCATTTCTTTATTGCCAATATACAGCCAAAAAAGTTTGAGAAAGTTATCTAAAATTTTATCTTCAACTCAAACACGTGGTTTGATTTGGTGATTGGATTATACTTCCATTTCTAAGTTGGGTATCCTTATAAAAATACCCTGTATAGCCCAATGTAAAATAAGTGTGGTGAATGTTTTGTAATAAAATAGCTTTATATAGATTTTTAATTAAATATCTTCCAAAATTCCTTTTATTTCATTCAACTTTATCTCAACATTTTATTGTGGTAAAAAATACACCTCAAAGTAAGTTTTAAAACAATAATTAAAAGGAAATCTTAATTCAAAATATAAACTTTCAATTACCGTTTTTATATTTTATTTCAAAAGCAAAGAAAAGAACACATAAAAAAGCTAGATAGATAGATGTAGCAAAGTATGGGATTATAATATATATGTAAGGACGGCATTTTGTATGTTAAAATTAAGTAAATATACCATATAAATCTAATTATAAATTAAAAAAAAATTTACTATAACATTTGTATGACCATAGGTATTTTGTACAAAGAGATGCCAAAGACAAGAGGTCTTATATATGCTAAGGAATTTTGATTAATAAAATAATTTTAAAATTTTATCAAACACTTACATGAATGTTCAAGAGGTTTTGGTTTATTTTTATGCATTTAATAATATATTTATTTAGTTTTTTTTCGTTTTGGTACAGTTTTCCACAAGGCGCTGGATATTTTACGTCATCAGGAGATTTTCAATTATCAAATTTTTATTATTTAAACTTAGTTAATGGCGCTTTTCCTACTTTTGTATAACAAAAGCTGAATTTACAGTGGAGATTTTTAAAACTTAACCTATTTATATACTATTATTATACAATTATCTTTTTTAGATTCCATTTAGTGGCGTTTGTCGCTGACAAACACACCAGATTTAGTTCATTAAGAGCATCACTCGCCTGAGGCCTATATTCCATGCTCAACTGCGATACCTAAATAAGAGCTTTGCCTCTTGACAAAAAACCACTGTATAAAAATAGAAAAGAGATAAAACCTACAGATTGGGCTGAATATAACTAAATTGTCATATAATTTCATCAGTAACAACGGATTTTACCAAAGAAAACAAATAGATGACAGTTAACTTCCTTAGCTAAAGCACTGCTAACATCGACTTTCCCATTTACTAAACAACGATGCAATTCAGATTTGCTTCATACTTTTTTAAGTATAAGAGAAATTTTGAGTAATAGATAAAGCTAAGCCGGCTAATTAAAGTTTGGCTTCGTATAGTAACTGAATTAGCGTTTTCTTTTTGGGAATACGTTAAATAAAACAATCATAATATGCACACATATTGGCCACCAACACAACAAAAGCCAATACACTGCAGGTTATTTAAATAACAACAGTGATAGTCATTACGAAAAATTGATATTTGATGTACTATAAATCGCTTTCTGGTTTAAGAAAATAAGTAAAGAAAGAATGCAAAAAGTCCCGTTACGAATGTAGCGGTCAAAGCCTACTAGAATGGCAAAAAAAATTTACTTTAAAATAATTCATATGAATAACAACAGTTGATAATTTTTAATATTCTAAAGCGAATAGGCTGCGCAGATTTTTCAGTCTTGTTTAGTTTGACAAATTGCACTTCATAAAATAAAAAAATTTTAAAATGGGAAAGGAAAGTCATTATCATTAGAAGAAAGAGGAAAAATTGAAGCCTATTTTGAACAAAAGTTGTCCTTTAGAAAAATTGGAGAGAAAATCGGAAGATGTGCTCTTGTTGTCTTCAATTACATAAAAAGTCGGGATTCTTATGGGAAAAACATGAAAGAAAGACCAGCAAGTGTTTTATCGCCAACAGACAAGCGTGTAGTTTTAAGAATTGCGTCTAATTCCTGCGATTCCGTACCAAAAATTAAGGCGAAAGCCAGAGTTTCAGCAAGTATTTCGACTGTTCGGCGCTTGATAGTAAATTTTCCTCATATTCGGAGAATTAAACTTAAGAAAAAACCTGCAGTAAAAGCCATTCACAAAGAGAAACGATTGAATTTTGCTGAAGTTCACATGACGTGGAAAAGAGAATGGCACATGATTGTCTTTTCAGACGAAAAAAAATTTAACCTTGATGGTCCTGACGGGTATAATTTTTATTACCATGACTTGAGAAAAGAAAAAATAATATTAAGCCGTCGACACAGTCGCATTGGTGGAATTATGGTATGGGGTGCCATATCATACTATGGCAGTATTAAACTGCAATTTAAAACTACAAAACTGAACACAGAACAATATAACAACATTCTAGAAAAAGCTTTTTAGGAATGCAGCAACATTTTTGGACCTTTGCGTTGGATTTTCCAACAGGATAACGCTCCGATACACAATGCTAGAGCGACAGAAGCCTGGATAAGTGACCAAAATGTGACGCTGATGGAATGGCTACCTTACTTACCAGACTTAAACATAGTGGAAATCGTTTGGGAATGGATTTCGCGGAAGGTTTATGAAGGAGGTAAGCAATTTGAAGACGTTCCATCATTGGTCAATGCCATCGAAACCGCTTGGGACGAGATTTCCCTAGATTACCTTAAAACTCAATACGATTCCATTCCAAGTCGCATATTTGAGGTTATAAAGCACCATGGTGGCAACACTTCTTACTAATTGTTAGAGAACATGTGACTTTATAGTTCTTAGCAATAAGACCTAATTTTGTGAATTTTTTTTTATGTTTTCCAAACTTTTTTTTGCGTTGTTATTCAAATGAACTACAACATTAATTAATTACTTTTAATTACAAAAATTTTAAAAAATTGTCAATAGTAATAATAAAAAATAAAACAAAATATCTAAAAAAAAATGTTATATCTTTCTTTTGCTTGGTTGATTAAAAATCCGCAGTAACATACAAATTTTTTGCTGTTGTTATTTAACTGAACTGAACTGAAGTGTATGTTCATTTGTAAACAGAGCAACTTACGACCATAGATAAACATTTTTAAGGATGTGTTAATGCAATCCTTTGATCCACCAAAAAGTTTATTACACATTAAAAAATTTTACTGGCGGTAGCAAAAATTTAAGACAGTTTATAAAGGATTTTTCAACAAGACGTTTGTTCAGATTAAGATGATTAAAATTTTTATAAATGAAAAATGATATCTGGCAAATGTGCACCACGACCATGCTGACAGATGTAGATTCTTTTATTAAAATTTTTAATCACTTTTTGGCAAAATAGCGGTCCTATTTCGTTAATTTTGAATTTTAAGGTTAAAATTAATGCAATTGGCTCCATATAGACTTTGTCCTTAACATAGTCCCACAAACAATAACCCAAGAGTGTTACATTACACAATCTGGCTACCTACTTAACTGCTGATTGTCGTGAAATTATGCAATCGGGAAATTTCTTTTGCAATAAATTGCTCATTTCATTGACTGTGTGACATGTGGCACTGTCCTGTAGAAACCGCATGTCAGTAATATAGACGTCTTCAAAATTGGGCCAAAATTGAGTTATTAGCATCTCGCGATAGCGAGATCCATTGACGGTTACCGCATTTTCAGCCTCATCTTTGAAAAAAAGACTACCCGATCATGCCTCCAGACCACATAGCTTACCAGACAGTGCCACGTTGATCTTATCAATAATCGCTTTAGGATTTTCAGAAGCCCAAATGTGGTAATTTTGCTTTTTGGCATATCCTGATAAGTAAAAATGGCCTTCGTCTGAAAAACTGATTTTTCAGAAAAACCCACCTTGTTGTTCCTGAATGAATTGAGCGAATTCACGGCGATGTGAATGGTCGGTTGGCTTCAATTCCTGCACCAGTTGCACCTTGTTAGGGTTCATAGTCAAATCCTTGCGCAAAATTTGCATTTGATGGTTTTGGATAACAACACCAATTATTGACAACGACAACGAATCAATAAATTTAGATCTACTTCAACACTGTGGCCCACTGGTGCCATGTTTTCAGCTGAATGACACGGTCAAATACGCATTGGTATCCTCACATTTTGTATCGAGCCTGTCGATTCAAATTTAATGACCAAATTCTTAATAGCCGCCCCAGAAGGACGATTTATGTCGTCCGAAAATATCACGAATTTTACGAAATGTAACTTAACAGAGCCATCATTTTCATAGTGGATTTTAATTATTTTAATACGATTTTTTCGGGCGAAATTTAATTCATTGTAACAATTATCAATACGTTAAAAAGCCGCAATTAAAATTTAAATTTCTTGTTGAAAAACCCGATGTTTTATTATCTCTATGTATAATTCTTAAACCTCCTTTTATGTAAACAAGACTTTCAGTAGATTTTTATATCATTTATTATAATTTTTTTTTATTTTTTTTATTTCCATTGTTCTTTCTTTTGGTCAAATTCACTAATGTGTGTGTGTGCTTGTGTGTGTGCGTGCTTCTGTCATTTTTTATTCCCAAATTTGATTAGACGACATTGTGCTGTCTGTTAGTAATTGCCTTCAATATTGATGTCGACGACGATTATTTTATGGTTTTGTATTTTGGCAAAAGCATCTAAATCTCCTCTGTCTAATTACAAAATATTTATTTTTCTTATTAATCATTTAAATTAAAATTGTTTTAAGTTTAAACTTGATAACATGCAATAAATTGCATAAATTTTATTAACAAGTTTAATGTTTCTACAAGATCCACTTTTCTTTTATTTTGTAAATAAAGAAAATAATATTCAGCATAAGAGTAAAAATTTAAATTTTTCAAAGCCATAAAATTTCAAGATCTTCCTCAGCAAAAAAATGTAATTAAAAAAAATTTATAATCAATTAAAACTTAATTTTAAATCAATTAGCGTTACAGCTGTGAATGCAAAATAAGAAAAAAAAGTTTCGATGATTTCGTTAAGAAGTTCTTCTTCTTTTTTTAGCCTCCCTACTCTATTAATTGTTTAAAATTCTCATTCAGTTAATGTTTTTATTTAAATATCTAATTTTTATCAGCTAAATATAAATAATTTCTCCGGATAATTTCTACTGAAACCTGTAGTAGTTAAACGGAATCATAATGGGTCATAGATTTGTTATTGCTAATATGTTGTCTTCTCTATAGAAATTATGTTAATTTAATTGTTTTTTCTAATATTTTTGCAGATCTCTAATAAAGAATGCAGTTTAAAATGCGAAACAAGATATACAGTTTTTTTTATTAATTTAACGCTTTTTTGTATCGCGCTTTCAAACTATAATATTCTTAGTCGATTGTAACTAAATAAACATTTAATTTTGTGATCATTTATCAATTTACAACCTTAATTGTATTTATCTTTACACATTTTAAACTTGACTTTTGAAATCAAACATTTTTAAATTCATGTTTTGTTGTTGTTTGTTTTTTTTTTGTCGTTTTTCTTCTTCGAAAGTAGTGCAAGGAATTGTTAAGCATTAAATGCACTTAAGACATAAATCTTGTAACACCTACAGTAGAATCAATGGTGTTAGAAAGAAAAACAAAAAATTAAAAAGAAGCAGCAACAAAATAACAAAAGAACGGAACATTCATTTTACGAGAAACAACATAAATTCATTTTTGTAATTATTTCTGGAATTAGCAGCAACCGAGTTTAAGGTAAAACTTTTCTAATGTAAAAAGGTGATGATTCTCTTAAGCACAGAAATAAACATTAAAAGTACACTTAAATAAAAAAGGGTGATTTTTTACGAATTTAGTTAAATAATTAGAAGAGAATTCTATTTGTATCGGCTTATAATTGTTTGTTATAATTAATGCAAACATCATAAAAATTAAATTACATATTTTCATAAATATTATCGTTTTCTTTTCCCTGTATTTTTAATAATTTCTGAAAGAACTTTCAATGACAATCTTAAAGTATGTATATACGAGACTACGAAGCGAAATACGATGGCTAATAATAAATATTCTCACAGACAGCATTTTTCGCGAAAAAAAATTCGTCCAATTGTCAATACTCAAGTAACGTATACACCATCATAATATTGTTGCAGCTTGTATGTTTATTTACATTTTATTTTCCTTTCAACAGAATTAAATATAAAGCAGCTCTTGCTATATAATTAATTAATATAATTAATTCTGACAATTTTGCTTATGTCTGCAGCTCCTTCCCTGCAAAACATACTATAGCATTTTTCATATACTTGAGGATATTTCCATTTTAGTAGATGAGATCTTCATTATCGGCAGTTTTTTGGGGCTCTTCGTAATTTTGCGTCATTATGTATTCTTAAAAGATTATATGATCACACCTCTGTAGTCGTTAATCTTCTATTATTGTATATATTTAGTGAGTTTATATTTATATTAGTTTTATAAACAACAGCCTGGCGCTGCTTCAATTAACTTATGGTTATCTGCTAAACATTGTTATCTTTGTTCAGCGCCTGTTAAAGATGTACATATGAAAACTGCTCAAACATTAATATCCCGAGGTATATAAATGTTTCTTCTGCCCACAAAAAAAAAAATAATATTTTTGTCAAACTGAAAAACTGAGCAGACAAAAAAATACTCTTTAATTACCAACATATACCTAACGAGGTAATGGCTATGGATACAACTGTTTACGTCCGTTTTATACAGTTTATTGATAAATTCCGGTTAAAAGCAGGGAAAACTTTAAATGAGGTAAATGAAAACAATAAAAAAACGAGAACTAAGGAAACTATAGAAATAAGAAGCGAAATAAAATAGCACAGAGCAACACTTTATACAATTTATAAAATGAGCAACATACACTTGCACTTATTTTACAACTTTCCATGCAGAGTTCAAAATTATAAATATGAGAACATTAGGGTGGATGCTTTTTTGAATATTTCACTAAGCTGTTTTTTTCACCTCAAAACGATGGGATAAATGTAGTTTATACAAAACTAAGTGGACCTTCGTTATTTTAGAAATATAAAAAAATGTGAATATTTTTAAAATTAAGGTTAATTTAGCAAAAAAAAAAAAAACAAAATAAAAATAAAAATTAAATAAAAATAATGTGGCTTTATAAATAAAGTAACACTAAAAATGGAAATGGAAGTGAGAGTATTTCACATGCCAAAGAGCGAGAAAATTAAAAGCATAAAAAGCATTTGCTCACAATCTATTTTACACATCAAAATTTTAAAAATAAAAATAATAAATTTTAAGCAGCAATATTTATTTTGTGCTTGATTCCTTTTTTAAATAAATATTTCATGATATTCTCACAAAATATTTATTTAAATAAAAATAAAAAATAAAAAATGAAATGTATTGTAATGGGGGAGAGCATATCCATATTGCAATTTCACTTTCGCTCACAAAGCTCATCAGTGAATTTTACCCCAATATTGTATAGAAAAACCTAAAAGTCTTATATCCAAAGCCAAACTGATTTTAATGAATATGATTCCGAATAATTATAATTTACTTATTTCCATTGCATGTGCTCGTTGCTTTTTTGTAAAACTATTTACTTTTATTTTTTTTTTCTGGAATTTTCAAATTGCATATGAATGGTTTCCAATGGCAACCCTTATGTAGAAATGATTGAAAATAAACAATGTTTTTTTTTTTTTTTTTTTTTTTTTTTTTTTTTTTGTTTTTTGTTTTTTGAAATGTTTTGTAGTGTTTGTATGAAAGTGTCTTTGAGTCTTGCTGTCTATGCTATGTTGATTTTATAGTAAAATTCTCATAAAATCAGTTTGGCTTTGGATATAAGACTTTTAGGTTTTTCTATACAATATTGGGGTAAAATTCACTGATGAGCTTTGTGAGCGAAAGTGAAATTGCAATATGGATATGCTCTCCCCCATTACAATACATTTCATTTTTTATTATTTATTTTTATTTAAATAAATATTTCGTGAGAATATCATGAAATATTTATTTAAAAAAGGAATCAAGCACAAAATAAATATTGCTGCTTATAATGAATATGATTCCGAATAATTATAATTTATTTAATAATAAATTTTATAATAAAACAAAAAATTATATAAATATTTTTATATCCATACAACATTTTTCTTTTATGACGTTTAGAAAAAAAATATTTTACATACTATAGCAAATATTTCTTAGCAATAACCTAAAAAAAGAATGTCATACATAAAAAACATACGCTTATAATACCAAAAACGGATTCTTGAAAATTTTATCACAAAGAAATATATGTCTTACGGAGTTATAAAACTTTAATTCCTTGGTTATTTTTTATTGTAGCTGAGGGTTCAGGTTTCTAATCTAACTGTACTTATGCTTAATTACCTTTCAAAACTATGCAAAATTCGGTGCTTAGATATGCGGTCTTTATGAACCATATGCTTCTTTTATTTCTGTAAAACCATATTAGAAAGTTAAAATTTTCACAAATTTACTTGGCACACAATGCTATTAAAATTTTCTGAATATACCAAAGGAACAACTTAATAAGAAACAAGTTAATACTTAGAATTTTTAAGGGAGTTAATTTGTGATATAAAATCATAAAAAAAGAAAGAAAAGAAAGCTCTAAATAACATGCCTAGTGTGGAAAGATATATAAGAAACTTAAAATTTCTTTAGAGTTATTCTTTTTGCACTTAAAAATTAGGATTATTTTCTTGAGCTTGGGCTTAACAGGCTAACCGAGACATTTTGCTATTATGTACTATAACAATATGAAAATCCACAGCTTTTCTAAAATTTCTAGTGCATAACGCAAACTGTGGTTACTTCCTTAATGTGCACACTTAAATAAGTGCAAATAATATAAGAGAATAAGCATCACAAAAAAATTTCATAAAAGAGCACAAATTTTTCTATGATTTTTCATTACCTTTTTTCTGTTAGTTTTTAAAAAGGCTTATTGAAAACAAAGCAAGAAATAAATTTTGAGATTAAGAAGAAAAACAATTGGTTTATTGTATTTAATATTTAATAATATAGTATATCGCCTTACTTCACATATATTTTTTTGCTATTGTTTTTTTCAGCATGTGCATTGTGTCTTAATAACAACAACCACAATAGCTTAACAATAGAAAAACCAAATACAACAACTAATATACACATTATTTAATGGTACTAAACTTAAGTTCATACAATTTTAAAGTTGAATCAATCATTTTCAGTTTGATGCACATCAGCAACACTAAATTCACACACACACACACATAACCAAACGCAATAGCTTCATAGTAATTTTAGGAGCTTTAAAGATACATGGGCTGCATTGCAATTACTATAATATACTATAATCGTCTTAAGTCCAGCTAAGATTAGACAAAAGAAAATTCTTTATATAGACCCTTGGATAAAGATTAACAATAGTAGCCATTATTTGTCGAAAGCAATCACAGATATTTTGAGATTAACAAGAAAATATATTCATTCCATGAAATCAACTGATAACTAAATTCTGATTTCAATGTCGATGATTGTCGCGCTTATTGCGTTACACGTTTTGCCATCATCAATGATATTTATATTTTTGCAGTAAAAATTATGAATAATAATATGCTAAAAGCGCATATACTATGCTAAATAGTGCATAGTTCGAGATGTAATAAAGTATATAGGGTCTATTAGCTATTGATTTTTACTATTTCATTGACAATCTTATTTAATAAGAAAACCCGTTCAAAGTGAGCATCACCGTTGGACACAATGTTGCAATAATTTGATAAAGTAAATTGATGAAAAATTTTCAAATTTTGCTAACATTGTCCAAGACTCCATCAATCGATCAAAAAGTAAGCACAGCTCGTTCGACAGTTAACTCGATATGTGAAATTTTTATATGGGGCAAGAAACTAAAAATGTACAAATTATTATTTTCCCCTTTCTCCGCTAGTGTAACAAAATTAAAACAAAATGTTATATGAAATTGATTTTAAAAATGGAAAAATTATTTTATCAAAAATTTTTTGTTTCTCAAACGTTTAAACGCATTTCTGCAGAAATACAATATTATTCCCGATCATCAATTCGGTTTTCGAAGTCAACATGGTACACCCGAATAGTATCGTCGAAATAATAAGGTGATATCTAATTCTTTTGAAAAAAAAAAATTCTGTTCTTCTGTACTTTTGGATATTCAGCAGGCTTTTGATAAAGTATGGCATGAGGGACAAAGTGAAAATCCTGCTTTTTGCTCCATTTTATTTATTCTTTTTATCATATTTGAAAAACAGATGTTTCTTTGTCAGAGTCAACAAAGATTTTTCTCATATTTATCAAATTGAAGCTGGGATCCCTTAAGGAAGCGTCCTTCAACCAATTTTATATACCATATACACCTATGACACGCCGACAAAAGAATGTGTAACAGTGGCTACTTATGCAGACGACACAGCACTCTTATGTTGAAGAGAAATCCCCTTAGAGGCTTCTAGAATTTTACAGTTGCAGCTAAATAGTCTTTATGATTGGCTTTCAAAATGGAACATTTTTATTACCACCCAAAAGTCAAGTCACATCACGTTTACAACAAGAAGGAAGAATTGCCCAGCTGTGTTTCCCAATGGCACGTTAATCCCTAGTGTGATCACTGCCAAATACTTGGGCTTATATTTAGACAGAAGCCTCACATGGAAAGCGCATGTTACCGTGAAAAGAAAACAACTTGACATCAAATTTAAGCGAATGTGCTGGCTTCTTGGCCGTAAATCTAAACTTTCTATGGAAAATAAGGTCCTGCTTTACAAAACTATTTTAAAACCTATATGGACTTATGGCGTAGAGTTGTGGGGCACTGCTAATAATACCAATATAGAAATATTGCAAAGATTCCAATCCAAAGCTTTGCGGTCTATAACGAATACTCCTTCTTATGTAACGAACAAAGCTCTTCACAACGACCTGAAAATACCTTTCATTAAATCCGAAATTAGAAGATTCAGCTCCAATTATTTAGAAAGGCTTAGTAATCATATAAACAAACAAGCAATTACGCTTGTAGATGAGACTGACGAGGTTAGAAGGCGCAAACGAAATCATATCCTTGATCCCCCTTATATTTAAGTTTGACTAACGTTCATAATGAAATGAGAGTATTATAATAAATAAAATTTTATAATGTTTGTAATATTAATTATTTAATTTAACTCTATATACATGTATATATGTAAATATTATTTTCATATGAAAGCAATCAAACATGTTATCCATTTGCTTATTATTGTAAGATAGATTGCAATTAATATGTTTTAATAAAAAAAAAATTGGAAAAATTATAATAGAAGTTGTGCTCTTGACACACTCATCTCTAAAACAGTTTGTTTTGTAAATTATTGATTAGCCCACGTAAATGAGCATTTACTGTGCTTAACTAAAATATGCATGTATGTACGTTTTGGCTTTAAGTTTGTGTGCACTGTAATTACTGGCTGGGAATACCCTTTTTCACTGCAAGAGATGCTGTTTTTCTATAAGCTTTGGTGTGCTCAGTGTTGTAAGTTTTGTGTAAAGTGTATTGTGTTGTTGCTGAGTATTGCACCATAAACTACGTCAGATTATACAAACAAACAAACAAACAAGTAGACATACAAGTATATATCTCTTATTTTTTATATGTATTGTTTAATTTTTGTTTTTTTTTTTTTTTTGGGGTATGTATATGGAACATTGCAGTTTGTTCATCCTGGTTTTAGTTGCTCCATAGTTGTTTTGCTTTATATTTTTAATATTATAAAATAATTCTTCGTAGTATATTATGTGCAACGTCTTTTTTCTTTTTTTTTTTTGCTTTTTTCGGATTATTTTGCTATTTTAATGTTCTTAAGTTGGTCTGTGTTGCTTATTTTTATAAGTGTTCATGTTGTTGTTTGAGGTGTTGTTGTTGTTTTTGCAGCTAGATATACATAGTTTTTTTCTTGTCTCTTATTTTTTTTCTGGTTTTCTGGTGTTAATTTTTGTTGGTTTATAAAGTTATTGCTACGCCAATGCACAACTGGTCACAAATTTTTACTCATAAACACATCCATGCAGACACTATGTTTGTGTTATATTTGAATTCATTATGAAGCCATGTTTAGTGTTTGAATCGCATTACCGCAATGGTAGTTGGGCAACACCTTCCTATGCACTATTCTTTTGTTCTAATATCATCACTCTCTTCCCATTGTTCAAACACTTCGCTTTATTGCTCGTTTGTTATGGTAACTAATCTTATGTTAACCTTCTACAACCCTTTTTTTGTATTCATTTAAGTTTGGGTTTTTTTCCGTTTTTTTTTTTATTTAATTTTTTATTTTTACTATTATTATTATTTATTTTACTTTTTTTAAGTACCGTTAACGAGCAAAAACTAATAAGTTTTTAAATGAAAACGGAAGAATTTGCTGTATATTTTTTTGTGTTCATCTTCCTTCCGTTTCCTTGTTATTTCATTTTTCTTCATTTTACTTTTGTTAGTTCTCTAGTTTATATTGCTTTTGTTTTGTTTTTTTTTTTTCTTTTTTACTTTTTACTCCGTTTTTTATCCTCAGTTTTATTGTTATCGTCGTTATCTTTCATAAAATATACGTAATATTTTTGTATAAGTTTTTTTTTTCTTAAATTTTTTGTCCTTAATAATGTTACATCAGGGTTTTTTTTGCTTTAGAATTTTTGTTGTTGTCATCTTGGTGCAATAGTTCATTTTAATCTTCATGTAGTTTTGAACAGGATTTTTAAAGTTGTTTCTTAATGTTCATTTTAGTTCTTGTTTTTAATCACTTTTCTGTCATCATTTTCTTCGATGACTTTATCATTGTTCAAGTTCATATTTATGTTCTTGCTTTGCTGTTCGTTTCATTTCTTTTTTTTTTTTTTGGTGATTTTATTTTATTCTTTTCTAGTTAACAGAATTCGTTCAGATTTGTTTGCATGAAGTTTATTGACAGCTCAAATGATGTTAAAGTTTATTTTGATGTTGTAATTATCTTGTTAAAATTACTTTATTTAAAGTGTTTTGTTTTAATTTTAGAATTATGTGCTAAGGACACCCTATATGGGCAAATAATTTTGATAAGTATTTCTTCAGTCACACATATATGTTGCTCCAAGGTTAACTAATATGCTTTATACATTTACTAACAAGGCTTAAAGCCGCTTTTTTTGGCTAAGCGCAATGTGTGGCTTTCAAATTTGTAATCACTCACCTTTTGTATTCGCTCACCTTTTGTTTTTACAAAACTTAAATAAGTAAATATATTTGTTAAAACTTTTGTCCTCTCTAACAGTCTGGCTACATCCGTACATAAGTACATAAACATAAATTATAGGAAGAATAAGTTAAGAAGTTCGCACAGGTTAAGTATTGAAAATTCTTGCAATAAAATCAACAGAAATTTACAATAGAAAATCTATATAATGAGATGCTTTTAAAGGATATAAGCTGTAAAAGATCAAGGAGAGAAGATTTAAATTAAATCGACATCTTTCCCCTTCTTTAGTTTAGTTGATAGTATTGAGAATCGTGGATGGGGACATTGTATTAAAAATAAAATTGCAGTAAATACATAATTTTAGTGAGCTGTAATTTAATTTCCAGCAAGAATAAAACAGGAGAGATTAAAAATATTTTACTGATCCGAACATAATATGATTCTACTGGGAATAAACATTTAATTTCAATACTCGTTGCTGCATTTTTTTGGGAATATGCATTCTAGTGGTCGTTCATATTTATTAAGGTAATAAGAAATATTTAACTCCACACGATGATTGCTGATCCTGAGATTACGATAGTGATTTAATTTAAAAGTTATAATGTGTATTATGAAGAAGATAAGAAAAATCTCCTTAAACATAAAGTTTAACTACCTGTTTGAGTTTATGCTTCCTAAATATGCGAATATTTTGAAATTTGTATAATTAAACGACAGTTTAAACACTTTCTAATTGGTGCGGGTACTGTAATATAATTTATGAATTTCTGCAAAAAAAAAAAAATAATTGATAGACTAAAATATTAAGGAGAAGGAAAATAGAAAATTGGAAATTGCCTAATTTCTTTAAAGTTCAAAGTTGATTCTTTGCTCGAAAAGCGATAGAAAAAAATGTGCGTATATTAGTATAGAGAGAACGCTGAAGATAGTAAATAGCCAATCCCGGTTTGTTCACAAACCAAATTTGACGCGAGTTGACGTAAAAACATACCCAACTAAGAAAAGCCTTTAGAAACATGCGATTAATAAAGTGTTGGTTATTCTTCTTCTCCAAAAATATATATATATATATTTCGCAACGGACATCATGTTATGGTAGTGCGCGATTTCGCTTTGTTGTTAAAAACTGTCAGCTAAGATCATACTATATGGCTATTTGACGTTAAAGTTCAAACCAGCCTTTAGGCGAAAATTTTTAAATTTAATTCAGCCAGAATCAGTCAAAATGTTCACAGATGTTTTGCAAAAATCTGCGCGCCATTACCACTATAATAGCGACACATTATTCTAGAAACGATAATGGTTAAATTTTAAGATAATTTTTACTGTATATTTTAATTGAAATTACAACACTGTCAATTAAAATATTTAACTCTGAAACAAACTCAGTCCCTATATTTAGGTATAAAGGTTTTCTTAAATTAGAAATGATTATATTATATTCGCAATGAGTCCCTTAAATAATCTTCTAAGTTTTATTTAATAATTTTTTAAATATTATCTTTTTTGCTTTTTAAAATTTTTATTCTTTAGGTGGTAAAATTTTACTTGTTTACACTGACATAAGCAAATCTTAAACTATAGTGCGGATTAAACGAGTCAAGCGATACAAATATATGAACTAAACTGGCTTTATAAAAATTAGAATCATAAAAAACCAATGCAATTTTGTTGCAAACATGTGTGTTGAAGATTAAAAACAAAATGCGTTGAAGTTTTTATCGAAAATTCTAGGTCCAATATTACGCCTATTAAGGTGGCGCTTAAAATAAAAATTTTCAGTCTAACCCCCTAATTGGTAAATTTTGGTAAAAAAAATTATCCTGAAAAAATTTCAAGTGAATTGCCAGCCCACATTTGCCGAAGACCTACAAATTTACCTTTTTCTACCTCACAAGTCGAAAACTGTTGATTTAGAAAAAAAAACAACATGTAAACGAGAAATTGTTACCTATGGAGTTTTAAACATATTTTACTTTTCTAAATAAACAAGAAAATGTACAACATATACAATTGGACACAATAAAATATAATACATAAATTGCAGGCCTGCGCAAGTGTATTTAAACACACAATGAGCTGCTGAAATAAAATCGCGGCAAACACACCCTGTCAAAAAAAGTACCTGTTAAAAAAAAGAAGATCGTTACTTCAAAACTAGCAGGTGCTTTGGATGCTTGTATGATAATCAGTAGGAAAGCAGTACATATTATTAGAGCGGTTGTTGAGGCATTATAAAATAAATAAAAATTTCATTTGAGCGGCCCCAGAAAAAATACGACTGGGTCATATATTAAAGCTTAAGTATAATTTTGATGTTAGTCCTTTTCATGGAATGTGCTTGCATTGGGATGGTATGCTACTACCAGAAACAGAAAGCGAAAAAGTGGATAGGTTACCAATAGTTTTATCAAACAGCCATATTGTGAAATAATTTTAAGTTCCTCTTTTAGAAAGTAGAACTAGAAAAGAACTATCCAGAAATGGGGCCTTCAGTATCATGTAAAATGTAAGGTTTTTGATGAAACATCAATAAATACAGGTTGTATAAAAGAGTTTCTATAGATATAATATACACGAGATTATTTTGATAGGTGTCTTTGAAATCAAATTTAACCAAACCGGTGGTTCGAGTATCACCATATTGATATTTTAAAAAATCCTAGCCAAAACTTAATTTAAGAAGGTTTTGATTAGGAATAATGTAATTAAAAAATTCAACCAGTCATGTTTTAAATTTTGCTCAATCTATGCTCAAAGTTGATTACAAAGTATTACGAGAACTATATTTGACATTTTTGGCACAACTACCTGAGAAAACCAATTCTAAGATTATAGTTTTTAAACCTGGCGCTCTTTATTTTGATCTCTAAACGAATTTAAATTGTTAAAGCAAGAAAAAATGATTTGCGATAAATTTGTATTTATATAATAACCATATTGTTACGTTTATACCTTTTATAAACGTTCTGTTGTTACTGAGTTCTCTATTGCAAAATAAATAACATTAGATTTTAGAGTCTTCAAATTAATTTCAAGTTTATTTACTTTAACTCCACACAAAGTAAGATTTGTACGTTGGCACTATAGAACAATTTACTGAAGATGCATGCCTTTTCTTGACGAGATTTATTTTTTAACTAACCACTCAGATGCTGTCTTTTATATTTGTCCGCTAGAGGTTTAGAATTTTCTACTTCCTTTGTATCACCTTTTGTTGTTGTTATGTTATTCATTCAATGTTGAACTGTGTTTTTGGTTTGGTTGTTTTTATGCTGTTAAATTTATTTTAAGGTAGTTGTTGTTGTCTTGTGTATGTAAGTTTTCTTAGAAAACTGCGCAGTTAGTAAATAGAAAATTGTTGTTGTCTTGCGTTCATAAGATTTCTACCCAGTTTGTAAGTAAAAAGTTGTTGATACCTTAGTTACAAACATATCACTCTGGCATTTTTTGATCTTAGAATACCACATTCCACAGGCAAAAAATAGGTCAGGCTTTGAAAAGCGTAGTGGCGGAGAATATACAAAAACGACAGCAATAAAAATTCAAGAAGTACAACGGCTATGAGAAATGGTATTGAGCAGTTTTTTTTAACAAGAAACAAAACTGTTTCGAAGGATTTTAAAAGAAAAGAAAGAAGGAACATTAAAAGAATGTGAAAAAATCACCATATAGCTAAGGGGCGCCCTAATGCACATACTATATCCTATTATGATATTCGAAATTTTTGTGTATAAATGGGCACTTTGCAGTACCAGTAAAGTTGCAGTAAAAATACAATTTTACGAAAAAAATCTCAGTAATCGGTAAATAAAGACTCTATGTTTATGTGTGAAATAAACATGTCACATACATTAAATCCCACATTGTTTTCAAGTTAAATATATAAATTCATTTTAAAACAACTTTCTATCTGTAGTCAAAAATATCTGTTTCCTGCCATTTTAAATTTTAAAATAAAATATTTTGACAAAAAAGGCAGTGATGAACTTATTTTTAATCTATTAATGAACAATAAGATTTCATTGACACTATTGTATAATTTGGAACGTCATACAGGCGTCCTAGGAAGCCGAAGACATAGTTCTAAGCAACAGAACCACCTAGTTGCAACTTTAATGATTTCAGTGCAGGTCTGCAAATCATCACACCTTGCTAAAGAGTTGGAGACTTTCCAACTCCTGTCCAGAACACATGTCAAGCATGCTCACTGGACTGGATCATTCACATTGCGTGTCATTATCAGTGAGATGATCCTGGCCACCATAGAACCATAGACTGTTATGGGGCCGCGAAACCACAACCACTACGATGCTCCCATATAGAGGCCAACCTCAATGATCAGCCAGAGAACTATTATAAGTCTAAAGAGACAAATAATGAACTCTGCGGGTCACTGATCCCCGTGGAAATAAAGTGTAGTTTCCAGTTGACTCCCTGCCTGTCTTCAGGGGACTGGGCTCCCTTTTTCCCCCAGTTTCACAGGTCTAGATAGTAGAGTATTCTATAAAGACCGATAAATGTGCCCCCGGGGGGGTCTCGATGATCAGTAAAGTTTCACTGTTGTTAAAAAATTAATTAAAGTTATAGAAGAAGAGCCAGTAAAGGTAAAATATATTTTATTATTGGTAAACGCTTACTTCAGTAATCTGTGTAATGCAGTGTATCCATAAATTTTTTATGTGCACAATATATAGTGAAAATAGTCTCTCGCATTTTTTTTTGTATTTTTAGTTCAAATCGTACTTGAAGCCATTTTAGATAATTGTTGTATCTCAATCCATAACGCTAAATTTTTATATCAAACTATAAGTATATTTTTTAAAATTTAGTGTAATATTTTGTAAAACATTTTTACATGCAGTAAATGCCTTTTCAATTATTTTCGTCTGATGTTTGTTTTTTGATTTTTTGATGTTGTGTTCTTTTGCTTCACACTGTTTTATAATTTATGAAATTTTAAAAGAAGTAATGTTCTGTAGTATAATTGAGTTCTTTTTTTCTTTATTAAAAATAATTCTTGTTTCTTTGATATGGTTATACCCATTTTTCTATTTTTGTTTTACTTTGAACAGTTCTATTTATAAGTGTATGCATATGCAAAGTGAAAAATATAAAAATATATGTCCATTTGTAGTAGTATATTGGTTAAGTGCTGCCCGCTAGTTTTTAAGTCCTTGTAAATAATATAAAGAAAAAGGGCATGGAATTTTAGGAATTTTGCCTTTTTTGCAATTTTTATAATAGGTTCTAGTAGAAGCCTTTTATGAACTATAATGCCCAAAAGATAACTTTAAAAAAGTCTCTTTAAATTAATGAAAGAATAGGCAAACAAAATTTTTTGGGTAAAATATTTGTGATCATAGTTTACAAGTTAGAATTGGTATATGAACAAAGGGGAAGCGATATACCAAACCTATCCAGAGTAGATATATACCAAGAAGGCTGATAATGGATATAGCGATACATGCGTGATTATCTCCTATTATCAAAATTTTTTTTTTCGTTAGTTTAATTGCACATTTTTGGTTTATTATATTATTTCTTATATTATTTTTCTTAATATAAAATTAAAAAGAAAGAATATATGCACTGAGCCTGATGAGGAAAATTCGTGGAATGACTTATAACATGTTCTACAGGGATTTATTTTTTTTTATATATTTACTTACAAATGGCCTTTGGTGCCCCTCTGTTTTATGATGTTTTTACTTTCTTTTAACTCTGTTAGTGTTGCTGCATTAACTTTTTGTTTTTAAGCTTTATAAGCTGCCAAAAAATGAAAACAGTAAAATGAATAGCAGCAATAGAATTGTGAAAATACAGAATCTATGTAAAATTTAAATGTGTTGTTACCCTTCAAACATTTTCTATTCCATGCCACTTATTTAGAATATATAAGTATATACATAAATATGTATTATCAATAGCGGATGTTAAATTTATTTTATATTGCAAATTAGAAATATGTCCCGCGAAAGGGACAACGGGATATAGAATATAAGAATTCGTTTCTATTATATGGAAAAACTATTTTTTTTAAATGTATATATTATAGTAAAAGTAATAACAAAATCACATTTAATTTAAAGTACATGATTATGTTTAGACTAACCTGGTAATAGGCTTAATATTTGTAGGGAAATAGTTTTAAAAGTTATCTGCCCGCTGTATCTTGGTTCAAACTTATTGGATGTATGTATTCCATAATCGATCGATTTGCTGCTAGTTTCTAACAGGTAGACACAACTAAACAAAAGAGAGAGAGAGGGCGCAGAACCATTTTATTAATAATACAATAGAACTGTTATAGATTGGTCTTTAGTTGAGATTATTTAACCGTTCTGTATATTTTTCGATTAATAAAGAATACAGACTTCGCATAAACCATTTAATATTTCTTGACTATGAATATATCTGGTATTCTAAATTTGTTGGTTGAAGAGATGATATTTACAATGTACACTATTTTAGGGAGATAGATGTGAAGAGTGTTTTCTAAATAAATTTAATCTATGTTAATTTAATCTTGGTTTACGATTACGTGATTTATGATAATAAAATATATTTGTATTATTAAAAGTAATTTTAAAACCAAAATTATAAAGAAATATATTTTCTACTGTAAAGTCCAGAATTTGAACAAAGAAAAAATATATTAAACATGGGAATAAATATCACTAGGCGCTACCTATGTCTGCTGATTGCTTTAAAAATCGAAATTAATTATAATTTTATTTCTCCCTTTACTGTGATAGTCCTTTAAGTGACTCATACAGAATTCTAATGAGATATGAGTGAGATATTCACTTACAAACTGCCAGGCTTAAACATTCTTATACGTAGATTCAATTAGGATCTTAACTATCACCAATATGAGCTGCAGCCGTGACGTCTTCTAATAACAATTATCTAAATGTTTGGGAGGTACATCTATGTTTGTTCAGATGTACCAGTATACTTAAATGTTTGTTTGTTAATTTGCTTGTATGTATATATTAAAAAAATGCCTTTTTTCTTTTTCATTTAAAATATTTTTTCTGTTTTTTTTTGTTTTTTTTTTTTTTTGTATGATGGGCAAAAGCTTGAAGGCCTTTTCACTTAACTTGCAGTTAAATGAAAGATAAAAGCATTTTTTAATATTTTGTTGTGTTGTTGTAGTTTCTGTGTTATTCTATTTAGGGCTACATAATACTGTTTTTTTAAGGTTTTTCTTGTTGTTGTTGTAAATTTACATTTGAGTTTATTTTTGTTTTAACAAGTTTTTTCGATCTCGTTTGTGTTTTGTTTGTGTACTGCCTGACCATCATAGATGTTTTTGGCTTTCTTTTTATGTTTTTTGTTTAGTGTTTTTAATATTTGTTATGCTATTTCCATAGATTTTTACAGTTTTGCATTTGATTAATGTACCTTACTCTTATGCACTTATGGAGATGTATTTTCGTTTTGTTTTTTGTCTTTTTTTTTTTTTGTTTTCCTGAACATTCTTTGATTACCAACAACAGAAAGGAGTTTTGGGTGCTTTTCAACTTTTAATTTACACAGGACAAAATTGGAATATATTTCCACATTTTCGTGCAAAGCTTTTTTCGCTTATAAAATCTTGGAAAATTTTTATTCGAGATTAAGATTTTTTGGTTTTGTAAAGACGATAAAATTTGTTAACAGATTATATTTAGGACAACGATGTTAGAAATTCAGTATAAATTAAGAGAAGAAAAAAAATTAAAAATTCATTTTTGCATCAGTGTTGATGTTTTCTGTTATATTTTATATGGCTATCTGAATTTCAGCAATGAGTTCAGCTTCAAACTCTTTAACTTTACGTTTTGAAACGATTGAGAAAAATTTTCCATTTTTGCGGGTACAATTAATTATATCCAAATGAATTGGTCAAATTACTTTTTTTCAGTATTTATCCTTCAAATTTTTCTTTCTGTACGCTTACTAAAATATAATTATTTCTTCACACTATCTCATGCATACCTCATAATTAAAAAATACCTTCTAGAACGCTTAAAATTTTCTACCCACCCCAGTGTGAAACTGGATGTCATTTTAAAAATTGATTTTAGAGTTCTAGCTTTAAGAAGCATATGAATGCCTAATTCTTTTTTAAGTTTAATGCGCTACATTACTAATTATAACAAGGTTACTTTGAAGTTTTTTCTTTCCTGGAATTCGAAAGTATTTGCAACCATATTATGATACTAAAGGAAAATAATTAATTAACCTAGCATATAGTTAAATGTCAAGAGGTAACAACAATAGTTATCATCTTCGCTTGCAGCTATATAAAATTGGGTTATACAAATTTTGTTTCCAATTCACTTTTAATTTACGGAACTACTTTTTCCAACACATTAAGAAACTACATATATTTGGTTTTATAACTAGCGATGATTTGTCAAGTTTATAATCTACTGAAAAACAGCTTAAATTTTTGTAAATCACAGAACATTAAATTAGTGATTTAAGTTGGTCACCAATGAGATCACAATAAAATTTAGTACTCATACGATTAGTAGAGAAGCACTAAAGAAACACTAACGTATACCAAAAAATGTCAACATATTTTCACAGAGTTTTGCACATCAGTTCTCAAGGGTTGTGTACCGTAATTTTGTTTACTTTCAAATACGCCAGCGAAAAGAAAACCATCGTGGATATAAATTTTTTTGTAGGGAAATTAATCGTATATTAACTTAAAACAAATTAGTAAGGAATACTTAGTAGTGTTAATTGGTATTATCTTTCAAACACCAAGATTAATGTTGCTTTTGGCCGAAAAAGAAGAAGCATTTTGGTATTATGCAGCATCTTGCGCAAAGTGACACTTTTTGAAATGTTTAAGAAGAAAAATAAATAAATGAGTCTTTGACAGCACCTATTTGATTAAATGGAATAGAAGTTTTAATTAACGAGAGAAGAAACACCAAGATTGTTATGTGTGGCAACTGTGACTAAGTTGCATTTAATATTCTGGCAGGTAAAATAGAGAGAACATTTAGAACTTATGTCTTTGCAGAAGCACAAGCGAACGATTGCCTAGAATAGAAAACTAGCAAACAAAGTAGCACAAACTTAAAAGTTGGCTATAAAAATTTATAGCAAGTGCCTAAAATTTGTATAAGACTTGAATCAAGCAAAAGAATGCACATGAAAAAACCCATATTTTATACGTGTTAGTCGTTATCTCTCAAATAATAAATTAAAAAAGTCTTAAAAGTCGTTAAAACAAATGATCTACAACAAGACAATAAAAGAACGAAAAATATTTCATTCAGTAACTAAATTATTTCGCTGGCTACATAATGCTAGGCTTTGTCCCTGTTATTCATTTTAAAAACTCCTTCATCATGTCACTTTATGCATCAGTAGGACTAACCAATTTAGTTTTATACTACTCAGTTGAGATAATGTTGCTCGAAGTTCAAAGCCGAAATCGATTACTATTTTTTAAATTACTGCTCAATAACACAAATGCATTTTCTTATCGTAGAAAGTGTTGCCTATACATTCAACATCATCGTATGAAAATTTTAGCCACCGCTTGTGTACAATTTTTAATTTATTGCATTTCAATTAAAATTGACATAAAAAACTAATTTTATTTAATTAAGCAAAATAGTACTTAACCCTCTTTCAATGGAGGGCTTGGATTGGAATTTTTTTTCTTTCTTTTTCCTCTCATTTCAGTTTAAGCAAACACAAAAAACTTGCAAATTTACAGCAAAAGTTTTGAAAAAACATAAAACAAACACTCCACTTCAACGACATAAAAACAGGCACAACAACAACATTTAATGAATTATGCAGACAGCTTAGAAAAGAAGGGAATAAAAAAAATTAATAAGAGAACGTGGAAAAAAAATCCATATCAACATTCATTTATACCAAAGTTGCCAGTTTTTTTTAACCTTTCTCGCCAAATGGCTTTACCATTATCGCTATTGTAGCCAATTACATGTTTTTAGCAAATATGGAAGCTATCATCGAAACTCTATAAGATTATTGGCAATTTATAATGAAAGCATTGAATATTGATACTGTGTTTCACAAACACCAAATGCTAGATTACGATCCTAGTTGTAACCTTAACAAATGTGGTATAGCGCTTGCAAAACCTCTTACAATACTCTTCAATATATCATTGAAATTTTGTTATTTTCCTAAAATATGAAAAGATTCTTAAATTATTTCATTATTTAAATCTGGCTGTAGGATAATGGTAACAACTACAGAGGTATTGCTATATTTAGCTGAGCAAACTGTTACTGATCACTTATCCCATCAAGTATCGTCTATATTGGTTACTGCTCAGCATGGTTTTAAAAGGGTTGTTCAATAGTTACTAATCTTTTGGAAGTAACAGTGCTAGTAAATCGGGGATTTGTTCAACGTAAACAAGCATTACTAAGGCATTTGATAAGGTCAACCACGAATAAGGAAACATGATCTTATGGGATGCAAGAACCATTCACTTATGTGCATTAATTCATATCTGTCAAACAGAACTCAAAAAGTTTGTTTTAACACGCATACTTCCAAGAAAATTATCGTTTCATCTGGTGTGGCACAGGGTAACCATCTGGGTCCTTTATTATTTACATTGTTTATTAATCGTCAGCACAATGCCACCAAATACTCAAACATTCTATTAAATGCAGACGGCCCCTCCCCCGTGGGTACATTTATCAGTCTTTATGGATTACTTAACCATCTAGACTTGTGCTGTTCGGGGTGGTAAGGAAGGCCAGTACCCTGAAAGGAGCAGGGATCAACTGGAAACTCCACGTGATTTCCACGGGAAGCCCCAGAGTTCCGCTAATTGTCTCTTTAGCCTTTTAGCTGTTTCTCTGACTGATTATTGATGTTGGCCTTTCGGGAGTATCGTGGTAGTTGTGGTTTCGCGGCCCCCCATGAATTTTATTTAGGGGGCTAGGATCATCTCGCCTTTAGCAAGACCAACGGGTGAATGATCCGGATCCAGTGAGCATGTTAGTCATGTGTTTTGGACCAGGAAGCAGCGACCCTGCTTCCGAACCGCTGAAATTGCAACTAGAAAGGACCTGTTGCTAGAATTAGTCCTCGGCTTCCTAGGGCGTGAATGGCGTTACTTTTCATTACACAGTGGCTTGACCACCATCTATTTAAGGCTTACAGCCAGATGCAAATATAAGTCTTATCAGGCTATGCAGACGGCATGAAGATAGTTTCGAACATATAATCGTCACGCTGATCATATTCTCCTACAAAAAGAGTCAGATACATTTAAATTCTGGTGTAATATCTTATCTTATCTTATTTGAACCTTAAAAAGTGTAAATACATGTGTTTCTTCCGAATATGTCATACAAACGTTCAATATATTTAAAACAGCTACTAACTTGAGAAACTAAATGTAGTTCCAGATCTTGATATTTTACTGGATGCCAAATTAAATTTTATACAGCCCATTTCGTTAACCACTAACAAAGCACGTGCAATGCTTGTATTTATAAAATGCTGGTTGAAAGAGTTTAGGACACATATGGCGCAAAACATCTTTATATTTTTCTTGTCAGATCTGTTCTCGAATATGGCTCCATTATTTGGGATTCCATTTATAAAGTTCATAGTAATAGTCTTCGAGGCCTACAATGGAATCCCTTAATTCTACCTTTACTAATAGACTCGCTCTAATTAAGTTACCAACTCGAAAAACCTTTGTTTTGAATTTAATAAAAGGAAATGTCTGTTGAGATGTAGGAATATTTCATTTAATGTTTCATTTCCTTTCTATTCCGCTGGTAATTAAAGTATTCAGATCAGATCTGTTTTTAAGGATTTGTACTTCGTATAATAAATTTTACAACCATATTGATTTTTCTTTTGATTTTTCTTTAAATGTTAATGCTGTTAGATGACATTAATTTTATATTTAAATAACTAAATTGAAGTTTTGTGTAATATTATTTTACTGCTTTAAAGTCTGTAGGGAACTTAAATCCATGGACTAAATATAGAAATAAATAAAAAAACGTGTTAAGGAGATCTCATTCTTTCGGAAGATTTATAAACTGCAGAAAATGGAATATAAGTTATCAGGTTACATGCTTTTAAATTGACAGTAAACTTGGAAAACAGATATAGTTTTTCGAAGTAATTTCTTTTAATATAAAAAAGCAGCCTGTCAGTTAAAAAATGATTTTTTAATTAAATCATCGTTGACTTGAAAATTGTTCTTCGAAACGTTAGAAGAGCGGTATGAAATTTTCGATGACTAATTTTCACGATTTATTAATGGCTGTATGAAAATCAGATAATATTATATTTTTTTTATCATACTCTTTATTTCTTTAACGCTAAGATTTAATTGACAAAATAATTTATAATTGGATTTTCAAGGCAGACTAACAGAGTGTGTACGAATAAAATCACTTTCAATCTAACTTTTCTTTTCTTCATGAATTGTTATCGCAAAATAATTGCAAAAAATAGGCAAAAAAATAAACGCCAATTATTTTAAATATCGCCACATTTGGCTAGAAATTGTCATAACTGACAGCACTAATTTAAACCAGTATACTGTAGCCGAAACTATCAGAGAAAATCAAAAAAAATCATACTGGAATATTTTAACGAAAAAGTAGAAGAGAAAATGAAGGAAAACTTGCAGAGTACAATTAATGAAACATCAGCCCCAAAGTCTCAAGTATCATGGATGTATTGAAGCTAATTAAAAATTAGCGTTTTTGTCTTTGCTACTTTTTGTGTATTCAGATTGTTTAAGCCTTTAGCAGTATTTGAACAGCTTGCGTTCTTTAAATTTTCAAAAGCATTATAAAATGGTAGCAGAATAAATTCTCTTTTTAAATACTAAATAGAAAATTTATTTTAAATTTTACAAATTTAGATTTTCTGCTCTGAAGCAATTCTATTAATTCATGTTAATTAAGTAAAATATGTTTAAGTTTTTTATTTTAATTTTTTATAAAATTTTCAAGTACCACTACTTAAACCAGTTTAATAAAAGAGAATAGAGTTTCCAATTTTTATAAATTCAACACTGTCATGCATTGTAGTACATTACATACTAAATATTATATTACACATGTACTTTAATATAGTGTCAAATAAAGCAACTAAGATAATTTAAAATGAGAAAAAAATATTATTATTTAGCATATCCATTTTTGATGGTTGTTTTCTTCTTAGTTTAAAATTTACACATCATAGCCAGCTTTTACATAAGAAATCAATGAAATCGTTAAAGGGACCAACTTTATCACCAAACAGCTGTTCAGTGATTTTATTTAAAAGACGCATTTGGCTTAGTAGTATGTTGAAAGGTGAATTAAATTTTTATTTATTTTTAACTAACTTTTATCTCATTAAATTTCAAATTGTATTACGCAAACAACACAGTGTATGTCTTATATAAGGAGTTTAGTAAAATTCAAACGAGCAAAGAGAGGGTCAGCGAAATAATTATAAAACTTAAAATTATCCTAATATATATTTCTTTTAAATTTAATCAACTTAAAAATGTAACTATTTTAAATAATGCAGGAGTAAATACTAACATTTAAATTATTACTTCAAATAAAATCATTTTATAAAATAAAAATTAAAAAAAAATTCAATTAAGATTAATGAAAGAAAAAAGTTTCTAAAAAGTAAATGAAATTACGGATGATATAGTTGAAGATCCTAAGCCCTAAACTTCTCCTCAACGTTGCAAATAGTTCTTTTAGTTGACTCATGTAAACACTCTATTATCACTAATATTAATAAATTTATTTCCCAACTTAAATGCAGTGGAATTTATTTTTTGAAATTAAACAAGAGTTTGTTATATTCATGCTTTTCATTGGTTTTTATATGCTTTTAATAATTTCTGGCTTTTCTCTATTAAAAATCTTATTAAAAAGATATGATTAAAGTTGCTTGCGGGGCTTGAAAGATATGTTTGAAAATGACATTATATATAAATCGGCTATGTTGGAAATTCAGAGCAGCATTTTTGATAGGAAGTTCGAAACCGTTTATTTGATTTTAATTGTTCTGTTTTAAAAAGAACTAAAAGTGAAACCCAAATATTTTAATATTAAAACAATTAAACATTGTCCTGAATTTTAAATTAAAAGCAAAATTAAACTACAGTTTTCCCTAAAAAAAATGTATGAAATCATTTATATAAAGTAGTTTGAATATACCCAGTTGATCAAATTTTTAATGTTTTGGATAAAAACAATAATCAAAAATAATGACAAGCTACAAAATCAAAACAAAAAAAACAAAAATAAAAATTAATGAAAATCTCTGGGGACTAGGATATTTTAATAACTTTGTAAGCGAATTTGTTGATGACGCTTTGTTTTGGCTGTCCTGTTCGTTCTTAACGTTATTTCCATTTAATTTTAAATATTACTTAGCCAATTGAGATATTCATGCATATATAAGAATGTGTTAGTAGTCACGTATTTAAATTTAAAATTTGAAATGATTGTGTGCGTGTCCTTTTTTATTTTGCTCTCATTTCTTGAAATCTCGACATTTAACACAAATAACAACAACTAAAAAAAGAAAAATGTAAATTTTGTTTGTATTGTTAATACAAGAATGTACTGAAATGCATTTTCTTTATGAGGTTTTATTTCGACTATTTGGTACAATTGCCAAGAGTTGTATAATCATAAAAATAAACCAAGAAAAAATAAACTGAAGTAAAATGAAATGGAGCTGAGTAACATAAGAAATCTGTAAATACGCAATCAACTTTATTACATCTTCAAATACAAATTACTAACAACAGCAACAACGAAAATTATTTTAAAAACATATACACAAGTATTTTTATACAACATGAAACAAACAAAATTTAAAACCATCAAATGATAGTGATGGTTGGATGTTAGTAGCAATTTTCAGAGGAAAAGATTTTCGCACAAGACAACTTGTGACGCCTTTATTCTTGTCGTTTCTAGTATACAGTAGACAGACAAATAAATCGAAATGGACGGACGTATGACAGGACAGACAAAAATATACGTTTAACAGTGATATTAAATGGAGACAATAAAGCAACATTTTAAAAGACAAAACTATCAGTCTATGACAAATACACACAACTAACACACAACAGCCACAGTATACCGAACAAGCACAACATCAGCAAGAGCAACAACAATAAACAAGTAAAAATAGTACAATATCCTATTTATTTACAACACTATTATAGCGACAGGCCATCATTTAGTATTCCATTTAGTTGGCTAAGAACAATGCGAATGGTTATAAATTTAAGAAATAAAGTTCTGCTGTTTTTTTTTTGTTATATAACAAAGTTTAAATCAAAGAAATTGGAAGATATTCAATTTTAAACTCTTACTGCAAACAAATTTTCACGTTAACAAATAAAGTGTTTAAATGACAGTTTTAGTATAAAATAATAATGACAATTTTCACTTTATTTATATAACACTATAGTTATTTTTCCTTTTTTTGCCAGAAACAGACTAACATAGATCTTTCAGAAATAATCTTACAAGCAACGTGCTCCTCGCTGCTAAATCAAAACAGTGTTGATCTTCTAGATAATAAATAAATAAATAATTAAATTTAGCAGATATATCTATATATTGCCTTTTCATTGTAATAGAGCTCTCAAAGGTTCGTAGCAATTTCTGCTTTAAAATAAGGTTAAATATTTTTAACCGTTTGGCTCGCTAGTAGACTGTAACTAATGTTCTTGTGCAGTCTACTGCACAACTTATGGCTTTAATATTAATATACCCACGCATACATTCACTCAAACTACTGCCATTACCACAAAATTATCACTTTTCATAATATTGCTAAATGTAGTCGACATTACATTATAATGAGTTTATGCAATTCAGAGTAACAGATAAAAATTATTCTTTTGTTTTGTTAAAACATGACAATTCCAATATTGAATTGCTATTGCAATTGACTTGTTTTGTCAGTTTAAAACAAGTTGTTAAGAATTTTATTGCGCCTATAATTATTTATGTATAAACTTATAATTTCTAGTGTTGCATTTGTGTGTGATTACAAAAGAACATACGCTATATAGTCAAGTTTGAGTTAATATAAACATCTTACAAACAAACACTATTATTATAACAATGTGTTTAAACTTGCTCAAAAGAGGAAGGATATTTTAATAAAAGTTTAAGGAACTAAGTGATATATTTAGAATAATATCTATATTAAGATTAAATGACGTTAATGTTGGGATCTTTATTGCAAACAAAAGTTATAAAATCAACATTTTCTTAAAAAATTAAAATTTCTTTCAAATGAAAGTATCTCACGTCAGCATGTTAAGCATCAAAAATATAAAAACATACTCCAGCCGTTAAAATTATTTAGCAATTAGCCTTCCCACTTCCAATTTACAATTGAGTAACGCCAAACTGGCTGCAGTTATGCTCAAAAGCTAATTACAAAATGGAGGTGATATCACAAAAGACTTTACTATCGTTATAAAAATATTTCTTTATTGCTGATATAAACTTTATGTCATAACGATAAGGTCATCTTTGTATTGTTTTCTATATTCAGAAATTTTAAGACTGTAGAATAAGAGTGTTACCTAGTTAATTAGTTTCCTGTTAATTTATTCGCAAATGCCTCATGGTACGACATCTTATCTAAAGTAGTATTACTGCAGCGTCACAATTTTGGGAAAATGCAATAGTGCAGTAGATTTGGCGAAAGTAAACAAAAACAATCTTAAAAAAAATTGGTTTAAATAGGATGATAACATGGTATTTTCTCTGTGTCCAATTTTGCTAGCAAAACTTCAAAGATTCTTCTACGTTTCTTCTACTGCTAAAAATTATACCTCATCATACCTTCTTGGCCGTCAATGGGATTTGATCGGCTACTGGGATTTGACCGGCTACTGTCAAATCCCATTGAGGTTGACAGGGGAGTCCCAAAAAGTTCTATTCTGGGCTCATTGCTTTTCTCTTTGTACATCAATGATCTTCCACAGGTGCTGCAATATTGTCGCATACAATTGTACAGCTAATATTGTACAGCTGCCCTTGAGCAATAAAATCGAGAATATTATATCTATAGGTAAAAATAGGCTGATGATAGTACTCTACCGATGCACAGTGGGTTCGATGAAACCGAATGAGGCGATTAATTAATGGGAGCCGTAATTTGAATTTTTTTTAAATTTTTTTTTTCAAATCGTTAAATATACATAAGAAGGCATATTCTGATAAAAAGATACACGAAAAAAAATGAGAAGCAAACGAAAGCATATATTGTCTTATTTCTAAAAAATAACAAAATAAATATATATTTTGCATAAATATGAACATAAGTTTAATTTAAAGTCTGAATTTTGGTTTTGAAGGATTTCGAGAATTTTACAACTTTTTTTAAAAAAGTAACGAAATAAATTTTTATATTTTTTTGTTTATCAAAACAAAAAAAAAAAACATTAAAAAATTTGTCTGTTTGGGAACGTTTTTTCAATTTTGTGGAAAATGGGCTTAATTTACAAATTTTATTGTAAATTTAAAATAGAAAGCTCTAAATGATTAAATAAAATTTAAAATTAAAATATATTGAATGTATTATTAAAAAGATAAATTAAAAATAATATATACATCATATATAAATATTTCTACATAATTGATTTAAACTCGTATTTGTCCTTACGACAAAATTTCATGAATTCTAAAGTTGTTTTAAAATGTTAATAAAAAACAATATTTAATTTTTTATGCATTTCGTTTGTATTTAAGAAAAAAATTATATATTATACACTAATTGTTTTAACAATCTGCATCATAATCTTCCTCATCTGTATCATTATGTTCATCCTCACCTTCATCATCATAATCTTCACTATCATTACTCGCACTATCATGTTTTTCTTGAGAAATAATAGGCGATAGCAAAAGCTGTAGTTCGGAATTTAATAATTGTTGCTTTTCTTTCCGCTCATTTTGTTTATTTATACTAGATATGAATGGATCTGAACTGAGAAAAAATCTATTTAGAATATCTTCATTCGACTTTTCTCGGCTGCATTTACGAGCAAAGGGTTCCCTTTAATTTTTAAAATCCTTACTTATGGATTCCTAAGCTTCTTCTGAAAGTTTTCCAATCGGTAAAAGGGCATATTTTACGATTTCGGGACCATGAATTAAAAATTTATGTATTGTAGGAGTCATACAAAACCATGGATATTATTCAACAAAGTACTTTGCAGTGTTATGAGCAAAATTGTCAACACACGACTGCAAACAGAAAAATGTTAATAGCAAAAAATGGAGCAACAACACCGCAAATTTTCTTTGTAGTATTATCAAGCTAAGACTCCATACTTTTAGAAAATATATGATTCAAAACCCAACCTTAACTAACTTAGAAGTTATGGTTCACGAAACATCAAAAATAGGCCAATTTTAGACCTTTTTTAAAAAAATCGTCAAAAATATTTTCACACATATTTTTAAAATCACTACATCTTTTATATTCACCTAAATACCTGAAGTTGAAGGTTACATTCTTAAAATAACACTTTGTTAACGTTAAATTTGGAAACTACGGACTCGTTTAATGCAGAATTTTACTTTTTTCGCTTTTTAAAAAAATTGCAAAAAATTTTTAAATTTGCCAGCTCACTACGGAGTCAGCTGACAAGATAGATGCTTGAAAATTTAATAGTAATGTAGAATTTTATCTAGTTTTATCCGACGCCAAATATTAATACAAAAACTTAATTTTAAAAATTCAATTAAGCGTCACTTTCGACCCATTTCAACCCTCAGTGAAATGAATAGTAACAAAATCGAATATACTTTATCCGCTTCGAATCTTGGAATTACCTTAGACGAATCATATAACTACTTGCGCCAAAATGTACATGGAATGCTAAGGAACCTATGGGCAGTGCAAAACTCTACCACTATCTATGTACATATGTTGGTAACTAAAACTTATTTAATGCCAGCGAAACGAAATATATGAAAATTGTAGCGCCACTGATTTTCATAGACATGAAGTAACTTACAATAACATAGATAAATATGTTTTCAACCGAAGTAGATTTAAAAGCCTTTCCTTGTATTCACTTTAACTTTTTGAAATGAGTTTAGAGGAATAAATAAAAAACAGGTGCCTCCTTTTGATATACAAATTAATTTACTTATTAAAAAAATTGTCTTGCAAGATTATTTATTATCAAATTGTTTTAATCAGAATAAAAAATTATTTTTAAATTAGAAATATAGTTCTCAAAAAAGGAATTGTAATAAAATGTTGTTTTTCTTTAAGGAAGTCGGATATTAAAAGTTAGTGAGGTTTAGTTTAAAAATCATTATCATGAGACCTTCCATAAAACGTTTATGCCTTTTATTGGTCTATTTTTTTGTTTTAAACCCTCAATTTAAAAGTGCAGGAGGTCAGTTTATTTTACTCATGTAATAATGATGAATGAAATTTATAAACTGCAGTTTTTAACTGCATAAATAATTTACAAGTACGCACTCCTCTAATATAAAGCAGACTACCACGTCAATTTTAATGGGAATAAAGTGATATAAATAATCATTATATACTTCAATAACCCCATTTGTTTGTAATAAATTTAAAAAATAGCTGGAAGAAAAGCTATCAGAGTGTTTTGCCATGCGGCCTTGAACTTATCATCCCTATAGATTATTGTCGAGATGCAAATCCAAATTCAGCACACTTTTCTGACGGCGGTTTCGACATATTTGTTAATCCAGTGTTAAGTTTTTATTACACATAAATAACTTCATATTATTTTGTGTTTTTTAATAAACATCATAATTCGAAGTTTGCTCTCTACTGAATGAATCGAGAGAATCCAATGTCTTTGGAGAGATTTAATAGCACAACTATCTGAGTCATCTATCTATCAGTCAGTTATTAACGCTGCAGTATTCTAAAATCATTACAATTTTTCATTGCGCTTTCAAGAAGGGAGTATTTATTAGCTGAAGAGGCTATTTCATAAAAGAACTTAAACCATCTGCTGATGCATTTTGATCGGCCAGTGAAACAATTTATACTTCTGTATAATATGAACACTTTCTCTGATGTTAAAGGTTTAATCAAAATTGTTTGTTTTCATTCCGATAGTGCGTCCGGCATAAACCAAAAAGAACATCTACAAAGTCGATACTTGAGCTAACCACTTTACAAAAAAAAAAAAAAAATAATAAAGAAATACCACAGAACACGAGCGCAAGAAAATTGCTTCAACAAAAATTGCGAGAAACAAACATAATAAAAAATGGAAGTAATTAAAAAGTGACAGTTAGCGCATAGCCTGAGTTATACAATTAATAATGAATAAATAAATATATTAAAAGAAATGTTAAAACTAGTGACTGCTATTATTCGATTAAATAGCTTTTTTAAACGTTATACTCAATTCCGTTCACTTCCTTAATAATTTTAATACTTAATTAAATATTTCTAAGGAACAATATTAGAAGTCATTGATTGGCTTTGACAGGTATTGTCATCGATAAAATATGTCTGTATTAATAACTTATGTATTCGACATTCAACAAGCAAAAACTGTTATATACTTTGTTAGCTATAGTCATTGTTTATTTATCAGTACTTCAATGTAAAAGCGTAGCAGAAAAAAACCATATCAACCCACATATGTATAACCTAGTTGTGCACTTCAACAAATTGAGTTGATTTTAAAAGGTATTTCGATATATTTAACACCAATTGCCACTTACTGGTAATAATTGTGTTACTCTTTATTTCATCGAGAACGCTTTTTGTCTTCAAGACTGTGGCATTTTTTCGTTCAATTATTCTATATTATGGATTTTAGTCGAATATGAAATATCGAATATCAATTTTCAAATTTAGTCTTCTAAGACTATTTTCCGAAGTACACTTTGATCAACTGGGAATGACTGTGTATTAATATTCCTTACAAATTAATTTTCTATTTTTTCTAAGTACTTGGGTATACCCAAGGATTTACTCATATTTACACCGATAAATAAGTAGTTATGCACACATTTTTATAAGGCACACTAAAACTCAGACACTTAATTAGTTTAAGTAGATGTGTCCCATTGAGTTAATTCCGTAGTAACGGTGATGGCTGAGTAATAGATTTACCACTAAAGAAAGAATTGAAATTATAAAACAAAAAATTGAATTGAAATTTAAAATTTTTTTTTTTATTTTTTTTAAGCACAATTTCTTTAAATTTAACTAAACTTTTTTTGATATACAATACATCTCAGCACCGTTGGGCGGCATCTTCAGGCAGCGAAATATGTGAAAAAAATTTTTTTATTGATTAATTTACAAAAAAATTAAAATACCTTAGACGAGTTAAAATAAAAATAATATTAATTCAATTTTTATGCAAAAACCGTGTACTTGAAAAACTGTATTTAAAATACTGTTGTTATTATTCTCTGTCCTTATTGGCTGTTCTTCGTTCGATATCAAAGGCGAGCGCTTTCCTTGTGACGACATTACTCCCAATTCTTACTGATACACTGGCTATGTTCGCGTTTAGCTCTATCGTTAAGGTCGTATCAACTTATGTAGGTAGCATGCCAGCCACCTGGCACTTTATGCAAGGCCAATCTCTCTTTTATCATTATTTAGGTATTTGTGCCCGTCTAAGGGTATTTTTATTTGTTCGTGTGTATGAGTAGTTTTAGTGGTGTGAAAATTGTTTCTGTGGTCGTGTTTACCTGTTCGGTGATAATGTCACTGTTAAAAGTTTGTCTTCTGTAGCTTTCCGTGTTTTCTGTAACTTCTGGTATTCGTCCTTTTTTGCTAGGATATAGTGATATCATACATTTATATATTTCTCCTCGTGCGTGTCTGTGATTGTTAAGGCATAATGCAAAGTTAGAATCTTCTCTTTTCCGTTTCTATGACCGTATGTGTTCTATAAATCTTGTTTTTAGTGTTCGTCTGGTAAACCGTATACTCCCCTGGAACTAAATTTGTCAGTTGTTTCTTTCATTGTTCTGAGATTATGTCTCAGAGTGTTACCGGTTTTTAATGCTGTGGGTATTCCTTCTTTGTGAAAAAGGTTAGTTAGTCTGTATATTTCTGGTCCTGTGTAAGTAAAAGTGTGCCATCGTAATGTACCAGTTGTCTCTTTATTTCTGTTTTTAGTGTTGTATTGTCTAAGAAATTTATTGATAGTAGTGGGCTTGTAGCCGTTACTTTTAGCTATGGTGTAAATTGTGTCGAGTTCTTTGTTATATTTACCTGGAGTAAGTATTCTGCTAGTTTATGTTGAGTAGGGTGGTTCAAGGTGGATGGTAGTGTCCGTTGTAGTTGGTTTTCTATAGACGTCAAATGTTAAGCAATCAGTTCCTTGAGTTATTGTGATGTCAACATAATGCAAATTTCTGTTTTGTTCTTTTTCTCTTGTGTATGTAATGTTATTATGGATTGTATTTAAGGCTGCTAGAATTTGTTTGGCTTGTTCGAGGATGCATATGATGATGTCATCTACTCATCTATAGTAATGAGTTATTTTGTGTTTTTCAATATGTGTAGTTATTCGAGATGTTGTATGAAAATTTTCACGAAGATTGCAGAAGTTGGGATTCCCATACCATGTCCGCCAGGTAATTTGTAAAATTGGTTATCAAATCTAAAATAATTCTGTTTTATTATCATTTTTGCAATATCTATATTGTCGGTAAAGTATTGGTTTTCTTATAAATTTTCTAGTGTATCGCGTAGAATATCTAATGTATTATTGTAAAATATTATAAAATAAAAAAAATTTTAAAAAGACCAAATAAATATAATATTTGTTTTAAATTAAATTTAAATCTAAACTTAACATGGCATTACAAATTTGAAAATTATGTTGTGCATATGAAGCGTGTTTTTAACATCCAATATTTTCCTAAATTATTCGATTAATACCGGCTGCATGTATCGAATAACATGTGCATTTTTGGCCTCCAAAGGGTAAGCTTTTATTAAGTTATCAGTATAAGATAATGGCTTCAGGAGACTTCACAGTTTAAATTTAAATACACCGACCTTAGAACCCGGTTGACGGGGACATTTTTCGAAATCGATGAAATCGATCACCGGAATCAATTCCATTCATGTTCATGATTCAGCTGTAATTTTAATTATAAAACATACAATACTTTGTATAACTAGAAAACTAATTTGTTTTATATTTTGAGTTTACTTCTTTTCAGGCAACAATGCCTATTTAGTCAAGTACCGTGCTACATTCTTTAGGAAAGGGATAGAGAAGAGATGCGACAGATGGTGAAAGTAGAAGAAAAGTTACGGAAATTAACTCTCGTATAAGACAGCTCAGTGACCAGTGACTATGCCTTCATCACTGAGCAGCCTCACCGACAGTCATTTTTTATTTGTAGTGAAAAAAACAAAAGTCTTTATTGGGAATCGAACTCACAACCCTAGTCATGTAAGCTAGCACACTACCTACTAGCCTACAGGGACACCTATTTTAAAAAATTGTATTCATCATGTTATGATATAATCAATCATTTATAATAAATTGATCTTGGAATACGAATATAATATCTAGACCAAACTAGATATAAAATACACAACTTTGCCCTTTACTAAAACAAGCGTTATACCATCTTAGAATAAATGATTCATAGCAAATGCTAGTTCAATCTAGTATTTTATAATTTCGCAGACACAAATGTAGCAGATTGAACCTGACATTCTCAATAAGTTATTTACGGAAAAACTCTTTTGAGTACAACATATTCTGGTTGCTTTCTAGCAGTTTATCCTAAAGAAACGGGTAACGTGCCATTTACAATAAAATATTTATTATGTAAATTACAAATTTAAATTTCATTTAATTGCCAATTTTATACGTTTCAGAAAATATAATTTTTTCTTAAACAATTGAATAACTATATCATGTATGTTGCTGACATATTACTTTGATTTTTTAATAAAATAGGAAAAAAATGATAAATTTTCTCCTAAAAAAGTTTCGTTGCCAATGAGCCACTCAAATACTTTTTGTTACCAGATTTTTCATTGTAATTTAACTAAAATTGTTATTCAAAAGAATGTATGCTAAGCTAAATGCCATGATGGTGTAATAAAAACTAAGATTAATTTAAATTAAAAACATTATTGCATATGACACATAATAATTTTCATTAAAAAATTTTAAAATTCAATATTAATTATGTTAAAGAAATTTTTGTAGAGAAAAAATCCTTTGAAGACTTGTAAGGGTTACGGATTTGTGACAATAGTACAAGAAATTACATATACACATGAAAAATTTCTATTACTTTTATATAGGGTTTTTTCAACAAGAAGTTTTTTTGTCTAAAACATAAGAAAACAAAAAATTTTGATTAAAATAAATCAAATTTTCTTTGTTTTACGAAGAGAAAACTTCGGCAATTATGAAGCACTTTTTAGAAAACTAGCGATCTTATGTCGTTATTTACATCACGGATTTTGAGTTTTAACGCTAAAATCGACTCGATTTGCTCTATATAGACCCTGGCTTTAATATAGCCCCACAAAAATAATCCAGTGGTGTTAAATTACACTTAACTGCTGATGGTTGAGAAATTATGCGATCGGAAGATTTGGTTTGCAATAAATTGATCCTTTTTTTGGCTATGTGGCATATGTCACCATCTTGTTGAAACCATATCGTCAATAATAGGCCAGAAATAAATTGTTAGCATCTCACGAGAGATATTGACAGTTACCGCATTTCCAGCCTCATCTTCTAAAAAAACGGCCCAATCAGCCGACCACTAGCGCACCAAACAGTAACACGTTAAGCATGCACAGTCTTCTCAATAATCGCTCTAGGATTTTCAGAAACCCAACTGCGCTAATTTTGCTTGTTGACTTGTGGCTTATGGCTGCGATATTTTGAAATAAACGATCCGGTCGAACATGGTGTTCGCATTTTTGTATCGAACCTGTCGATTGAAATTGAACGACCAAATTCTTAATAGCGGTCTCAGAAGGACGATTATGTTGTTCAAAACACATGCGTAATAAGATTTACATCTGTATCTAGTTGTGTAAGCCATTATCAGACGGTGGAGCATACCACTGTGGCTGAAATGTAGCGTCATCCTCACCCTAGAAGGCCTTCAGATACGTATATCTTTTATTCACTCTTATTTGCAGCTTCAAAAGCCCGGAGCAGGCCGCAGCCTTCACTCCTTGCTGAAGAGTTAGAGACTATTCAACTCCTGGTCTAGAACGCATGAATCTTAATAAAATTTAAGAACACAACCGCAATCATGCTCACTGGGCCTGGACCATTCATTGTGTTCATTGTGAATGATCCGACCCACACAACTCAAACGAGGGCCTCGAAACTATTATTGAGGATGACCGAAAGGTCATGACCGAAAGGTCATCCTCAATAATCAGTCAGAGAACAGCCAAAAGGCTAAAAAACAAATAGCTGAACTCTGGGGCGTTACTGATTCCCGTGGAAATATAGTGGAATTGTTCAGTTATCTCTTGCTAGCCTTGAAGAGGGCTGGGCTCCCTTTTACCACCGTTGACACATGTAATGAGATTCCGACATAATTAACGAAACTATAGTGGGCTTATGTTTGACTTAGAAATATGAATAATAACACTAATTATAAAATTGTTTCTAGAATTCCTGCTGCTACTCTGTTATTCTATTAAGATAGTAAAAATAAACTAAAGGAATCAATATATAATTTTAAATATAAAACCAATAAAATTTCAGAGAATCCGAACACATTTTAGCTTTCCATATAAGTGTTTCTGCCTCTGATATCTATTTGAATATAATGAATAACAGGGCATTATACCACTAACAAAATAGTTAAAACCACATAAGATCTCAACCTAAATAGCATTTTCAAAACTTTATCTTTGTATATATATTAAAATCTTAAAATGCGTAGCACCTTCTTTCTCTCATGTCATTCATTGATTTATTATTTTAATATCCTTGACTTATACTGTTTTAAGTTTTGGAAATTCTAATATTTACTCTCTTAATTACAAGTGTTTTTGTTACTTACAAGGTCTTCAGGAAAGTTTCCATAAAATTTCTTATTTAATAAAAGTGTAAATACTACTCTTACATAATCATACAAAAGTTAATTATATTACAAAATGTTTTATTGATTCTTTTATACGTTTTGTTTATTCGTACTATAACAAAGTACACTATCCGGTATAAAAACACAAAAAAAATGTATATATACTATACATGACCTCATTTTAGGGAGCATAACCTCCTTGCTCTGTATTAGTATTTTTATTAATGGTAAAGATACATGTGTAAATATATTGCGGTATACTTAATTAATTATTTAATAGAATAATCAATTATAATTAACTTATTGTAGAACAGTAATTTAGAATTTTACACGTTTTATAGCATTCTTAGTATCACATATTCTTTTATGCACAATGTATTGTATTAACAAGTACAACAAAAGCCACTTAACATATTAATTAAAGTATTATTCATAAGTTTGTGAAGTATTATAAAAGAACCTGTTTATAAATATATTTTAGAAATATTTAAAGATAAAAGTATGAGTAAATATATACATAATATATAAGTTTCTTCTTTTATTAACAATCAAAATTATAGTTTATGCTAATTTAGTATTGATTCCGCGAAGATATATTCCAAATAAATATTTTGCGAGATAATATGAGAAATTGTTTAGGCAAAGAATATTCTTAATTCCATTACGTTCATCAGCTGATTTCATATAAATTTAACACTTTTAAAATTGTATGTTTTCAAATTTGCATAATCTATTTTATTATTCTTGATTGATTCCGCTTTTTGGAGGTTAGAAGGGATTTAGGGGCTGAGACTAATATATTGGAAAAAAGTACTCAGTTTATTCGCACACCTTCTCAGTAAACACCTAAATTAAATACTTCTAACATTTCCGTTTCTGTGTTGATAGTGCCCAGGAACAGGAAAAAGGCAACAAACTAAAAACACTCTAGATTAAAAAATTGTTATTATAATAATATTATAAAATAAACAATTTTATTTTTTGGAATCAATTTTTAATTTAAAGATTGAAAATAAGAAAATCGAAATGTTTGCTGTTTGTTTATATAGAGGTGTTTTTGAGTTTTTTTGTTTGCTGTGTTGTTTAAGTGAGAACTCTTACTTACGATATAAGACTCTTGATTTTTCTATATAAAATTTGCGGTAAAATGCACTGATGATCTATATGAGCAGTAGTGAAATAGCCTATCCATATATTCTTTCCTTTGCAGTGAATACATTTCAAATATATTTTTTTAATAATAAATATTTTATGAGAATATAATGAAATATTTATTAAAGTCATCAAGCACAATTTAATGTAGATTAAATATTATTAAATATTTCTTTAAAAATATTCAGAAGACGCATTTTTACATAACTTTCAAATAATCTATAGCCGCTGGCGACGTCTATTAAATCGTCCGTTTATTTTTTTTTTATCCTTAATTTTACATTGAAACCAAATCCAAATTTCATTGATGAGGCGTATAAGGTGGGCCACTTAGTTTAATGCCTACAAAACTTCCTGTTAAGATCTAAGAAACAAATTCAAGTGTGAAAGAAGAAAATAATACAATTCAACGTTTAATAACAGCTTATTTATAAACGTTTTCTTGTATAGCTACCGAAACAGTTTTCACAACTATTCTTCAAATATATACACGCTCGTTTTCCTATGCCGCTAAATTTTCCTTCCATCAGATGTAACTGTTATAGTTATATTGTAATTATAAAACTAAATTCCTCAGTGACTATATTAAAAAAAAAACATAATGCTCATGATTTGTTTAACCAACTCGTAGCTAAAATATTTGTGAGAACTTGTAAAAATTTATTTAGGTACTCACCACTTACTTCCAAGTATGTAATAGCCGACAAAAACTTAGAATGATAACTTGATTGTCACTGTTGCCGTCATCGTATATAACAGGGCATCACAAAAAAAGATTAGATTTACTTTGAAAGTATAGCTCGATTTGGTTTAAAGCTTTTGGGGTCCAAGAGAGCATACAAAATTGTCTTACCTCTAGTGTCATTCTGCTGGTGATACTTACATATCGTTTCATATAGTTCATAAAAATTTCTTTATACAATTTTGTTTTCAGGGCGATTGCTTCAAAAACATCTCCCCAGAAATCTGAAAAAACATTATATTTTGCGGATATTTTTATCTTGTAAATTATTCATACGATTGTGTAGGATAGTCAATCATGGCTTTAGCTAAAATAAAATTCAAAGGAATAAGAGTAAACTATCTTATTGGCAAAAACTCTATCCTTAGCTAAAAATATTCAAAAGCAACAAATTATAAATCTGTTATTTAGTGCAAGAGACTCTTCTACTACTTTTTGAGGTAGCACTTGCGAAATACAAGTCAGCATATCTAAGTTCGCTAGCGCCTAACATCTTAAATGGTAGTTACGTTTTACTAAAAAGGAGCGTCATTTTACCATCAGCCGAACACCAGAAACAATTTTTTTCATAGATCCAATTCACCTTGTTAAGTATTGTTGTGTGAGTGAAAACCTGAATATTTTTCAGTTATTCTTAAGATGGCGTAAACAATATTTCAAACGAGTTCAATTTATTGAAAAAATCGCAGTACCTTTAACGAAATTGCAACGAAAGCTTCAAGGGTTAAGTAAACTTATTTCTATAGAAATAAAACTGCTGAAAATTATTTAGCACAATATATTTCTTTGCTGTATACAAAACTGAAATATTTTAATGAAACTGTTACCCTTTTGGTTGTAAGTACTCGCATATTTAAGTTTCTTGTGTCAACCTTTAATTAAACTTAAAGAAAACAAAATAAATGCAAAAAATAATATTATATTCGTTTTATCATTTTTATATGTATATCGATAAACTTTGTAACACACATACATGCAAGAGTTTAACCTATTTATAAATAATACACTACGAGCATGTGATAGTTTATAAAAAAAAAAAACAACAAAAAATATCACACTTACACACTCTCCCATAAAACCAAAAAATAAAATTAAAAGGATTATTCTATAAAGAATGTTAACGGAATGGAAAAAAGGAAAGATTGCCTTTTATGAAGGGGGAAGGGTACAAAACTGACTGAAATATAACATGTAAATTATGTCACGTTTTCGGCTTTTTCTTTTCATACTATTTTTTTTCTTTTTACATACCACTTACACAACTCTTCATTTGGTTGGCAAGCACTTCTTGGCTGTTTAAATTTCTTCGTTTCTTCGACAGAAGGTCTGCAAAACTGTATCATTATTTAATTTAATGTAAAATAATTAACTGTGGTAGCTGCCTTACACATTCATACTTGCACGCGCTCCATCAAAACTGAAATAAATTTTTCGCTTTCGTCTTATTTTATTTATTTTATTATTATTTTCTTTTTTCCTTCTTTAATTTTACCCTCCAAAAAGAGAAAAATTTAAAGATGTGAAAAACAAAAAAAAAAACAGTTTGATCCACATAAAGTTTTGTCTTGAATGTTTGAATGTAGTGTTACACTAGTACATGAAGTACATACGTTCTACTTAAGACTTGAAGTTGACTGATGACGTGACACGTACTTTCAACGATATAAAAGGATAAAAATTGAGTTGAGCAAAAAGCGAAAAAATAAAATAATTTAAAATACAAAAACAATACCAACAAGATATGAAAAATTGCAAAAAATTGAAAAAATATACTTTGAAACATTTTTACATTGTAAATTATATGCTGCTATATACATTCATATAATGTAACCAAAATACTTCTACTAAAGACAAAGGGAGCGATAGAAAGCGTGTTTTAAGTATGAGAGGAAGGAACTAAGTCAAAAAAGAGGAAACGGATGCCAATTATTAGCTTAATGAGTTTCATGTGGAAGTAATATACATTTTCACAAACTTTTTTTTTAAATTGATCAGTTTTACTCAAGTTTATGCATTTTTGCTGTATTTTGTATTAAATAATAGAAAATTAAATAGACATAATTGAAAAATGTTTTTTATTCATCAAATTGATTGTTAAAGTTTTTTTGCGGTATTTGATTTAATTGAAATAATATTGAAAAGATAAAAAAACCTGTTGTATGTTTAAAAAAAGTTCTCACTGCTTATATAAAGAAAAGGGCATAAAATTTAGGGAATTAATAACTTTTATCCATTTATTATACCTTTTTTTAATTGGAGTTGAAATAATAATTTACACCCGCATGCATAAAAACTAAAGCAGCTTTAAAGGCCCTTGTGAGGCAAAATTTCTTAAAATTATATTCAAAAATGGTTTTTACCTTAAAATACCTTAATTAAATTTCCCTTAACTTTAAAGTATTTTAAAGCAGCAAAACACCACACTTTGAATAAACAATACTTTGAAGAAACAATAAATTGACAATTGTATTTTGTTGTTCTGATTATTTAAGATAAATTTTAATAAAAACAAGTTGTAGTATAATAATAATAAAAACTAAAACTTCAAATGCCATTCATTATATCCTACTACTTTTTATTTATATTTTGTACTTTTTATGTAGTTAAAAGACATAATTTTATCTGATTTAGTGTTGCTGAAGTGAAAAAACTAGAGGATTTCCAAAAGATTGGAAGCGAGTAAAAATATGTGAAACGCTGTTATAAGATTTTGGTCTGCCAACTGCAGCTTGTGCTGCAATGTTGCTACGATAACTACTACCGAGTTTTCTGCCGTATGTTAAAGCCTCACCAAGTGCTTCTGGAATGTATGCCCCAATTTTAATTTGCCGTGACCCTTCTACAAGCATAAACACCTGCAAATGCTGTACATGGTCCTGCCCGGCAATTAAAATTTAAAGGCAGTTTACAGACATTTAACTCTGTCAGACAATACAAGTTCCTCTCCCCTTTGAAGTGGTAAAGAAATAGTTCGTTTGCAAACGAAACCTAATCCTGTTTCTATTTACGCTAAGCCCATACCCAGTACTTTACCTATAAATTTGTTGTAGAGGTATCGACAAATGATAGGCCAAAGCTCAGCCCATGTTTGAAGAGATAACCCTATATTACAAAGAGTAGATTACACTGGTTCACCTTTAACCCTTCCAGAGCACTAGTAATAGCCTTTGGTTTCACATTTTTAGAGCCCCTTTTGTACTGAAAAAGGCAACAAACAGATTTATGAACCATTACTGTAGCTTTAAAGGAATATGCAGTCACTCACAAAATTGAACAAGAAATTAAAGTATTCAGAAAAAAATATTCAGGAAAAATTCAAAGCTAATGATAATAAAGTCATCGAAATATTTTATAAGTCTGCAACGCTGTGATTGGGTTTTCGTAGCTAATTAATTTTTTGTTTTTTAGTGTAACCTAATAAGTTTATGTGTTGTCCCAATAAAAATGGATATTATTGCAATTGCGATAATTCTATATTCTAAACACAATCAGTTACAGAAAAATAACAACAAAATAAATTTTTGCTTTGAATGAACATTTAGTTTCACAAAAAAAAACATAATTTTATTTCATGGCTTACGATTATGCTGTAAACATAACTGAGATGAACAAAGTTATTTGCATAACACTACAAAATTGTTGTCAAAAAGTCTTTGGTTAAAAAGACGAATGAAAGTAACCAAACTAAATTATTTAAAAATATACTTTTCTTTATATGTATAAGGTATTTAAGACAGTGATCAGGTATATGAAAAGAAACTATCAATAGTTGAATAATTTAATGATGAATTTTTTAATTTTACAAATTAAATAAATTTTATTTTCATTTCGCTACAGCATTGGGTGGCATCTTCACGAAATGAAGTATGTAATAATAAACAATAAATTAAAAATATTTTTATTTTATATGAAGACCTTTTATAAAATATTAAACAGGTCAGTTAACTATATAATTAAATGTAATTAACTATATAATTAAATATAATTACGCAAAATCATTGGAAATGTAGTTATTTATTAAAAATTCTACTGTAAACAGTTTTAAAATAGAGAGTTAAAAAGTGAAATGCAAAAACGTCGTTCATCTACGTAAAATATAAAAATAAATCTATGGCGGTGTTCGTAATATATGGCGAATTTCGTTCGCCATATATTACTTGTTGCGTGCATTTTTATATGCACAAGGTTTGGACATGTCGTATTTAAAATTCAAAAATTTTTATATTCGTCTCGAATATATTTATATCATATCATATTAACAACATTTTATATAACTAATAAATTGTGATTTCTATATTTTCAGTTTGTCCATTATTTATCAAATTATATTTTAATATTAACTACACACCTATGTTTTTTCAATTATTTCTTAATTAGAACATTTACTTAATTTAATTTGTTTAATTTAATTACTTTCGTATTATCATGTTATTAAAATAAAATTATTATTTCTGTTTGCAGTCACAAAAGGGAAAAGGGTCTTCGTAGCAAAATAAATGTTGGTTTTGAAACTTGATAGCCGTGACGGTTGTAAAAATTTTCCATTTTATATTATTTGTTCTTCTGTCTTATGTCTAGACGTGGAAGCGTCGCACTTATTTATATGCGTTGACATTTTTATACAACTAGAATTTCAATTTGCTATACAAGTAAAATAACAGTGCTTTTGTTATATTATTTGCAGGAGGCAATTTCGAATATTAGAACAGTAATACTTAAAGATACTCATAGCCATGATACTTTAAATGAAAGTTTGTAATTGATTAACCAAAATTAAGGCTGATATTCAAAAAACTGCTACTCCAGATGTTGTATCAGTAAAGATCATAAGAATCCTTTATTAAATATCATTTCTGTTGATGTGCCATTAGTGAAAGGAATCGCATTTACCCGCAATGTAAAAATTAAAACAGTCTTTAAACATGGTCGACGGCAAATGTCTTGATCAAAAACATAACTCTTGCATGTGAAAGACCTAAATTGTGACAAATTGTTGGGGATTTGTAAAAAAATATCATTTACTTTTGTGGTTGCTAAAATTTTAGTGAAACTTTACACAGTTGTACTACTTAGGGAACCCGTTAACTTAAATTGCCATGAAAATTAAAACCTTAGATAAATTTATATACACTATTCTGGCAATAGATGTAGCAAATCTAAAAACGTCAAACCTACATAAAGGCATTATTTTTTATAGCTTAGGAAATATTCGGCATTTTAATTAAATATTTTATTTTTCATAGCTGTAATCGGTTTTTTTTCTTTTATCGAAAACAAAATTGTTCCGATTTTAAGATGAAAGGTACCACAAAAGTATATTAATTATTGAGATGTTAAAAAGGAAATATTCAAATAGCCTGATCATAAATGTACATAACATACATACATACATTTCTCAAATATTAAAATTATAGGTGGCGATAACTAGCAGAAAATAAAAATAAAACAGTCATACGCACTCACTACACATGCATATTTGTACAATATGTCCGTGACCCTGGCCAACAATGAAATTCCTTTACTCTCTAGCACAGTGCTATAATTTATATTTTAAAAGCTCCGTATTACTTTGGATAGTAATTGTAATTCTTTTCTGGTTTATCTCTGCATTAAATATTATTGTTTCCACCAATTAATTTTCAAAACTCAAACTTGTTTTTAGGTGTTAATTCCAAACTATCTAAACTTTAATTTTTGCGTTTTAGTAATTATAGAAATTTTTATTAAAACAAACTTGAATACTTGAATTTTAAATATATTAAATTAACTTTAAAAAAACTAAAACAATTAACACTCAAATACAACATACATGTACATTATGAATCCCGTTTGTATTAAATGGTGTTCATACTGCATTTTATTAATTTTTCAAAATCCTTTTAAGTTAAGCATACATTTAAACATCTACTTGACATACTTGTCAATATTTGTTAAAAGTCAACATTTAAATATTTTAACGTATACATAACCCTTTAGAAATATACATTAATACTCACAAAATAAAAAAAAAGCCAAATAGATGTATGCAAATATGTGAAAACATTATTTTAACTATGTGTGTATAAACCCTTGAGGATAAGAAGTGATGTTAAGATACAAGTACTTAAAAATATGACTTTTTTGAATTTTTCTTCCTTTTGCCTTTGTGTAAAAATAAAAATAAAAACAAATAGTCTACGATTAAATGACTCTATTGAGCTAAAAGTATTTGCAAAGTTTTCAATATTAGATATGAGTGTGTGTTTGTGTTTCTAATAATGAACACACGCATGCACAAGAACAGTATACAGCCACTAACATTTGTGTAAACATTTGTAAATTCTAGATTTTAATTTTTATACCCAGTGAGCATATTTCCTGCTAACTTTAATAAAATCTTAATATATTTATTATCTTTACGTTAAGGATAAAAAATATAGGTAAATATTGTTGTTTTATGCTGTATATATCAAAGCAATAGAAATATCCAAAATAACTTGCTATAGCCTAAGTTTTGTAGAAATAGTGTGTTGTTTGTTTTGGTAATAACACAAAAAATAAAATTTTAATTTAAAAAAAAAATTTAATTCGAAAGTCAATAATATTACGGGAATGCAGCTGCTGCAGCTATTCTTGAATAAATGTATTTTGTATCAATATTTTTTTCAACTTTTTGAGTACTACTTTACTTCCTTATTTCCAAGAAATAAGTCAAAATTAAGTCCCGTCGCTAAACAACTGTTAGGTGACTAATTTGCAAGCACCTTTTTATTCATGATCACAAATGTCAAAAAGTAGGCTCGCTTTAACATATTGTTCCCTTTTTTTTAATAAACGTTTTGTTATTTTGAGTTCTTTTATTGCAAAATAATAACAGAGTACTTTACAGTTTTAAATTAAGCTAAACGATTTATTTACTTTCAATATACCCAAAATAAACACGACGGCAACTTTGTTGTCTTTACTCACTAATGACTTGCATTATTTAATTTCCTAGCAAATGGTTCTTATATATTTGTTTTAAGCGGTTCTCACCTATATAAGAATATTCTATTTTAATAGCACCCCATATTGTTGTTGTTATTATTATTATTATTCAGTTTAGGCGCCTGCTTGGCTATGTGTTCTGTTTTGTTCTGTGTTATTGTGTTTTTGTTTTCTTATTTAGAAGAATTTCTTATAAGCACCTTGTTGTTCTACAAGATTTCTCAGAAAACTGCTCAGTTTGTAACATGCACAGTAGGTCATTTCGTTAACTTTTTTAATGATGATTATTTTCTTTTAAAACTTCATAAATCATATGTAAATTCTATATTTCTAAAAAAACGTTATATTTTTTAAAATAGCTGCATGGATTACGGTGACATCGTAAATTTAGTGTCCTCATGCTAGTTATACCTAAATTGTCATAGTCATAAATTATAAAAATACAATACATTGAAAAAGGCAACAAATAATAATTAAAAAGCATACCCCTCTTGACGTGATGAAGTATAAAAACAATACAGTAAGGATTTCCTTTATCACAGAATATTACAAAAATATGTTTGTAATTAAATTTTTACAAATTATATTCAATATTCAATTTCAATTCTATTTACTGGAGGACAAATTAGATTAAATTTACATTTTATGCTATCTTTGCCATTTCATTGGAATCTTAGAAATACACATGTATTTTTTTACATTTGCAATAAGTTTGTATGAATTACTTCTTTTTTTTTGCATTATGTGAACTATTTGATATCATATATCGTACCCACTTGATAAATGCGAAAGTTTGTATCGTAGGGTAATTCTTGTTCAATCAGGACTCCTAAAGGACAAAGACGATTCTGATTATATTTTAATTAACACATCGAATAAATATATCACTTATCCTAAACTAGAAAGCTAATTGAATTAATATAAACTAAACTGGTTAATACTGCTTGGATTTAAAATATAATATTTTTTTATCAGATGATGCTGTATTACTTTGTTTAGGTAGTAACTTTAAATTAATTATACTTGACTTCCTTTTGAAATTAACTGTTAAGATTTAAATCAAAGAAGTATATTTATAATATGAAATAAATGTATAAACTAATATTTATTTATAACCAAATATCAACAAAAATTACAAAAATAGAATTGAATCTCAATCGTAAAAAAGATTGTTAGGCAAAAATCCTTTGAATCTTTAAAAGTTACAATAAACAAAACACAAATAATATGAAAAATCTAGTCTTAACTGGCACACGAATTAGTTTTCAATAAATTTTAAATTATCTTCTAGCAATCTATTGCCCATTTATTACCTGATATTGTGGAGCATGGATAATTTTTGGTCGAAAATGTCAGTAAAAATGTTCTCGGGGTACTAATATAAATACATACACACGCATATGTATGTTTTTGCATACATTTTTATATTTGTATAATTGTTTGTTCGTAAATGTATCTATAAATGCTCTTTTGAAAATCGATCGTTTAGATGTATGTGCTTAGTTTTCGTTGTTTTTATTTCATATAGATTTAAAATTCCCTTAAGAAATACAAAGCGTTTAATGCGATATTTAAAAATTGATTCCTTTGATTTGTTTTTTGTTTTAATGTGATTGATTTTCGACAAGCAATTAACATTATATTCGATTTAAATGACAAGTTTTCAAATATATTTCGTTAAAATGTATGCATTTATATTATTTAATTTATGAAAAAATTCTAATTAGTTATTTTTAATTATTTACATATTTCAGTCCTTATTTAATGGACTTATTTGGCATAATTAAATAATATTCTTAATATTTCTTATTTTATATTTTATAAATAATTTCTTTTTTATCTTTAATAAATATCTCTTTTTCTTTTTTTCGGTCTTTTTAAATTAAATTAACAATATATATTTTTTTTCTTTTCGATATTTCGCTTCCCTATGGAAAGCTTTTTCAGGAAAAAATTTTTTTTTCCATAGGAAAGCGAAATATCGAAAAGAAAAAAAATATATATTGTTAATTTAATTTAAAAAGACCGAAAAAAAGAAAAAGAGATATTTATTAAACTTAAAAAAAGGTCGATTAAAAAACTACATAAATAATTTCTTTTATAGACTTTTCTTTTCCTAAAGAAAAGTGAAAACTGGAAAATAAAAATAAAATTTATTTAATTTTTATAAAAAAAGCTTGTGCTTAAAAAATTGGTTGTAAAATAATTTTCTATTATATATTTTTGAATGTATTAAAGAAATATTTTTTTTTTTGACCAGCACTCAGGGGATGATACCTACACATGCAATGCATTGTGCCAGAACTAGAAAGTTAGGTTACAGGAAGGAGAAAAAAGGGAGTAGTGTCTGCGCATAATTGATTTGAACTCTCCCAGTTGAATGTGACAGGAAAGACCTCCGGACGGATTTTATTCCACTATTCTGCCTGTAATACCTAGTGCGATTCACTTGCCAGTCAACTACAAATGGATGCGCTCTCAACGAGTCAAAAGCAAAAACGTGCGAGTATCGGGAACAAGTTCCCTAATTTCATTAGAGCACTAACCATTGTAGTAACGATACAACAGGGAAATGCAACGCACATTGCGTCGATGCTCTAGAGAATCAATAGAGTTTGATACCCTACTGTCTCAAATGAGCCTCTTGGCCTTCTCCTGTACGCGGTCGAGTAGCCCCAAAATAGAGTTGTATTCCATTTTTGGACATATATAGGTGGTATAGAAAGTACGGAGATCGGATGAAGTGAAGTATCTTTTACACTGCTTTAGAAAATCGAGGCACCTGAAAGCTTCTTTAGAAACCTAAAAAGTGTGTTTAGTCCATCGAACATCACACTGCATTTTCATGCCAAGAACATCAAGAGCTTCCGATTCCGTAATACCTATATCGCTCATAGTAGCAGATGCAGCACCATTACCGAATTACCGAATCTCTGCGTAAACATGCAACATTGCGTCTTAGGGGCATTAAAGTCGACTCTATTCACACGACCCCTATCTAAGATTGTTGGGAGATCGCTATTAAACGTATCATTCATGTTTTGCCTTTTGGAACTAACCTCCAACTGGCCTGGTCTATTACCTAATTAATACAAATGACAAATGGCGCTGTCATATAACTTTTACAAAGTAAAATTTTAGGATTCACCTTTCATTAAAATATGCCATACATTTAGCAATATTAGCGAAAAAAATAATTTAACTTCCTTTAAATTACGTATATAAAAAATTAAGAAAATAAATAATGAAATTATAACTCCTTGGGTATACCAAGAAATGCTTCATTGATGAATCTAGCTCGGGTCTACTAATGTAGAAAGTTTTTCACAAATTACTACAGCATAACAAAATATCAAGCCAAAAAATTCATACGTAAATTTGAGGTCTCGCTATTAAAAAAAATATATTGTAAAGCACTTTATAAATACCATGAGTGGTAATCGCCTTGCCTCTAGCTCTGATAAAATCAGTATTGTAGCCACTGTAGTTTAGTCCTTTGACAATTGTTTTAGTTTTGTGTTATAATTTTTATAAATGTGAATTAGATTTCAATTTATTTAAAAGGTCTTCTTACGCTTTCAATTTTATTCCATCCACAAATGAATTAATAGGAATCTTGCTATCATAACACTGGTGCTTATTATTGATTACTATTTAACAAATAAATATTAAATTTATAAATGCTCCATTTTGGTAAAATCCTTAAAGGTTACTTGTATAATATTCGGTGGTAAAAGCAAAACGCTATACTTAACTCAAGCAGAAAAACTTAATTGTACACCTCCTTAGATATTTTTAGCCTTTTCAGCTATCTAAGGTCCTTATTAACATGTGTTTGCATGTTTTTATCTTTATATAACAATTATAACAACAGCTTTATTAATATTTTGCTATCTGGTATTACTGCGTGAAAGATATTCTTGTTTACAGTTTGCAACATTGACAGTGTTATACTATTGAAAATCATATAAAAGAGTGCATATAAAACTAGTAACAGCTACGATATCTAGAACAAAAACTTTTAAAATATACTTCCGAGTGGATATCATGGACTACATAGCCTGGACATTTTGTTAACAAAAAAAAAAAAAATAATATTTATCAACTTCTTCGTTTTCCTGTGAATAAAACTTATGCTGCATTCAAAGAAACAATAATATAATATTGGTCACGGTTATTTAGAAAAATAGAGCATATTGCTAAAACAAGCAGCAACCTTTTTTCATTTAATATTATATTTTAACGTTACATAGATACATGTGTTATTATAAAATTCAGTTACTCAAAATCTTACTTTTTGCTATAACTTAAAGGATTTAAAGGATTAATATAATAAATGAAAAGAAGAACATTTTATACAACTTTATGATGATATGCTCACCACACTATAAAAACTCTAAATGGCTAACGCATTAGCTGGATGTGAATTTTTTGAGCTTTAATTCCTTTACATTTTTAAACGCTCAAATGTATTAACGTCAGCAACTGATTAGCAAAAAAATCTTTGGACCATAAGATAATGAATGCAATATGAATGATTTATATAATTATGGACGTCTTGAGGAATATATATTCCTTTAATCAACATTGGCTTGGTCATATAAAACGTGAAACTTAATACCTTCACACTATATTTGCTCCTTTACGTTAAGTTAGTTTTTCGAATCGATAAATTAGTTATAAACACCGCTTGGCATCGGTTGTTAAAATATTTGTATACATTTATTTCTTAAAAATTTCATACATTAAATTTTGTATGTATAAATTTTTTAATTTGAAATTTAATAACAAATTCTGTTCTAAATATTTTTAAAATTTTTGATCACTTCAAGATATTTCCTCTGTATTTGTCTCTACAAAAAATGGCAGAGTAATAAAAAAACCAAGTTTACTCTTGCACTCTTTAAAGCTCTGAATGAGAAAAGAATAGAGGAATAAACATACAAAATGAAAACGCTGAATCTAAAAATTTTATACATAATTTAAAATGCAATTGAGAATAGTCGTAGTCGTATTCTATAACATACGATGCAGCAAAATAAACAACAGCAATATGAAAGGAAATTTTAAAAAACAAATGCAACAAACAAAATTTAACGCACATCACACAATATAAAAATGTAGAACATAAAATAAAAAATATAAAAATAAAAACAATTTTATATAAAAAGAATTTATAAAAGAACAAAATTGTGTAAAAGAGAATGAACGCAAAAAGTCGTTAAACCATGAAATGAAAATAAAAGAAGACAAAAAGAGAACGAAAATTATAGATAAAAAACTTATTTTGTAAAAGATTTTTTTTTATAAATAAAAATACAAATAATAAAAAAAAAGTTTTTCTAGGTTAATCTTTTAAACATATACATTATACAAACATATACGAACAAATGAAGGACTACAAAAACAAACACTTTTTTTGAAAAAAGAGCAATCCGAAGTGAGAAAAATTCCATTTTAAAGTTATTGAATTAAAGAAAAACAATTTCCAAACTTTAGATTTTACGATTTTTAATTAAGAACTCAGATAATCTTGTTTGCTATACAAAGTGTACCTAACTGTTGTGATATTACAAATTCACCAAACTTCTTTTAATTGATTTTAAAGGTCATAAAATGCTAAAGAAGTTTATCTTGATGTTTCAGTCCGTTCAAGATGTGATATTGTTAGTTTGATAAATGAACTCAATCAGTTTTTTCTTTTGCCCCTGCTCCTTTATCAACAAAATATCATGTCATGGGTTCAAGTCCAAATAGCATCTTCATTATGAAATAAATAATTATTGTTTAGCTACCACAGTGGATAAATAATTTTATAGTAATTCAAATAAACCCGTCTCGACTAGAAAAGGAAAACAAAAATATTGTGGAGCCGTGATTGGTTAGTTGTCACTGATGAAGCGTTAGGAGAAAGATAAGATACAGTAGCATTGTAGCACATATATCATAAACTAAATTGGATCTTTGTAGGGAAAAAACAATACAAGCACGAAGCCTTTCTTTTTTTCACTTCACTTATTTTCAAGTGAACAATATTTTGTGATTGGTAAACGTGAGATTGAATTTGGGTATCGCAGAAGCCACAGAGCATGATAGTATTGTGAAAGGCTAGACAAGGATGCAAAATAAACTCAAAATCTAAAAAGTAATAAACGTTTTGGGACATGTTCATATATAAGTTTTAAGTGATTTAAAGGTCAAGCTTCCTGTAACCAGAAACATTCAACATTATGGACAATTACTCAAAAAAAAAAAATAAGTTTAAACTGCTGAGTAAAAGAAGTATAATTTGCTAAATATTTAACATAGAATTTTTTACTGTTTCTGTTCATACTTCATAACTGTCACAAAATTGATCAGGCGAATATAGACATCACTAATTTCATTTAGCATTAGAAAACAAAGAAGATGATGCCATGCATGGGATAACAAATATAGAAAATTAAATAAAAACTAGTCACTTAACGACAACTATTATCATTATCAATTAAATATAACTCACAGTTAATGTTATTTTTAAATACTTAAGAGAGACATTTCCTACTACATATCTATAATAGAATGTGCATTTTAAGGTTAGGTTGATGAATATAATCTTGGATAATTTCTTGTTCAAAAAAATGCATCACTGAATATTTTATATCAAAGTCAAGACAGAAAATGTTCGTTCAAAAGAAAGCTTTGTTGAGGATACAGCGTATACATGTGTAGAGCTTTGAGAAAATTTTGTTTTGATAGCTGGGATATATACTTTTTTCAAACAGAAAATTATAAGTCATAAGCTCAACTGTTATGCGTACCATAAATTGAAAAAACAGTGCTGTTGTATTAGGTGTTAAGAAAATTTTAAAAAGGAAAAAAACGGCACTACAAACCTACCCTATAAGTATGAATAGTCTAAAGTAAATCAGGTGTTTAATAGCATATGAGATAATGGCTAAGGAGTCGACTATAACAGAAAGATATCTGAAATAATAAAAGACGAAGTAATGTTTTGTATTTTCGACAGATAACGAATAGAACAATAAATTATTATAACTTATGACATGGTCAAAATCACTAGCTTAGTAACACAGAAACAAGCGTTACTTAGCTATAGAAGTAAAAGCATTATAACAGTGTCTGGCAGGAGTAGTAGACTTGATAAAAATATCGTTGTGATAACATAGAATATCGAGTATTCAAGCGTCCCCACAGCGACAGTATATTTTGTATGCATAGCTGCGTGGATAAAGGGCAAATGTTTGCGAAACAATAGCATACGATATAAATATAGAGAGTCAAATTAAGATTCAAATATTCGCGTGTTGCAACCTGTACACACAAAAATTGGGAATATAACTTTTTTACTGGAAATTATTTACTTATCTAATTGGCTCTTCATTGGCAGAGGCGAATGGGTAAAAATATACAATTTTGAGTATACTCATTCCACTTTTTACTCCCTATACATCCCACGTATCCTATGTACATTTGCATATGCAGGTGTACTTTAAAATTTAAATAAATAAAAATGAAAACTCTATGACAATATATATCCCCAAAAATAAAATATCACAACTTAAACTCATTACAATATGAAATGAATACTCAAGTAAATTTGCATATTTGTAGGTGGAATGAAGTGATGTAGAATGAAAATAAAAATAAAATAATAACGCACTTGATAGACAACGTCAACAAAAACACAGTAAAAGGGAAGCAACTATAATGACTGCTATAACTATAAACCTTTATTCCTTACTTTCTCCCTCTCTGCACCATTTTAACTTTTTAAATTCCCACATGGCTTCATACTCATACAGCAAACAGCAGTAGCAAGGACTAGGGTTTTAAAATTTGAATGAATGAACATCTCTTGATCTCCATTGAACTATAAATGCTACAAATGTCAAAAAAGTCAAGCATTTCGTATATAGCTGGGGTCACTTATTTATTTGTCCAACACATAATAACACACACGCACTAAAGCAATACACAGCAAGAGACTATATGAAAGTATATTCACGTTTGCTAGCTTATGCGGGTGTATGAGTTGTGTGCGTATATGCATTTGTTGAAATATTTGCTACACTGCACCACAAAATAAAAATAGAAACGTAGAATGGTAAAATGAAATAAAGCAAAACTGTATGAGATAATGGTTAAAAAAATTGAAAAAATTTCAGCCTGAGAATAATGTCATATGCAAAATAAATGGTTTTGAAATGAGTGAGTGTCTGACTGACAGATGAAATTTATTTATTTTATGTTTTTGCATTGCAGATTTACTCAGACGAACAAACTAAATTTTTTTATGCAAAAAAAAAAAAAATGGGAAATATAACGTTTATTTATACTCTATCATTTTAAATATTAATTTTTAAACAATTTTTATCTCACTGCCTAATTTATTCTCGTACGACCACTTGAGTGTGCAAAACAATTAAAATTACAAGCTGTGCATTTTTCAAAAATAATGCACAGCTTGTGCATGAATAAAGAAAGTAAATATGCCAATGTTAAATAACGCTTTACGTTAACTTTATTACTTAAAAATAATAACTTTAAAACTCTGTGAGATATTTCAAAATTTCCCGTGTCTTAAATAAATTGGGAAAACATACACTAGGCCTAAAACTAGTCTTATTATAATATCATGATTTTTTTTTTCGTTTGGAGCAACACTCAGAGAATGATCCCTATTCAGGCAATGCATTGTACCAGAACTAGGAAATTAGATTATGGGGGAGGAGAAGAGAGTAGTGTTTGTGGATATTCAATTTGAATTTTCCTATATTGAAAGTGACAGAAAAGACCTCTGGGGGAGTTTATTCCACATACGAACTGTTCTGCTAAGAAACGAATTCACCCTGTAATGCGTAGTGCGATTCACTGGCCAATCAAACGCAAAAACGTACGCGTAATCGAAACACGTTCCCTAATTTCGTTAGAGCACTTATCATTGTAGTAACGATAAAACAGTGAGATTCAACCTATATTGGGTCGATGCTCTAGGGAATCAATAGAGTTGGATACCCTACCGTCCCTTATGAGCCTCTTGGCCCTTTCCTGTACGCGGTCGAGCAACTCTAAAATAGACTTTGGGGCGCCGGCCCATACATGAGAGTTGTACTCCATCTTTAGACGGATATAGGTAGTATAAATAAATAAAGTTTGAAAAGGCAAGGTTAAAGTTTAGCACTCAAACTTTCTTTGTGGTAAAAGAAATAATTTTATTCACGTACTAAAACGCATTAAAATAAAATTACATATATAAAAATAAGAAAGTGTTATCCTTGTCGCACAAAGGAATATATATGTAACGAAATTCTTGTTTCGTAAGATTTTTGTGATTCTAGGTTTTTAGTGAAAATATATTAATTTTGCAATATTACAAATGTATAGATTTATTATGAACGTTTATATATAATTTTAAAAATTTTCTTAAACAAGGAATATATTTTTATTTATATTAAACAGCTTATTCATTTCAAACATAATAAAAAAATTTTTATAATAAATGACGCTGCTTACGTTAATACACATAAATAATTTAGCGAAAAATCTTAGCTTTTAAACTCTAAAAAATAAGAGTTGCCAACCGTTTGTAAAATTTCTTTCTTCTGTTTGACCATTTTTATTTTCTAATCATTATAATTTTTTTATTTTTCTTATCCTATAAAATGATGAAGTTACAAATAACAATTTTATATATAATATACAATCCATTGAGAATGTTGAAAGTAATTATATGCAGCGAAGAATATTTGAAGAGTAAAATAGTGGGAACTTAAAATTTATTTAACAGTGATATTTTTAATATTTCTCTATAATCTGATTTGTTACGTTAATTTTCTGCAAAAGAGTCTAGTTTTATTGATTTAAATTCATATATTTAAAGTAGAGTTTTGCAAGCTGTTTATAGTACGTTTGTATACTTCAGGACTGTGCACATTTAATTATTCAATATGTAAATTGATATTTCCTTAATTATATTATACATTATGTGATACTAATAAATAAATCTCCAGAATACAGTCACACAATATTCAATATGAAGTTTTTATATGTTTATATTCTTTACTACACTTAAGGTATGGGGAAAAAAATTACACTACTTAACATTTAATTGCATGTGATATATTCTTAGTACAAAAAAGTAAGTATAAAATAACTGAAATTTAATTAATTTAAATTTACCTTCTGTGCAACTTTTAAGCAGTTTGCATGCATAATCGTTGAGTTTTGCAACAATAAATGGTATAATCTTAACTATTTCTATTATGTCTCTGGGCTAGTTGCTATAATTATTTAGATAAAGGATATATTCCAACTTTGTGTAGAATGTCCCACTCATACACCAACCAGTCATTTGTCGAACTAACGGGGATAAATAGGGGAACTGTCTGAAATAGCCTATTTTCCAAGATATGCATGACAAAATATTTACTTTGTATAGTTTGGTCGTATTCACGTAGAAAAATTCAGGAATATCAATTCACTTTTTTCGTCAGCTTCAGCTTTGCACCAAGCAACTAAAGGCAGAAATACTTTTGAGTTTGTGTTGAAATAGATTCCAGTGTATATCTTTTAATTATAATAAAAGAATAAATTTTTCTTTAATGTTTTTTTTTTCTATATTTTATTACTTATACTTTCTTAGGTCTTAACTTGAAAATATTCCCCATAAATATAATACTACAAATTTTTGTTATTGTTCTAATACTAATAATATAATAATAATGCTAAAAAATTAACCATCCTAGGATCTCACGCTTTCCGTTTCACTGAGTGAAATATGTATAAAAGATAAACAAAAGAAATCATATTTTTACGACTAATTGTTATATTTTTATAACATGCGAATAATCCTAGTTTGGCTTAGGTTCATGTATATTTTATTACCTAAATTTATTGGAAAATAGGAATTATTTTATTATTTTATTATTTAATTATTTTAAGCGAAATATGTAGTGCACCATTTACTGGATCAGCATTCTTCACATCTATCTCCTTTATGTAATTTGTGAACATGATCTATCGAGCCAATTTCTTTCGTAATTAAGAATACGATTAATAGTCACCGTCAATCAGTATTAATTTCTTTAGCCAAAGTCTATTTACAGTAAAAAGGCATTTTCTTGTCTTCTGCTAACCGTTTATCTCTAATCTTGTCATTATTATACTGGTTTGTTATAAAAAAGGAAAATGCTGATTTGCATTCTGCCTATGTATACTTTTTTCTATTTTCTTTAAAAATAAAACCCAAGATAATAAATAAAAATTTTTTAATAATAAATTTAAAAATTGAAACATGTGTGACCGTAAGCCAAGTTAAGAATATTTAATAGTTCCATTAATAATTTTAAAAGCTATCTTGCTTTTAAAAAATTTGCAAATTGTTTTAAGTGTCGCTTTATTTTAAATTTTAATAAAAATGGAAAAACATATATTTTAAATTTTCATTTTAAATTAAAAATAACACAGATTTACAAGCAACATACGCCTTGAATTTCATATCTTCGAAAGATAGTCTCCAAACCCTTTACGGAATATTCTTTTAAGGAAAAAGAGCAGAAGACAAAAAGCTAATAATATAAATGATAACAAAGAATATCTATATCCTTAAGCATACAAAGTTCTGAATTTAATATAAGATTTATTATTAAATATTTATTCAGAAGTATTTTTCCTTTTTATTCAAGTTAAAATTTTAAACAATTTTAATAAATGCTAAATAATTTCGCCACCCGCACATCAACAAATTATTTACCTTAAATGTTTACAGTGGTTAAATTGCATTTCCTTTACACTGAATCTTGATATACACGTGTATTTTATAAAAAATATTTATTTTTTGTGGCAAAGAAAAGTCTACCATTAGCAATGAATGCACTTGCAAATTTGTATTTACCCGTAAACCTCTAACTGAGCCGCATTTTATTGATGTTTCAATTTCCTTAAAAGTCAACATTACAAATTGACTACTTATTCATACGTTGTACGTGTTATAGGAGATTTCATACAGATGTGTTTCTTAGATTTATAAAACATTAAAATATTGTAATATTTTTAATTGTAATTTATAAATGTGTTTTCTATTTATAAACTGCGATTAATTGTGATAACTAGTAAACTGTAGATTAATAATAACAGTAAAATGATATATATTTTCTACGGGGAAAATTGCAAAATATTTCTAATTAAACAAATATTAAAAGCAATTGTTTTATTTTTATCCAGAATCGTTATTATTTTATTGACACTCACTACTCTAATAAAAGTAATATCAATATAAAATTGTCGTAGTAGATTGTAGTTTTGGGTAACGCTTATAAAAAAAGTTTGAAAACACAAAATTTTAAATTAAAAAATGCTAAAATTGGTAATAGCATGTTCAGACATACATTTTTAATTGACTCAATATTCGGTTTATTGGCAATATTATTTTAGTGTTCAGACATACTAAATTTAGCTAACTGAACAAACATTTGACAGCTGGAAAGCAAATTTGTTTTTATTTCAGAAATAAGTTCATTTATTAAAAAGCAATTACTATTCTATAATAGAAATATTGAGTTTTTGTGGTTAGTGCGAAATAAAAAAAAGGAAAAATTTGAAAATTCTCCAGATTTTAAGATACCAACAACTTGTGCTTCTTGCGTTATTGGAAAAAAACGCAAATCAAAGATCTTTATGGAAATTAGTATGTAAAATATAAACAATTTTGTTAAAATCAATTATAACATTTTTAATATTTTGTTTTACATTGATGGCATATGTCAGTGTAGATAAGTGGTAGATAATTTTTTCTCACTGAACACACATGTTAACAGTGTTGCATAGCAAGGTTTACTCAATATTTATAACAATTTCGTACTTATTTAACAATATTTGAAGTCTAGTTTTGTATGGAATATTGAGCTCAATATCGGCATTTATTGCGATAATCTCAATAATTGTGTATGGCTGAACACAATATAAGTATCATCAGGTAAATGGAAAAAATGTTGGCAAGGATTCTAGCGGACAAAAAAGTACATTTTATTTCTGCCAGCAATTATCTATGTTTCATTTCTTTACAATTCCTCACAATCAGTAACTCAGAACTAAAAAAATATTATTATTGACAGCAAATATTGTAAGTTTGAAGTTGTTTGGGAGTATGTATATATACCAAAAGTCATATAAATGCAAACAGAGCTTATGCAACACTTTCTGTTATGGGTTGGTTCGTTATCAATATATAAAATAAATCAAGTTTTCCATTATCGTTAAATATGAGTGTGTTTGTTCTTGTATTTAATTTATAAATAAAATATTATTAAGGCGGTGTTACATATTATATTGATTCGACTATAGTCGCAAGATAATACACAGAGCTTCATTATGATAGACTAATCAAAGTAGTGACAGAATATAAAAATCGTCCAAACCTTGACCAAGAAATACTACCAGCCCTAAATTGCCGACTCGATAAATATTTGTATAAATAATATTTTTACTAAAATGATTTATTAAGTTTTAAAAGAAAATAATTATCAGTAAAAAAAAGTAAACATAACGACCCACTGTGCATTTTACAAACTGCACAGTTTTATAAGAAATATTATACACACAAGTCAAAAATATGGTTATAAGAAATTCTATCAAATAAAATAACTAACAGAAAACAAAAACAACTAACACAGAAACATCAAAACACACAGCCAAGAAGGCACCTAAATTGAATGGTTATAACAACAACAGTATAGGGTGAATTTAACGTAGAATATTCTTGCATATGCCAGAACCTCTTAAAACAACTATTTAAATCAGTGAGCAAAGTCAACAAAGTTACGATCGTGTTTTGTGTCGTTTAAATTAATCTAAAACTCTAAAGTAAAGCAATAAAAGAACTTAAAATAATAAAATATTTATTAAAAGGAATAAACGAAACAATATATATATATATATATATATATATATATATATATATATATATATATATATATATATATATATATACGAAATATATAAATGCTGTTAGCATTTCTCTAAAAGCATATTTTTTAAGTACTCATATTTTCATCTGAATTTTATAACCTAAATTGCTTGGTCTGTATTTTTAACTTTAAAGTGACTAGAGTGGGTAATATATGGGCATCGCAAAATACAGGAACATCAGTATACTAAGTGGAAACTCTTGTAGAATGGAATTGATGTGAAGTGTTCGTTCGTCTCTTACAATGTGCAACTGAACTGTAAGAGCTGATAAAAGATATATGAACCAACTAGTGGCAGTGCCGCTTTCATAACGGCTATGCTGGCAAAACGGTGATATTATTTTAACCATTAAGTTTTGTAAAGTAAATAATTTATGTTTTTAACGAAACACTGTTTTTTCAACTACGCTGTTAGAAAACTAAATCTTGAAGTTTCTTGTACACTTGATGGCAACTACAAATTACGCAATTACCCTTTCATTTATTCTGTTTCTGCTATCAGGTGTAATAGTTGACAATTTCTTTGAAAGAAAATTGCAGGTTTTAGTTCATTTACAATTTTATTTAACTATACGTTTTTTTTTTTAAGTTGATTATTAGCAAATTGGATTTATACGAACGTTTGTGTATTTAATAAATGGTTTATTTAATAGTGGAAATTTCAGTAAAAAAAAATGAAATTTTTAATTCAATATTTTTGTTCAATATTTAACAAATCGAAAATTGTTATATTTTATACTGGTTTAATCTTGTTCTAGTTAACAAAATATCATCCATTCTAAGTATATGTGCAAGTTTTTTGTTTTGTATTCATTTAGTTTTTGTTTTTTAATTAATTATTTGTTGTTACACTTGTTTACTATTTGCTAAACAATTCAAGACGTTAACACGTTATTCTCAAAATATTTCTCATCACTTAGACAATTAGTAAGTGCTAAAGATAAATATAAAATACAAACACATGACTGTATGTACTTGTTTTCTGTTTCTTTTGGAGTTAAATAATGAAAGACATGAGCATAAAATGAATAAAAAAAGTAACTTTTTGTCAACATTTGAATAAATGCTGGTAATTTTCAAGTTTTCAAGTTTTAAATTTAAACAACTGAGAATGGCGTATTCGTCTCTTCTGAATGTATTGTGTTCAGGACAATAAAAATGAAAAGACATACATTTTTGCATGAAGAAGAGGAAACGAGCATAAAAGGCTCGAATTACCCGAATATTATTTGCAGTGTTATGTTCAAGAAAGAATAAAAATAACAAAACAAAATTTTTTAGCTATCGGTAGAAATCGGTAGAAATAAAAGATTTCATAAACTTTAGGTGTTTTCATAAACGCTAGGCTAAATATTTGTCTGACGAATCGGTCATTCTGGCGAGCAATCATATTCCTTGAAATATCATGAATGAATATTCATTTGATTAATATTTCTTTAAAGTAATTCTTATTCCTTTTGAATGTATCACCTATCAATATACCCCCCGGGGGCACATTTATCGGTCTTTATACAATACTTGACTATCTAGACCTGTGCAACCGGGGGAAAAAGGGGGTCCAGTTTCCTGAAGGCAGAAGGGGTCAACTGGGAGCTCCACGTTATTTCCACGGGAATCAGTAAGCCCTAGAGTTCCGTAATTTGTCTCTTGTGACATTTAACTATTCTCTGGCTGATTATTGAGGTTGGCCCCTATATGGGAGTATCGTGGTGGTTGTGGTTCCGCGGCCCAATAACAGACAGGTCAGATTTATATGGTGGCCAGGATCATTTCACCGTTAATGACACGCTAGGTGAATGATCCAGTCCAGTGAGCATGCTAGACATGTGTTCTGGACAGGAGTTGGAAAGTCACCAACTTTTCAGCAAGGAGTGATGATTTGCAGCCCTGCTCTGGAACCATTAAAGTTGCAACTAGGAAAAACCTATTGCTAAAATTAGTCTTCGGCTTCCTAGGACGAGCATGACCTTACTATTTCTGCAAAGTGGTTTGACCACCATCTGATTAAGGCTCCATAGCTAGGCGCAGATGTAAATCATATCACGCAATAACCTATCAATAAATAATTGTTAATCTTTTTTAAATAAATTTAACACTATATTTTTTTTAATATTTCGCTTTCCTGTGGAAAGCTTCTTCAGGAAATGAAATATTGAAAAATATAGTGTTAAATTTATTTAAAAAAGACCGCTACTAAGATTAACAATTATTTATTCATAAAAAGAGGTCGAATAAAAATAATAATCATATATCACCTATCTAAATAAAAAAAATTTTAAAAATACTAAGATGGAAATATTAATTTGTAACTCAAAATGTTTTGAAAACATGACATGAACATTTTTACATAGAACAAGATGACTCTTAAAATACTACAAAAGAACCGAATTAAAATAATGTCCAAGTTCTTTTATAAAATTCAATAAAAATGAATGACACACTAAGGAGCCAAAAGTACTGAACAGAATATTAAGTTAATTTGGCCATTCTTTAAAATGTCTCCGCTCGTCACTCAGAGCATATATTTTCCTTTTTCCTGTCTAATTTCCTACGCTATTTGCGAACAAGGTGTTGTTAAGCTAGACATAGGCGAGCAATAAAATAGTTCTTATTTTTTCAATGCAAGCTGGCTTATAGCTGCAGATCACAAAAGTTTTGACAATTGACAGCTCATGTTAAACTTAGCCTGAGGTTATCATTATTTATTTATTTACACAAATAATAAATAACTTAAATAAAAATAAATAACAATGGTAATAAAGCGAATACAAAAAAATAAAACACAAATATTAAAATGATCCATAAAACTATTAAAACTTACTACTTCAAAGCTAACGATATAATATTTTTTTTTTCTATTTCATTATTCATCATTATCTTTATTTTTAATTAATAAAATAAAATATTAAGTTGAAAACAAAAGAAGTTCTTTAAAATCTTGATATATGAAAAGTAGATGCAAGAAATTTTTAGTTGTAAATTTAATCTGTCTGAACAAATTAAAGAAACCCATATTTTGTTAAAAACTAACAACGTTTTATAAAACTCTTAATACCATGTATGACATGCTGACTTAAGATTAGCAAGTACATAAATGTGTATGCAAAATAAAATGCCACATGCTAAGTAAATTGTTATTTTAAGAATTTTCAATAAACTAAAGTAGTGGTAGATTTATTCATCTAACAAATTCCATAAGTCGCCAAAAGCATTTAATCCTCTTTAGAACAAATATTAATATCCGGTTATGAACGAACACATACATACACACATACACATATGTACTCATACAAACATTTAAGTGTAAATGTTTTATTTAAGTTTGAAATTAAATTTCTAAAATGAATTCCTTTGAGAATTTTTCTTGTTCTTTTTTTTTTTCTATAAACTTTATGTTTCATCGTTGCCAAACTTATAATTTCAAACTGCCATATGTGTGGAATTTGAGTGTGTGTGTGTACATTTAAAGGATATAAATAAATAAAAAAAAGGAAGTGGAAAAATTGTTAAAGTATAAAACTTTTGCTACGACATTGCAATTTTTTTCTTATATTTTTTTTATAAACTGCAGTATATTCTGCATAATTTTTACATTTTTCAATGTCATTTTTGCAATTTTCTTTTGCAGTTTCACTGCTTTTTACACTTTAATACATACAATTTCTAGCTTTTTTTTGTATGTTCTATAACTATTAGATAAAATCGTTTACAGTATCCAGTATATTATAATGTATGTGACATAAAGAAATGTAGGTAGATTAAAACTATATGTCCATCTGTTCGGCATGGTCAGTATACCTTTACGGTTGTATGTCCTAAATACTCATAGCTTTAAGTGATAACTTAAAAAATACTGACAATTTTTACTTGTCTATAAATAATATGACTAATTTAGTGTAACATTTTGTCGCACTTGCCGTACACAAGAGCATAAGATTTTCATTTAAATGAGTAAGTTTGTATGTTTCCTCAGTTCCGTTTTTTAAGAAATTATATTTTGAGGATGCAAAAATTTGTTTTGGTTATGTAGAATATCAATAGCTAAAAAAAAGTTAAAATTATCTTTTAGTAAGTAAAAGAAGTTTAAGGAATACAGAAAAATCATTTTAAATAAAAAGATGCTGACATAAATTATTTTTTTTTTTAAATTAATAAACACTTTTTGCAAGCTTATCAGATCAAGTTGACTTAGATATATTAAGTGCTGAGAGCTTAAGCTTTAAGACGACCTAAACTCAACACTATTTATACCAACAGATCTAATATAAACTCCCCAGTACTATTTAAAATGCGATTTGAAATGATGTCATTGCATTGAAAGCGCTAGCCGATCTTACCAAATAAAGAACCAGTAACAATCAAAGGATTATGAAATGCCCTGAGTATAATATAAGAATGTGTTAACTTTATTTGTCATTGGGAAAAATTTCAAAAAGTTAGTTTGTTATTCTGATAGCGATCTTTTACATATTAGCTCAAGGTTTATTCTAGTTGAAGTCGATGTGAAAGTAAATCATGGTGAAGCAAGTCTTTAGTTTGAGCAAAAAGGCAAATAAATATGGGTACCAGCGGTAGATGATTTCCTGTATTTAAAATCAACTGCTAAAATGGACCCCATAATTTTTTAACAAAACACGCAACACTATTTTGAAAGAAAATCATCACATCAGTGCATAGTAGTCGTTGCCAAATTTTTTAAAAATGGCAACTTATTTTTGAAACCAGACATATTAGGTGCTGAGAGGTTATGCTTTAAAACTTTTTATTTTGCATTTCACCATATTGGAGTAAAACTTATGATATTTTTAATTTCGATGTAAAATTATTTAAGACATATTTTCTAAAACAATAATAAAATATTATTCTATTGTGCACATGAAGCAACATTTTATTGGACCTAATGGGATCGTCTGTTCTGCTTTCGTAAAAAAGAAACAGCAAAAGATAATTTAATTCAAAGCAATTCAATATGTAATTAACATTTTTTTTTTTAATTTTATTGAAATTTGGTTGAATACTGAAATTAAAAAAACGGCAATTGCTTTAAAAATATTGTGAAAACGATATGCTACGAAGCAATCTTTCCTTTTTAATATTACTAATATTTCTTCTACAAGCCCTGCTACACAATGTTAGCGCAATTAAAAAAAAATCCATTAACTTTAAATATATTGACAGTGATCCTAAGGAGAAAATGACCAACACCACTGGGTGTTAAATGTGTAAAGTAATAAAAAGAAATATTTAAAATTATATTTGTACGTGACTGGTGAAATATGCTACCTCATATAATAACACAAGCTTGTAGTATTAATCCAATACAAATAAAAAAGTAAAATTTATGATACCCAGTTTGTTCAATTCTTTATCCACTTACACAACCAACAAAATTTCTGCAGCATTTGGGAATGAAAATATATTATTTTTGTCTTTATTTTTATAAAATTTAACGCTACGTCACAAGCAACCTCCCACAAATATCTAAAAAGCAAAATACAAAGCATGTAAATTTTCCTTTGAAAAATAATATAAAATTTCTTTTAGTGTGGCTTCTAAATATTTGAACAAAATAATGTTGTGCAATAACAAAATAACCAACAAAAAACTAAATTTGTAAAAAAAAAAATATATATCAACAATTTTTATTAACCACTCGAATGAGCTAAAGGAAATATAATATTTCTTAAAGGAAGTTATAAAAAATTAACAATATATTTGTAAAGAAATTTCAACAATTTATTTTCTATACAAAAAAAGAAATAATAAAGTTAAATCTTGTTTCAATACTTAATCCAGTATTTAGAATTTTATAATAAAAATAATTGATTTATAACCGTTGATTATGTGACTAAAGAATTTCACGCAACGAGTCAGTATAACTCTTTACTTCTTAGTTATAATATGGATAGTTTTATGACCATGCAATAATGTTTTTAAAAATAAAATATATCGTCATATATATCAATAATCATATTAAAAAAATTTATAAAATAAAATAAAACAGAACAGGCTTGTTATTAGTTAGTTAAACTTTTTGAAAGTTTATTTTTAATTAGAGTTTTAATAAAACTTTTATTTTAAATTAAATCACACTTGAATATTCTCAAAAAAAAAGATAGCCAAAAAAATAACTGAACATAATGTTTTTACTTTAGTCGTATTAATATAATTGTAATTTTATACATGCATTAACCGCTTAATGTTGTTTTTAACAAACGTTAATAAAGTGAAGTTAAATAAAATAATTATTTTTGGATCAGTGTTTTCGCTAGCATAATATTTACCATTCACATCTTATTCATCTGTTAAGCATTCATGTCATGACAAACACCATCACGTTGACATGTCAGGGTAAAATCTTCTGACATACAAAATAAAAATGAAAACAACTACACATTCAACCAATGCCTATTTTGTTAAGAACACATACATGTGTAAACGAACATTTTAACTGTTACAAGCAAATAAAAAAAAAAACAAATAATTTAATAAAACAAAACATCCATACATATGTATGTACACATACATATATATTATCATAAATAACTATCTGATGATATGTCACAAGTTGTAATGCGTTTTGTGGCTTTTCAGTTGCACTGATTGCGGTACAGAGATTAAAATGGTAACAACTATGGTAACAGCAACAATAAAAAGCCAAATAAAAAAATTCTGTATGAAATAACAACGAAATAAAAAGTACAAAAATAAAGAAAAGTCAGAAAAAAAACGATAAAGATTTAATTATTTTAATTTGTAAATTTTTATCGCATCAGTTTGTAGGATTTGTAGAGATTTAAAGGAATTGATGCGTGTAAAATATTTTAATAAATAATCGAGCTTTTATATTTTTTCTGCGCTTTTTGCACGATGTTAACTTTGAACTTTATGAAAAATTGTATAGTTGCAGAAACTTTGTTGAAAACTGCAATACAAACATTCATATCCCAATAAAAACAATAGCAACCTTTATATAAACACTAATTAATATGCAACAGAGTTCAGCATTTTTCATATATGATCGTGTCAAAAATATTTCTAAAATTTTATATATTTCTTCACGGTCATAGAAATTGTTCTGCCTGTGATCACACATGAATATTTGTACGAATCTGTTTTTTTGGGAATATATGTTTCCTGCTTAATTTTGAAAATAAAATTTATAGGTGACAACTGTACTTTATTATCCGATATATTTGTTTAAACATTTTTAACACATAAATTGTAATTACTAAGTAACACTTGCCCAGCATCAGCATGTCGTTCACAAGAAAGCTGTTTACAAAACAATAACTTAAAACTTATATTTGGCCGTGAAGTAGAAAATAGTACGATTGTGGAGTTTCATTTGCTATCATTTTAAGTACTACTGTAGTAATATACAAAAAAGATTATATAGACAAAACACAACAATTTTTATGACAGATCGCACTGAATTGAATGGCCCAACCGATTTTTTTCAAAGGAAATAAGCCACATACTAAAATGTTGCAAAACGTTTACTGATGAATAAGTATAGAAATACAAAAATATTGTTAACGTTTATAAAAGTTTTGTTGTGAGTTCTTTATTGCAAAATAAATAATACCAGTTTTTAGAATTTGTAAATTTATAACGATTTTATTTACTTTAATTACACAAAGTTGACTCTTCAGAACAATTTACTTAAAATGCACGTCTTTATTCTAAGAGGTTTAATTTTACACTAATTGACTATCTACTCAGACGCTGCCCCATTTATATTTGTCCATTTAAAGTCTAGAAGATTTAGGAATCTTCTACTTCATACACATTTTGTTTTTGTATGTTGTTTATTCGATGTATAGGCGCCTGTATGTCTGTGTGTATTTTTGTTTTTATGCTGATAAGGTTTCTGCTTGGGATTTTTTCACAATATTTGTTGTTGTCTTTTGTAGAAAAGGGTTTCTTAGAAAACTACGCAAACGGAAAACGACATGCATGTTTGTTGTTGTCAAATTTGTTTTTGCCCTGCGCGTTTAGATGGTAAACAGCATACATGTTTTCTTTTTGTCTTGCAGGACAGGCAGTTAGTAAACAGCATATCAAATTGTTGTTGTGTGTGTATAAAATTTCTACGCAGTTTGTAACCAGTAGTTCGCTTTACTGCTTAATTATTTTATTTTAAAACTTAAACAAGACACATTCGTAACAATGTGAAGTCAGGACCACCAAAACTCAAAGCATAACCGAAATTACATAAAGGAAATATACCAACGAGACCCATTGTAAACTACAGACCCGCACCTACTTAAAGAAAAGATAAATTTACAAAATACATATTCGGAAACTGAAACGCAACAAAATAACTGAAAACACGCGACTCGTTTCTTTTGACCTCAAAAATTTATATACCAACACAATAGAAACAAACTTAGTTATTATACACAACACACTAGACAATTTATATCACAACCAATACATCACAGAAATTGTAGATATTTCAAAGATGATAATAAAACAGAACTATCTTAGATTTAATAACCACTTTAATAAATTATCTGCAATTTTTATGGAAACTTTTATGCAACATCTCGAGTCATAAAGACACTAATGAAAAAACGCAGAAAATGTCATTGCTACATATACGTAGGTGACATTATATGCATCTTCGAACAAGACAACGCCAAACACATTCTAATAGACGAATACAGATTTTAATAATATTACGTACACAACGGAAAAATATCAAGACGGAAATTCGTTTTATCTTAATGTCGCAATAACACGAGGAACTGACGTTTAAGTTATGACATTTATAGAAAAATAACTATGATCTCGAATCACCTTCCCAACATAAACTAACAGCATTTAGACATATGATACATAGACATTAGATAATCCCACTTACTCCAGATAAGTACAATTAAGAACTCGACACAATATACACCATAGCTAAAAATAACGGTGAACTACAACTGTCGACTAATTTATTAGACAAAAACACTAAAAACAGGAATAAAGAAGACAAAGAGACAATCGATACAAAACGACAACATATTTTTATTTACACAGGATTGAAAATATACAGATTGAGTAACATTTTTTACAAGGAAGGTTTACTCACAACATTAAAAACCAGCAACACTCTGGGACGTAATTTCCGAACATCGACAGAAACAACTGACAAGTTTAGTTCCAGCGGAGTATATAGATTTACTTGCACCTGTTAACACACTTATAAAGGACAAATTTGACGCACACACACATACACACACACTAAAAACAAGATTTGCAGAATACATACCTTCCTACAAAGGAAAAAGAAAACACTTAAATATTGCATTACACCTTGACACTTACGGATACGCACCAAGGGAAATAGATGAGTTTATGACATTACAACATCCTAGCAAAAAAAAAAAAGATGAAGATTAAACATTCTTCACATTTAACAGTGACATCATTAACGATTATTCACACCACTAAAACTCTCTAACAAACGAAAAATACCCTCAGGCAGATACACCTACGTGAATAATACTAAAAAACAGAAATATAGATTAGCTCCCCTGAATACTAACTGACCAGTACAAATCCAGAATACGGCTTGATAATGATGTCATCATATTGAAAGCGTTCGCCGGTCATACCAGACTTGTTTGTAAAGTAAAAAAATCCTAAACTAAATAAAAGTAAATAATGGTTAAAGGGTTTTACGTGGCAGAAACTAGAGTAAATCATGAAACTTTTTACTTTATTCTGAACAGCTAGTTAATCAATCATTGCTTAACATTGAATTTGTATCAGTTGTCATTAAAATGAAGCACAAGAATATTATTATAACTTGCTCCTATATTCCTCCATCGTCTACACATTCGTTATATATTCAACATGCCGACGCTATAAGATCTGTTGCTAATAGTTTCAATAATACCGATTCTTTTATAATCATGGGTAATTTTAATTTGCCTTTCGTAGTTTGGAATTATTTACCTGATGATAATTATTATGTACAAAGTAAACTCAGTGATTGCTGGAATGACTTTTTCAACATTTTATATGATATGAGCCTGTTTCAAATAAATAGTATAATGAATGATTATTCAAAGATTCTTGACGTAATTTTTGTAAATGATATTGATGACTGTTATGTTAAAAGAACGACGCCTATTTCTGTTCCTGAAGATCGATACCATCCTGCTATTGAATTATTTGTATCTATTCCACCTGATTGTGTTTTACAGCCCTTGGTCAGTGTAAAGTCTTACAGTTTTAAACGAACAAACTACTATTTGTTAAATGAGCTTATTTTAAATACGAACTGGTATGATATTTTAATCCCTCCCGTAAGTTCAGATGTTACTTTAGAAGATACGTTTGGACTTTTTTATCACAAAATGTATTCTTTTATGGATTTGTGCATACCGATGCAAATTATGAAACCATTATCTGGACCTCCGTGGAATAATAAACAATTATGTCGTGCTAAGAATAAAAAGAATAAATTGTACAACACATTTAAAAGAACTGGTTCTTCTTTAGATTATTTTAAATATTCTGTGAGCCGTGCAGAATATACAAAACTAAACAGCATACTGTACCAAAATTTCTTAACTGCGACTAAATTTAAATTGAAACGTAATCCTAAGTCGTTTTACAAATTCGTTAATTCAAAGAAAAAAACTTCTGGTTATCCTGCTGTGATGACATATCAACAAAAAGTAACAACTGATGATGCTCTTATTAGTGGTATGTTTGCTGAGTTATTCGCTACAACTTATTCTGTTAAATTGTTTGATGATACAATTAAGTATCCATTTCCATTAGCTGAAAGTCAATCTATATCCTTACCTAATTTCGATATATACATGGTCACCAGTAAATTAATAAAACTAAAATTTTCATATGATGTTGGTCCTGATAAAATTCCCAGTTGTATTTTAATTAACTGTGCTGAAGCCTTAGCTATTCCGCTGACTATGTTATTTAATTTATCAATTAAATATGAATATTTCCCAGATATTTGGAAAAGTTCCTTTATTGTTCCATTGTTTAAATCTTGCAACAAATCTCAAATTGAAAATTACCGTGGAATTGCAAAGTAGAGTACTGTACCTAAATTGTTTGAAAAGATTATAACTGACAATATTTACTATCAAGTGGCAAGTATCATATCCCCGTGTCAACATGGTTTTCAAAAAGATTGTTCTACATCCACTAATCTTCTTCACCTTACGATCACAATAAATAGAGGCTTTTTACATTGGATGCAAACAGATGTTATCTACACAGATTTTAGAAAAGCACTTGACAAAGTTAATCATTTACTTCTTATCAAGAAACTTCGAACAATGGGATTTACAAATCTAAGCATAAAGTGGATATACTCGTACTTAACAAATAGATCACAGATAGTTCGTTTCAGAAGCAAACTTTCTAAAAGCATAACTTTACCTTCAGGTGTACCTCAGGGAAGCCATCTTGGTCCGCTTCTTTTTTCATTATTTATTAATGATTTGCCAACGATAATAAAATTTTCATCTGTCTTGATGTATGCCGATGATGTAAAAATTTTTTTAAGTTATAATAAATTTATGGATCATAAACTGCTTCAAATGGATCTGGATTCACTTTATGAATGGTGCAACGTAAATTTAATGGAGCTTAATTTAAATAAATGTAAATTAATGAGATTTGTAAGATCTAATCATATTATTGCAAATTATGTCATTGGTGATCATCAATTGGATTTGGTAGAAAGTTTTCTAGACTTAGGTATTTTACTAGATCCTAAGTTGAAATTCATCGATCATATAACATTTGCAATAAATAAGGCTAGAGCTATGCTTGGCTTTATTAAACGCTGGTCAAAAGAGTTTAATGACCCGTACATTGGGAAAACATTATACATGTCACATGTACGTCCGATTCTGGAATATGGATCAATAATTTGATTTCCCATTTATCAAATTCACTCTGATGCTATTGAATCGGTGCAAAAGCAATTCATGTTATTTTGTCTTCGTGTATTACGATTTAACCCAGTAAAGTTGCCTTCTTATTCGTCTCGACTTGCTCTTATTAAGCTGCCTACTCTAAAAGGCCGTATAACTATGCTGAACATATCATTTGTCTTCAATATTATTACGGGAGATATCTGTTCCGGATTTTTGATCAACGAAATTTCGTTTAATGTTCCTCAACGTACATCCCGCAATTTTATTCCTCTATTGGTAAAAGTTTATAGAGCTAATTATGCTGATGCTGATTCTCTTAGAAGAATGTGTTATGAATTTAATCAATTGTATAGATTTATAGACTTTTCATTAAATGCTAATGTTGTAAAGAATGCAATTGTAAATTTTCTAAACTCATAATTTTGTATTTTTTTATTTTCGTTTTATATTTGTTTTGTAATTTATTTAATTTTGTGTAATAATAATTTAATATCATTTATTAGTATCATTAATTGTCTGTAAGGAAATGTTTCCATAGACATATCTATATATATAAAAGAAAGTGATGTTAGTTACTACGCTTATAACTCGAGAATGCCTGGACCGATTTCGGTGATTAGCACGAATTCGGACAGGTCTCCGGCCAAATAAGAAGAATACACAAGAAAATTTTGGAAAATTTCCCAAAAAAAAAAATGATGAAGAAAATTCATTTTCACATACATTTTTTTTACAACGCTATCTTAACTCAAGAACCCATAAAAAACATGATTGTAAATGCTATATTGCCAGTAGATGGCGTTGTATGCACACTTGGCAGATGCAATGACATATGTGACTGGAGTTTTAGTAACACAAATATTGGAATTTTCTTCAGCTTTTATCAGCTTTCCTTATTTATTTAAATTAAATTTGATTTAATACAATATTTTGAAGAAAATTTTGGAAAATTTCACAAAAAAAAAATTATGAAGAAAATTCATTTTCACATACATTTTTTTTACAACGCTATCTTAACTCAAGAACCCATAAAAAAACATGATTGTAAATGCTATATTGCCAGTAGATGGCGTTGTATGCACACTTGGCAGATGCAATGACATATGTTAGTAGTCAAAAAAGTCATGAAAAATGTGATGAAGCAAAAATTTTAAAAGAAAAATATAAGGGCGATGTGTTGAAACCACGCATTCCTATGATTCCTCCAGATTTGCCGTTTGATTTTAAATGGCTTCAGTTCCCCATACCTGTTGCTTTTCAATGATCCCTGTTTTTTGCACTTTCAGTTATATGTATCACGTTCACGTGCTTTGTTTTTCAATACCGCGAACCAAAATCGATCAAAAAATGTCGAAGAAATGACTTGCAAAGCAGTCATGGGCACGCTAGTAATAAATAAATAAATAAATATTGTACAACTACAGATTAATTTTATTTTGATGTGAAAAATTTCTAACAATATATATATAAACTGAAGCAGTGAATTTCACTGGCTCTCTTAACAATTTCTACGAAATTAACGTTGCATTGCATTGCAGATTATATTTCAAAATGGTATAATTTTCGAGTAAATGGGCTGGGTTATTTTCCATATTTCGCCATTTTTTAAAAGTGTCGACTCTATTTTGAGATTATGTCAAAACGAAATTTATATTTTCTCTTTTTAATTATTTTATCGACTGATAGAAAATATGATATGATTGAGAAGGCTGGTAGTGCATTTTTGATATAATACTTATAAATTATCAACTACATGACCACTTCAATTTACATCGACGGCTGCTGGTTTAACTACTTTTAAATGTTTCTGGTCTGATCTGAAGCAAATAAAACAATAGTATTGTCATTTCCTTTGTTATCTGGCTGTTTGGAAGTCATCCCCCCAGGGGCATATAAATATGGTCTTTATAGAATATTCCACTATCTAGACTCAGTTCAACTGGGGTATAAAGGGCGCCCAGTCCCCTGAAGACAGGCAGGTGGTCAACTGGAAACTCCACTTTATTTCCACGGGGATCAGTGACCCGCAGAGTTCATTATTTGTCTCTTTAGACTTATAATAGTTCTCTGGCTGATCATTGAGGTTGGCCCCTATATGGGAGCATCGTGGTGGTTGTGGTTTCGCGGCCCCATAACAGTCTATGGTTCTATGGTGGCCAGGATCATCTCACTGATAATGACACGCAAAATGAATGATCCAGTCCAGTAAGCATGCTTGACATGTGTTCTGGACAGGAGTTGGAAAGTCTCCAACTCTTTAGCAAGGTGTGATGATTTGCAGACCGGCACTGAAATCATTAAAGTTGCAACTAGGTGGTTCTGTTGCTTAGAATTCTGTCTTCGGCTATCTAGGAGGTATGTATAACGTTCCAAATTATACAAGTGATTTGTCCACCATCTGATTAAGACTACATAGTCAGGCGCGGATGTAAAACAAATCACACTCTGTTTGGAAGTCAAGTGCGAGCGCTTTCGATGCTTTGACTTCAAAACAGCCAGATAAGACAGGAAATGACAATAGTGTTTCATTTACTGGCGGAGGAAAAACAAACAGCATAATACCAAATAAAACAATTTTATAATCACCTACGCCAAAAGGTAACACTTTATACGACCAACTTTTTATCTATTTCTTTTTTTCCCTGTACGTGTGAATTTTGTTCAAGTTTTTAAAAATAAAGTTAAATTTCTAGTTTTCATATAAACAACATTTACAAAATAAAATGAAAATAAGTCCGTCTTGCGAGGAATTAAAGTACACTGCATAATTTTAGAATAGCAATCACTTGTTTGTAGTCTGAGTTGAAATAACCAGATTCAAACCGTACTCGATTCATATATATATATATTTATACATGCTACTGCAATATACTCCGGTGAGGTATTGCCAGTGACGTGTCCTATAATCTTGCAATCTTGTCTAACTGCTGAAGTTAAAAGTTTGCAATTTGTGGCAAAAAAAAATTTATAAGAAAGGAAAACTAAAAATAATAAAAGAGTTTTGTAAAAAGAGTAAAGAAATGAACAACTTTTACTCATTGCTTTTTATGTAACAAATGGGGAAAAAATAGAAACAGGTAAAACCATTAGTTTTCACAAGTTGTGTACACTACATACATACATACATACATATATATCTATTTTTCCAATTTTCTGCTTTTGTACTGTTTCTTAGTTTTATGTTTTTTTTTTTAATGAAACCCAAACAAGGTAAAGAGAAAAAAATGGCGTTAAAATAGGAGTTGGAAAAATTTTTGATAAATGAAAAATTGTAAGCAACGTACCGAGGATAGAATTTTTAATGAAAATGGAAAAAATTTAAATTAAAATACATCATACATATAAACAACAACAGTTGCCACTCATTTCACCATTAAAGTATTCAGTGTGGAGTTTAAAAAGCAAACAAAAAACACAAACAAAGAAACAAACAAAAAATGTAAAAGTACCCCTGGGTGTAATTTTATGAAAAACGCATATTTTTGCCTCACCCTTAAGGAATAAATATTTTTAAAAAGTCACTTTTTAGCTCGTGCTTAAGTGAGAGTAAATTAAAAATTCAAACTAAAAGCATTTCAGCGTAAAAGAACATTATTTTTTATAAAAATAATATTGTTACGAGAAAAGAATTTTTAAATTAAAAGAGTGGACATTATGTGTAATGGGAGCTAATTATTTTTGTTTTTAATATGAAAAATATTATTTATTCTTTGTAATTAAAACTAATAGAAAAATTGTACTAGCATAATCTTAAGCCTGTTACAGCTAAAAACACATTAAGACTTTTGTTGCTTCTCTTAAGGTCTGTTAATATTTATATAAGAGTTTAATCAGTTTTAAAAAATGTTTTTTTACGGCATTATTGCGAAATTATTTCAATTTATATAATTTATCTATGAAATTGGACTAAAAAATATTTTAAACTTAATTTAAATGCTTTGATATAAGATAATTAATTATTAATAAAATTGAACATTTCTGTGGTAAACAGAGATGAAATAAATTTTTAATTACATGCCTCTATCTGATAGAATAAGTCAGCCAAATAATAGTTGGAGTCGCACTTGTTATATTCCGTTTCAGAAACTTTTTTTTATTTAATGTTTTTTTTTTATTGTCGTAAACTAAAATTGTATATTGAAAATAGCTAACAACATAACCAAATATTTATCTAAATGATTAAGCAACACACTATAGATTCTATTATTAATTTTTTTACTTGCTATACAAGAGAGGACACACCCAATGTTATATTTGTAACTTTAACAATTTTATATATGAGATCATATACGTAAATGATATTCTTTAATACTAATTTTTTATATGTGCTGTTATAAAGTACATATTGACTGTCTTAGCTTTAAGCGTCTACCGCTAACTGAATGAAAGTTAAGACTATAGTATCCTGCATATTAAATTTATTATTTATTGTAGTGTTTTTATTAATAAAAAAAACTTACAAACCGCACACTTAGCTGTTTCAGAAAAACACCAATTTACAAAAGCGGTTTATTTATTTTCCTTTTTTATTACCAATTATTTTATTATTATTTTTTTTATTTGACCTTTTTTATTTTAAATAAATATGTTTTAATCTTTTAAACGGTCTTTTTAATTAAATTTTAACGATATATTTTTTCGATATTTCGCTTTCCTATGAAAAGCTTCTTCAGGAAAATTTATTTTTAATAACAAAAATTATTAACAAATTGAAAAAATTTTTTAAAAAACCATTTGACAAAAACGTATAAAATAATGTTCCTCATACATACATACAAAATTAAAAATTTTTCAAATATTTAAACATACAAAAACAAGGAAAAGGCAAATTAAATAACAAATTCTCTCTTATGAAATAATTATAAGAAATTATGTGTCTTTTTAATTTAATATCTTTATTCTGCGCTAAATTGTCTGTGTCTGTTTTAAAATTTATTCTCCTTACATTTGGTACATTAACAATTTCTAACATTTCTCACATATAACGTCTCTTATAGTTTTTTTCTATATCTAATATTGATGCTTCATCACACTTTGTATAATGATTATATATCTTACAATGCGATGATAAGGATGTCTTCTGTGTTGAAAAGTTGCTATATTTTTGGTCACATCTGTAAGCAGCTAATCGTGTTTGTTGTCCCAATATAAACTTTGTGACAGTTCACCTGATCATTTCCTCCACATGGTATCCTGTATACTACATCAGATGTTTCCATTTTTCCTATTTTATCCTTCATACTGCTAAATAATTTATTTATTGTGTTATATGATTTGTGTGCAATTTTATATCTATCAGTGTCATATATTTTAGACTTTCTTAATCTTTCTGATATTCCAGGAACATAAGTTAATGATTTATAAATTCTTAGTTCTGCCATAGTATTTCCTAAATTATGCTTATGATTATCATATTGTCTAATTAGTTAGTTAGTTAATTCTACTGGGAAATCATTGTAATGAAGTATATCTCTTATTGTGTCCTTATTCTTCAACTGAAATTCTCTATCACTTATAGTCAATATTCTGTTTATCATATTTCTCGCCGTGTTTATTATCATTTTTCTCGGATGTTTGGAATAAAAATTAATAAGTCTTTCAGAAGATGTTGGTTTCTTATACCAATCAAACACTAAATTATTTCCCTTTTTTATTATCAATATATCTAAATATGGAAGTTTAGATTCTAACTCTTTTTCAATCGTAAATTTAATGTCCGCATGAAAAGCTGTTTCAGAAAAACACCAATTTACAAAAGCAGTTTATTTATTTTCCTTTTTTATTAACAATTATTTGATTATTATTTTTTTTTTAATTCGACCTTGTTTATTTAAAATAAATATGTTTTAATCTTTTAAACGGTCATTTTAATTAAATTTTAACGATATATTTTTTCGATCCTAATTAATTTAAGCCGTTCTCGCACCCCATATGTTGTATTTATTATCATTCACTTTAGGCAATCTTATTTCTTAGAGTTTCTTATAAGCATGTTGTTGTTGTTATTGTTTTCATTCACTAATGACTTAACTTGAATTAATATATTTGCTCAGCCCAGTTGTTTAAAGCGATTCTTCGCATATATAGTAATGTTCTACTTTAACATTACCCCATATAGTTGTTGTTATTATCATTCAGTTTAAGCCTCTGCTGGGCAATGTGTTTTGTTTTTATTTTGTGTTAGTTGTTTTTGTTTTCCGTTGGTTATCTTTTTTCGTAGAATTTCTTATAAACGTGTTGTTGTTGTCTTGCGTGTATAAGATTTTTTAGAAAACTACACAGTTTGTGGGTTCTTTTAATTTTTTAATGATATATATTTTCTTTTAAAACTTCACCAATCATAATCTTAATAATATATAAACTAATAACGAAAATAATGAACCCGATTTATTAATCGAAAGTGACTTTTGCGGCCTTCAACACCCTGGTAGATAGTAACTTTACGATTATGCTCACTAAGGATAAAAATATTACTAATGCCTTCTACATGTATGCTTAGAAGAATGTAATAAACGCTAGTACAAAAATTCGAAATAACTACATACTAATTAAAGATAATTTAGATAACCAAATCATAATGAAATATTCAAATTTTTTAAAGAATTTTTAAATAAAAAATTCGAGAATTTCAGTTACGAAATAATCATTTAAGAATTTTGGCCGTGTACACTCAGGCATGGAGATTTTTATAGTCATGTCCCTGATTTTAAGATCAGTCACACTTGCCTATAACAATTTTTATTCAAAAACTCTTTGTACAATATTATTTTTTTATTGCTAGACAACTTGATTAAGCTTGCATAATATTATTTGTAATTGTGACCTTCATGTACAATTTGTCCTGTGTGGGTTACGTAATTTTAGCGGTTACATATCATATTTCATTATTTCTTTCAAAATACTTAATCCGTATGTACTCGTTTGATAAACAAATTGAAGAAATCACAAAATAATCTGATATGCTCATTAGATATATGACATAGAGCTAAACATATATCCATTAGCATAAAATCATTAAAAATGCTTTCATTACTTTTTTTGGCATTACGTTGTGGTAATTAATTCCAACAGCTTATTTTTTTTACAATTTTCTATTAATTTTAAAGCTTCAAAAGATCACGTTTTGCTATGCAAATAAATATTTTTACATGAGTCTAAATTTTTCGGCTAAATTTTCAAATAATAATACTGACACATTTTATAATTTCGATGAAAATTTTGAAATATTTAAATAAAAACTTTAAATAATAAAACAAGTTCACGGCAAACAGACTGGAAGAATGATTCTTAAATATAAAATTAAAAGTGAAAAGAATACAATGTTTAAATTTCAATTGTCTTTCTTTAACGATTAAAAAGTAAACTCTATATCAGATTACATCATTTAGGGGACACCATTTAATTTTGAGCTCAAATTGTTTATATAGAAAACATAGTAAAACACTTTGTATGTAATTGACCCTATCGGATTTGTTACTTTTTGTTATTAGGGAGTATCTATTACGATTCAATAGGTATAAGTTATGGTTCAATAGACATATAAAAACAACATATGCTGTGTGGGCGCCACCTATAACTTTGTAATTTTTAATATTTCAATTCAACAAAAAAGCAGAATTCTTCAGAATGGTCAAATAATATTAAAAAAAATTTAGAGTTTATTTTGATTGTTTCATCTTTTGGTAGATTTGCTGCAAAAGACAGCATTAATAATAGTATTGTACATGGTCATGAATTCTCAATACTTTATAACTATTTCTAACTTCATTTAAATATGTGCCTATGGTATTAGAATGTTCTAGTATAATTTTTTTAAAGGGAAAATAAAAATGAAAGCAATAACAAATTTATATAAATTATAGTTTTGTGTTTGTATTTTAGCTTAATTAAACATACGTGTATTCACGCTTACACTTTACTGTTTTTTTGTTAAATGCTCGTACTTTGTAGTGCAGTGTGCACATTTGGTATTTTTTTACCCTTTGCGAATTCATTGTTTTACGAAAATTTAAATTAATTTTTAAACACATGAAAAGTTTGTTGGAATAACATTTAACAGCTGCAAATTTGCATAATTTTTTTATGAGTTTTTTTACAAATTTTTTTTATACGTTTAAATAAGAACAATTTAGATTTTAAGACAAACCTAAAATTTTAAATAAATAAAATACTAAAACAAGGTTTGTTATTTAAGTGTTTAATAAATATTTTTTTTCCAAAACTATTGCTAAATTAAGGGAAAAGAAGGAGAAGTACTAATTAACAAAGAGGTGATTTTTATTTATAAATAACCAAAATATACGAAAATATTGTTAAAATTATTATTGCATAAGTAACTGAAATTTTATTATTCAGCTTGACTTAAGTTAACAAGAGAAATTATGAGAATAATAAAAGTTAGATGCAGTGAATTCAATTTCTGGCTCGACTAACTTTGCAGAACTTAAGCCTAAAAATTATCTTAAGCCAAACTGAAATCCAAAGAAAAAAATTATATATAAAAGATTATTTAATATACTTTAAAAATCCCTAAATAATTTTTTTTTTAATTTTATTTTAATTTACAATTTCATTTTTTGGAATCATCAACGTTAACTTGTGCTAGATTTTTTTAATAAAATATTTATTATTCAAAAAAATAATTGAATATTTGAAATATATTGCTGCGGGGTAAAGCATATCCATATGACCATTTCCCATCAGTGGAATTTACCCCAAATTATACATTTTACTATATTAGTTAATAGTAACATTTTAAGGTAATTTAATTCAATTATAAAAATATATTTAAAAAAAATAAATTTTAATTTTGACATAAGCCAGCCTGCTTATCTATTTAATCTTTTACAAAAATAAGATTTTATAAAGTATAATTTTTTAAATTAATAAACAATTTCATGCCACAAGTGGTCATGTCAAGAAGATTATTTGAGAATTTTCAAGATACAATCTAATTGAATAAAATACAATTTTTGGGATATCACGAAAAGCAATATCTCCAAAAAAGTTAAGGTACTTGAAAGACGATGAATTAGTTTAATATTTTTTTTCTAAAACCTTCTATCTTTTGATAATTGCTAGCGATTGAAACAGTTGATACAGTTGATATTAGCAACGGCAGCCAAAATTTTTGTATGGCAAAAGTAAGTGTCTTCTGGGTAATGAAAAAGTGTTGGTGTAGAGAGCTCAAATTTTGTGTTTAAAACTCTGGCTCAGGACCGCAAAAAAGTTGGAAGCGTGACAAAGATTTGATTTCACAAACAATTATCATGTATATACATATATGAAAATCACATCACAATAAAAATATTTAATATTAGCTAAGTTTTCAGTCTGCTAATAACTCAAATTAATTTTAAATAAAGCCATGCGCAGGAGCACTTGTGATTTATATTAAAAATTATTTTTTTTATATATCGCAAGTGATTTAGTTGCTATTTCTTTTTAATTTTTATTACTTCTTACAATTACAATAAGCATGTGTGAAAAAATTTAAGCAAAAATAAGATCGCTATTTTGTTAAAACTTTGATGCTTGTGTGCATTGATTTTTTGTGCGTTTTTCAGTTGATCAAACAAATTTTTAAATAAGCAGCCTCGGCTTTTCAAAAATGTGGTTCAAGTTTTCTTGGCAAATTGAGCTGACTAATCTATTGAATGGTCATACCACCAACAATCAATTTATTGATCTTATTTAAATGAAAATGAAAAGTTAACAGATGTAAAATAGACTTCCGAAAACCGTTTCAAAAATTATTAAATTGCTGTTTAAATAGAATTTTTGAATGTCAAAAAATACATCCCATTACCTAAAACTTATTTTTTTAGAAATAGTTTTAATTAAGATTTCATCGTTAATCTTTGTAACTGAGAAAACCAGTTAAATCAAATAATTTTCCGTTATGCCACCGCAAGATGGTCGTTAGATTATTCTGTCATGATTGCTCGGGCAAGAAAAAGTATAAAATTGAATTTTGTTAAAAACGTAAGTTTAATCAAAACAATGCTTTCTATTCAATAATTTTATAAAAGTTATTTTCTAAATAAGTAATTTATAATTAATCAGAATCATTTTCAATATTGCTTATACAAAAATATTTGAAATGTATCATAATGGGGGAGAGCACATCCGTATTGTATTGCTCAAAAAGCTCATCAGTGAATTTTACCCCAATATTGTAAAGAAAAGCCCAAGAGTCTTATATCCAAAGCCAAACTGATTCTATGAGAATTTTTCATAAAATCATCATAGCATAGACAGCAAGACTCAAAGACACTTCGATACAAACACTACAAAACATTTCAAAACAACAAAAAAACATTGTTTACAATACATTTCAAATATTTTTTTTATTTTTATTTGAATAAATGTTTTATGAGAATATCATAAGATGTTTATTTTTTAATAAAAATGTTTGTAATAAATATTTTGTGAGAATATCATGAAATATTTATTTTAAGGAATCAAGCACGAAATAAAGTTGCTTAAAATTAATTTCCCAAAAATTTTCTAGAATTAAAATCGTGATCCAGTATTTGTAAATAATGTGCGCAATTCATTATTTTAACAACACTATTCTGTTAAACGGCTTTAATTTTTGTTAATACCTTATCACGCACAGCTTTTTGAAGAGACGTCGAAATTTCTCTACAACTCGAACACTAGGTTCATGTGACCTAGTAAATTGAAATATCAAAGATGCCGGTTAAAATTATTTTTAAGTGGTTCCAATGCCTGTCCATTCGTTTCTAAATTATTCAGAGTCTACTAGCGAAATACAAAGTAACATTACTTTCATTACATTTCTATTTGCAATAATTTTGTAATTAATTGAGAAAATATTAAGTGAATGAATAGCTTGAAGTTAAACCAGCGTCATGCATTCATTAATCTGTGAGTTTCTCAATATTTTGCAAGCTTCTTCAACAAAAGTTTTTCATAGGAGAACAAAACACGGGAGCAAGTTTTTAATCAGCCAGCTGTTTTTGAAAGAAGGATTTTTTTTGGAGAGCAGAGTATTCAGCTTTATTTCAATTAATTTTTCTAGGATATTTTATATAGTCACGCACTCATAGGTTTAAGCATTTTCGAACGCGATTAAGGCTAGATGTATAAAAGTCTTAACTTTAAACGATGAAATGTATGATCCGTGGGGAATTTTGGAATTGCTATTTCGATACGATATCTGTTAGTGTAGGTTTTTGTGTATTTTTTAAGTAAGCATTTGAAATCCTTGCAAGTGACAAATATCTATTCAAAATTCACGCCATGCTATTTTGCGTGCAGCCTTTTGCATATAATAATAACTTTCATACATTTAGGCTTCATGCAGTAGGTGGAATCTAAGGAATAAAACCAATTTGTTTAAATAATTTTTTTTTGTTTTTTTTGTTTTTTTTTTTTAAGAGAAATAGCACTTCAGTTGCCTGAATGCCTATTTAGTCAAGTACCATGCTATATTCTTTAGGAAAGGGATAGAGAAAATATGAAACAGGTGGTGAAAATAGAAGGATAGTCGGAAATTAAATGCCGTATAAGACGGCACAGCGACCAGTGACCTTGTCTTCATCGCTGAGCAGCCCCACCGACAGTCAATTGTTATTTTTGTAGTGAAAAAATCAAGGTTTTTGTTGGGAATCGAACCCACAACTCCCATACTGACAAGCTAGTACACTACCTACTAGCCTACAGGGGCACCTAAATACTTAAGAATCAGAAAAATTTATTGTGTGGTGGTAAGACAAAATTTTACCCAAAATAATATTAAAAAGTTTTTTTTAATCACTGAAGTACCTATCCCGAAAATGATTTTCTAAATAATTTTTATAAAAGCTTTTAAACATTTGATTAAGATATCAGCTAGTCATTGCATATGTCCAAAAAGTTAAAAAAAGAGAGACAAATAGTAATATTAGTAGACAATTTTCATATTAAAAGCCATTTCATTTTATTTACAAAGGTACGATTTGAAGCATTTAAACTCCCAATATTTTTTGTTTGCTTTTTAATTTTCTACTTCAATATAATGTGGTGAAGAATAAAACTATAAATGTTAAATAAAAAAAAGACTTGTAAAGAACACCAAACACACATCAATGTGCATACACACATTAACAAAGTTACTGATAATTGCCACATTTATGTCTTCTTTTATATTCTTTTGAACTTAAACTGTAACCATGAAGCAACACATTGAACAGCTTGTTAGAGTGGAAATGCTATATGACAATTTGACATGATTGAAAAATAAAAAGCAAATTTTGTATATATAACAGGAAACTTAATGCAAAAGTTGCAATTTATTTTTTATCCATATTTAGGTTTCAATACTTTGTCTCTCTTGATATTGCAAACAAGCCATGCTAGTAGTAGTTTAACTATATGAATATATATTTGTAGTAACATTTGCACATATAGCTGCATATAAATACATAAATGAGTATTCAGGTGATAGCTGTTTCCTTTTTTTTTCCTTTTTAAAAATTAGTGCTGTCTGTATTTACGTTACTTTGGATGTATTTTTAAACACCGAAGTGTTTTTCATATTGAAGCTAACTGAAAATTGCTACTATTTTTGGATCTTCAATTTCTATTTAGCCGTTGGTGTTTTCCTTTAGTTTTACAGTAGATATATGAATCATAATTGCTGAAATGTTGTAAGCTAATATGTCTGTTTAAAACACCGTGATGTTATCGGGATTGTTGTTGTTGCTGTTGTCATACTTGGCATGATGATAAGAATGATTTTGAAAACTTCACTTACATGTATAAATCTATATGAAAGTGTATGTAGTGAGATAGAGCATCAGGTAAACGATTCTATAGATACACATCATATACCATGAAAGATAAACATTCTGCTGTTGACCGCAGTATCAGAGAGGCTTAAACAAATTTCTTTTGGTAAGAGGATTTTTATGCATGCATTTTTATATGTCCATACGTAACTGATATTCTTTCCTTTAAAAAACGGCTTCTTTTAAAATTTATCTAGGCATGTGGACAGTTGTTAAAAATAATTAAGGGAAAACAGTTTTTGCAGATTTAATAAAAGTAAAATATAAAAAATAGTAGTGTTATGCTTTGCCCCATAATGTTAATTACTAATGTACACAAGAGAAATAAGAGTATTATTATATGAGTTTTGTAGTCTTAATGGAGCTGGCTTTTTGTAATATTAAATGGACTGTAAAATAAAGGCAACTTTAGCACTTTTGTAATGCATATAGTATGATATTGTTTTAACTGTTTCTTAAATCATCTCACTTTTAAAATTAAGTTATTTATCACAAGGATTTTCTATTTAGTTGTTCCTAGTACGGTTTTAATATATTCAACGTAAACATAGATTTCAGTAAAAGAAAAGTTATATTTAAATATTGTTGGACTTTGTTAATTTTTTTAAAATTTGTACAGAGTTTTATTGTATGAAACAGAGAAAATTGTGATTTCGTGTTAATAGCCTCGACTTCACATTAACAACTCCGGCGCTAAATTTAGATTGATAGCACAGATTCTAGGAAAAATTTTTTGTTAACTTTAAAATAAGCTCAATTCTTTAATATGACATATATATAATGCTTTTACGATACATAAATCTACGATTTTATAGATTTTTAGTTTTGTAGGTGCCCCTGTAGAATAGTAGGTAGTGTGCTAGCTTATCAGTGTGGGAGTTGTGGTTTCGATTCCCAACAAAGACCTTGGCTGCTTTTTTCACTGCAATAATAAAAATTGACTGTCGGTGTGGCTGCTCAGTGATGAAGGCTAGGTCACTAGTCGCTATGCTATCTTATACGACAGCTAATTTCTGACTATCCTTTTACTTTCACCACCTGCATCATATCTTCCATATCCCTTTCCTAAAGAATGTAGTACGGTACTTGACTAAATAAGCATTGTTGTCTAAAGTGCTACTTTAGTTGGATTACAAAAATTTATATTCAATTTATTAAATATGTACTAATCTTTTAAATGGTCTTTTTTAATTAAATGTAAACGATTTTAATTTTTCTATATTTCGCTTTCCTATGGAAAGCTTCTTCAGGAAACTTTTATTATCAAAAATTATTATTATTATTATTATTACTTGATAATTTTTATTGTTTTTTTAACCGATCTTTTTTATTTATCTTTAATAAATATCTTTTTTCTTTTTTAAGATTTTTTTATATATTTTTTTCTTCACGATATTTCGCTTTCCTTTGGAAAGCTTCTTTAGGAAAAAATTTTTTTTGGTTTTTCAAAAATATAAAAATTTTTTCCTGAAGAAGCTTTCCAAAGGAAAGCGAAATATCGTGAAGAAAAAAATATATAAAAAAGATCTTAAAAAAGAAAAAAGTATTTATTATTATTATTATTATTATTATTTTTATTATTATTCGTATTAATTTTTGTTAATAATTTTTGTTATTAAAAGTTTCCTGAAGAAGCTTTCCATAGGAAAGCGAAATAAAGAAAAAATAAAATCGTTAAAATTTAATTAAAAAAGACCATTTAAAAGATTAGAACATATTTAATTAAAATAAAAAAGGTCGAATAAAAATAAAACTATTTAATTTATTATTATTATTAATATATTTTATTAATCTATCATCATCACAGGTAAAAATATATACAAATTTCTTATACACCCTTTTTGAGCTATTACTATATTAGTGTTACAGCAAATATAAATGATTCAGAATTAACTTAAAATAGACATTTAACGAATTTTATTTACATTATAAGGAAAAAGATAGATAAAAATCATAATTGTATTTAATTTATATTTATTTATTTTTATTTAAATAAAACGCAAAGTGACTAAGTAACAACTATTAATTTGTAGTTTATAGTTAGTACAATTCGTTGTCTTTTTGTGCGGTTTTTTATATTTTATTCGAAAATTTATATTTTTTGGCGATTCCTTTTTTCCGAAAACAGAAACAATTTAATATCTTGAACTGTGTAGATCATGTTGCGTTAGCAATTACCGAGATAAAATCACAAATTTTATATGCATATTGGAAAGCTGCTTGGTCAGAATGCGTATCAAAGAGAAATGAATCAAATAGAACAACAATAGTAACATCAGATATTATTTTAATTGCTAAGGAAATATGTGGGGAAGGTTTTAATAATTTTGGCGAGCACGACATATAAGAATTGGACGAGGCCTTAAAGGATGATGATATTTTGGAAAGTATGGTAGATACTACTTAAGATTTCGAAACAGTAGATAGCAAACCGGAAGAAGATTTTACTTCACTGGACGAAAAATTAATTCGGGAAGGCCTTCAACTCTCCGGTAAATTGGATAATTTTTTTTATTTAAAATAATAATGATGTAGAACGAGCCTTAAAATTCCAACGTGATCTGATTTTTTATGTCTGGCTACAGAGAACTGTACAAAGAACTAGTCAAGCCATCACAGCGTTTGATTACTGACTAACTTGTCAAAGAAAAAAATTACTTAAGTTCCTGAAGAAGCATTACCATGTAGATCTGATGACGTAATTTTATCTTCAAGTAATGAAAGCGATCTTGCACCAATCCACAAATGGGTTCGCACATTATCAGATAGCGAATAATGTGGAAAACATTATTAATATGATTTTAAATGAAGTTTTGTTTATGCCATTTTTTACATATTAAGTTTTGTTTTTGTTATTAACATACATATGTGATATATGATGGAAAAAAAATTAAATCTTATTATTTATAAATCTTTTGTTATGCGATTTCTGGTGTATTTTAAAATATTATTTAAGTTTTATGCGATTTTTTTAATAAATGGAACGTATCTATCATTTTGCACATAAATGTATGTCTTTTTTGTGCGATTTTTTTATATGCGGATTTCCCTGGAACGCATCTACCGCATAAAAAAAGAACGAAGTGTACTAGTCCATGTATTGTATTTTGAAGGATCGTGAATATATAAATATTAAATATATTAAATTATATTTTTTATACACTTCCCGTATTTAATGAAAATAAATAAAATAATGGCAGAATTTATTTATTTTTTATTCCTATTTCCTGCTAGATTGTTATAAATATTATATTAAAAAAAAATGTTAAAGTTTCATGTGCTGGACATTGAAAAAGAGAAAGCAGTTTCATAGTAAGTTAACCATTAACGCTTGTTTTTTATAAATACTTTTAATTCGTAATAGCAATTTTATGGCTTTGATAAATTAAATAATAAAAAATGTTTGTCAAAAGTAGTTAAAGTTAAAGAATCACTAGTTGTAAACCAAATAAAATAATTTTTAAAGCTAAGAAATTCCCTGCAAGATTTACAAAATATAAAAGTATAAGCCATAAGAAATGCAAAAGAAAGTACAATATATGAAAAATAAGTGCAGCAGGTCCTTAGCAAAATATAAAAAAATATTTAAAGCAAAATAAAAAAAAAACAAAAAAAAAAACACTTAATGCTTAATATGCACGTAAAAAAGTACAAGTTTTGCAATTAAAATGTAACTAAAATTAAAATATGTTTTTTGCTGCAATAACAACATGCGAAGCTGTTTAGAAAGTATACCATGAATATCTACAATTGCTTCTGTTTTCTTTTTATTCATTATTATTTTTTTTATTTTTTTGTGTTTTATTTCAGGTTTTAATACAAGCAAATAAGAAATGGCATATTAAATGAATATACGTAATGAAAAACTTAATTTTCTGAGTACTTATGAGTGCGTTCTCATTATGTGACTTAAATTATTGAGAACTAGCGTAAAAAAAACTGCAACTGAAAATCATTTCATAACGTTAAGTAAGAAATGTTTATCCAAGTATAATTGTTTTCCTTTTACAATAGATAAACTGAAATATATACACCCTACATAAAATATACGTTATTATATAGATTTTATACCACTATTATTATTAATACTTTCAAAAATTGACTTGAATAACATTAACAAATGTATATTTTTTTTAGTTTAATTGAAATACATTTTGATGCAATAAAATAAAATTTTTTTAAAGACGTTGCCATAATACATATGAAATAGTTTAAGCGATTATTTTAAAAATGAAAACTATAAATACGCTCCTTATGTTAGCAGACTATAAAGCTACATCGTTCTATATTCCATGTGCTTTCTCTATTATCAATGCTTGATTGCACTTTGTCATAATTATTAATGATGGCGTTGACGCAGATCTATCAAAGGCGTTTTGTTGTTTAATTTATATTTTTTCGCCTGCTTTGCCATAATTGTAGAAAGTAAATAGTTACTGTTTAAGTAGATGTCTCACACTAGGTCAAATATTTTTATTTTATTTTGTTCTACAAAAAAAATGTCGTTGAAAAAATGCTCTAAATATTTTAAACCAAATGATACCCCATGGCAAGCACCCATGTACCCCACTTAAAAACGTACTGGAAGAGCAGGAAAATTTAATAATGTCATCTTATTAAAATTATTATTAAAGATTCTTACAGAATTTCTTACAGAAATTTTTGATAGCCCTGACTTCAATGCAATTTTGCTGCTGAATCTCCCCTAATAATGTAGCCTGTTGTTCTTTTTTTTTAACTCGAAGCCTTGTGATACTACAATAAGATTACTTCGAAATTAGGTAGGAACCAGCGATAGATACACCACATAAATACTTTGGTTTTTGTAAAGGAACCAAAAACATTGGTGTTTAGAGATTTACAATAAATATGGGAGTGATAGCGGCATAATCAAAAATATAGACCCAGATTTTTCTTAAGTTAGATGGTAAGTAAAAAAGGCAGATAATCATCTTGGTAATTACGAGCATGTTTCCACTGAGTTTAAATGAATTTTCCATCTTTTTTACTCACATTTTTAGAGTAATAATCTGGTAATACCGTGAAACTGACGCTTGTGTATTTCTAATGATTTATATAAGCAATACAATTGAATTTAATTTGCCGCTATTACTATATCTGACTCAGAAGTATTAAAAGCCATTAAAAAGCAACTAACCATCAAACTTCAAAGTATCTATTTAATTATTATATTAACGTCTGAAATTACAAAAAAGTAACTTAGAAATAAAAACGCATGTGCTTGTGGTTCTTTTCAATCAACAAATTAAAGATATGATCTGCCTAATGTTACACCTATTTTAAGTGATTTTGAATTTCATATGAAGAGAAGCACGGCGACAGAATTTAACAACCCTTGCATGGTTCTTTCGGAATAAGCTAATAAAACTCTACAAATCGATAAAACTTTACGTTTGGAGTTTTCATCTTGCAGGGTACCTTCCTTAACGTTAAAACCAAAAGGAATGTCTTTTAACAAAACTAAATTCAAGATGTAGACATTTATGCAAGCATGTAATGCAACAACATGAGCAATTTTAATAGTTATAAGTAATTTAAGTGTTTGTGTTCACATGCATGGGTTTATATGTTATGTTCTTGCATTTATTTTTATTTTCATTATTTTTTGTTTGCTTTTATTTCACAAAACATACGCTGCGTGTTGAGTTACATCTTTTTATATGCATGTCAACTCTGTAAAATTCTTAACTTGTTTTTAAAACGTATAATTTTATTCAAGGTTTTTAGTTTGTTTTTTTTTATTTAAAAACAAGTGGAACAAAATTAGAAAGCGATATAATTGTTTAATTATTGAAATTAAAAAACATAACACAACTTTACAATCTCATAGTGCATATTTTTTTAAAGTTATTAACGTATATATTTATTTGTAAATAATTTTACATGATTAAAAGCCTTATTGTGTGGTATCTTGTATGAGAATACAGCGAGAATGGCTCGAACTATTTCCTGATTCTTTAACTATAGTCATCCCATTAATTATTTTTCTACCTGTCTATGTTTTTCTGTTTAAGGCTAATATTTATTTAAGGCCCCATAGCGTATACATTTGGAATACATCGACAATAGTTTGATTCCTAATGCTAAACGGTACTAAACTTTCGCACATAATATGCTCTATTTCGTGTACACTGTAAACCTATCGTGCCAGCCGACTCCTTTAGACTCCCTGCTGAAGACCTCAAACCGCACAAGTTCTTTTGGAAACTAATCCACCCACTTTATGTAAAATATTCTATATATATATATATATATATGTGTGTGTGTGTGTGTGTGTGTGTGTTTATATATATATATATATATATGTTTTTGAAAAATATGAAAAATAATTTCCTGAAGAAGCTTTCCGCAGGAAAGCGAATATCGAGAAAAAAATAAATCGTTATAATTTAAAGGACAGTTTAAAAGATTAAGATTAAGATTTATATATATATTCCGTATTCTCGCATTGGCCAATGAAAATAAAAGTTTTTCGGAGTATAATATCATCATCATTTTCGAACTTCACTTATCTATCTGTGTCAAATTCATGTGTTCATAAAATTTGCATTAATAAAACTCACTATAATGCAAGAAATATAGAAAAAATTTACGTATATATGCAGGTACATCTGTATTCAAACAAGAAACCTACAGTTATCCTCCACAGTCTAGTAGAACTCATATATGAAATGCTAACCATTAATTTATGTTTATTTTGGGAAATATTTCAACTTCCTGTCTACAATGATTAGAAAGCCGAACTTCTAAGAACCCATTTGTTTTTGTTACTTGATTTTACTATTTGTTATCGAAAATTGCATGTATGCTTCTAGGATTGGCAGGCGCGCAGTATAGCAAAAAATATGTTATAACGAGCTTACCCCTGGAGAATTGTAAAAATGCATAACAAAATGTACCAAATAAGAATAAAAATAAATTTAAAATTAAAAATACATATAAATATATAAAATACTAACTGACCCATTGAGAATGAATTTGTGAGATCGCAAAGAAGAAACGCTCACAAATACGCTGGATGCCCACCACGACTGTTAAACGGCGGTCCATGTTACTTTGGGCCTTTCACCGTCTGGCGACGAATTTATGGCGTGTATGTATTTTTGAAGTAAAAAACGCTTAATATTTACGTAAATGCGATACCATATAATAACAAAACACAGCGCACAAAAATAATTAAATGCATTGAATGAATGAATACACAAAAATGCATTCAAGTCGATCCAGTCGTGTAGTTGAGTAACCTGGATACCGACTGCAGCGCCATCTGCCGGGGTGGTTTGTGAATGTAAACCACCCAAACGCATGCAAAAATAAATTTATTCAGTGACATACACCCGTACAGTAGAAATCTATACATAAAGAAGATTTGTATGGCAGGTATCATGCGTCTTTATCAAATCTTAAAAAACGTTCACTCAACCGAAATACCAAATTATGCTTAAATGCCGTTAGAAGGAGCAGAAATATAGGATTTTTAATTTGTGCTTTGTATGGGAGGTACCACGCCACTTTGTGCAATCTCGCACATATTTACAGCAGCACTTAAAAAATGCACAGCAAACCGACGTACCACATTTTGTTCGAAATACCGTTATCAGGAGCAGAAATAATAGATTTTTAATTTGTGGTTTGCATTGGAGTTACCACGCCCCTTTGTCGAATTGGACCGAATTGTAAATCTAAACCACCCGGGGCGCCACTGAAACCCATACAAAAAAATTTATGCTAATCGGTCCAGCCTTTTAGGAGGAGTTCAGTTACAACACACGTACAGTAGTAGAATTATACACATATATAAAGATTAAGGCCAATATTAAGTTCCTCATCTTTTTTCTCGAAAATATTGTCGCACATAAATTCTCTTTAAATTTGCAAAGCGTAGTTTCCGTTAATTCAGTTAAAAAATTCTGTTAAGATTGACAACATCAATAGTTCTACAAATAGAAAAAAATATATACGGAAATGAAAAAAGAAGTTAACAGAAGGCATACTTTGCCAAAAAAGCTACACAGACAGACTTTACTCCAGTTCTTAACTTTCAAATTATTGGTAGAAGTGTTTGAATAAAATATGCTAAACTTTATTTGTAAAAGTTAAATAAAACAACTTTGTCCTAACAATAACAAAAAGAAATCATTTGAAATCGTTTATGGGCCATCAGAGCAATTGCTGGCCAATAGTACAAAAAACAATTTATTGAGATGTCGTACAACAATGAAGACAACAGCAACAACTATCAGAACAACTTATAAGTAAATGTCCTTAAGAAAAATACAGTTAAATATTATTGTTGTCGTTGCTCTTTAGATAAGTAACCGAAATTATTCCAAATAAATTTATTTATTCATTTATTGGTGTATATATGTGTTTGTGTCTCTCTGTGTGTGTGTGTGCAGACACAATACAAAAATTCGTTATAATAAATTTTAATAAAAACAATAGAAAGTATAGTGAAATGGTCACAGACTCATTGTGTTAAAATTTGTTTGAAGATTCAAAAAATAATGCGAATCGCATAGGGAATCTCGAATTACACTGCCAGAGTTAGACATTTTTTATCCTTGCGAAACGAAAGAGAATTTATTATTTTTTAGTTAACTAACTTTAGTTAACTGGCATTATTTTCGATGTAAATGACTTAAGGTGATGAAAAAAGATGCTAGTGCCTATGTCTTTCAGTATAGTTCCAGCTAGTTATAAGCGAACTATGGGGATGCCAAAGGTAAATAATTTAGCGTCCTTTTGTAATAGTAAGCAAAAAGCTCAACCAAGTGACTTTAGACCGTTAACTTAAAAGAAATTATTTTTCGTCATCAGCTATCGAGTTAATGTAATTCAATATCCATTGGCGGTCGGATGTTGACTACCATGTCGATAGTTTCTTATTCTGGCTTGCCTTTACATTTTCTACTTAGACTAATAACATTCTTGGTTATTGCTTAACCTTACAATACTCAGATGGGCTGGATTTGATTCACCGGTTTCTGATTAAGTTCTACCCTTTCTCGGCTGATTCCTGAAGTAGAGTATCTTGTACAGCAGTTAACTCTCTTTACGCATTTAGCCCGAATTGTTGGCTAGATTCGTAACTGCTGGTTCTATACTTTTCAATTTAGTTAGTTTTTAGAATAAAATGACAGTTTCCTTAGTAAAACTTATATTTGCATAGTTGTTCTGGATGTCTGCCATGCAAGGAAACTAGATCCATTTCCTGATTCAACCAATTTCAAATATTTAGGAGTATAACATTTTGACTACCTGGGCAGTTCACTTACAAGCAGCCACTTATTATTTCTTGAATAAATTATGCCCTGATTATTTTTATTAATGAGAGCGTTATGTTCTTTTCGCTCTATTTTTTCTCGCTGTAAATACCAAAAATTGCTTGTTAAAAGAGAAATTCCTTTCGACTAATAGTTAGTTGAGATGGACGTCTTATGTGAAAAGCATAAGTTACACGTGATCGTGATTAATTTTTAATTTCGTTCCCATAAATGTTCTCGGATAAGAGCATTAGGAAAATCTCTTATCGTTGAGCGTTCAGGAATGTGACTAGTGCTTTGCCTGTTTTTTTTTCAATTACTTCTCCGACTTGAGAGATATCTTGCTAATGGACTAGAAGCAATTTCCAACAGTAATTTAAAAATATTAGTTTTCAGCAATAACTGCCTATTCTGTTGGATATTTTTAACAAAATATAATCCTGGAAAATAAAATAAATTTCCACTAAGTTAGTTCGTTCATGTTAGCATACATAATATTGAGTGAAATGTCATAAACTACTGCCCTATAAATTAGATAAGCGTTCGCAGCTTCTGAGTAAAAACATAGTAAAAGTTATTTTAATGTTATTAAATTCGTGTCTTATTTCGAAGTTTCTAGAAATCCATAGCTAAAAAGCATAAATCTACTCCAGGTTTTTGCTTCGATAAATTTTTCTTTCTGTTACTAAATTATTTTATCAGAATTAAATATCGTGCTTTAACTGCTATAATTTAAAACACTTCCTTATTTGTAAAAATAATAGTTTACAACAATTCTAACTTTCGGAATTGGCTGTATAATCTGATTAGTTGAGGTCACGTGATTTTGGTATATTGTGAAGTTTATTTAAACACAAATAAAATAAAAATGTAAAGTAGAAATAATTTTTAGCAAAAGTGTTGTTGTATTTGTATTGTTTCTTTTCTAATTCTTTAAATTAAGAAAGAAGAAGTCAAATTTATTCGAATACAATACAGAACGAAACCCTATACAATATAAAGGGTATATTTATGCGATAAATACTAGGACTAAGAAAAATTATTAGTTTTTATTATTGTTGTTGTTTAGTATATTTATATTTAAGATTTTACCAGAACTTGTCCCGTTTAGAGTAAAACAAAAGGCAAGAAAAAAGTTTTCCTCTTATTTTTGTTTTACTTTTGGTTATTTAGTTAAGTTTGAAATGGCTGGCAAAAAGTTTAAAAATATAATAATTTACATTTAAAATATTTAACTTAAATGATTTTCAAACACTCACAAAAATTTTTTCTTATAAGTTAGTTACCGAACACTCTCTAACTAACTAACATAAAAGTAGGGAAAGAAATGTTTCAAATATTTTTAAAACTTTTATTCTTAAGAAAGTTTTATTTATTGTAAAATTTTGCATAAATAATATATTTTTATATTATTACTTTAAGTCTTATATTGTTTAATCAAGAAGAAAATGCAGCTGTGACTAGACCTCAATATAAGTATGAACGAAAAAAAGACTAGGAGGAAAAATATAAAGCTAATTGGCTTTAAGGTTGTTAAATATGCTTTAGCTAAACATCAGTATTTCATATTGTTTATAATGCAGCTCTGGAGAATATGTCATGTTATTTGTTTTCTTGTAAGAAAATGGTTTTTGTTGTTATGGTTTTCGTTGCAGTAATCAAACAAGAAAACAAATTCTCCTAGTGTTAGTTTGACTGATACTCATACATAAGCCTGCTTTTAATTTAAGACTTTTTCTTATTTAGGGCTGTTGAAAATTTAAGTTGACTGTCTTTAGCAATTTAGAATATAAGGTCATACTTTTCAAAATCCCGACTTGGATGAAGTTACCTATTAAAAAATAAATGATAATTAATTTTTAAATTATTCTTGACACTTATTTTTTTTAATTTATTTTAGAGTTGTATACATCCGTCTACCTCAGCATTAAAACCTCTTTACTAATGAAATACCCTCTACATTTTTATTTTGTTTTTAATTTTTTGTATTTTTCTTAACGTAAGTATAAAAATTCTTAAGCTTAAGATTTCTGCGTATTGCGGATGAAAAAGTTGCAAAACATATATCTATTCAGACAGACTTTGGCACATCTGCCTGTCAAAGTTTAAAAATGACATAACCTTTATTAATATTATTATACACCCCTAAACTTCTGTGAAAATCTAAAGAGCCTAGATGTTACAGTGCCAGCAATAGAACGATGTAAAAGACGGGCAGACGGATACTCGTTGTATCGAACAGAGTCTTAAAATAATATTTTTTTATTTGAAACTTTAAAGTATAATAAACAGAATAAAATCTGTTATATAACGTATATATAAAAATAAATTCTTATTACATATGGAAATTATAAAAGTATAAATTTTAAACACAAATTATTAGTATTAAAAAATCTAGAGTAGGCTTAATTCAATTTTGATTTCAAATATCCAACTAATACTAAATTCACATTTGTGTTTTTGAACGCGTTTAAGTAAAGTGTTTTAAAACTTAAACACAGCCGTTCACACTTTAATTGAGGTGTTTAAGCCTGACGTTTTATCTACTTTTTTTACCTTAAAAATTATTTTTTTTATTTTTTGTAGTGAAAACAGCCAAGGTTTTAGTTCTAGTCTTCTAGCCTACAGGGGCGAAAAAGCATTAGCACATCCCAAAATTAGAGTTGCATTTGCCATTTACGTGTTTGACGACATGTTTAAATCTAAATGAACTCTTTTGAGATGTTTAACAAAACACTTCAATGTATGGTAAAACATCTCACAATAATACGTGTTTAATGCTTAAACTCGATTGAGATGTTATGAACATAGTATATGGTGTAAACATAGTATAAGACTGCTTTAATGTAAAAGATATTATAAAAAATTAAACTCAAGCCAAGGTAAGCTTAAAAAACACTTGCTTAGCATATCCATTATACTCGAAAATTTAGAAATATTCGGTTAAATTTTTAGTTCTTGTAGTCCAACATCTGTCCGATTTTATTTTATCTTTCGTTTAAAATTTTTTATTTTTTTTCTTGTTTATTTCTTGTTTACTATTAAGTGAGTTATAACCAAAAGTATAAAATGTTTACGCAGCTTTGACATCTACTTTTAATCAATTTTACAAACAAAGTTAATAAGAACCTATTAACAGCTGTTAACTCATATCCAGTCGAAATACATGGATAAAAATTGCCAGATTTAGTTTCATGGATTAATGCCAGGACATTATTACATTTCAAAGTCTAACACCTATGTTATATTATATTATATTATATTATATTATATTATATTATATTATATTATATTATATTATATTATATTATATTATATTATATTATATTATATTATATTATATTATATTATATTATATTATATTAAATTATATTATATTATATTATATTATATTATATTATATTATATTATATTATATTATATTATATTATATTATATTATATTATATTATATTATATTATATTATATTATATTATATTATATTATATTATATTATATTATATTATATTATATTATATTATATTATATTATAATTTATTATATTATATTATATTATATTATATTATATTATATTATATTATATTATATTATATTATATTATATTATATTATATTATATTATATTATATTATATTATATTATATTATATTATATTATATTATATTAAATTATATTATATTATATTATATTATATTATATTATATTATATTATATTATATTATATTATATTATATTATATTATATTATATTATATTATATTATATTATATTATATTATATTATATTATATTATATTATATTATATTATATTATATTATATTATATTATATTATATTATATTATATTATATTATATATATTATATTATATTATATTATATTATATTATATTATATTATATTATATTATATTATATTATATTATATTATATTATATTATATTATATTATATTATATTATATTATATTATATATTATATTAAATTATATTATATTATATTATATTATATTATTATTATTATATATATATATATATTATATATATTATATTATATTATATTATATTTTATTAATTATATTATATTATATTATATTATATTATATTATATTATATTATATTAAATTATATTATATTATACTATATTATATTATATTATATTATATTTTATTATATTATATTATATTATTTTATATTATATTATATTATGTATTTCAAATACATTGATAAATTTGTTTTAGAATGTTAAATATTAGTTCGTTAAATTTTTTTTCGCGGAGAGAACTCAAAGTCTCTCACATGAATATATATAAAGATATGATTTCCCAAAAATACTAACAACGTCTGTAGTATTTGCTTGAGTAGTTAGAGCTAGATATTGTATAACGATACTTTTTTCTTTTTACACCGACTATTAAATTTAAGTGTAATTTATAATAGTGTAAAACACTAGGAAACTAGTTTTATTCTCTTTTCTTTAAAACTTCTACTTAAAGTGCCAATTATCTATTATCCTGACGTTTTGTTAAATATGCCATAACATAAAGAATAAAAAAAATTGAAATGAAGAAACTGAATGAATAAAATTTTATTCAGCCATATTATTAATGATTTCACTATGCAAAACGGATATAAAACCTACTACAACATGGGTAACACATAAAAATAAGAAAATTACAACAGCAGTTTTACTGTATAAATGTAAACGCACAAATAAACAGCAATGGCGCTATTGGTGTCGACAGTCATGATGACGATGACAAACAGGAGACATTAATTGACAAGAAACGACGCCATGATGGTAACATTGTCATTGCTGACTAATGTTGCTGCGATTTAACGTGCGTTTAAGCGTATCTGCATAATAAAATCATTACATATTACGAGTACAAATTATCTTTTCCATTATTCTTGCGATTGATTATTATTTATCTTCTTTAAGAAAATTTTTTTGGATAAAAAAATCGCATCAAATATGATGTCATAGGAATCTATATCTTAAATAAACTTTTATTCCTTCCTGCAAAGCATACTTGATTGAAATTAATAATAGATAGATATTTGTTTAATTATCGACAACAAGGTTTTTAATTTTATTATTAAGAACACACCTTCGTCACTGAGATGATATACAAATAAAAACTTGTTTTCTACTTTTTCATATTGCAACAAAAAAGAATAACAGTTGTTGATAATTGAAATAAATGAAGTAAAAATATTTGGTATCAGCATTCTTCATTTAACCTTTTCTAATCAAAACAAATTGCATTTTTATAGTCGAAAGCTGAAAAATATAACTAAAAAGACAATAATGTTATTTAATAAAAAATAAAAATTCTAAACAACAGCTAAAACACAAACAAAATTTAAAATTAAATTACATGCAAGGCTCCGCGCACTCATCCTCTTATATAGCAATAATTATGATACTGGAACAGCACGTGCTGTAAAAAAATTACGAGAATATTTAAATAATATTGAGTTCATTATTAAACAGTTGGTTAACAGAAAATAAGATTTAGTGTAGCCAAACAAATAGTGATTAATTACTTAAATTTCTCATATTCATATTTACAAAGTTTCTTGGTTAAAGAGGTTATCTCTACAGTGTATACAACATAAGGTAGTAAGGCGAGGCGTATGCTAATGTGGAATCTAATTAACAAATAAATATTCCTATTTTATTTATAAAAATATGTAGCCAATGTCCTTTCTTATTAAATTTAAAAACTAAAATACACTCAGACTCGTAGCAAAGAATATTTCGTTGCTATAATACTAAAACTGTTTCATTAATAGTTGCAAAAATTAGAGAATATGTAAACAATATCTTTGATACATTTAAATTTACACACTTTTGTAAGTAATTCACATGATAAAATTAAATCGTTTGTATCAAAATAACCCAAAAAAATATATATACATATAAGGGACATAAACCTCTTACAGATCAACTTAAAAATATAAAATATTAAAATTGATTACAACTATAAAAACAAAACAGAAAAGAAACCAAAATAATAAATTTTTTGTGAACAAAGAAAAACAATGAATTAACAAAAATAAAGCAAAACTATTCAGCGGGCAATATAAACTGTGTTCTCGGTACCGAAGTAACGTAACCTACTATGATAAAATATGATATGTATCCTCGTAACGAATGCCAGCCTCCTTGAAAGTTAACGAATCCACGAATCAAAGAGATACCTAAACATCCAAACAACTCGCAAATCATGCGAAGAGAAAAATACGAAGGAGTTTTTTAAGGAACGTAGGAATTTTTTATATATGAAAGTTATATTCCCTCTTTGGACCGATATAAGTGGTATAAATAGTAGGAAGTTCGGATGGAGTGAAGTAACTCCTACACCTTTTTCGAAAACCGGGGCACTGGAAAGCTTCTTTAAAAACCTGATTGTTATACATGGTGGCCTGCGAAACTCGCCATAAAAGGTTTCAGTTCAAGGCAAGCAACCAAAACCAACCACTCCCAATACCACAGTCTTTCCATCTGATGAGAAGAAATCCCAAGCCAAGCCGGAGGTGTGTAGAAGATGAGAGGGTGGATTATTTGACGGTACACTAGGAGATGAACCCCTCTACATTTAAGAGCTTCCTAGTAAGCGGAGTAAATTTTCCAGCTTCGCTCGAAATATTGTCATAGTGCCGCTAACTTTCAAAGTTCTCACGGAAAGTGACACCCAGACGTTTAAGCCTGTCCGAATTGCCAATCATTTACCGTTCTTTAGTCAAACAAGGTCTGTTCTACAATTTGTGTAAATATAACTCCGGCTTCCCTTAAACATGACGGCCACAGTCTTCGCCATATTTAAGGTTAGAACCTGTTTTGTAAAAAAATCAGTCACTATTGTCAAGTAGCTTTTCAGTGGGTCATTGTGGCTATTTATTAACGATTTGTTTTAAATAGAAAATCTTGGAATATAAAACAATTTATAGATTAACAAATTATTTTATAAAATATTTAATAATAAAAAAAATATTTGATATAGGCTGTACAAACAATTTAAAGCTGTTTGCGATAACAAATAATGACATTTTTGCAACATAAAAGATCGGTTCTCGTATTATGGTCTCTTACAACTCTTGCAGGATTATGCTGAATAATGCACTACATTATATTCTTATTTTTTATAAAAGCAATAAAATTGAAATAAGACCTGTAGCCAAATTTTATTTAAGTACTTTAAAATAGTTGGTTTTCCAATAACTGCTGTTTTGAAATATTGATGGCAATCGACGGAGTATAATATTGTTTTAAAACGCTTCACTTACGTTTAAGATATCAAAAAAACTTATTTTCGCCAAAACGCGAATTTTCCATTTGGCGTGTCTTACTCTAGTTTGCAAAATAGGGATGACATGCTACTTAAAAATTAAAGAAAAATTAATTCGTATTGTTTGGATAATAAAATCGGCAACAATTTTTCTCTACCACTAATATTTCACCACTGACAGTGTTGAGGCAATTTATTAATTAACTTTTTTATTTTCACATTTTCCGCTATTTTTTTTTTCTTTTTTGAAGGACAACTTCAATTTCATTATTATTCGATTTTAGCACATAGTGTTTTATATTTTGTTTAATGATTGTTTAAGAGTTTAGTAATAAAGTTTGTGTATTCTCTCTTTTATATATTTTCAATTCATTAAAAACAAAAACGGCTTTCAAACGAGTTTTTATTAAACCTTTTTATTTTGCATAAAAATGAATTCATTTTGTGTGTTTTTAAATTGGAAATAGTGCAAAAATAAACAATATTAACCTGATAAATTCATTTTAGATTATCATAGGCTTACAAATAAAAATAAGTAAAAATATGTCAAATCTGATTATATTGTTGTGGAATTAAATTTAAATGTATTAGTTTTCAGATTAAGTCCACTTTTTTTTATTATTTTTTTTTGTAAACAGTGGGCTGTAAGATAAAATTGTACTAATATATTGGTTGTTAGATTTCTCAATTTTTAGTTTCAAGAATACTTTGTTTGGAAAAATCTGATTAATTAAAACTTGATCATGATAATTTAAAATAAGGTTTTTTTTGTGGAAATCAGAATTCGCAATATTTTATAGGGAGCTTACACGATAACTTATTAAGAGATTTCGAGCAAAATCTAGTTAATTACTTTCTTTATTCAAAATGAAATACACGCCATCAGTATATTTTGATTAAATCCACTTAAAATCAAATAGTATTTGGCTTTTTCCATATTGTCGTTAAAACTTTAAGGCACCACAAGAATAAAATCAGGTTTTAGGGATATACAAAGAATTGCTACAAAAAAAGAAACTATTAAATGGATATTAACAAGACGAAGAACTAAATAAAACCGATAAAAATCTGTTTATTGTAAATATAAGGTAACTTCAGTTTTTAAATGCCTGTTTTTCTGTTTGTTCTCATAAAGTATCTTACTAGTGTCATAAAGTACTGTATGAGGAAATTAGATTTTGGGTTATACCTGAATAAGCTGTTGCTTGCATGATTAAAATGCACGAAGTAACTGAATACAATAACGCAGTAGTTGAGTTCATTTCCCATAAAGAGTAATTATTTCTATTGGATAAGTTTTTTAGAATATGGGAATAAGTTAAAAAAATAATTAAAAAACTACCAATTAGCTTAGATTAATATGAAAAAATAAGACGGATAGTATGTGTGATTATATCACAGCAGCAGAAAATATTGATAAAGCAGCCTGTGAGCAAATGGCGTCACATTGGCTGGAATAAAAACCCAAGAAAAGCTGAACAATTATTTAACAAAGTAAATAAAACAGGAGATTATGATTTGCCATTAGTTACAGAATGAACTCTTTTGACATAATTTAATGAACAGTTTTTGAAAAGTTACAGATATTTTTAACATAATTTTCTTCTAATTTATTAATTATTGCTGCTTTAAAACTTTAATAATTTTTGTAATTTAATCTTAAAATGTTCTTAAGTCTACACAATTAAAAGAAACACAAAAAAAATTTTTAGATCAGATAATGTCAACTCATATCTCTGGAAATGTATAAAATATTAGAAGCAATGTAATAAGATAATATAAAAATCGGTACAGTTTTATTTCTGCAAACAACAAGAATACAATTTCTTCAATATTTTCTAAACTACAAATTCCAAGGCTCGGTATACGAGGTAATGAGTGAATAAGTAATAGGAAGGATTATTTAATTTTGTTTTTATTCAAATAAACTTACAATTTTATATTGTCATCTTTAAAATAACCTCCTTCTGAAGCCGTACAGCGCTGTAGTCGATTCTTCTACTTCTCATAACAGTGCTGGAATTTCGATACTGGTATAGCCTTCAGCTGTTCGGTTTTTCAACTTTCGCAAAGGAAAATATCATATGAACTTAAGTCAGGTGAATATGGAGGCTGAGGATCCACAGAAATGTTTTTACTGGCCGAAAATTCGTTTATGGAAATTGCTGTGTGGCAAAGAGCATTATCGTGATGTAACACCGAGTTGTTTGGTCTTACCCTTTTTCGACGTTTTTTAAGAACCTCCCAGAAAAAGTGTTGATTGACTCCTTGACCTTTGAGTATATACTCGTTGTGAACGATTCCGTGGATATCAAATCAGCACGCATTTCATCTCTGACTTTACCACACTTGCTTTTTTAGGCCTTGGAGAGCTTGAAGTGTGCCACTCAAGGATCTGGTGCTTGGATTTTAGGTTATGTTTAAAAACCCAAGACTTGTCACCAGTAATGATCTGTTCCAGAAAATGGAGGTCAATCCAATGCAAAATATCATGCCACCTTTCCTTCCTGACATCCTTTTGGTCTTGCAAAAGGTTTTTGGAACCATTTTTCAGCAGATTTTTCTCAAACTCAATTCATTGGTCAAAATCTAATGATAGGAGTCAACTGTTCCCCAATTATGCTGGCTATCAACCCATCATCCTATCGCACAAGATCCCGGCTTCTGTCAACAATTTCTCGAAAGGCTTCAGCTTCGTGGTTCATCCTCAAGCATTTTTCTTTTGAAAATGCCTGAAACCATCGAAAATCTTGGGCTCTTGACAAAACACTACCCTGTAGATCTGCTCAAGTTTAGCAAGAGTTTCCGATGCACTGTGCTCAAGCCTGGAACAAAACCTGATAGCACACCGTTGTGCGAAACTGATTTCACTTATTTTTAAGATACAACAGAAAAACTGTTTCACGACCTAATGACTAAAGCAATGTCAAACCCGCACTGAAGGCAAATCACACCGTCTCCAGTTTCATTACTTAATTTACAGAACTCAAAGAAATTGTTTAAAGGATCTTAAATCTTAAAATATCCTATCACGAAAAAATATCAAGGCCAGGTTTTAAAATTCTGATATCAAGTATACAATTTTTATCTATAGATGTCTGAAGTTTCAGTGCAATTAGACTGACTCTTGGTACTATATTTTTTGTGCACCTTAATCTCTATGTGCCGGCTTATCAAGTGTTTTGAAACAACAAGCAACAATGAGGGAAAAATACAACTGTTTCTTTGAGTTCTAGAACGCTTTCATCTAAAAAAAATTGAAGGTGTAAATTTTTTAAATTTAAAATAGAAATAAATTAAATATTTTATTGCTAATAACCTTATTAAAATAGTAAGGGAGTTTTTAAGAAATTAATACAAGCAAGATGCTTGAATTACCATGTATTTGATTATGAAAAAAAAAATAATGCGTATTTAAATTTTTTGGATTACTGTACTTTTTATAATTGCATATTTGCTGTGCTGCCACAATCACAAATTAAATTTAAGTTTTACAAAACGTTTTTTTTTTGCTATTTATTTGTTAATTTATTTTCTATCGCATATGTATACCTTGATTTTGACATACTTTTTTATTGTCTAACATTATTCAATAAAAACTTTCAATGGGAAGCCTGTATACGACTATAATTACAGTTTTTTTTAAAGGTTTTTACAGCAAATTTGGATTCAATTTTATAAAAAGAAAATTGAAGCATTTTAATTTTATTTTGTTTTTAATTGTAGAAGAGTTTTTTTTTTTTTTTAAAAATTTTAACTGGCCTATTTTTTTAAAGGAATTTTTAGACTTTCTTGATTAAGTAAAAAAAAAAGGAATTTATTGTGCTAAATCAGGCTTAAATAAAGGCGTTTTAAAGAAAAACGTTATTAGAGAAAAATATGTTATGTCATTCATGCTTGATTTTAACAAAATGTTTATTTTCTAAGACCATAAGAATAAACGTTTATTGGTCCTTTTTTTTAGAAAGCTGTAGATATGATAGTCTAAAAATAGATATTTAATGGAAGTCCAATCAATCGATAGACTTAAAAGAGCACAGAATGTAAAAATATTTTAAAATTAAAATTTCGATATGAAATTTTTTGGTTATAATCTGACAGATAAGTTCATAGTATATATTTTTTAAATATGATTAATGTCGTGTTGGCCGCGGTTACAAGTTACACAATCCATTCGATTATTTAATCGATATGGCTCTTAAGTATGTATGACTTTATCCAATAACTCTATCTTTAATGGTGGCTTAAACAACGGCTTTCGATACTTGAAAAGTTGCTATGATGTGAGCCTAGTACAATGACAATATAATACCATAAAATGTAATCCAGAGGCTAGGTAGGGAGCTAGTAAAAAGGACCACATCTGAAAAATCAATTCTCACAAAATTGGTTTCACAATTAATAGATAGTTAAGCGCGATAGTTAAGTTTCGATAGAATCAAATATTGTTGATATTTAGCAGCTTAATTTTTGGATTTATTTTGCTTAAAAAGAGCTTTTGAGAAATCTATAAACGGAAATATTTTTTAAATACCAGGAGAAAAAGGAATTTAAAGTTAAAAAAAAATTAAATAAACGAGTTATTATTGTTTCTGCATAAACTTAACGCAATCCTTAAAAAACTACACTCATGTATTAGTATCATTTGCATTGCACACAAACACTTGCATACACAATACCTTGCATATCCACTCGCATATAGTTATACAAATGAATGTGATTGAGATAAGTACGGTGAGTGGCTTAGATTGAGTTTGTGTGTGTGTGTGTGTGTTTGTGTTTGTGTGCTAAAGAGGCAGATATAGTGTGTGGTTTTGTGTTTATATTTTAGTTTATGGTGTGATGAAAATGTGAACTCTTTGGCATTTTATAGGCTATAATTTAGAATTGCAGCTGTTTGCAGAATGCAATGGCAAATAAAATTTTATTAAGCAATTAATTTTTTTTGGAACCAATTTGTATGCAAAGGCTATACAAAAATGATGAATAAAAAAACATTTTTCTCTTTTTGAACATTTATAAAATTTATTTTAACAGACGCAAAAACAATACTCGCACAACCGTCATCACGATAGCGGATGACGCCATTAAGCTGACTTGACATTGTCAGCAGTGGTGATAATGGTTTAAAATGATTCAGGAATATAAGGCAAACTTGTAGGTATCTGCACATACAATTACCGTGGGTTATATGATTTCGTAAAAAAAAAAAACTTTATATTAATTTAGGAGTTTATTGCTTTATGAACACAGTTGTTAAAGTTTCAAATATGCTTTTAATGTGACAAAAAGTTTGTTCCAGTGGAAATAAACTTTATTCTGTTTGTACTTTAAACTAAATGTTTCTGCTCTAAACTATCTAGAAATTAATGCAGATAAAAGTTAATTAAAATTACACAAACAAAAAGAAAGAAAGAAAGAAAGAAAGACTGAAGGTTAGGAATCGTGATGGAAAGTGTTAGCACACCTTAAATCGTCGTCTTCTTTAGAAACATAGCAACGCATCATAAAATACCTGAACAATATGACATCGTAAAAAAAATGCCTTTCTATTACCATACGAATATCAAATTGTTTATGTAACTATGACTAAGGGCATAATGCTCATTATGTGCAAAAGTAGGTATAAATGTTTAACGAGCGATTTAAAAAAATCTCAACACCACACTCGTTTTGAACTATCCTCTGATAAGCTGCTCTACTACATAGGTTCTATCAGTACAGTTGGATGAATTTTCGTGTAAAAAAGTATTTAGCATGCAATTCTATCAACAAATCAAATTAAAAAAAATTTAAGCAAGTATCCAGCATAGTACATGTGATTGCATGATGGTTTTCAGTTTTAATTTAGATATATTTGGATATATTTTGTGGAACAGAAATAAATTAAATTGTAAATAAATGAGGAAAAAATTGTAACTTTCTCTTCTTTACTTTAAAACAAACAAAAATAGCGCTTGATTTTTATTTATTGAACAGAAACAAGGCAAAGTCATAAGCCAGTAGGTAGCATTAGCCTGAAGTAATGTTGGAAAAAGATTTCAAACTTTGTTTTGTTTTCAAAATTTGGTTTTACTTTTTAATAATTTGCCTTAATGAGTAAAAGAAAAAATTTAAATGTATATGAATTATTATATGTTTAATGGTTACCGATGCAGCGATTTAGAAAATGTTGCATTACAATAGTATAAAAATTTATTATATATTTTCCATTCGATTACTCTACAAATTTACCTGCTTTTTTATGCTTGTAAATTATTTTTATCTTATTGTTAGTTAAAAATTCCCAAACCTGATAAAATGCATATTATTTTTTGATAACCAATGCAATCAAATACACTATTCACAACCGCATAAATGAAAAGTATATTTTAATAGACAACAGAATATGCAACAAGAATTTGTGATTTAAACAGTTATAATTTTAGTTTCAAATTATTGTTATAAGTAAGACAATATGTAATTTACAATTACTCGGAATCATTTTCAAATAAGAATATAAT